>JAVQMG010000132.1:25912500-27305833 GCA_032878915.1 Castanopsis chinensis
TATCAATTTCTTACCAGTCGAAATAAAATAATAAAATATGAGATTGTAACCAACTACAACTAAAAATAAATGTTTTGAAAATAATAATAACAATGTTATGTGTTTAAAACCAATAATAACTTGTCATTTAGAATTTGTTCTAAAAATATTATGAGTGTAGCATTTCTCTCAAATAAAATAAAAAAAATATCTATTCGGATCCTAAAAATGAAGATATTGTGAAAATATTGTGATATTTTGTTGTATTCTTAGACTTCTTTTTTAATATAGTCAAATTGGGCGAGCCAAAATTCACAATTTTACACACAAAATCTATATTAATTTTCGCACTACTGAGGCAGCACGTGCCTTGCACGTGCAGCCAACACTAGTGATACAAAAAGTTATAATACTAAATAACTTTTAATGGGTTTAATATATTTAAAATCATTGTATCAGATTATGTACATTCTTAATATGCACGTGAAAAAATATATATATGCATGTCAAACCAATGTTATTTACTTCTTTTTTTTTTTTTTTTTTGATAATATGATACTTACAATGAGGAATATTTTTGATCATGTTATTACTATTTGGTTAGTACACAAACTTTTTTTAAAATATTTTTCCAAAAAAAAAAAAAAAAAAAAAAACTTAGAAATAAAAAGGCAATGTGATCTTCTATCGATAATTTACATATTTCAACTCATTTTGATAATATATATATATATATATATATATATATATATATATATATAATCAACCGTCAAAGTTGTGTATCAAAAAAAAAAAAAAAAAAAAAAATCAAAGTTTTAGTAGCCTAAATTTGTGCTATGTCATTAAAAACGGTTTAATGGGTTAGTACATTTATTTTTACTTTTTAATTATATCTAAGTATTTATATAAAACAAATTTCATAATTATGTTTCTAAAATTTATATGAGAAACAATTGATTAGAATTAAAATGGTATTCTTGCATGAATTTCGTTACTTTGACAACAATTGAAATAGATTTAAGCAAAAGCAAAAATAAAAAAATAAAACATATTTAAGAAGACATTCAATCAACAATATAAAAAAAATTATTGTGTACTTCACATAGTGGAAACAAATTAAATTTTTTTTCAATTCACTTAAGAAATAAGTTCATATTTCTAATTATAATAACAATAAAATTTACATTTATCTTCTTTGCAAGGCATGTTGTATAATTAGAATAAATTTCCTAAATATTATAACACGTAATAAGTATTATACCTAAGTAGTAAAACATTTTTTTTATTAAAATCTTCAAAATGAATTTATAGTGTATACATGCATCGCGCGAGACATAAGCTAATTGGTTGAATGGAATAGATTGTGTACTAAGAAAGCTTTAGTGTTCTGTGTGTGCAAGTTATTAAAACTTAAAAAAGTGTAGACTAAGAAATTGTCTTTTCTTTGTGGATTTTAATGGCAAACAAACAATATTTTAGTATACATTTCAAGGGTCATATTAGTTCTGGCAAACACTTCAAGGGTTATATTAATGGCCAACAAAATCTAATATAACCTTTGAAGTATTTGTTAGCCATTAAAATCCCCCATCAGGAATATGTTAGGTATTTTTAACATTATATATAGTTGTAGTCTAAAAATTGCCTAGCCAAAGAAAGCAAAGATGAGTTCTAAAACATTCTTCTTCTTCTTTTTTTGGGAAAAAAAGTTCTGAAACATTCTTGATAGTATTAGTTTGTATACCAATTCTAGAAGCCAGAAACTCTCTATATTCGATTGGAGTTCATGCGTAGATAATACTGACAAAGTTTCCTCCGTCTTGAATAACATTAAACTTGAGCATGGATATATAGTGTGTATATGAAAGTTTAGCCAAACAAAGTAATTAGCATGTCAAAACTTTTTTTTCCTGGTCCAGTTCAAAACCGGTTTTGATTATTCTATCTCAATATGCTATAGTAACAAAAAGCCCATCATGTGACTTTTAAAAAAGAAATATGCTATAGTAACAAAAGCCCATCATGTGATTTTTATAGCTTGTGATCGCAGCAAATTTTCTAGAATTGGGATGGTCGACATGGAATGGAAAAGGTCATTAGCTTTTGAGGTACTATATATGGGTCGGTGTGGCTCTGGCCAATTGTCAATTGCCTTTGTCGTTCCTTTTTTTGGTTGGCTAGACATCTTAGCCACGACTTCGTTGATAGGGATAGATGCTATAAAGTGCTTTACGACCAAATGATTTGAATGAGCAATGTTACGTGCAGACATGGCAAAATTTGGTTTCGGGTCAATCGGGTTTGAGTCGGGTTGACCATATTGACCGTATTTTTCACATGATTTTTTTTTATTTTTTTTTATAAATAAAACAACATGTATTTGTCATTTGAAAAGTTATGCAACAAATTATTTTATGTAAAATGCATTATTTTGACTTCACCACTTATATCAAGAATGAATTCAGTTAAATTTATTAATAATTATTCAATAATTTCAAAATTATACAAATCCTAACATTACTATTTAAAACAAAATAACACAAATATAAGTAAAACAAATACACATGTTTTATTTCTACACAATATTAATATTCCAAAATATAAAACAAAATTACAAATGACTTATTAGATAACTATTTGATAAAGAATAAAAATATATAAAAAATTTACAATCTTGAAAATTAATTTTATATTCTATTATCAATTGTGGTTGGCACTCTATTTCAATTTGAGATATGCATTAAAATTGGATTGCTTACTTATTTATACATGGTCTCTTTTATGAATATCATATCATTGTTAAACAACACACACTCTAGAAAATATCATAGTTTATTTTGAAAAGCCATCTATTTTGGACATAAATTGTTAAAAAATGAGTCTAAGCATTAATAATTTATGCTAATTTGATACTTTGGCTTCACTATTTTTACACTTGTAAATGTTTCTCACACATGTTTACAATTTTAAATCTATATTTTTAACTCTACTGTAACCATATTATCTTGGCATGTACTTTGTTATTTAATATTAAAAAATTTTTACTCATTACAGAATGCTCAACCTTTTATCTTGCAATTAATTTGCTATGTAAATGTATTAATTGTTTCTTTTAAATTCATAATAAACAATTAAACTACTATTGTCTTAATTTTAATTTTTTTTTACAAAAAAAAAAAAAAATTTAAAAAGTGATTCGGGTTTGGGTCGGGTTGCGGGTCGGGTCGGGTTGACCCGCAAAAAATACGAAAAACTCGGGTCGGGTCACGAGTCAACCCATTTTTGTTTCGGGTCAAAAAAATCGGGTTCGGGTCGAGTATTTTTCGGGTCGGGTCGGGTCGGGTCAGAAAAATTTGACCCGTTTTGCCATGTCTAGTTACGTGTACAATAAATTTTACAACTTTTTTCACACATTATACTTTATGACCACCGCTATCATTACTTTATAGGCTTTATGCACACTAATTACAAATTTGTTACGGACATATTTTATATAATGGCTAATATTTTGATAATATACACTGCACTTGTAATTGGGTGGATTTAGGATGGGTTTAAGACTTCAAAAATATGTTGTTCAAGACAAGTGTTAAAGTCATGAAAATTTGACCAAGAAACAAGTGAAGAAGAGCTGTTCATTAAAGCTCAACAGAAGTCTCGACAGAATCCTTTCTATCGAGATTTAATGTTGAAACTTTACAGCAACTCGACATAAGCTGTTTCTATCGAGACTTACGAAATTATATTTTCGAGATCTGATTTTCAGGCCTATCTTATGTATCTGTGTGGGGTTTCTTTTCTCACAACCTTAGACATATGTAAAGCTTACTTTAAAAACCGTCGCAAGTGGATGCCAATAGAGTACAAGCATATTGTGACCTAGTTCATTATTCTCTCTAAAGAAGCTACTGCACCTTTACACCAAGAGTTTTGTAACTAAGGAGGTTCTTGATCTTCATTGTTGAAGAACTGAAGAACTTTGCAGCCAATATCTTCTTCAAGTTGCTGGAGTTAGTCACATACTGGGATCCATGCATAATTGGTTTGTCACATACTGGGATTCATGCATTAAATGGAAAGATTGCCGCTACAATACAAGTCCAATTGGATATTGAGGTAAGGGTTTGACTGTAGGTTAATATTTCTGGATAGGCCATAGGGTTTGATAAGATTCCTTATACTTGTAACCACTTGTGATTGATAATAGTGGATTCTTGGGAGTAATGACCTTAAATTCACCCGATGAAGTTTGCCTCGGTGGTTTTTCCCATTCGTAAACAAATCACTCGTGTCAAATTTATTTTCCGTTGTATTTAGTTTAGTTGGTGATTTGTTTGTGCTACTATGCCATTGCATGTAATTTGATCCAATTAATTAACTTGAGTAATTAATTAATTGTAAGGGGTCAATTCATTTTAACCCAACAAAACTGTCACATCATCACATGTGAAATTTGTTATTAAATTCTTTTTATAGTTATACTTTTCGCATTTGGTTACCTTTTACAATTGATCACTTCAAATTCTTTGCATTCTACGCGTCCTTCAAGTCCGAAAGGTGGTGGTATGACCAAATAAAAGTAAAAAAAAAAAAATGGTACCTTTTGCATAGTATTTATTAAAAATTTAAAAAAAAAATGAATAACTTGTATGTTAAATGTATGACAAAAAACTAAAATCTAACTTATTTTTTAAAAAAAAATTGAAAGTTAGATTATTTATAAAATAAAATGAAATAAAACTTTAGATAAAAAAAAAATTAAGAACAAAAAAACAAAAAGCCTTTTACCTTCACCACATTTAGTACCTTGGATAGGTACCACTTGTACTAAAGAGATCGAGTGGGACATAAATGATAGTGGTATTTTTGTGATTTTCTGAAAGTTCAATTAGTATAAAAATACTAAAGCTTGTTTAGACTCCAAATTTTAAATTACGGCTAGATTGCTTTTATTCTAACTTATCTAAGTGTGAAACAAGAGTAAATGAAGTGCAATCACCGGAACTATTCTCTGAGCGATAAGCAAGCAAGAAACAATAAATATAAAGCTTAAATAGAAAGGAAAGAGAGATGCAAACACAAGCTAACACCAATACATGTTATCGAAGAGGGAACCGAAGAACTAGGCGAAAAATCTCTCCACAACCCTCCAAGTCGAAATCAATACACTAGTGAATAAGTTGGAGTATACAAATGACAAAAAATCTTCTAAGCCTAGTCTACCCAATGTACTTGACTCCTCCAAGCTTCTACTACCAACGGACTTCTCAAAATCTTGTCTTCACTAGCTTTCCGAATCCCACAATACCTCTTGATTGCATCCGCCAAGCCTCACGGGCTTCTTTTGGCAAATCTCCAAAACTTCCTAAGTCTCAAAACACTCTCTACACTCTAAATAGGTGTGGGTTATATTCAGGTACAAACCTCCACTCAAAGTATAACAATGGGAGAGAGAAGAAGAAGAAGAAACTACAAAGGAATTCTCACTTAAGGATGAGTAGCTCTCTCTAAGATGGTGCATGTGTTGTGTTGTAGAAAACTATCTAGGATTTTTTTATCTAAAAATAGCCTCTTTTACTTTTGTGGGTAATGAGGGTATATGTAGTATGGATGAAAGATAAGAAAGTCACACTTAAAATTCTCTAGCCAGCATGTGCTTCTCAGCCTAGCACTTAACTCTTCAGCTTCCAGCTTGTGCTTCTCACATGGCCTTTTCGTGGATTCCTTTACTCACGAGCTTCTTCCAAGATAGTCATGAAACTGCGCTGATCTTTATTGTATACTTGATTCTTCACTAACTTAATACTAAACTCAATACAATAAAATCCCACAAAATACAAGGAAATAATTTATTGCACTTACAACATTTTTTGTCATGGAATAAAGTCAACATAAAATATAGTTGTAAATTACAACTTTACGATTTCTAATTTTGTATAACAAATATACCAGATTGGTGTTTTGTTCCAAGTATAACCAGGCGGTCTAATTTTTAAAATCATGTACATATGCGATATGCGGCAGCTTTCAAACTTTGTAGTAGTACATAAAATAATCAAAACAACCCTATAAGTTACAAGCAACAACAAGAATCACACCAAGTCGTAGAAGTTACAACTAACAAGCAACAACAAGAATCACACCAAGTCGTAGAAGTAACAACTTACAAGCAACAGCAAGAATCACACCAAGCGTTATTCAAGTCTAAATAGAGAGACACACGTGATGAAATAACTGCCGATAACCATTAAGGATCTCAAGTATAAATAGAGAAATTTACAAGAAATGGACACCACTCTCTACTGATAAACTTGCTTATACAAATTAAAATCATTCCCTTTTAATTGTAGTTCATTAGTAAATTCTCTTACTTTGTAGGGCTTTTTTAGAAAATGATTGTGCCAATAAGTTACTTCCGTGTAATATGTTACTTTAATTAATCTTTTTTATACAAGTTTCATTTAGTTCTTCGTACATAATCATTTTATTTTATAATTAATGCAATATCATTGGGCTCATTTGATGTTTAGTATGTATACTTAGCCATCAATCTAGTTATTGCTTAAATTGTTTACGCATCAATTTGTATTATTAACAAAAAATCTTAGCATAATTATCAATTATTTAATTTCCTGGAACTAAGTAGCATTGGATTTCACTTGGACTTTAGTCCTTTAGGTTTGGTACGTGTTAACTTTGAATTTTAATTCTCTTGCTTTGCATAGCTCACAATTACTAGCATCTTCTCCATTAATCTTAAAATTCCTCTTAATTAAGGCGATGGCCATTGGGCAAAGGCTGGCTCAGCCCATTCAGAGCTTGAATTTGGGCCAATGTCGGCCTACATGAAAATCGAAAAAATTTCCTATTATAAACAACCATAATTAGCACAATTCTTTATTACCCATTATGTTGGATTTTTGGGTTTTAAGAGTTATATGCATCAACACATAAAGATAAAAGTAATGTAAATAAAGATAAAAGTCAGCTTATTGTGCAGTAAGATCCATAAATAGTATCAAAAAGTATAGTAGAACTCATAAATAATAGCAAAAATAAGTTGAAAATGGAGATAAGCTTAAAAATTCAGCTCATCCCAAATGCAGACTAAGTAGCCTCTTTGTTTCTGTTTTTGTTTTTGTTTTATTTTTTAAGTAGCCTCTTTGTCAGACATGCATATAGCATGTTAAAAAACACCGGTAAATCCAAGAGTTTAAATCATATGTTTTCATTCAATTATATTATATTAACCACTCAATTTTATATTTATCATCTAATGTGAATCCTAGTTAGCTTAATTGGTAAAGTTTTTAATAGTTGAATGAGAAATCTGATATTCAATCTCCGCAGACAACAAAAATTAATTGGTGTTTTGGTGATGATAAAAAGCAAATGTAAAGTCTCACTCTATTTTTTTTTTTCTACTATATTTTTAGCACGTAAAAAAAAAAAACAATCAACTTATCTTATTTAAATTTTATCTTTTATCTACAATACTTTTAACAAAAAAGTAGATAAATTGTTCCCAAATGGACACTTAACTTTTTGTCACACATTTAGTGTCTGTTTGGCAAAAACTATTTTTGCTAACTTATTTTACTATTTAGCTTATTTTTGCTACTATTCATGGGTACCACTGCACATTTTGGTACAATTCATGAGTCTCATTGTATTATTTCAGCTAACTTTTACCTTTATCTACAGTACTTTCAGCAAAAAGTTTTCAGTTTTAGCAAAATAAGTAGATCCCAAACAGACCATTAACATGAAAATTACCAAAAAATATATATTTTTTAATAAATACTATACAAATAAGTTACTGAATATTATAAGGTACCAAAACAAATGTGTCACTAACTTTTTCACAAATATAATGTATTTTTTAGCTGTGGTAAATCCCAATAAAGTGAATTTGTGGGGAAAAAAAAAGTAAATTTTTCTGTGAAAAAATTGGTATATGCATGTAGCATAAGTGCATAACTCATTTTTATATCAAGAATATTTTTTGGGGTAATTATTGTTACACACGCACTCTTGCACACAACTGTATACCCATAAAATTTGTATATACAAAATTTGTATTGAAATCACTATTTTAGTGCAAATTTCGCATATGCATACAATTGTTTGCATTAATACGTGTGTTAGGAATGCTATAAGCATTTAGATAATAATTGTTGTATTGAGATTTAGTTAGTTAGTTAGTTAGTTAGTTACAATTCCAAGCATGTTAATCACATTTAGCACATGTTGGAATTATTAATGCACATGTTAATCACATTTAGCACATGTTGGAATTATAATGCACATGTTAATCACATTTAGCACATGTTGGAATTATTAATGCACATGGAGAATAATAGAATCAATAGGATGAGGCCATGTGGGCCAATGAGATTAGAGTTAGTCTCCTATAAATACATGATTGTAATCCAATATAAGATATCAATTGAAGAATAAACCAACTTGTTAGTGCATTAGTGCATCTACCTCTCTCTCTCTTAATCTCTTTCTTTCTCTATGGAGGGTGACTACCTCGAATTAAGTCAATTTCCCTACAATTCCCATCAATCCCCCTACAATTCATACTCATCCCCATTAGGAACCTCTAGGTTTCTAACAACGTGTGTATCAAATATCAGCCTTTTTTTAAGAAGAATTTATATATCAAGAGCAAAACGTCACATACTTAAAACATAAGCATTTCTTTGTGCTGAAATAACATGTTCATTTAGTGCAGAAAAAAAACTAGGACACACCAACACCTCTGGCGCAAGCCAGGGGATAAGAGCATTCTCATCAGGTGTGCCAAATGTCTTATATTTGGCATTTGGCACACCAAACACCAAAAACAAAGCATCATAAGGTGTGTTAAATGTATCAAAATTTTGAAAAATGCTATAGTACACTCTCAAATATGAGAGAGTACGACAAGAATGCTATAAGGGTTTAATATTTTTTTTATTCTCTTTTTTCTCTCCTCTCTCATCACTTTATTCATTTCTCTTCTCTCATATTTCTTCTCTCTCTGTCACTCTCTATCTCTTCACTCTTAGTCCTCCCTAATCAAGATCTCTCTCATTTTTGCTCAAGATCTCTCACCACCTCACCTCACCGCCAACCTCCACAGCCCTCGCCACCAACCTCCCACGCCAAGTCTCCCATTTCTTCTCTTTGTTACTCTCTATCTCTTCCCTCTCCTCCCTACTTAAGATCTCTTACCGCCAACCTCCACAGCCCTCGTCGTCGACCTCAACAGCCCTCACTACCAACCTTCAAATCTCTTAATCGGGTCGTGGGTGTGAGATTTGGGATGAGTTTTGATGTGTGGGTTTTGGGTCATTGATTGATCGGTTAGGTTGGGATTTTGGGCCGGTGGTGGTGTCGTGGTTGTGGTGGTGGTTGGTTGAGTTTTGGGCCGCTAATGTTTGTGGCTGTAGTGGGCGGCAGTGTTTGTGGCTGTAGTGGGCTGGCGGTGTTTGTTGAAGGTTTTGAGTTTTTTTTTTTTTTTTTTTTTTTTCTCTTTTGTTGAGGTTTTTGGATTTGGAATTTGTTGGAGATCTAGTGATTGTGATTGTAGTTTGTGGTGGTTGATTTGCCGTTGGTGGTGATTTGCCGTTGCCATTGGTGGTTAGTTTATAACGGTTTTGAGTTAATATATTATTTAATGTATTGGATATATTATTTTAATGTATAAATTGAAGAATGGAAGATGTGATAAATGGTGAATTGTAAAATTGTGTGTTAAAATAATAAAGTAGGCTTTTAGTATGTTAAAATGGCATTTTTTATAAGAGAGCTGATGAGAATACTCTAAAAGACAAACGCTTAAGTTGATAACAGTGGACTGCTCTCACGGTAACCTTCTTCTGCTTCCCAGCCCACAGCAACTGCTAGAGCTAGAGACTAAAATCTAGGTGCCACCATTTTATGGTACACCCAGTAGAGAGTGCAATTTATTGTGGTACTTCCAATATAGTACTACAAATGTTTCCATACCTTTTTCACAACTATTTCATGTAGCAATTACTTGACTTATTGTTTATCACTTTTACATAAATATATTATTTTTTTCTCCACCACTCACAATCAGTCACATAGCAGATAATTGTGACAATTTTTAACGCCGCAGTTTAGCCTCTAAGCCCCCCTAGACCGTTTTGCATGTTTTGAGTGGCAAATCTCTTTTGTTGGTAAGCTATGGAAAATTATTGCATATAAATATTTTTTAATTTATTAAAAATTAAATAACAAATCATTGTTTACTTCTCTCTAAACTCAAAATCCTTAATTTTTCTCTTTTTCAATTTTATAAACTATTCGAAATTCAAAACCATCAAATCAGTAAAAACTTGTCAACTCAAATTTATGAAATTTGTTATAGTTAACATTGCTCATAAGTAGTATATTACTATTATTATGTAACGAAAAATCCTAGAATCACAACTTGCTCATGTGGCATATCAACTACTCACGACTTACCAATTGAGCAAATTGTGACAAAAATTATGGTCTCAGCATGAATCTTGTACAACAGAAAGAGTGAGAAAAAAAAAAAAAACAAAAACAAAACAAAAACAAAAAAACAAAAACTTCTTTTCAAGCACTTAAGGTCAGGGTACAACTGTCAGCTTATAAGCACTTAAGTTTGAAACATTGTTCTGATTTTTTTTCTTCGTTAAATTAATAAATTATTGTTTTAATAATGTTTTAATTCTTAAATTCTTAATACACGCCTATGCAACATCATTTTGACTAATTTTTTTTTTTTTTAGAGAGAGTTTCAACCTATGGCGTCCGCTCCTGATTATAGCTCTTTATCATCAGACCATGACACCAATTAGTTTTTGGTGTAGGTGAGCATTGAACCCCAAATTAAGAGGGCACACTTAACAGCAATGAACAAAAGGACTGATTGATTGGATTAGCAAAGTTTTTTTTTTTTTTTTTTTTTATTTTTTTGAGAAAAGGATTAGCAAAGTTACCAAAATAAAACGACCAACTCCAAACTTTAAGAAATGAAATGATTTTTGAGCAAAATTATAGGATTAAAATGGGGGCTTAAAATGATTAACTTCAAAGTTAAATTATTAAAATTATTCTTGGGCAAAGTTACCAATCTAAAAAAACCAATTTCATATTTAAAAGACTAAAATAAATTTTAGCAAAGTTAACAAATATATATTACATTTTTGTCTAGTTAATAATTGACCACACCGAAAAGAAAACTAAAAAAAAAATCTCCCTCACCATTTTGTCATTGTTTCGCACTACCATGTCACTTAAATATTTGATAGAAATT
This sequence comes from Castanopsis chinensis, assembly GCA_032878915.1. NCBI lineage: Eukaryota > Viridiplantae > Streptophyta > Magnoliopsida > Fagales > Fagaceae > Castanopsis > Castanopsis chinensis. Next base: position 25,923,782 of record JAVQMG010000132.1, read on the forward strand.
AATAATCATATATCAATCAATGAAATAGTAGGGGGGACATTTATGGGAGTATTGGGCTTTTGTCCTTATTTTGTAAAAAATCTAGCACAATGTCTCTGTTTCGAAACTATTTAGGTCTGTATCTTTATTTTAGTACTCGATTTAAATAAAAAAAATGAGTTACAAGTGGAACTCGACATTAACAATGTCAAGTTCAATGCAAACTTTGCAAATTAATTTATAAAAAAAAAATGTAAGTGAAATTAGACTTTGGTAAAGTCAAGTTTCAATTAAAAATTTACATATAACTTGATTTTGAGGATATCAAGTTTTATACCGAATTCGATTTGTTTAAAATCGAGTTTCAAAAATAGATACACAAACTTAAATAATTTCAAAACAGAGACATATTAATATTATTTTTACAAAATAAAGGCAAAAGCCTTAGAGTAAGACAAATATCGTTTAATTCTTTATAGTTTATTCACTTTTAAGGGAGGAAAAAAGGAAAGCTAGAGAGAGATTTTCTTTTATTGCTTGAGATTTTGTGATTGCCATTGCCTTACTGCTGAAAAGGACAAGAGAGAGACCGAGTGTGTGTATAGATTGTACATGTGGTGGGCATTTTTATTTTATTTTATTTTTATATTTAAATATAATTAAATAATATTTTTTTAATTAAGACTATTTTCTTTTTTGGTAAAGAATTAAGACTATTTTCATGATTTTACTATTATCTTCTAAATCTTTTTAATGTATTTCTTATTCATCTGTTATATTTTCACTCAAATTTTCTATTGTGTCTTATTTAATATTAATAAAAAATTATCTATAAATACCTTTTTAGATTCAATTTGTTTTTCTAGTTTTTCTTCTTCTTTTTTTAAATTTTTTTCATATCTAGATAGATATTTTCTGGTAGCCGTTTATAATTAAAAAAAATATTTATGAATAAATGAAACACGATTTATAATATAAAATTTAATTGACCTAAAATAAAATTAAAAGTGTAGAAAAATAGACCAAATTGATCAAAAGCTAGATTGCAACTTTACTAAATAATGTGGCCACTTTATAATCTAAACTTGTACAAATACAAATTTATTTATCATATAACTGAATAAATTAGTAATAATAAAAAAAAGTAAATATTTTTAAAGGATAACTAATGAAAAAATATATAAAAAAATACAAATTAAATAAATTACTAGAAGTATTAATATATACTATTGGAAATTGGAAAAATTAAACTTAAATAAAATATATTAAAATTTTTTAAATAAAGTAACAATCACATCGACCCACGTCATGGTTGCTAGATAGTATAAACCCTTTAATCTTTTTTCTTAATAAATAAATACTAGTTTATAGTGTGGCTTTTTTAATTAGGCCTGTTCATCCACCGCCCGCCACTAATGGAACCGCCTTCACTGCACCGAGCCACCCGCCTCAAAGCTCCACTGTAGGTGTCTGGCGCGATGTAGGCAGCAATTTCCGAGTACCAAAGCCACCAAGTGCGATGAACGGTGATGGGTTTTGCTCACCGATGATATATATATGTCTTAGTGGGATAGAGAAAGGAAAGCTCAGAGAGAGAGAAAGAGAGAGAGAGAGAGAGAGAGAGAGAAAGAGAGAGAGAGAGAGCAAGTGGCGATCGAATCAGAAGGAAGAAAAAGAAGCTAAAGTTAGGGTTGATTATACATTTGTAAATTGAAGTCATTTTTGGGTTTTATTTTTTAAAATTCCTAATACTAAAACAACGTCGTTTTGGACTTTAAAAAAATAGAATTAAACTATGGAACGACGTCGTTCAAGTTAGGTTAAATTTCTTCATTTTTCCATTTATATCACATAGCCCCTGATTCTCTCTCTCTCCACACAGCCTCGTTCACTCTCTCTCCACACAGCCTCTCTCTCTTTCTCCCCCTTTAGCCATCGCTAGTCGTTGCCACCATCCTCTGTCGCTCAATGCCTCAATTCTCCTAGTATCTTCCTCTCCTCTCTCCTCTTTCTCATAGCTATTCTATGGAAGTTCCAAGAGAAGGTTTTGATGGTCAATACCTAGGCTACTATGCCGTCTATGCTTCTCCTTGCTACTAGGTATGTGAATTTATTTGATGCTCAATACCTAGGATGCTAACTATGCTTTGCCTTACTATGCTTTTTAGAAAGATTGTGAATTTATTTGAGATATTCTGTGTGAGAATTTGAGAACTATTGTGAATATGTTTTTTTTTGTTTTCTTTAATGAATATTTGGATTGTTTGATGATATTGTGTGTATGGGTTGTTTGATGTGTATTGATGGTTTTTTTTTTTTTTTAAACCAAACTAACCGCACCGAATCGGAATAGTGCACTGCATCTTGTGTAGACCGGTTTCCACCCCTCCATAAGTGAGGTGTGGTCAGGGTTGAGGGGAAACCACCCCTATAGATGTGGTGCAAAAAATCCCCCCAAAATCGGCTGCACTGCACTGTGTACAACCCTATTTTTAATATATAATGCATTCTATTAGCCATTAAAAGGGGCTTTATTTTTTTTTTTCTTAATTTGAGTAGAAGGGTAAATAAGTCTTACTCAAAATATAACATAAATATATTATATTAGTTAAAAGAGGGGGCATTCTTTTATTTGAAGGCCTTAAGTAATTGCCTTAGTCGTCTATATGCTAGAGCTGGCATTGGGCCTTGTCCTCACATAAGAGACTTGAATCTAAATTTTACTTACACAAAAAAACCAATTGGTTCATTGTCTTAATTACAGTTGATAAAAAGTAAATTTCATGAAGTGGATACCATAAGTTTAAGTCTATTATTTCTAAAATAAGTTTTTTAATAAAAAGAAATCATTAAAAGCAATTTCCCCACCCTTCATCATTTTACTTTAGTAAAAGTAAATGTTTTGTCCCTGAATTTAGGTCAAATTCTAAATTAAACTTGAAAGTTGAAAGGTTCTATTTTAGTTTTAAAAATATACGTAAATATATTAAGTTAATCTTTTTGTTGTATTATCGTTATAATTGTTGCTTATGTAAAATTTGACAAAATCACGTTGGGCTCCATTGCAATAGAAGGTTACGAAAGACTTAACTTGAAATGTTCACAATTTTTTTTAGGACATATCTTTTATACAATACTAATGTATAATCCGTGTATATGCACTATACAATTAAAAAAAAAAACAATTATAATTACACATATATATGGGTTTAAATTATACCTGATGTAAGAGTTACACATTTTTTAAGCCATGAATGAGTTCTCTCTCTCTCTCTCTCTCATTGTTTTATTTTATTTATACATATATATATATATATATATACACACACACGAGTTTATTCTTTCTTCTTTTTTTGTTTATTGAGTTTTTGGTGATTTAATTATATTAGACTATTCATCTTTTGCATAGCATTAATTCACCTAGAATAAAAATTAAAAAAAAAAAAACTTAAATAGGACGCGTGATGCAAAATTAGGCAATAATTAAAATCCAATTTAGAATCTAATTGAATTTTTTTTCTCATCTTTGGCTTTAATTATGTTTATATATATATATATATATATATATATATGAACTTCCCAGTTACTATTTTACTTCATACATGGCAATTTAATATGAGAAATACTAGCGACACAATAATTTCACGATAAAATTTATATGACAAATTATTAGTGCTACATAGATAAAATAAAATAATAATAATAATAATAATAAATAAATAAATAAATAAAAGAGTGACGTTTGTGGTGACCCAAATAAAATCAATGATAGATTCACACCTAAAATTTACAATGAAAATGTTAGGGATGTAAGACTCCTCATTTGATATATAATATCACACAATCTAGAGAAAAATACTACATCTACAGCATATTTACAACAAATCTTAGGTAGCAAGTTGTTACTTGTTGTAGCTAGTAAGCAAAAAAGTAATTTTAGTGGTAATGACTTATGTTAGGAAAAAGTATTTTGAATCAAATGATATCATGCCATCAATATCAAAACCAAAAAAATGAGAGATATATGTATAAAAATAATTACCCACTAACACATGTCTTTCATTTGTTAATGAGATAGTTATTTTTCACTAACATATCTCACATTTATTAGATTTTGATACCGTTAACATGGTATTAATTGATACTAAATGCCTCCTCTTAAGTTAGAACTAGTAACAACTTGATATCCAAAATTTGTTATGAGGTCTAAAAAAAAAATACATCTACAAAATTTTTACAATAAATTCTAAGTGCTAAGTTGTTACTTCTGTAGTTGGTAGGCAAAAAAAGTTATTTTAGTGGTAACGTCCTAAGTTAGAACTAGTAATAACTTATTATCTAAAATTTATTATGAAAATATTGTAAACTAACTTTACTCCAAAAAAATAAATAAAAAAAAACATTTTACACCCGTGACATACTAATAATAGTTTAAAGTTTTATAAATGTGATAGTACTATAGTAGTACCAATAGATCTCAGGTTTTTATTTATTACCTCTGACTATATAAGGCAATTAAGGATGGCAATTTCTACTCAACCGACGGATACTCAACCTGACCCGGCCCTAATGGGTCAGATTTTACCTAGCTTGATAAAGAATAGGGTTAGGTTTGGGTTTTAAAAAACAACCGAAGCGAGTCCAGGTCAGGTTTGGGTTTTGGTAAAAACTCGGCCTAAACCTGAACTTGACCCGACCCGGTTATATCCTAATTACTAAAAAAATCCTCATATATATATATATATATGGATAAACTTATCTCTAACCCTATCTCATTCTCTCATTCTCATCACACAACTGCCACCCTCCCTGTCTTAAATCTCCAGCACTCTCATGGCCACGATCACAACCACACGGCCATAGCCTCACCGCCGCCGCCGCCCTCAACTCCTCAAGTAGTCACTCTCACCGACCGGCTCAGCCACACTCACGGCCTCACTGCCTCACCGCCGCCTCCCTTAATCGCTCCCATTCTCCCCCTGTGCCTTCAATATGGCTTCTCTCTTCTTCCTTTTTTTTTTTTTTTTTTTTTTTGAGAATCTAGTTTGGGTTCGTTGCCATTTCTCTTTCTCAATGATATGTTCTTCACTCTTTTTTTTTTGTGATTTCTGTGTTTGTGTTTGTAATTTCGAAAGGGAAAAGTTTAAATCTAAAATTGTTGTTTTTGTGTGTATGTTAGGATTTGTGTCTGTGTTTATGATTTTGAAAGGGAAAATGAGAAATATAAAATTTTTGTGTTTGCGTTTGGGGTTTTGGTGGCTACTCTGGTCCAATTGAAGAGCATGATCTTAGGGTTTGTTTTAGTTTTTGGGTTTTTGATCTAGATTGATGATCATGATCCTAGCCTTTTGGGGTTTATTTTTTGGGTTTCTGATCTAGGTTTGTGGAGGTTTAGGGCTTCAGACAAAAAAAAAAATTTTGATTGGGCCACGGATTGGGCCCTAGACAGGTCAGGCTCGGGTATGGAAAAACCTGGCCCAAACTCAACCCGTTGCCATTCTAAAGGCAATCACTCTCAAATACTATGGTATGTACAGAATCTACAGATACTACCTCCAACTTTATAACCCAATTTTTCTTCTTTTTTAATGGTAAAACAACCCAAATATCCCATGGTAAGAATCTTTTAGTTGTTCGATCATATTACCAATTTATTACAAAGAGTAATTCGAATAATGGAAAGTAAAGGGCAAACACTCTCTCTCTCTCTCCATGTTGAAATATTACACAAAGTAATAATGGAAGAACAAGATTAATATAAAAGACAAATAGAAAATAGATAACTTGGAGGTACTATATCATTTTCCTTAAACAATATTTGCACCTCCACACTTTTGTTGCTAAAGGGTTATCGCAAATTTGTCCTTAAGATGCAACCAAGATGTTGGGTTCTACAGATAACAATTCTAGAGAACGACCACAGGATTTCTTGTATTTCTTTCTAACTTACGATTTTGTGGAGTTAGTTATTTTTTTAAGTGAACATAAGCCGTTATTTATACTCATAGGGTTATGTTTCATGAAAAGGTACTTATAAACAATTAGTTATTTTTTCAAGTGAACATAAGTCTCTATTTATACCCATAGGATTATGTTTCATCAAAAGGCACATATAAAGAGTTAAAATGTTTCATAAAACAGTTAAGAAAAATTGAAATCTCTTCAACCTTTCTAAAATGTTTCTTCCACTTTTTTTTTTTTTTTTTTTCTTTCGTTTCTGGCGCTGGGAGACAGCGCGCACTGTGCATGCACTGTGCACGCACTGTTCACGTCCTTTTTCAGCAATTTTTTATTAAAAATGGATCCCGCAGTACTATTCACGCATTTAAAAATTATTTTGCTACAGTGTTTTCAGTTTCAGTTTTCAGTTCAGCAAAAATAAGCTCTATCCAAACGGACCCTAAAAGTGAAGAATTTCCCGATTACCATGATATAAAATCAGGCTTTGAAGTGGTTTATGGATGAGTACTTGCGTTGAGGTTTTATCTTGGGAGAAAACATGTCTAGAGTGTGTGTGTGTGTGTATATATATATATATATATATATATATATATATATATATATAAGGATAGGTTATAATAATGATATTTGAGTTTAGAAAAAAAAAATTTCATTAAGTGAAAATTCAAGTTCTGAAATTTTCTAAGTGAAAATTTGAAAATATGAATTTTTTGGTGACTGTTTAGAAAGGTTGAAGAGATTTCAATTTTTCTTAACTGTTTTATGAAACATTTTACGTAAGCACTATTGTTGTGTATTTTAACTTTTTTTTTTTTTTTTCCAGTATTTTGGGTTAACGAAGAAAGAAATTAAACGGTGGTTGTGATACGTGAAAAGAGAAAAATTATTTTAATAAGTTAAAAAAAAATTTATTAAAATATAATTGAGAATAAATAATAATATTTTATATTTTATACTCGAGCCGACGTGCTTTTTAGGGTAACTTATCCTCAAATCAGCTGTGTGATATTTTCCACATTTTTCCACGTAACTCACTTTTTATATGATCAATTGGTAAGAACACTGTTTGTTGGGAAAAACTAAAATTAATACCAGTTTTTAATTTTTCTACAAAACATTGGGCATAATAAACCTATGATGCCCACGTTTTTTTATCAGCCTAAAAATTTTCTTTTATATATCTATATATATATATATATATGCGAGTGTTTACCAAATAAAAAAAAAATCATGAATTTATCACAGTACAAGAGGACTGTTCTTGTTTCTTACTACCAAAAGTAAAGACAAATTCCTTACTCAAAAGCATACCTACGGAATAGGGGATAAGACCAACTTCAAAAATCTACAGTGTTCCAAATAGATGTTAATCACTCTGTTAATTTTTTTGTTTTCCTCTATATAAACACACGTGCTTCTGGTATTGTGCACCTCTCCATTCTCAGCTTCTGGTATTCTAATTTCTGGTTTCTGGTATCTGGGCTCTCTTTCTTGTTTCTAGATTTTGTGATAAAACAATGAACAAAATGCAAGATACTGCGCATTCGGTCTTCGGAATCTTTGGTGGGTTGTATTGAATTTCTCTGCGTTTCTTTCCTTCTTTCTTGGCTTTTTGGACTTATATGGCTTCTCTGTTTTGTTTTCTTTCTCTGCAGGAAATGTTACTGCTTTGTTCCTCTTCTTGGCTCCAATGTATGTATCATTTGAGAACCCCTTTTGGCTCTTATAAATTTGCCAAACTTTTGGTCCTTTTTAACTCTTTTCTCCAAAAGGGGGTTGTTCTTTTTGATTCTTGGACATGTTTTTACAATTTTTTCTACTCTCTTTTAGTCTTTATATTATATATATCTGATCAATCTGACATATTCTATTACTGAGAAGTTGTTAATCTGTGTAATTCATGTGAGGAATTGTAAATAATTTTTTGCACGTATTGTAGGATAACGTTCTGGAGGATTATAAAGAGCAAGTCCACAGAACAGTTTTCGGGCATTCCATACGTGATGACCTTGCTCAACTGCCTTCTTTCTTTTTGGTATATAATATATGCTTCTTGTTTCATCAACCGGGGTCTTTTTAATTTTTATTGTTTCTTTTCTTCATTTGTTACCTTTTTTTTACCCCTATACTCCTCTGTTTATGCTCCTCTGGGAATTTTTATAGTTAATTCATGTTAATTTCATGGCCATCCGGGCATTCAGGGGCCTCTGTGTTGGTTGGTTGGACTAGGGAGTCTAGGCTAGCAATTAAACAGGATGACAATTTTGGTTCCATATTTCTTGCTTTAGGAAAATGAAATTTAATGCTTGGTTGATTAATGTTAATTTCTTCTGTACATGGTACTGTTTAATATTTGTTCCTTTAGTAACTAAAATTTCAATTGGTGTGTCATTCATAAGAAATTTTAGACCTTTCCCAAAATTATCTCTATTTTTTCAAAGAAACATTCTCTCGATCTGCTAGTTCCTTCAATTTTAAATTGTAAAGAAATAAAATAACAAAAAATCAAAAATATGAACCATAAAATCTTTTGAAATTCTCCTAATTTTTTTTTTTAATTAATTGTGCTGCCAATAGTCCAAAATGATTTTCTTTTTCATATTTTCAGAGTTGTCTAGTTCAATTGTCTTAAAATTACTGATTTTATACATGAAATAAATGTTGAATAGGTATGGCCTACCCTTTGTGTCAAAACACAATCTACTAGTTTCAACAATCAATGGCACTGGTGCAGGAATAGAGATCATATATGTATTGATCTTCATCGTATATGCACCAAAGAAAGAAAGAACCAAGATTTTGGGGCTCTTCGCGTTTGTGCTCACCTTTTTCGCAGCCGTGGTCTTGATCTCCCTCCTAGCCTTGCATGGCAATGCCAGAAAGCTCTTCTGTGGTTTTGCTGCTGCTGTTTTCTCCATAATCATGTATGGATCACCTCTATCAATCATGGTGAGTTTTAACTCTTAAGCTATTTCTTGATTTATTTTTTCTTGTTAAATATTTACTGAAGAAATTGACTGGACCCTGATTGATTTGGTTTCAAAGATTATGCCTCAGCCACTGGACCCAGGTTCAGTTATTTTCTGTATGAAATTTGCATTTTTTTTTTTTTTTGGTGAATTATCAATTATGATGGCTTGGTCACGGGGAAGTGTGACAGCTTTCCATTTTCTGAGCAAGTTAGCCAATCAAGAAATTGGTTATCCCACTCAGGAATCAGAATATAAAGCTATAAGACAAAATTTTGGTATAGTATCCTAATTCCTAAGTACTGTATCCTAGCCGCTTAGGTTGTCAAATTCGACAAAAATAGTTTTACATTTTTTAATAATGATTAAATTCAATCGTATGCAAATGTTTAATACAGTACCTAAAAAATTGTATGTAAAATTTTACCAGTATGTTAGTATTTGTTTTAAAGTTAAACATACAATTATGCTTCCTAAGAAAGTTTGGTTAAACATACTTTTTGGTGCATGCACTTATATGGGTTTTATACGTATATGCAGAGGACTGTGATTAAAACAAAGAGTGTTGAATTCATGCCTTTTTTCCTGTCGCTGTTTTGTTTTTTGTGCGGCACTTCCTGGTTTATCTTTGGTCTGCTCGGCAATGACCCTTTTGTATATGTAAGCATCTTCTCTCAATTCCATAACTATTATCTTATAAATAAATGCTTCGTTGTATGGCTGAGAAGTCTTGGGAAAAGGAAATATTATCATACTCCAAAAGTTTAAAAGAGGCTCGTCACATGTATTCTTTTCGGTTATTTATTTTATTTAAAGTTGCTCTTTTTTTTCCTTAAAAAGTCAATAGTTTTTTTTTTTTATTTCCTTAATGAATATTTAGTATCTTTTACAAATTTTAATGTTATTTTAGATCCTCTCAATGCCCATATATAAAATTCCTTAACATTATCTGTTTGCAAATCCTTAGTAACAAAATTTGTGTTCCACAAAGAGCTTAGGCATGGCCAATTTACAGCCTGAGTTCCCAAATTTTTAAGTTGCTATCTCACAAATAAATAAAGATGAAATTGCATTGCTAAAGTTCCCTCAAATTCAAAACAAGTACCAATATGGTGTCTTATAAAAAAAATACCAATATAGTGTATAAATTTTTATAGAAAGGAAAAGAGCTATTACACACACAAGTGAAATAACAACAGACTTAAAAGTCATGTTTTTTAATTTGGAAACTGTGACCGCAAGTTACGATTTCAGTTGATTTCAGTTGATTTTTGCATGGGTGTAAATGTATTTACATCTGAGTGTGTATAATAAACATTACTCGCACTTATGGAAATGTGTAATGTTGTTGCAGGTGAACAATGGGTTCGGTTCTTTTCTTGGGGCCCTGCAGCTTATTCTGTACTTTATCTACCGTAAAAACAAGGGCAAGGACAAAAACGAGAACAAAAGCACCTGTGTAGTATCTGTGGAGCTGGGACTTCCTGATAAATCCAACGAAGATAAGGAGCCATCCAACACAAACGGTGTTCAGAATGGCCACGTATAGACTTTTACGTAGCATCTTCCCTTTTGGAGTCTTGGGACTGTACCCCCAATGATTTTCTTCCATCGTGCTCTGCCTTCAGTATCAAATGTTCAGTTCGATTATGTGCTGAATATTTACTTTGTTACTAATAATCTAGTAATGAGACAATGCTAATGGTACAAACAAATTGTAAAATGTTGACTGAATCTGGGGATATGTCTTTTGAATTGGTTTAGATTTCCTTTTTTTTTTTTTTTTTTTTTCTTCTTCTTTCATTCTATAGTGAATTAGATTTTACATATGATAATATGTTTGTTCTGCAAGAGGGTACTATCTTATCGTGTTCATCACATGATGAGATGTAGTACTGTTTTTGTGAAGCTACCCTATGCTAATGCCATGACTAGTTCATTGCGTACATTTGTATTTTGCTTTATTATAATAAAATGGATCTGTATTTTGATAGGCTCTATCCTCCTAAAGAAGAAGACGAAAGGGAAAGTGTTCAGATAAAGAAGGGAAGAGAAGAAAGATAAAGACGAAAAAAGAAAGAAGAAGAATGAGAAAAAGAAAGGGAAGGTCTTCAAGAAAATGCAGTTGCCGTGTGTGAAATAAAAAATAAAAATAAATAAAAAATAAAAGTGAAAAAAATGTTATTTAAATAAAAGAGGGGTAGAATGGATAAACTGGTTTGAATATTTTATAAAAGTAAGTCTATAATATAGAAATTTTTTTTTTTCCTGTGAAATAGTCTCATTTTACAATCCAGTGAGGCAGATACTCCAATTATTCTCTAACATATATATATATATATATATATATATGTATATATATATATATGTATGTATGTATGGCAGTGGATGATTGCCGCAGCACCATGGAACTGTCAGGTTTCAATTAAAGGCCTCTGAAAGAGACAATTAATTTAATATGCAGCATTGTACGTGGGATTTTATCTCTAGCATATGTAACCTTTGAAGGGTTTGGTATTGGTTGGGGGTTGGCTCAACATAAACACAATGAGGGCATTCTTATCAAGATGGGTAAATGTTATAAATGCTAAAATTTAACATATATAATGCTATAAATATTAAAAAGCATACTCCATCAATATTCTCAAATGTTATATTCTTTCTTTGTCTTCTTTCTCCAGACTTTCTTTTCTCTCGCTCATTTCCGTTTCTTCTGTCTCTCATTCTTACTCCCATTTCTCTGCTCTCTCTCTCCCTCTGCTCGATGTCTCTGCCTCCCTCTCCAATGAAACCCAGGCCAGAGCATCAAGCCAAGCCGATCTCTATTGCAATGGTTTCTTTCTTCTTCTTCTTCATCTTTTTTTTTTTTTTTTTTTTTTTTTTTAAGTTTGTGATTTGATGTTAGGTTCGGCAGTGATTGTGTGGGTTATGGATTTGGCATTTTGGGTCGTGGTCTTGATGTGCTCCAGCGATTTTGTGGGTCTAAGTTCATGGGTCTGAGTTCGTGGGTCTATGTTCATGGATCATCGACATGACCGGCATGGATCGTCGAGTTGACCGGCGTGGATCATCTACTTGATTGGTCTCATCAGCGTGGGTCATCGAGAGGGAGAGAGGGAGAGACAATGAGACCGAGAAGGAGAGAGGGAGACAGTGAGTCCAGAAAGAGAGGATGAAAAAAATAAAAACAAAAAAGGAATAAAAAATTATAAAGAAATAATATTTAAATGAAGTTGTAAAAAAAAAATAAAAGTTTTGATGTTTGGTATATTGTAAAATGAGGTGTTAAAATTGAAAAAGTAGTGTTTTGAGATTGTAAATGCTAAATTTTTGCAATGGTTGATAAGAATACTCTGACAATGCCATTAGTATTTTTTGGAATCGCTGATTTTTAGCGATGAGCAATTGTTTACAAATCTTTAAAAACACAATCATAATAAATACCCATTAATAAATATCCTAATCCTATTTAATATTTCATCCACAAGCACAATCAACATAAATGCGTATTCACGGATGGAGACACTTCACACAGTAATAATTACTCTTCCACGCATCTTCCTCCCACACCAATCCCACATATCTCTCCACTAGTAACTGTAAGTTACCAAGCCAGCAACAATATTCCCAGCAACAAGACTCAATCGACCTGGAAGAGAGTTACAAGGGCTACCATGGGTTCATCCATTGCACAAACACATAATTTGGGAAGTCAGAAGAGAAGCTTGAATAATACAAAATTTCACCATGAATTACCAAACAAAAAGCAAGTGGTTTCCCATGGTGAAGATGAATTTACAACGATATTGGCAGGGGTTGTTAAACAGCCTTGCCAAAAGCAATGAGTTTGTTGGTTTGGAATTTTCGTGGGCTTGGGAATCTACGTACAGAAGATCAGCTTGCAGAATTGGTGTGGGCAAAAAATTCCTCTGTTGTGTTTTTAGCCAAAACATGAACAAATAAAGATAGACTAGTTCAAGTTCAAAGACAGATAGATTTCAAGAATATGCTCGAAGTTACACGGAGAAACAAAGCAGGAGGATTAGTAATTTTTTGGAAAGAAAATTTTGACCTGTCGATTGAAGCATTTTCCCCAAACCATATTGATTCCATGATCAATAAGAATAAAGAGGATGAATGAAGATTTACAGCATTCTATAGGAAACCAGACACGCGGTTTAGGCATGAATCATTGACAAAGCTCCATAATCTAAAAAATCATAGTAACTCTCCTCGGATTTGTGTAGGTGATTATAATGAAACTACACACCAATCTAAGAAAACAAGCAAACAAGTCAGACCACATAATTAGATGCAACCCTTTAGAGATGTTCTCAATGAGTGTGGTTTTATGGATATGGGATTTGTAGGCTCACCTTTTACATGGCACAAACAATATGCAGATTATACAATATAGGAGAGACTTGACAGAGCCTTAACTACAAATGACTGGTTTTCAATGTTCCCAAGGACAAAAATTCATCACTTGGATGTCACTACATCGGATCATAAAGCTTTGTGGATCGTACCAGAGGGTATGGAGTGTAGTTTTCAGAAACCCTTCAGTGTAAGCAAATGTGGATGACAGATAAAAGCTGCACTAATACAATAGAAACTACTTAGAGGAAAAATGTGGATGAGCCATGGGATACCACGATTGATCACTATGGCAAAGCTCTTACACGATGTAGGCAGGCTTTTGGTAATGTGAAGCGTGAGATTGAGAGGAAAAGAAAACAACTGACCAAGGCAGAGAATATAGCAATCGCTGGAGGTGACTCAAGGCTTATGAAATTGTTGAAAGAAGAAATAAATTTGCTACAAGATAAGGAAGCTACTATGTGGCGGCAAAGATCCATGATTATGTGGTTAAAAGATGGAGACAAAAATACAAAGTTTTTTTCATAGTAAAGCTTCTTAAAGACAACGAATAAATTACATAACTAGACTCCATAATGCTAACGGAATTGGTGTACTCACCAACAGCAAAGAAATGACATTATTGTGGATTACTATACTAACTTGTTCACTACAAGCAAACTTGAACACTTGGGAGAGGTAGTTGAAGTTATTCTCACGGTGATCACAACTAAGATGAATGCCGATCTAAATGGAGATTTCACTACCATGGAAGTGGAGGTAGCTTTGAAACAAATAGCCCCTTTAAAGGCTCCTGGACTTGATGGTATGTATGCCTCCTTTATTCTATCAAAATTATTGGACTTTACTTGGTAATGATGTTACATAATTTGTTTTGCACTATTTAAATTTGGGTTCTTTACCTACTACCCTTGGTCACTCTTTTGTTACTCTAATCCCTAAAGTAAAGAACCCAAAGTTTGTGTCGCAATTTAGAGAATCAGTTTGAGTAATGTACGATACAAGATTTTTTCTAAAGTCTTGGCAAATAGGCTGCAGAAAATAACGCCTCAGCATATCTCAGAACACCAAAGTGCATTCCTTTTTGATCGTTTGATCTCAGATAATATCATGGTAGCATTTGAAACTTTACATCACATGAGAAATCATTGTGTAGATAAGAAAGGGTACATGGCTACATGGCTTTAAAGCTTGACATGAGTAAGGCATACGATCGGTTTGAATGGGAATTTGTGGAGAAAGTGATGAGGAAGATGAGTTTTGATAACTGGTGGGTGAATCTTATGATTGAGTGTATAGCTACTGCCTCTTATTCCATTATAATTAGTGGAGAGCCTCATGGTGATATCAAGGCAAGCATGGGCCTGAGACAAGGCAATCCACTCTCCCCATACCTATTTTTCATGTGTATAGAGGGACTTCACAATCTCATAAAAAAGGCAGCATATAATGGGGATACCAAGGGGGTCTCTATATGTCGAAATGGACCCAAACTAACACATTTGCTTTTTACAAACGATAGTTTAATTTTTTGTAGGGCTAAGGAAGATGAATGCTTAAGGTTGCTAGATACTTTGGCGACATATGAGAGAGCCTCGGGGCAGCAAATAATAGAGCCAAAACAACACTCTTTTTCAGCAAATCAACCACATCCGATATGCAAGAAGTGATCAAAGGGGCTCTTGGGGTGCAGGTGGTTCAACAATATGAAAAGTATCTAGGTTTGCCTTCTAGGTAAAAATAAAAAAGAAAGTTTTGCTCATCTAAAGCAAAGGATCTGGAAGAAATTGCAGGGGTGGGAAGTTAAGCTTTTATCACAAGCAGAGTGAGAAATTTTGATCAAAGCTGTAGTACAAGCACTCCCTACCTATATGATGTCTTGTTTTAAGCTACTAGTCACTCTTTGTCATGAGATTGAAGCATTGATCCAAAAAATTTTTTGGGGACAGCATGGGGATGCTAGGAAGATACACTGGGTGAAGTGACAGGATATGTGTAAGCCAAAGTCACATGGTCGTATCGATTTTAAGGACCTCTCACGTTTCAATGATGCTTTTGTGGCAAAACATACTTGGAGACTCCTTCATGATCATCAATCATTATTTTATCGGGTCTTCAAAGCAAATTTTTTCCCAGATTGTAGTGTTATGGAAGCAAAGGAACTAAGTAACGCTTTATATGCATGGAAGAGTATCCTACAAGATTGTGATTAGGAATGGCAATAGGTTGGGTTCAGGCCAGGTTTTTTCATACCCGTACCCAACCCACGAACCAAGACCCTCGGCCCGGACCTGGCCCGTTTATTAAACGGATTTTTTCCTTGAGGCCTAGACCTCCTCCCCTGCCGGGCCCCACCTAGACAGGCCACTTCAAGGCCCAATCTTCAACCTCTAACAGTGGCCCAATCAATTAAAAAATAAATTTGTTTTCCTGAGAAAAAAGAATCACAACAGTAATGCAGCACAAACAACAAATCCAAATAAATCTCAAATCAAATCCACCATACCCATTCAAATTTCCTATTCACAGAAACCAAATACATTTGAAATCAAACTATTCATAGAAACCAAATACATTTGAAATCAAAATCTAAAACAAGTACATGCAAGGAATATCAAATCTTAACAACAAAATCTAAATCACCAAACCCACAGGTTAAACGAAGAGAATCTAAATCCCTAGTAACCCACTAATCAAATAAAGAAAAAATGGATGAAGAACATAAGAGCATGAGAGAGTGAGACCGAGAGTGTGAGACCGAGAATCTTTGAGGCGAGAATCTTAGGATTTCGTCTTCATCTTCTTTGGCAAAAAGAGTGAGACCGAGAGGCTGAGAGCATGAGAGAGGCTGACGACGTGAGACATGAGAGGAGAGTGAGTGAGAGTGGGAGAGAAGAGTGAGTCAGATTTGTGAGTTGAAGAGAAAGAGATGAAGGCAGCTCTGAAGTCTGAAGAGTGTGTGTGAGGTGAGGTTTTTTAGTTAGGGTTATAATAATATATATATATATATATAAGAGGTTATTATAGTAATTATACATATATATATAATATAACTGGGTCAGGCCAGGTTTTTGTAAAAACCCAGACCCGACTTGGACCCACTCTGGTTTTTTTTTAAACCCAAACCCGACCCTATTTTTAATCGGACCGGGTAAAATCTAGCCCATTAGGGCCGGCCCGAGTATCCACGAGTCGGGCAGAAATTATCATCCCTAGTCATGATGTAATTAAAAGAGAGGCTGCTTAGAGGACTGGGAGTGGAAATTCAGTTCATTTATGGGGCGACAAGTGGCTGCCAAGGAAGTTCAATAACAAAATCATCTTACGTCTTATTGCTAGGGAGAGCACAGCAATGGTTAGTTCTATAATTGACCAAACAAACCGGGTGTGGAAGGATGAGCTCATTTATTCATATTTCTTTGAGTGGGAAGCTGAAATTATAAAAAAACATACCTCTTTGTCGACCTATACAAGATGATGTTCTAATCTGGCCTTTTAGCCCAGATGGAGAATACACAGTTCAAACCGGGTATAAATTTCTGCAGAATCTGTGCCAGGCTAGTGAACTTGGTTCCTCTGATGCCACCATCTTGCAGCCTCTGTGGAAGAAGATTTAGAGTTTAAAAGTCCCTGGGAAAGTTAAAAATCTGATCTGGCGTGCTTGTAAGGACGCGCTTCCTACCAAGACAAATTTGGTTTAACGCCAAATGGTTACTAGCGGTTTGTGTGAGATGTGCAAGCTGTACCGGAAAGACACAACTCATGCTTTATATCGTTGCCCAAAACTAGAAATTTTTGGCAAAACATCCCTTTATGGAGTCACAACACCATCAGACAAAGCACCAGTTTTTTGCATATAATGTTTATTGTTTGTGCAGAAAACAGGGACCCGAAGTTATTCTCATCGATGGCTTGGACGTTATGGAATCGACGAAACAATCTCAGACTAGGGAAACCTTCTATCCCTCTGGAGCAGTTGCCGGACAGAGCCAGTGAGCTCACACTAGGGTGCTTACTTGGTCCCATCTTGGCATCAGCAGTCCGAACAAGCAGCAGCAACGTGGACTCCCCAACCTTTACATGGATACAAGATCAATTTCAACGGAGCAATTTTTGAACAAGAAAAAAGAGCTGATTTGGGAGTTGTTATTCGAAACCATGATGGAATGGTGATGGCTTCACTGTCTGAACTTATTTCGCTGCCATCCACAGCCATTATTGAAGTGGAAACTCTAGAAACACGGTGGGCGGTGGAGTTCGCTCTAGAATTTTGGGATTTGATAACATCTACCTCAAGGGTGATTCTGAAGTCCTAATCAAGCTCTTGAACAGTAACAGTAGGTCTTCAGCGCCTTTTGGGCATACCAGAACCGATATTCTTTAGCTTGCTTCACGCTTCTCATGTTTTCATGTTTCACATGTTCGAAGATAACGTAATAAGGTTGCTCATTCGCTTGCTAGAAGAGCAATCTTTTCATCCTCTTTGTCCGTCTGGATGGAAAATGTTCTACCAGACCTTTTAATTGTAATTCCGACCAATTTCAATAGTCTCCATAATAAGTAATGAATTTTTTTCCCAAAAAAAAAAAAATAATAAATGTGTATTAATAGCTATTGTAAATTTTCAATTTTCATATTTCTATACAAAATAATAGAGAAAACATCATTTTTTAATAAATAAAATAAAATCATATTTTATTAAACCTAGTGTAACTTTCAATTATGTTACACCTCCTGATTACTTTTAATTTAATTAATATTTCAAAAATATTATTGTTAGATTACATGTTCTCTATATTCTAAATATTTATACAACTGCGCATCCTTGGTATGATGACCACTCTACAAGTACAAAGTTCTTATGGGGTGGGTACGGGATGCAAGGAGCTAGGGTTTACACACATATACACTTAGATAGGTTTGGCTTACCTTTTTTAACTAGACATCTCCTTTTGTTTTAAATATGCAATGGCAAGTGCTAGTGTGTTTTAATCTCCACCTTTTGTTTAGTTTTAATCTTCACTAAATGATTTGACAGTTTCTCATTAAAACAAAATGAGATTCCAATTAAAAAAGTAATTGAGATAAGCCAAACCCTACTTAGATCAAGTTAGAGTAGAATTTCTATTTTGTATAAAAAAATATCTATTAATAAGTACCATAATCATATATTTTTCCATTTAAAAACACAAGCATAATAAATACCCATTAATAAATATCTTTTTTTTTTTTTTTTAGAATACTAAATATTTTTAAAGCTTATGTTGTATATTCAAGAATTAGGCCTTTTTAGATATACACCACTGTAATTCTATAAGACCTTCTCCTCTCTCCCTGTGTGTGTGTTAAAAGTACTTAGTATTTTCAAAAGAAAAAACAGTGGGTTAATCCCACATTGGAAAATGAGTCTGAGTTAAAGAGGTTTAAAGCTTGTGCTATATATTCAAGAGTTATGCCATTTTGGATATACACCACTGTAAATTTCTTTAAGACCTTCTTCCCTCTCCCCATTGATAAATATCTTAATCCTAATAAATATCATAATCCAATTTAATATTTCATACATAAGCACAATCAAAATAAATGTGTATTACCACTGCGCACCCTTAGTGCAGTGATCACTCTATAAGTATAAATGCTTGTGGGATGTGGAGGGCAAAAGCCGGGGTTCAACTAAAGTAGAAATTCTATCTTGTATCAAAAATAAATAAATGTGTATTAACAACTATCATAAATTTTCAATTTTCATATTTCTATACATAATAATAGAGAAAACATCATTTTTCACTACAAAAAACGGGGTCTATAGCCGCGTTTCAAAAACGCGGCTATAGACCCCGAAAACGCGGCTATAGGATATAGCCGCGTTTTTTATAGCCGCGTTTATAAATTAGGCCTATGCTGCGCAGCAACAGCCCCTGCGGGTCTATAGCCGCGTTTTTATAACCGTGGCTAAAGATCAGGCCTAAAGCCGCGTTTTTAACCACGGCTATAGGCTTGGGTCTATAGCCGCGTTTTTTAAAAACGCGGCTACAGACCCATTTTGAGCTGCGTTTATAATCGTGGCTATATGGTTTTTAAAAAACAAAAAAAAAAAAATTTTGGATTTTTTTTTCAAAACCAAAAAAAAAAATTCTGGATTTTTTTTTAAAACAAAAAAAAAATTCTCGGTTTTTGTTTTGAAAAAAAAAAAATTCTCGGTTTTTAAAAAAAAAATTCTGGGTTTTTTTCCCCCAAAAATTCAAAATT
Source organism: Castanopsis chinensis (assembly GCA_032878915.1). Classification (NCBI taxonomy): domain Eukaryota; kingdom Viridiplantae; phylum Streptophyta; class Magnoliopsida; order Fagales; family Fagaceae; genus Castanopsis; species Castanopsis chinensis. Next base: position 25,943,320 of record JAVQMG010000132.1, read on the forward strand.
CAAACAAAAAAAGAAAATTCTGGGTTTTTTTTCCCCCAAAAATTCAAACAAAAAAAATTCAAAATCAAACACAAACCCAGAAAATTCAAAATCAAACACAATATATTGACAATAGAAATACAACATGCTCCAAAATATAACAATACAAACCCATGAATTTCATCTCATTCAACAAAACCAACCCAAATTTAACAGTAAATCCATTCAAGGAACACAAAAACACAAGCTCAGAAACACAAGAACAAGTTCAAGAACACAAACCCATTTAAACATAGGCACAATATCACAACACAATAGCAGAAATAACCTCTAGCAAAAGTATAATACCCATAAAAAGATTTGAAATTTTTTACCTCAAATAGTAGAGATGAGTGAACCTTAGCTTTTCTTATGAAGTTTTCCATTTGCCCTTGCCTCAAAAATGGTGGTGTGGAGTGTACGTTGAAAGAAAAAAAGAAGAAGGAAAGAAAGAAAAAAAGTAACAACAGCAAAGAAACAAAGAAAAAAAAAAAAAAGAGTGGTGCTGGAGTGAAGAAGGAAGAAAGAAAAAGAATAAAAAAGAAAAAAAAAAGAAAGAAGAGAACAAAAGAGGAGCAGATCGTGATTTGCAGAAAGAAAAGCAAAAAAAGAAACCAGGAAACCCAGAGGAAGAGACCAAAGAAAGATAAGAAAACTGGAGGGGTAGGTGGGAAAGTGGGGGTTTTTTTTATATTATTTGGCTGGACCTATAGCCGCGTTTTTGAAAACGCGGCTATAGGCCCTCCCTTAAAAGGGAAAAAATTTTTCCAGCTGTACTGGCCATTATCTTAAAAAATATAAATTATTTAACTGGACCTATAGCCGCGTTTCTTAAAACACGGCTATAGGCCCTGCTTTATAAAAAAAAAAAAATTGTGCTGTTGTACATACCGCCATGTAAAAAAATAGTTTTTCTCTGGACCTATGGCCGCGTTTGTAAAAACGCGGCCATAGGTCGGGTTTAAAGCCACGTTTTCCAAGGAAACGCGGTTTAAAGCCACGTTTTCCAAGGAAACGCGGCCATCCTTTTAAAAAAAACGCGGCTATAGACCGTAGTGAAAAACGCAACTTAAGGCATTTACAAGCGCGGCTTTAGACCTAACTTATAGCTGCGTTTTTAAAAACGCGGCTATAGGCCCTGCTTTATAGGAAAAAATTGTGCTGCTGTACATACCGCCATGTAAAAAAAAATATTTTTTCGCTGGACCTATGGCCGCGTTTGTAAAAACGCGGCCATAGGTCGGGTTTAAAGCCACGTTTTCCAGGGAAACGCGGCCATCCTAGATTCCAATATTTTGTTGCTGGACATATAGCCGCGTTTTTGAAAACGCGGCTATAGACCGTAGTGAAGAACGCAACTTAAGGCATTTACAAGCGTGGCTTTAGACCTAACTTATAGCTGCGTTTTTAAAAACGCGGCCATAGGTTGGGTCTAAAGCTGCATTTTCTGGGGAAACGCGGCCATCTTTTTAAAAAATATTTTTGGGTTGGACATATAGCCGCGTTTTTAAAAACGCGGCTATAGACTTCATTGAAAAATGCAGCTGAAGGCACTTAAACGCGGCTATAGACCAAACCTATAGCTGCATTTTGAAAAACGCGGCCATAGGTTGGGTCTGAAGCCGCGTTTTCTAAGAAACACAGCCATAGGTTGGATCTATAGCCGCATTTCTTAGAAACGCGGCCATAGGTTAGGTATAGCCGCGTTTTTTGTAAACGCGGCTATAGCTCGCGTTTTTTGTAGTGTTTTTGATAGATAAAATAAAATCATATTTATTAAACCTATTGTAACTTTCAATTATGTTACACCACCTAATTACTTTTTACTTAATTAATATTCAAAAATATCACCATTAGATTACATGTGTTCTATATTCTAAATATATATCACTACTCACCCTTGACATGATGGTCACTCTACAAGTACAAAGTTTTTATGAGGTAAGAATAGGGTACAAGGAACCAAGGTTTACAGACATATATACTTAAATTAAGTTATGGTAGAATTTCTATCTTGTATAAAAATAAAAATAAAAATCTATTAATAAGTACCATAATCATTTATTTAATAGTTCCATTTAAAAACACAATCATAATAAATACCCATTAATAAATATCATAATCCTAATAAATATCCTAATCCTGTTTAATATTTCATATACAAGCACAATCAAAATAAATGTGTATTAATAACTATCATAAATTTTCAGTTTTCATATCTCTATAAAAAAAATAATAGAGAAAACATCATTTTTTTTATTTTTTGAAAAAAGCATATTTTGTTAAACTTTCTCAAACATTACACGAGTTTCTAACTAGTATATAAAAAAGTATTAACCTGAAAAAGTAATAGCCTAAGCTTCCTTCATGTGACACATTCTTTAAGACTTTTCATTTAGGCTTCAATATTAACAAATTTTGAATGAATAGAATTCCTTAAATGTGTCAATGGTGTAAATGCATTAATTATATATAGTTATATTTTCTATTTAAAAAATAATTTATTTATAGGTGTGCATCAATTATTCTTTTATATAAAGAATTTATATTTTTATTTAAATTTGATATAAGAAACTAATCTTAGTTTGAATACTTATTATCCAAATAAATAATAATACAAAATTACAAAATATATATATATAAATATAAGTAGTTTATACAGTTCTCTCTCTCTCTCTCTCTCTCTCTCTCTCTCTCTCTCTCTCTCTCTCTCTCTCTCTCTCTCTCTCTCTCTCTCTCTCTCTCTCTCTCTCTCTCTCTCTCTCTGACCAACTAGTGTAATATATATATGACCAACTAGTGAAACTTTTTGTTAATGTTTATACCATTCAATAACTTTTAATTGGTTTAATATTTGAAATTATGGTTTTGGATTACTTACGTACATATTATCCTTAATACGCATGTAAAAAATATACACATGTCAAATTTCATGTTAAACAAATGTTATTTACTATTAATACAAAAGGTTACACCACTTAATAATTTTAACTGGTTTAATATATTTAAAATCATGGTGTTGGATGACATATATTCTCATTACCCTTAACACGCATGTAAAAAAAGAATATGCATGTCAAATTTCATATCAAACAAATGTTATTTACTATTTAATACAAAACGTACAATACTCAATAACTTTTAATGAGTTTAATATATTTAAAGTCATGGTATTGGATTATGTACATTCTTAATACGCATGTGAAAAAAAAAAAAAAAAAGACATGCATGTCAAACCAATGTTTTTTTTTTTTTTTTTTTTTTGAAAATTTGATAGTTACCATGAGGAAGCGGGATTCATGTTATTACCATTTCATTTGTACACTAACTTTTTTTAAAATATTTTTTTATATAAAAAAAAAAATAAAAAAAAATAAAAAAAAAACTTAGAAATAAAAAGGCAATGTGATCTTCTATCAATAACTTACATATTTCAACTCATTTCAATAACATAGATACGTACATATACATACATACATACATACATACATACATACATACATACATACATACATACATACATATATATATATATATATATATAAATCAACAATCAAAGTTGTAGTAGCCTAAATTTGTGCTATGTCATTAAAAACGGTTTAATGGATTAGTACATTTATTTCACTTTTTAATTATATCTAAATATTTATATAAAACAAATTTCATAGTTATGTTTCTAAAATTTATATGAGAAACAATTGATTAAAAATTTAAAAAAATATATATATTTTAGAAGACATTCAATCAACAATATAAAAAAAGATTATTGTGTACTTCACATAGTGGAAATAAATTATATATTTTTCAATTTACTTAAGAAATAAGTTCATATTCCTAACTATAATAACAATAAAAATTTAAATTTATCTTATTTGCAAGGCATGTTGTATAATTTGAATTAATTTTCTAAATATTACAACACGTAACGAGTATTATACCTAAGTAGTAAAATATTTTTTTATTAAAATCTTCAAAATTAATAAATAGTGTATACATGCATCACGCGAGACATCAGCTAGTTAGTTAAATGGAATAGTTTCTCAAAAAAAAAAGTTGAATGGAATAAATTGTGTTCTGAAAAAGCTTGTTGTGTGTGCGCAAGTTATTAAAACTTAAAAAGCATATACTAAGAAAATTTCTTTTCTTTGTGGATTTTAATCGCTAACAAACAATGTTTAGTATACACTTCAAGGGTAATATTAGTTCTAACAAAATCTAATATAACGTTTGATAATACTGACAAAGTTTCCTCTGTCATGGATAACATTAAACTTGAGCATGGATATAAAGTGTGTATATGAAAGTTTAGCCAAACAAAGTAATTATCATGACAAACTTTTTTTTTCTGGTCCAGTTCAAAACCGGTTTTGATTATTCAATCTCAAGCTAATTAAAACCCTTGTCATGTGGTCTAAAAATTGCCATGGAGCTCAAATGTACAAGAAATTTTTTGTTTTTTGGGTAGCTGAATAAACTTTTAAAAAAGGAAATGCTATAGTAACAAAAAGCTCATCAGGTGATTTTTATAGCTTGTGATCACAGAATATTTTTTAGAACTGGGATGGTCGACATGGAATGGAAAAGGCAATTAGCTTTTGAGGTACTATGGGTCCGTGTGGCTTTGGCCAGTTGTCAATTGCCTTTTTGGTTGACTAGACATCTTAGCTACGACTTCATTGAGAGGGACCGATGCTATAAAGTGCCTTACAACCAAATTATTGGGGTGAGTAACGTTACATGCACAACAAATTTTATAACTTATTTTACATGTTATATTTGATGACCACCGCTATTATATATATGGCAAAACAAATTTTTTTTTTTTATCTAGCGAAAAAAATATCTGGCACATGAATTATAAACTGTCACATCATCACGTGTGAAACTTGTTATTAAATTCTTTGTATAGTTATACTTTTTGCACTTGATCACTTCAAATTCATTGCATACTTGTAATTAAATTCTTTGTATAGTTATACTTTTTGCACTTGATCACTTCAAATTCATTGCATACTTGTTATTAAATTCTTTGTATAGTTATACTTTTTGCACTTGATCACTTCAAATTCATTGCATTCTACGTGTCCTTCAAGTCTGAAAGGCGGTGGTACGACCCAATAAAAGTAATAAAAAAAATGGTACATTTCGCATGGTGTTTATTAAAAATTTTAATAAAATAAAATGAAAGTTAGATTATTTATAAAATAAAATGAAATAAAACTTTAGAAAAAAAAAATTTTAAAGCAAAAAGCCTTTTATCTTTACCACATTTAGTACCTTGGATAGGTACCACTTGAACTAAAGAAATCGAGTGGGACATATATGATAGTAGTATTTTTATGATTTTCTAATTTTGTATAACAAATATACCAGATTGGTGTCTGGTTCCAGGTATAACCAGGCGATCTAATTTTTAAAATCATGTATATGTGGCAGTTTTCAAATTTTGTAGTAGTACATAAAATAATCAAAACAACCCTAGAAGTTGCAAGCAACAACAAGAATCACACCAAGTCCTAGAAGTTACAACTTACAAGCAACAAGAAGAATCATACCAAGCGTCATTCAAGTCTAAAGAGAGAGACACACGTGATAAAATAACTGACGGTAACCATTAAGGATCTCAAGTATAAATAGAGGAATTTACAAGAAATGGACACCACTCTCTACTGATAAACTTGCTTATACAAATTAAAATCATTCCCTTTTAATTGTAGTTCATTACTAAATTCTCTTGCTTCTTAGGGCTCTTTTCAGAAAATGACCGTGCCAATAAGTTACTTCCTTATAATATGTTACTTTAATTAATCTTTTTTATACAAGTTTCATTTAGTTCTTAGTACATAATCATTTTATTTTATTTTATCATTATTTTTTTTTATGAACAGAAAGGGGGGCGGGGGTAACCATATGTGGATTACTCCCTTAGGTGTGAATTAATAAGGACACCCCCCGCAAGGAAATGTTAAATTGAGTCATAGCTACTGTGACCGGAGTGCCACTAATCTCACCTTAGCACTCCAAGAGAGTCAGTGGATGGGCACAATGCATGCTAGGAACTCACCCCCCACATGGTACTCGTCACAACTCGAACGAGGGGCCTCATGCATGCATGCGGGATCCCACACCAACTAGACCACCCCTCCTGGGGCTATTTTATTTTATCATTAATGCATTATTATTGGGCTCATTTGATGTTTAGTATGTTTACTTAGCCATCAATCTAATTATTGCTTAAATTGTTTGGGCATCAATTTGTTTTATTAACAAAAAATCTTAGCATAATTATAATTATCAATTACTTAATTTCCTAGAACTAAGTAGCATTGGATTTCACTTGGACTTTATTCATTTAGGTTTGGTACATGTTAACTTTGACTTTTAATTCTCTTGCTTTTGCATAGTTCACAATTACTAGCATCTCCTCCATAAATCTTAAAATTTCTCTTATAATTAAGGCTATGGTCATTGGGCAAAGGCTAGAGTTCAAGTTTCTAGGAGACAGTTTCACACATATATACACTTAGATTAGGTTAGAGTAAAATTTATATCTTGTAAAAAAAATAAAAAAAAACAAAGTCAAATAGCTGATCCAAATCCATAACCCACCAAATCAAAACTTGGCAAAAGTCATCAATCAACCTGTAATCACATCAAGAAGGTAAAAATTAAAATCACATGAAACAACTGCGATTGTATGATTCAGCTTGATTGTTCTTTGGAATTGGGTAGGCTGAGCTAGGTAATCCGAGGTGGACTTGTGGTTGGGCCGCGCGAGTAAGTATTAGAAGTTGGACGGCACTAGATCCATGTCAATATCCAACCTCAAAGCCCATATATAGAACACTCTTGGCTAGTCTTGGCTTCACTAGTTTCAGAAGAACCTTGGGCCTACCATCATTTTCATAACAAAAGGCCCAAATATAAACTAGCTTCTCTTAAGCATTTTCGGCCCTGTCAAAGAACATTCTTGGGCCGAAATAGAAAAAGAACCTTGCGAATTCATTACAAAGCAAGTCTGGAAATCTTGGCCTGTTATTATTATTATTATTATTTTAGAGATAATTTTAAACTATTATGTACGTTCTTGATGATTAATTTTTATCATTATATTAAGACATTAATTAGTTTTCTTGAATTTTGAACTGTTATTTGTTTCAATAGATTCAGGATCGTTTGCAAGCAAAACAAAGAAAAATAGAATTAGGTGCAGGTAGGCTAGGGGATTTCTCAAGTCCTTGCTAGGGAGATAAATAACATTATATGCGGACTCTAAATTTAGGCTTCTCCAATAGCCCATTAAAAAACACTGGCTCAGCCCATTCAAAGCTTGATTTGGGCCAATGTCGGCCTACATGAAAATCGAAAAAATTTCCTATTATAAACAACCATAATTAGCACAATACTTTATTATCCTTTTAGAAACAGTTTATTTAGTTGAAACTGAAAACTTTTTATTGAAAATACTATAGATAAAAGTAAAAGTTAGTTGAATAGTACAATGAGACTTATGAATACTATCTAAAAGTCCAATAGGACCGATGAATAGTAACAAAAATAAGCTAAAAGTGGAGATAAGCTTAAAAATTCAGCTCATCCGAAACGCACACTAAGTAGCTTCTCTGTTTTGTTTTTTTGTTTTTTTTTTTTTTTTAAGTAGCCTCTTTGTTAGACATGCATATAGCATGTTAAAAAACACTAGTAAATCCAAAAGTTTAAATCATAAGTTTCCATACAATTATAGTATATTAATTACTCAATCATATCTTCATCATCAAATATGAATTCTAATTAGTTTAACTGGTAAAATTTCTGATACTTGAATAAGAAATCTGAAATTTAATTCTTGCTTACTGCAAAAATCAATTGGTGTCTTGGTGATGATAAAAAGCACATGTAAAGTCTCACTCTATTTTTTTTTTCTACGGTAATTTTAGCGCACAAAAAAAAAAATCAACGTATTTTATTTAAAAATTTAACTTTTATCTACAATACTTTTAACAAAATAAGTTGTTCTCAAATGGAGACTTAACTTTTTGTCACACATTTAGTATCTGTTTGATAAAAATTATTTTTGCCAATTTATTTTACTATCTACCTTATTTTTGTTACTATTCATGGGTCCTACTGCACTTTTTGGTACTATTCATAGATCCCACTGTATTATTTCAGCTAATTTTTACATTTATCTACAGTACTTTCAACAAAAAAAATTTAGTTTTAGCAAAATAAACGGATTCTAAACAAATACTAAATATGTCATTGACTTTTCCATAAATATATTGTCCGTTTGGATCCAGATTATATGCTATGTTTTGCTTTTGTGTTTCTCCTTCCTTTTTTTTTTTTTTTTTTCTTCTTCTTCTTCGTTTCTGCTGCGGGGGACAGTGCGCGCACTATGCACGCAGTGCGTGTACTATGTGCGAACTGTTCACGTACGTTTTCAACAATTTTTTATTAAAAATAGGTCCCGCAATACTATTTACAAATTTAAAAATTATTTTGCTACAGTATTTCAATTTTCAATTTTCAGCAATAAGTTCTATTCAAACGGACCCATACTATATTTTTTAGTTGTGGTGGATCCCCAAAAAATGAATTTGTGTGGAAAAAATAAAAAAGTAAATTTTTCAGTGAAAGAATTGGTATATGCATGTAGCATAAGTGCGTAACTCATTTTTATATCAGGAATTATTTTTTGGGGTAATTATTGTTACATATAGTACACACAACTGTATACACTTAAAATTTGTATTGAAATCACTATTTCAGTGCAAATTTCGCATATGCATACAATTGTCTGCATTAATACGTGTATCGAATATCAGTCTTTTGTTTTTTAAGAAGAATTTTTATGTCAGGAGCAAAACGTCAAACATAAACATTTCTTTGTGCTGAAGTAACATGTTCATTTAGTGCAGAAAAAAACTAGGACGCACCAACGCCTATGGCGCATTTGAAAGGGTTTCATTACGACCACCATTACATCAGAACTATTCATATTTCACATGCATGCACTATCAAAGTGCCATACACAGCTGCATGAAAACATTGAAATTAAGGACAAGCACACAGAGAAACTGATGAGGTGGCCGTAACACCCTAAGCTCAAGGCATCGGCTTCTTCCCAGCATCTTCAGCTGCAGCCTCAGCAGGTTTGGCACTAGCCTCCGGTTTGTCATCTTCCAGAGTCATCATCTATTACCAAAGAACAATTTACTTTAGCATCATCATCTGTATAACAATACGATATCTACGTACCCAAGAGTTGCATGGTGCTTATAATTAGCAATAAATTTCTTAACATGATCTATGTAAGTTTCACAAACCGAAACCGTAGTGAATACTTACCGGGGGCAGCTCGTTCTTCTGCATGTAAGCAATTAGAGCTGCAGCCTGTAAATGAATAATGATGGTGTTAGCCTTGAACAGCAAGTTCGCCAAAGAATACAAAGCACGCGCGAAAGAAAAAGAAGAAAAAAATGGTAATCGTTCTCTCACATATGTTATTTACACTTTATATGGACAACGTTCATAATTTCTTTCACGAGTAATTTTTATGTTTAAAATGTAAAATGTGTGGAGTGTATGGAGTGCGAGAGAATTAATGCCCTGAACCAAAAATCTCACAACAATGAAGCGAAAGATACCCGAGCTATCTCATACTGCTCTTTGGTCAGGGTTTTGGGTTCCCCCTCAACAGAAGTCAAGTGAAGGTTGTGCTTCATGGTAGGCTTCTTATCCATCTCCTTAGGAACACAGATCGGAAAATATGAAGAGAGGCTAGCTAGTTTATAAGTGAAACTATGTTTCTTGTGTGTGAGGGTTAAGGGAGTTCATGGCCTCTATAAATAATAGGTGAGGAAGTGAGTGCGTGCATGCGTTTATGTTATGAATTCAAGGTGATATGGAGCCATGCAAGAACGTGGCAGCCATGGCCGTGTGCAGAGACGGAGATGTGAACATTTGGCAAAATCACCTTGTCTCAAATGTAACCGCCTCCTTTATTACTTTTGAGCCGTTGCTGATTTGACTCTTACCTAATTATAATTTGAATGGTTATACCTGTAACTATATATACACTCCAGAATCTTCTACAATTACCTTTCGTGATTTTACAGTACCTCATTTGTTAAGAATTCTTTTTCAATTGGAAAGTTGTCTAATGATGAACACAATGCAAGAGATATATACTTGAAACCATATATTGAAGGGATAATATGAATTATACCATTGTATTTCTACAACTAAAAATGCTACTCAAATACGGCCATATGGCCAAAACCCTTTAAGACATGGACATATGCCTCAGTCAGTTCCTTGTACCATTTTTCTTTAGAAGATTTAAATTTTGGAGTTTTGACCAAAGTTCTCATATTCTGTATTTTAACCATTACTAAAATTTTCCATAATTATTGCTGCCCTTAATCCCCCTCTTAAAGAAGCACATTATAACCTACTCACATTTACCATTTTGCATTGGATGACAACAATTAAAGTTAACTAATGGTGAAAATTATGATAGAACGACGTGAAATCTCATTTATGCTTTTTGATTGCAAAAGTGATAAATTATGCTTAACCTATTGATGACAAGGTGGCAAATCAATGTAGAAGATAAAACATTCAGAAAGAGAAAGATTGACAGTAAATTCGTACACATTATTAATTCACGCGATTCTGTCGTACATTGTCGGTAGCAATGACAATAATTGGTCAAATATTTTGGTAAATAAAATTAATTATAGAAAGGTAACTACACAAGAGTAGGGAAAAAAATAATTTATGATATTTATATTGATAACTTTTTTTCACTACAAAAAACGAGGGTTATAACTGCGTTTGAAAAACGCAACTATAGACCCTAAAAACGCAGCTATAGGTTATAACTGTATTTTTCATAGCCACGTTTTCAAACGCGGCCTATCTTGTGCGACAATAGTTTCCTGCGGGACTTAAAGCCGCGTTTTCAAAAACGCGACTTCAGCTCACCCTATAGCTGCGTTTTTTAGTCCCTATAGCTGTGTTTTTTCACGTGCATATATACAGGACCTATAGCTGCGTTTTCTTCAAAACGCAGCTATAGACCCGGTTTGGGCTGCATTTACAAACACGGCTAAAGCCCCTTACATTGAGTTTTTCTATAGCCGCGTTTTTAAAAACGCAGCTATAAGTTTTTTTCCCTATTTTTCTTGTAGCTAAATCTATAATTCTTGCCCAAAACACTCAACATATGCAACCAATTGGAACTAACAAAACAATTGCCAACACTCAACAGTTCCCAACCATGTGAACACTTACACAACAATTTTTACATTGCAATTTTTTGTTTGCCCTTTTTCAATTAAAAAAAAAAAGTGAAAGGTCAGTTCATTCTACCATGTAGTTAGTTTGTGGCTCTATAGTCTATACTGAAATATAGTCAAGTTTTAGGTTAAGCCATTTAACTTACTCTTCTAACTATAAGTATAATAAAGGAACAAATATATCAAGCTAAAGGGCATATAAATATACAATTTTCCAGAATCACGTACCTTAATGACAATCCAATTCTCATATGCACCTGGTGACCATGGATTTAGACTGAAGAGTCATCTTAGGATTCCTTTTGGAAACTTCCAGCTGGTAGATAGGAAATAGTTGTCCAAACTACAACCATCAATGGCACACCATAATCTACTATGAAGCCTCTCAGCAATCATGTGGGAGTTAATAATGAACTCCATAAATTGAAAGGACACTAGAAGGACCTACAACAAGAATAATGAACTCCATAATAATGTACATTGATTACACACAAAACAAAATTCTCTTTCATCACATTAGTAAAGAAAACATCTTATTCTTACATGGGACCACAAAGTAGTTGAAAATCAGTGAAATCAGTAACACATATACAGCTACAATAGTATTCTAGTAAGCTTTAGACAACTGAGATTTGGCAATACAGCCATCAACTCCCTTTGGATAGAAACCCCCAGGTTTGCGCTCATCACCACTCCCATATACAATCCTCAATATCTCCTCAGGAGTTCTGTCATACACAACTGAGTATTTGTCCCCAACAAGCACATTGCCTATAATTAATCCCTCAATGCCCTCATCCTTAGGAACCACAAGGGCTTCATCTTTTACACCTGCATTTCCTAGCTTATCCCATGAGTTGCAAAAAGCAGCTTGTAAACTCTACAACAATTTTCCCATATGGCCTAACCTTGATTTTTTTTGTACTTATATAGCAATGCACGAATAACTGCATCCTAGCCTGATTCCACACCCAAAAGGCTAGCAACAAGCTGAACATTTACACGCATGCATGCATCAATATTATAGTATTATTAGTTAATAACGCGTGAAATGCACGATTGACGTTCAACAAATTAGGATAATCTCTATTTGTTGCATGTGTGTTTTCTTTTATCTCTTCTCAAGTTGATTGACAAATTTGAGGCTTACCCTCTTAGACTTAGGATCATGGAGTTTGGCACTCACTCCAACATACCCTGTGAGCCCAACATAGGGAATAAGATAGGATGCAAGGAGAAAGTTTAGGCCATTTCTGTAAGGGTCAAAACAAGGGACCAATTTTGTTTCAAATGCGCCATCCACCACCTTAACAAATGATTCAGCACTCAAATTCAACAATGGCCTTGGGAATCCTTTAACTGTACTTTGAATTGCCCTGCATCAAGAAAGTATGTATTGCCATTAGCACTTTGGTAGGGACGCAATAATTGCTACAAAACCGATTTAATAGAATGTAACATGATGAAATATTACTTATTTTATGACAAAAGTTTAGAAACTGAAGTGACAATGTCAAAAAATGTGATATATTTAACATTAGTATGAAAGAAAATAAATATTAGACATAGAACCTTAGGTGTCCAACTTCTTAGAGAGCAAATTGCTTAATGACATCTCTAGTAAAGGGTCCTAGATTTGCACATTGACTTCCGATGGGTGTTGGACCTCCCAAGGTTAAATTTGGTGCAAATTTATCCAGGCCATAACCCAAAGCGCCATACAAGAAGAATTCAGCTTCAAGGTACTCTAAGTTTAGAGGAAATTCCAACAGATCAACATCAACCTCTGGGAGTGAGGAATTAGATTTTGTGATTTCAAAAGAATAAGATTTTGGAAGGAGGAAGAGGATAAGTAATGCAATTGTGGTGACAATGGAAGTAGCTAGAGACATCATGTCTTGACTTCTTTCTTTACAAGTGATGTGTGTTTGATTGACCCTATAATTCGTCAGTCCTATATATAGAGTTTCTAGTTGGCAAGGATTAATCAGTATGGTTTCATTGGTGAATGTAATTAAAGTTGGTAAGCTGATAAAGGCAAAACACTATAAGTAAATACGATTTTTGGGTAATTACTAATTATCTCAAAGAAAATTGCTTTAAAAATTATAATTTTGGATTATTTCTTGTCATGAAAATGTCCCAAAATCATGCCTAGATACATAATTATCATTTATAATATTTCTTATCATGAAAATGTCCCAAAATTACTTCTGGATATATTTTCAAGCATATAAAGGATCCTTTTCGGTGTTGATATGGGTAATCGAGTCATGAAATTGCTCTAGGGTTGATAGGACTTGATACCAAATTGAAGCACATAGTGTTTGGATTAATTTGTCACACACTCAATTTGTCACACACTCAATTTGTTGAATGTTTCTTAAAATTCAAAATTAGCAGCAAATCAAATAAACTTCTTAACACAACAAATCAAAATCGGTTTCTTAGATACAAAATTTACAGCAAATCAAATAAACTTCTTATAACACAACAAATCAAAATTAACAGCTTTGTGTTGCACTATCGCCAATCTTTTCCTTATTTTTTTTCTTTTGAAAAATTTGATTAGGCACGAAGTTAAAGCATAAAGAACAAGAAGAAATAATCAAAAGTATGCAACTATTTGTGAATTCAAAATGAAAGAAAAGTTAAGAAACAGACCTGCCAGTCGATGAACCGAAACGCTTCGTTGTCGATCCTGTGAAGAGCAATCCCTTCTCCAATTAATACGCAATACCTGAAACCAAACCATCAAGCAAAATAATATATCTACCCAAAAAAATATATAACCCAAAATCCTACACATCTCTCAACCTCAATCTCACCACCGTGAACAAACCCAACACAACCACCCTTCAAACCCAACCACCCTAGCACCTGCCAACCATCAACAACACCACCACCACCTGTCACCACCATCATGAACAATAGAACCACCACCCAAACCCACCACCCCACCACTGTTGAACCACCCAAATCAACCCAACAAATCACTACAAACCCATATCAAAATCACCCAAATCAACCCAGTAAATTCCCAACATAACCATTAACCCACTACCACCACCACCAATCCAAACACAACACAACCCATTGCCACCAAGCCAAACACCTACCACACTAGGACCAAAACACATCACTACATGAATCAAAACCCACAATAATCTCAAAGAATCAAACCCATAGAAAAAACTCATACCAAAACCATCCAAGAATCAAACCCATAGGAAAAAAAAATTACAAAGGGTCAAACCATTGAAATCTCCACCACCAATCTCTAACCTCCACCACAATCTCCACCGCAAATCCCCTACCACCAAGCCAGCCCACCAATCAATTCATCGATCTCAACCACATTAGCCACCACACACACAACACCGAAACCAAAAACCCACCACAGGCCGATCTCCACACCTCTACCACATGCCGATCTCCTTCACCACGGGCCGAACTCCAAGCATCATCTCCATGCCAATCTAAGAGAGAGGAAGTAGTGAGAGAGACCGAGACAAAGTGAGTGCCGAGAGAGATGGAGGGATGTTGGCTTAAGAAGGTGAGAGATCGGGTTAGAGATCAGAGAGTAGTTTAGGGGTTTTTTTTTTAAATCTATACTAAACCTAAGCCGCGTTTAACCAAACGCAGCTCCAGACATGTTTAAGCTGCGTTTGATTAAACGCAGCTCTCAAAGATACTGAAGAATTTTTTTTTTTTTTGCAAAAATAGGGTGGAGAGCCGCGTTTTTAAAATGCGGCTTAAGTCCTCCCCATTTAAACGCAGTCTCAACATCACAAAACTCTGCTTCAAGGAAGGTCTATAGCCGCGTTTTTCAAACGCAGCTATACGTTCAGGGTGGAGCTGCGTTTTTTACAAACGCGGTTCAAAGCTCACCCTGTAGTTGCGTTTTTATAAAACGCAGCTAAAAAACGCGGCTTAAAAACGCATTTTTTGTAGTGTTTCCCTCAAAATCATGGTCAACATGACAGAAGACGAATCTCTCTTTTTCCCTATATGACGAGGGCTTTCTTACCAATAAAGTTTGACCAATCCACGGGCAAGTGTTATGTTATTTTATTAAAATTAAAACTGCTATCACTTAAGATCATGGTCAAGATTATGCAAAAAAAGAATAAAAGAAAGAATTTTACACATTTTATCATAATTAATTATTACGTCTTTTTTATACTTCTTACAAGCATTATCAATGTATCATTAATAAAGCTTTAGGAAATTTGACAAAGTTTCTTATTTTTAGAAATTTTCATTTGAGGAATAATGGTGTAGTGAGAACATGATGTTTTGTTATCAAGAATTGGGTTTGACTAGTCCAATGATGAGGAGGACACAAAATGGCTAGTCCTCCCTATACCCTTAAAACTCCAGAGTCTGGTGAAGGCGAGTTCCAATCTTTTTTGGTCTGATTACCAAAATAAAGCAATTAAGAGAGAGAGAGAGAGAGATAGAGAGAGAGAGAGAGAGAGGGAGATCAAATTCTCAGAAAAAATTACTGTCCAAAACCAATCCAAGATTTCTATGCTATCCAAAAAAAATAGCATTACAATATAACCCCCTATAGGAACTTGCTAGTGGAGAAGACCACCCAATGCTTAAAATATCCATCCTTAAAATTCAATATTTTTGTGTTGAATAAGCTCACATTTGAATCGGTCCAAGTTAAATCTGAGCTTAAAACTCCCTCTAGGGGCTTTAGCAGGCAGCTCAACCGTACTGATCTAGGCCGACAAAGGTTAGTGAGAGAGACCCAAGAGGGGCATTGAAAAGGCCCTATAAAAAGGTAGAGGGAGGCTCAGTAATTAAAGAGTGACAGTCACGGCAAAACCGAAGATCAAAGGCACACGTTAGCACAAAGGAGTTCCAAAAATTCTTTCCAATTCAGCTCTTTACTGTTTAGTTAGATGCCATGAGATGGGACCATATATCAATTTTTTCATCCTTGAAAAGCTAGGATGCTCACCTATATTTAGGGTGGGTTTGGATAGTGAGTTTTGCGTCCACGATTTGGTTTCTACATTTCAGACCTTTTTTTTTTTTCCTACGCACAGGTTCCAACAGGGGACAATAGGTGCAATGTACCACTGTGCAGTACTGTTCATGCATAGTAGTGCACTGTTTATACACTGTTTCAACTATTTTTCTATTAAAAATGAGACTCGCGGTACTATTCACACATTTAAAAATTATTTTACTACAGTGTTTTCAGTTTTCAGCTGTATCCAAACGGACCCTTAATGTTAACACAAGGCATTGAGCCTAGCTAGCTTGACAAGGTCTCGCCCATAAGCATTACATGATATACCTACTGCTAACTAGATTACGTTGTTCATGGTTTCATGTAATTTATAGTGTATACACAACTTCATGAGACACCAAGACAGCCGCTCGCTATTAGCAAAGCCATCCATTATGCTAGCTGGTAGCTTCAGCCCACCCATCCTTCAGGTATTGGGGGTGATTCTAGACATGAAGGGTTATTAACAAACGCCTATATTGAGTCATATTAATTGCTTCTTCGTTAATATTATGGTCTCAGATTAATTACATGATATGATGATAGTCTTCCTATCAAGCTAATTAGCAGGCTGCTGGCTTTCTATAGTTTCTATATATGTATTAACAACGGCTATAGATTAGACTGACTAAGAGAGTAACAGTGCGTAGAGAGAGATATTGGTGCACCATAGGAGCACACAACATTAACGTGTTAATGTGGCTGCCATGGGATAAAGGTTTAAGTAGTGCACCTAATTAGACTCCCTAATTGAATTCAACCTACTACATTGACTATTGATTGCTTTAATCATTACTACAAGAAAAATGCTTAAGTTCAATTTAAACTTTGAACATTTTTATTGAATATATTAGGAAATGTCAACCCTTGCCCCTATTATGCTTGTGGATTGACCATTATGTTAAGTGTGCATTATAATATCAATTTGTAAGTTTTACATAGTAAAGTTTGTAATATTCCTAATATATCACTCTTAATACAATAATGTGATGGAATTCAATTGAGAACCTAAGTTAATTATTACAACTTATTAGGAATTTTATCTATGTTTAGCTCTTTTTGACCATGAAATGTAATTGTGTCTATTCCAACCACTGGTATAAAGGAAAAGGAATAGTATGGTTTTTTGAGCTTTATTACCTACCTTGTTTTAAATCATTACTTTAATTTAAAAACCACTCTCTTATCGGAGTAATTAACAGTACTGATCATTCGGACTCAAATTCCACTAAACTTATTTTTATTTTTATTTAAAAAAAAAAAAGCAAATCACAAATTACAAAGTCGAGAGAAAGAGAAATATATATATATATATATATATATATTTTTTTTTTTTTTTTGCTTTGAGAAGATTTCACATTTCCTTTTCCTTTTCCTTTTCTTTTTTCCGCCTTCAGATAACAGTATTATGCTTTGGAATTTGCCTCAATCTCACATAAGATTAGCTAGGTCTAAGTATATATTATTTAAGACTTAAGTATTTTGTTTGATTTTGTTCAGGATCATACATAAAAATTCTAGCTGTAGATTTTTTTTTTTTTTTCCAATGGCTTTTTAACTTAAAACTATATATATGTTATAGTTTTTTTGGACGGTTAAAATTTTCTTTAGGAAATTGGTTCTTGCACATTCTTTATTGTATATTGTGTATACATATTTTACATTTTAAATGTAAACATTAACAATAATAAAAAATGCAGATATTAAATGTGAAATTATGGATGTTGGGTATAGAAAGAAGGAAAATTATTATATACTCCCGGAGTACCATAAATGGGTACTCCCTCCTCTCACATAAATGGTGGTCCCACTAATTAAATTCATGGTGGGACCCACCATTCATGTGAGAGGAGGGAGTACGCATTTATGGTACTCCGGGAGTACCTAATAATTTTCCTAGAAAGTATACATTAATTAATGCGAGAGAACGAGTATCATTATTTGTAGTTAATGTTTGTTGGAAACTAGTTATAAGATAAGAAAATGCTAAAATTACCACCACGCGCCTTTGGCGTAATCGTCACTTAACAAGTATAAGTACTTATAAGATGTGAGAAGGCAAGACTAAGGGTTCAAGTCTCTAAGAAAAAACTTCACACACATATACAACACTTAAATTAGGCTAAATTAAAATTTCTATCTTATATAAAAAAAAATGCTAAAAGTACGTTAGTGCCACTTAAATAACGTAATAAATAAATATTTGAATTGTCAACCCTTACTACAAAAAACGCGTTCTGAAGCCGCGTTTTTGAGCTGCGTTTCTGGAAAACACAACTCCAGGGGGGTACTTTGAGCTGCGTTTCTGGAAAACGCAGCTCCACCCCTGATCGAAAGCCGCGTTTACTAAACGCGGCTCTAGCCCTCCCTTGGAGATGCGTTTTCCAGATGCTGAGGCTACGTTTAGCTGGGTAGGATTGAAGCCGCGTTTTAAAAAACGCGACTCTAGACCCATCTGGGGAATTTTTTTTTTTTTTTCAATATGAAAAATATGCTGAGAGCTGTGTCTGTGTAAACGCACCTTCAACATATCTGGAGCTGCGTTTAATAAATGCAGCTTCAACATTTATGGAGGTACGTTTAAGCAAACGCAGCTTTATATAGGCTGGAGCTGCGTTTGATAAAACACCACTTAGTTTTAAGTATAAATAAATAAATAAATTCCCTCAACTCCACTAATTGAAAAAAACCCTAAAGTTGCCTCTCGGTCCCTAAATCCCTTAGATCACTCTCAACTATCAAAAACCTCTCGATCCGACACCCTCCCCTCCTTCCCTCACTTCCACCCTCTCTGAATCCCCTTCCTCCCTCCACTCTTCCCTCACCGATGCCGACAAAGCCCAATCCTCCATCACCGTCGACCTGCCACTACCAACCTCCACTTCACCGCCGATCATCCTCACCGTGCTACCACCGTTGCGTTGCAGTGCTGCCGCCGACGATTTCGCTAGCACTCCAGCCCACCAATCCTCTCACTCTTCAAGATATTTGGTTGGGGTTTGATTTGGGTTTTTGATTCAGGTATTTGCATTGGAATGATTTGTTATGTTGTTTGTTCATTTTTTATTTCTGGATTTCAGCCCTTTAGGAATTTGAATGCTTGGGGATTATGGTTTTTGGGTCCTACGGTTTTCGTTTGAACAAGATTGGTAATTATGGCTTTTGGGTTTCTTTATCTACGTTTCAATTTACACTATTAATCTTTTTGCTTTAAATTTTAACTATAAACAATTTCGTAGATTCTGAACAATTTAGTTGAATTGAGGTTTTGCATGTTTTTATTATAAATCTTTTAATTTCTAATATGAATTATTATATTTCTTAAGACTTTTGAAGCATTTATTAAATTTTGTAGATTGTATTATGCTTTTGTATATGTGGGTCCGTGTTTGATTTCCCTAAATATGATAGCAATGTTCTCTATAGATTTCAATTTTTTATTTTTTTTTATAAATTATGATTATGTTGATAGGTAATAACAATGGCTTAATTTGTTACTGTTAATAGTTTTGAAAGAAGTAAATTCACATGTGCAGGAATTTATCAATTTTACTTTTCATTTGTTACTTTCAAATGTGTAGGAATTTATCAATTTTACAGTTCATTATATTGCTGACTTGGATATTAGATAAAAATGTTAGTGGAAAAAGAAAGCCTTAATATGTTTGTATTTGTGTATTTTAATCTAAGCAGGACTTGTTTTTAAAATCTCTAGGGGAACATTTATGGAATTCCGAAGTGGCATGCTGACTGTATCACCAGTTGGGGGAAACTGCAGCCAAAAAGAAAGGGATGAGTTTGAAAAGTATGACAAGGTGACAACTAACAACACCATGGGTTCCTTTTCTTTTCTTCTCTCATTTTCCCCAAAAATACTAATGTTAAGTTTTCCTTTTGATCATATTATAGCTTTTATGATATTTGGTATTTAATATGGAAGAAACATAAAAATGAGGTTTCAGGTTCACAATATTCGCCCAAAAATGGTTTCTATGTTTTGTGAGAAGTTTGCTCATCTTAACTTGATATTTTCAATAGGAGGCCAAATAAGTTTTGATGTGAGTAGTACTTGATGGTTGTACTCAAACTTCATTATGTTGCCATGATTCTTACTTTCTTATATTGGTAGTAAATTAAAAGGAAAATGGAGGCACCATTAAATTTAATTTGGCTCATTATTCTATTAACAAGTTTTCCCTCAAGGTTGGGACAAGACATATTGCTTGAGATACCTAGATGGTTTTCCATTGTTTTGGTGACAAAACATACACGGTTATTCCTTCACCCTCATCATTCACCTTTTTTGATTATTTGGATAAATGATTTGGCTGTTTTTCAATATTGAGTAATAGTTCACCTGTCATATTTGGAAAGTTTTTGCATTTCTCATGGGACAATACTCAGGGTATCAGTAAGAAATGATTATTAGCGAAAGTGCAAGTTGACTGCACATTCAATAACTAGGAATTTAATTTTCATTTTGCTTTGTCAAGTGTGTTTGTGTATTCAAATTTAGTTTTCTTTCTCTCTGTGTGTGTTTATTTCAATTTGCATCGTCCAACTTGTTGGCTTTGGTGGGTGAGTGTTGACTTTGAACTGTACGGATCTACTGGGTATCATTGTTAGCTATTGGGAATTTGTGTTTAGTAGTAGATGAATATTAGTAGTGCTTAGAGCTTACTTGGGTTTATAGTGAAATAGTAGTATTTTAACAATTTTAGAGTGACTCAGAGGACCTTAATTCGTAATTTACTATTTTAAACATTGTGTTTGGGATGATGGGTTTATTGAAATGCTATTGGTTTTTCTTTTGATGTTAATTTGGAATGGACACAGGTTTTTGTTTAGATAACAAAATGGTTGAGGCAAATTTAGTTTTCAAATTTAGTTTTACTTTTTATTTTTTTTCCAGTGCTTTGGTTCATATTTTATGGTTGAAAAGGATGGGCTCCAATAGAATTATAAATATTTCTGTTTGACAGGCTATTCAGACGCTGATTTCCAAGGGTGCTGGATCTGGTTCCTATCCAGGTAGTTAATTGAGTGAGTTTTGTCTTGCTAATCCTCATTTCTTTTTTACTTAGCAAAAATAAAAGATCTATATTTTTTCTTGTCGTTTATTAGGCCCCAATAGGTTGTTTCTATTGGTTAAGGCTCCCTGTTCTTTCAGCTTGCCTCTGCATTTTCTTCCCAAACGTGATTTTAAATACAGCAAAAAGGTAACAATTTCCCTTTATTTATTTATTTATTTATTTTGGGTTAAGTGAAAAGTGCAACAGCAAAGCTATATAAATAGCATGCCTTTTTATCAAAAAAAATTTCTGTTATATGGTGAGTTTGCTTGCTTTTATGTGCATAAGACAATTGTATACCTAACATGATAGTGGATAGTCTTGATAAACTATTGTTCTCACTTTTCATTAATTGTAAATTTCCTAGAGAGATTGCTATGTGCTATTGCTATGGGTGCTTCTAGCCAAATTCACTTATAGATTGCAATAGAGTGTCCTATTTGAAGTAGGAAATAGGACACTGTTATGATTGTGCTGTGGAATGGGCTAAATAAGTCTATAGAGTGGGTTAGACAGCAGATCATCTTTCCAGTAGAATTATAAATATTTCTGAAGAATGGTAATATATTAATGGAGACAAAAACACCAATTAACTCTGAGATCTCTTCATATGATCCTGAGAGCAAACAAGTTAAGAATTTGGGAATTTGTAGGAGTGCCTTCAAAATTTGGGTTGATAATTATATGGAGAATCTAGTCTTACTCGACAAACTGAATGACAAAGTTTCGAAAAGGAGAGTGAGCAGGAAGAGGAAATACAGATATAAGCTTGATTCAACTCAAAATTTCAGCATTTACTTTCCTCATTTCTATTTTATTTTTGGCATATGCTAGAAAATGTTGTGTGGCTGTAAGTAAACATCTTCAGATATCAATATACTGCTTTCGGATCTTAATCTCTTATCGACTTTGCTATAAAGAGTGGTCAGAACTTTTAAATGCAATTTTGTGGTTGTCGTTGATGATGAGCTTAAACAGTTGCAAGCTGGAAACAATAAATATAAATGAAATACTGATGTTTTTATCGTTCTTTATACGCTAAACTTGTCACAACTAATCCGTATTCAATATCAAATTGTGTTTTACACTTCCTGTTTCATTAGACTTGCTTAGATTTTTCTGAGATGATCAGCCATTGCCTTCTGATTTTGAGTTTTGTACATGACATGTTATTTTGCACCATTGTACATTCAACAAAGTATACGATGAAACTATACGAATATAAAGAGATGAGACCAAACATTTAAAAGTTTTTAGAGCCATGTAACTACAGGTAGAGTCATGACATTTTGTTATGGTTTTAATTGATTAAATGTATCACAGTGTATTGAGTGTGGGAGTTGCATTGGCATGACCCTAGTGGCAACCCCAAGGTTTGTTGTAAAAACGTAATAAATATGGGGTTCGCCAAAAATAAGTACTATTTTGTTTAGCTGAATAGATGATATAGAATTATCTTCAGCACTGCATTTATTTATTTTTGGTTATGTGTTGATATGATAAAGATTATTTACCCATATTGGTAGTGTAGATAAATGTACTTCTGATAAGAGTGATCATTCCTCCTTTTGATAAATATTGCTTCTTCCAAATTGCTAGTTTCTTTTCTACCTTTTCAATGATTGCTTTCCCAACTTGTAGTGTCGTAAAGGACAAACCTGGAGTAATCCCAAATATACCGTAGGTAGAGTCACCACCCTAAAACCCAAAACTAAGCCTAGCTTCATTACACACTCCTCTTATCCTGTTGGTTCAAGCTCTGTTCTACTTAGGTTAACCCCTAATTTTGAGACTGCTTCCAAAGAGAGAAGGAAAACATCAGATATAGCCAAGTTGATCAGCATTTACATCACAAATAGCATTGTATCATGAGCAAACAAAAGAGGAGAGCTTTCCATAAACCCTTCACTTTCTCCTTCAACTTGAAATGCAGCCAAGTTCCCACCCTCCACAGCCTTGCGTAACATCATATCATTGACTTCCATAACTAAAATTAAAAGAAGCATGGAGAAAGGGCCTCGTTGTCTCAATCCTCTTGAACTATTAGAAAAGAAAATTGTGGTTCTATTACAAATCCTTCATTTTTGTTTTCTCTTCATATAAATTATTTCTTAATTGAAAATCATGGATGGATGTATGTATTATTCTGCATCATGTCAATTCTTCTTTGTATAATGCTTTTATATGCTGTTGTTACATGTCTTTCTTGTTAACTTCTTCTGCTCTATTTTGACTTACATGGTATGCTGTTATTTTCTGATTGTGATCTTTTATATATACATTTCTCTATGAAAGTAATTACTTATAGAAAGTCAGAAGGTTCTCTGCTATTATATACCCCCCTTCGTTAACTTAATGGTCTTGGATATTTATTTCCTTAAACAACAAATTTTTGGAACTTTCTGAGATTTTTTTCCTCACATTAATTGAACTTAACACGCTGAATGCTGATGTCAATAACTACATGCATTATTTTCATGTAGGCCATCAAGTGTGGATGCAATGTTTCTTGTAAATATGCTTTTAACTCTTCAAGCATTACTTATGAGTGATCTTACAGATTGTAAAATAGTCATGATCTTTTGAAAGCTAATTGTGGTTAATTTTGTGATTAAAAAAGTATATTGATTTTAACTAGTTTTGACTTTGAAGTTTATCTTTGTTGAACTTAGCAAGTCTTAATTTCTGTGTTGATTGTGCATACTCCCCTCAAGCTGGGTTTTGTAAAATTACAAAACGCGGCTATAGACCCGCTTTGGGCTGTGTTTTTTAAAAAACACAGCTATAGGTCTTAGCCTATACCTATGTCTCCAACGCAGCCCCAACTGAGTCTATAGCCGCGTTTTCTTCAAAACGCAGCTATAGGTCCCATATATATGCTTGTGAAAAAAAAGCAGCTATAGGGTCTAAAAACGCAGCTATAGGGTGAGTTGTAGCTGCGTTTTAAAAAACGCAGTTTTAGGTCCCGTAGGGGGCTATTGTTGCACAGGATAAGCCGCGTTTGAAAACACAGCTATAGCCTATAGCTGCATTTTTCGAGTCTATAGCTGCGTTTTTCAAACGCGGCTATAGCCCTTGTTTTTTGTAGTGCCTTGGCCCCCCTTATATTTGCGAATTGACCATCATGCCAAAAGTACACAATGGTATCAATTAAAAAATTTTACATAATAAAATTTGTAATATTCCTAACGTTATTCGTAATACAATATATCATGTAATGGGTTATAACAACTTATTAGGAATACTATGTTTAGCCATTTTTACCATGAAATGTAACTGTGTCTATTCCATTCCAATTACTAGTATAAAGGCATAGTATGGTTTTTAGAGCTTTATTACCTACCTTGTTTTAAATCATTATATTCAATTAAAAACCACTCTCTTATAATTAACAGTGTTGATCATTCAGACTCAAATTCCACTAAACTTATTTTTATTTTAAAACAAACAAATCACAAATTACAAAGTCGAGAGAAATATATGATTTTTGTTTTTTTTTTTGGCCTTGAGAAGATTGCACATTTCCTTTTCCTTTTCCTTTTCTTTTTTTTTTCCACCTTCAAATAACTGTATTATGCTTTGGCATTTGCCTCAATCTCACACAAGATTAGCCAGGTCGTCTAACTATCATTTAAGACTTAAGTATTTTGTTTGATTTTGTTCAAGATCATACATAAAAATTCTAGCTGTAGATTTTTTTTTTTTTTTTTTTTTTTGTGTTTTCTTCCAATGGCTTTTTAACTTAAACTATATATATATATATATGTTATAGTTTGTTTAGACTGTTATATTTTTCTTTAGGAAATTGATTCTTACACATTCCTTTATTGTATACTAGTGTATAATCCTTGAATATGCATGGTAAAATTAAAAACAACACAATTACACATATATGAATTCAAATTATACCTTGTTTAAGTCATAGATATATACATGAGTTTAAGTCTTTCTTTCTTCTTTATTTTTTTATTTTTTGGATATATACACATGAGTTACTCTTTTTTATTGAGTTTTTTTTTATGATTTTTTTTATATTAAACACTTCGTCTTTTGCACAACATTAACTTGCCTAAAAATTAATATATATATATATATATAGATATCTTTTGAACAACATTAACTCACTTAGAAATTTATATATATATATATATAGACAAACAAATAAATAGATAGATAGATAGATATAGATATAGATATATAGGACGCATGGCACTAAATTAGATAACAATTAGAATACAATTTGAAATCTAATTGGATTTTTTCTCATCTTTACCTATTAATATGTACTAGCTTATAACCACATGCATATGCATGGATACACTTTAAAATATACAATAAGATGCATAATATAATTCCTATATATATAATTTAAATACTATTGATAGTTATTTTTATATTTTGTCAACACTTTAAAAAAATTGTAAGGATATTATTAGGTATAAAATATAAATTTTTCTTTTTTAAAAAAAGTTATTGTGAAGCACTTTTTTTTTACAATTCATTTTGTTAGGACATATGTAGTTCAATTTGTTGACATATGTCACTATTTTATGTAATTGGCTTATCCTTAGACAAAACGCACTTTACTTGTAATTGGGTAGATTTAGGATGTGTTTAACACTTCAAGAAACAGTGTTTCAAGATTCAGTGTTGAAGTCATCAAGTCTGTCCAAGAAACAAGCTGGAAAAGTGCAAGTTACTAAAGCTCGACACCTGTCTCGACACCTGCATCTATCGAGCTTTAAGAAGCTGTTTTAGCCCGAGTCTCGACAGCTTCTCAACAGATCCTCGACACCTCTATCTGTCGAGATTTAAAGAAAACAGATTTTCAGTTCTGTCTTAAGTCCAATCCGTGAATGTGTTTTTGGGACTTCTTTTCTCCTAACCCTAGATATATAAAAGGATTGTTTTAAGGGCCGTCAAACGAGATGCAAGTTGCACAAGTATTGAGCAATCCTTGTTTATGCAATTTTTGATCAAAGATAAAGTTCGTGCCCTAATTCATCTCTTGTGAAGAAGATAGCTGTGTATTGTACATCGTAGGGTTTTGTGACCGAGCATCTTCTTGATCTTCATCATGTAGATGATCTGAAGAACTTTGCAGCCAACAACTCTCTCTCTAGTTGGTGAATTGAAGTCGCATATTGGGGTCCGCGCATCTGGTTAGTCACGTACTTGAGAGCCGTGCATTGAAAGGAGAAACTGTCACTACAGAGCAAGTCCAATTGGGTATTGGGGTAAGGGTTCAACTGTAGGTTGGTAAGGTACTTGGAATTCCTTGCTTGTAATCGCTTGCTGTGATAATAGTGAAGTTTCGATAGTGGTGACCTTAAATCACCTGGTGGAGTTTTTGCCGTCAGGTTTTCCCCATTCATAAACAAATCACCGTGTCATTTATTTTCCGCTGCATAACTTAGTTTTGGTGATTTGTTTGTGCTACCACGTGATTTTGCATGTCAACTTGATTAATTAATAACTTGACTAATTAATTAATTTAATTTATCACAAGGGGTCAACGCGTTTGTGGCCTGTCAAGTGGTATTAGAATAAGCACACTCTAATTAGGGTTTAATCCTTATGTGTGATCCATTAACCCTGCTGTCATGGATAGAGGTCAATCTCTTATTATACCTCTATTATTTGATGGCACTAACTATGGATACTGGAAAGTACGCATGAAAGCTTTTTTGCAGTCTTTAGATGAGAAGGTGTGGCAAACTGTGGAGATAGGCTGGACCAAGCCTACAGAAGCGCCGGCCGATTAGGATGATGCCAAGATCAAGACGGCAAACTTCAACAGCAGAGCATTGAATGCCCTATTCAGTGCGGTCACCAATGAGGAGTTCAAGAAAATTTCCTCAATAGAAACTGCTAAGCAAGCATGGACCATCCTCCAAACAACCTATGAGGAAACTAAGGCTGTCAAGGATTCAAAGCTACAGAGGCTTATCACAAGCTTTGAAGAAATTAATATGGAGGAGGATGAGTCATTTGATGAGTTCTATGCAAAGCTCAAAGACATAGTGAACTCAGCTTTCAATCTTGGGGAAACCATTCCTGAACCCAAGATAGTAAGGAAAGTGCTCAGATTGCTGCCTGAGAGATTCCACGCTAAGATCACGGCGATAGAGGAATCGAAGGATATTGACAGAATTCCTCTGACTGAGCTGGTTGGAAACTTGCAAACCTACGAATTAGGGCTGACTAGGATAGGCAAGTCAAGTAAGGGCAAGAGCATGGCATTAAAAGCCAAGAGCAGTGATACAGATGATTCTTCAGATAATGAAGATTCTAAAATAAAGTCCTACATTACAAGACAATTCAAGAAATTCATGAAGAATGCCAATGGAAAAGGCTTCAACAAAGACCGTAAGCAATCCAGTTCTTCTCAATTCAAGAATTCAGATAAAGGAAAGAAGGATGTCAAGGATGGCGGTCAGTACACTGTCCCCGCTGGACCAAAATGCTTTGGGTGTCAAGGCTTCGGACACATGAAACAAGAGTGTCCAACGTACCTTAAGAGCATTAGGAAGAGCAAGGCACTTGCTGTTACCTTAAGCGACACGGAGCCCGAGGATGATTCCGAAAATGAAGATGACCGAATCTTGAATGCCTTTACTGCCACTGTTAACCCTACTGATGGGGTTACTGAAGAAGTGGATGAAGAAAATGAGTTGGTGGATGCCAAGTGTGAGACTATGGATGATCAAGATGACATCCATACCGCCTATGAGAAACTGTAAAAGCTTTTTTAGTAGCATGAGAAACTCTATAGGCTGGCCACCAAGAAGCTCAGTGATGTGGAACTTGACCGTGAGGAGCTTTCCACTAAGGTTGATGAAGCTAATCAGACCATTGGAGCACTGAGGTTTGAGAACAATTTCTTGGCTGAGAAGACCAAGAAGCTTGAGGCGGAGCTGTTTCAAGTTAGAGCACAATTGGAAAGGACATCAAGTGCAAAGCTAGACGAGATGCTAAGTGTTCAGAAATCTTCTTCAGATCATACTGGATTGGGGTATGTATTCTCTCTCTCTAATACTCCGTCTGCTAGTACTACTGTTTTTGTTCCACCTGCTAATAACATTAAAACTGAGGATAAAAATGTTAAAACTGAATTAGCAAGTGAGAACGTAGACAAGGGCAAGTCTATCCTAGGAGCACCCCCTAAAGTTGAGAAAAGGGAAACTAGAAACCCTAGGACTAAGAAAGCTATCTCTCAAAAGCCCAAACAGAAGAAGCAGCATCTCTGTTATCATTGGGGTGTTGCCGGTCACACTCGACCAAATTGTTACAAGTGGCTAGCCACTCAACAAAGTAATGGTATGATAGCATCTAGGAACCAGAATCAGCTTCAAACTTCTCTCGCTCCTCTTGGAGACATTCTTAAAGCCCTCATGTTCCTTTCGAACTTGAACGGTTCATTTTCTTCTCCCTCATCACTGGCTCAAGGGTTGACTAAAAGGAAAGGTTCTTCCAAAGTGTGGAAGGAAAAGGGTTCTAAGTGATTCTGTTCACTTCTTTTTCTCTCTCCCTGTTTTATTGTTTTACATTACTTATGTGTTGCTTTACTGTTTTGAGTCAGTCTAGTTTTATGCATTGTTTTGCTTTCTTTAGCTTGTTTTTGTTTGTGTGTTTTTAGTTTTGTGTTTTATTTTTACTTTTCTGATAAAATAAAATTAAAAAAAATTGAAAAATTGAAAAATACAAAAACAGTGTGTGTTTGTGTGCATTGGTTCATGTGAACTTTTAAAATGGCCATTGAAACAGAGTTTTCTAAACTTTGTATCATCTGTAGCTTAGATGAGCATTCTTCTGCACAACTAAGCAAGTGAGCTTTGTAGCTCTTTGTTTGTGATGAGTAAGGTTAAGTAATCTCTTCTTCTTAACACTCGTATCTCTCTCTTTGACGAGTAGGACTAGAAAATCCTAAGAGAAAGGCATAAATAACCATCTCACCACTGTTACTCACCAATTATGATATGACATTAGTATACTTCGGCATAGCAAAAGTGCAATGTCAAAAGCTTAACATAATTGGGTATTTCTTTTCTTTCTCTTGTATGCCCATGTATGATATGCTTAATAAAAGAAAATATGCAAAGAAATAAAAAGCAAAAAGATCAAAATGCTTTAAAATATGGTTGCAAGCGTGTTTTCTAGGAGATGTGGGAGTTATAAGATGTACCTCAAAGGTAATAGTCCCCATCAAACAGTTATGATTGTGTGTGAGTTAAAGTGATTTTCTCATATCTCAAATCGTCATAACATTGAGATACTTATGCAATCTTGCAATATTTTCACACACAACACGCAATATTCTTTGCTATTCTTGGTACATGTGCAGGTACAATGTGATTTGACCATCACAAGATTTACATGTGTTAATGTATGCTCACTAAACTGTCTTAACTTGTTTTTGAAACATAAAATTGGTTAGACTTGTTTAGTGTGTGTGTGTGGATGTTTTGGGATACATGTGCTTTAAATTTCTTGTTGAGAGATGATTTTGAGAGCTAAATGTGTTGTTTGGATCTTTGGTTGAGTTGCATGCATGATTGCATTCATGTTTGTGTTTTTCCTCTCTTGAAAAACTGTTTTTAAAGGCATCTCATCACCTCATCGACATCTCTCGACACCTAGCTGTCTGTCGAGCTTCTTAGACTTTTTCTAAACGCAATCTTGATACATCCTCGACACCTGGTGGATCGATCGAGAAACTTTCTGTCTGCTCAATAGATTCTCGACAGGTTCTGGATCGATCGAGGTTTCTTCATATTTGATCCATCTTTCTCGACACATGACCTCGATAGCTGCATCTGTCGACATGCTTTTTCTCGACACCTACCTCGATAGCTGTCTCGACACCTCTCGATACCTGCAGCTGTCGAGAATTACTGAAGGACTATATATTCTTTCCTCGCGATTTTCTCTCATTTTTGCTCGATCTCTCTCACTCAATAGCTCGTGTTTTCCCTCCCAAAACCATTCTCACTCTCTCCAAACCTCTTCCTAAGGATTCTTCCAGTGATTCTCTTGTTTTTCCTCACTTGGTAAGCATCTTTTCTCTCATTTGTCATGCATTTCATGTTTAAAAACCTAGGTTTTGAGATTTTTAAGGTTTTTGAAAATTTTTTGGGGTTTTTCAAAATTGTTGGGATTTTCCTGAAATTTTTGGGTTGGTTTTATAGATTTAATCTTTAAAACTACATGCGTTGCATCACATTAGCATTCTAATTGTATTTTCATGCATTTAGATGTGTGCAAATCTGTTGTGTGCTTTAGGTTTGGATTGGGCTGAGCCCATGATGTTTTTATTGTTGCATGTCACATGCTCATGCATTTCCCATGCATACGTTCTTTCTTTTCAATATATTCTTCCTATATTGAACTGTTTGGGACTTTTCTATTTGTCTCTCTTCTTTTCTCCCTCTCTATGTTTGCGTTAGTATTGTCTATGGCACCTAAACGTAAGTCTATTCCATCCCAGAACCCTCTGCGTTCTAAGGGATCTTATCTGGTTCCGTGATGAGAAAGCCCATAAGGACTTCTCGGAGAACTTCTCTAAACAAGGTGTTCATTCAGAACGTCACGTTGTTCTGGCAGACTTTGCCGACACTGACCTACCCGATGTCATTCACACTCGGGCTTGGGAATCACTGTGTGACGTCCCGGTCACCTGTCCTCTCGTGTTGATACAGGAGTTCTACTCCAACATCCACGGGATTGATTCTTCAGTACCTCTTTTCTACTCTAGCGTTCGAGGTACGCGCTTTGCTATCACCCCGGAGTTAGTCTCCGAGGTTCTTCATGTTCCAAGGGTGGATCATCCCGATTACCCCGAATGTGAGCGTCTACGGACTGTGTCCAAAGACGAGATGATCTCGGCGTTCTGTGAGCATCCTTCCTCTTGGGGAGATCATCAGTACACACCATGTCGACCTTTTGCTAAAGGTCCTCGTTTCCTTAACATGGTGATGACTTTTGTTTTACACCCTCTTTCTCACTATAACTCTATCACAGAGCCTCGTGCTTGATTTTTGTTGTCCTTCCTAAAGCATCTCTCTATAGACTTCCCTTCTCACTTTATCTTCTCTGTCATAGATGTTTATAGAGATACGGCTACCCGTGATAAGTTTATTTTCCCTTCCGCTATCACAAGGATACTTCGTCTTTTCTCCATCCCATTCCCTTCGTCCGATCCATTCCATGTCATGTCTGCCATAGACACCGCTACCGTAAAACGTAGCGAGGCATAGTTTAGATCGCGACAGTCAGATGCTGCTGCTCCTTCCTCCCGTCCGACTACTTCTAGATCTGCTCGAGCGACATCTGCTCCTTCTTCGAGCGACGTCACTCTAGGAGACATCATGGTGCTGCTTCAGCACATGGATGCTCGCCTCGATACACTCTCCACGGAGTTGTATCAGGTGAACGTTCGTGTTGGTCGCATCGCCAGGCGACAGGCGACTTTAGGCGGCTTTACTCTAGAGACTTCTCCTCCACCACCTCATGTTTCTTTTGAGACTGAGGCTAATGATGACGGTGATGACGATGATGCTTCGGATGATGATGATAGAGATGCGAGCTCTTCTGATGAGATGTCTACTTGACACTCTACCCTTTGTCACTCGTGACAAAAAGGGGGAGTAGTTTTGGTATGAGAGTAGTCATACTTAGGGGAAGAGCTAGCATAGGACATTTTTTATAGGGGGAGTGTTGTTTTGAGGGATGTAGTGAGGATCATTTGTATTTTTTTCTTTTCTATCTTTTTAGAGATACATTGATCATGTATTGACATACATTGTACTTATTTCTTGATATATATGATGATGTATGTTTCTTTCACCTATCTTTCCATATGTTGTTTCTTTTCTGTCTTTATACACATGTTTCTTTTACTTGTACACAATCTATTATTTCTGCTTCACACAAAGATGCCTTGACGTGTTTTGTTTACAAGTGTTTTAGAAATACAGGTTGTCAAAGTCTACTTGCCATAAACCCTCTTTTTGCAAAATTTTTCAAGAGTTTTGTGTTACGATAGATTTTACTGCATGTAACAAGTGAATATGAGTTAAAAGTGTTTTATGACTTCTCTCATATTTGTATTTGTTTGTTGTGGTTTTGTCACGGATTGCCAAAGGGGGAGATTGTTAGGACATATGTAGTTCAACTTGTTGACATATGTCACTATTTTATGTAATTGGCTTATTCTTAGACAAAACGCACTTTACTTGTAATTGGGTAGATTTAGGATGTGTTTAACACTTCAAGAAACAGTGTTTCAAGATTCAGTGTTGAAGTCATCAAGTCTGTCCAAGAAACAAGCTAGAAAAGTGCAAGTTACTAAAGCTCGACACTTACATCTATCAAACTTTAAGAAGCTGTTTTAGCCCGAGCCTCGACAGCTTCTCGACAGATCCTCGACACCTTTATCTGTCGAGATTTAAAGAAAACAGATTTTCAGTTCTGTTTTAAGTCCAATCCATGAATGTGTCTTTGGGACTTCTTTTCTCCTAACCCTAGATATAGAAGGATTGTTTTAAGGGCCGTCAAACGAGATGCAAGTTGCACAAGTATTGAGCAATCCTTGTTCATGCAATTTGTGATCAAAGACAAAGTTCGTACCCTGGTTCATCTTTTGTGAAGAAGATAGCTGTGTATTGTGCACCGTAGGGTTTTGTGACCGAGCATCTTCTTAATCTTCATCGTGTAGATGATCTGAAGAACTTTGCAGCCAACAACTCTCTCTCTAGTTGGTGAATTGAAGTCACGTACTAGGATCCGCTCATCTGGTTAGTCACGTACTTGGGAGCCGTGTATTGAAAGGAAAAACTGTCACTACAGAGCAAGTCCAATTGGGTATTGGGGTAAGGGTTCAACTGTAGATTAGTAAGGTACTTGGGATTCCTGGCTTGTAATCGCTTGCTGTGATAATAGTGGAGTTTCGAGAGTGGTGACCTTAAATCACCCGGTGGGGTTTTTGTCGTCAGGTTTTTCCCGTTCGTAAACAAATCACCGTGTCATTTATTTTCCACTGCATAACTTAGTTTTGGTGATTTGTTTGTGCTGCCACGTGATTTTACATGTCAACTTGATTAATTAATAACTTGATTAATTAATCAATTTAATTTATCACAAGGGGTCAACGCATTTGTGGCCTGTCACATTTAATCTATACTTTTTGGTTTTTATACTTAATAACTCACTTAGATAAATATTTATGATGTGATCCCACATTTGACTCTAAAATTAAGAAATAAAACTTTTAAAAATAAATAATTTAGGACACATGGTGCAAAATTGGAACTCTAATTTAGAATTTTAAGTTGAGTTTCTCTCAGTTTCGCCTAGCATGTCACCCATGCATCATTTAAAATTAAAAAAAAAAATTATTATTAACCCAAGCATATGCACGGTACAATTAAAAAAACTAGCTTTTAACCCGCACTATGTGCGGGAACTTTTTTATTTACATTTATTAGAAATAATTTTTTTTAAATAATATTAAATACACTTTTACCACATACTAAAGTGACAAATGTTCTTTTTAAGTGTCACGATTGAGTGATCTCTTCCTCAACATGGATTAAAAAGGTAAGTAAAAGGTACAAAGTCATATCGAATTTCAATTGTAACCTAAAAGGCAATAAGATGGAACTAATATTCCTCCACATTTTGGGTTGGGCCTGAGATTAAGATCACATCTTCCTATCTCTTCCTTCTATAATTGCATAATGATGATGATGATGATGCATCATCACACCAAGAAATTCAAACATGCAACACTGTTAGTGAGATTCAAGTGCTAAGGATCCAAACTTGCAAGATAAATAGCTTATTACTTCCTAAAATTCTGTTACTTCTTTGGTTTCTTGAGTTCGAAATAAGAATATATGAATCACTGTTTCTTGTGAACACTAAACATTCCTCCAATATTTTCTGACTTGTGGTGGTAAATGTAGGTTTTTCTTGAGATTAACTGTTTCTCTAGTGCCTAAATCAAGTTTTGAAGGAGTTTGGTTATCAAGCAATGAGAGCTCTTCAACTTTTGATCACAACTATACTCTGTTCACATTCAACCAAAAAATAAAATAAAACACTATTTGCACTCATTTCATTTGTTCCTACTACCTTCCAATTAGCCAAAAAAAAATTCCCCTTACTATTTTTTGCCTGTCATGTCCCTTTCATGAGGAATGAATATAGATCTTTGTAGATTTCGTTCAAACCCAACATTTATAAGAAACTAAAAAATAATAATAATAATAATAATAATAATAATAATAATAATAATAAATGCATCTAGACCACAAAGTTTGATAAGAAACTATGTTTTGTTTAAGCTACTTTAGGATACAAATTCTCTCAACCTCATTAATTTAAGACATATTCTCCATAGCCTATCCATTCAATAGATGGTTAATTCAATTTCACAACTCCTACTAAACCATACTAACTAAAAAAGAAAAAGAAAAAGAAAAAAAAAACCTTTTGAAGTCTAAACATATATGCATTTTTTTAACACGACATACATACCAACCAAAAAACTACACACAACATATTGTTTATAAACCAAATTATTAGTTGTATGTTAGTGGACAAAGAGAATGCTAATTTTGAGATTTTGCTGAGAAATTATACATGACTACTTTTAGTTTCTATTCAAATGCTTGTTTAGTTACAAAAATGATTTCTTAATGCCTCACTATAAGTGGCTAAAGTAAGATTCTACCAAAATTAAGTACAAATATTGAAGAAAGAATCTTGTGCTCAATCTGAGCTCCAAATCACAGTGGTTTCCCCCTTTAAGCCATAGTGGTTCATACTTCTCTTTTCACAGTTCCAGAGTTGCTTACCATGGGAGCAATCAACAACATATGAAGTTCCCAACAGAAGGATATAAAACAGTCAGACTACAAAAAAATTAATTTATACCAGCAAGTGATAGCATTTTCACTTATTTCAGAAAATTCTCTTGGTGGGAAGCAAACAATCTAATTGTGATTAAAAATGCTTACTTATATATGAATGCCCTAAGAGAGGAAAGACCATGGCTCATTAAGGTTTAAAGATTTTACAGAAGAAAAAGCTATTAATATTGGATTAGATATATATATATATATATATATATATTTTTTTTTTTTTTTTGATATGTTTGGTACCAGGCTAAGGGCGAAGGGAAGATTTGAACTAAGGAATGTGGGTTCACTCTTGCTACCCACTAATAATGTATCCCTTAGAGTGATCTTACAATTGTTGCAAATTTTATTATATAGTCCTTACAAATTGATGTGCCAACTTTTGAACAAACAACCAAGCAATTTAGAAATTTATTATGTTATTAATGTAACACCAAACACATTCATTGCCATGTCAGTTGTAAGCTTTTGTGGAAAATTGGTAGTAGCTTTAGCATTTTTCTATCTTTGAATGTCTAAATAACTAATGTAGTGTCACTGAATTGAATGTGCAATTCCCAAAATTTCCTCACACCTTTTTCCCCCAAGAAAGAGATGAAAATAAATAGAAGAAAAGAAAATTGGAAGGCACTCTCTTTCTATACTATTTACACTCAATTCTTTTGCTTCTTTGACTAATTATTTTATGATCCCTCTAAAGGTCAAAATGGACACATCAATATAAAATCCTCTTAAATAATGGAACTTGGAAAATGTGCTAACCATCCAAACACTAATTTATAAAATTCCCTAAGTTTACTCACTGAGTTGATGAAGGGTGCTACAAACACTAATCTAAATCCTTATCCATCATAATTTATCCTCAAAACTAACCATATACCACTTTGACTCCAAGAAAAATTATGAAAAGACTAGGGTAAAAGTTCTAAAATTTTAAACCTCCCACTCATATCAAACTTATAAATAACCTAAAATTTACACATGCAAAAATGTTGCTTTATTATTAGGGGTAAAAAATTAGAGTCAAAGATTATCTGCACAGATCAAACTATTTCAAACCCAAAATCAAACTTCCACCTTAATGGTAATATGAAACTCACATATCTTTCCCGAACTGCAAGCATAAAACCATACCTAGATATGCAAAAAATTTCCATCTTGATCAATGGATCATTTTTTTTTTTTTTTTTTTTTTTGAGATGATGCAATGGATCATTTAAAACTTGATATGCTTCACCAAATATTGCAAACATAAAAAAAATAATGAATGAAGTTGCATAAATATAAAGAATAAAATGCATGGCTTATCATTGTCAACCAAGTTCTAAGGGCAAAAGTATTGAGAAGGGGGCAAAAAAAGTTTTTTTTTTTTTTTTCTAATTCATTTAAAATAACGTATGTGTGCAGGAAAACCAAGGAAGAGAGATTATCTTTTGCTCACTATAATAATTTCACACATCAATAGAAGACAAATGGCAAAGTAAAACACCTTACAACTGAACTTATAATTCTACTTTAAATGTCATCTAAATTTTTAAGCAAATTTAGTATAATTTATGTCAAGGGCCATTCATCTCTCAAAGAATACACGAAATTAAAACCATAAGAAGAATATAAAAGTACGAAACTTTATATCCAACTAAACTGAAAAATCCTCAAAGAATATGAAATTAAAACCTAGAAGAAAAATATCAAAATTCTAGGGAATACCTCTATAGATTTTTCTTTGCCTTTTAGTTTCTTAAACTGCTTCAACATTAATGTTGGCAATGGAAAAGAATACTGAATACACTAGATTATGCAATTCCACAAAAACCAATTCTAAACAGAATAGAAGAAGATTAAGGAAGAAAATGTCAAGCACATAGGTAAAAAGAAACTGCCTAAACTTTAATAAATAAATAAATAAATATATATATATATATATATATAAAGAAAGGAAAGAAACAATGGTAATTTATGAATAGCATACTTACTTGGTTATGAACTCTTACCGCAGAAAAGAATATTCCACTGTCTAACGGTGGTTGTAGGCTAGTGGAGACAGCCCTCTGTTCTGTCTCTCCACACTTTACAATACCCATACCCTAATAACAACTCAAGTGGTAGTATTTGAGCTTCTTACCCAATTCCATGAATTACTGGAATCCTTTTAACTTGAACTAATAAACTAAAACAGTTGGACTTATAAATAAACCACGATATATGTTAACCATATGCAGTTGTAGTGGTATGCCAAAGATCCAACCAATAACCTAAGACAAAAGAATCACTAATTGACCATGTTCCAAAATTATTCCAACTATCCAATTACCTAATTAAACAATTCTAAATTGACACAATAAGGAAAATTTGTCATTTCATATGCATGCAAAATGAACAATATCTTCCTAAAATAAAAATAAAAAAGATTGTTTTCCGTAATTGTTTCAAAGCCCTAAACAAATACTACAACTCCATACAACTTACCACAGTTTCAAGTAGCAAAGTTATTAAATGTTAAAAAGTAGACTACCATATCCTTTCCTAAGCTTGGTGATAGTATAAGTACCTGCTCCAATGAATTGAAATTATCGACAATTCTTGAATACCTCCTGTCTAGTCTCCTTCTGTGATCAAAGTGCTCGGCACCAACACCATAATTTTGTGAACCATAGTCTTAGGCAGGAGCATAATACTGCTGCGTATATGATTGTTGGGGCAGCACATAGTTCTGACTTTCTTGGTCAAACGGAGACTGATATAATCCACCCCATGTATTAGAAGAAGAAGAAGAAGAAGAAGAAGAAGAAGAAGAAGAAGAAGAAGAAGCAGTCGAACGGATAGATGAAGTTTGCCTCCAACTCCCTGCCTTTGAACTCTTACAACCCATTCACTCAATTCTCGACAAAGAAAAGATTACCCAAAATTTCTTAACAATGCCAGCCAACCAAAAAAATCCCAAATTCAATAACAACCCCAAATCCGCCTAATTCTTGTCTTTCAAGATGCAATAAACTAATAGACCAAACCAAACCAACACCTAATAAGCAAGACCCACCAAAGAAATACACAATAACACACCCCCAAATCTGCCTACTTCTTTTCTTTTCACAATGCAAGAAAGAAGCGGATAAACCATCTCCCAAATTTGCCTACTTCTTTATTTCTTTTTCACAATGCAAAACACTAATAAACCAACCAAAATTAAAAAATTTAAAAAAAAAAAAAAAAAAAAAGGCATTTATGTAACTTAGAAAGCAAGACCCACCAAAGAAATCTTCTAGTGAACGCCGTTTAATATTTATATAGATTTTTTTTTATGTTAATAATAATTAAAGGTGGTTCCTTTAGCGTAAGCTGTATACGACTTTATTACATAACTGATTTTCAAAAGTAAAAGAGCAAAACCCTCCGGCTTAAGCTTCATCAGATAAATACAAAAAATCCACACATACAAAACACCATAATCATAACACGACACAAACTGAAAACAATATTGTTACGTAAATTTTTTCAGAATTCCTAAAAAAATAAAACAAATAGAGCAAACAAAATTACAGAATTCCCAAAAAAAAAAAAAACACATAAGAGTAAACAAAATTACAGGGGAGTTTGTTACTAACAACAGCAATCTCTTAATATAGAAACAGAACAGCCAAATGGGTCGGCGAGAAACACTGCAAATGACACAACACATTGGTTGGAGGTTTTGTGAGAAGAAAATAAAAGAGGCAGAGGCAAATTGTTGCGCGTACGTTGAGGTTGTGGTTGAATTGAGCCGGAGATGGGTGGTGCCGGACCAAAAGCGTAACCCTAAACCAAAATCAAGTCTTTTAAAAGACTAAATCATATTTAAAATTGAGGAAAAAAAAACTTTTTGACAGAGAATCCAAAACCCCAAAACAAAAACGAATCAAATCTAAACCTATCCAACAAAAAAAACTCAATCAAAAGTAGCATTTCAAACGCAAATCTAAAAAATGGAAAAAACAAAAACAAAAAAAAAAAAAAAAAAAAACAATGTACGGTGCCCAATCGATGCAGTGTTTACCGTTCTGCCTCTTTCTCTATTTCTTTGTCCGTGTCCCAGGCCTCATCCTCTCTCTATTTCATCATCTCTCTCTTTCTCGGCCTCTCTCTGTTTCATCGCCTCTCTCTATTTCTGAGACAAAATATCAATCTATTAATCAAAACCAAAGCTGACCCAAAATACCAATCTAAATCATAATTAACACCCAATTGATTCTCCAAATAAGAACCGAAAACCCTAAATTTTTAAATTTAAAACAGAACTTTACCAGTAGCGATTCCGATAGTCGGGTAGTGAGTGGAGGCTTACAGTGATGGCCGAAGATTTCGGCGGCGCCTTTGTCTCCATCTCTGCCTCTCTATTTCTCTGTCTCTCTTTTCTGTCGATATCTCTCTCCTTCCTCCGTGTAGCCATCTTTCTCTTGTTTTTCTTTTAAGCGGTTAGTTTCCTTTTATAACAAGAGTCTCCCAAACAGTGTTTTATCGCAATGAAACATTATAATTTATTATTTTAAACGGTGTTATAACGTAACCAAACAATGTAATTAATCGTTTTTTAGCTTAAACGTTTAATGAAAGTGAGTCAAAAACGTTTAATGAAAGTGTGTCTTCTAGACGCACCGTACGGCTTTTTATTTACTTACGTGTCAACACCTCCTTAATTGTAGCGAAAGGCTTCTGCTTTTATATATAGTATTAGATTATAATTGCACACAAATATGGATTCAAATTATACTCTCTCTCTCTCCCTCTAATTATCTATTTTATTTTAATTTCTTTTGGATATACACATAAGTTTAATCTTTTTTTTTTTTTGTTTATTGAGTTCTTTATGATTTATTTATACCAGGCTATTCATCTTTTGCATCTCATTAACTCATCTAGAATAAAATTAAAAAAAAAAAAAAAAAAACTTAAATAGGACACGTGGTGCAGAATTAGAAAATAATTGGAATCCAATTTAAAACCTAATTGGATTTTCTCTCAATTTTACCTTTATATATATAGACTAGCATGTAACTCATGCAAATTCATGGGTGCATTTAAAATTAAAAACAATTTTTATTATAAAATATAAATAATTAATCAAATTATTTTTTTGAAAAAATAAACGTAATTAATCACATATTAAATTTTGCTAAATTTAATTCTATTTATGATCATTTTTTTCTAATTTTTAATAAGATAAAACATGTGGTAATATTTGTTGTATTTGTTGTGTGATAATTTTTATTGAGTATCTGTGATTGGTTTTAAAAAAATTATGATTCATTAATATTAAATTCTTAGTATTTT
Source organism: Castanopsis chinensis (assembly GCA_032878915.1). Taxonomy (NCBI): domain Eukaryota; kingdom Viridiplantae; phylum Streptophyta; class Magnoliopsida; order Fagales; family Fagaceae; genus Castanopsis; species Castanopsis chinensis. The sequence goes on from JAVQMG010000132.1 coordinate 25,983,974, forward strand.
GCACCCATTAAATTCTTAATACTAAATTCTTGGCACAAAAATTAAAAACTCAAGTGAATAATTATGGTGTGATCTCTACATAAATTTAGACCAATGGCACAAAATTGGATTCTAATTTCAAATTCTAATTGAACTTTCTATGAGTTTTGCCTAAGAAGATAGAACATGTGGTGATATTTGTTGTGTAATGATTTTTATTGAATATATGTAATTAGTTTTTTTTTTTTAATTTATAGTTCATTAATATTAAATTCTTAGTATTTTGTATTCATAACTCACTTGGCACATAGATTAAAAACTTAAGTTGATAATTATGGTGTAGTCCCCACATAAATTTAGATAATTATAGTGTGATCCCCACATAAATTTATATACAAGGCACATGTAAGGGCGCGGTTTGGATCCTACGTCCAAAAGGTAAAAGGATCTAGACCCAAAGAGCCCAATACAATGAATATTTACAGAGTGGGTTAGAAACTAGGCTTTAATAAGTTGGATAACAATTATAGTGGATCTAAATGACAAGAAAACAAAGATACACAGGTTTTACTCAAAAAAAATCTTCCTTGGCACAATCCACGGAGAATAATTCTTGTATATGTTTCTTTTGAATTTGGTTACAAGTCCAGTTCTTACTGCTATAGTGTTTTTCTCCGTAGATTCTCAGATGCCCCCTCGTAAAGGGGGTCTTTCTTCTTCATATGCTCTTGTTTTTCTTCATCTCCGCCCTCCACGTGTAAGTCAAGTTGCTTGCTTTGATCCTTATCCTATTAGAACCTTCTTGAAGTCTTTAGGAGTAGCTGTAAGGCTGAATATCACTGTTTAGGTATCATTTCCACATTAATGTGGCCAGAGAGTTAGCTATAGAGTTTTTAATGCAGTGGTAGCAACTTTCTCTTAGATATTTCTTAGCTTCCCTTTGTCTTATGCCCTCCTAATGTTTATCCTTACCAGCAGAATTTTCCTAAGTATTGCCCTTGAGGGTAGATAAAACCTTTTGACCTCTGCTTTGCCAAGCCGAGGAGGCATTTCTCCTCGGACTACCTTCCCAAACCTTCATAGCCTGAACCTTCCATAATTCACTGATTTGTACTTCTTCACAAACATCTACTTGTCCTTGGACTACTAAATGTCCTCGAACAAAGCCCAAAGCCCAATATACATTCATAGGCCTTCTATGCCTAAAATAGCCCCTCGAAATTCCCTTCTTTTGCTCTTTGGAAAAAAAGAGAATTTTGATATTATAACAATTATTCTACTCTTATCTCACATCACCTCTATCTATGCAGGTGTCTTTTCAACTGCCTAGAAGCACGCTCCCAACGCTTCGGCATCCATGACATGCTTGCATTTAATTTTTGCGGCTCCACATTCCCCACGTTCTACGGTACAATAGAGATCCAACTACTGAAGATTTTATGGGAGCTTGAGCAGGATTTCTCCTGCCTGCTTTTCGCTCTCTCACATATATTGCTTGAAGACTTCATCGATTTTACTTTTTGCACTTCCAAAATCTCTAGAACTAGTCCGAAGAGCCCTACTTCCCTTCCGTAAGTCATTTTCACTATTCTTCCCTTCTCATTTTCTTTTCTATATCTTTTTATTTAGAGCCCTCTCTTTCCTCGGACCCTCTAACTTCACTTTGGCTCCTTAGTACCTTTAAATTTCCTTTCACATAGGTAGGTTTGCTTACCTAGTAGACACCCCAGAGGGTATAGAAAGCTTTAAGGCTCAATACCAAACTCCCCAGGGAGTTTCCATTAAGTACTGTAAACAGGGAGAATGGTATACCCAAAGACAAGAGGGAGAAGTAATAATCCTGATGATTTCCTTCAAGAGGGAGGAATGAGAATCCCTATGGGTAGAGTAACTAGGGATTACCTGATCACTCACAGACTCTCCCCTACCTAGTACACCCCCAACATGTTTAGGATTTTAGGTAGTATAGACGCCCTCAATGAGAAGATAGGCATGAACCTCACCCACCATGACGTCAATTAAATTTACAATCGTCACCACTTAAAAGGGCAGGGGTACTACCTAAACACTAGGGTTCCTGAGGTTAAGTTGATATCGTGCCTCCCTGAGTCCAACAAAGATATGAACAAGGATTATCTAATCGTCTCAAGAGAGTGGCATGATGGACTTCACTGTCCGACGAGAGAAGGGACACCAGGTGGGGTTCTTAGGTCTAAGTCTATTACTATAACGACACCATTTTTTCTCACTAACATTTTCTGCACTTATTTTCCTATTTGCAGCTGTAATTTAATTTTGTTTTATTTGCACTATTTCTAAAAATGTTTTTTTCCTTTTTGATGGGTTTGCAAACAAGTACTTTGCTATTCTAAATTTCAGCCTTGTCAACGAGGCAGATTTGAACAAAGTACTCAAAGCCGAGGTCTTTGTCTATAAGGACGGGCAATTAAGAGCAGCTCATCTAATCCTTGGCTACAATCCAATGTCAACCAGCTTCCAGGCGCCCAAGTACATGATCAAGGCAAGAGATAGCCAACTACATTTGATCAATGTCACTCTACCGGGCTTGCTTAACCCCGGTCGTACTCTAGAAGGCGTACAGCAGGTCGAATTGCCCTTCCAGTACATAGCCGAGGAAGAAGCAACTCCATCCCGACCAATGATCAAGGAAGAAGAAGAAGAAAAAGAAGAAGAAGAAGAAGTGGTCCAAGTCTCAGACTCCGAGGACAACTTTAATGTCTTCAATCAACCCCCATCCCTAGAAACTCTAACTGGTGACTTCAGCCATCTTCCCCCCGCCCAAGTAAGCCATACCCAGGAAGCTTTTACTATTCCTAACACCATGGTGCTACAATGCAAAAGATCAAGCCTTCATGAGTTGTTGGAGTCCCATCTTGGAGGCCAGGAAAGGCAACCCAGACTAAGCCTCCTACTCGTTTATCCACTCAAGCTCTCTAACCCGACCCTACTAACAAGAAGAGGAAGAGGAATCCGAAGGGCAAGAAGGTGGTGGAAGAAGGAAAAGGTCATCCCTCCAAGGAGGTCAAGCTCTAAAAGGGGGCCAAAGCGACTAAAACCACTCATACAAGGTCCTCAAGTGAAGGATCAATTGTGGAGAAAAGGCATGATCGCCAAGTCACAATGCTAGCCTGGAACCCCTCCTTTGTGCTAGACAGAGCTCCCCTTCTAGCAAGTGTTTCTATAAAGGACTTCCAACAGGGGAAGGCTGAGTATGTGGCCAATGCCGTAAAGCAAGCCCTTCTACTACCAGGGAACATGGCCTACCTGAGGTCCATAAGGAAACACGAAGTGTTCCTCAGCTTGAAGAGAATCCTTGCTCTAGTAAGTCTATTAACTAGCTTTCTTATTTTCAAAATTATAACTGTTTACTCTAACCTTTATACTTTTTTCCTCGAAAGGCTGTCCAAGCTGCACACAGAGTCGAAGAGTTAGTAAACAGCTCCCACAAGTAGATGAAGGACAAAGAGGCCAGCTGTATCGCTGTTGTGTATGCCTTTAAGGTGGCAAAGAAGAGGATTCAAGAGCTGACTACCAAGTTAACAGAGGCTGATTAAGACAAAAAGAGTGTTGAGGATGCCTTGAAAAGAGCTGAGAGGCAAGCAGAGAGTCAACGTAAGCAGCTCCGTCAGACCAAGGACTACCTAGTTGTTGCTAAGGAGCAAGCAAAGACCTTGAAGACAAAGCTGGATAAGGTGGAGAAAGCTGTAGAAAAGGAAGAGTAAGATGGCTATGACATTGGGATACTAGAGACTGAGGAAGCTCTCAGGGGTGAAGTTTCTGAGGTATGTAGGATTTACTTCAACCAAGTGTGGAATGAGTCCCTCAACCAGGCCAGGGTTGAGGCCTCCTCTGCCTTTAGAAGAGTAGAGAATGTCTACTATCCCCTAGCCCATCAGCGCATCAAGCTCCTTGGGCTCCAAGGCTGACACTGCCTCCAAAGAGAGGGATGCTGGTAAGAGCAGCCCTGCCAAGGCCCTCCCTTCCTCCAACAGCCCTTCCCAAGAGGCACAGCAAGTTTAGGCTGTTGAAAAAGAAAAATATGTAACCCAAGGAGTGGTCCTTGATGCTGCCAAACCTCCAGTCGTGCCTAAGGATCCCTCTAAGGGAAAAAAGCCTCTCATAACCTAGAGATTGTCCTGGCCACCCTTCCTGTGCCTGCCAAGGAGGATCCCAAGGGTAAAGGCCTAGCCTCCACAACAGCTGAAACTGCCAAATCCACTAAGGCCACAAGAAAGGACAACCTTCCATTGAAGATCAACTAGGACTTCGATCAAAGTCTATAGACTTTTTTGTTTTCATGTAATTGTAATTTTTATATATTTAAAGTTGTACTTCCTTAGCCCTTTTTCAAGGCTTTTTCTAATGATAAGTGTTACCTTTCTCTTGTACTTCATTATAATTGTGCAATTCCAAACCTAATTACTGTCCTGCTCCACACTTAATCAATATAAGCATGATCTATTATTTCTTTCAATTCATGATATACTCTCATTCTGGACTTTAACAATTGCTTACACAGGTAATAACATAATTATTATGTTCTATGCAATCATCAACATAATAAGTTAAGTCTTTCAGACTTACAACTTTTAACAAAATGTACTCTTGACTTCAAGAACGTACCTTCTACATCTTAAACAAGTAATTTGCTTGACTATATGGGCTTTAGTCTTTTCTTTCCAAACTTAAATAATGGTAAATCGGGTACCTACTTGCAGCTTCATCTGCTCATACACTTGATAGCATATTAAAACAGTGATAGGTGTTAATTTACCCATATTGGTCCAAGGAACCAAACATGGCTAAAGTTCTGTATAACGCCTAGAGAGATGCTAAATAGTGTTAATTTACCCAAGGTATATCGTCTGAGGAGCCAAATAACGACCAAGGTTCTATTTAACACATGAATACTTGTTTTTAGGAGTATTAATTTACACAAGGTATGTGGTCCGAGGAGACAGACATGACCATGGTTTTGTTTAATACTTAGACAAATAATGAGGAGTACTAATTTACCTAAGGTATGTGGTCCAAGGGACCAGGCATGGCCGAGATTCTATTTAATGCCTAGATACATGCTGAGTAGTGCTAATTTACCCAAGGCAGGTGGTCCGAGGAACCAGACATAATCAAGGTTCTGTTTAACACTTAAACAAATGATGAAATGTATTAATTTACCCAAGGTATGTGGTTCGAAGAGTCAGGCATGACCGAGGTTCTGTTTAATACTTAAACAAGTAATCAAAAATATTAATTTACCCAAGATATGTGGTCCAAGGAACTAGGCATGACCGAGGTTCTATTTAATATTCTGACAAGTAATAAACGCAATACATAATGTTAGAAATAAAAACATGACAAAGTTGCCTTTCATTAATAGTAATACTTTTGCAGGTTATTTACATTCCAAGAATGTGGTATGGCATTTTCATCCAAATCTTCTAAGAAATAAGCACCTATACCAACTACCAAGGTAATGTGGTATGGCCCTTCCCAATTTGGCCATAACTTTCCCCATACTAGGTTTTTTGCAATACCCATAACCTTTCTTAACACTAAGTCTCGAGGTGCTAACGGTCTCAATTTCACACTTGAGTCATACCCTTGTTTGAGCTTCTGTAGATAGTACGCTAACTGAACCATGACACTTTCTCTCCGCTCTTCAATCCAATCCAAGCTCTTCTCTAATAGTTCGCCATTGCTGTTTGGAGTGAACAAGCGTCTTCAGCGTTGGGAATCCAGTCTCTAAAGGAATCACAGCTTAAGTCATTGAAAATAGTGTTTCCCCTATTGACCTATGAGGGGCAGTGCGATATGTCTAGGGCAAATGTGGCAGCTCTTCCACCCATTTACCCTTCGCATCATCCAACCTCTTCTTGAGCCCATTTACTATGACCTTATTGACAGTCTCGACCTGTTCATTCCCTTGGGGACAAACTGGAGTTGAATACTTGTTCTTAATGCCCAATTCACTACAATACCTCTTGAAAGTTTTGCTATCAAACTGAAACCCATTGTATGAGATGAGAATGTGAGGAATCCTAAATCGAGCGACAATATTCTTCTATACAAACCTCTTGGCATTACATCCCTAATATTTTCCAATAGCTTGGTTTCAACCCATTTAGTAAAGTAATCAGTGTCGACCAAAAGTCATCTCCTATTCACTGCTGCTCTAGGGAAGGGCCCTACAATGTTCAAGCCCCATTAAGTAAAAGACCAGGGACTAGACAGAGGATTGAGGACACCTCCTAACTGATGAATGTTTGGAGTGAATATTTGACATTGGTCACACTTCTTCACGTATTATTATGCTTCCTTTTGCATACTTGGCCACTAGTACCCTTGAGTGAGGGCCATGTGAGACAGTGACCTGCCTCTTGTATGACTTCCACAAATCCCTTCATTTAACTCTTCTAGGAGTGACTCTACTACCTCAGGATGGAAGGAAAGCAAATATGACCCCAAAAAAAAGCGCTTGTATAGTTTCTGATCCTCGTACAACCAAAAACGAGGAGCTTTTCTTTGCACTTAATCAGCCTCCCCCCTCTCTTCAAGCAAGATGTCAGCCTTAAGGAACAAAACTATGGGATCCATCTAACTAGGTTCCACTTTAAACTGATGAATCTGGGCATTCTCCCATTTTATCTCAACAGGCTTACATAAATCTTCAACCAACATAACCCGAGGTAAACTCTGCGCCGAGGAGGTTGCAAGAGTGGCAAGAGAGTTAGCATGCATATTTCTGCTTCTAAGAATTTGCTATGATAGGCCAAATATGTATTGACTCCTTGTAATAAATTAACCAAGCGACTTAATTAGGTTCAATTACATGCAACAAGAGTGGCAGCACAAATAAATCATCAATCAACTAAATATGCAACAAAAATTAAATGACACGGTGATTTGTTTACGAATGGGGAAAACCTACACGGCAAAAACCCCATCGGGTTTTTTTAAGGTCACCACTTCCAAGAATTCACTATTATCAAAACAAGCAGTTACAAGTAAAGGAATCTTAGTACCTTATACCAACCTACAGCTGAACCCTTACCCCAATACCCAATTGGACTTGTTCTGTAATGACAATCTCCTCTTGTATTACACAGCTCCCAGTACGTGACTGATCAATAAATGCGCAGATCCTAGTACGCGATTTTATCACCAACTTGAGAAGGATGTTGGCTACAAATTTCTTTTGTTCATCAACTGATGAATATCACGAAGTTGCTTGGTCACAAAACCCTACAAGGTACAAACACAGCAGCTTCTTCAAGGATTAAGGCAAACTAGGTTTTCAATCACACTTGAGAAATTGTGCTCTTGGCTGTGCAACCTGATACGGCCGTTAAAATAATCCTTATATATGCTTAGGGTTGTGAGAAAAGAAAGCCCAAACATATATTCACGGATTAGATGAAAATTAGAACTGAAAATCTGTTTTTCATAATCCTCGACAAATACCCTATCTGTCAAGCAGCTGTTAAGCCTCGGGCTTAAACAACTTTTTTAAACCTCGATAGATGCTAGTTGTCGAGCTTTAATGAACAGCACTTCTTCACTTGTTTCTTGGACAGACTTTCATGGCTTTAACATTTGAACTTGAAACCTTGTTTCTTGAAATATTAAACACATCCTAGATCTACCCAATTACAAGTAAAGTGTGTTTTGTCAAAAGATTAGCCAATACATAAAATGTTAACATATGTTCCTAACAATTAATCACATATGTCCTAACAATCTCCCCCTTTGGCAATCCGTGGCAAAACCACAACAAAGAAATAAACATATAAGAGGAGTCATAAATCACTCAACTCATACTCACTTGTTAAGTACAATAAAATCTATCTTAACACAAACTCCTGAAAAATTTTGCAAGAAGAGAGTTCATCTCAAGGAAGACTTTGACAACCCATATTTTTGAAAAATTTAAACATAACTCATTAAGGCATCTTTGTGTGAAACAGAAATAAAAGATTGCATATAAATAATAAGAAACATGTGTATAAAGAGAGAAAAGAAACAATACATGGAGAGATAGGTGAAACAACATACATCAACATATATATAAACCAAATATAAGTACAATGTATGTCAAATGGTCACAAGACCCATGTACAAGAAGAATGTATCTAAAATAGAAAAAAAAAATACATCAAAATCTTCACGACATCCCTCAAAAACATGAACACTGCCCTTAACAAAAATCTCCTATACTAACCCTCCCCCTATGAGTATGACTACTCTCATCCTAAAACTACTCCCCCTTTTTGTCACGAATGACAAAGGATAAGAGTATCAAGTAGATATCTCGTCAACATCAAAAGAGCTAGCATTACCGTCCCTATCATCATCATCGATGTCGGAGTCATCATTGTCAATGGATGCCTTGGAAGGAGGAGAGGGAGACTCTACGAAGCCACCAAGGCGAGCTACCGTCTAGCAATACGGCCGACATGGGTGTTCACTTGACACAACTCATCACTGAGAGTGTCAAGGCAAGCATTTATGCGCTGAAGCTGCGCCATGATCGTATTAAAAGTCACACCACCCTCTAAAGAAAAGGGAGCGGAGGTGGATGGAGCTAAAGTAGTGGGAGGAGTTACCGACCCAGACCGCCTCGAACGTAGCTACGCCTCGCTCCATTTAACGGTAGTGACATCTATGGTACACATGACATGGAAGTGGTTAAAAACGGGAAAGGGAACAGAAAAATGGCGTAAAATCCTCGTGATAGCTGAAGCAAAGATGAGCTTATCACGGGTCCCTGTATCCCGATACACATCTATGAGGGAAAGAATGAAATAAGAGGGAAAATCTATGGTAAGATGCTCTCAAAGAGAAAGCAAAAATCGAGCACGAGGCTGGGTAATAGAGTTACAGTGAGAAAAATGATGCAAGACAAAAGTCATAACCATGTTAAGAAAACGAGGACCTTTAGCAAAGGCCGAACAAGGAGTGAACTAATGATCACCCTAATCAAAAGGATGCTCACAAAAAGCTGACATAAGCTCGTCTTTAGACACAGTCTTAAGACGCTCACAACTAAGGTAGTCAGGATGCACTACCCTAGGGACATGGAGCACATCAGATACGATATCCGGAGTGACCACGATGTGCGTACCTCGAACGTGAGTGGAAAACTGAGGTACTAAATAATCAAATCCATGCATGTTGGAGTAGAAATCTTGGATAAGCACAAATGGACAAATGACCGAGACGTCACATAGTGACTCCCAACCACTACTGTGAATGACAGTGGGTAGGTCAGTGTCAGAGAAGTCAGACAAAATGACTTGGCGTTCCGAATAAACGCCTCATCTAGAAAAGTTCTCAAAGAAGTCCAATTTGGCCTTCTCATCACGAAACTAGACGTGAAACAGAGTGGGGTCAGAAGAAGTGGATGCCCTAGAAAGAAGAGGGTTCCGGGATGGAATAGACTTACGTTTAGGTGCCACGATGCAACTAACGTAAACAAGAGAGAGAGGAAGAAAGAGAAACACACAGAAAACACCAAATACAATTAATATATAAGAATATAGAGAATGTAAGGTACGTGTGTATGATAATGCATAAGCATGTGTAAAGCAATAGTAAAAACATCATAGGCTCAGTCCAATCCAAACCTACCAGCACACAATCAGTTCCACAATGGAAACACACATCTAAAATGCATGAAGCAGTGTTATAATGCACATGTGATGCAATGCATGATGTTTTAAGATCAAATAGACAAAACCCATCCCAAAAATTTTGCAAAAACCTCTTTGATTTTGAAAAACTCCAAAATTTTCAACAAATCCCAAAAACTAGGTCAGAATGCATGAAATGTATGATTAAAGGCTGGAAAAGTAATCATACATGTGAAATATGCAATGAAAAGACCAAAGAAAGAGTAGGGAAGATGAAGAGGTTGAGTGACAAGAGTTTGGGAGTGTAAGAGAAGTTTGTCTATCGAGAGAGATCAAAGAGAAATGAGACAGAAATCACGAAGCACGTATATATAAAAGTCTCATAATTCTCGACAGATTAAGAGGTGTCGAGAGATGTCAAGCTTTAAAGGCATGATGAGATACAACTATAAAGTAGCTGTCTAAAGGTGTCCACAGCAAAAACAAGCTTGATAGATTGAGGAACTATCGAGCAGCTATCGAGGAGACAAAAACTTTCTCGATGGATAGAAGGGCTATCGAGAAGCTATCGAGATTGCGATAAAAAAAATAAAAAATAAAAAAATAAAAAAAAACTAAAGAGCTAGATAGATAGCCTAGCTGTCGAGGAGCTGTCAAGATTCCTTAAAAACAGTTTTTCAAGAAGAGAAAAATACAGACATGAATGCAATCGAACATGTAACTTAACCAAAAATCCAAACAACATTTTAACCTCTTAAAAACATCTCTCAAAAACATCTCTCAACAAGAAAAATGTCATGCATTTAGATCCAAAACACACACACTAAACAAGTCTAATCAATTTTATATTTCAAAAACAAGTTTAAACAATTTAGTGAGCATACATTAGCGCATGTAAACCATGTGATGGCGAAATCACATTGTACCTGCACATGTATCAAAAGTAGCAAAGAATATTGCGTGTTGTATGTGAAAATATCGTAAGATTGCATAAGTGTCTCTATGTTATGACGATTTGAGATATGAGAAAATCACTTTAACTCACACACAATCATAACTGCTTGATGGGGACTATCAGCTTCGAGGTACATCCTATAACTCCCACGTCTCCTAGTATACACACCTGCAATCATGTTTTAAAGCATTTTGATCTTTTTGCTTTTATTCTTCTTTGCATATTTTTCTTTTATTAAGCATATCATGCATGGGTATATAAGAGAGAGAAAAGAAATACCCAATTATGTTAAACTTTTTGAGATTGCACTTTTGCTATGCCGAAGCATAGCGATGTCATTTCAATGTCATTTCATGATTGGCGGGCAACAATAGTAAGATGGTTATTTATGTCTTTCTCTTAAGATTATTTAGTTCTTCCCGTCAAAAAAAGTGATACAAGTGTTAAGTACAAGAGATCGCTTAACCTTACTCATCAAAAACACGAGCCACAAAACTCACTTGCTAAGTTGTGCATAGAGATACTCATCTAAGCTACAAAAGATACAAAATTTAGAAAATTTTGTTTCATTGGCCATTCAAGGTACACAAAACCAATGTACACAAACACACACTATTTTTGTATTTTCATATTTTTCAATTTTTTTTATGAATGAAAAAAAAAATAAAAACAAAACTGAAAAACAAGCAAATAAAAACATGTTAAATAAAGCAATGCATAAAAACTAGACTGTCTCAAAAAAAAACACACACAAGTAATGCAAACATAACAAAAAGAGGGAGAGAGAAAAAGTGACTAAATCACTTGGGACCCTTTTCCTTCCACACCTTGGAGGAACCTTTCCTTTAAGCAAACCCTTGAACAAGTGGTGAGGGGGAAGAATTGAAACATTCAAGTTCAAAAGGAATATAAAGGTTTTAAGGAGATCTCCAAGAAGAGCAAGAGCGGACGAAAGCTAATTTTGCCTTCCCAACGAAATCATGTTGTTGCTCTGTTGAGTGGCTAACCACTTATAGCAATTGGGTCGAGTATGTCCAGCAGCGCCACAGTGATGACAGAGATGATGCTTCTTCTCTTTGGACTTTTAAGCATTACTCTTCTTAGCCCTAAGGTTTTTAATTTCTTTCTTAGCAAGCTTAGGGGGTGCTCCTAAGATAGATTTATCCTTGTCTATGTTCTCACTAGCTATCACATTTTTAGCATCATTATTCTCAGAATCAATATTGTTAGTAGGAGAAACAAATACAGTAGTACTAGAAGAAGCAATATTAGGAGAAGAAAAATCATACCCTAAATCGGAACGATCGGAGGCAAATTTTGTATGCTGAGCATCTCATCAAGCATTGCACTTTAGGTCCTCTCCAACTGAGCTCTCACTTGGAACAGTTCCGCCTCAAGCTTCTTGGTCTTCTCAGCCAAGAAATTGTTTTCAAATTTCAGTGCTCCAATAGTTTGATTTCCTTCATCAAACTTTGTGGAGAGTTGTTCTCGTTCAAGCTCCACATCACTGAGCTTCTTGGTGGCCAACCTATACAGCTTCTCATGTTTTTTTGAAACCTTGTATAACTTTGCATAGGTTGTGTGGATGTCATCTTGCTCATCCATCTTCTCAAACTTTGATTCCACCAAGTTTTCTTCTTCATCCACATCTTCTACAATTCCTTCAGTAGGACTGACAGTGGCGGTGAAGGCATTCAGGATTCCATCATCCTCATTTTCAGAATCATCCTTAGGTTCGATGTCACTCAAGGTAGCAGCAAGTGCCTTGCTTTTCCCAATAAACTTGAGATAAGTGGGGCACTCTTGTTTCATGTGACCAAATCCGTGACACCCGAAACACTTGGGTCCTAAAGGAACATTGTACTGACCGTCATCCCTAGTATCCTTCTTCCCTTTATCTTGACTCTTAGATTGTGAAGAACTTGATTGCCTACGATCATTGTCGAAGCCCTTTACATTGGCTTACTTCATGAACTTCTTGAGCTGTCGAGTGATGTAGAACTTGATTTTAGAATCTTCATCATCGGAAGACTCATCAGTGCAGTGTCATTACTCTTGGCCTTCAATATCATTCTCTTGCTCTTGCTTAACTTCCCAAGCCTAGACAAACCCAACCATAGGTCTGTAGATTTCCAACAAGCTTTGTTAAAGGAATTTTATTAATATCCTTTAACTCCTCAATCGTAGTGATCTTAACATGGAATCTCTCGGGCAGAGACCTGAACATTTTTCTCACAATCTTGCGTTCGGGAATGGTTTCCCCAAGATTAAATGCTGAGTTCACTATGTCCTTGAGCCTGGCATAAAACTCATCAAATGACTCATCCTCTTTCATCTTGATTTCTTCATAGTAGTGAGCCTCTGAAGTTTCGAATCCTTGACAGCCTTGGTTTCTTCATAGGTTGTCTGCCTCTTTTGCAATTTCAATGGAAGAGATCTTCTTGAACTCCTCATTTGTGACCACACTGAATAAGGCATTCAATGCCTTACTGTTGAAGTTAACTGCCTTGATCTTTGCATCATCCCAATCGGTCGGCACTTCCTTCAACTTGGTCCAGCCTATCTCCACAACTTACCACACCTTCTCATCTAAGGACTGCAAGAAAGCTCTCATGCATACTTTTCAGTTGCATAGTTAGTTCCATTAAATAAATGAGGTACAATTAGTGACTGTCCTCTATCCATGACAAACAGGGGTCAATAGATCTCACAGCAAAGATTAAACCCTAATCAGAGTGTGCCTGCTCTGATACCACTTGATAGGCCAAAAATGTATTGACCCCTTGTGATTAATTAACCAATTAATTAGTCAAATGACTTAATTAGGTTCAATTATATGCAACAAGCGTGGCAACTCAAACAAATCACCAATTAACTAAATATACAGCAGAAATTAAATGACACGGTGATTTGTTTACGAATAGGGATTACATGGCAAAAATCCCACTAGGTGATTTTAAGAATCTACTATTATCAAAACAAGCGGTTACAAGTAAAGGAATCCTAGTACTTTATACCAACCTACAGTTGAACCCTTACCCTAATACCCAATTGGACTTGTTCTGTAGTGACAATCTCTCCTTGTATTGCACGGCTAACAGTATGTGACTAACCAATAGATGCACAGATCCTAGTACGCGACTTTATCACCAACTTGAGAAGGATGTTAGCTGTAAAGTTCTTCTGTTTATCAACTGATGAAGATCAAAAAGTTGCTTAGTCACAAAACCCTACGGTGTACAATCACAGCAGCTTCTTCAAGAACTAAGGCAAACTAGGTTTTCGGTCACACTTGAGAAATTATGCTCTTATGCAATTGTGCTCTTGGCTGTGCAACCTGATACGGCCCTTAAAATAATCCTTATATATGTTTAGGGTTGTGAGAAAAGAAAGCCCCAACATATATTCACGGATTGGATGAAAATCAAAACTAAAAATCTGTTTTTCATAAACCTTGACAAATACCATATCTGTCAAGTAGCTGTCGAGCCTCAAGCTTAAACAGCTTTTTTAAACCTCGATAGATGATAGCTGTCGAGCTTTAATGAACAACACTTCTTCACTTATTTCTTAGACAGACTTGCATGGTTTTAACACTTGAACTTAAAATTTGGTTTCTTGAAGCATTAAACACATCCTAGATCTATCCAATTACAAGTAAAGTATGTTTTGTCAAAGGATTAGACAATACATAAAATGTTGACATATATTCTTAACATCCAATCAGATATTTTCTTAACATTCAATCACGTATGTCCTAACATGCTGTAAGGTGAAAGACTTAAACCCTGATTACAGGTTCCTAACCTGACTCAAATATCCTTGCATCCTCAAATCTCTGGATTCCAATTCTCCCTTTACCTGGCCAACAACCAACCTTGAATCTGAAAATACCTCTATCGTTCTTCCTCCCATTTTCTAAACCATATCCAATCCCACCAGCAAAGCCTCATACTTAGCCTCATTGTTCGTGGTCGAGAAGCCCAACTTCAAGGATTTCTCAATAATGATCTTCTCAAGAGATACGACAACTAGCCCCACTCCAGATCCTTTTTGATTAGCTACACCATCAATGTATACCCTCCAAGTTAGAGGTTCTTGCAAGGATACCATCCCAACTGATTTTTTATCCACGTTCTGCTTTTCTCCCTCCTCTTCTAGTGGAGATTCAACAAACTCGGCCACCAAATCTACTAGGCCTTGGCCTTGGCCTTTAGTAGTGGTGTGAGGCATATACTTGATATCAAAAGACCCTAGAATCGTACCCCATATGGCAATCCTTCCTATGTAATCAGCTCACCAAAGTAGAGATTAAAGAGGAAGTTGGGTTAAAACCGCAACTGTGTGAGCTTGGAAATAGTGAGGGAGCTTATGTGTAGCATGCACTACTGCCAAAATGGCCTTCTCTAGTGCTAGGTAACGAAACTCTGCTTCATGCAATGACTTGCTCACATAATAAACTGGTCTTTGCACTCTATTGTCAACTCGTTTATTATGTGAGCAAGTCATCGCATGAAGTAAAGACCAGTTTATAGAATTTCCTCTTCCTTGGGCTTGGATATAATAGGTGGCCGAGAAAGATATTCCTTCAGCTACTAAAAGGCCAGGGCACACTCCTCGCTCCATTCAAATCCCTTCCACTTATGCAACAACTAAAAGAAAGGCCTACACATGTCTGCTGACCGAGAAATGAATCGGTTTAGAGCAGCAGTCATCCCCATCAACTTCTTTGGGATTCCGAGGAGGTTGCAAATTGTTAATTACCTTAATCTGATCAAGGTTGAATTCAATTCCATGATAAGTGACCATGTAGCCAGAAATTTACCCAAGCCAATGCCAAAAGAACACTTGGAAGCATTGAGGTGCAGTTTGTACCTCCTTAGTATTTCAAAAATATTTCTGAGGTCGCCCACGTGCTCGGACACTACCTTGCTTTCACCACCATATCATCTATATAAACCTTAATATTTTTGTCTAATTGTGGCTCGAACATTCTGGTCGTCATCCTTTGATAGATAAACCCTGCATTCTTTAATCCAAAAGGTATCACCTTGTAGTGGTAATTTCTAGTAGAAGTAAGAAAAGTGGTTTTCTCTCGATCATCCAAAGCCAATGGTATTTGATGGTACACTTGAAAGGCATCTAAAAAACTTATCCGAGGATGGCCTATAGTCGCATCCACTAATTAATCTATTCGAGGCATGGGGAAAGGATCCTTTGGACAAACTTTATTTAAATCTATGAAGTCTACACATACTCACCACTTCCCATTTTTCTTCTTCACCACCACTATATTGGCTAACCACTCATGGTAAAACACCTCTTTAATAGCCCCGGCCCGCTTAAACTTGACCACCTCCTCCTTGACCACATCAGAATGGTCCTTAGATGAGCGTCGAGGTGGTTGCTTTTTGGGGATGACAAATGGATTGACGTTTAAATGATGGCAAATGAAATTTGGATACACCCCCAAAGCTTCAAAAGAACTCCACACAAACACATCAGTATTCTTCCTAAGAAATACTATCAGTCCTTCTTTCTCTTGAGGAGGCAACTGAACTCTGACTTGGAAAAACTTCTCCCCACCATCACCAATAATAACTTTTTCTAATTCCTCACACTTTGCCCCTCCTATCACCACCTCTATAGACAACACAGTCATCCTTGATTGCTATAAACCTTGCTTAACAAAGGCCAAGGACTCACCTTCATTCTGATGTCTAATTGCAGCCACCAAGCACTACCTATCCATAGACTGGCTCCCAACTAGCTCTTCAACCTGGTCCCCAAATGGATACTTCACCTTCAAGTGTAGGTTAGAAGAAATGGCCCCCATGGCATGAAGCCAGAGTCTTGCTCCAATGGCAGTGTAATGGGAGTAAGCGTCTACTACAATGAAATCCACCTCCACCACTTCTGAACATGCTTGCACGAGTAGTCTAATCTGGCCCCTTGGAATAACAACTTTCCCATCGAAACCTACCAAAGGTAAATCACAACATGTCAAGTCCTCAAAATTCATATTTCGCCCCTTATATAAATCAGGGTACATGATTTCTACACCGCTGCCTTGATCTACCAATACCCTCTTCATATCATACCCTCATATCCCGAGGGTGACAACTAGGGCATCATCTGTTAGAAAAACATGGTTTGTATCTCATACAAAACATACGCAGCGGAAAATTAACGGATCTACTTCATTCACGATTTGTAACATGCACCATGTATTTCAAAATTTAAGAATAAGAGAGCGTACCTTGAAGAGGTGAATTTCAAAACAAAGATTAGAATAACTTTGGAACACTTTTAATCTTCACTCCAATTCCACTAACGCCCAAGAAGTGTGGTCTCTCAATCAGTTTCTAAGGGAGTATTAGAGAGTGGTTTTCTCTCACGCATTCACACCATTTCACAATAGTGTCTTACTTAGTTAATTTTGTATGTTTCTCCCTTTTTATCTAACTAATTATCTAATTGGACTAACCTTTTGGGCCTTTCCAATTGGGCTTAAGTATCTGGTTTGGAGTGGGACCAAAAGGGACCAATAAGACACTAGCTCTAATGGGCTTTGGGCTTTTCTGTCAACTTTTGACAAGTTCAAAACTACCATTAACTATATCTAATACCACTATATAAATATAGTTGCACTCTATGCCTTATTTATAAATTATATCCCAAAACTTTATGGTACATGCAACCCCTTCATAAAATATTCGTAGTAATAAAAAGTCATGAAAGTAGATTGCCACTTTGAAGATTACTACATCTTAATTCCTTAAGTATCCGATTTAATCCTTTAAGTTATTCATCATATATTTATGAAATCCAATTCCATAAATATATACTTTAGTAACTCCTTACTAAAGTGGTTAAGCCTAACTCTGTAAATAACCAAACACATTAAACTTATCTCAAGGGAATATTTTATTATATCTCCATTAAGAGATTATGAATTCCATCTTGAGAACATATGTTCCATCAACACTAAATGTGGCTGTCCAACATACTGAAGTTTTGATCATTATTTTAGATCTCACTCCTGATATATCAAAGCAACCTACACTTCATGATTAAGTCCATTATTCTCTCAGGATTAAGAGTTCATGTAAATAGAGATCGTGAGATTTATTATTCGTTTGACAGTCATTAGAAGAATAATAAATCTCACAGCGGTCCAATTCAATATGTTTTAACTTTTTAAAAATATATCAACATACCAACTAGAAATCTTCATTTCTATGATCAAGACAAATCATCTTAGTTGATATGTTATAGTCTTCGCAGATGAAATGCCCAATTTTATCATTGACTACAAACTAAAATACTAAGTTTACAAAGAACCTTTGATTTATATCTTCTATAACTTTTCATATAAATCACATACTATGCATCTCATGGACTATATGATAATGTCCCAACATTCATGTTACTATTATTGTTAGATAATAATAAAACAACTTTATTAATCACAACATTAATGTCATACATAGCATCATACAATAGGATTTAAAGGCACACATCATAACATCATCATGTGACTGCAAAGTTCCAAATTTGTCTTCATCAAAAAAACTCAATGCTGGTCGGACCTCCATCCTACCCCTCTTCTGCTCAGGGGATGAGTCCTCTGCGAGTGGCCAAGCTATAGACACCACGCTAGAGGGATGAGAACTGGTTCTTCCATGAGCAAAAAGAATAACGTTAATTGTGCCTAAAGGTGGTCTTGAAGAAGCATCTTTCTGAGATCTCGATCTTGCTTAGCCTCCTTGCCCATTGGCTTGATATAGAAATTGTTTTAACTTTCTACTTCTGACCAACTGCTCTAGATGACTCCACAAAGTCCTGCAATCTTCTGTGGTGTGACTTCGCTCCTGGTGGTATTGGCAATAAAGGCTTTGGTTGTGCTTTGTAGGGTCTCTTCCCATCTTATTTGGTCATTTGAAGTATGGCTCATTCTTAATTTTTTTCAAGATTTGATGTACTAGCTCTCAGAACTCCGTACTAACCACTTGAGTAGCAGTAGATCCAAATTGCCCAGCAAAGTCTCTTAGAGCTATTTATTATTGTATCTATCAAATCTAAAATCCCTTCTATCCTGAGGGACCACCTTAGCCTTCCCCTTCCCTTATTATTGGTTCTCCTCAACCTGCTTATACTCATCAATACGCTCCATAAGCTAATGCACACTTCTAACAAGCTTTCTCGTCAAAGATTTTCTTAAATCATGCTCGGCAGGTAAGCCGACCTTAAAAGTCCTTGTAGCCACGTCATCAAAGTTCTCATCTATCTCATTAAACATCTCCCAGTATCTGTCAGAATACGTCTTCAGGGTTTTCCTTTCTCGTATAGCCATAGATAACAGGGAGTCTAAGGGCAGAGGAACTTTACTACAAGTAACAAAGCGAGAACCAAACACTCTAGCAAGCTCCTTAAAGGAGTTAACAAAACCTTCTTTTAGACCATCAAACCATCTAATCGCCACGGGCCCCAAACTGGATGGGAACACCTTGCACATCAAGGTTTCATTCTTTGAGTGAACAGTCATTCTCTGGTTGAAGTGGCTAACATACTCCATAGGATCTGTTCTGCCATTATATATGGTGAATGTTGGCTAAGTAAACCACCGAGGAAGTTTTCCTCTTTCAATCTTGCGTGTAAAAGGTGACTTAGAAATCTAATTCAAAGCCCGGCCCATAGCATCATTTCCCAGACCTTTGTTAGACAAACATTCCCTTATCTGCCTATAATGGTGATCCTCTTCACATGAAAAAGATTCGCTAGGAGGAATCCTCGACCTGGGCTGGTAGCTATTATCACTATCATCATCGGAAGAACGGCCAAAACTTGAAGGAGTTCCTTTACGTCACTCGTGACATAACCTTCTTCACAAACGATTAATCTCCAATTGCATGCTTCTAGTATTCTCTTTATGAAAAACGTGACTCCTATTTTGAGACTAACTCCTACTAGTATGTGTGGTATGCACACCAACCTCCTGGTCCCTTCTTCGCTTAAGATTGAGAAACTGGTCTTGACATTAGGAACTAAGAGAATCTTCTCGGTTAGGCCCTGAACCTACCATAGCTAAATGTTGATATCACTAAAGCTGAAGATTTCCAATAGACGGCGCCCAAAGAGCGCGGTTTGGGTCCTAAGCCCAAAAGGTAAAAGCATTTAAACCCAATGAGCCCAATACAGTGAATTTCTAGAGAGTGAGTTAGAAACTAGGCTTTAATAAGTTGGACAACAATTATAATAGGTCTAGATGACAAGAAAACAAATACACACAGGTTTTACTCAAAGAAAATCTTCATCGATACAATCCAAGGAGAATAATTCCTGTATATATTTCTTTTGAATTTGGTTACAAATTCAATTCTTATTACTACAGTGTTTTTCTCCGTAGATTCTCAGATGCCCCCCTGTAAAGGGGGTCTTTCTTCCTTATATTCTCATGTTTTTCTTCATCCCCACCCTCCACGTGTAAGCCAAGTTGCTTACTTTGATCCTTATCCCATCAGCACCTTCTTGAAGTCTTTGGGAGTAGCTGTAAGGCTGAATATCACTATTCAGGTATCACCTCCACATTAATGCAACCAAAGAGTTAGCTGCAGAACCTTTAATGCAGTGGTAGTAGCGTTCTCTTAGATATTTCTTAATTTTCCTTTGTCTTATTCCCTCCTGATTTTTTTCCCTACCAGTAGAATTGTCCGAAGTATTGCCCTTGATGGCAGATCAAACCTTTTGACCTCTGCTTTACCAAGCCAAGGAGGCATTTCTCCTCGAACTACCTTCCCAAACCTTCATGGCCAGAACCTTCCATAATTCACTGATTTGTACTTCTTCACAAACATCTACTTGTCCTCGGACTACTAAATGTCCTCAGACAAGGCTCACAACCTAATATACATTCTTGGGCCTTCTATCCCTACAACACAAAATTGGATTCTAATTTCAAATTCCAATTGGACTTTCTCTTAGTTTTGCCTATTAATATATATAAATATATAGAAATATAAATTGTCGATATAGATTACATATTTCACGTCTTAAATTTAAAAATTAATAATAATAAAAACTGCAGATACCATATGTGAAATTATGGATATTGTGTACATGAATTAATGTTAGAGATAAAGTTTCATTATCTATAGTTAATGGTTGTTAGAAACTAGTTATAAGGTAAGAAAATGCTAAAAGTACTACAATTAAATTTACAATTGTCTGTTGTAAAAATAGAATTAGTGATATTTAAACAGTGTAATAAATAAATATTTGAATTACTTTTTTAGTAATAAATAAATGTTTGAATTGCCTTTTTAAAATTAGCATTATGTCAAATTCGCTGCCAATTTATTTTTTAATAAATTTAAAATTTTCTACTGTTAGTTATTTTAAAATTGGATCTAAACATCCTTGGGAAAAGAAAAAAAAATGAAGAGCGTCTCTACTCCAACTTTAATATGGAATCTGTGTATATATGGAAATTAAATTGTTTTCATCGTTTAATCCCGATTTATATAATTTTTTAAAACAAGCTAACTGTTTTTCATTATATTATATTTTCTATTTTCAAGCAATTATTATATTTTAGTGAAGAACTGAATATTCAGCAAAAACATTCAAATCTAGAAACGGTATAAAACCACCAATCTTAAAGTGCTATTAGATAAAAAGGACTTCAACCATGAACAACCATTACAGCTACACAAAACCATGACTTCCATTGTAGTCGGATTAAGTAATCAAATGACTCAAATACTAGCATGGACAATCCCTCATAAGAGATAGAAATACCATTTATAATGGATAATTAAAACCTTTGACAACAGGCCAAACTCGAATGATGCGCATTCTGCAACCTATATATACATGGCATAGTGAATCAATTTTCGTATTCTTCATCATCTTCATCATCATCAGAATCCGGCAGCGGATCAGCCACTTTTAGCTTCATCAAACTCGCAATAGGAGCCAAACCCTAAAACCATGATAAATAACTTTTCACATCAAATTAAGATATTAAATTAGAAATATTACATAGGTTTCTGCTAGATTACAGTACGAGTTGATGACAAAGATTTAGCTCAAATTGGAGGGTGGAGACAACACATGTTACAACTTACAGTGATGAGAAGAATGACTTAAAATATTTCAAACAGTACATTACATCTATATGTATATATGTTGATTATGCCACATTGCCACATTCATACTTGAACAAAGTCACAAACTTTATAACCAAATAATAAAAATTTAACATGAATACCAGAAATGAGAACTTGATATCCTAGATATAAGATGGTTATGCTAAATTTATGTATAGCCTAAACATCAAAAACTGATGACATAAACTAGATATATTATTTGAATTTACCTCAAGAAATAATCTTAGTGCTTCTTCTTTGGTATGGTTATTTATTATTTCCAGGGCTGCCTTCTGCATTTATCAAACTTTCCAGTTATATGAAACGACAAAAATCATCACATTATGAAAAGAAAAAATGAAAAAAAAAAAAAAAGGAGTAGAATTTTCAAACCCTGGCTGAGTCCATTTCCTCTTGAAGCAAGGTTTTTGGTTCAGCATCAATGGAGGACTTCCTCTCAAGCTTATTATCAGTAGATGAAAGTGGTGGTGCTGATGGTTTTTGATCCATTCTAGATCCTTTTACACTCTTAAACAAAGAGTGAAGTGTATGGAGAATAGTACTTGTGTTTGTATAATTAATAATATAGGGCTTGTGTTGACTGTTGTAATTAAGGGGTCATTAATAGACGAACAACCCCAGCTGTGCTCTAAACATAATAATGAAGTATGAACGTGGCAGCCATGGTGGGAGAGGTACAGAAAATCGCATACAAATGGCAATGAAACAGCTAAAAGAGTATGTGATAGTACAACCGTAAAATGTGCGCTAGATTACAGGTTCTAAGAGCTTAGTATAGTTTGGGGAGTAGACGTCTGTCTTTTCGTGTTTATGTGCGTGTGTCAATCACTTGCATTGCCAATTGCCAATTGCCATTGCCTTGCTAGCTGGGCTCGGTGCCTCCCTCATTGCCAAAAACCGAGGGGATATCCATTCAGAAATACGTTTAACCCTTTACTCTTTCTTTCTCTCTTTGATTATTGTCTTTTTTTTTTATAGCCTTTCTTAATTATGACCAAACATTCACTTATAAACTATTCTAAATTTCTTGTTAGAAACTCTGTGAACTTGAGATGGGGTGGCTCAAATTGTTGAAATATAAAAATATTAAGAACAAATAAAGAGAATGTGAAATAGAGAACATAGAGAATTAGCATAATTTAGCTTGTATCTATAATAAAAAATCGAAAAGGAAGACAAATGTGGTAACCATGAAACCTAGCACATGGTATTACAAAATTTTCAAAATGTCATGGTATTAATATTATATACAAAACCATGATTGCAAGTATTTATGGTAATTTCATAATATATTAAGGTTATGTTTGGTGTACAGTTTTTGTTTTCTATTTTCAAAAACTTGTTTCGGGGAGTATAAAGAAAAAATAATTTTCTTGTATTTTTGAAATTAAAAATACGTTTGGTTAGTTGAAATTAAAAAAATATTTTTTTGAAGAAAAAAATAAAAAATACTAAAATATGTTGTTACTATGATTTAGACTCTAATACTAACTCATTAAATGAAACAGATTTATTAAATTAAATGTATATTTTCATTGACTTTCGAAAATTAAAAAATGAAAACAGTCTTTTGTATGTTTTCAGTTTCCTTCACAAATTGAGTTTTGAGAATAGTTTTATTCTCTGTCCATTTTAAGTTGCCAAACAAATCTTTTAGTCTCAAAAATAGAAAATTATTTTTGAAAACAGAAATAAGAGGAAAAAATAATTACCAATCATACCCTAATATTTCCGCCAAACTCAAAGTGCATATTTAAAAACAAACCGTAAATCTAGAATTGAAATCACCAATAAAAACCTGCAACCAAGCTATCACACAAAAGGACAACCTACTAAAGACGGAAGTTGGGATGAGGCAACTTATGTGACGGTGAAATCACCAATTAGGAAAGAATTTGTTAGGGAGGACGCCGAGGTTCAAGAAAGAAAAATAGGGTTTTTAATTCTTAAAGCATGACTCTAAAACCATATCAAAATATAAAATTATTGAGAACAAATAAGAAAGAAAAAAATATAGAGCTTCAATTTTAATTAATACCCCATCTACAATATAAGGACAAAGTTTAGCTACAAAATTTATTGTAACCTTAAGCTACAAAATCACTCAATAAAATAAATATTACTATATATTTTGAAAATCTAATTGTTAAATTACATATTCTTTACGCTCTTAATACATATATCAAATTTTGTGTCAATCGGATATTTACTATATAATTTATAAACTTATATTTTATGCGTAATTTTAAAATACAAAAACTTGCATTTAAAAATTTATTGATGACATAGCTATTAATTTTTAATTTTTTTGAAATTTTGCAAACATAGAGGATATAAGAAGAAGATATAATCCAATAATGAATTTGTCAAAATTCACCTCCAATAAAAAAATATTGAATGAGTTTGTAGCCTAAGGTTACAACTAGGGCTGTCCAGACCCGCCCGCCGCCCGCCGCCCGACAACCCGTCCAAACCGCCCGACGCCGACCCAATTCCGGCCTGAACTGAACGTCCAGTCGGTCGGCGCCGGGTTGCCATTCTCAAAAACCGACGAAGGCGGGTCGAGTGGCGGGTTTGCATATCCAAAACCCGAGCAACCCGAACCCGACCGAAACTATAAAAAAATCCTACCAAATCCTGCAAAAACAGGCCAGATCCGGCAAGATCTCGACCAGATATGGCTAGATTTGGTGGGATTTTGCCAGATCCGGCCACATTTCAACAATTTCTAGCTAAAAAAAGGCAGATTTCAGGGAAAAAAAATGCAGTTCTGGCATGTTTTTCATATTCCGGCAATATTTTTCCAGATTCCGGCAAGTTTTTTGAAGTTTCCGGCGGATTTTCCAGTTTTCGGCAAAAATTCCAGATTCCGGCGACAATTTTTTTTGCAGATTTCAACTCCTTTTTTAATTCTGGCAACCGACCCGACCCGACCGACGTTCACCATCACCCGAAACCGAACCGACCGATTTTTCCAGCGGTCGATTTCGGGTTACTCCGCCCTTCACCTGCCACCGGCGGGTCGAGTCCGGGTTGGGTCGGAAACCGACCCAGCCCGACCCATGGACAACCCTAATTACAACTGATTTTGTAGCTAAACTTTTTCCACAATATAAAGCCTAGAACAATATGTATTTACTATTTAGTCTGCTTCTTACGTCATTCACAATGAGCTCAACAAATCTATAATTTTCCAAATCTTGGTATGCGAAACTGAATTTAGTACCACTGTAGTAAATGATATTACAAAACCACGTTAGTTTATAGCTTTACACAAAATATAGTTCATAAAATATTTGATATTCTTATTGCAATTCAAATTTAATCTATGTTTGGCATAGGCTTAAAAAGTCAGATTTTTTTTTATTTAACTTATTTTTATTACGATTTATGAGTTTCTTTGCACTTTTTGGTACTATTTATAAGCCCGCTATACTATTTCCGCTACTTTTTAGCTTTATCTATAGTACTTTCAACAAAAAAAATTCAATTTTAGCTAAATAAGTTATTCCTAAATAGACTCTTAGTCCCAAGTATAGTCACCAATTCAAATAGATCTAGTCCTTATACTTCTACCTAAAGTTTAGCTTTGACTTAATTAGATTGAGTCTAAGTTTTCTACTATATTCTAAATTCATTAAGCCTAGCCAAAAGCATACTTGCAAGGAATTACATTAGGAGACGACCTATGTTAGTTTCTTTATGGGTTTTTTTTTTTTTTTTTCCTTTTTTTGATAGAAAAGAACATCAAATATAAGCTAACTTCCTTCAATTCCTTGGCGATGAGGTTCGAATAATGGTTAATTTCACGGTGAGTGAATGCTTAAGACTTTTCATGAATCAAACAAAAAAATAAAATAAAATAAAATAAAATTGAGTTCTAACGGGCCCAAGGCCCAAAGTGCATGTGTGAGGCTGGATAGGAACCCAATAGTTCTCTTCTTGCCGTCTTTGTTTTGCTCAAGTGGCTTGTTGGGGAAGGTTGTAATATATACCTGTTTAATTCTTTAACTCATTTATATAGTTTCAACTTTTAAGCAACTTCTATTAACCAAGGGATTGAATTCCGTTAGGATCTTATGATTCCTACTATATCATACACACTTTATAAAATCCTATGATTCCTATCTCATACTCATAATTCCTTTCCTTCTACTCATGACTTTATAAAAAGAAGATTACTTTCTTTGTGTCGGCTTTGTTGGAAAATGGGCTTTCATAACATTGATTTGGGCTTTTTTTTTAGATCACTTGTGTTGTGTGGATTTTGTGGGCTTAGACTGGTGGAATGCACAATATAGTGTGAGCTAGTATACACACCATGTCCTGGTTTCAATTACGAATAGGACTTTGATGACAACCGCTTTTTACTTTCAATGTTTCACGAAAGTCTTAACATATATATTATATATGGGTTTGCATCCAATTAATATTATAGTATTAACTTAGCATAATCAAATTTACCAAAATACTAGGGAGTATTTGACTGGCCTAATCACATTTTGCTTTTACTTGGACTTTATTAATTTAAATGTTGTAAGATTATAAATAGCCAATAGCTGAGACTTTTTCTTTGGGGGCGAGAGAGGAAGTGTTGTGTTTGAGTCTTCAGACTTGAGACTTGAGACTTTGAGACTTGAGAACCAAACAACAATCAGGTCATATTCAACTTGATACTAATTTTTTTTTTTTTTTTGATGTCCAACTTGATACTATTATTCAAAGTAGTTTTTTTGACACTTGCTGGAAACCTGGAATGGAATATTTCATGGATTTGACAAATCTAAACTTGAAATGGCTTATGGGGTAAACCTTGGCGTGCCATTTACCCATTCTTGTAGGCAATAAATTGCTGCTTAAGGAATTTTCAGCCTGGGCCTAGATGTTAGAATGAATTTCAATTAATTAGTCCAATTTCTAAAGATGTAAAGTGCGCTTGAGAACAGCTTACTTAATTCAAACTAAAATCTTTCTACTAAAAAAATTGTAGATAAAACTAAAAAGTAGCTAAAATAGTATAATCTTTTGTTGAATCTTTTTCATAGCTCAATAGATAATTTAATAAGTCAAAAAATACAATAAGACTTATGGATAGTAGCAAAAGTAAATTATATAGTAAAAAAAACTAGTTTTTTAAGCTAATAACAAATACAACCGTAGTATATTCTTTTTCATTTTCTTTTCATAATCCCAAGAGAATAGCCTGTGTGTTTGGTAATTAAAAATTGAAGAAAGAAAGAAAAGGTCGTGACCAAACCATAAAACAAATCTTGACCCAACCCTGCACCATGAACCCAGAGGCTGATTGGGCAGAACTCCATTTTCCTACCTGGGATACTAATGTGAGATCAATAACACAATATTGTATTCAGTAACAGGATGGAGGTGCAATTTTTAATGATAATAAAATTAAATAAATACAAGAACAATGCACTTTTGAAAATTAAAATAAACAACCCTAAGTAATTAGTTGAGTTGTCTTGAGAAATAAATATATATATATATATATATATATTGAGATTTGGGATCAGTTTGCTAATGCTGCAACTTAGTAAAAGTATCGTGACTATAGATATAAAGAATTATTATGGAAAATTTGAAAAACAAATAGGATATATTTGGCTACAAAATTTATTGTAGTCCAAGGCTACAACTTCACTCAATATTTTTTTATGAAAGGTGTTACGTCCACAACATTTTCACAACAAATCATAGGTGGTTAGTTGTTATTGGTTCAAATTTGAACCTAACACTAAGATTACTTTTTTGCCCTAACAATAATAACCAGTAACGACCTGCCATTTAGGATTTGTTGTAAAAATGTTGTGAAAATGTTGTGGATATATCATTTCTCTTTTTTTATTAGGCATAGATTTTGATAAATTCACCATTAGATTATATTTTCTTTTTATATCCTTTATATTTGCAAAATTCTTAAAGGATCAATAACTATGTCATCAATCAATTGTTTATTGCAAGTTTTTGTAATTTAAAATTATACAAAATAATTTTATGAATCATATAGTAAATAACATCTAATTGGCACAAAATTTGACATATGGGTTAAGAGTGTAAAGAATATGCAATCTAATAGTTAAATTTTCTAAATATGTAGTAATGTTTATTTTTTAAAATGAATTATTGTCTCGGCTATCAGTTTATAGCCAAATTGTCTTCTTCTTTTTTTTATTTAAATACAGTAGAATTTCAACCTATGGCATCTGCTCCATGAGGATGATTCTTTATTATCAAACTAAGACACCGATTAATTTTTAATATAGGCAAGATTTAAGCCTCAAATTTCTTATCTGGCAACCTGACTAATTAAGCTAACTAAAACTCACAAAATATAATTAGTATTAATTTAACCATTTCAAACAATAAAGTATGAAAAGCCTGCATCATGCAATCCATATGGTAGCTTTGAAAAGCAATCTCTGACTTGACTGCTTCTCAAATCAATCTTCTGTGGGACAATTGATTCCCCCTTTTTTGGTTGCCAAAGTGAGAAAATAATTGCTTCCTAGTAAGCAGCCTGGCTTGATTTTTTCCAAATACCTTGTGATGAATACGTCAATTTGGGTATTTTCGCTCTAGAATCATAAATTGTAGGGCTGCCATAAGACACTAAGTTTTATCAAACAAGCTCAAAACTAGTAGGTTACTCAAATTAAGAGCCTGAATACCATGTCAAAAGCAAGAAAGTTAATAATGAAACATTTATGTCAACGAATAATGGTGCAGGTGTTTTGATTCAAATTCAGTCAAACGATTACAAACTTACCTAAGATTATCGATTTCTACATCCATTTCGGTTGAGAAGATTTTCATAGTAGATTTGGATTCTGTCTGACGTTTCTCCTTTGGTTCATTGGAGATAATCTGAAGACCAAAGGATTATGCATTATAAAGTAACTCTATCCTACCCAAAAAATAAAAAAGTCTGTTCACATGGTATAATTGGTAACTATATCTGAGTTCATTTTCTATATGTAAAATAAGATAAGACAATTTGGATCTACTCACTTTTGTATCTCTGCTTTTACCATAAAGGAGACAAATTCTTCTAAATTATTTACCCATAACAAGTTGAATCCTTTTTTTTTTTTTTTTTCTATTTGAATATCTATTTCAAAATAATTGAATCTTGTTCTGAGGTCCATGCGCTTCTAACACAGAAAATTACTAGGTATTCCTAAAATATAATAATGTAATATTCTCCCCCACACATGAATAGTAAATCTTACCTTAAACTTAATCAGTGATACTTATATTGTGTGAAATAAGAGATTGTCACACCATTGTACTCTTGAATTCTAAACAATTGTTTTTGCTGGCACATCTATTTCTTTGTTTTATTTGTGTTATAGGATGTGTTGGGTATAGTTTAGAAGTTGACTTATTAAGTTAGTTAATTTATATACAATTTTTCAAAGTTTCAACTCTTTAGGTAAAATTATATTTTTATCTAGATTAATTTTTAAACAAAGTAAATTAATGAAAATAAGCCATTTCAAATAGACATTTAGATTTAGTAGTATATTCAACATTAGATAGTTTAACCTCTATTTTTTGGATAAATCAACAAATTTTATTGAAAAAACAAAGGGAATACAAACTGCACCCCATTAGCCAAAGGGAAGAAACAAAGTTTATTAATATACCAGATCAACCTAATTCTGGTTACAAACAAAGCACTAATGTATGAGAATTGATGAGTCCAGAAAATACATCAGAACCATCATATGGCACTAACAAAGCAAATATGTGTTACACATTTATGGCGAGCATTTATGTCAAAAGGTAACGGACGGAGCAACGGTAACAAAGAAGTTATGAATATCAAAATACCGGTTTGTAACGCATTATCCGTTGACAATAAATGTAGAGATCCGTTGACCATTAAGACAGAGATGACTATAAAGTGAAAGAAAATGGAATAGAGAAGGTACACACAGTCTGATTCCAAAAACTACACCCAAGTCGAATTCTCTCTCAATACACTTCACATAAATCTTTTTCCGACTTAATCATCAGAGGGGTTTTGGCAAACACCACACTGATGTATATTTTCTTCTCTAGTCTTATTGCAGATATTTATCAAAGACAAATCCAATATCCCATCATCCATCCGCACTGACAAGGAACTTAACTACCGATTTTTTGCTTCATCAAGAATTAACTAGCTTTTTATCCTAATTCGCACGGTTTAAATACTAGCTAACCATGTTGAGAATCGAGTAGCAATTACCACTTACCACCAATAAATTTTGATTTACCTTTGACATCCCTTTGATACTCTCATTTCATTTCTCTATGGCAATAGGTAGGATTATGCGCACGTCAAATTGGGTGGGTTGAGGAGAAAATTTTCAACCAATCCGCTATTGGCAAGTTGGAAAAATTGCAAACTGCTGTGACCCACCAACCTTAAAAAACAATAGGTCCAATTGAAAATTTTAGCGATTTTAATTTAGTGAATTTGGTGGGTTAGTTTTAATTGTGTTGTATGCTAAACCTTAAAATTAATTTTACGATTTGAAGAAAATATTATTTTGTATTTTCTCTAAAATAAATCATTGAGAGAAATCTTAAGAATTGACCAACTTTCCCTTGGATCAAAGTACACACTGTTTTTTATTCCCAAAAAAAAAAGTACACACGAGTCTTAAGCTAAGAGTACTTTCTAAATGTTTCTATATAAAAAATAAATAAATAAGTTGTAAGTACTATATATGTGTGTGTGTGTGTGTGTGTGTGTGTGTGTGAGAATAAGTTGAAAAAGTATTATTCACTATTCATATTAACAAGTGTAATTCATTCAAGCGAGGTAGAAAATGTCGGACGGTATGGGTGGATTAAGCAAGTTATTGCACAAGCCCAGCCATAGCCAATAGGTGATAGGGAAAATCCCACCAAGCTAGTTCACATAAATGATAATGCATCTTTACAATAAACACATGTACTATAGCCAGAGTATCCCCAATTCAACTTTCTTTCTCTAGTAGGTAATCTATTATTCAGTGCCAGCCAACTAATGAATTGAGATAGCAACTTTGAACCAAATTAATATCCACCAAGGCAACTCTTCCTGCTTTGCTCTCAGCTCTTCTAGAAATGTTTTTATGCCATTAGCTAGTTTGTTCGTTGCATGAATGGAGGCCAAGAGTGATACTAAAATTGCTCAGTCAAGATAGCGCACATTTTTATTGATTTATAGGTAGACTTAAGAGCTCCATTTATATTTTTCAACTCCATCGATACCGTATTTTGTCTGTTCTCAATTTATGTGCACATATTTCAATTTGAGCCTAGTAAAATTCATGGCACAAGATTAGACTATAATTAGGGGTGGTGATGAGAATGAGGTTTTACTTAAGTGAATAAGGAAGCCATCTCAACTTTGGTGTTGAGTTTTATAAAAGGACCTTGGCACCAAAATTAAAAATAAATAAATAAAATTGGACATTTTGACAAAAATTAGACTACAATTAGTAGCTAATTTAAATTTGATTTGGATTCTAATATGATTTGACTTTAATATAATACGAGTTTGTAATCGTGCAATGCATGAGAAAGTTTAAAATAATGTAATTTTTTTTCTATATATGAAATTTGATAATTAGAAGTAGTAATTAATAAATAAAAATGATTGTGTTTATATATGGAATTATGTATTCTAGTTTAGACATTTATATGATTGTGTTTGTATATAAAATTTTAATTGAAGGTTAAAAAATGAAATAGAAGTTAGACTCAATTAATATAATATAATATAATATAATATAATATAATGGCATATAAAGTTATGAAACTTATGTGGGTCCAGTTAGCTCAGTTGGTAAAGTCTTTGATGGTTGTATAAGAGATCTAGGGTTCAATTTCCGCCTACAACAAAAACTGATTGGTATCTTAGTCTGATAATAAAGAGCTATCATCGGGAGCG
Organism: Castanopsis chinensis; assembly: GCA_032878915.1. Classification (NCBI taxonomy): domain Eukaryota; kingdom Viridiplantae; phylum Streptophyta; class Magnoliopsida; order Fagales; family Fagaceae; genus Castanopsis; species Castanopsis chinensis. Next base: position 26,015,678 of record JAVQMG010000132.1, read on the forward strand.
GACGCCATAGGTTGAAACTTTATTTAAAAAAAAAAAAAAAAAAGTTATGAAACCTATAAAATTTAAGTGACATAATATTATAAAATTAAGCAAAATTCAAATGTCTTTAAGTTTATATATATTATTATAAATTATAGATTATAGATATGATGTCAATTTATTTTTACGTTTTCTTACATAGCTTTGCATAAGTTTACTTTTTCTAAATACAACTACGACTACATTTTTGCAAATCTTACTTCTTTTAACAAAATAAAATTAATAAAAATAAGTCTATTTAAACACACTCTTCATCTCATACACGTTTCAATACCTTAGTCTGATTCCAAAAAAAAAAAAAAAACCAGTCTACCTTATCCTCTTCAAAAAACCAAATAAGAAAAAAAGAAGGTAAAACTTATATGCAATTCCTTAAATACTTAGATACATTTCTTATCTATATCTATATTTATATATATCTAAAAGCTGAAGCGTAGAATTTATTGTTGTTATGCTCCTGTTAAGCCACCGCATCATCCACGCCATTGCCACATCATTATTGTTTTTCATATTTATTTTTTACCTCTAATTTTTTTTGACAATATTAAATATATAAATACATTGGCTTTACAAATTCATCTTAGGTTGTTTTAACTTTATATATTCAATTACTTTAATTTTGATATTATAACTAAGTATTGTCTATACATATTCCTGTTAAACGGTTTTAACTTTACATATAATTTTGTCCATTTATCTTCCTCTATTTTGACTTTTCTTATTTGTATCTTTTTATTATAAATTTGCCACTCTCTCTCATTTTATGCATAATTTTTCCCACACAAAAAGGTTATTTCTCTCTCTCTCTCTCTCTCTCTCTCTCTCTCTCTCTCTCTCTCTCTCTCTCTCTCATTTTTTGATGGATTTTTAATATTTTATGAGGTTTTGTCTTATTATTGACTAATTTATATGTTACTTGATGCAAGTATTTTTTTATCATTTTATTTACAACACAAAATAGCTTTAATATTGTTGACCAGATTTAGGGAAAAATCATATTATAATATGTCCATATGTTATGTTGTTGTCAAATTTTAGTTTATTTGGAAAACATTTAGATAGTTTGGACAATACGATGCAGAATGAAGAACAGTTAATGCAATTGAAGAAAATGGTATTTGTGCAATTTCCTTTCATTATTTGTAAATATTGTGTTTAACAAATTAGCAGCAAATTGTTATGTCTTTATTATATGATATTTTTAGATGCTTGAGTAATTGCTTTAAGCATTTACGATATTTTGTATTGCTCATATTCCTTATCTCATTTGTGAATTCTTTGAGATTTTTAAGAAAAAAAAATTCAATTTTGTGTTTAAAATTATTTATTTATCTACTCATTTTTCATATGTTGGATTAGGTGTTAGATTAGACTATGATAGTATTAACACAATACTTCTTATTTTTACAAAAAAAAATTCTCCGAATTTCCCTTTTGTACTCTTGGTTACAGTCATTATATACAAAGTTATAACCAACACTTTTTTCTTGGAAATAATGACATATTTCTATTGCGTCAATTCAAAATCTTATTTAAAATTTTGAATTTAATTATGCATTGGATATTTGGCTTGATCACATCGCGTTTGAAATGTTTTACATATTCGGAAAAAGAAATTTGACTTTGATGTGATTTTTATTTTTCCCTTTCTTTTTTTGAATTGTAATTTTTGTTGATTTTTTTATAAGTTTTTTGGTGTTTTTTTATTGTACCATAGATACAATTGGATTGGAAAAGTGTTTTAAAACTAAAAATAATAATATTCAAATTTTATATACTTTTAACGATACACAAAATGTTATAAATAATTTTTATTAAAAAATTAATATTTTTGCTGCCTTTTGAATTCTTGAAAAAAATTGTATTATTTTTATTTTGATACAAAAGAAATTATATATATTATATTTATGATTGTTCTTATAATAAATAAAAATATGATTATAAAATATATTACTATTTATTAAATTAGTCTAAACTACAAAAAAAATAATTTTAATGAGATCATCCTAAAAATATTACCATGTGCAACGCACAAATCCGTCACTAATAATGAATAATTACTTTTTATCATTATGTCAAGATATAAAATAATTTTTGCGTGTGTGAAATTTAAATACAAATCCATGAATCTACGAAAACACACTTTACCAAACCCACAATTCAATTATTATGTGACCTTGACAAATGTAATTATACACATGTACGTGGCAATAAACCCATACATAAATTACTTGGTTGAGCTATTTATTGTTAATAAACCAAGTAATTGAATTTGATTGAACAAACATAAAATACAATTATCAAATAGCTTCTCTCAAAAAAAAAAAAAAACACAATAGCTTCGTGTCCTTTTGCCTCGCAAGCCAGGGGATAAAAGACAAACGCTTAAGTTGATAACAGTGGACTGCTCTCACCGTACCCTTCTTCTGCTTCCCAGCCCACAGCAACTGCTAGAGCTAGAGACTAAAATCTAGGTGCCACCATTTTATAGTACAACCGAACAGTGTGTGCAATTTATTGTGGTACTTTCAACACACAGAATTCCAACCTCAAAAGAGGAATATATATATATATATATATATATATATATTACTACAAATTTTACCATACTTTCTTCCCAATTATTTTATGCAGCAATGACTGTAATTATTATTTATTATTTTCACATAAATATATTATTATTTTCTCTACCACTTACAAACAACCAGTTATATAGTAGATACCTGTAACAAGTTTTTAATGCCATAGTTTAGCCTTGAAGCCCCCTAGACTGTTTTACATGCTTTGAGCAGCAAATTTCTTTTGTTGGTAAGCTATGCAAAATTATTATATACAACAAGTTTTTTAATTTATTAAAAAATTAAATGACAAATCATGGTTCACTACCGTCTAAACTAAAAATCCTTAAATTTTTCTCTTTCTAGGTTATATAAATTCAAAACCAACGAGTCAATAAAAACTTTTCAACTTGAATTTGAGAAATTTGTTACGGGTATCATTGCTCATAAATAGTATATTAGTGCTATTATATAACAAAAAATACTAAGACCATAACTTGATCATGCAGCAAATCTGCTACTCACATTTTTCTTTGTAAGGAAGATGCGAGAGAGGTTGTGGGCTGAGCATTAGTCTAGCATACAAGAGACGGTGTGAGAGAAAAAAAGAATCTTCTTTTGAAGCACTTAAGGTCAGGGTACAACTGTCAGCTTATAAGCAGAGAGTATTACTATTAGCTTTAAACGGCCGTTATGCCTTCTCTCTCTCTCTCTCTCTCTCCCTCTCACACACAAAAACATAACGTTGCCTTTCCGTCAATTCGCGTAACACGTGAGCCAATCCCACGCGTACCGTGACTTTATGGCATGATACACCACATGACATGACATGTACAGCCATATCCATGCATTGCATGTTATGTACTATTTTGCATGTTATATATGTATGACTTTCATTATGTATGTTTCTTTCTAGATTTAGGGTTTCTTGTTGCCCAGCTCCATCTGTCGTCGCTTACGTCAACCTTAGGAAATTCTATCTGAAGTTCCATTTATAACCTCACTTAATACCATAAATACCCTTCTCTACTTTTGTAGTCAAGGAATTTTTTCTTGCTTTTTGGAGGAAAGTGTTTTCTATACAACTATTTAAACGGCTGCACCTATTTAGACCATATTTTTTTGTGTTTCAAAATATCTTTACATTTCTAGGTTTAAGTAGAGACAAAATTAAAGAATAATTTGGTAAAAATACATATTTAACTTGCACTAAAATATTACCTACAAAATAAGAATACTTTTCTGCTAACCTACTTCTTCAAAGTAATTATACATTTACTGTTTTTTTTAAATAGAAAAATATATTAAATACTCAATGTTTCTCCAAAAACAAATCTAAATATATATTAAAAAAAAACTAAAGGACAATCCAGATTGTTTTTGTTCTAAAATACCCTTACATTCCTATACTTAAGTAGAAACAAAATTAAAAAACAATCTAGTAAACTAACTTCTGCTAAAACATTGCCTAAAAAATAGGGTCACTTTCCTATTGATTTTCAAATTTATTTATCCACTTATAAATTATATTCTCAAAATAAAAATTATATGTATAATAAAAAACATAGATTTTTTTTTTTTAATACTACCACTAAAAAAAAAGTCTCATCCCACACGCAAAGCGTGTGGGATGAGGCTAGTTTTAATAATAAACCTACGAATAAGTAGGTTTGTGTTTGGGACCGACTATACAATTAACACATTCTCACTATTTCTTTTTAGTTATCCCTCGTAGTTGACCACTTTTAGTGTATTTTCTAACTGAATGTGGAATTGGATATGAGGTAATTTATAAACACATATTAATATGAAAGATTGTTAATGTGTGTTTAAGACTGTTTGTAAGTAAACTTTTATTTTTTAGTTTTTATGTTCAACTTTTAAAATTTTACTTTTTTTTCTTACCTTTTTAAATTACTAGTATATTTTTGCATATTTTTGGTAAAAAAAAAAAATCAGTAAAGGGTTAGATAAGTTGTTCCCATACTGAACCAATACAAGCTTGCTAACTTAGCAAAATTTTCAATTTTTAATGATTAATAAAAAAATGATATTAATAGTGAAATCAAAAATATACAAACTCTCATCAATATATATATATATATATATATACAAACTTGTTAACTCAACTGATATAAAAAATAATATTCTCAAACATTTTGGGTAAGTAACATTGCTTAATTGGTTAGTAGTATTGTTGCTTATTTAATCACGCCCTTAAAGCGCATGCCATAGGGTTATAGAACACTATAAATATATGAACTCAAATTTTGACATATGGCAAGGTACAAATGGCTAGAAATATGCAAAAAATGGAATTGAAGAATTAAGAAATGGTAATAGGTTGAGAATGGAAGCAATCAGATCTTGCCCACATAGGACATGCCCATATTGCTAGTAGGAATTAGAGTGGGGCCATTGCTGATCTACGTGGCAATGGTGATGATCCATTGGATGAATCACACGGTTTTTGTATTTTTAGAATGTAGGGCCATTTTAGGTATTGGGCAAAAAAAAGTAGGTTCCCTAAAATGAGATGTGCTAGAATTCTTTAGGTTGTGCTGATTTTGGGTCGTCAAAAAGGTACGTAGGGAGTAGGGACACTTTGGGGTTTCAAAAGTAACTTAACTGTGTCTGTGACTCTTCTTCTATAGTTCTATGCACTGTCACGAACTTAAACTGTATCAATAAAAAAAAATTAAAAAAAAAAAAAAAAACTATCAATGAACGACGAAACATAAATAATTTTTAATTCCTTTACAGTATTTTTTTCCCCTTAGAAAAAATTGTATCAATTAACAACTATCAACGAACAAGGAATAAATTTTTTATTTTTTCTTTTATGTGAAATACTGCTAAACTTTAATAATCAAAAGAATTGACAAAAACATCCTGGTTGAGAGCTTGTTCAAGAAAACAAGGAGTCTCTTCAACCCATTCAGACAAATCTGCAATGCCTAAAGTATATCTAACAAGTAAATGTGCTGACCTATTGCCATTTCGACCAACATAGGCAAAGTCTACCCTACGGAAGTTATGAGCAAAACTTATTGACCTATAGACCAGAGCCGCTACAGATACGGGAGGAGGAGATAAGTCCCTTAAAGCATTAATTCAACGATAAAGAATCACTCTCAAGCGTGAAGTCCTGTATAGACATGTCTTTTACAAATTGAAGACCCAGCTCAACAGCCTTAGCTTCCACCTCAGTGGCGCCTAAAGGAGCATCAATCTTTTTACTACAAGCACCAATCATCTAACCAACAGCATCTCTAATTAAGACCCCCACCCCTACCATTCTTTGCTCATTGAACACAGCACCATCCACATTAAATTTGTAGCGAGGAGAAGAGGGAGGCATCAACACCACTACCTTAGCTGGCTACTTTGAACCCATGACCTCCAGACAGTCCTGATACTCACATAGATATTCTACCGCTCCAAGCAATAAGGCTTGGCATGACTTCTTCGCACCACCGTTTCTGCATTCATTCCGGTTCGACCACAACGCCCAAGCTATCACAATCAGTTTTTCCACTCCACTGTGATCCCATTGAGCAATCATGACCACGTACGAGAGCATGTCCATGAACGATCTGAAATGGTGACCCACAGAGCCCTAAAACAATGAAGAGGTGCGCCATAGCTCCCTAGCACGTTGGCAGCGCCAAAACAGATGGGCTGATCATCACAAACACTATCTAATAGCACCTTGCGCCTGACTAGGTTCTCCTTCGTGGGCAATACATCTTTGCAAGCCCTCCAAGCAAAGTGGCGAATTTTGTGTGGGATATTGCAGCTCCATAGATACTTCCAAAATCTTCTTATCTAACTACCATCTGACACACCTCCCACCAGTACCGTTGAGCTCATTTCCATGGCCAGCTTATATGCACTACGAACACTAAAGATTCCATTGTGCGTCAAAGCCTAGACCTGCTTATTCGCTGGCAAATACGCACTTAAAGCAATGCCACAAATAAGGTCAACTTTATGAGGAAGGAAGACTTGTCGCACTAGCTCATTTTTCCATACACCATTTACTTCATCAATAAGAGCTGCAACCCGAGAGTCTTCAAGTAGGCTTGAGATAGGAGATACAACCTTATAAGTTGAGGGAGATGGCAACCATTTATCCTTCCAAATCATGATGCTCTGACCATTACCCACTTGCCACCTTCTGCCATTCCGGACAATTGCCTGAGCTGCCAAGATACTTCGCCAAGCAAATGAAGGATTTTTTCCAAGACTTGCATCCACCAACTCACACTTTGGAAAATATTTGGCCTTAAAAACCTTATACAATAAGGAATCATTCCCAGACTGGAGTCACCATCCTTGTTTTACCAACATAGCCATATTAAATTGCTTCAGTTGCTTGAACCCCATACCCCCACAAGCCTTTGGAGCACAAAGTTTCTCCCAGCTGATCCATGCCATTTTCCGTTCCTCCTTACATTGCCCCCGCCAAAAATTCCTAATAATACTTGTTATCTCATCACGAAGGGAATCAAGAATTTTAAAGTAGTTTATCACACTCGAATGGGATCATTTTTTTGATTGATAGTGATGTATTTTTTTATTGGGGTCATTTTTTTTTTTTTTAAACTTGTGTATCCTATTTTAAAGTAGTTTATCACTATCAAGTAGCTTAACTCTTAGATACTTGTGTACCTAAGAGTTTACACAGGAATTTTAAACTTGTGTACCTAAGAGTTAAAACTTGTGTATCCTATTTTAAAGTAGTTTATCACACTTGAATTGTATTTTTTTTTTTAATACTAAGTAGTTTATCACACTCGAAGAGAATGAAGAAATTTTTAAAGAAATTGATAGTGATGTATATCCAAAAGGCCTTAACTCTTAGATACACAAGTTTTAAACTTCTTTAATTCACACTCTTTTTCCAATATGAGATCTACTCACTGTTTTTCTTTTTGAGAATACTAAGTATTTTAATATACACATGATGAGAGGGGAGAAGGTCTTAAAGAAACTAACAGTAGTGTATATTTAAACGGGTCTGTACTATGTATCCAAGAGTTAGACCTTTTTAGATATACAACACTGTCCATTTTATTGAGATCATTAGTCATTACTTATATGTAATAATTATAAAAGGGGATTGTATACCAATAGTTTTGGAAAAAGAATTATGTCACGAGATTTATTGTAAACAAGATAAGGGAATTTTGTATTCGTCATCTTGGAATTTTTTTTTTTCTTTCCAAAATTAAGATACCAACTATTTTGAAATTTGAAATCAAGTACTTATCAAAAATAGTAAGGTAAATTACAAATTGCACCACTAAAATTTGGAGGTGTTTAAATTTTACACCTTAAAGTTTCAGAATTTGGATTTTATCCCCTGATATTTTGGGCTGTTTAGATTTTATATCATAATGTTTTAGAATTTAGATTTTATCCCCCAAATTTTAGGAGTGTTTGGATTTTACGTCCTAAAATTTCAGAATTTGGGAGTGTAAAATCCAAACACCCCTAAATTTAGAAGGTAAAATCCAAATTTTGAAATGTTAAAGTGTAAATCCAATTATCCTCAAATTTTAAGTGAGTAATTTATAATTTACCCAAAATATTAGTCTTTAACTCTTTACTAACTTTTTTTATAATTGTCAAAGTGTTTATATCAACTTTTCAAAATATAATTTTCTCCCAATTTTGACTTCTTTTTTTTTTTTTACATTATGATTGGTAATGGTGAATAAGTATGGAAAAATTATATTTTGATTAGGTAATTGAGAAGCTTTGGGCAATTTTTTAATTTTTGGGTGATATTGTGCATTTGATTTAATGCCAATTTGGGATGTTAGTTTGGAAGTCCATATTTACCTTTGGTCATAAATCTGTGAGGAAATAAAGATTTTTTGGGTTTTTATATTTGTTTATTATTCAGAGTCGGAGAAGAGAGAAAGATGAATAAAAAAAATAGGGGACTAACCGATTGAGTCCTCCATGGCTTTGTCGCGACCGTTGCTCCCAACATGAGCCTTCAACTGTTTTACAGGACTTTTCAAGATTCTTCGTGGTCTCTCACCATCTTTAATGGTGTTTTTCATCATCCATGTAGTATAGCATTAGTTAAGATAAGCTGCATTTCCTCTGTTGGTGGCAATTGGGGCACCCTCTAAAGCCCCTAGAGGCAGTCTTCAAGCCAGATTTGACCTGAACTAGTCCATATGTAAGCTTTTTTAGCACCAAATCGTTGGATCTTTGCATGGATTCTCTAGTACCAATGATTTCCTATGCTTGGCACCACGCCCCATTATCTTTACAATGGAGTGGGACTTCTCTTCTAGATATGGTTTTTTTATATCTGTGGGGTGGGATAAATTGTAATGTTCTTCTTGGAGAGTATATGGTTATCTGCTAGTTTGTATCTGTTTTCTCATATAAAGCATGGGAATGTTTGCCATATGATATAAGTTTTCCCTAATCAATTTTGGATTGGTTTTGGTTGTGATTTTCCTTTTTTTTAGGTGTCTATCTCTCCCAACATATATTGTTGTACTATTTTTATCTATTTTTTCCTATAATTATTTTATTAAGTGTCTACTTTATATTTGTTTCAATTAAAAACCTTGTTCTGTGTTTTCTAGTGTTTAATGTTTAGCAATATAAAAAAAAAAAATGAGTTAAATGACAATTATCTTTGGTCAACATAAAAAGTATGATTTATTTTCAGAAATTTTTTTCTACTAAATTTTTTTGAAAAATAACTCTATCTAAGGTAAATAAGAGAAATTAGAAGATTATTTTTCAACTTATTTAGTGTTACTACCAAATATAAGAGAAGGAGATAATTTTATAGAAAAATCAATATATAAAAAGCATCAATGCGCTATAGCCACAGTAAAACTACAGTAACTTGGCTTATTAAGTCCTTTGCACCGTTACTTTGCTTTTTTTTTTTCACGTTTTTTTTCCTCCGAGTAATATTTTCCAGTCCACTCTTTTTTTGTTTTATTTTTTATTTTTGTATATAGAGCTATTAGTAAACACAATAAATTGTCATAATATTTTTCACAATTGTTGAGATGTTAATTCCTTATTGGTCAAAATAAAATATCATACAAGAACCAATCACAACTAAAAATAAAGGTACTGTGAAAAAAGAAGTGCTACATCCATAAAAATTTTCACAATACTTTCATAACAAAAGTGTGAATGCGTAAAGCTATAGTAGTAACTAGGGGTGTCCATGGGTCGGGTTTGTGCCCAACCCAGACCCAACTCGAATTATTCAGGTGGAGGAAAATGTGGCCCAAAACCAACCCGGAGATCTGGTCGGATTTTTCGGTTCGGGTCTCATCGGGTCGGTATCGGGTTTATCACCGGGGACAAAATCTGGTCGGATCCGTCAAGGTAGGGATCGGATCCGTCGAGATAGGGACCGAATTTCATCGAATAATGACGAGATCTTGCTAGATCTCGAAGGATTCGGACCGGATCTCAAAGCATCTGGACCAAATCTCAACGAGATCTCACCGAAGTTGGTCTGAAATTCGTAAAAACTCACCGGAAAGGATAAAGGCTTGGTTCAGGTCGGGTGTCAGGGGTTTTGAAACGGAAAACTGACAACCGACCCACATGGGGTCGGGTTAGAGAGCTCGGAACCCGCATCCGACCGCCGGAGTCATCGGATTGGGTAGCAACAGGTCGGACGTGAGCAGGTTAGCCGGGTTGAGCGGGTTCATGGGCCGGTTGGATAGTCTTGATAGTAACTACATTTTTTTTTTTGCTGGTTCAATTTGCACTGTTCACTAGCCTTTTTTTCCCAATCATATCGCCTAATGAACACTTAAAATATATATATATATATATATATATATTATATATAGCTGTTAGTTAACACAATAAATTTTCACAATATTTTCACAATTGTTGAGATGTTAATTCCTTTTAGATCAAAATAAAATATCATGCTGGAACTAACCGCAACTAAAAATAAAAGTATTGTTATACTGATAAAACAAATTTCATAATATTTCCACAATTATTGAGATGTTAATTTCTTAAAAGTCAAAATAAAATAGTAAAATATGAAACTGTAACCAACCACAACTGATTTATTTTCATGCAAATGTTGTAACACTTGTTGTGTGAATATGTAAAAGTATTGTAGTAGCTATGGTACTTAATGATTTATTCAGTATGTATTATTCATCACTTTAATAGTCCTTTTTTTTTCTTTTTTCCTTTTTTCCAGTCATTGGTTTGTGCTCTTTTTTTAATATTTATATGAGCTGACATATATATTGTTATAATAACATAAGAAATTTCACAATACACAATTATTGAGATGTTAATTTTTTATAGTTCAAAACAAAATAATAAAATATAAGACTATGATCAACTACAGTTGAAAATAAAAATTTTATGAAAATGTTGCCATACTTGTTGTTATCATAATATTTTCACAAGTGTTGAGATCTCAATTTCTTATAGATCAAATAAAAAATTGCTAAGTCCATAACATTTTCATATTAATTTTATAACAAATCATAGGTGGTAAGCTGCTATTGATGGATAAAAAAGTGATATTAGTCGTGGGTCCATTTTAAAATTAGAAACAATTTGTCATTTAGACTTTGATATGAAAATATTATGAAGATTGCATTTCTATAAAATAAATAATGTATCAAACTTAAATTTACCACTGTTAAAAATAAAGGTATTGTGAGAATATTGTGGCATTTTGTTATGTTCCTAGACTTATTTTTTGGTTTAGTCAAATTTGATGAGCAAAAATTCATTGTTTCACACACAATTTTATTTCATTGGTTTTTTTTTTTCTAATGCATAGATTGAAGTGGTTGTCCCAATTAAAAATCAATAACAATTTAGCATCTAGGATTTGTTGTAAAAATATTGTGGATGTAGCATTACTCTAAAATAAAATTATAAAATATCATACCAGGGCCCACCATAGCTAAAATAAAGGTATTAAGAAAATATTATGACATTTATTGTGTTCCTGACTTTTTTTTTGTTAGCCAATTTGTTGAGCCAAAATTCATAGTTTTACGGGCAGTTTTCTTGGGTTTTTTTAACACATTGTTTAACGTAAAAACACATAGTTTTACTAACTAAAAGAAATTCTAGTAACAAGTACTTTCCTCCTTTATGTTTAGAATAGTTTCATCCCCCAACTTTAAAATTGAATAATTTCATCATTTATATTTTGTACACGAGCATATAGTCCCTATTGTTACCCTCTTAGTTAAATCATAACAAAATCTTATGATTCATAGAATATTTTATTGTGCAATGTCTAAAATGCCTCACTAAATTTTAATGTCCCAAAAAATTTCTTTGTGTATTTTAAATTTTATGTGTTAGTCATACTTAAAAAGTAAAAAATTGTGATCTATGGTATTCTATTTGTTACCTAGAGAACACTAATTTATTAGAGGTTTATCTTCTAGATTTATAATTTTATATAATAGAAACTTCATTAACATATGTCTTTTGTTATTTTTTTCTTTTTTATTTCTTTTATTTCTTAAAATGGTGTTTATTAAAAATCGAGTAAGCTATGCATCGTAGCTAGGCTCATAAAATAAAATGATAAAGAAGTAAGTATGAATAACAAAATATTCATTGCAAACAATTGTAGGTATTTAATTTGATGAAGATTTTCATTTGTAGCATATGTCATCATTTAAATCATTTATTGTGAAAATTTAAATATTATGACAATATTTTATCAAAATTTAGTTATTTATTGTTGGAAGATAACGACATTTGTTATCATTCTTAGTTGAATTTTTGTGTGAGTAGATAATGTCTTTAGTAAATTGGTTCTAAGAAATTATTATATTAAAAAAATAGTCATATGTTAAATAACAATTCTAAATTTAAGTACATGATTTGATACTACTTTAAAAAAAAAAATTATAGTATCTAAAATTTTTTCACTTAAGGGGCAACACATGCCTTGCCCATGCAAGCCTAACTTTTTTTATTTTTTGGAAAAATGACTTATTTTTTAGAAAATAATATTATCAAAACAAACAAAACGCAAAAAAAAGTATGATCTTTATCCTCATGGACAAAAAAACAAACATTTTTACATCAACACTACCATTACACTGTAAATAGTATAAAAAAAATCCGAGAAATAATAAATCTATTTATAAATAATAGACACCCACTTATCATCTGCCTAATTAGAGTTATTTTAACCTCCCAAATAAAAGGATGGTGGTCCAGTCCATTCAAAATGAAGACGAGTATGAAAGTATGATAAATATACTCGAAGTTTGGTTGGGTGAAGCTAAAATGTTTCAATCATATTTTAATCGTGACCTATTTATATAAGTGGCCGACCTTATAGTTACAGTAGATGAGTTGGTATGCTGCAATTTTGCCCTGAGGCATGATCTGTTTAGGACTTTCATTATTCACTCTACCGACTCTACCCCCCTTAATATAATAATTTTTTTTTAAGATTTTTTTTTACCTGTCTACCTCATAGGGGCATTGTTGTCAATCTAAAAAGGTGAGCTAAGATATGGTTGATTTGTGGTGTGGGCTATATTCATCATTGGAAATGATTTTTTTAGTTGAGAGAGAGAGAGAGAGAGAGAGAGAGCGCAAAGCACTATATAGCTATAGCAGTATCCATACTGAACCAACGTACCTGTCACTTTTTTTGTCAGCGGTAGGGCATTTTCGTCATTTCACCACATACTACATGCTACTACTTCTAAAGCATTTTTATAGGCACAGTGGCACAGAGATCTTTCACCAACGGCGGTGCCGCTAGCACCTCTCCATGCGTTTATTAGATTTGTAATTTGTGCTCGCCTGTCATTTATCAATGGATTTTTTAGTGTCTATGTGCTCGTATTATATTATATATCAAAATATCTAGTACCATTAGGAAAAAAAAAAAAAAAAGTGTTACATGGATAATATTTCAACAACAATAAATAACCACAACTAATAATCAGTCACTTAAGAAATTGTACAATTTTTACAATCAATTATTTACGTGACAGATTTTGAGTGGTGAAGATAATGTAATGATCTATATGTATCGGTATAAATGACAGTCTGTTATGAAAAATAGTTGTGACTTTTTATATGGTGCTAAAATGAATGATTATACGTTTGAATTCATGCACTAGCATGCTACATAATACATAGCCTACATTCTACTTCATTCTCTTTTTATTTACATCCTTTTTTTTTTTAGAATAAGGGTGATTGATTCCCTCTATAAAAAAAGGAAAAGAATAAGGATAATTCAAGAATTATCCATTGATTGGATATTCTTAGAATATAATTATCATTCTTGAATTATTGATAAAAGTGTTCAAATTTAATAGCAAAAACAAACTCTTGGAGAATCCCACTAGATTAGGCATTCTATTTCAAGTTAGGTCTCTTTTTTTTTTGGAAAAAAAGTTAGGTCTCTTTAAAACTACTAAAACAACTAAAATTTTAAAACTATTAAGATGACAAATTATTAATGGTAAATAATAAAGTGATTTATTTGAGAATTATTGGATATGTATTAAGTTCAAAAGCCTACTCTTTTGGTCTCCATCTACTTAATATATCTTTCCTTGTACTTCCTTGTATAGTTGTATTATTGTACTACACTCCTAAGCTATCTTAATTCTTACCTCTCTAAATATATGGGCCCGGTATAGTATAATTCATCCAGCAAAGGTATTGAATTGTATTTCCCAATTTGTACAGAAATGTTATAAATGTGTGAAATTTTTTAACAAAATGCAAGATCTTAGTGGTTGTTTTCACTTATATTATAATTTTGAAAACTAAAGTTTATTGAATGATATTTTTATGAATTTCCAATCCATGGTTGAAATTTTAGTGATGCAATGAACAATGAACTAGACAGAAGTTCATAATTTGTTTTTATAATGCTGTTATGGGAATATTTTATATGCATGAAAAGGAAAGGAAATAATTTTTTAAGTGATATACACAATTCCAATTGATGACCTAAGAGTCCACCGTCTTCTGAATAATGCAAATCATCTAATGACCAATGAATACCCTTTTTCTCTAATTTTTCATGATAATCAAAATTACCGTGAATAATAAATTATTAATGTAAAATTTGATTAATTACCATGTACGGTGTATAATTTTCTTTTTTCACCAACATGGTTGAAGTTTAGGGTAGAATGGATAGTGGGCCCAAGACCCATCAACGGCCATGACTAAGACCCTAAAACGAACAAAAGAATGTCTAGGCACATCAGTCCAATTAAATTCAACACTTTGCGTTTAAATTATCTAACAAATGGTTTGACTATTGGTGCGTAATTTGGCTCACTACTACGTCTTCACCGTCACTTTTTTTTACGCAGTCAAATCAATGTTTGCTCAACTTTATATTATGAAGAAGAAGACGAAAAAAATACAATTTAAAAAAAAAATGTGACAAGTAAGAAGGGATAATACACTGTATAAATAGTAAAGTAATTAGCTGAAAAAATTTATCCAAGGAAAGAAACAATAAAACCCAATGTACGAGTATGAGTGTATGACCGTTTTGTATCATCTTCTATAGAGGCTTTTTAGTTTGTTAATGAAAGTTCCTGCTTAACCAAAAAA
This sequence comes from Castanopsis chinensis, assembly GCA_032878915.1. Lineage (NCBI taxonomy): Eukaryota > Viridiplantae > Streptophyta > Magnoliopsida > Fagales > Fagaceae > Castanopsis > Castanopsis chinensis. The sequence continues at coordinate 26,030,890 of JAVQMG010000132.1, forward strand.
AATAAAAAATGAAACTGTTTTAATTTTTGCAGCTTTATATGTTTTTATGTTTAGAGAAAGGTAAGGATTTTTTTTTTTTTTTTTTTTGCAGCTTTATAATTGATGACCATATAATTAAACACTTCTTTTTAATAATTAAATAATTAGGAGAATAAGAATTTGAAACTTGTATATTTATAAACACTTGGTGATACCAATTAACCTACAAGGGTCTTGACATAAAATGCTTATTTTCGATTATCAACCTTTTGTTTTTTAATTTGTTTGTTTCCTTTTCAAATTTTTTTTTTAACTCCAAACATAATAATAAAACAAAGACCACACAAGCTACTTATGAAATTAATTGGCATTCATGTTTTTCTTTTCTTTTTTTCTAGACGTTACAACCAATTACATAATATAAATTATCAATCACTTTATAATCTAATGATAATATAATTCCTTCTTGCCCTGTCTCATTGTCATCCTTTATTTCACCTTAGAATTTCAAACGATTAATTATAAAGGTCACAAGCCTTTTGCATAGGAGAAGAGCTCTTTTCTATCTATAATTATTTTTGGAAACAATAAAATCATTATTATTTCATTTCTAAAGCTCTATTTGAGAAGCTTAGAAAGATTATTTATGAATTTTATTTTGTCTATTTATAAGACCTCAATACCTACATGGATAAGGGCAATCCAATTACTTCTTTAAGAAGGAAAAATTTTCTTCCCTACAAAGAAAATTTGAACCAAATAAATGTAGGAATTTGAGTCAATCCTTAAAAAACTAGAATAGAAATTTGAGTAAAATTCTAACAAATCTCCACCTTCACTCAAAATCTAGCAAGCAAGAATCAAATTTCACCAGAAAGAAAATAATTAAAATTGACCCAAACTCTATAACCGTACCAATTATGAAAAAAAAAACATTATACAAGTATATGCAAACTTTCCTATATGAGATCTTCTTTTTTTTTTTTTTTTCTCTTTCTCTTTGATGGTATATTATCTTTTGAGTTATATGAATTCGAAATTTGATATACATATATATACACACACACACACCAAAGTCCAGTAATTTTAAACGAGAAATACTTTTCTTGATTTTTTTTTGGGGCAATTCTCTTATGATAAATGTATAAATCTTTTTTTTTTAAATGGAAAGTATAAATCATGGTTAAGTCCGTGTGAAGTACACAATCACATCATTATGTTAATTTTTTTTTTTTTTAATAAATTGTAACAGTTAGTTTGCTTGTATGGTTTTACCCGTGCATAAGAGTAAACTTGATGACCATAAAATTGATGTTTCGTTGAAAATAAATATCTTTTTACTAGACGATGATTTTTTTTGGGCTAGCGTAATAGATGAACATTTGTATCATAGGGTATGCTTTTATAATGGTTAATTACCTTACCATCAAGAAAAAAGAAAAAGTTGAAGACACTCGTGAAGCAGATTTAAATATTACAATTCTTAATACGTAAATAAATCCACTTACAAGGCCGTCCAATTTTTTTTTGCTTTTAATCTCATACTTATCCTCACAATCTTGATGACACAGCACGTTTCATAATAGATTATCCCAATATCAATTTGATACAATTTGGGTAGGGTGGTAATTTGTGTTCTCATGTTCACTTTGTGTCGTGTCAACTCATGAGTATCCAATTATATAGGTCAACACTAACCCGACATGTTTATTAAACCGGTCAAGATTTTTCAACCCTAACATGATCTATTTATTAAATAGGTCAGTCGTGTCGGCTTATTTATCAGATTTTATCAATATGAGAAAACAAAAAAATAAATATTTTTAATATAAAATTCAGAACTAACGAGTAAACTCATCATAACTAATCATTCAAAACTAAAACATATCTCAATATCACAAATAATTAATCATAACATGTCAAAAAAATAAACCACAACAACTAATAAGTATATATATCTAGAGTTTGAAGGGTATATTAGTAAAATATCATTTAATTAAATGGGTAAGATGGGGCAAACAAGTTTTATCTGTTAAACACTAATCCAACCTATTTATTAAACGGGTTAGCCGTGTCAACCTGAATATGGCATAAACTCATTAAGCCCCAACCCATAACTTGCTAATTTTGTTTCGCGTCATGTCAAGTTCGTGAGTCGTGTCCAATTTTGCCAACCCTAAATTTGGGTAATGTATGGTAGGTTTTTCATCTCAATATCTACTTCACAAAACTTAGGTACAGTTGCAACTTAATTTCTTTGATTAAATTGAATTATGTAATTTATAAGTAAATGCAAAATCATGTGATTTATTTGTCAATATAAATACCATGAAGTTGAATTTAATTAGGTTTTTTTTTTATATATAAAATAATTCCAATAATTACACTGAGAGAGGGAGATTTTTCGAACCCTAAATGTCTTTGTTAAAAAGTGAAGACAAGGAGATGCGAATTAACTCTTAGTTAGGGAATATATGGCATAACATCTAAGAAACTGCGTATAGAATATATAATTGTAAAATATGACATGTTGCATAAATAATATATGTTGTTATAACAAATTATATATCTATCTATATATATATATATATATATATAATTGAAGCCTTTGGAGTTTTCAAAATTTTCCACCCCAACACTATTTTATTTTTATTTTAGATTCTTTTTATTTTTGGTTTTATATCTTATATATTTATTATTTCTCTTCAATGTGTAATTATCTTATCAAGTGTTACAATAGTTTAGTTTAAGTAAAACTTTATTAAATAAAACTGAAGCCCTAGTTTAGTTTAAGTAAAATTCTATTAGATATATGTTTCAAGAGCTTGAAAATTCTACTTCAACCAAATTCTATAACAGAAATTTCAACAAATATAAACCCTTGCCAAGCTCGAAACCCTTCATACTCACTCAAATTTTCACAAAGAAAACACACACAACGAGTTGAAGATTTTGCAAAAAGGGTAAGGGACTTCATGAGACTACTTTGTAATGTTGTATCCATGGAGTTGCTTAGAGTAAATGTAGAGGTAAGGACATGTTGCCATAAGATTATTACTTTATAATATTACAAATTTTCTATCATTAATAATCAATTTTATATTAATGTTGTCATATAGTCAACATGTATTAAAAAAAAAAGAAAGAAGAAGAAGTATGTTTTCTACTTGATTTTGGAATCTCAGATTGATTAGTAGAATAATATGGAGTGAAGAAGTGCATTATTCATATTAAAAGTGACAATTCACATTGCTAAGAAACTAAACAAGGGCTTGTAATAACCTCTATACATGGTGGTGGTGTAGCGCTAGTGCATGTGAGAGTTAGAAGACAAAGTTGATATCTATACATCCTCCTTTATTGATAACTATACAATACCTATGAGAAATTATTCAAATTCTAATAAGTATTACTATTTACTTAAAACAAAAAAATTCAAATTCTACTACAATTTATTTGTTCAGATACTATCAAATTCTTTTTGTTTTTTGGATAAATAATAAAACAAAGTAGCTACCGCCCACCATTACGGTCTTTTTAAAAATATTTATTCAAAATATGCATCCTACTTGGTTGATACCTATAAATACCTATGAGAAACTATTTTAAATTATAAAATAAATTTTCTATTAACTTTTAATCAAAAGTTTTTTCATCCATGACTCTCTATTTGTTTGTTTTTTTTTTTTTTTAAAAATATATGTAATTTTAAATTTAACTATCTCGTACATTGCATGGGGTAACGATTAGTTATACATATTGTCAAAAACCTTGTAACTCAACTATTTGACACTTTTGTTATTTCCAATTGAGATATTCATATTCAAATTCCTCGCCCCAAACTATCAGTCTATACAAAAAAAAAGGTTACTCTATAAGCTAAAAGAAATAAAAAAAGCTAATAGAAATAAAGTATGATAGCTTGCATAAAGAATGTCCACCCTAATAACAAGTTGCTATATAAATTTTATCATTTTAAATATATGGTTGTAAAGTACGATATGTTGCATAAAGAATAACGAATTACTATCCTTGCAAAGAGCCTTATAGCTCAACTATTTGATATCCGTTAGTGTTTCCAACGAAGATATTTAAAATTTAAATCGGTTGCATAAGGAATATCCACCCTAATAACAAGTTGCTATATTAGCTAAAAATAAAAAAGCTCATCCAAACCACAATAATATAGTTAGTTAATATTAAATAATTGTCTAGTACTAATTTTGTTTTCTAAATAATATTTAAGAGTTTTATAGTTCAGCTGGTTGATACTTTTTTTCCAAGAATATGTCTAAAATTTAAATATTCCCTTTCCTAATTATCCGATTATTTAAAAAAAAAAAAAAAAAACTCTGCAAAAACGTTTACAGTCATCTTATCATTGCTCAATTACAGATGGCAAGTGAAGAAACAACTATTAAACACCATGATAAGTTAAGAGCAGATACACAGAAGAAAGTCCAAACCAAACCAAATCTGGGTAGGTCCGTAATAATATGCAACTCTAGTGTCAGTTCCCAAGTAGAAAACAAATACTGTTAAAAAACTCAGCGTATAACATCATGCATGATGATAATGATAATCATGAATGATGATAAATAATATGCATTCACATAATAAGGCCTCAGAGGGAGAGAGAGAGAGAAACAAGAAAGAAAGAAAGAATAGCATTTGACTTCATTTCTCACACACAGTGAGAGAGAGAGAGAGAGAGAGAGAGAGAATGAAGAAAATTCAATCGGATCGAATACAATTTTGACGTCCGCAAGGACACACACGCACACTCTTTTCTTTCTCACTCTAAAAAACTTTCTCTCTCTACAAAGTGTTTTTTTTTTCTCTCTTCCTTTCTCTCTCTAGAATACAGCGAGGTACTGGGCGTCGTGCACTGAAGCTTCTTCAGGCTTTTGTTTGTGAGAGAAGAAGGAGAAGAAGAAGAAGAAAGAACAAGAAGAAGAGATGAAACCCTAAAGCAAAAAAAAAAAAAAAAAGCGTTCTTTTTTCAACTCGGACTCTGTTTCCTGTTTTTTATTTCTTAGTACTTTGAATTCACATATATAGATAGTTATGTAAAAGAAAGTGAAAAAAAGGAGTTGGGTATTTGTTATTTTTGTTTTTGGAATGGTATTTTGATCAGTGGGTATTGAAGACTTTCACTGTTCAATTTGCAACTCTGGTGAGTTCTCTTTGGTAGTCTTTGACTCTGACCCTTTTGAGTTCTGCTATTTTTATTTTTTATTTTTTGGGGGGGGGGGGCTTGTGAGTTAGTTTCTGGACTCTGTTTTTTACTCATTTGAAGCTCTGGATCGTTGATTTGTGGAATATGGGGCTCGATCGAGAAGGGTTTAGTATAAGCAGTGTTTGTGTTGTAGTTTGATAAAGTTTCAAATTTTTTGGTTGTGTGTGTTTGAAGTTTGAAATTTGAGCTAAAAGGGTGTGGGGGAAAAGGGTTTTTCTTTGATGGGTTTTTTTTTACTTTAATTGATTTTTGTGTGGGTTTTTGGTGATGTGGGTTTGTTTGTAGCTGTTTTGTTTGGTGGCTTTTTATGAGGGATTTTGGTTGATAGTGTGAGGAAATTGAGATTTGGAATCTGGGTTTGTGTGATTGAATGTCTGATTGTCAATTGGCTAGTTTTAGTACAATGGTTGAAGCTATAGTAGATCTAAAAATTTGTATATTGTTGTACAGAGATTCATGCGGGAGCAGCTTGGTGATTGCTGGTTTCACAGAGACAGTACAATTCTAGAATGTTCAGAATTGATACCTGTTGCTTGGTCTTGGTTTTTATCAGTATCAGTATCTGGCTTGCCTTTGGAAGACGTGAACTTCATAGACACAAAGCCTACCCGTTTGGATTGGAGCACAAGAAGGGTTTCGAACCTTATACCCTAGGATGTGGGGCTGAAGTGCTATCTGGTTTGAGTTATTTTTCTGGATTTTCACACTTTGTTGTGTAACTTTAGTTTGTTCAATTCATGTTCTTTTAAGATAGTTCTAGTACTTTAGGTGAGTGTTTGTAGATTTTGATTTTTTGAAAAATGGTGCCTTCGGGGCCACCCACTCCGATCGGGAGTGCCCAGTCGGTTACACCTTCACTCTTGAGATCAAATTCTGGGTTATTGGGAGCTCAAGGAGGTCCCATGCCTCCTCAGTCAGCTTTTCCTTCGCTTGTGTCGCCTCGGACTCCGTTTAATAACGTGAATATGCTTGGAAGCATGCCTAATGTGTCGTCTCTTTTAAATCAGTCTTTTGGAAATGGAGGTCAGAATCCTGGGCTTTCTGGCCCTGCGAGTAGCCAGCGTGGAGGTATTGATACTGGCGTTGAGTTGGATCCACTTTCTAGTATTGGCAATGGTATGGGTTTTAATACTTCTTCATCTTCACTTGTAGCTTCAAGCATGGCAAACCCTGGTTCATCCGGTCAAGGACAGGGTCAGCAATTCTCGAACCCTTCTGGTAGCCAGCTAATGTCGGATCAACAGCAGTCCCAGCAACTTGAATCCCAGAATTTCCAACACGGTCAGCAGCCAATGCAACAGTTCTCTGCTCCTCACAGCACCCAGCAGCAGCAGCAGCAGCAGCAGCAATATCAATCAATGCGAGGAGGCTTAGGTGGTGTTGGACCTGTAAAATTGGAGCCTCAGGTGGCAAATGATCAGCACCAACAGCAACAGCAGCAGATGCAGGCATTGAGAAGTCTTGGTCAAGTGAAAATGGAACCACAGCAAATGCAGGCAATGAGAAATTTGGCGCCAGTAAAAATGGAACCCCAACATTCTGATCAATCATTATATCTGCATCAGCAGCAGCAGCAGCAGCAGCAGCAGCAGCAGCAGCAGCAGCAACAACAGCAGCAGCAGCAGCAGCAGCAGCAGCAGCAACAACAACAATTCCTCATGTCGAGGCAGACCTCTCACGCTGCTGCTGCCCAGATTAATCTTTTGCATCAACAAAGACTCTTGCAGTTACAGCAACACCAGCAACAACAACAACTATTAAAGTCAATGCCTCCGCAGCGGACCCAATTACCGCAGCAATTTCAACAGCAGAATTTGCCTTTGAGACCTCCTGTAAAACCTGTCTATGAGCCTGGAATGTGTGCTCGGCGTCTAACACATTACATGTATCACCAACAACACAGACCTGAAGTAAGATTTTCTTACCATTTAGTCTTTTGTATGTGTATGGGGTGTGGGTGATTATGAACTGTAATAATGCATTGTTTTTATTAATGTAGGACAACAATATTGAATTCTGGAGGAAATTTGTTGCTGAGTACTTTGCTCCCAATGCTAAAAAGAAGTGGTGTGTTTCTATGTATGGAAGTGGTCGGCAAACAACTGGAGTTTTTCCTCAGGTCTGGTGCTAATGACATGCAAATCTACTAGAGCTCATCTTAGTTGGTATCTTGTATTTATTTTTATATTCAGTGATATTTAACATCATCTTCATCCTATTTTGAAGTAAACCATCATAATAGTCTCTCAAAATGTTATTGGCCCTCCGGATTTCTTTGTATACATAACGATCGATCTTGTAAATTTTGCAGGATGTATGGCACTGTGAAATATGCAATCGCAAGCCTGGCCGTGGTTTCGGTATGTTTCATTGTTAGTTTTTCCAAGTTTTGTAGTTTTCTGCATCTTGTTGTAGTCCATGGTGTCCACTGCTACTCTAAATTGGTGTCCCCTCTTAAACATCTCTTGTCATGCCATGTGTTCTTTAGCATCTTTGCTTTTCTGCTGAATATTCATGTTAATTAGTTAAGTACTTACGCTATATGTAAATGTTGTAAGGGTTAAGTTTACCATGTCTAACTGGCTTCTGAATTCTGTTGACTGTAAATTTTCAGAAGCAACTGTCGAGGTTCTTCCCAGGCTTTTCAAAATCAAGTATGAAAGTGGTACTTTGGAAGAACTTCTTTATGTTGACATGCCTCGTGAGTATCAGAATTCGTCTGGTCAGATTGTCCTGGACTATGCAAAAGCAATACAGGAAAGCGTTTTTGAGCAACTTCGTGTTGTACGCGATGGTCAACTTCGGATAGTTTTCTCTCCAGACCTAAAGGTTATGCAGAAAATAAATTGGCTTCTTTACTTAATGCCTTAAAAGGTGGTATTCATTGACATTCTGTCTTGTCCTTCATTTATTATACCAGATATGCTCTTGGGAGTTTTGTGCTCGGCGTCATGAAGAGCTTATCCCTCGAAGATTGTTGATACCTCAGGTAAATGATGAAAAATTTTCATCTTATAACAAGAGAAGCTCTTTTGTTTTATTGTTGATTCCTGCAAAATATGTTGTCCCCTGTGCCATGCTGGGGTTAACCAAATTAACTGCCTGATTGTATTTATAAAAAATTTGTTCAGCGACAATCGGGCTCTTAAAAAAAAAATTTATTGAAGTATTTGAAGGTGGCAATTTCTCTTCCTGTAAATAAAGTATTTGTACAAGGAGGTTCAGTAGTTTATAACTATGCCTTGTTGCTAATACACTTGTAATACTAATCCTTTTCTTCAAGACTTTCTTGAGGAGATCCAGTTTCTTTAACATACAGATTTACAATAGAAGTTTATCCATTTGATTATCCCTTTTTGTATAGCTAGCAATATGCGCATTATTCAGAGGAACTATGTCTTGGATTTATATGATAAATGAGATCATTATCTTCAGTGCTTTGATAATGACCTTTTTTTTTTCTTGATTGTCTGCCTTTCCCTTATTTTTGACTATTATGGTATGACTTAGGCAAATAGGATCCATTAAGCTTGAATGTGTGAATTTTTATGATTTCTCTTTATTTGATTTTTTTTACCCCTCTTTTGCCTGATTGATCTGAAACCATCCGAGGGCATTATATGTACCGAGTGAAATGAATTTAGTTTGTCTTTCTGCATCATTTGGTGTGAGTTAATCATGTGTGATAAATGGAATCAGTTTTTGATTTGAGGAATTAAATCATTCATAGTTCATTATGATGGTTACGTTGCTAATGTTTGGTGTACCTCCATTTGGAGTGTTGTGCTACACAAAGATATTCAATAAGATCTCTATTTAAGTATGTCAATAAATCTGGAAGCCAAATTGACTGGATTTGGAAGTACCATGAATCCTATAAGGGTTCTTCTAGAACATCATGGCTCCTAATATATTAATGCTTTACCAGAACAAATGCAGATCTACAAAACCAAGTTTCCTATTTGTCAAAGGGGTTTATTACTTGGAGAAGAAATAGGAAATAATTTTGTCTTGTTTATATTCTTGTTCTAGGTGGCACTGTCATCATTTTACATATACTTTTGAAGCATATCCTGGATTTCTAAACTGGATACCTGTTTGCCATTCATTAAAATAATATCCATTGGATGTATACGATTTCTGGATTCAATGTCCGTCATTGCTTGGACAGTTTGTTTTGGATGTACCATTAGAGTATGTATCTTACGTGTTCTGTGACCCAGTTACTTTCCATGAAATGTTCAAAAGACCCCTGGATCAAATATTGTCGTCCAATATTGGTGTCAAAATGTTGATTGTTGAAAGCCACTATTGGATATTGTGTGTATTTAATAGTTGTAATTTTTGCTTCTCAGGTTAGTCAACTTGGAGCTGCAGCCCAAAAATACCAGGCTGCTACTCAAAATGCACCATCCAATTTATCCGTTTCAGAGTTGCAAAATAATTGTAACATGTAAGTCCTTGATCATATGTTTCCTTGTTTGTGTGCTATCTCTGAGCGTTTTTCCTGTGCTTTATTTTTGTCCAGATTGAAATTTGGTGGTTCAATTAGTTCCTTAAAAAAAAGGAAAAGAAAAGATAAAACATTCCATTGGTTCCTCCTTATCTCATTCAGAATGTTTCAATATCTACAATGCAGCAAATGTTCATAGATTAGTTATTTTTCTCTGCATTTTCCATGTATTTATTTTCTTCACTTATGCTCTGTTTACGCACTTGAGCAATGGTGTTCCTAGGGAAAGTATCTGTTTTTACAGTGTTCTTGTTGATGCGGTCTGCAAACATCCATGATTTTCATGAAGTTTAGGCTGCACAAGTTACTAAGTTTGGCAGTATGTAGAGGTTAAAATTTAAGGTTTTTCTGAGAACCTGCAAAGGACTTAGGACATTGGATTCTCAAATTTGCTTTGCTTATGACATATGGTTTCTGTTCTCAAATATTTAATTAGGCAAGGCTGTGAGACAGCCTAGCACTATTATATTTTATTGCAACTAGTTGGTTCTTTGATTATTTATGGATTATCATGACATGCAGGGAAAGTATTCCATTTTTGTTGCACCATTCTCCCCTGACTGCCCAGGTGGTTACGGGTGTTATATGTGTGAATTGTTGCTGTGATACTCTGATTTTTGATTGTATTTCCTCGGCTTTTATCCATGTTGTATGATGTGTGAATTGTATGATGATTGAGGCCTTATTCTTTTTTACTGTAATTTTTCTTTAGGTTTGTAGCATCGGCTCGACAATTAGCAAAAGCTTTGGAAGTTCCATTGGTAAATGACTTAGGATATACCAAGAGATATGTGCGCTGCCTTCAGGTAATGCCCCTTTTTTGTTTAATGGGCTTTGTGGTATCCTGGCTTCTGTGTTATTCCCTATGTATTAAAAATTTGAATGTTGTTGGTATTTTCTGCATTTAAAAGCTGCAGAGCATCTTACCATGACAAAAAAAAGGTGTAAATAGAAGGCAGTTTAGGAGTTTGGGGATATATTCTTTAGGTAACTGCAACAGAGTTCGTATTTAGCTTGAGTACTGCTGTATTTGGAGTGTAAGCGGTATTTTCTTTGATGTAGAACAATGTTCACATTAATGATATTTATTTGTCGGCCAGTCTTATCTCAAATTGGCATGTAACATTATCTTATTACTGTAGTACCCTTTCTGTTTCTCTTTATTCATTTTTGGTGGGGGATTGGGGGGAAAAGTATTCTTATCGTACCTTGCTAGTTGATGGTGAAACTCTCTTCCAATGCCTTCCTAGAGAAAAATTTGTGATTCAAAATTTGTTTCTCTTGTACGCATCCCCTGTACCAGGGTTCCACAACTTTTTCTTTTAAGCTGAAATTTGTTCAAATATTCTTTGTTTGACACATTTCTTTCTCCTCTACCATATCTGTTAAAAATATATTCCATTTCTGATATTAGATTGAATATGCTCTTCTTAGGTCAACTACATCATGGGTTAAACTAGATGATTCTCTCCATTGATTGAGCTTAACAGTTATCATTTTTTCTCCCTATGCAAGTACATTAAATTAAGTCTCATTAAATCTAGCAGTTCCAATGCAATGCCATAGTCATACTTTCAAAATATTTAATATGTCTTGGGAATTTTTTATTCCTATTCTATTGGCTTTTCCACCTCACTCATGAACCCAGTATGCAGCGCTGAACCCTTAAAGTTTCTTATCTCTCTTTGAACCACAATAGTATAATCTAATTTAAATGCTCATCTGCTGATAATTTGAAGGCTCAATTTGGAAATTTCTGTAGAATTATATGTTAATTCTTAATTGGTATAAAAGGTTTTGGCTTCTAAGCAGTGCTTAGAGTGTATTAGATATTTCAAATGCTTAGAGATTTGCCTGCGGCATTGAGTTTTTGTTATAAGTTTTTTATTTTTAGTTTTTATTTATTGTACATTGATGTTATGATTATGGTCCCTATGTGGAATGCATCCATCTCCACTGCTGTTGCATTACGGATGTGGTATTGTTAAAGATTATAACTAAATATATGCCAGATAGATGAGGCTTCTCTTCGCTACGCTCTATATGAACTTACATAAATTTATTAGTAGTAATCTATGATGAACTATATTAATGAGACTTGTGTGCAGTGTGATTGATCACCTAGTTTTTTCTCTTATTCTTGGACATGCAGATATCAGAAGTGGTTAATAGTATGAAAGACTTGATTGATTATAGCCGAAATACAAAAACAGGACCTATGGGTAAGTTTGATGTGAATTTTCTTTTAGTTAAACTTTTACCTTTACATACATATGCCACATTTGTGGTCTTTTTTCCAAGGTGGAGTGGAGTGTTAGATCTGAGAAATGGAGCATGGGAAAATATGGTGTTCACGATTATATAGCTATACTATCATACTAACGTTATTAATGTGATTTTATGAGGCGAATAGACATTCAATATATTAGAATTTGGTTTGTTTGTAGAAATAAGGGAAGTTGATTTTTTTACATTTTATGCAATAGAAGACTTTAGTGAGAGGTTTTTTTCAATCTAGTCCTGATATTTAACCTTCACCCCCCCCCCCCCCCCCCCCCCAAAAAAAAAACCCAACAAAAAGAAGAATAATAAAAGAAATTGTGATATATATATATATATATATATATAATTGTTACAATAATTGGGGAGGGGACTTTGAACCTTGGTTTTCCTCCTAAGGAAACTAGGCAATGCTGTTGAGCTACAAGGCTTGTCAAATATATACTTGTCAAAAATAAAAAGGGTTGAGTAGGTTCATAAACACCAAATCATTTGAAAATTTGGAAAGCCAATAAGACTCTTCTGTCTAGAGGCTGAATATTTGGGCTTCCAAGATATCCTTCTGGTGGTGATGTAATTGCCTGGTCAAGAGGTGTTAGAAAGTTGTCTGATCCTTTAAGAGAAGAAAAGGATATTTTTGATGATGAGTATTGTGGTACCTGTTATACCGGATGTAAGTCGGAGGTATACATTCTTGCAAAATGTAAGTCGGAGGTATACATTCTTGCAAAACAAGGCACTTAGAGGGATTGATCAAATGGACATGCCATCATAGAATATTTTTTGTTTAGTAGCTCAATGCTTGTTGGCATAATGTGCCCAAACTTGTTTCTTTTAAAGCTTCTAATGATATTTGCAAGAGGCAGCAGGCTTTCAGACCTTTTTAGTTTGAGGGGTTTTTTGTGTGTGAAAATATTAGATCTGCAAATACTTGTTTATTATTTCTCATCAAGAGGTAGTCTAATTTGAAATGTGAGGAACAAGGGTTTATGTGAAGTGAATGTGAAGCAAATCTCTGGTGGCAGTTTTCAACACACACACACACAAGTAATTGATTTAATTAAGATAGCAGCAGCAGTTTTCAACATTTAAGGACCTTATTCTGACAAATGAAGAGCTGCTCCCTTCTACCCTAAACCATTTTGCTGACAGTCTTCTGGTGGAACATGGATTTTTTTTTTCTCCCGTGTATTTGCATGTGAAATGGCTATCAAAATCTGTGTAGTTAATATATGGAAAAATGTGCAAGTGCATTGTTATTCCAATTCCCTCAGATTTATTTGTGCTAGTGATTTTTGCATGTGAGCTGCATCACAACTCTATCCTTGATATCAAATGCCATAGGGTAACTCATTTTATGTCTGTTTCTTCTCAGAAAGCTTGGCCAAGTATCCTAGGAGGACAAGTACGTCATCTGGGTTTCATGGTCATTCTCAACAGCCGGAGGAACAGCAACAACAGCAGCAAACAATGGCACAGAACTCAAGCAGTGAACAAGGCTCTGTCCAAACTGGTGCTATGCCACTTGCTGTTAGCAATGGTGTGCCTAGCGTAAATAATTCCCTCAACATGGCATCCACATCAACCTCAACAAGCACCATTGTTGGGCTTCTCCATCAGAACTCCATGAACTCCAGGCAACAAAATTCTATGAACAATGCAAGCAGTCCTTATGGAGGAAGTTCTGTTCAGATTCCCTCCCCCGGTTCCTCCAGTACTATACCGCAGGCACAACCCAACCCTTCCCCATTCCAATCACCAACACCCTCCTCATCTAACAATCCCCCACAAACGTCTCACAGCGCCTTGACAACCACCAATCACATGAGTACCTCAAATTCATCAATGTCCTTGCAACAGCCAGTTCTTTCCAGTGAGGCTGACCCAAGTGATTCGCAGAGCTCAGTCCAGAAAATCTTACATGACATGATGATGTCCAACCATCTTAATGGCACAGGTGGTATGGTTGGCGTTGGTTCTCTGGGGAATGATGTGAAAAATGCTAATGGGATTTTGCCGACAAGCAATAACACAGGTCTCAATGGTAGCAACTGCTTTGCGGTGAATGGGCCAGTCAACAGCAATTCTGGTATGGGGGGTGGTGGATTTGGGAGTATGGGTGGACTTGGTCAATCTGCCATGGTTAATGGAATTAGAGCGGCAATGGGAAATAACTCCATAATGAATGGAAGGGTAGGAATGACATCAATGGCTCAAGACCGAAGTATGAATCATCAACAACAGGATTTGGGAAACCAGCTGCTTAGTGGGCTGGGAGCAGTTAACGGCTTTAATAATCTTCAGTTTGATTGGAAACCGTCCCCATGAAAGGCTTTAACTGATCACGCCTATGGTTCCAGTTCTTAACTATAGCTGCTTATGCAGCATGAGAAATGGCAGAGAATTGCCGGAGGCCCTGCGAAGATGGTTGGTTGGTTGTATACGGTCAAATATTATTACAGGGCTTTGCTCCCACTCTGTACTAATCTGTTATTTATATATAGAAAGGAAAATTTGGTGGCTGGTGGTGTGGCTAAATGGGCTAATTCGCTGTGATTTATAATGTACGTTTATATATATATATATATATATATATATTTTTTGTTTCTAAATTTCATATTTTCTTTACGTATAATATCCCTTCTTTTTTTTTTTCCTCCTTTCCTTTTATTTTTGGGGGTGGATTTGCGCGTGATCAAGTAGATAATCTAGCAAGCACGCTAACAACGAACCTTTACAATCGGAAATTAAAGCAGAAAATGAATGAAGAAGGTCTAGGGCACAACAAAACTGAATCAGCTGTACCTGTTGTTTTAGCATCTTTTCTTTATGAGAGAGTCTAGGGCAGTAGGGCACAACAAAATTTTACATTTTCGCAACAGGTGGATCCCATCATATATATATTTTTTAATTTTATTTTGACCTTTGATGGTGAGCGGTTGAGAAACGTGGCAGAAGGACTGGTTCTTTATTCTTATCGTTGACTCTCTCAACTCTCAAGCAACCATAACCTATAAACCTTATTTACGGCCCTGATTTGAAGCTGTCTGTAGATAAAATTGGTCATCCTATTTTGCATTGGCTGTCCAATTAGAGCTGTTGGGACATATTTCTTTGCCTGCCGATGTGGGCATTGTAGTCCGGAAACTTTGCTCCAGAATTAGCCAAGTTGGCAGACATAATTAGGCCTACTAAGTAAGCCTCTATGGTCTGAAAGAAAGATTATCCAGTTGTGGAGGGATTAATAAAGGGTTGAAGAACCAATAATGAAAAAACAGTTCAATTGTTATGTTACTGAATAACTCGGGGAGAAAATTCGAGGTTGGATAAAAGATTCAGGGACAGAGAAATTAAAAAGGCATTCTTCAACACATTGAGCTAAGCAAATATGAAAATGAATAGGCCCTCTTGATATCTGTCCTCACTTATGCTTTGAGAAAATGCAAGGATACATAGTTGGAGTTTCTGGAAGAGAATGAGAAACTGCAGGCATTCTTGAATGCAGAAAAGGTTAATTAAAATAACATGTACCAAATGAAGGATATAATGAGTATGGTGTTAACATTTACATACGAAAATGCTCTTGAATACTGGAATAGTGCCTTTTGAATCAACAATAACTTCATTGACACAACATTAGTGTCCTTATGCCTAAAGGTAATTATGTTTCTCATTTCTCTCTTCAAGCTTCAAACCTCAACATATTTCTCGACAGTAGCAGATAGAGTGGACTTGGGCACTGCACCAATTACGCTCTCTTTCTTCTCTCCATTCTTGAAAAACAGCACAGTTGGAATGCTCCTGATTCCATACTGAGTGGCAATGTTGGGGCAGTCATCGGTGTTGAGCTTGAGGCACAGGATCTTTCCTGCATATTCTTTTGCTAGTTCCTCAATCACAGGGGCAATCATCCTACAAGGTCCGCACCATGGTGCCCAAAACTCCACCAGAACTGGGTTTTCACTTGCAATCACAAGGTTATTCCAGTTTGAATCTGTCACCACTTGAACTGCAGATTTCAAGCATTTCCATAAATGAGCAGTGAGAAACTTTTTGAGAGAAAATCATATTTACTGCAACTCAAACTACTTTCTGTAGTCTTTCTCAGAATTCATCAACTATGATATGTAGAATGCAGTAGTATCATATCCAACTTAACGTTTCTTCCTTAGAACATTTTAAGTTTTAGGGTAAAATTTTGGTACAGTTCTTTAGGTGTTTTATCTTAGGTTCTCCAAATAAATTCAACCAAGTAGTTGCATTGACCAATGAACCACCAGGTTATATTTTTTAATGTTTTTGAAAAATAGATAACACTCATTTTGTTTTATTGATCAATACAGACATATGGTTAAATGCAATGGGAAAACCTAAGCTACAATACCTAAGGAACTATACTAAGTTTTCCCCCTAGTCTTAACAGCAAAATCACAAGGTTATTCTAGTTTAAACCTGTCACCACAAGAACTGTAGATTTCAAGCATTTGCAAAAATTAAGTGAGCAACTTTTTGAGAAAAAAAAATCAAACTTACTGAACTCAAACTCCTTTCTGTTGTCTTTCTTAGAATTCACCAACTATGGGATATGGAAGGCAATAGTAGCACTATCCAACTGATTTTTTTCCTTAAGATATTTTAAGTTTGAACAGAAAATCCCAAGAAGCAATTATGAGAAGTTTAGCCAAGCTAGAAAAAATAAAAATAACAAGACCAAAGCAACAACAACAACATATCTAAGATCTTTGCACTTAGGCTTATGAGTTTCATTCGTATATTTCCTCATTCTAACTACTATGCAGAAATAGATATAAAACAAAGCAAAAAAAAACCTCCTCCTAAGTCTTCTCTTATGAAGTTGCTTTAAGCCTCAACAAACCCTTCAGTTGTTTGATAGACTAAGACGAGAATACAAAATGTTCAAGTCAGCTCTACTACCGTTTTTTGCTTAGATTTATAAATACTTAAAGACCATAAACGAAAGGGGATGTAATTTTTACAAGCCACCTTGTAATCTACTATCAATAAATAAATTATGTTATAGAGTGAGTACTGAGTAGCTAACCTTCATTCACAGCTTCACGAGCTTTGCAGACAATGCTTGGTTTTCTGGGTTTGACACTGATTGAATGAGGGTACGATGAAGATGATGAAGAGCATGTGACCGATGTGAGTAATGACTTTTTCAATGCATTACATGTCGGAAAATTAAGCCGTTCCTTTGAAGAAAATGGATGGTAACATTGTAGAGCAGCAGTTCTAGTAGTGCACACTGTGCTCAGCTGAAAACAGTTTTCTAAAGCCATTTTCTTTTTTTCTTAACAGTTGTGTATGTTTTTTTTTTGGAATTTTTAGAGAGTGGTGAAAACTGAAAAGGGATTGTATTCTTTTTTTCTATCCTTTTTTTTTTTTTGGTCTATTGGGCAAGTGAATGCACAAGTTTTTCTATTGATTCTTTTTGTTTTATTCTTTTAGATTTTATATTTTCAGGATTTCTTAAAAAATTTGTAAGTGGATATTATTACTAGATTCTAAGGTGCTAAGAGTGCTCAAATTCGTGTGGATAACATTATGTACTGCAGTCTCAACTTGTGCCACTCAAATGTATGATACTCTCTATTTTTATGGAAAAGTCCAAATCACCCATTTTCCAGGATTTATTGACCTGTTATTGGTGGACCATAAACTTCTAATCCTTTAGGTAGCTTTGGCTTCTTGCTTTTTAGGGATGGTTTTTCAATTCAGTAATGCTACGCAAACAACTTTTTTCTTAGCCAATTTCATAATTGTTGAAGTGATGAATCATGGATTCAGTACTCTTTCTCCATTACTCACATTTGATCACTTCAACAATTATGAAATTTATTGCAATAAAGTTGAGCACCAAATTATGGAATAAGACTTGAAACCTCCAAATTGATTTGACTAGTAAAAATAATGGAATTACTAATGCCAATTTGCGGCAGAAATTAAGATAGCTAGTGATGCCCCATATCATTTTTTTATTGGAATTTTGGCGAAGCCTATCATTTCTAATTATGAATTTCCTTTAGCTGTGCTTAAAACCGTAGGTAAAATTCTAGGATGAGAAGTTTGCCTGACAAGTACCATCACTTGGGTGTAGAAGATTCAAACCGCCACCAACCGAAAAGGGTTCAGATTATTGACCTAGATTCCTCTTTAGGTCTGCGATCGGATTGCTTGGTATCATGGAGCATGGTTAGTGAAGTGGCAAAGGGATGAGGTGGGCAAAGCTAACAAGTGGAGGGGAGATGCAAGTCTAGTGAGGGGGGCAAGGGGTAAGGCAAAAGAGTGGAGAGTGGGGGAGGGGGGTGTTTGTTACGTCAGTTTCATAAAGTTCCTCTTGCACTGATCCAAATGTTGTCCACAATCAATTGGGCTTTGGGATACAAAACCCAATTCAACCTAGTATTTTGGCAAATCCGTGATAAGACATGGCAGAACGTGTGGGTCGAGTTGGGTGAGGTCAACGGGTTGCGAGTTGGGTCAGATTGACCTATATATTTTACATGAATTTTTTTTTAAAAAAATAAAGAAAATAACATGTATTTGCCATTTGGAAAGTCATGTAACAAATTATTTGATGTAAAATGCATTACTTTGAATTCACCACTTATATCAAGAATAAACTCAGTTAAACTTATTAATGCTTATTTAATAATTTTAAAATTATACAAATTCTAACATTGCTATCTAAAACAAAATAACACAAAGATACTAAACAAATACATAAGTTTTATTTCTACACAATATCAATATCCCAAAATATAAAACAAAATTACAAATGACTTATTAGATAACTCATTTGACAAAGAATAAAAATATATAAGAAATTTACGATCATTAAAATTAATTTTATAATCTATTATCAATTGTGGTTGACACTCTATTTCAATTTGAGATATACATTAAAGTTTGATTGTTTACTTATTTATACATAGTATCTTTTATGAATATCATATCATTGTTAAGCAACACACACTCTATGAAACATCATAATTTATTTTAAAAAGTCGTTTATTTTGGACATAAATTGTTAAAAAATAGGTCTAAGCATTTATAATTTATGTTAATTTGATACTTTGACTTCACTATTTTCACACTTGTGAATGTTTCTCACATGTGTCTATAATTTTAAACTTATATTTTTAACTCTATTGTAACCAGATTATCTTGGCATGTACTTTGCTATTTGATATCTAAAAATTTTTACTCATTACAGAATGCTCAACCATTCATCTTTCAATTAATTTGCATATAATTATGTAAATGTCTCAATTGTTTCCTTAAAACTCACAATAAATGAGTAAACCAATATTGTCTTAATTTTATTATTTTTTTACCAAAATTTAAAAAAAAAAAGGTTCAACTTTGGGTCAGGTCGGGTCATGGGTCAGCCCATTTTTGCTTTGGGTCAAAAAAATTGGGTTCGGGTTGGGTATTTTTCGGGTCAGAAAATTCTGACCCATTTTGCCATGTCTATCTGTGATGGACTGCTTTGTGTTAGGAACCTAGAGGTTCCTAATGGGGATGGATAGGAATTATAGGGGGATTGATAAGAATTGTAGGGAAATTGACTTAATTCGAGGTAGTCACCCTCCATAGAGAAAGAGAGAGATTAAGAGAGATAGAGCGAGAGATGCACTAATGCACTAAGAAGTTGGTTTATTCTTCAATTGATGTCCCATATTGGATTACAATCATGTATTTATAGGAGACTAACTCTAATCTCATTGGCCCACATGGCCTCATCCTATTGATTCTATTATTCTCCATGTGCATTAATAATTCCAACATGTGCTAAATGTGATTAACCATGTGCATTAATAATTCCAACATGTGCTAAATGTGATTAACATGCTTAGAATTCTAACTAACTAACTAACTAACTAAATCTCAATACAACAATTATTATGCATATAGCATTCCTAACATTTCCCTCTCCTTGAAAACACGTTGCCCACAAGGTGTTGTTGTGAAATAGCATCTTCATCAAAGGAGATCTTCCAATAGACCAATATCGTTGTGAAACTTTGATCACCATATTCATGCATTTCTCTTTGACAAGCGATCCCTTCAATGGTTCTTCAATCTTCAAGGTCTCTTCAATCTTCAAAGTCTCATTGGTTCCTTGAATCTTGATATATTTTTGCATCCTCAAGACCTCATTTGATTCTAGAACCATTAAAATTCTTGGCTCTTGTATCTTGGGTTCTTGGATCACCGACACTTGGATTGTTAATTCTTGAATCATAGAATCTTGAATGGAAGTCTCCATTGGTGCATCAAGAATTGGTTCTTGAAAAATCATCATCTTCTTCTTTGTTGGTTCTTTGGACTGAACTTCAAAGGTTGCATCAAGAGATTGTAACTCCTCTTCCGTCACGTTCTCGAGACCTTCTTGCAATCTTGAGAGCTCTTCCTTCATGGCCATGTTAGATTCACCCAAGGCCTTCAACTTCTCTGAAATAGTCTTGCTAGACTCAACCATGGCCATGTTAGACTCAACCATGGCCTTGACATTCTCTGAAACTTCATTCACCATTTTTTGTAAGTCTTTCAAGATTTCTAGTCGATCATATTCACCCGCTTCGAGATCGACGGCTCTGATACCACTTGTTAGGAACCTAGAGGTTCCTAATGGGGATGGATAGGAATTATAGGGGGATTGATAAGAATTGTAGGGAAATTGACTTAATTCGAGGTAGTCACCCTCCATAGAGAAAGAAAGAGATTAAGAGAGATAGAGCGAGAGATGCACTAATGCACTAAGAAGTTGGTTTATTCTTCAATTGATGTCCCATATTGGATTACAATCATGTATTTATAGGAGACTAACTCTAATCTCATTGGCCCACATGGCCTCATCCTATTGATTCTATTATTCTCCATGTGCATTAATAATTCCAACATGTGCTAAATGTGATTAACCATGTGCATTAATAATTCCAACATGTGCTAAATGTGATTAACATGCTTAGAATTCTAACTAACTAACTAACTAACTAAATCTCAATACAACAATTATTATGCATATAGCATTCCTAACACTTTGGTTTGGATTAGACAAATTTAGTCAGGTTATTGGTTATCTATTCACCATTAGGATGTTATTATTATTCAATTAATAAACTCATTCTTTATGCATAATTCTAAAATACATAAACTTAAAATTCAAACATTTAATAGATGAGATAGTTATTGATCACAGATAATCTTGAAATTTTGCAAATATAGTCTAAAAAAAAAATGTAATTCAATGATGAATTATTAAAATTCATATCTAGTAAAAAAATATTGAGTAGTGCAACTTGAATCTTATTCAGTATTTTTATATATTATGATTTTATGAGAATAGCATATAACTTAAGGCTAACTATTGTTTTGCACTTTCGGATATGAAATGTTTTAGCTAATGTTCATATTTTTTCATCAAATGTCTAACTTTTACATATAATATAAAAGATTATAAACATAATATGAAAGAGTATGACCGGAGTTAAATGTAAACTTAAGGTGTCATGTCAACCTTATAAAGACATGTACTGATATATTAAAAAAAACAAGTCCACCGCATTAGATTTTTTCATTATAATAAACAATTTAAAATTTCAAGACCTAAATGAAAATAATTGATATTCTCAAAATTAGATAGAATTCTTTTTGCTTTCTATAAAATTCCATAAACAAAATGGTAATTTGACAATTAAGATATTACCAAGCCACTTGCCAAAGTCGCTTCCTTTAGATAACCCTTTTGCTTTATCATATCTCCAGCATATCTCCAGCAAAAAGTATGCAAACAAAAATTGATAATAAAGCCCAAGTTGCTTTAAAGTCGAAACCCAATGATTTTGTGAGACCCATAAATTAAACTGCACTCCTCAACATTGTGGGCTTCATTCTAGGAGGTCATTTCATGATCAAGTGGAGTCCGTGGACTTTTACTCTGGCAAGGAAGAAATTGATCAGTACTAGACATTTCTTTGCCCTGTCCAAGGAATCAGTCCGTATTAGCGTCTGTTTTAACTACCGGATTTATATATTCTGTGTGGTAGCCGTTGTACTGTTACACTAGTTTGTATTTGTTTATTTTATGGTTTATACTCACTCTTTTCCAGCTTGTATCCTACCTTTTAATTTATTTTTATTATTATTATTATTATTGAAACTTCACATCTTTTATCTCAAGAAAAAGGAAAAGAAAAAAAATTTGAGTAGTACATGTCTTTCCATTTGATTGGAAGGGTGAAAATGTAAAAGAATAAAAAATTGAAAAGAAAAGACGTTAAAAAAAAAAAAAAAAAACAATGTGAACATAACTCAAAGCACAAACACAATGGAGAGGATGGCGCAAATTTGGTCACTGGCTGGCATAGTATTTTCTCATTAGTTTTCTCCCAAATTTGGAGAGAAAACATTTTGGTGCGTTTAGAAATATAATACTTGAGCCTCACCCGTTTTTCTTCCACAAATCTATCCAACCAAACACACCAATAAATTTCTTTCCCTCTCCCTTTAATTTTCCCTTCATTTTTTTTCTTTCTATCTTCTCTATAATTCACCTAACCAAACATTACCTTAAGTTTAAATGCATAATAACTCACTTATTTCGATGCTTCCATTACTCTTAAACAATTCAGTGCCAACACATTCCAAAACGTTTAAAAATTAGCCAAGATCTCTAACGGCTTCCTTTTCTTCTTCTTCTTTTAATTTTGATTTTTTTTTTTTTAATGTGGATGTCCGAGGTTCTTTTGTGTTGGGTTTAATAAAGAATATTTCAGGAAAAAAAAAAAAAAACCCTCATCCTTTTGCTTTACATATTAAATAATCATATAAATAAATTCCTCAACAAGATGAACCCAAAATATCTATTAATATATATATATATATATATATTTACTGGTTAGAAATATCATATTCTAAAAATATCTGTGGGAATTGTTGAGACTTGAGAACCATCTAGTGTGGGCATTAAATTTTGCAAGTAGGTCCAAATCCAAAATGCATAACATGCACCCAAAATGAAAAATGAACCAAAATCCATCTTGGGTATGCATGCAATAGAAATCTGTCAGACTCAGTCCCAAGCTTGAAGCAACATGCAATGTCCCGCGTAACATTTAATGTAGCAGTAAGAGTTTCAGCGACATAATCCAAACAAGTTACATTCAGGAAAAAAAAAAAAAAAAATCCGAACAAGTTGCTTCGTAGTTGATACTTGATATACGATTGACAAAAACAGTATATTTGTCGGTGTGCTTTATATCCTCCTCCTTTAATCAATCCATGGCGGCCCAACTTATATCCCTATTTACCTCAATTAAGCTTTGTTTGGCAGGACCAAACAGGAAGAGAAAAAAAAGGTAAAGAACATGGAAAAATTTAAAATTAATATTTTGCATAAGTATCTAGAAGGAGGGATTGAAAAGTCAACGATATTATTATTAGTATTTTTTTTTTTTTATAGAAAAACTGTTACACAAATATGTGGCATAGAAAATAATAACTCTCTCGCTCTTTTATCTTTTGACTTTTCTACTTCATCTTTGATTTTCTCTTCATATTTTTTTTATAAATATTTTAAATATATTTTCTCACTTTCCACTTAACCAAACGCATTTAAACACTGGAAATATCAACAATTCAAAACCAAGGCTAATTAAGTTGTATGTTAGCTACAAATCACAAAAGTGAGTAATTAATATAAAATAATTGGACTCAAATTAAAAAGTTCAAATTTTTAGATTAAAGTAGTCTCTTAAAAATGACATTTCCAATAAAGTTGTCCAAAATTTGAATCCTCTCCATTAAATCACCACTTTGTACCAATAAATTATTGTTATACTCAAAAACCCATTTTGAGGGGGCAACGTTGAAAAATGTCAATTTTATATAAATTACTGGTGGAAAGCTTTGAAGATATTTGACATCATATGTCTTTTATGCTAACTTAATTAATTATTGAAAGATAAAACAAAAGTAGCTTTAAACAAATAAACTAGTAGAAAATACAAGATACCAAACGCATTAGCAGTTATGATTACAACTGTTCGAAAAAATTTACGAAAGACGAAATATGATATCATGGATTACTAGTATACTCCCCTAGTTACATGTTTATTGTGTATGTGCATTTGGTATCAGTTTATTTAGCTTTTTGCTAAATTAGAAAAGACGAAATTTTAAAATTATACATAAAAGTTAAAAGTTGAACAAAATATTTAATTCCAAACACGCTCATTTTGTTTTTTTGGTAAATTATACCAGCCTCTTTTGAAATTTCATGAAATTAAACTCATTTCCAAACATTTAAATAAATGACACCCCCTTGATTGGTGTTTGCAAAGTATAAAATCCAATTCACATTTTGACTTCTCTAATGGATATTCTATTTTAAAAAAAGATTATTGTACAAACTATGAATGAATCAATGAAATGTCATTCCGTTTGGCCTTGAGGTTTGTGGATGATTGACGCTCCCCTTTGAGATTTGTATAAATGAGTAGAAATATGTAAAGACATAATATACAAACGCGCATGCCTAAATTTATCGGTGGCATGGTAAAATATCAAAGAAAGATAGTATAACATCACATACACCAAAATTAAATTTGATAAGGGTTTAGTATAAAATCTCTTATACCATTATGTTAAAAGATTAATATTATATCTACAATATTTTATATATAAATAAATAAATATATATATATATATATATAATTATCAAATTTTATGTAAGAAAAATGGCGGATGAAATAAGCACCGCTGCCCCATTAAAACGACCCAATCCTTCTTCAACATGCAGCTAATCAGCTATATATCTGTCGGGGTCCTATGCTAATGCAAGGAACCACACGCAATATAATGATGAGCGTTGTCTTTTCAGTTTTCAGTGATGATGGGTACCATTTAATCCAAAACTTGAATGCAGAGAAAACCTATAAACAAGTTGCATGATAATGATGAAGCCAATCAATAACGCATTGGTAAGTTACCACAATCCTGTAAAATGCAAGGCTATATGCAAATCCAGCACCTAACTAGTAATGGTATTTGGTGATAATATGCTTGTTTCATATCCTCATTTCCCATGGCCTCCATGGCGGCTGAACCCAATTTTGTTTGCTTTAATTAGAAGCGCCCCCACATTACGTACTTGGACGATCGATGTGCACATTCACAGCTCAGTGGTGTACGTGATAGACCCATGTTCATTGCAAATCATTTACATATCTCCACCATACTACACTCGGACAGTCCCACCATTTATTGAACATTTGGTATGTGGTGGTCCCATATTCATAGAGACGAAGAGCTATGTGATTTCCATGATCGATGAGATCTAGAGCTTTCAAATTTCCATGATCAAGACCTAGAGCTATGAAATTGGGTTTGAGATTTTTGAGTTTTGTGAGAGAGGAAGAGAGTTTGTGAGAGCTATTGTACCATAGAAGTTATAGGTTGTATAAAACTTTTATTTTACTGCAGTGTCTATATAAGTTCCTCGAATTCCTAATTTTCAACATCTACAATTGTTGATAAAAGATTTAATTTATTTTGTCCATGTTCATCAAGCTGTTGATAAAACTTTTCCCTATATAAGTTTTTCCATTTCAATAGTTATGCCAACTGTTGAATTAAGTATGTGAATTTCCTTACTTTAGTTAACAGTTGAGTACAACCGTAGAAACTTAAGGTTTTAGTCACATTTTTGAGTGTTAGGATGCATGGCTAATTACCCTTGCTTGAAGCACTAGTCCTACGAAGTCAGCTTTACTACTAGCTAATGTAATAAACATGGTCATGCTTGTTAATTCAACCCCATTTGAAACTTCCAACTTACTTCACTCAATCCTTCTAAGTTTTATTGCTAAAAAATCTTATCTTGGTAGTTGCTGCATTAAGAAGAGAGTGGAGTTTCGGATTCAATCTTACCATTCACTATATTGAACATTTTTTTCCCCTTTCTATTGCTTCCTGTAAAGCTGACAATTATCTCTCTGGTTCTTATTTTATCAAGTTTGGATGTAATTGAGAGTTAAATCAAAATTTTTTAGATGAATAGATAATTATGGGGGACATCTAACAAGTAAGCTTACGATATATCATAATTCTTATGCAATGAAAATTGGATGTGTTTTGAGTCTCATTTAATTTATGGAAATAAATGGAAGGGCCCCCATTTGCCAATTGGCAAAAGACTGAAAAGAGAGTATTTGTCTAGAATATTGATTCACTGATTGAGACCAACCAACAACATAAGGCCCATGTCTCTTATATATAGGAATGGAACCATATTTCCACATCAAATATCTCATGAATATGAAGACATCAACTCTACGTACAAAACCATTCCCTGCAAGTAAATCCACTACTGCCTTGATATTGAAGATAAATTGCTTACATAATTCTGTGTACCATCCTTGTTAGATTTTCAAATTTCCAACACAATACTTAAAAAAGAACCATACTCCTAAATTGGCTGGTATACTTGGGGAATCACATTCCATGACATTGTCATCCACCACATAGACAGGTATGGGTATTAATGATGAAGCTATAAATATGGAACAGATAAACACAAATCTGGCGGGGCATATATGACGCATTAGTGTATTACACTGTTAAAGATAAGAAAGCCCAAAGAAAGACTAAAGAAGAAAAACTTGTCAATTTATAATTTAAGAATGGAGCTGTTTAGATTGGAATTGTGAAACAAACTGAAGATATATGGGAGTATATAACTAGTGTATGTGTTACTGTATAAGGCTTAATTTTGTCTAGTTGATTAATTAGATTATAAAACTAGTTAACTATTATAGTTACTTTTGCTATGTTCTAGCGATCCATGACAAAAAAACTATGAATCCTAATAAACTGAATTGGTAAAATTACTTGTTATAAAAAAAAAAATCCACTAATAAGTGCAAAAAATTGTAGTCAAACCCAAAATTTTAATTTTTTGTTGTTCTAGTGATTAATCGTGTGACAGATTGACATATCAGGAGGTATCGGTACTAATCCTTATTATGGCAAAGCCTACTCTCTCCCTAGTAGGAGTCCTTCATCTCTCCCAGTGAAGAGTCCTTCTCTCCTTACAACCCAACAGTTAGGACCATCTCTGGGGCTTGGCCCCAGCGCACTCTAAACCCACCATGGAACAGCCTGTTGTAGATAGCCTACAAAACCTCAGACTCACAAAAGAAGAAGAAGAAGAAATAGCTATCATGGCGAGGAGTAGAATGGACCTTCTTGAGGAATGTTCACTGAGCCTTTTTGGAAAACTCCTCTTAGACAGACACCAAAACCTACGAGCACTAAAAAGCACCCTTAGATCAACTTGGAAAATGGGGTCAGATCTACAAATTGTGGAGGTGGGAAATAACATCCTCCAGTTTAAGTTTGCCTCCGAATACCAATTGAAATGGGTAGAAAAGAATGGATCATGGAACTTTGACAACAACCTACTCCTATTATGCAGATGGTCAAAAGGCCTTTCAGCTGACAACATCGTCTTCACCCATTCTCCCTTTTGGGTCCAAATCTCGGGCCTCCCTTTTGAACTCATGTCTGAAGAGGTGGGCTGAGACTTGGGGAACAACATGGGTCGCTTTATAAAGAGCGATAAGCGTGCTGCCCAATCATACCAAGCAAAGTATATAAGAATTAGAGTTGAGCTTCCCATCGACAAACCCCTCAGGCGAAAAGGAAAGATAGCAAACAAGGAAGGAGAGAAGTATTGGGTTAACTTTAAGTATGAAAGGCTCCCAACCCTGTGCTTCCACTGCAGCAGAATGGGTCACAACGACAAACATTGCTCGGAAAACCCAGATGGGCTGAAAACTTTGAGGCAATATGGGGATTGGATGAGGGTGTTCAACTCCCTAAAAACGAGCTTTGACAAAGCAAGAGGAACGATGAGTGGTGGCCGTGCACCGGGAACTGAGGAATAAGATAGAGAGAATAGCCAAACAATTTCAAACCCCATCACCAACCCAGTGATGGAGAAGGCTGTTGGGCCTCACATAAGGGAGCAAAGGAAAAAATAGAAAAACCAGAAAGTATGGGCGGAGAGGGCGCGCCGGGAAACCCACTTCCACGAGAAGCCCGAGAACATGGCGGATGGGATATGTCATTACTGATGGCACAGGAATCCTGGCAAACATCAGAAGCAAGTGCGGACAGCTCAGCACCCTCTAGAGCCTTTTCAAAAAACAAGGGTGTGAGCGACCGCGACCCTAGCCCGCCAATTTATTCTCAAACTGGGCCTAACCCGCACGAACGGGTGGGATCGTGATGCTCAAAATGTACGAATTCACTATAAAA
Organism: Castanopsis chinensis; assembly: GCA_032878915.1. NCBI lineage: Eukaryota > Viridiplantae > Streptophyta > Magnoliopsida > Fagales > Fagaceae > Castanopsis > Castanopsis chinensis. The sequence continues at coordinate 26,059,251 of JAVQMG010000132.1, forward strand.
TGTACTCCCCCCTAGATCGAGGGTTTTACATGGAGTCGCCACTTATTTAATTTAAATGGAAAAATAAGAAAACCTTTAATATAAAAAAAAGCCTATGGAGTCGCCACTTATTTAATTTAAATGGAAAAATAAGAAAACCTTTAATATAAAAAAAAGCCTTTGTTGTATTAATGTATATGACAATTTACATCAATTTTGTAACAAAAATTTACAATGCTTTTTTTGTCCTAGATACAATCTAAGAAAAGAAAAATTACATTGCTTTATTTCCTAGTTACATTTTAAAAATGTAAAATTGCAAATATAATAGCATAGTCTAGACCCCTTGATTTTGGTTCGGAGGCTAATTTATGAGATGGGAAGGGATTAAGCACCCATCTCGCCCAGTAAAACTGGTCTCCTAGGTTAAGGTGGCCAACATTATGTCATGTCAAACAAGTACAAACAATATGTCATACAAACATGTTAATTTGCAAAAATTGTAAGCAAATATGTGTTAGGGGAATCTGACATAAAGAGAAACAAAAAAGAAGAAATTTGTTAGATAAAAATTTTAATGTAAAGAAAGCATGAAGGTAATGGCATGTTCATCCAAGAATTCTTAGCCTAGACATGTTCATCTAAGCATGTGAAAAAAAGAAAAAACAGAGTTGTCATGTCATTTGCCATCAACATAATTGCAAAGAGAAAAAAAAAAAAAACATTTAAACATATTTGATCATCTAAGCAATTATGAAAAGAAGTAAAGGAAAATCCCTTAGACATATTCATCTAGAGAAAATCAAAATACTTAGACATCTTTGTTCAAGCATTTAACAAAGTAAAACAACTACCTAGACATGTTCATCTAAATATTCAAGAAAAAGTTGTGTTTTAGCCTAAAAGTGTTCATCTAAGCATTCAAGAGAAAATTTGTGTATTAGCCTAAAAGTGTTCATCTAAGCATTTAAAATGAATATCAATAAGACATATAGGCATGTTCATCCAAGCATATCATGAAAGAAACAAATAATGACTTTTTAGGCATTTATTCAAACATGTGTAGAAAGTTAAGAACATAATCAACTACTTACAAGCATAGAGCATAAATTAAAATGGGGAAGTGATCACTTAAAGGGCTAGGGAGAAAGCAAGAAAGTACTCAGCTACAACCAAAGTAAGAATAATGGTTGCACAACAGCTTTTCTTTTCTGCTTTCTCACTAGCTCTCCAGAGAGAATTTGGGGTCCAGAAAATGGAAAAGGTCTTCTCTATTTATAGGGGAAGGGATGGCTTAGCTTTAAAGCTAAGCTATTAGCTTTCTTCTGAAGCTAATGGAGGAGATAAACCTGTTTAAATGAGCTGGAATGGATTTGGTGTCGATCCCCATTTGAATTTTGAAAGGAAGTTAAAGATGATGCTGAACCTGTGTTATCCTCTGTACCTGTTTCATATTTTGGCTCTAACTTTCTGTTCAAAATTCCAATTGATCCAAAGTTGGTGTTTTCTAAAAGGAAATTTAATTCTATACAATTTTTCCAGAAATAGAGAAAACCAATTTTCAATTTTTTCTAGGCTAAAAATGCGATTTAAATTGCCATTGAAAATAGTTACGTTTTTTTAGCGTTTTTCTGTTTTTTGAAATTTTTCAAAGAATGTATCTGTTTTCCTATCTAACTTGTTTTTCAAAAACTTTATTTTGAAGCTAAGGGAGGGAATAAGCCTATTAGATAAGCTTGATCAGATTGGGTGTTGATCCTCATTTGAAATTTTGAAAGAAAATTAAAGATGATGCTGAATTTGTGTTATCTTCTGCACCTGTTTCGTATTTTGGCCATAACTCTCTTCTCAAAATTCCAATTGATTCGGGATTGGTGTTTTTTGAAAGGAAATTTAATTCTCTACAACTTTTCCAGAAATAGAGAACATCAAATTTCAACGTTTTCCAAGCCAAAAATGCGATTCAAGTTTCTGCTGAAGATAATAACGTTTTTTTGAGCATTTTTCTTTTTTTCTTTTTTAATTGTTCATGGATCATATCTTTCTCTCTCCAAATTGTTTTTTAAAAGAGCAGATAAGATGCCATAACAAAAAATAAATGAATAAATAAAATGAAATCCAATCAAACTTCACACTTAATTAATTTTAAATTAATTCTTGTTGGAACCAATCAAAATTAAGTGTTTAAGATAGGATGTGATTAGGCTCATCGTGTAGGTGAGTCATGATCATTGAAAATTGATTGTATGATAACTTTTGATCGGGTGGTCCGATCAAAACCCATGACATACCATTCTGATCATTAGAGCATCAAGATTTGTTTTGTATCATAAATCTGAAGATCTACCGATTAGTTAAATGCAAGTTGTAAAATCTGGTGTCAACAAAGGGCGGGGAAAAAGCAATAGATGATGCCCTTTCCCTAGTGTGCCAACCAGCCCAAGATGATGTGGAGATGAAGGAAATCACTAGTCCTTAGAAGCCCACTAAGATTGGCCCATAAACAAAGACAAAGGTTGAGGTAAGTGCAGAGCGCACTCTTGGTCAGTGCCTAGAAGACATTATAATAGGGAAAGGGCGATGGAAAAGAATGGCAAGAGAAAAAGGGAAAGCCTAAGCCCAAGACCACAATGCGTAGGAAAATATAACAGGGCTCAAACGCAAGGGAAAAATTGCCTTTGAGGAAGATGAGGCTTGTGAGGATTGGTGGTGGCTGCGAGGCAGCATCGCCGGGAGCCATGAATCCCTTGAGTTGGAACTGTCGGGGACTTGGGACCCCCCGGTTAGTTAGAGCGCTGCACGACATGGTGTGGCGATGGAATCCCAGAATAGTCTTCCTATCGGAGACAAAATAAAAAACAAAGCGCATGGAGAGAATCAAAAATAAAATTGGCTTTGCAAATGGTCTTATAATCCCTAGAAGTGGCAGGAGCGGTGGTCTTGCCCTTCTTAGGTCCAGAGAGGTGGATCTAGAAATCAAGTCCTATACTAAGAACCATATTGATGCAGTGGTTACTGAAACAGATAATGACTTCAAATGGAGAGTCACTGGCTTTTATAGCCACCTAGACATGCACAAAAGTTATGAATCCTGGAACCTTCTAGCCTTTCTCCATAATCAATTTCAATTGCCATGGCTCTGTTTTGGGGATTTTAACAAAACCCTGTCAATGGAAGAAAAATTAGGAGGTGTCACTAGATCCAAACAACAAATGTCAGGTTTTAGGAATGTAGTTGATTATTGTGGGTTTCAGAACTTGGGTTACCATGGGCCGGATTTCACTTGGAGTAACATGCAGGAGGGGGAAGCTAGAATTTGTCTAAGGTTGGATAGGGCTTTGGCTACCTCGGATTGGATAACCAATTTTGGGGTGACAAAAGTACACCACCTAATTGATTCAACTTTAGATCATTGTGCATTACTATTAACCGATCTCTCCAAAATTCGCCAACCCTGGGATAATCGTTTACATTTCGAAGCAATGTGGACTAAAAGGGAGGATTGCAAATTCGTCATTAGATCGTGCTGGGGAATGGGGAGTAGCCTTGACACCCCGGTAGGCTTGGAATTCCACTGTGTATGGGCAGATCTTGAAAATGCTTCAGGAGAAGAGGAAAACGTTATCCTCGCTTACCCAGCTGAATGATGATGGTTCTTTGAGTGTAGAAATTAATGGCTTAAGAAAGGAAATTAATAATCTACTCGATAAGGAGGAGTTATACTGAGGGCAAAGATCTTTTTCCATGCCCAATTCTCGGAGAGGAGGTAGCAGAACACAATCTTAGGTCTATTGAATAATAATGGGGTTTGGTGCAAAGTGAAGGAGAGTTTAGCTTAAGTTGCTACATTCTATTTTGAAGATATGTACACCACTTCCAACCCGAGCAACATAGAAAAAACCACAGCTGCCATTCCGACAAGAGTAACAGAGGAGATGAATTCTGAACTTGCAAAAGACTTTACAAGGGAAGAAGTGGTGGCTGCCCTCAAACAAATACACTCCACCAAAGCCCCAGAGCCTGACGACATGTCTGCTGTGTTCTATTAGAAATATTGGAGCATTGTTGGAGATAATGTGGTTAATATGGTCTTGAATGTACTGAACCATAACCTCCCTATTAGAGACCTAAACAAAACCAACATAGCCCTAGTCCCGAAAACTAAGAACCCCAAGCGCGTGACTGAGTTCAGACTAATTAGCCTCTGCAATGTGATATATAAGCTTATCTAAAAAATACTTACCAACTGCCTCAAAGCACTCCTCCCACAGCTTATCTTGGAAAACCAAAGTGCCTTCATCTCTGACTGACTTATCACGGACAATGTCCTAGTTGCATTCGAGCTTATGCATTACCTAAATCATAAAACTTCAGGCAAGGACAGCTTCATGGCTGTTAAACTTGACATGAGCAAAGCGTTTGACCGAGTTGAGTGGAGTTTCATCAGAAGTGTCATGGTAAGAATGGGTTTCAACCTAAGATGGATAAACTTGATAATGCAGTGCATAACTTCAGTTTCTTACTTAGTCATCATCAATAGGGCGACTTACAGGAACATAACCCTAACTAGGGGCCTATGTCAAGGGGATCCATTATCTCCAAGTCTATTCCTCCTGTGTGCTGAAGGTTTTTCAAGTTTAATCCAGGAGGCTGTAAGAAACCAGCTTATCAATGGCATCTCGGTCTGCAGGGGTTGTCCTAAAATAACCCACCTCTTCTTCACAGATGATAGTATTCTCTTCTACAAAACCTCTAACAGTGAATGCCAAGAGCTCAATACAAATAAGTCCTCAATTTTCTTCTCCCCAAACACACCCCAAGAAATGAAAGATGATACTCTTGCCATTTTGGGGACAACATAAGACTCTCGCCACACCAAATATCTCGGCCTACCTTTTATTCTTGGTAGATCAAAGTCACTTGTTTTTGCTGATATAAAGCAAAGAGTGGGGCAAAAGCTGGTTGGTTGGAAGGGGAAGCTTCTCTTAATTTGAGAAAAAGAAATTTTGATCAAGGCAGTAGCTCAAGCAATGCCAACTTATACAAAAAGTGCTCTGCGAAGACCTAGAAAGCATGATGAGGAACTTCTGGTGGGATCAAAAAGGTCAGGAGATGAAAATTGCTTGGGTTAGTTGGCGAAGGATGTGTAAATCAAAGTACAAGGGGGGTATGGGGTTTCGTAACCTTCAAGTGTTTAACTTAGCAATGCTAGCCAAGCAAGTATGGAGAATTCTCTCAAACCTGGACTCTTTGGTGGCCAGAGTGCTTAAAGCTAGATATTTCCCAACCGGGGATTTTCTCAATGCGAAGCTTAACGCTTCACCCTCATATTCTTGGAGAAGCATTCATAGCAGCCTGGGGGTGATCAAGGAAGGTACTCGATGAAGGGTTGGGAATAGAAAGCTCATTCACATTTGGGATGACAGGTGGCTGCCCACCATATCCACATATAAAGTTATCTCCCCACTCAGAAACACGATAGAATACCCCATGGTTTTAGCCCTCATTGACCAAGACACAAGATGGTAGAGTGTGGAAATTCTTAGAGCTACCTTCATTCCCTTTGAGGTTGAAACTATCCTCAAAATCCCACTTATCTACAACCTACTTGACAACAACATCATTTGGTTGGGAAACAGGAAAGGGGAATTCACTGTAAAAAGTGCCTACCACATTGCTTATAAACTGGTTGTCAATTTGGAGGATGGCGAGTGCTCTTAGGGAGACTGTTTTGGTGAAACCTCTGGCATCTAAACTTCCTGCAAAAATAAAAATTTTTGCTTAGAGAGCTTGTGTCAATGGTCTCCCCACACTTGTGAACCTTGGCCATAGAGACATCAGCACTTTTGGCACCTGTCCAATTTGTGGGAAGGCACCTAAAACCATCCACCATGCACTCCTCTCCTGTGATCATGCCGGTCAGGTATGGCAGCTCTGGTCTGAGGACACCAACATCCCCTTCACGAGTCACTGGAGTTTTTTGGACTCATCGCTACACCCCATATCAGAAGGTTGTTTGGGTGCCTAAGAATCATTCCTTGCTGCTGCCTGGGAAATTTGGTATAACAGAAACCAAATTCTCCATGATGAGCTAGGTTCTTGCCCGAGGCAAATCTTGGAAATGGGGAGGAACTTGCTAGCTGAATACAAGGTGGCAACAACCTCCGACCCCCCTCCTCGAAGGCCCTCCCCTCAATGCTGGTTGAAGCCCCCCAAAGGACATTTTTAAATCAATGTGGATGGTGCTTCTACCATTGATGGCTGCCAGTCCTGCATCGGGGTCATCATCAGGGATGACAAAGGCCAACTCGTTGTTGCACTTAGCAAGATTCTTCAGTCCCACTACTCTGCAGAAGTTACAGAGATGCTTGCCCTTGAGCAGGGAGTTCTTCTTGCACAAGAAATGGAGCTATCCCATGTCATCTTTGAATCCGATGCACTAAACGTCATTCAAGCCGTCAATGAAGGCATCACTGGCAGCGAAGCAAGCCACCTCATCCAGGGAATCCAACTTGCCTGTGACACCTTCTTTAGCTGTAGCTTCCATCACCTGAAATGGGATTACAACAGGGTTGCCCACGAGCTTGCCCAGTATACTAAGCAGAGCAATGTTACCTCACTGTGGAAGGGTGTTAATCCCCCTTGTGTAGCCTCTTTAATTTTCTTAGAAAGCTTGTAATCTTCCCTACTGTATTTGGTCTTCCTTTGTGTCTGTTGTACTCTTCTCTCATTTGTTATAAAAGTCAATATTTCACTCTAAAAAAAAAGAAAAAAGTAGGTATATGTACTATCAACATAGGTTGATTTTTAAACAAAACTGAAGTAATCAAATATGGGTTATTAAAATTAGTTGTTAATATCTTGCTAGACCTGTTTTGGATTAGCTTTTTTGAAACTTTTATGTGTTTATTTAGTTGGCAAAAATATATCGTAATTAAAATAGAAAAAGTAAAAGAGGTTTTGAAAAATTGTATATAAATAAATAAATTAGCATAAAAAAGTTAATCCAAACCCACTATAAATCACCAACCTTTTATTCAATACAAAAAGTTATATATACCTAGAGATATTGCAGGTGGAAGGTAGGAAGCTCAAGTTTACAAACATGTACATGTAAGTAAATGAAGGAAATTCTAGCATTTTGCCCCTATTTTATAAAAAATTTGGCAATATGCCCCTGTTTTAAAACTATTTAGGTTCATGTCCCTGTTTTGAAATTTGATTTACTCAAAATCAAGTTTAGTATCGCTATAGGTTCTTAAAACGTCGCTATAGGCAAAAAAAAAAAAAAATTGCATGGAGCTCGTTTTAGAGAAAATCGAGTTTCAAAACGTCGCTATATGTCCTTAAAACGTCGCTATAAGGCTTCTTAAAACATCACTATAGGGTTGAACTCGATTTAGAGAAAATCAAGTTTCAAAACAAGAGCATAGACCTAAATAGTTTAAAAACAGGAGTATATTGCCAAATTTTTTACAAAATAGGAGCAAAAGGCTAGAATCTCCCGTAATTGTGAAAATAATTGTGGTACAAAAGTGATGTCTACTGACTTTCTCTTTCACATCATGTCTATGTTTAGTCGTAAGTACTCATCTAAAAGTAAAACACCTACGTATGAGGACATTGAGGAGTTTTGAGCACCCAAGCTTCAACTTTCAATATCTCTTTTTTTTTTTTTTTCGCTGAATCACTTTCAATATCTCTATCTACCTACTTTCTGTATTGAATCAATATAATTAAATTATATCATACGCCAATGCTTGATTCTTGTACGTTTGGGTTACCATTTTTGTCCCCACATTAGGTTATTAGTACCGTATCCCTACCCTAGGCATAATCACTCCATGCAATTCAGCTGCATGTCTAAATTGCTAAGGTATCAATCACTCTTAGGATCATTTGTTGTTGCCGTCACCTTTACGGAATTAACTTTAACTGATGTGGTAATACACGCTGTACATGCAAATTAATGCATGAGAATTCATGACAAAGACATATATATATATATATTACAAGGTTATTGGAAACCTTATTTAGTCCAAAACAATAACTCCTGCTCTGCTCTGCTCTGCTTCTGACTCTCTCGGCCTCTCCCTCAAAATGCCATCCTGGTGGGCAAGAAACTCAAAAAGAAATGCACAACAAGGTCACAGGAAACAAGTTGAAGAAGCCAGGAAGAGCCCAGCTTCAACTTCTACTAATTACAACAACAAGAGGAATCTGAACAGAGAGACGCAAAAGAGCTTGGATGAAGCAATCTTCTTTGCTCGGAATTCTAAGAAAACAAGTCAAGATTTCATAGATTCTTCCATTTCTGCTAATGGGTTCTCTGTCTTTCGCAGTTTTGATTCAGATACAGGAAGCCTGACTGTGGAGAAGAAAGCATATCCTCTTCCTCAGCCTCCTATAAGCGTTAATATGTTTTATTCTGAGACGATGCCACTTTCAGTTTCCAGTGAGAGTACATCTTGGTGTTCTTCTTGTGATAAGTGTAATGAAAACAATGGTGATCATGGGGAATTTGGTTCGTTTAGGTTTGTTTCTTCCTTCCCCTATTCTGGCTTTTTAGTCTCTGAACTTCTGTAGTTCTGTTGGTCAATTAAATTCAGGTTCTTTTTTTTTATGATATAGAAAACAATTATAACTTGGCCTCCATTTGCATTTTGATTTCTATGTTCTCTGTTATATCTTTCCCAGTTCATTTTAGGCCAAGTAATTGCGTGAAGCACAAAGGTAAGTAGGTGTTTCTATGCCCAGCCAGTGGAACTTCAACACTATGCTTCAAATCAAGTCATTTTTATTTTATGGCTATTTTTTTAAATAAAAAAAAGCAGTTTAAAGTTTTCTGTCCCACTTTTCCTGCTCTACTCTATACTCCACCAATAAAAACTTGCCACATATTCACCTAATTAATTAAATACTACTATTAATTAATAACGGTAGCATTAATAAGTCAATAATGATAGTATTTAATTAGTTAGGTGAACACATGGTAAGTTTTTATTGATAAAGTATAGAGTGGAGCAGGAAAAGTGAGACAGAAGATTTGGATTCGTTTAAAGACAAAAGCAGGAGTTTGTTTTATAGAGAAGGTTAGAAGGATGTACATAACTGTTTTCTTTGCTAGTTTGTAAATATGGATTTTTTGCAAGTTATTTTGGAGCAAAAAGTCTTCTTTCTGCCCTTTACTGCAAGTTGTGTCACTCTTGAAATCATTAACATATCTTGCTCTTAAGGATTTCTTTCGAATATAATACTTTTCCAAATAACATAATAATTGCAAAACCACTATAAAAGCTTACCAAAACATTAAAAGCAAAACCAACTTCCTCTGATTTGTCGCGTTCCTTGTCACAAAACAAAACAAGCAGAATACTCATAATTAAAACACCATTTTCCAACGAAGTTTGCTAACCGCAATGAGATTTGAGAACAGAAGTGGTAAGGGCATTGTTGGTGGTGGTTATGGTGATTTTGTTTTGGTGGAAGTAGCCACTACGATGGCTATTTGGGCTAAAAATTCAATAATCAGAAGGTGATCAAGAGCCACACATTCTCTATAGTCTATTCTTGGAGGTTAGCTTAGCAATTGTTGGAATTGATTTGTATCTACTCTCCATGCTTTGGCTTTTTGAGGTTTGAGTCTGATTCTAAGATATTTTATGGAGTTATTTATGATGTAATGAGTTTTTGTTTGAAGTAGAAAATCGCTGTGGAAGTGAAACATCAAGAATTCATCCATGATTTTGACAGTAATTGTGTAATCTTCCACTTTTTAACAAAAGAAATGCTACATGGTTATCACAGACTATTTGAAGAATCCCGGTGCGAATCATGGTCAAGAATTTCATGCCTGGAATCCAAAACTTTAACAGCTTGCACATTTCCTCAGGATCTGCTCTTATGTGATACAAGTTTGGAGTCTCCATCTGTAAAGCTTGAAAGTAGAAGGCATCCATGTCATGCTCTTCCCCTTCCTCCAGGTTCTCCACCTTCAGAGAAACTTCAGTCGAAGTGGAGAAAAGGAAAGCTTCTAGGAAGAGGGGCATTTGGGCATGTTTATGAAGGATTCAATAGGTAGCATAATTTCCTCCCTCTTTTCGACTTCACTGTTTTCTTGTTGGGCTTCAATACTAGTGAAATGCAAAAGATAAGGAGTTGCGGAAAAAAAAGCTATAGTTACTTGGATATTGATGTAATTTAATGTTGTAAATACAGTGAAAATGGACAAATGTGCGCAATAAAGGAAGTAATGGTCATTTCTGATGATCAGGCCTCAAAAGAATGTCTCAAGCAACTGAACCAGGTGTGTCTCTCATATTTTTCTGCAAAAATGAAGGATTGCATTTGCATTGTATGGTTGCTTTTTATTCTCTACTGAACCGATTTTGATATTTGTATCTAAAACACTGAATTTGAAGCATCATGACATAGGTATTAGAATAATATGTAACACATTCTACATGTGTAAACAGGAAATAGCATTGCTTAGTCAGCTGTCACATCCAAACATTGTCCAATTTTATGGAAGCAAACTGGTACGCAAACATCAATCATTTTAAATCATTTTTCTACTGTGAAATCCATGTTATTCTCAGCTTTGAATCTATCATTTGGGTTTGAACTCAAAAAAGTTGCTTAGCGAGTCAGCGAGATTAACTACCACACAGTGGTATAAAAATCTCTGATTTATTCAACTGAAGTGAGTTTGATGACAAATTATGTTTATAACATATGTCCGATCCTTAAGCAGTCTATATACTATCTTCTTTAGATCCATTTCCAGATTTGAGATAGTAGTGTTTTACATTGTACCCTAAAATAAGCATTTGTTCATGTGCATATGATCCTTTATGTTTTGCTAGAAAATATAATAGATAAAGATGGAGAAACAGTTAATTTATGACTTCTGGAGTTAAATCCGCCAAACTACTGGGAAAGGAACGTGTAACTGGCATAGCAAATAACTCCGAATTCTTGATGCAGGGTAGAGAAAAACTTTCAGTTTATTTGGAGTACGTTTCTGGCGCCTCAATTGATAAATTACTGCGGGAATATGGTCCATTTGAGGAACCTGTTGTCCAAAGTTACACCAGGCAAATTCTTTCTGGGCTAGCTTATTTACATGGAAGAAATACAGTGCACAGGTTATTGGATGTTTCAAAAGTTTTAGTTGTTATGGTTCTTGTGGTATTTACTTACATGGAAGAAATACAGTGCACATGTTATTGGATGTTCCAGTAGTTTTAGTTGTTACGGTTGTTCTGGTATATAGTCTGTAATTTTAGGAACTGAAACTTGTATTTTCTTTGGCAGGGACATCAAAGGCGCAAACATATTAATAAATCGTAATGGTGAAACTAGACTCATTGACTTTGGCATGGCTAAACATGTATTATTCTTCTATATTTCTTCTGAATAATTCCACATTTATTGTGTTCTTTCCTAAACAAATCATCTCTGATCTCCTACTTATTTCTTTACATCAGACAACATCCTGCTCTTCAATGCTTTCTTTTAGAGGAAGCCCTTATTGGATGGCACCTGAGGTAGTAGTTTCTTCCAAATTTCTCTCCTTCCATATCATTCTCACTTCCGTCTTCTTACCTTCGATGTTTATAGTTTGGCAATGATTGTCTTTTGTAAATATTTTCTCCAGGTGATAATGAATTTGGGTGGTTATGGTCCTGCGGTTGATATCTGGAGCCTAGGTTGTACTGTTCTTGAAATGGCTACTTCAAAGCCACCTTGGAGCCAGTATGAAGGGGTATGTCATTGTAGATTTATAATTTGCATCTCTTTAGTTTAAGGACCAATCTCATATTATTTTATCTTTCCCTAGGTAGCTGCACTATTTAAAATCGCAAACAACAAAAGTTTTCCTGAAATCCCTAGTCACCTTTCAGAGAATGCACATAGTTTCCTTAAACTTTGCTTGCAGAGGGACCCCTTGGCACGTCCTACAGCTGCACAACTACTACATCACCCCTTTTTCCAAGATCAAGGGACAAGAAAATTTTGAAAGTTGATAATTTCTAAAGTCATGAGTGAACTTGAAAGATGAGGTGCAAAAGTTTGGTTTTGCATAGAATTTTTGTACAAATAACCATCCAGAAGCAACTCTGTTCTATGTGCTATGCAAATGATGGAAGCTGGCTGTTCTGACTTCTGAGGGTTTGGCACTTGCAGAAATTCTCTATTTCTGCAACTTCCTTCATGGTTAAATGTTCAAGACCAACTTTTGCTAAATTTTTATAGAATCTGTTGGCCAATTGCATTAAAATTTGTATCATAAGAAATTTTCAGTAGCAGAGATGGACATACCAATAGAGGTCAGGAGATTAAGCTGCCTTAGGCACCATAGTTCTTTTAAATATGTAAAAAAGCTGTAAATATCTTGTCTTATGTTTTCTATAAAGATAAGGGCACAACTGCTTTGTATGTAACAACGAAAGAAATGATATCTGTTATAATAATAACAGAACTACATGCAATATTTTTCATCAAGAATTTTTTGTATAAGAAACACAAATGTCTATCCTACCATATTGATCGGATATAAATCCAGTTATTAAACTAGTTTCCAAGAGTCAAGACTAAGCTTGACTGTTTGTAATGTAGGAGACTTTGCTCTCATACTCCATCAGGCTCATTTAATAGTGGGGGCATATTATGGTTTCTACAATATGATGGAGGTTAGCGGGATGGCAAGAAGTAAGTAATTATCAGCCATATAATTTAAACTCATGTATAAACTGTAACGGGTATGGCAAGGAGAAAAGTGGAGAGAGATTGAGGTGACAAAAAAACCAGGTTCACCAGGTGGTATGAACATAGTTGGATACCCTTGACTGCTCCTTATTGTTCTATTGTCATCTTTAAATGTATGGCACATACTTAGCCCATAGAAATAAAATAATGGTTGATTGAATCACTGAGATTAAGAAACACGAGCAGAATTAAAAACAGATTCACTACAAAAATAATCATGTGTGCACAAAAATCTGCAGTCATACACTGACTCAACGCACTTCACATAAAGAAAATGCCAGAGAGAGTAGATTCAAACCCTGAGCTTTAATTATGCAATCATCTTTCGATTTAAGGGAATTCTACACAACAGCACAAACACAGTTTACTAGTAAATTGAATGCAGTCTGTCCATATCAAAATTGGCCTAAAAGTACTACATAGGATCATGTAATCTATAGGTGAACTTTGGTCAACCTGCACAAGCTCTCAAAACATAAGGCCCATCCTAAAATGAATAATCCTTTAAATCTGACTTTAGGTCCTCCACTTCTATGTCAGCCATGCACTCTTCTTCAGTAAGGGAAGGGAGTTGCCTAGTCTTGCGCTTTACGTTATGCTTGTGCCAATCACTCTTAAAGTGATCCCTAAATCCGTTGGCATCCCCAAAAGATGCATTGCATGTGCTGCACTTGTTTTGCTTTCCCTCTGCCTTGGCATTCCCATTTCCGCCAGAGATAGTAGTCTGCTTTTGTAAATTTTCACTCAGTTGGGACACAGAGTCAGCAGATTCCTTGGGCAGGCGTGATGGGCCAGATGGCGCATCATCATAATCATCATAATGATCCACATGGGTGTCCTCCTCCACATGCACAGAGTATGCAAGGACTTCAAACCTTCCTTGCAAACTGCTTACAAATTCACTACAGTCCCGATATAAACCAGGATCCACTTCACAAATCTGTGCAACATTTAAACAAACATAGAATATGTAAGTAAACAGAGTTGCCTCATTTCAGAAATCTGCTTACCAACAAATAAACAATATGAACAACACAAACTGCTAAAAAGAGATTAATGATCATACATAAGTGTATGAGATTCCACTAAGCTAACTAGCATGCTGGAAGTGTACCAACTGATATTATATTGTCCTTTACGAAAAGGAAACAAAATTTTCATCTTACAATGCAAAATGCTCTTTACAGGAAAATTAAAATTTAACAAATATAAACCGCTTTTTTCGTTTTCTACATCAAAAAGCGTACAAAAGACTTCAGATGCATCTTGAATTCTAATTTTTTGGGGAATTAACACCACAACCCCCCCCCCCCCCCCCCCCCCCCCCCCCCCCCCCCAAAACAAAAATCATGTAACATTCTGCTTTATGTGGGTTAACTGGAGACCACTTGGGCCTATGAAGGTAGTATTTGATTCTAGGTCTGAGGAATAACACCAATAGAATTTACTAGCTAAATTGAGTGATAGTGCATAAAACTACACAACTTCAACTATCAAAAACCAAAAGTAAAAAATTAAAGCAGCAATCGGTCTCTGAATTTGGTCCCTGATCCACCATATTACAAGTTCCACACTCCTAATAGACATCGGTGCATTTCAATCCATTGTTATCCAACTTAATTCTTCTTATTATCTCCACTTGCATACTAGTTTAAAACACTAGGAGCACGAGTATGAGAGTAAGAGTGAACTAACACTAACCTAAGCAAACTGATCTGGGGTAAGAATTTTTTTTTTTTTGGTAAGTAATAAGATTTGTTGATATCAAAAAAGGGACAATCTAGTACACAGGAAGTGTACAGGGGTCAACAAATCAAGTACAAAAATTACATAAATCAAGAAAATCAAGAAAAGATGAAAATGATTGGTTTCGCAAAGGTAACAACCAATCGAATAAGGTTCTACAGAAAAATAACTAGAGGGTCTGGCATGGATTTCTCATTATCTTCAAAACACGTGCTATTTCTTTCCCTCCAAAGGCACCACATTAAACAATGGGAGGCAATTATCCATATATGTCCATTATAGTTAACAGTAAAAGACATTTGTACATTGATAACATAGGACCCAAACTTACAACGGATGGATGACTTCCAGACTCATCTTTTGAGGTGATGCTAGCATTCCAGACATTCAGCTTCTCCAGAAGTGAGGCAAAATCCTTTTCCAGAACACCAATTCGTAATCTCATTGGCGACCGCTTTATTGGAAAGTGCTTCTGAAGCTCATGTATAACCTCCAATGCCTGAATAAGATACATCATTATTAGCTCAAACGCCTGAGAGTAAAATCACTGTAACTAATAACAAATTCCATGACCATCACAGACTCGTTATAACACACTCACTGAAAATCGTGCTTTTCAGTGTGTAACAAAATTTTCCCATTTCATAAAACAATGTGGTGATCAAAATAAAGCATATTATTACTACTTATTGATACCTGCTTCTTAGAGTTGCTATGAGGATCAACAGCGAAATGAATATCGCGCATAAGCCGCTCAATCATGCCAATGGTGTAAGGACGCTGAGTTTCGGTATTGAATGTCTTCTGCATAACAATGGTGGCGATATCGCGAAACTGATTGGACAACTGAGATTCCCTCTCCTTCCCAGCCACTTGAAGCTCTCCTTTATCCAAAATCTGCCCAACAAAACACACACACACAATAAGCAAGTCCCATTTGGGATGCACTTATAATGTCTCGCACTTATATTTCAATACAAATGAGTATTATTATGTACAACAAATAAAGAGAGAAAGATAAAACAGACCTCCAAGCAAATTTGAGTCTGGTCATCAGTTCCAAAAGCTTGAAGCAATTCTTTGGACTTGGAAAGAATTCCTTTGGAGACATTAGAATAAACGGTGTGTGATTGCAACACTTCATCCAAGTCTTTCTCTCTGTTCCAAAATCACAACAATAATAATAGAACAGTATGTGATTGCATAACTGAAAATTTTATTAGGTTGAAATTACCAAAAATTGAACAGTTTAAAAAGAAAATGGGAGAGAGAGACGTACACGCCGGAGCGCCAAGAGAGGACCTTGTTTTTGTAGCAAGCGATCTCGAAGCGGGTGCCGTGCTTTTTGAGGCGAACCACTGCAACGTTGGTAAGCCTCTTCTGCCCTACCGGCTGCACCAGCGTCCGCGACATGATTCGCTATTCCTCAGACGATAGGATTGAGAAGATTGATTGTTGCGTTTTTCAGTCGATGGCAATATTTTTTGTTTTGTTTTTAATGATTAACGTGTAGGGGCAAAATACAAAATCAGTTTATCCTCAACTTTGGGCTAACGCTGACAATTACCAAATTGTTATAGAAAATACCCAATATGGTCTTAAGCACCAACGTTACTGTTTTTTTTTTTTTTTTTTTTTTTTAAGAATATTAAGTATTTCAACCAATCGAGGAAAGAAAAAAAAATATCTTAAAGAAAGTGACATTAATGTATATCTAAAAGGATCTAAGCACAAAACTTATTAAGATGCTAAGAGGTTATTTGGCTTTTTATTTATTTATTTATTTTTTTATCGTTCATCATTCTTCACTCATCATTTAAAATACCCCAACTTCCTAAGGTAGCATGTTTAGCACTTGTTTCCAATTTTGATAACTCAAAAAATTTTACTTTTTGTGGGATCCACGGATTGACTTGGTGCAACTTTTACCCTTTTTTTTTTTTTTCTTCAACCCCCAATACCTAAAATCACTGAACCCAATGAAAAAAAAAAAAAAAAAAAAAAACCAAACCCAGAAACACAATGTGAAAAGGAGGAGAAGAAGAAGAAGAAGAAGACCACCCAGCGTGAAAGAAAAAAGAAAAAAAGAAGAAGAAGAAGATCACCCAAACTCACTGAACCCAGTGAAAAAAAAAAAAGCAAAAGTTGCGGTTGAACCTCTACTTTTGGGTCCCTCAATGTGTGTATTTACAAAAATGCTATCATAACTTTGTTTCCATAACTTGAAAACACTTAAAATGTGTTTTCAATTTCCATAACTCATCATTCAAAAATCAGAGAATTGAGTGATGGAAACAAAAACTGAAAACATCCCCAAATAAACCATTCATCCTTGGGACTCACGTTTTTTGAGTTATGGGTGATGTAAACAGAGTTATGAGTGATAGAAACTGAAAATCCAAACAACCCCTAATTATCATCTATCAAGCTACCTAGACATATTCCAATGTTCCATCCCAAAAAAATGCTACCTATACATATATAATTGCCCTTACACATATAATAATTGCTATAATGCATTTATAGAATGCAGTAACTAATGGACAAAGGGGTCGTGGCACCCCCCCGCACCCACAAATTTTTATTTAATAATTTAAAGTTTAAAATTTTAAATTTTTCGTTTAATTCTCCTTGAGAATTAAGTTGGTTAATAAAGGCCTCATAATTAAAAACAACCAACTAGCTTTAACAACCAACTGCATATGCCCCCTCTTACAACAAAAATAAAAAGGCTTTCTACTTAACAAACACCTAAATTTGTTTTCACAAAAAAAGAAATAAAAAAACTAAACTTAAATAGAAACATTATGTCCACGACACTTTTATAACAAATCTTAAGTAATAGGTTGTTATTGGCTGTTACAGGTGGACAAAAAAGTAAATTAAGTTGTGAATTCAAATTAGAACTAATAACAACTTACCACCTATAATTTCTTGTGAAAGTGTTGTGAATGTAACACTTTTCAAACTTTAATAAAGTTATGGCATTGAATGTTTTAAGTACCTCACACAATGTTGCCAACTCATCCAAAGACTAGCAATATTGATTAGGGTAATGGCTCTCATTCTCATTCCTTCCCCCATATTTTGGAACTTTAAGATTGAAAATTATATTTTCCTTTCATATTTTTTTAGTTTATTTACTAAATTAAGTAATAATAATAATTTATATTAAAAAAAAGAAAAAGAAAATGTAGATTAAATATATTTTTATACGTTTTGGTATTGATATAACTAACTTCACCAAAAAAAAAGTATTGATATAACAAAAAGAATGGAGAACAAATTATGTTTTGAAAATCTATTTTGTCTTTTTTTAATATAGCTTTGGTGAGTATTTATAATATCACGTTGAGTAATTAAGATAGCATCGAAATTGAATGCGCTATTTTTGTATCAAATTGTTTGGATTTTGTGTTTTCTTAAAGTTATATTTTTCTCTCATCATCATAGTTGTGGGAACCAGGGTGAACTCAAGGAATTGTGGGCCTAGATTAGACTTAGAGAGGGCCTATATGAGCGTTAGTAAAAAGAGTCTGGGCCCAAACTAAGCGATTCGAAGAAGGTCCAAATCTGAAGTCCGAGGAGAAGGGAAAGCTCGAAAGCTTAGGCAAACGATTGAAGATTGTCAGGCCATGCCTAGGATACTGTTTAACAGAAGGAATACTAATTTGCCCGAATGAAAGTTGGAGAAAGTTTCCTAATGAAGCCATCGTCTCCTTCGCATTAAACCCACTACATCAACCAGCCATGCGGCATTTATGACTAAATGACTATTTTGAACAATGTCCCAACTGTTGGGAAAATACATGAAAAATACAGTTTTGTATTTCATACAAAAACACTCAGCGGAATATAAACGGATCTACTTAATTCATGTGAGGTAACATGCAATGTCTGAATTTTAGAAACAAAAAACAATAATGTGTACCTTGATGTGGTGAAATTCAAAACAAAATAAAGATTGAACTTGGGAAGACTTTCAATATTCACTTCAATTCCACAATGTGCCCAAGATATGTGGTCTCTCAGTCAGTTTTATACGTATTTGTTCAAGAGAATAACCAAGTGTTTTGAGAAAAAACTCTGAAAATTTCTCTTTTTAATCATATGTATATTTTTGCACAAAAGAGACAAATAAAGCTCTAACTCCAATGAGTTTTAGACTTATTTGTCAACTCTTAACAATCCTAAAGTTACCATTAATTATATTTAATACCACTATATAAATATTGTGAAGGGAAGAGGATCCAAAACTATAGATAAAGTAATTGAGGACATCACCAAGGAAGCAAACCTCGGGAAACATTAGCAGAATGTCCTTGAAAAGATAATCGTTACCTTACGCAAAAGCAAAAAGACTACAGTGGACAAGGGTTTTGAGGACACCAACTTATCCTTGAAAAGTCGATAATCAAAGTTAAGGGGAGCACGGTTAGGGATGACAATTCGTGTTCGCGTGTCGGGTTCTTGTCGTGTCAACTCATGAGTATTCGACGATATAGGTCGACACTAACCCGACATGTTTATTAAACAGGTCAAGATTTCTCAACTCTAACACGACCCATTTATTAAACGTGTCAGTTGTGTCGACCTGTTTATTAAATTTTATCAAAATGAAAAAAAAATTATGAAAAAACAAACAAATAAATATTTTTAATATAAAATTCAGAAATAACGAGTAATTGCATCACAAATAATCATTCAAAATTAAAACATATTATAATATCACAAATAATCATTCACAATATGTCAAAAAATATAAACCACAACAAATAATAAGTTTATATACCTAAAGTTTGAAGGGTATATTGGTAAAATGTCATTTAATTAAACGAGTCAGATGGGTCAAACGGGTTCTATATGTTCAACACTAACCCAAACCATTTATTAAATGGGTCAGCCGTATTAACTCGAATATGATACAAATCCGTTAAGCCTCAACCTATAACCTGCTAATTTCATGTCGTGCCGTGTCGTGTCGGGTTCGCAGGTCATGTCTAATTTTGCCACCTTAAAGCATGGTGCAAACCGAGGGTGAAAAAGGGTTGCTTGGCACTAGGTAAAGAAGAAAGGAAAGAGGAAGGATAAAACAATCATCCTCTCTGCATTAAATGCATTGCAACCACTTCGCTGACCGCATTAATGGAAAAATGACTTATAAATAGTGTCCACACAGCTTATACCTTAGTGTAAAAACCTTCCATCAAGGCCCTGATGGGACAAGTATTAGGGAAGTCCAATCCTAACCCTCCAAATGTAGAGTTCAAATGCATTTTGGCTGATTATATAAAACCAAGAAGCACTAGGACCGGTGGAGGATTTTTCTTTTGGCTTAGGATAGAGAAATTATTTGTAATCCTTACCTCGGATTGAAACCTGACGACACCATCTTAACCATTTCAAGGTTGTTCTTGACTGAATTTGCTCTGACTTCTTTTGGAATTTGCTTTACTTATGTTATCTTGTAAATGTTTTCCTTATGTTGTTAGATTATAAACAGCCATAATATAAATTTTTAGGATCTTGAATTGTCATGATTTCACAACTACACAAATTAATTATAAAGCTTACCTTGATCCATTGCTGAACTTTTCTTAAGATCAAGTTTTAGTATAAGAGGCACTTAATCCTTATATGATTGGCTTTTCTCTCTTTGGCCCTCTTTTCTCTTTCATTATTCATTATATTTGATGGGGTAGCTGATTGTCTCTTTATAGGTAAAGAGAGGACCAAATTCTTTATATCTTTAACCTCCACTTGCCCATCAAAGTTGGAGCTACGTAGAAAAATTACTTCTCCATTAACTAATATTTTAAGGACATGTAACTTTTTATTAAACCATAACATATATGAAGTTATCAAATTAATACGTTATCAAATGAGACAATTTATTCTTACATTCTCTCACTTGGCCCATATGATAACTTATGTCAAGGCTTAATAAGATTAACTATTAGGTGCACAATGGTACATATCCTCTTACTTTAAATTGTTCATCATAATACTATAATTAAACAACCCACTAATGCAAGTCATGACGGTTCCATATCAATTATACGACAAAGTTCCTTCCATGTACTACAACACTAGCAACCTACTTAATATAGCCTATCAATGAGAAGTGACTTAAAAGGTCCAACAATAATGCCTCTTTTGTTAGAGATTATTCCTGCTATTATTCATTCATCATTATATATGTATGTACATAAAATAAAATATGAATAATCAGAAACAAAATTCTCCAAGTGTCAAAAGTATAAAGTAATATTAAAATAACAACCATAAAGTTCTACATTCAAGACCCATTTGATCAACATGTTCCTTAAATGTTTTAGGAGGTAACCCCTTTGTCAATGGATCTACAATCAGAAGTTGTGTGCTTATGTGTTCTATTGACATTCGTTTTTTTTTGAACTTCTTCCTTAACCGTAAGGTATTTCAATTCCATGTGTTTCGCACCATTAAAATACTTATCGTTTTTAGAGAAAAACACAGCTGCAGAATTATCACGATAAATTCTCAGTGGCTTGGAAATAAAGTTAACAATGCCAAGTCCTGTAATAAAATTCTGCAACCACAATCTATGAATTGTGGCATCAAAGCATGCCAAAAATTCAACTTCCGTAGTGGATGTAGCAGTGATAGTTTATTTTGAACTTTTCCATGATATTGCTCCTCAAGCTAATATGAACAATTAACCAAAAGTGTGCTTTCTACTATCAACACATTTAGCAAAATTTGAATTTGAGTAACCAATGACCTCAAGATTATCAGATCTCCTAAATGTGAGCATGTAATCCTTTGTGCCTTGCAAGTACCTCATCACCTCCTTTGCAACTTTCCAATGATTCAATCTTGGATTGCTTTGGTATCTTCCTATCATACCAATTGCAATGCTGATGTCGGGCCTTGTGCATGTTTGAGCATACATTAAACTTCCTACCGTAGAAGCACAAGGAATTCCTTTCATTTGTTTTCGTTCCCATTCATTTTGTGGGTATTGCATAAGGTTGAATTTTTCCCCTTTTTGAATTGAGGCAACCCCAGCAGAACATTTCTCCATATTGAATCTTTCTAGAACTCTTTCAATATATGCTTTCTGAGACAATCCTAACAGTCCTCGTGATCTATCTTGGAATATTTCTATTCCTATTACATAAGTTGCCTCACCTATATCTTTCATTTCAAAGATCTTAGAGAGAAACTTCTTGGTTTTATGCAAAAAACCAAGATCACTACTAGCAACCAAAATATCATTAACATACAAAATTAAAAATATAAACTTACTCCCACTAACTTTTAGACAAATACACCGATCAACAGTGTTTTCCTTGAATTCAAAAGTTGTAATGGTATCATTAAACTTAAGATACCATTGTCGGGAAGCTTGTTTAAGTTCGTATATTGACTTCTTAAGTTTGCAAGAAAAGTGTTCCTTACCCTTAATGGAGAAACCTTTAGGTTGATTCATATAGACATCCTCTTTTAAACACCCATTCAAGAAAGCAGTTTTGACATCCATTTGGCACAACTCCATATCATAATGAGCTACCAATGCCAAAATGATTCTAAGTGAGTCCTTCTTGGATACAGGGAAGAAGTTTTCTTGGTAATCAATGCCTTCTTTCTAAGTGAAACCTTTGGAAACAAGTCTAGCTTTGAATCATTTGATATTGCCCTTACAGTCATGCTTGGTCTTAAAGACCCACTTACTACCAACTTTCTTTTATCCTTTATGTAATTCGATGAGATCCTAGACTTCATTTTGGTCAATTGATTTCATTTCATCTTTCATTGCATCCATTCATTTAATAGAATCAATACTTTTTATGGCTTGTGAAAATGAACTAAATCTTTTACTTGTTCCTATATCAAAATTAGATTCATGTAATCATTAGAAATAGCAAACTTTCTCTCTCTTTGAAATCTTCTTAATGTTATTTCTTGTGGTTCTTTTACTACTTGTTCATTGGTGAGCATCTCATTATGGAGTAGTGGTTCATTAATTTGTTGTTTAACAATTGTTGGAACAACAATTTCATTTGAAGTCATAGGTAGTGGAACTTCTACCTTAACTTCTTGAAGATCCACATTTCGTAGATTATCACTTCCATTAATTTCACCATTTTCAATGAATCTGGCATTACCTGTTTCCACAATTCTTGTACTATGGTAGGATAGTAGAACCTAAACCCTTTAAACTTTTTAGGATAACCTTTAAAGTAACCACTGATTGTTCTTGAGTCTAATTTCTTTTCAAGTGGATTATAAATTCTAGCCTCCATTGGACAACCCCAAACATGCAGGTGTCTTAAACTCAGTTTCCATCCTGTCCACAATTCAAAAGGAGTTTTTGGAACTGCCTTGCTAGGAACCCGATTTAATAAATACACAACGGTCTTAAAAGCATACATCCACAATGATAAAGGTAATATGGAATTACTTAACATACTCCTAAACATATCCATTAGAGTATGATTGCGTCTTTTATCTACACTATTTTGTTGTGGTGTACTTGGCATAATGTATTGTGCATAAATGTCATGCTTTTCAAGGAGTTCAGCAAATGGGCTTGGGCATTGCCCTGATTCATCAAGCTTTCTATAATATTCACCACCTTAATCTGATTTAATGATTTTCACTTGTCTTTCTAATTGCCTTTCTACCTTAGTAATGAACATTGCAAGGGCTTCTACTACTTGAGATTTTTCATGCAATAAATAAATATAAGTGTAACGTGAAAAATGATCTATAAAGGTGATAAAATATTTTTTTTACCGAAAGATAGAGCATCAAAAGGCCCACAAATGTCTGTATGAAAAATTTGAAGAAGCTCTGTACTTCTTGTAGCACTTTTCTTAGTGTGTTTGGTTTGTTTGCCTTTAATTCAATCCACACACACACACACACACCGAGATCAGTAAAATCTAGGTTTGGGAGAATCCCATCTTTTACTAGTCTCTCTAACCTTTCTCTGGAAATGTGTCCCAACCTTTTATGCCACAAATTTGAGGAATTTTCACTAATTAGGCTACGTTTAGTACCAATACAATGATGCAAGGTGAGAAGGGTTTCAACAAATTCATCATGAAGGTTAAATTTGTACAAACCATTAGAAAGAATACTGAAACCAACAAAAGAGGTATTCTTAAATAAAGTAAAATTTATTCCCAAATTTTATGAATTATCCATCAAGATCAAGTTTAGGCAAAGAGACTAAATTTCTAGAAAGGGAAGGAACATAAAATGTTTGAAACAAATCTATGTGTTTATTGGTACCTAGAAATAAACGATAAGTCTCAATTGCTTCAATTGGTGCTTTGACCTGATTTTCCATTAATACAAAATTCTCATTTGGATTTATGGTCTGGATTAAAAGAAATCCTTGCATCGTATTTGAAATATGAGTAGTAGCCCCAGAATCAAGCCACCAAGTATTAGAAGGAACTTCAGTTAGGTTTAATTCGAAACATACAGAAATATAACCTTTAATTAAAGATTTACCTTTTCTTTCAAACCATTGCATACATTTTGGGTAATCTTTCTTAAAATGTCCCAACATTTTACAGAAGTGACATTTATAATTGTCATTTTCCTTCTTTTGAGGCTGACTAGCTAGATTAGGATCACTTGTTTTGCGTGATCCATGCATCAAGCCTTTTCTAGGCTTCCTCCATTTTCTTTCAGCTTCTTGATTTATGAGATGAATTGAATGTTGCTCAAGTTTCTTGAGTCTTGCCTCTTCTTGATTAAGTATAATGGCCAATTGATTTAAATTCCACTTATCTTTCATAGTGTTGTAATTAATTTGAAATGGCCCATACTGAGGAGGCAAGGAATTCAATATAAATTGAACAAAAAAAACTCATCTACATTCATCCCTAGAGTCTTTAATTAAGCAGCCAAATTAGCCATTTCAATAGCATGCTCCTGTATCCCACGCTCACTATCAAATTTCATGGTGGTAAGTTTAGCCATTAATGTCCCTGCAAGGGACTTGTCAGATGTTTTATACGGTCTTCCACATTTGAAAGGAATTCTTTTGCATTGTCAGTTTTAGGAAGTGCTGTCTTGATATTGTTTGCTATGGTTATTCGCAAAAACATAATACTTAGTCTATTTGATTTTTCCCATGCTTTGTACAAAGCCTTTGCTTCCGCATTGCTTGTATCAGTAAGTGCATACGGTTTCTCAGATCCATGTGTTATACCAAGATCTAGTGCACTGAGGTGAAACTAAACTTGTTCTTTCTAATAGGAGAAATTTGTTCCATTTAGCTTGGGAATAGATGAAGCATGTGAATGCAGTGAAACAGGGACTGATACTGCAAACAAAGTAATAATATATGCTCACTACATTAGTGCTAAGAGTTATCGATTAAGGAACAATAAACTATAATGAAAAATTTGTTTAAACAATGATAAATAGTATTACCGTGACCACCTTTGGACTATTCTTATGGTAAACTATTAAACAGTTATAGTGATTCCTTTTAATCTAGTAGGACGAATTAATAAAATATTCATAATTAAGTTGATCTATTACATTTGGCTATCCGTTCCAATCTCAAACATGAATATCCATCAACTATCCTATTCCAATTTATTAATCACTGGAAAGTGGTGCACCTTTGGGCCAACCTAATATTCTTGTGATTAAAAAATTGTGATTTGCAAAGTTACTAATTTTTAACACTAGGGAAAATGTGTTAAATTTCAGTTAATTTGACTTATTATCTATGCGTCTTTTCGATTGGGCCATTTTGGTGACTACCAATACGGCAATATGTATCATAAGATAGACTCTAAATTAAAATTAATGACTTTGCATGAACGTTAAATTAACTGTGATATATTCCTACTAATATAGACGATTATAATCACGTATAATCTCATAGAATGATAAAAGTATCACTGTTGCTTTATATTAGAACCCAATATATGCCAAAGCTATGTTTGGACTATTTAAATGGCTAAGTGACCAAGTATAACATTCTGCCACACCAATTAAACACGTTAATATCATTTATATATATTAGCACTAATTTACGATGAAGTGATGTACCATTAGTAAAACCAAATAATTGGTTAAAGACCATTATAATTTGGTCCATGTAAAACTGTTATATCCTGAAAAACATTCTAATCATAATTTTGTTTTGCAGCTTACGAGAGACAAGCAAAATGATGTGTTCCTAAATTGATTCATGATTTATATCTGGTGCTAAATAAATTAATAATGAGGAAAAAGCTACTTATATCAGTTTCAAGGAATAATACGGAAAGCAACCGAAAACATCAAAGTTAAATTCATTGATGTGTTATATTTTTGGATAAAGAAACCAATTATTTTATAAAACGTATGACACTTATCGAAGTGAGCAAGCACGAGAGAAAATTCATGATAATTTTAAAAAACAAGCTCTGATACCACATGTAAATGTTTTCTTTATGTTGTTAGATTATAAACAACCATAATATAAATTATAGGATCATGAATTATCATGATTTCACAACTACACAAATTAATTATAAAACTTACCTTGATCCATTGCTGAACTTTTCTTAAGATCAAGTCTAAGTATAAAAGGCACTTAATTCTTCTAGGATTGGTTTCTCTCTCTTGACCCTCTTTTCTTTTTCACTATTCAGTGTATTTAATAGGGTAGCTAAATGTCTTTTTTATAGGTAGAGAAAGGACCAAATTCCTTGTATCTATAATCTCCACTTGTCCATCAAAGTTGGAGTTATTTAGGAAACTTATTTCTCTATTAACTAATGTTTTAAGGACATGTAACTTCTTATTAAACCACAATATATATGAAGTTATCAAATGATACTTTATCAAATATGACAATTTATTCTTACATATCTTTCTTATAATGGGTATTTAAGGTTGATCATGCATCCCACATCTTAAAAATTAATTGTGTGAGCAAAAATATCAGGTTAAAACCTGTCAACTTTATTGTCTAAAACTTTTTGTCTGCCAAAAATATAATTGCACTCTAGGCCTTATTTATAAATTATCTCTCAAGACTTTATTAAACATTTAACCCCTTCATAAAAATATTTGCAGTAATACAAAGTCATAATATATAACTGTCACTTTGAAGATTATTACATTTTTATCATTGAGTACCCGGTTTAATCCTTTAAGTTATTCATATATATTTTATGAAATTAGATTTCATAATATATGTACTTTAATAACTTTTTACTAAAGTGGTTAGGTCCAACACTTTGAATAACCAAACTCTTTAAACTTATCTTAAGGGAATATTTTATATCTCTATAAAGAAACTATGAATTTTATCTTGAGAATATATGTTCCTTCAACATTATGTGTGATTGCCCAACATACTGAGGTTTTGACCGTTTGTCTAGATTTCACTCTTGATATATTAAAGAAACTTACATTTCATGATCGGATTCACTATTTCCTCAAGATTGAGAGTTTATGTAAAAAGTCGTGAGATTTGTTATTCATTTGACAACCGTTAATAGAATAATAAATCTCACAACGGACTAGTTCAATATGTCTTATACACTTATTAACATATCAATTAGAAATCTTCACTTCCACGATCAAGATTGTAGGTGCTCATTTTTTAGAAGCCCGGTGTTGGGGATGTTTATCCGACAAAGGACAAAAATGTGATATTAGCCCAAATCTCCCTTTGGGTTCTTTAGAAGTGTTTATTGTAGAGAATCAAGCCCAAAATTCCAAATGTATAATGCACAAAAGGCTAATGGTGCTTTAACAAGAGAGAATCAAAATGCTAATAACAAAAATGCAGAAAAAAGCATAAAAACATAACAGGTCTGAAACTTCGACTCACAGTCACCGAGAAGAGGAAATTGAGAGAGGTTGTGAGGAAGAGAAGTAAGGTTCTCCTGTACCCATATTTCCACCCCTAAGATTCAGAATCGTGAGAATGTTTCCTAGCTCAGTGGGTTTTGGCTCACAAGTTTCAACTCTTTGAAGAAAACATGGTTTAATAGGTCTGAAACTTCGACCCACAATGATCGAGAAGAGGAAATTGAGAGAGGTTGTGAGGAAGAAAGGGAAGGTTCCCCTGTACCCATATTTCCACCCCTAAGGTTTAGAATTATGAGAATGTTGATTGGTTGAATGAGTTTTGGTTTTGAAGTTTCAGTTATGTGGGTAGAACATAGTTGGTTTGTTTATAAGCTGAAAAGAGAGTTTTATATAGAGTTTGGGGTATTGCTCTTGACTGGTTTTTGAGTGGAGGAAGAGGCTTTTATCCCCTATGATACTATTTTCATGTTTTGGCTTGGGTTGCTATTGTTTAAGGAAGAGTTTTGTATGCTTTTAGCATGATTTTGGAAATAAAGTGGGCTTTCTTTAATTGGTTACCCTTGGTCAGAAATTTCAAACCATTGGGAGGCTCACCTAAGTGAGGGCTAGCAGATGGAGTTGGCCAAAGGGAACCAACTATGTTTAAAGGAAAAAAAAAAGGTTTGGGCAAAAACTTTGGGCCATAGTCACCCAGAGCATAAAAGCTGTTTTGAGGTGAAAATTTTGGATACAAGACCTCCTCCATGAGCCTGAGGTGCTACCAGTGTCCTTTGCCTACTTGGTAGTACTTGGTAGCACGCATGGGTTGTGCTCTGCAAAAGGTCCGAAAGGAACTGACCCATACCCTCCAAACCACACTTCCTCAGTTTCCCCCAATAAGTCGCATGGGCTTGGGCCATGCTTAAAAGAATAAAATATAATATAATACATGAATTGAGCCCACAAGGAAATCGGGCTTGTTGAATCGGGCTTGTTGAATCGTGCTTGTAGAAAATGTGTCACGAAAATGGGTATTAAAATTAGCCACCCGAGCACATGTGGCACACGTGTGAGTAGTTGATGTTTCCCATTACTTGAAAATTTTGGGAGTTTGAGAATTAGTCCATCCAAACGCTTCATTTTTTGTTGAGAAGGTATGGATCGATGAAGCCCATTTGTAGAAATGTCGTGAGTCATGGCATCCACTTGTAAGAAAAATCACCAGTCAAAAAGGCCCATTAGTTGAAATGTCATGGTCATAAGTCCAAGAAAGTCAAGTGGTAACCAAGTGATAGGCCCAACCTGAAACGGTCCTTGCCTTTCATGTCCCACATATAACTAAATTTCTCTTAATGGGGTGGCTTAAGTGGCTTTCATGCTACTGTGAGAAATTTTAACATTTCTTACTTGGATGAGTAGGTGGCTTATGTCTTTACACCACTTTTGGTTTGTAATATATATTTGGCCTTTGAATCTTCTAACTTATTTCCTTAGCATTCCTGTAGCTTTTGTCTTTAAATAAAGATTTGCCTTTTTTTTTTTTAAATTCTAGCCGCTTGGTCTTGTGATAGTATGCCACGCCAACTACTAGAATTTAACCTCCTGTAGCCAACTTTTAGGAACAAAACTCCTTGATGCCAATTGTGGAGAGTGCCTCATATTTGCAAAGGCCCACGCCACTTTTGCTTTGCCATATTATGGCTTTTGACTTTTCTTTCCAAGTGGCTTTCCTTTATTTTATTTTATTTCTCTCCATAACATCACTCCACTTCTCCATTTTGCAAGACATATATCAGTTTGGTTTATTTAGCTTACACGCCACTTTATTCTTCTCTCTTTCAAAATTCACTGTCCTCCACTTACACGCCATCTTGCGCATAATATCACCTCTTCCATTTTGCAACTCCTAATGAATAAAAGAGAGATTTAGGATTGGGGCTTCATGGCGGGAGAGGACCTATAAGCTTCTTCCATTAGAGAGGAACGGTGTAGAGGCATTAGGAAAGAAAGATCACTTCTGTTTCTTAAGATCTTCTAAGTCTTTTTTTTTTTTAATCTTTCAATAAAACCCTTCAAGCTTCGTCAGATCTAGCAACACCCGCCTTTAATCCTCCACTGTTATTGTTGAATGAAGGCGGTGTGAATGAGGAGATCGCAGATGACATTAATGGAGGTTTGTGACAGATCGCCGCTCATGGCCGTGGGACGTCTTGGTACTAATGTTGGAGGAGCAATGCTAATGATGAAGAGAAAAGAACTTTGTCAATAAGGATCAAGGTTTTGTTGCAGGAGAATGGCACCAAATGCAGCGATAAGGTGTTGAAACTATTCTTTGCATATGCTCGATAAATTGGATGTGACACCCACCTTGGTGAGCTAATTTTGTTTTTGCCGATCTCTTGGTTATATTTAGCGATGTGTTGAATAAATTGTGTGATCAATTGTGTAGGGTGGATCTTCTTTGGAAAATCACAGACCTATCACTAGATAGAGACCCACAAAGTTCAGCCGTTGCTGTAATTGAAGCCGAATTTCATATTGAAGTCGATTCTCATAGATTTTGATAGTTGTTGGGTATGGAAATCAGTTCGTAGCGTGAGCACGCTTGATATTGAGTCGGCATTGGTGTTGGAAGTAGGAGTAGCCTACTTGATTGTAAATTTGATTTAGGTCCATTGGTGAAGATGATGATGAATGAGAGGCTATCTTGAACCTTTATGCAAATTGTACTACATTGAGGATGCTCCCATTTTCTTGATTTGCTTGATTGTTGGTTAATTCGGTGAGATTATGTTTGCCAAGATTAGCTTTGACGAATCCGCAACCATGAGCAATATTGCTGGCTGCCTTGGGATAGTGTAGTTAAGATGGAATTAAGTGAAGATTCACTTGATAATGTAGTATAGGGGTGTGACATAGCTATTATACGTGCTGGCAGCCCCCAGCATTGTGTTCTTGTGGCAAATGCGACAAAAAATGCAGAGCCACAAGTTATTGTTGCTTCATGCTTGTTGTGATGATGAGGAAATTGTTGGCAAAGCTGATATTACTGATTCCATATAGCGTGCGTCTTTTTTATAATGGTATTGCCCATCCAAAATAGCCCTTGTGTCTTGGGCCTTAATAGGGCAAAATAAACCATGATAACATGAGAAGACGCTTTGTAAGACGGTCTTTGTGTGCACTAAAAGGAATTAACAGTGCAACTTGTTATCGAATGAGATGCTCCTCAACAACGTGTGGCTATAAAAGATGTTGTTCAATGAAACGTTGTTGTGTCAAGATGCTTTCTCTTCTGGCGATGTTGCAGCTATTATTCTTGTTATATCATTGTAACATACTGAAAATAATACACAAACAGCCGCTCTGTTTGTTCAAGAACGAAGCTGGAACTTCTTTGGCAAGTCAAAACTTGATGTGACAAGTCAAAACCCGCTGCCACTCCTTCTTGTCATGCCAATAGGAGTTGCTAAGTGTGTTGTAGCATGGTCTCTTGTAAGATGACTTTGGCATAGATAATCATAATGCTGTCGTTGGCACTTTCATTCTCGAGGCCAATCTCATTGCCAATGTATCATTTTCTGAAGTTGAAGCCACTATGGACAGCAACGTAGAGCTGCAATAGATGGAACCATGGCCGCGGTTAGTAGCTTTGAACCCTTCTTGGTCCATTTCTCACCTACGGCTTTGAAGTAAAGAAGAGAGCGACTGCAAGCCAATGTCCCAAAGATGCTGATGTTGGATAGGGACTACGACATTGCTTTGACCTTTTCTTTGGCCTCCTTTCTTGCTTTCCTTTTTTTTTTTATTTTTATTATTATGTAATTGTCTTGTATTGAGCTCCAAGCTTTGAAAGGTTGAACTAGTTACAATGTGTAATAGGGCCTGCTATCTTGGAGACACTTTCTCATGTATTTCGCCTTTGTGGACAACCCACTTATGTATAAAGTAGCTCCTATTTAGTTGTATTAGTGCGACTTTGAGTTTGTACTATCATGATTAGTTGACATAATTTACTTTTATATACAAAACAAACATATATGATATTTGGATATATATTTTGTATTTTGGAATGAAAAATTGATTTGTACCTCAAGGATGTATATGGTTTGTAATTTATATCTTGAGAATGACTTTGTACCTTTCGTTGATAGGCTATGACCATGTTTTTGTTGTGAAAACAGCCTGTGTGTGGCTTTGAGTATTTGAGTATGTTGAGGAGAGCTTGCTTGGAAATGTCATGTGCACCTTGTGATTGAGTAGCATAATTTTGATGGATTATATGCACTAGTTTCTTAAGAATGATTTGTGCTTGAATTGGGTAGCTTGTGGATATGGCTTTGCTTTTTCTTAGGCAAGTTAGTAGACATATTGCTTGGTTCTCATGCCTTTACGGTCAGGTTTTGGCTAAGCGCATGTCTTTCTATTTGTGTGCCATTTTTTTTGTAGCGATCTTTTAATGAGCAAATGTGCTTTCACAAATAGTAGCTCATATATATTGAAACTTGGCTCATCGCTTGGTAGTCGACTTAAACTCGACATATATTAGGTTGCTACTTTATTAGTTTCAATAAGCCCTCACATATGGGCTGCGTTTTCATGCATTGTGGCTTATGGTGCATTTGTTCGTCACCATTTTATAGGGCGATCGATCTCTCACATACAATGCATAGGGTTGCTAATTTTTTTGAGGAAGAATTTTATCTTCGCATATAGCAAATTACCATGTGGCAATGAGGTAGTGATCCATTGCATCAACTTTCCCATATTTTCAAGGGATGGTTATGTCCTTACATGTAGTGGCTCATCGTGTTTGAATTATAAAATACTATGTTAGCTTCCCTACTGCTTTGTAAGGCTTGCCGTTAAGAAAATGTTGGCTTTTCCTACTTTGTCGAGGGCATTGCATCCTCCCAAGTAGGGATCTTGCCACATATGAATGATATGACATCTCGTCGGCTTCCTAATCATTCGGTAGGGATTTCCTTTGAGGATGCATTGGCTTCCTAACTTTGTCGAGGGCTATTCATGCCCTCACAAGTAGGGGTATCACCATGATAAAACGTCGCATTGGTTTCCTAGCCATTTGATAGGGATTACCATTGAGAGAGTATGTGTTTGGCTTTCCCTACCTTATTTAGAGTATTTTTTACCCTCGCATGTAGAGGCTTTACTGTAAGAGTAATAAGGTTTCTCATTAGAAGAAAGCTTTGGCTTTCCCTAGTTTATTGAGAGTATTTTTTACCCTTGCATGTAGAGGCTTTGCCATAAGAGTAATTTGTTGGTTTTCTTACCGCTTTGCGAGGTTTCTCATTGGACGAAAAATGTTGGCTTTCCCTACTTTATTGAAGGCATTGCACCTTCGCATGTAGGGATCTCACCATGCTTGGACAACATGATAGTTCATCGGCTTCCTAGTATTTCATAAGTGAGATGTATTGTTGTCGCTTATGAGTGAGATGTCAAAGCAACAAATAAGATGCTTCGTAAATGGAGTTAGTTATGGCCACTCCCATTACTTTTCTTTGAGTGGAATTTCTCCCACCCACTTAGTGAATTACTTAGTGCGGCAAAGACTTGAATGTACCCATTCAAGGGTTGATGGATAGTTTCGATGAGATCAAGCCCCTAAGTATAAAAGGCTATGAGGCGCTCATGTCTCAAATGCTTATAAGGTGTGTGCATACAAGCTTGGAGTGCATTTGGAAGTGCGGCGACTTTTAATGAATTTGGTAATGTCAAACCAATGGTATGCCATCACCAAAAGTTATTTGGTGGCATTTTTTCCTCCATTAGTATTCTCAATACTACTCGAAGATAAGTTCTGAAAATTGGGGTCCTTCCATTTGCTATATAGAGGGTAGAACATGATTTTTCTTTGCTGAAGATATGTTGTGCTGCAGACATCGACTCCATACTTTGCTAACTTGGCTTTTAATTTTGGGACGATGATCAGCTAAGCATTGGAGATGTCGATATAGGGTTGCTTCATTCCCAGCACAACAATATATATATATATATTTTTTTTTTCACTCTTTGGTTAGCATCTTTGTCAAAGATACATGGTACCACAAATAGCAGCTCCATACTTTGCTTGCTTGACTTCTAACTTTGAGATAATGATGGGCCAAGCATTAGAGATGTCGATGTAGGGTTGTAGCATCTCTAACACAACAATTTCTATCATTAGCCTCTATTTCACTTATTCTAATCTTCCACATTGTACTATGATTCCAGTCGAAAATCTTTAGAATGGATTTTCAACAACCAGCTTGTGATTTTTGAGCTTTTTGACATCAATGTTTAGAGCGAGCTCTAGCTAAGCATTCTTCAAAAGTGCGTGCCAAGAGCAATTTTCTTGAGGATGGCAACATCAATGCTTCCCTCTTCAAGCATAATCTTGAATTCAAGAATAATTAAGGCGTTGGCATGGCTTGGAATGCATGCGTTTGTCACGACTTGAGATAAATGAACATGCCATGACTTAGCGCGTGCAGATTAACCATGATTTTGGATGCGTGAGCTCGTCATAGCTTAGAGTGCATGAGCGTGTCATGGCTTCGATGAGAGGGAATTGAGTTCGGATTTCTTTTGTCATTGGGTGCTCCGAAAAGGTTTCTGTTTCACCCTAAATGCAAATGTGATTTATGTTAGTAAACGATAGTCATGGCTAAGCAAAGTAGCGTACACAACTTATAGAAAATATTTTGATTAAAAATTTAAAGGATTAAAAGGATTTAAACGATATGTATTAAAAAAAAAAAAAGAATTAGCAAAGAGAGTGCTTGAGAGTCTTAGCTTAAGCGTGCTTTGACGATAGTATATTGCTTGGATGACTTCAAACCTTGGCTTATGAAATGTTGCTACTTTAAGACTTGATACATGGTATGTCGCTACCTAAGGCTTGGTGTATGGAATATCTAACGCCTTGTGTTGGGTCATTTAGATATGGCCTTTAGCTATTTGGTGAAGACTTCATTTAGCGGTGACACCAAAAATATTTAGCTCCAAAAGGTTGCACACAGTGGCAATTATTGTTGCGCTAAAATGAGTCAATCACCTGTGGCTCTCATATGCTCAATGCATGAGGGGTTCCTGGGTTGAAATGGAAGTTTAGAACTTTGCTTTGTTGATTATTGAATGGAGCCTTCTTCCCTTCACAGTCGGACTTATGACTCACCATTTTTGCATTTTCATGCTTTTGAGCTATTCGACATCAATATCTAGAGCGAGGTCTAGCAAAACATTCTTCAAAGGTGTGTGTCGAACCTTCTACCATTAGGCTTACTTAGGAATTCTCCTTGCAAGAGTTGAGTGAGAAGAAAAATTTTCTTGAGGATGGCAACATTGACGCTTCCCTCTTCAAGCATAATCTTAAATTCAAGAATGATTAAAGCGTCGGCTTGGCTTCAAATGCATGCTCTTGTCACAACTTGAGATATATGAACATGCCATGGCTCAACGTGCGCCGATCGACCATGATTTTGGATGTGTGAGCTTGTCATGGCTTAGAATGTGTGAACGTGTCACGGCTTCAACGAGAGGAAATCAAGTCTGGCTTTCCTTCTTTGTTGGATGCTTAGAGAAGGTTTTCGTTTTGCCCCTAGTGTAGTTATGATTTATATTAGTAAACGATAGTCATGGCTAAGCATTAGCGCAAACAACTTGTAGAAAATATTTTGATAAAAAACTTGAAGGATTGACATGGTTCAAGTGATATATAAAAAAGATGAATTAGTAAAGAGAAAGCTTTAAGAGTCTTAGCTTAAGCGTGCTTTTCTAATAGCATATCACTCGTATGACTTCAAGACTTGGTTTATGAAATGTCGCTACTTGAAGACTTGGTGTGTCGAATATCTAGCGACTTGCGGTGGGCTTAGCTATGACCTTTAGAAATTTGAAGAAGAATTTATTTAGCAGTGACGCAAAAAAATATTCGGCTTAGAAGGGTTGCACATAGCGTTAACTATACTCATCCCAAAACGAGTCAATCACCCGCAATAGCCCCCATATGCTTGGCGCTAACTCAATAACAATAAAGGACACATGTGTTGAAAAGATGTTAAGGATGAGCTTTTAGCCGTTGTCGTTGGGGTTCTTGGTTTGAAATTGATGTTTAGAGCTTTGCATTGTTGATTATTGGTCGGAGTCTTTATTCCCTTCGCAGTTGGACTTGTGGCTCACCATTTTGCATTTTCAAGCTATAACAATTTTTTTCACAAATAGCATGTAAAGCAAGAGATATAGGATGATTCATCCATAGGAATGATAGCCAAAAAAAAAATATAGATGAGTGGAAGAAATTTTTTTTTTTCCTTGAATAAGAAAGTTGATTCTCCTTCCATCCTTCACTTCTTAGATGGCTTTCGGAGGTTGGAGCGATTTTGTCACATGATTTGGAGCATCTCTAGCAGCTTAATGAGCTAAGGATATAACTTATTTCAGCTCAGCTACACCATGCTCTTCTTGTGCGGCAAAATATCATACAGTTTCACTTAGAACAACAAGTTGGTGTGAGAAACATCATCTTTCTGCTGGTTTTGTATCTTCGGATACATGGCTTCTCTTGTTTTAGGTGCTTGACTCCCCAGTGGAGTCCCCAAAATATCGGGGATGTTTTTTCGACAAGGGCCAAAAATGTGATATTAGCCCAAATCTCCCCTTAGGTTCTTTAGAAGTGTCTATTGTGGAGAATCAAGCCCAAAATTCCAAATGTATAATGAAAAAAATGCTAATAGTGCTTTGACGAGAGAATCAAAATGCTAATAATAAAAATGCAGAAAAAAGCATAAAAACATAACAGGTTTAAAACTTCGACCCACAGTCATCGAGAAGAAGAAATTGAGAGAGGTTGTGAGGAAGAGAGGGAAAGTTCCCCTGTACCCATATTTCCATCCCTAAGGTTCAGAATCGTGAGAATGTTTCCTGGCTTAGTGGGTTTTGGCTTTCAAGTTTCAGCTCTATAGGGAAAACGTGGTTCATACAGTTTCACTTAGAACAACAAGTTGGTGTGAGAAACATCATCTTTCTGCTGGTTTTGTATCTTCGGATACATGGCTTCTCTTGTTTTAGGTGCTTGACTCCCCAGTGGAGTCGCCAAAATATCGGGGATGTTTTTTCGACAAGGGCCAAAAATGTGATATTAGCCCAAATCTCCCCTTAGGTTCTTTAGAAGTGTCTATTGTGGAGAATCAAGCCCAAAATTCCAAATGTATAATGAAAAAAATGCTAATAGTGCTTTGACGAGAGAATCAAAATGCTAATAATAAAAATGCAGAAAAAAGCATAAAAACATAACAGGTTTAAAACTTCGACCCACAGTCATCGAGAAGAAGAAATTGAGAGAGGTTGTGAGGAAGAGAGGGAAAGTTCCCCTGTACCCATATTTCCATCCCTAAGGTTCAGAATCGTGAGAATGTTTCCTGGCTTAGTGGGTTTTGGCTTTCAAGTTTTAGCTCTATAGGGAAAACGTGGTTCAACAGGTCTGAAATTTCGACCCATAGTCACCGAAAAGAGGAAATTGAGAGAGGTTGTGAGGAAGAGATGGAAGGTTCCCCTGTACCCATATTTCCACCCCTAAGGTTCAGAATTGTGAGAATGTTGATTGGCTGAATGAGTTTTGGCTTTATAGTTTCAGGTATGTGGGTAGAACGTGGTTGGTTTGTTTATGAGCTGAAGAGAGTGTTTTATATAGAGTTTAGGGTGTTGCTTTTGACTGGTTTTTGAGTGGTGGAAGAGGCTTTTATCCCCTATGATACTATTTTGGTGTTTTAACTTGGGTTGCTTTTGTTTAGGGAAGAGTTTTGTATACTTTTAGCATGATTTTTGAAATAAAGTGGGCTTTTTTTAATTGGTTGCCTTTGGTTAGAAATTTCAGACCATTGGTAGGCTCACCTAAGTGAGGGCTAGCAGATGGAGTTGGCCAATGGGAGCCAACTATGTTTAAAGGAAAAAAAAAAAGGCTTGAGCAGAAACTTTGGGCCATAGTCACCTAAAGCATAAAAACTGTTTTAAGGCGGAAATTTTGGATACAAGACCTCCTTTATGAGCCTAAGGTGCTACTGGTGTCCCTTGTTCACTTGGTAGCACGCATGGGCTAGGCTCATACAAAAGGTCCGCAAGGAACCGACCCATACCCTCCAAACCACACTTTTTCAATTTCCCCCAATAAGTCGCATGAGCTTGGGGTATGCTTAAAAGAATAAAATATAATATAATACATGAATTGAGCCCACAAGAAAGTCGGGCTTGGTTGAATCGAGCTTATAGAAAATGTGTTACGAAAATGGGTATCAACACCCGGTAAGAGGAAGAAGCCCAATAACGTGGGCAGAAGAAAGTTGGATAGAAAAAACCATTAGGCCCAAGCGGTAGGAATAATGGATCATAGGTCCATGAAGCAAACAAATAGACCTTGAAGAAGCAAATGAGCCTAAAAAGGCCTAGAAAGAGAGAAGTAGCAAATCCATGGGTGGGATGGATGTAGAAAAGTGAAAATAGGCCACAGCTGCCACAGCAGGCCCAAAGTAGTGTGAGTAAAGAAAGTAAGGGGCAATGGAGAGTTCATAAGCCCCAAGGATGAAGTATAAAGTAATTGGGCCAAGGAAGTCCCAGGAGTTAGTAAAAGCCAATGGGAAGCATAGAATTAGAAAGGTCCAAGGATGCCCCAAGAGAGTAAATAGGGCCAAGGATGCCTAAAAGGAAGTAAACGGGACATGGGAGCCCGCGAGTAATGTAGTAAAAGGCCTAATGAGTATTGGACCATCAAGAAATAAATGAACAGCAAGCCCAAAGATGCCCAATAGTTCTGTGTCAAGTAACATCATGGCAGACATGATAGAATGATGCGGTAGGAAGTAATAGCAAAGCTAAGAATAAAACACAAAGAATGGCACGAATGAAGGAAAGCCCACAATCGGGCCAAGTCTAGCAAGCCCTAAAGGATGAGAAATCAGAATAGCAGCCCATGCCATAAGAAGTCAAGACCAAACGGTAGAGCAAGTAGACGGACCATCAGATCGCGACAAATGCATGAGTAGTAGTAGGCAGATTTTGGACGAACATGGAAGTAAGGCACGCGCAAGGCCTAGACACCACCAGCCTATACCCAGCAAATACAGGAAGTGATGGGTTATGGGTTAGAGGTAAGAGAGCATAGTCTGGCGATGGAGGGGGGGAAAACCTATATTTGTCTTTCCTGCTCAAGCTCTTTTGAAGGCAGTGTCCTGCTGGAATGACATACTGCCTAAAAGAAGCAAAACTGAGTTGGAAACACTAGGTGCATGTCATGAGGGACAGAGAGAAAGAGAGTACTCACATGTGGCAGGTAAAGAATGCCATGGCAAGCAAACAAACAAAATAGTCTTCTTTCTCTGGTGGTGCGGAGTGGTGCGGCATGGCGCGGCCAGCAGAGGTAAACGGCCCTGGCTTGGCGACTGACCGATCAGTAATGGTTGGCAAGGACTCTTACATTAGACAAAGACGGTTAAGGGCTAAAATGGTAAAAGCCAGTTGCAGCAGGCATTATATAAAGAACCCCTACTATGCATAGAGGAAGGGGGGACGGCTACAGTAAGCTCAAAAGAGAGAACCACATCGACTAAGTAAAGAAAAAGAAGAGGTAAAAATGAAAGAAAAAGAAAGAAAGAGTCAGAAAGAAAAGGAAAAAACAAAAAGAGAGAATAGCATAGCAAGCATGCATTGAATAGGATGATTTCTCCCTCTCCTTCTTAAACCATGCTCTCTGCCAAAGGCAAGAAGCTCCTCCGAGCACAAGTCATTCAGGCTCGTTCTCTCAAAGTAGTTAATTTCCTTGCCGTAGAGATTACCCGCATTGAGGAAGTGGCTTCCCTCTTGACTTAGACCCTGCAACATAACTCTACACGGCAGGCTGATATTTTTTTGTGATTCAATAAACTTATTAACACCTGCTTCGTATTTATTTGTATTGCTATCTCGTAAAACATGTGTTTCTTGTAATGACCCACTATATATTTTGTCTAAGTGGTAAATAAATCTCTGTTATTATCTTTGTTATATCTGCTTGCCGTAATTGTCATAACAACTTTACCTGCCGGAGGTATGCGATCAAAGCCTGGGCTAAACCGGCCATAGTTTGCGCACAAGCCGGACTAAGGTGGGTTACAATTGGATTGGTCCCAATTCCCTGACTACGAACTAAGATTTTGAGTTTACAAAGAACTTGTGATATATATCTTCAGTGACTAAATCACATAAATCACATATTATGCATCTCAAGGACTGTATGATAATGTCCAAATATTCATATTCCCATTATTTTATATAAAAATAAAACAAGTTTATTACATAGAACATAATATCATACGTAGCATACAATAGGATTTTAAGACACTAATCCTAACACCTATAGCTTGTTACCTACTCAACTTGGCCTTAAAAAGAGGGGAATGAGAAGATGTGACAAGTATCTCACCAAGAGGATCTACCACACTACAAATGGACGCCTAAGATGGAAATAATGAAACAATAAATAGGAAAAAGTCCCATATGTCAAGAGAATCTGAAAAATATTAAACCTAAGAAAGAGAGATTATTGTAGACACTTGAGTATTTGTATTGCTATCACACCATAGTGTTCCTTGGTCAGACTAAGGAGAGTTAATAAACAGCAAAATATTGTTCATTTGTCATTTATCTTAATCTCTAGGTCTTTCCTTGTTGAGTCTCTTTCCATTACCTCACTGTTAGTTTTAAAGCCCACTTCCACAAATTAATTGTTTTAGATAAAGGCCCAACCCAAGAGGGTTAATCAGTTTTTACCCCCATACAATAGTTATCAATTTATCATTTTTTTTAATAGTTCTTGAAGTTGATTTTTGTTATTTGTTCTCAAAGCTCCTTCTCTTTTTGTGTGTGCTTTAAGTTAGATGCCAAATAGGATATGAACAACATAATTTTATTTATATATGGAAGTTAATTGTAACCTCTAGCTTTAAAATAATGAAGATTGCTATAAAAATTAATTGTAACCTCTAGCTTCTTCCCTTGGCTCTGTATTTGGTTGTAAGACTTGTATAGTCAATTCAAGCTATTCAAAAGAAATAAGGATATGAAGGAGCAAGAACTTACAAACGATGGTAAGTGCTATTTGTACTTAGCGAGAAAATTGAAAATAAAAAGTATTGATATTTAATTATTACACCCAAATTTGTGTGTGTGTGTGTGTATATATATATATATATATATATATATATATATTTAGTCACATTTCCACCAATAAAACTTCAGCCCGGAAAATTTTAATGTTAAAACCCCAAAGCAGAAGCTTGACCCAAAAATCCCTAAACCCGAAATTATCATATAATCGGCATCGGGCTGGGCCATGCAATTATTCATCATCCTATAAAAGGGTTTATGTTGCCGTAGCTTCGAAGCTCTCTGTTTCCTTCTGTGTATCTAAAAGTGTAATTCTATTGACTCGGAGAGAGACAGAGACAGAGACACACAAAGTCCCAACTATGCTCTCTCAAAACCAGAAGCGCAAAGCTTCTTCGGCTTACGAAGAAGATAATCCCACTACCAATAACCAGCGCTCCGATTTCCTCGATATCTATGGACCTCAAGTACTACAATTCTCTCCCTTACTTTTTCACCTTTTTTTCTAATTGATAATGTACATGTTTATCAAGTTGTTAGCTGAATCTTTCTTTAGTATTATGTTCTTTTATTTTATGATTTTTTTTTTTTGAATTGAAATGATTTTTTTACTAGTGGGTTTTATTCAGAAACTGATATATATGTTGCATATCAAGCTGAAACTTTTTTTTTTTTTTGGCTGTAAATTATGAAACTTAGAATTTGACACATGACAAATGTTCATTTTCTTACTCTATGTAATAAAAAAACAAGGTAAATTGTCTATTTGTGTAAATCGATGTTTACTCCACACAAGTTAAGGTTGTGGGTTCGAGTTTGAGAATCTAGAGTGCCTGCCAACTTCCTTTCCGCCTTGTGCATTGGGAAAGGGCTACTCGACCCGTCATGGTGCAGCCTAGTGGTTGGAGGCTTGGGATGAACTGTAGACCCAAACATCCTAGGTTTGATCCCCACCAGGAGTTCCCTTGGATTACCTGATACAGAGTTCTAGCGGGTGGGGTCGTGTATCTGTGGTTTATTCCCAAGGGTTGGAGGTTCCGTTTCATTAAAAAAAGAAAAAGAAAAAAAACTGGTACTCATTTTAATCACTCCCTCTATTTTTTAGTTATTGTCTCTACCAAAATAGTGGTCGTAACGTTTCGCACAACATGTTAGTAGGAACGGACATAGTGTTTGCTAATTTGGGTTCTAGAGTTTCATACTTGATAGAGGGAGATCTTACCGCTTGACTGCAGTCCATTATTTTTCTTGCTGAAGGGACCCTTACGGTGCGAATATGTGGATTTGAGGAAACTAAATATAAAACTATCTTCTCTTTAGAAGTAATCAAGTAAAATTTTGGGATGGTGTTTTGATAATCTGCAAAAATACTTGATTAAAGCCGTTGTCTTTAAACAACTTTGTCTGATGTAAAAGAGATGCCTTTTCTTTGTACCAAGTATGCTGCTCCGGTGGGCGGAGGCTATTGGAATATATTGAATCATTTTCATTTGTAGAAGACTCATCCTATTGCAAAATTAGCTAGTCAAATGTGTGACAGCACAATACTCTTGCACTTGGTTCTGACAAATTTATTACCTTAAAGGCTTTCAAAACTGAAGCATGTTACACATTTTGTCTATGTCAAGAACTTACATAATAATTGTTGTAAAGATTCCTTCACTATCGTTCTTTTTTCATTATTGATGTGCCTAAAAATAATTCGATGTGCCTTTACAGGGTAAGGCAGAAATTATTTTCAAGACGCCAGATGCTAACTCAACTTTAAATCTCCAAGTAGGTCACTGCAAACATCCAAATTTATTGAAATCAATTTTTGCCAAGGAGCAAGAAAAATTTGATTAGTGTTTAATTTATGATACAGGATGTTCAAGGGCTTGTAACTTGGGTGCTTGCTGAAGGATTCTTGCCATCATGGGTATTTATTAAGGTAAAGAAAAAATACAGCTGAACTCAATTAGTTTGTTGATGATCCATAGCTAACCCTGAATTTTTGAAACTTAGACTTTGTTGTTGTTTTAAAGAAAAAAAATTAAATATCCATACAACACTATCATAGTAGCATATGCTCTTGTTGTTTACTACTAGTGAGCTGAAAACTATATGTGATTCAACTAATTGCTTAGGTTAGAGATTGTCTTTACTCTATTGCAAGATTTTCTCATATTTCTTGTGCTTGTGACCAAAATAATAGTGCACTTTTACTTCATACGAGGCCTATAGCTTGGCTGTTTTTTGCTTGAGGTTGTCTCATTACCGTTGGTATTGGTGGACGGTATGAGAGAGAGCTACTAAAAAGCAAAATATCAAAAGAGGACACATGCTGAAGGTGGCTTTTCTTTTAAATAATAGATCATGTGGCACTTGCATATGGAGCCCTCTTGAAAATTTTAATATCTTTTGCTGCATCACAAGCACATATTCTTGAAATTTGATTTTTAGCTCTCTAAATATATGAATGCTTTGCATCTCATAGATTTTTTTTTTCAACTTCTTTTTGTCGTGGTTTTTAAAATAACATACAAGTCAACAACTACAACCCCTATTAATTGAGGTTGGCATCCTAACTAACATAGGGTAGAGCTGTAGTTACTGATACAACAGTTTTATGAACTGCAGAACAAGCCTCTTATTCCAAAAGTGGTTAT
Source organism: Castanopsis chinensis (assembly GCA_032878915.1). NCBI lineage: Eukaryota > Viridiplantae > Streptophyta > Magnoliopsida > Fagales > Fagaceae > Castanopsis > Castanopsis chinensis. Next base: position 26,102,336 of record JAVQMG010000132.1, read on the forward strand.
GCTTTATGTCCCGGGCCTGGATGCAGCCTTGTACTTATCACAATCTAAAATACTTCGTAGTTTTAAAGAATGCTGTGGCAATCCGAGGGCAGTATTGGCTCTTAGGTTAGTAATGAATGTCTTTTCTTTTGCCCTTTCAAAATATTATTGAGTATCTTTCTCTTCTGTACAGTCCTTATGGTTTCTGTTTTTTTTTTTTTGGCTAGTTGTGTATCAGATGGAATGCAGACAATAGATGCACTCCTAACTTGCAAGCGGAAAAGAAAGAGAGATGAAGTTGATTCAGTATCAAAAAAATTTAATCTGGCTTCTGAACAAGGTCTTTAGTCATTATTCTGTCTTGAAATCATCATTTTGCATAATGAAATTAGGTGTTCAATAGTTTTGCACCTGAGGAATATCTATTCAAACTGGTATGAGATGGTATTTCAGTAATTTGTATGAGCTATAAAGAAGGCATGAAAAGGGTTGCATGGTTATTGGCATTGGTGCAATTGTTTGCTCAACTACTTTTTGGATAAGTAATTGTTTGCTTTACCACTAGCTCCAGTTGGCTAGTGGTCTGTTTGAACATTGCACTTCCTAGCTGGCCAGTTTTGTTATTGCTAAATTAATAATGCAAGAGCAGGAAACACGCAAGTAGATAATTGGGCCTGCCTGGGTTGGGGGGGGGGGGGGGTTGTCTCTTGCATTAAAACCTTAATACCATGTATGTTTGGAGGGATTAAAACCTTAACACTATTTTTTTTTTGGGAGGGATCGGAGGAGGGTTTTTGGAGGGATTGGAGGAGGGTTGGAAAGGGTTTCGAGAGAAACGAGAAGGGAGAATAAATCCCTCCATTTGTTAAAAGGAAAAATGGAAGGAGAAGGGGAGGGAGCAGGAGGCAAAAACCCCTGGCCCACCAAAATCCTTTCAAATTGGGCAGATTGGAGGAGGGAGAGATGGCCTCTTGAGAAAAGTGTGTGAATTTTCAATTTCCTCCTCACTTTAAACTGGTAAAATTGTGTCTTTTATTTGCTCATTCCGTTCTATTTTCTTTCCATCCTTCCAAACAACAAGAGTGGGAGGTGGACTCCTCTCACTTCTTTTCTTCATCTTTACTACTTTGCATCTCTCCTACCAAACGTGGTGTAAAGACAAATATGTAGAGATTGTGATGATCATATATCAAACAATGTATGCTGCTTCAATAGAAGTGTTTGTGGCTTTCTTCATGCTGTCAACCATTTGCGTCATTAATTAACTACTCTCACCCTCATCTAGAAAGAATAGTTTCTACACCTGCCAGGTCAAGCAAACTGCAAGTGGTTTAGCAGTTTCTGGTTCAACCACCAGTTCTGATGTGTCAAAAGTGGTTTTCTATGAAGTCAATCATAGAGAATAATGAGGGCCGGTCCTGAGACCAGTCAATAGTAACAGCCCACCCAATCAGACCAACTGGTCCAAACTAGATTTTAAATGAAGTGCACAGATGTGTGTTCATTACTTTGTCCAAAGAGAAATTTATAAACTTCTTCTCAACACAATCATTTGATGAAATGACATTGTCATTATGCAGAACGATGTGATACCACTACAGATGTTCCATCCTGTCTGGTACTCATGAAAGATTTACCTTTCCCTGTTACATATTACACACTTACAGAGAAAGAACTAGAAGACAATGGATATTGTCTCAATCAGCCAGGTGAAATAAATATACAACTCTGATTTATCTTTAACTAAACTTATTTTGCTAGTGATTTTTTTTTTACAAAATATGTTAGATGGTTCTTTAACTTCTATGTTGATTAAACACAGGTTTTCTTTCTACTCTTCCGGCTCCTTCAGGATGTTCTTTCTATGATATGTTGGCACTTGATTGTGAGATGGTAAGTCCATAAATGTCAATTTGAGTTAATAATGAGGAAATGCTTTATCATATAATAATTAGCACTGAGATAATTGTAAATTAATGTTAAATTTGAGCTTAAAAGAATTCAGTGACAGAAAAGTAGCACAATCTTCTATTCATATCATGGAATACTTGTTAGTGGATCCTCGATTGGCATAGTTTCCATTTTTTGTATCCTATGGGAGCCAATAGTAGCGTTGCTTGTTGGCATGAAAGCAAACAGGTGAAAAAGTGATCTTGTCAGTATTGTTAATTTTTTGAGTGAGGATAATGACCTATAATTGCTTAATTTGATGGCAATTCATTATTGAGCGCAAAACAAGAATTTAGAAGTTGACGTCATGATGCCATTACGTGTATATTTGATGCTTTTGTTGATTTCTTTTTGCCATTTTTTCCCACTGGAAGTGAGAAGTAAGATGTCCTCTGTCTTATATTATAAAACCTTCAGCTACATTGCTGATTCTTTGGCTTTAAGTGAGGTATTGATGATTATTTTCTACCTTCACATTTCTAATTTGTGCTCATTGATGTTGAACTCTTTTTCTTTAAGGTGTCCTGAGGATAATTTTTACCCTTAATGACCTATATTGATATATATTAGAAAGCGCTTTGATCATTTGATAAACTCATGTATGGCATTTCCCTGTAGCACCTATTTAGTTTCCTTCCTATCTTCTCATTTGGTTTTTCCTTTAACGGCAAATTCCTATCTGTCTGTAAGTGAACTTGGCTCACTTTATAGGTCATTAAGCTGAGTCAGTTTTTTGTTATTTAATATTAAAATCCTGTTGTATTTGTATTAAGAAGTCAAAGTAACATCTACATTATCTACATGAAAACTTTATTTACAAAAAAGGGAAGAACTTGAGGTAACCTCTTGACACATGAATATCTTTTCATCATTATTTATTTGTGCTTGAACTTGCTTTGCTTTTAACTCCTTTTTGATTCAGTGACCTTTGAATTTGTAATTACCTTTCGTAGTTAGGTTCTTGCATGATATATGTAAGCAATTGTCTCTTTTTTTTTTTTTTTTTTTTTTTTTTTGGTCTTTACTTTTTATTTATATTATGTAAAACTTGAGCAACTTTCCTTCTAGCATCATAATTTCTCAAAATGCCTAATTGATTTTTTTTTATAAATTTTTATTTATTTTATAGGCTCAGTGCATTAATGTCTTTACTTTTTCCTGATTTGTTTATTCTATAAATTTATACTGCATAAGACATGCAAAACACAATTTGGTCTACTTTTGTGGAATTTCCTACTAGAGAGTAACATATGTCTGGACTTCAAAATTCAAATTTAGGTTGTTTATCTGCTGAATGTTGTCTTTTGAATGCATGTTCTTTACTGCCCTACTTAAAAATTGAATATAATTTTTTTTTCTACTTTCTAGTTAAGAGTCACTGTTTCATTTTAAATGTGTCTTCTCTTCATATGACTTGTTGGCAATTGATAGTCACAGTTCAGCCTTTTCTTCCGTAGCAGATAGGTCATTTGTGCACTTATATTTTCCCGATCCTTTTTTTTTTTGTTAGTGTATCACAAGTGAGGGTTTTGAGCTTACAAGAGTGACCTTGGTGGATATCAGAGGAGAGGTATGCTCTATCTAATTTTTTTTTTTTTATCCCCACAAAAGGAATTGGATTATCATAAACATGTTTTGAATGTAGACTATCTTTTTGTTGATTTCAGTCTCATTTTTGTTACACTTAAAAGTTGCATTTAGTTGCCTAAATGTTCATTTGTCTTGTGTGATATGCTTGCGGAAGTTTATGTGAATGAAATTCATCCTTACCATGTTCAGTTGCCCAATGTGGTATGACATTGATTTTTCACATTTTCAATTTACACTAGGCTTCTCTCAGTCTCACCTTACTTATATATTTATGTTTCATTGTTTTGTACTGAAGTTTGTAAAAATGGAAAAAGCTGGTTTTTTGAGGTACCTTGTATCTTGATGATCCTCCCTAAATAGTAGCTGCATTTTGTTATTGATACGTAGTGTTGATGCAGGACAACCCGAATAAAATTGAAACAACAATAAAATAAATGGATATGACCTAGGAGTCAGCATCTAGGCTTTGCTTAGAGTCAGCACCAAGCGGATAAACCACTAGGAGTTAGCACTTAGGGTGGACTTGGAGTCGGCACTAGACCAAAAGAGACCAAACGGCCATTTTTTTCATTCATCAAAATATCAACTACCTTTTCAAGGAGTACAATAGTTTGCTTATAAAGGATTGCTAAACTCTAGTTCTAATTGGCTAGAAAACCCTAATTGCCTTATTACTAAAATAAACTTGCTTCCAAATTAAAATACTAATAGTCCAATAAACTAGCAGGACCTAAAACATAAAAATACAATTGACTTGCAAACATAAATAATACTAAATAATAATCTTCTTGCGTCTCTCGCATCATTCTCTTCTGGTTGGAGAAAACTTGACCTCGAGTTTTAAAGCGTTGAAGGATTAGGATGCTGACAAGTAACACTTGCTTCAAGTTTGAAATCACCCTAGGGAGCATAGAGAAAAGAAAAACATTGAATTCCACTATGTCAAACTCATTTGGAATAACAAAATCAATGTGTGGAATCAACATAATCTTATCTTGAATCATTGAAAGCACTATATTTTCCACTTTCTCCATTTTAGCAAATTGTTTGTCTTCATGCACCATGGAAGGCTGAATAAAAGCAGATTCATTAACTTCCAATATCACATCATGTGCACTCTCTAACATAATACTCTCTTTACAAACCATCTCTTTACCTTCTTGTTCTTCAATAGACTCATTTCCTTGCACGCACATTAGGCTTTGGTGTCACTTGAGGTTTCTCCACTACTAACATATCATCATTAATGTTGTCTTCTATGGGGGCAACAATAATTTCATTGTGATCAATTATCCTTGGTTTCTCTATTGAATTAGTTTGAGTCTTCATTTGCTTTATCTGAGCAATCACGTCTTGAACATTTTTCATGAGCTTTTCAGATAATTCCTTTAATTCCTTTGTAGATAATTCCTTTAATTCCTTGGTAGATTGATCAAAAGTGCACTGAGGACATGAAATGGGATGAGAATTCATCCTCTTTGCTTCAACTTGAAAAGTACCGCACTGAGATTGTGGTAGATACTTAGCTCGAAAGTATGGTGACAAATACTCATCACAAAGCTTTTCTTTCATATCTTCCCACACGCTAATGGCAAGTTCATACTTTAGATGGAAGAGATATTCAAGATCCTCCCAAAACATTTGTGCTCCACCTCTTAACTTCAACTTTAGATAGCGGAGTGTACAAGGGTTAAACAATCAAGAACAAAAATTACAAGAAATTAAGAAATTAAGAAAAGATAAAAATGATTGGTTCTGCAAAGCAGCCAACCAATCTATTAAGGTTCTAAAGAAAAATAGCTTCAAGTCTGAGATTGATCTATCCTTATCTTCAAAGTACCTACTATTTCTCTTTCTTCAAAGACATCACAATAAGCAATGTGGAACAATCATCCATATACACCCATTTCGATGACAACCAAATCGGCCTTGCCAACATGCTAATAGTATTGCGGCATCACCCAGCTAACTCTAAACAATCCAAACACCATTGCCCACATGTGCATTGCAACTGGACAATGGAGAAAAAGATGATCAACCGATTCACCATTGCACTTGCACATGTAGCACCAATCCAATATCCAAACCTTCATTTTTCATAGATTGTCAATCGTTAAACACTTCCCCAAAGCAGCAGTTCAAACAAAGAAAGCAACTCGAGAAGGAATTTTCTATTTCCAAATACTTTTCTAAGGAAAGCAACAGTCATTAGAGCCCACTAAGTGTCTATAATAATCCTTGACCAGGAAACCCTTCTCTCTATCAAGTTTCTAGCACATCTTATCCTTGCCAAATCCTTTCACCGAAGCACCATATATGGTATCCATGAAACCAGCCAATGCCTCTGATTCTTGAGCATGCACACCCCTAAAGAAACTTACATCCCAAAAAAAGACTCCATTATCAAGCTTCATAAGCTCAGCCACACTAGCCTCCTTGTCTTGGCAAAATCTATACAATTCCGGATAGCGAATTGCAAGGGAAGTCTCACCACACCAATGGTCTTGCTAGAATTTCACCCTTGACCCATCCCCAACATCATATAGAATGTGGCGTGAAAAAGAAAGCCATCCCCGACTAATATTTTTCCACAGGCCCACACCATATGGACCATTAACAGGCCTAGTATACCAGCCACCCCATTCATAGCCATATTTCACCTCTATCACTTGCCTCCAAAGGGCAGTCCTCTCCATCCCAAATCTCCATAGCCACTTTCCAAGTATAGTTTCATTAAAAAGTCTTATCTTCCTTATCCCTAGGCCACCCGAAGCAATGGGACTGCAGACTGAAGCTCATTTAACTAAATGGAATTTTGGTTCATCTCCAATGCCACCCCATAAGAAATTTCTCTGTAGTTTCTCAATTCGCTTAGCCACAGCAGCAGGAATAGGGAATAGAGATAGAAAATAAGTAGGTAAATTACATAGAGTGCTTTTAGTTAAAGTGACACTACCTCCCTTGGATAAGTACAGACGTTTCCATCCTGCTAATCTCCATTCTATCTTCTCTAGTATTGGGTTTCATATTGCCCTATCCTTGCATTAGCTCCTAAAAGAAGACCCAAATACTTCATTGGAAGAGTACCTTGTATATAGCCAAGAACAGTCAACAATAAGTCTAAATTATGCACCATACCAATATGAACCAACTCTGAATTGCCCAAATTTATCTTTAGACTAGAAACCACCTGAAACCAAATGAGGATCATACGAAGAACTAAAACTTGATCCAGATCAGCACCACAAAAAATCAATGTGTCATCTGCAAAGAGAAGATGAGACACCGCCAATGATCTTATCTCTACACAACCCATACTAAACCCTGACATGTGACCATCATGGACAACCTTTTCCAACATCCTCCCAAGGGCTTCCATAACCAGTACAAACAACAAAGAGGATAATGGGTCACCTTGTCTCAACCCCTAGAACTCTAAAAAAACCCACAAGGAGAGCCATTTAGCAGAATAAAGAAACGAACTGTAGATATACAAAAGAAAATCCACTGCCGCCATTTATCAGAGATCCCACCCTTTTCTAATAACTGCATAAGAAATCTACAGTTTACATGATCAAAAGTCTTCTCAACGTCTAATTTGCAAAGTAGCCTTGACAAATCAGATTTCAATCTATTGTCAAGGCACTCATTAGCAATAAGTACAGGGTCAAGAATCTGCCTGTTTCTCACAAAAGCATTCTGTGAAGCTGAAATTATATCTTCAATGACTGTGCGAAGTCTGTTGGCTAAGACCTTAGCAATGAATTTATAAAACCCCCCAACAAGACTAATGGGGCGAAAATCCTTAACTTTAATTGCTGCATTTTTTTTTAGGAATGAGAGTGATGAATGTTGCATTCAAACTCTTCTCAAATTGACCTTTAACATAAAAATGATGAAAAATAGCCATAAGATCAGGTTTGAGAATTCCCTAGCAAACTTGGAAGAAAGCCATTGGAAACCCATTTGGACCAGGTGATTTGTCACCATTAAAATTCTTTATGACCCCAAAAATTTCTGCCTCATCAAAAGGTCTATCTAGCCAATCTGCATTATCATTGGATATCCTTGGAAGCACCAATACTTTTGGAAATGGTCTATCAACTTGCTCCTCAGAGCATAATTTCTTATAGAATTGAGTAATACAATCAGCAATCATACCTTGATTGGAAGACAAGATTCCATCAACTATAAGGCTCTCAATACTGTTATTTCTTCTACAGGAATTAGCCATTCTATGAAAAAATTTGGTAACTGCGTCCCCCTCCCTCAAGTGCAGCATCCTAGACTTTTGCCTCCCAACTAATCTCTTCTAAGAGAGTGAGCTTTTCAATATCGGTACGGAGATTAGTTTGTTCTAACTTTTCCTCAGCTGTTAAAAGGCTGAATCTCTTCTCTAACATCCAAATCATTCAATTTGTTCCATAGATGCTGTTTCTTAATAGTGACATTACCAAACTCCGATTCGCTCCACTTTTTTAGATCCAATTTCAAAGCTGCCAACTTCTTAGCTAGTATAAAACTTGGATTGCCTTGGAACAAATAAGATGCCCACCAGGCCTTCACTTTGTCAACAAAATTCTCCACCTTCAACCACATATTCTCAAAACGAGAAGGAGTTTTACCTCTCCGATGATTTCCCCCCTCCAGCAAAATTGGAAAATGGTCTGAAAGTACTCTGGAAAGCCTTTTTTGGGAGAACAGATTGAAGCGATCCTCCAAAAGCGGAGAGGAAAGAAATCGGTCTATTCTAGAAGCGGAGGAAGTATTAGACCAAGTATAAAGGCCCCCATCCATAGCTATATCCATCAACCCATGGAGAGAGATAAAATCAGAAAACTCATACATAGCCCGAGTACAACTTGCAGCCCCTAATCTTTCTGAAGGTAAGCGGATTATATCGAAGTCACCTTCTAGACACCATGGCACATCCCACCAACTAATCAGCCTTGTCAACTCCTCCCACATTTTGCTACACCTCTTGTTTAAATTAGGCCCATAGACACCTGTAAACACCCACTCAAATTGATCCCCAACATTTTTAAATTTACACGAAATAGAAAAATGCCCACTGCTTCCTCCACTTTTTCCACCACCCTTCGATCCCACATCAGAACAATACCTCCAGAAGCACCTTCAGAACCCAGGTAAAGCCAATCTACATATGGGCGACCCCATATACTTTGAACAATTCCTCTAGTGATCTATTCAAGTTTCGTCTCCTGCAAACATACTATATCAGCCCTCCATGAACGCAACAAATTACGAACCATTCAATCCTCTGAGATTCCAAGAAATTATCTTCAACTTCATTTAGAAACAGATAGTGGCCGCACCCTACTAGTACCATTTCGCCTAGAAGAAGTAGAACCATAATTAATTGAACTGAATAGACCTTTCAACTCTTTGATACCTTTCACTCCTGAACTCTTCAAGTCACGTGCTTTATTCTCCAAAGCAGCCCTACGGCTAGAAAGCACGGACGCGGTTGGGAGGGTGCCGCACCTGAGTTCGACGCGGCGTACGACGCGGTTGCCCGCGCGTCGGTGCCATGTCTGAACTTTTTTTTTTTTTTTTTTTTCACTGATTCGCGCCGACGTGGCTTCGATTCGGGCCGATTCGCGCCAAACCGGTCAGTTTCGGCCAGAATCGTGCCGTATCGGCCGGCGACTGAAACGGCCGATACAGGCCGAAATCAGCCGAAACAGGCCGAAATCGGCCTTAAATCTTGCTAGAAAAGCCGAAATATGCTTTGAATGAGGCCCAAACACCCTAAATCTGTCCTCCCTCAATTTTATTTTGAATATTTGTTGCTTCTTTGTGTTTTCTTTTTGGTTTTGTGTTTTTTTTTTTTTGTGTTTCTTGCCTCCTTCTTTCTTTGTTTTGTGAATCAAGGTATAGTAATATGTTTTTTAAAAATATTTTAATAGTTCAAATATATAAAAAAATATAAATAGAAATATTTTTAATAATTTTTTAATTGCCGAGTCCCGCCGCACACGCACCCACATTTTTCAAAAATTGTCGAGTCTCACACCCGCACCGGCACCCGAGTCTTGAAACGCACCCGTGCTTCATAGCCCTACGGTGCAATTTAGCCTCAACAGCTAACAAGAAATTTGTTGCTTGATTTTCCAAACCTTTTAAGGACATGCCCCAGAAGTTATCAAACCTATTGAATTTACTTTGAGACTAGTCAAAGTAAGATTCTCTTTTTCACTGGACTCTTCAGACCCACAATTTCCTGTCCTTCCATGCCCAATGGTAGAGAAAAGGCTAGTGGTTCCACCGCTAGAGGTGACAAACCCCCATTGTTAGGTAGCTCAGCAACCTCCAAATATGTGTCCGAAACCCAATCCTCCACAAGTACTTCATCCCCTTCAAACTGAGCTGATGACACCTCCAAAGAGTTTGAAGACTTCAATGGAACCAAAGCCAACTGTTTTTGCACTTCTAGAACCTCTATAACTTCACTCGATGGTAGAGAAATTTGTATTGGAACTGCCACTCTCCTTCCGTCTCTCAATTCAAGCACCCACTGCTCTGAATTCCCCCATTTCTTAATAACATTGCCAGAATGTTCCTGTAGTAACAATCGGATGTCTCACTGCAAGTTATCTTCACCATCAAAGGTGGTTGCCGACTCATCGGCCTCATCGGAGCCAAGAGACTCAGTATCAGCCCCATTGGAACCAAGAATCTCAATATCGGCATCAATATCGACGTCATCGGAGAGCTTCAACTATTGGGTTAGCGTCAGAGAGCTACAAGGATCGACTTGAGGGTGAGTCGGCTTCGCAACCACTGCGTTACTGCTTTTAGAATCTTGCTCAAAAATCGCTGAGACCGATGGCAAAGAAATCCCAGTGTTTTGGGTCTCGCCAGATGGTAAAGAATGAAAGTGGGTTTGTATCGGTTTGGGCCGCTAGACTAACATGGTCTTGGGCTTGGGTTTGAAGGGAGCTGTAGGCTTAACCGTGTTTTTAAAACTGCTTTCCTTGGGCTTTACAACCTCCTAAACATTGGACCACTGAACCTTCAATCTACCATCCGGCCCACGCTCCAATCTCATGGAAATATCCAGCGATAAATGAGAGTCAGCTTTGCCAACGATATCTTGAATCTCAAATGTAAATTTAGCCTCAGACCTCGCATGTTCTTTTTCGGCATTCAATTCACGAGTATCATGGGTATGATTGCGCAAGTTTGATTTGTTTGAATTTTGAATATTTGGCATAATGGCTTTCCTTTCTTGCTACCACCACCCCCTCTCTGATTAGTCTCCGCCGTTGCCAACAGAAAAGAATTGGACTTCTCCACTGTCTGTTTCAGGACAGATTATGGCTGTGTGCTGACTAGCGACTCAGGAACAATGGCTTTTTGCAAGTGAAATCCACACCCTCTCCACCCACTACCCAATTTACCTTCTGGCACTACAATAAAGCCTTTCCGCTGGCCATGGACAAGTTCCGAGATCATAAAAAATCTGCCACGGGCATTGGAACCTAGTTGCAAGATAAATACTTTGTCACTCTAATTGCCTTATTACAAAAATAACCTTGCTTCCAAATTAAAATACTAATAGCCCAATAAACTATTAAGACCTAAAACATAAAAATACAATTGACTTGCAAACATAAATAATACTAAAAAATAATCTTCTTGCGTTTCCCGCGTCATATTGGGTTTATGTAATTTATGTTAATGTAAAATGGCCCAAGAGGCCCAATATATTGTAAGCCCATGTAGGGCTACCCCTAGCTCTTATATACACCCTACTAGAGTTCATTGTAATCAACACTTGAGAATACAATAAAAGATATAGCCGCCAGGGTTTTATCCCGTGGATTTTGGCCATTGGCCAAACTGTGTAATCCCTTGTGTTCTTCTCTCATTCTTGCTTCCGCTTCTCTATATTATTTTATTCTCGTCTTTAACATAAAGCATACTTGTATCTTGTAACCCTTTTAATACTATTATATTCTTACTAATAAAAAAAATATCATCATCCCTGACATCATCAATGACTTATATCGCAACATGGGGTTCACAGTGTGTCAAAGTATTGTATTCAAATTTCAAATACATTGAGATACAGCTCGTCCAAAATTTTGACTATCCATCTTCATTAAATTTTAGTGTAAATACCTAATTTTTGTTTCCTTTTTAATTTTATAATTAAAAATTAGTATCACTTGGTGTTAAACATTTGGATGGGAACCAATGTTATTTTTCTTGGATGTCTAATTAGCCATGACTGAATTTTTCCAGGTTGTGCTAGATAAATTGGTTAAACCATCAAACACTATTACTGACTACAACACCAGGTACACTTTCGTTTGAGCTTCTAGTAGACATTTATACACTTTTGTTTGAGCTTTTGGTAGACATTTATTGGATATTTTTGAGCTGATTTTATAAGAAATGAACTCAACAGAAATATTTGGGTTTTGGATATCTTGTGTTTTCATCATTAAAGCAAGTTGTAATGCTAAGAAACTTTGTTGGAGTTTTAGCAACTTCCCATGATACATATTGATGTTCCCAGTATGTATCATCAATACTGTCTTTTTATTTATTTATTTAAGTATGACTGTTTTCTTATTTTATATATCATATATTATATAATAAAAGTTGAGTCCTACACGCTGTGACTGTGCCAATTGGATGTCCTCTCTCTCTGCATGTATGTTACCAGTTTTCATGTCCAGAGTGTTCATCATCATGAACATGATGTTCATTTTATTCAATAAAGTTTTTATTTCCTATATAAAAAAAGGCATATATGTTATCAGTGTGTCAAAAGTGATTTGAATTGACTATTTTCTTTTGATAATAATTCATTGTGGATATTCAGGTTTAGTGGAATCACATGTGAGTTGCTAAATGGGGTGACTACAAGCCTTAAGGAAATTCAGGTTTGTTACTTGGGTGTATGCTTACTTGATTAACATGATTGTATGCTGTTGCTTCACTGATCGATTGCATGTTAAGACTACTTTTTATTTATTTATTTACAGTTGCTTCCATGTTCAGGAAGATTTTCTAAAGCTGGTTTACAAAGAGACCATCCTTGTTGGGCATTCCTTGGAGAATGACTTGTTAGCATTAAAGATCTCTCATGGTTTGGTGATAGATACTGCAGTATTGTACAAGCACCCCCGTGGTGCATCTTACAAAACTGCTCTAAGAGTTCTTGCCAGGAAATTTCTTTCTCAGGAGATACAGCAGTCAGGCAATGGTCATGACAGTATTGAAGACGCAAAAGCTACCATGGAACTAGCACTTTTAAAGATTCGATATGGTGAGTACTTCTTTTCCGTTGTACCTTTAGCAAATGGAAATTTGGGCAGTAGTAGAAATTTGGAGAATTAATAGTTTGATTATTTGATAGTTCCAACTTGGAAGATCTTTGAGAAAAAAATAGCTTACATATATATATATATATATATATATATATATATTCATTAAGAAAAGCAGGTGGAAGATATTAATTATCATCTTTGCAAGTTTTTTGCTACTTTAAAACAAAATTGGGCTCATTACACCAAATGTGGTCCATGTGAAGAGCCATATTTCAACTAAATGAGGTTCCCTATGAAATGAGGCAGGGAATGGAGCCACAGTGTAGAAGTTTTTGGTGTTATGGAGGATACTAGTGGAGATATAAATGTAGATGTCATTGTCATTGTGGCTATATAATACTCATATCTTGTGTGTAACAACCTGTGTTCTGAGTAACTTATTATGAAACATAGGGAAAATATTTACCTGTTAAATTATATTTAATTTTCTTTGGTAACCCCTTTGGAGGTTATAGTTTACACTGGTGCTTGCTCTTATATTCTTTTCTTTTGGAATTAGGACCTGAATTTGGTTCACCTCCATCTTACATGCGGGAAAAGCTCCTTTCAATTTTGAGTCAGTCTGGCAAATCCTCTTCTTTTATTGATGATATCTCCGTAGTGAAGCGATACACCTCTGAGTTATCCCATGCATTTCCTGTGTCTTCTGATGAAGAAGCTCTAGCAAAGGCCAGAAAGGAGGTAGATCTTTATAATGGGTTGTAAATGTCCCTTTCTTCTTATGTGTTAACCATCTACAGAACAAGCTTGTTACATCTCTTGTTACTTCCAGGTGAAGAATGAACGGGTGCACTTTGTCTGGACTCAGTTCTCAGAACTTCATTCCTATTTTAGAAAACAGGCAGAGGATGCAGAGAAATTAAATGGAAGACTTGCAGAGATGATGTCATTGCTTACATGTCATAAGAAGTCTGCTAACAGAAAAGGTGTCAAATGCAGCATCAAGCCTGAACTTAAGGAAATTCTAACCCGCTTGGATGCTAGAATCCGCAGCCTCTATGCCACATTACCCACTAATACCATGCTTATAATTTGCACTGGCCATGGTGATACAGCAATCGTCCATAGGTAATGCTCGTTGGACCTGTTTTATGCATTTACTATGCCATGTTTCCTTTTTTTGCACTCCAAACAAATATAACTTTTTATTTAAATGCCAATAGCGAAGTAATTGACAACATATTTGGACCAATATTTCCTTATACCCACAGTCAGATGGTTTTTGATATGTTTGGAATCCATACATTATCTAGAGGAAGTCAGCCTTGTATTCTTCTCTTGCTTTAAAAACACACACACACACACACAACTATCATGTTTAATTTGGTGCTGCTGCTACCAGCTTAGAAGAATGATTATCAACTTGAACACAACAAAAATGCTACCACTTTTGTATTGTTTAGCTTCTTTTCTCAACTAATGAACGCATTTGTTGGTGGTAGTGGTACAATTCACTCATTCTCAGCCAGATGTTTTTTTATTATTTATTGGTAAAATTACATTTGTAGGTCCTGAAGTTGAGAAAATGAAATATAGTTTATGCCAATAATGAAATCTAACTACACAAATATCATTGGACATGTTATCAAATTATGGCACTCATGACAAGTTCTACACTATAACTTCTCGTCATCTTCCTCAACCTCCTTTGTTAGTAAATAAACATGTATTAAAAAAAAGAAAATTCTGAATCCCGATTACAGCAATCATCCCCTAAAAGCCAAGCATTTTGAAAGTTTGCCAATGCCACCTCCTAATTTACCATTCTAAACAGCTCAGCTCACAACCACAGTACTGCACAAATTTCAATACTTTCAAAATCAGAGCATGCCATTTATCACCTCAAGAAACCAAACTTTGCCAAACTGAAATTCTGTCCACCTTTGGTTTCGTTTCTAAAAGTGGTTGAGAAATCAGAATAAAAGACGGTGGTGTTCTTTAACCTTATTGTGAGCTCTATTTCAGTGTTTCTCCACCTATGAGTTTCAGTGTCTCTTTTTTATTTTTAAATCTTATTTTGATCTGTCAGATTATGGAAAATCCATGACCTGGAAAATGATTGAGTATTTTAGGTGATGAATCTAGTGGCAGGTTCTGCAAAAGTGGTGGAATTGGATCTGGGTCACAGCTTTTGCCAATCACCTCTCTCTCTCTCTCTCTCTGTAACCTGCCGAACTTTGGTGGGTTATTGAGTATAATGGAAAGTGTCTGGGTGAATTTCACTTATTTCCTCACCGCCAAAGTTCATTTACTGTTTTAGTGGCGAGCAAATTGAGAGATGAAGCCCCCCCCCCCTCTTTCCTTTTTTTAATAGACCTTATCTTCATTTAAATTTAAGGAGGTTGGAAGGAGATCATGTAAAGTTGATTTTGTAAAACTTGACTTGGATTGGCATGATATGATTTTTAACGTGTTGAGTGACTTTTGTGGCCTAAGTTACATTAATGCTGTGAGCTATTTACCCCTATTTCCTCAACTTCGGGGGTGGGGGGGCTTGGGGGGGGGGGGGGGGGGGGGGTGGGATTGGTGCAAGTCATAAACTGGAACTACAAGGGGTGACTGTTTTAGGGCCTAGCCAAGATAGGTTTAAATATAAGTTACCCTAGTAAATATACTGTTAATGGGAAATCAAGTAAATTCATACACCCTTGGTAAATCAAAACTGCATTTGTCTTTACTATGAAAATCAAATTGGCCTAACATGCACTGACTTATTTTAGGCATAAAATTAGGTCCGTATAAGAAGGATATCATTAGATCTCAAATATTGAGGAAAGATGTTTCTATTTGTGTTTGAGTGGCCACTACCCCATAGATTGGCTGGTCTTTAACCTCCATTCAGCTCTTCAATATCTATTACTCCATTCCTGATAGGCCAATGAGCTCTAGCTTAAATGGTGCCTCCCCTTGTAAGACCAAGGTGGAGGGTAAGGTCTTGGGTTCAAGACTCACTGGGTGCATGTGTAAAAAACAAAAATTGAATTCCTGATGGGAGTGTAATGGAGGTTATGAAATTCTTTTTAGGTCTTTTTTTTAATGGTGTCACTCACCAATTGGCATGGCGTAATGGGAGGCTAATATGACAATACTGTGACAACGCAGTTGATATGGCAGTAATGTGGCATATTGAAATTGAGAGCTTCCATGCCATGTGCATTGTAATGCATGCCTCCCATAAATGCTACATCTATGGTGTGTGCACATCATAAAAGCACTGTTATCTACGAAAATTCTGTAACCCGAATTTCACTGCCATCAGGAATTGTATTATATATATTTGATGGCAAAAATCAGTTACACATTGACTAAATTGAAACCACCAAAAAACTTAAGGGCATACATGTATATAGCCCATAGTAGTAGCATAATGATAAGAAAAGTTTTTTTCACTTTCAATGAGAGAGGGAGCGTGCTCATTCGAAGTGCACACAGATAATACAGGATTAGATATTTGATGAAATCATATAGATTTTATATAGTTGCATAGCATTTCATAGTAAATATATTTCAATTTTCCTTCTACTAATAGCAATTACTCTCTGTCTGATGTTTGTTCGTCTTTTCTCTCCCATGGACGAAGATTGAGGAAGATGCTTGCAGAGAAGAGTGAAATCAGTCTATGCCGTGAGAAGCTAGTAAAGGTATTGGAAGAGCTCCAGGCCCAAGCTGAGGTGGCTTTGTGTTTTGTAGGTGTGAAGAATTGAACAAAAAATATATGCACGTCTTATATTTGTCCTCATGATCTTGTATTTTAGCTAGCATTTCCCCTAGGAGTGGGGCTTTCAAAATTTTGATAGAAATAGGGCATGAATACACTTGTTGGAAAAAATTGTAAAATTTAGTTGTGACAGGACCGGTATTTGATGTTCTGTCGGTGTCAACAGTGCAAGTGATAAAAAAGTATCATCCAATCTCATTTTTGCCTTAAAAGAGCAGGTATCTTTTTACTGACTTTTCATGCTATATTCTTTGTCAAACTATTCGTGTTAGACCTATGTAATCGAATATCCTTATCTTGACGCGACACTAACGCGATCCACCAATACAAATTGTCACTCCTATTTGTATTTGTATTTGTATTTTACCCATATCGACTTCCACTTCTTGTGGAAAGTTTTGAGTTGATAATATCTCCCTCCATACCATTAACCACCCTTAGAAACAACAATCTTTGTTGAAGCATCATTGGCCCCCCAAAACAGCATCTCTAGTTTTCACATGAGCAAATTAAATTTGAATAGGAATAAATCTTTTTGTCCATTTGAGAATACACCATATAGGATTCATAGAGCCTCCACGGACATCTTCACCAGGAGGTATTGCATTGAGTTTTCTAGAAATTCAAAGTGCCCCACAATACAAAGATTCAAATTCCACCTAGCATTAATATCTTCCACAACTTTAGGATTTAGCTGGAGGTTTCACAGCTAGCCCTCCATTCGCGCTAGTGATAGTGTGAGAGCAAAGCAAAATAGTCAAGCTTTGTAGGCTCTGAATGTTCCTCGTGGCAGAGTTGCCCCCAATTCGTATTTTCATTAATTCTTTGCTTACTTTCAAAACAGCCAACTTGATGTTAAGAGAGCCCCAATTCCTAGTCCAATACGCGTCCATACATATTTTTCCTTTTTCTCTTTAAAAAAAAAAACTTTTATTTTTATTTTTATTTTTTATATTTTGAGAAGAAAAAGAAACACGTTTTCTATAGTATCAAACACGCATTAAACTCATGTTGTATTATACTTGTATGACAATTAAATTATCAAAATAATTGTTTTAAAACTATATTGACATTGTAATTGTTTATTTTGTTTAGGTGTGTTATTATAATGACAATCAAATTATCAAACTTAATATTTTTAGTTCCATATTTTTCTATTTATATTAAATCAACATTTTCATAATTTTATTATAATCTTGAATTTTAATTTATGAAGATATTTCCCTAATTTGAATGATTAGGTAATATCTTAATATGTACGAATGTTAATTAGATTTAAAATAAAATAATTTTAAATTATAATTGTAAGACCTGAAAAGAATAAGCTCAAATGATAGCTCACTTAGAACTGTGGTTGGATCAACTTATTCAAGGCCCAAAACAAAGAATTTGTAGAGAGGGAACAACACAATAAAAAGTTGTTCCATTCTGAGGATTGTACAAGGAAGAAAAAGATAAAATACTTAGATTTAATAGTTCAACCGTTCCGTTCAAGCCTTCCTGAGGAGACATAAGTTACACCATAATAGTACTGTTCATCACACTATTCTCACTATGATCTTTTTTTATTTATTTTTATATAGTCTCCATATAGATACTCATTCCTTCCTTGCATCTCAACCATTCATCTCCTACCTAACCAATTTCCTCCTTGGACACTTGTTCCTTCCCACAGTTTGTAGAAGGTGGTGGAAAGAAACTGCCCAGCTATGATCTGCAATGTTCAGGTCACTTCCACATCAATGCAGTTGATAAAATTATTGCCTACTATTTAATGCGATCAGGAAGCTAAGTGCAGGGCAATATATGCGGAGCCCATAGGCTGGCTACCCCAAACCAGAAATTTTCCTTCTTAGCCATGTGTTCCTGGACTCCTTTCTGCACCTTTCCGAGTAGCTTTCTTCCTCGGGTCCGCAGCCCTCGGCCTTGTCATTCTACACTACGACTTTTGAGCTTCATCCTCGGTCCTCGGGCCCCCACAATAATGATATGAGACAATAAATACTTTTTTTTTCTTGCTAAATAAGTGAATGGAGGAATATATGTTTCCTTTAGTAGCTGGTTATATATTTTCCTGAAAACATAACTAAAAATTGAACAATTAAGTATACTAAATACATCAATGCTCAATTAGTTGATTTTTTATAATCTCTCATAAAATTATATTAAGATAACATAAATGTACTATTAAATTGGAATATAATATAAGAAATAACTTAACATATATTTATTCAAATTTCTAAAATATCTGTACCTACATATATTTATTTATTTTGTGTCTTTTTTTAATTTCTTTTTTCTATAAAATATCAAATATTTGGAATTTATTTTTGTATATTATATTGATGATCCAATCAATCCGCAAGGTCCATCATTGGGAATTGTTTGATTGTCTTTCTATGCAGAAGAAGAAAAATAAAATCAACTTGAATTCAGGACAACTATTTGAAATGTTGGTAAAAGACTGGATTGGTTATTATTTTTGCTTTTCATGAAAATTGAAGTGGAGGGTTCCTTCAAACAAGTAGCTGGGTCAACCAAAGTTTACAACAATTATCTATATTCTGTCCGTATATTATTATATTACTAACCATGGTTAGAAGTTTCGTGAATAAAAGAAATTGTGCTATTGTACTTGCTGATGAATGTTTGGCTAGTGGATAAGGCTCATCTTAATTGGCAGCATAATAAGATTTTTTTTCATTGATTTGTAAGGCTAGTTGTCATCGCTGATACAAACAATAATTGTAATCATAGCCATTAAGTTGAACTCGATTAAGAATTTGAGAAATGAGGAGGATACTTGGACTAGTCAAAGTTCAGCAGACTTTTGAAAATATTAATGGTGATTAAGCACTATGTTTACTTTAAGTCTTTCCTGTATTGCCCATCAAGCAATTCCATTAATTTATGGACTTGAGTGGTTAATTGAAGTGTTGTTTTTCTTCAATTCGTTGCTTTGGATTCAGGGTCTTTCAAAATGTAGCCATATGGAAATTTACCTAAATATCATAGTCTTGACTTATCTAGATGGTTCAAACACGGATCCATAATTAGGCTTGCCAGCATTTAGTTTGGTTCAAAAGGAATAAACAGTAATGATAATAATAAAATCATGATAAACAAAGTTACAAAGCCATAAGATGAAATTCCTTTGTGAATGTTAGATAAACAGTAATCCCATAATCATCCTCGGACAATTCACTTCTTGATAACATTAACAAAATACTTATTTCTAACTAAGATAATACATCAGCTTGCATCTTGATCTCACACAATATTACAAATACCACAAGCAACAAACATGCTATTAGTAACTCAAATGATGTATACATATCACCTCCATGCTGAAGCAACAATCAAGTTTTTGTCTTCCCACCCAAAATGAAGTGCACCCATTTCCTTCTTCAGCTTGTACCTGTCACAATACTCCCTAATTAGATTTTGGATTGTATCAATCACTTTTGGTCCCATGGGACATGAAGTGAAACCAGCCATTGTCATCCTTGCCCTCCATTTGCCTGCTACTTCATACCGCTCTATCCTTTCCTCTCCTTCACACGCAACAATGTTTACAATGTCCCGTGCCAGGCAGTGCCTTTCAACATTCATTCTATCTTGACTCTCCCTTGGGAGAGTTGCATCAAGAGACTCAAAAACAGCCGAATAGTAATTGTATGCTTCAACGAATCTAGGCAAAAATGGAGCTGTGTTTGTGTTCACATCTTGTTCAACAACAGTAACAAGTTTTGGATTTAGGCTCTTAACCATCCGAAGAAGCTGGTCTCGCTGGTTTACTGTTGACACACTCTCATCTGGCATGTGGTGAAGTTGAAAGGCAAAGTTCACCAAAAGTGCTTCTCCTGGTCGACAATTGAGCATTGATGGAGTTATAATTGAAGTTTTTGATGCCACAGCTCGGAACTCAAATGGTACCTTAAGTGCTTCTGCTAGCTTCTCCAGTCTTTGTCCAATAATTTTTAGGCCTCCAACGGAACGTTGAACTGACTCAGGGTCATCAATCCCAGTTAATTTCACATGGGGTGGCTTCCCTAGGTTGTTGGCAATTGTTTGTATCAGTGTTATATATTGACTCCCTTGGTTGATATCGAAATCTACTATATGGACTCTTTTCTCATCTTTAAATGCCTCTATCATTGCACCATTTGCTGCCATAAATCCAAATTTAAAACAAGGGCACACCTCGAAGAGGATCTGCATGGCTGCAAGCCGGTCAGAAGAGGGGGGCTCTTTGCATTTTAGCGCATTATAAAGACATTTGCCAGAGGAAGCCATGCGAGCTGCAAGACCTTCCACCATGTAGGCTGCAATCCTCTGAGGAGGATCCCCCTGGATTGAGACCATGTTTCGGAGGTTATTTATCATAGCTGATGCTTCCATGATGTTTCCGTCTGCAAGTGCACCAGCACAATCAAGTAGCATTTGTCTGGGAGTACGAGGAGATACTTGTGATACTTCCTTGTTGCTGCTGATGCTACTGAGGTTTGAATCTGTAGATGAAGATTCCTTAGGAGAGTCATGGAGCAATGTGTTGTGAACTGGGTCAGCCCATTCACCATCAATTTCCATGCTGTGATCTGTACCAAAAATGTCATCATCATCATCATCATCATCATCATTATCATCATTATCTTCAAGCAGTGCTCTTTCCAATTCTTGAAGCTTCAGTCTCATCTTATCTTCATCATAGTCTATTGGATCTGGGCTTTGGCTTTCCAAGTAATCCGATTCAAAGTTGGATTGATAGGCATCACGATGCCTCATGGACATCAAAGAAGTGTCAAATGGGTTTCGAGTGCCCATGGAGATGCCATTTGGATGAAATGAATTTCCAGAAATGCCAGAGTTAGATGGCTGTATAAGTTCTTCTGTTGGGGAGTCAAGGAAATACTTCTCATAACTTTCACTGGAGTAAGAATCAGTCACATATATAGTCTTATGCTTATCAGAACCTAATATTTGGGTGGACAAGCTGGGGCTGTCATCACTTCCCTTTAGCGAATAGAGCTTGGAATTTCTACATGATGTCGCAGATAGCCCTGCAGACCTAACTAAAGACATGGCTTTGTTCTAACTTGCTGTGTTAGAGGAAGGCTGCTTCTACATAGAATGAGCCCTGTGTCATGAACTATCACATAATTAGAGAGAGAAATTCTGATAAAACTGTTAAACTTTTGAAACTTGCAATTTTTTATTTTCTTGTAAAAAAAACAGTACATAAAGAATTTGGGTAAGGTCTTCTCACCGTTTAAAACTCTTTGATGCTTTTGGGAAGCCTGCATTCAGCCAGAGCAAAGAAGAATAGTTAAGCAGTGATAGCAGAGACTGTACAAATCAGTCAATATGAGTGTGTACACACGGAAACATGGAAGAGAGAGAGAAAGAGAACATTGTGCAATCAACAATCTGAAGCATGACTATTGAGTCTATGAGCTTGATAGTTTGGTAACACCGTAGTAAAGAACTAGAAATTGAAGGCACTATGTAGCAGCTGGCTGCATGAAATGTAAACTTAAGATTGCCCTTTGAAGCATAACTGGTTACACTCAAGTGCAGGTAATAGTCCCTAAATTGAAATTTTCAAATCATTGATCAATCAATGAAAGGGCTACCTAGAGAAGTGTGTCTTAGATGAGGGTCCCTTCTCTAGTTCCTGATGAAAGAAAAGGAGAATATCTGGTATGATACAACAACCTTTCAAAACCCAACCAGGTTCGTCTCCTCCTCCCCCAACAAAGGGAAAAAAAAAAAGTTCAGAAATTTCAAAAATTTCCAACATGCACTCCCTAATTTTACAAGACATCATTTATAAGTAGAAGAAAAGTGTTTTAATACTTGGAATCTTATCAGGAAGCCCACACATTGTGCTTTTGTAAATTTAATTAGATAGTAAATGAAGTGATTTAGAATGTGAGTTGGGGAATGAACTCTTGAGGTCTTTTTCTATTTAGTTCTCAATTGTTATTTGCTGAACTTTTGCGTAGAAGTAAAGACTTAAAGAATAATAATTCCTAAATTGGTAACAACATATCATAAACTATTTATTCATTGTTTTCCCGTTATGATGTTGGTTTTGAAGTTCAGTCAAGAAATGGATATATTTTACAAAAGTTTGTCTCTTTACATGAAAGGCCATAAAGCAGAGGTCATAAGAAACTGATTTTAAAGAATTAGGAACTAAGACACTTGTATGCTTCACTTCAGCCTAAAAGAATTTCATGTAAATAGTTAGTTGGTGCTTGGAACTCCACTAAATTTCAATGAAGTGTTTCTGACAATTCAAATCGAGAAAACCTATAATGGAACTTAAGAATTCCAAATTAGTGTGGCTAAATTGAAACATTCCTCCAGTGTGTTTGAGAGTTTATAATGGAAAAGGAGCAGAAAGGGAAGAGATGCTCCCGTTCATTTGTTTAGATGTTAAAAAAAAAAAGAAGGAATGGAAAGGAGAGAAACATGTTATATTACTAACTTTTTATTCATGCTTTTATTAAATTGGAGTGAAAATGTTATTTCCTCTCAATTAATGAGGGGAGTGCACTCAGTGCAGCACTCACACAAAAGTATGCTGAACGCAAAACTGAGGAAGGAATGGAACGGTTCCCTCCATCCTTGGGGATCCACAGTTTCCTTGCATTCCAACCCTTCGAAAGTCCCTCCATCCAAACAATATGTATAGAAAACATTTTCTCTTTTGCATTTTTTGGATTTATGTCACAAGATTGTAAAAAAATTCAGTCAATCAAACATTGTAAATATGTATGACAATGTAATTCTTGTTGACTTTCAATCTACCATAGTTAAATTCAGATTCTGGTAACAAAGTACACATTTAAAAAAAAAAGAAAAAAGAAAGAAAAGAGGATGTCATATAAAAGATAATTGAGGGACTACACACTGCAGCCAAGGATTTGGTTCCCTTTTATTATATGTAGACCAATTTCAAGAATATTATATTTAGAAGCAGAGACTACCTAGATGCAATACTATTATAAGATAAAAGATCCTCCCAGAAAACACTTTTTCCAACGTACAAACCACCAAAGATCACAGGTATAAGATTTCATTTATTTACCAAAAACAGAACATAAGTATAAACTAAATCAATCATCAGCTGACATTTCTGATGAGGGAGAGGGTTCTATGAAAATTCAATTAACAACAAAAAGCAGCATGTTGCCTATGTTTTGCCAATCAATTTCTAGATTACAACATAAAAAGGTATGCTATCAGAAAGAGAGCCACAGCTAGCAGCATAGATAAACTATCTGGAAAGAATTCATGCAAATACAAGGGAATTCAATTCCCTGTTGAAGAAATTCAAGGACAAAAGATTAAAAAAAAAAAAAAAAAAGGAAAATTGAAGAAGAAGAAACTAAAAGCATATACCTGATGAAAGAGGAAGACCTCAAGAGTCAAGAGGAAGCAATATAGATCTTATCAGAAGTCAAATTCTGCGAATTAAGTTTACACCCATATGTAGATGAAACCCAGAATTGGCTTTAAAGGTAGAGAAAAAGCTTTGGTTGACTATGTGTTATGGTTTCAAGGACAAACCAAAGAGGCAAAATATATATATTTATTGGCACATCTACACTAAACAATTGTAGAAATTGAGGTTAGGTAGGCTTAGAAGCAACTAACCTATAACAAAATCAAACAAAGCAGCAAAAACAAAAAAAAAAAGAAAAAAAAACTTGAAAAATAATATAAACAAATAAATAAAAAAAGCAACACAACCCCAGATGACACAAATGATTTGTTTATAAAAAAAAATTATATATTTGTTGGGAAAGACGTGAACCACCCTATTTAGAAGCTGAAGAAATGAACAAGCCAAGACCCAATACTCATAAAGCTATATGATATGAACATCCAATCTTCTGGAATTTGAGAAAGTATGACAAGTATAAGTAGTAAGAACAAAGAAACTCACCTTAGATTTCCTTCAAAGATACATGTTAGCTTCAACAAAGGTTCTTGTTTTTTGTTTTTATTAATCTCTGCTCAGTTCTTTTACTTTTTCCTTTGTGTATTTATGTGTGCCTGCATGTTTATACCAATCTGTCTGACTGAGGTTGTCTGACAGTACAATGTCAACAAGTCTTGCACATATGGTGTGCTACTAGAAGCAACAGTAATAGAGGGTTTTATCTTTTTCATCAGTCAATCCTAGCCGTCCAATATCTTGACCAATTCATCACAAAAGTTGATTTTGGCGGTGGTGATTTGTGAATGGTGTGATTTGCATTTTTTCTGTAGTTCTAGGACATGGGAATGAAGTTATTGGACTGGTGGTAAGATCAGTGACAATTGTACGGTAATGTTTCAAAAGTTAAAGTGGTGCTTTGTGACATTTGTGTGAACATAATTGCCTAAATGGACGGGGACCGAAGAATCCTAGCACTTTGTGACAAAGTCAAAGGTTTTGCAGGTCATCTTTTCCAAACAATTATTTCATAACACAAATTTTGTTACTTATTTGTCATTTCACCCATAAAATTGTTCGTTTGGTAAAATAAAAATAAAAATAAAAATAAAAATATTTTTATCGATTTATTTTATTATTGAATTTATTTTTATTATTATTTATAAATTTTATCATATTTTTTAGTACTATTTATGAGTTTCATCGTATTATTTTATTTAATTTTTATTTTTATTTATAATACTTTTAACAAATTATTTTTAATTTTAACAAAATAAATAAATTTCAAATAAACTCAAAATCAATTTAATTTTAGTTTATTGGGAGAAAGTTGTGTTTATGTGCGTGAGAAAGCTGGTATCGCTAGACTTTTTACCCTAAAAAGGCCAATCTTATTAGACATCCCACTTTTCTTTAGGCGTGTAGAATCTAACGTTCAAAAGCGTGTATGAGTGGAAACTGGAAACACAGACAAGTCTCTGAGAATTTTCGTGGGTAAAGCACAAAGGGAGTACGTATGGGATCTGAAGGAACAGTAAAAAATGAATGTGAAAGTCAAGATGTCTATAATTTCCAAGAGAAGAAAATACATGGGTTTGGTTTAGTAACTGTCTAGGGGGATCAAAATTTCTCATTAATTATTGGCTTGAATTTGAATTTTCAGTGATTTGTGAGGAAATTACATAAAAGGTCAAAAATTCATTTCATATTTCATAATAGGTCTAAGGTTTTTGATTATGTATGCCCCAAACTTAGGAAAACAGTCCAATTTTGAAGTCCCTGTCTGTCTCATTTATTCATTTTCATTATTTTGGGTAGTAGCAAGACAGAGAAGAACGAGAAACTATTAATAAAATTTTCTATTTTACATAGATAGCCAATGTCAAATTCCTAAAAATATGTCTTGCTCTAAGTGAAGCTTTCTCTATCTATCCATTTTGCTTATTAACTACCCAGTTATTTTATAAACAAGGTTAAATTGAAATACGGATACCAAATAAAATTTATAAACAAGGTTTTCCTTTTTTTAGTGAGAGTTTCAACTTATGACGTTCGTTCTTGACGATAACTCTTTATTATTAGACCAAGACACTAATCAGCTTTTGATGTAGGCTGGAATTGAACTCCAAATTTCTTATTTAACTATTAGAGATTTTACCAGTTGAGCTAACTGAAATCTACACATTTATAAACAATGTTAAATCATTTTCCTAAGGTTTTATTAATTGCTTCTTACCACCGCTCCTCTTTGGTGTGGTGGTCATTCTACAAGTATAAATGCTTGTGGGATGTGGGGGGGCAAATACCGATATTCAAGTCTCCAGGAGAAAGTTTCACACACATATATATTTAGATTAGGCTAGAGTAGAAATTCTATCTTATATAAAATTTTTTTTTCTCATTTTTTCAATGCTTCGTTACTATAATGGAAATGAACGCGGATAGGGACAAATTACAAAGACTTCAAAATGAAAGGATTCCATACATTTGAGATATTAATTGACAAAATTATAGACCCGAAACTAAATCTAAAATATAAGACAAAATCTAGGCCTTTCATGTAATTTCCCCTCTAATTCTTTTTATGGTCACTTTCAAGAGATTTATCAAAAAATATATGGGATTGTGGGACTTAGGGTTGTCCACGACTCGGTCCGGGTCGCGTTTGTGCCTAACCTGGAACTGACACGATGGAATCGGGTCTTGAAAAATCTCACCCGCCACCAACCACCAAAGAAAACGGGTTGGTCTGGGTCAGACTTCAACGGGTGGCAGATGGATTGGTCGGCCTCATAGCTCTGAGAAAACGACGAGAAAATAGCGAGGAAACTGCGAGAAAAACCCAGATCTGGCGAAAATCTCATTGGAATCTATGAGATTTTGCCAGATTTGGCAGTAATCTCGCCAAATTCGATGAGATTTTGCTAGATCCTGTCAAAATTTCGTCAGATCTACATGAAATATCACCTGAATCTGGATTTTTTCACCGAGATCTTGAAATTTATTGCCGGAATCTGGGTTTTGCTTGCTGGTATTTGAAATTTTTCTCCGGATTATGGATTTTCATTGGTCGGTTCGGGTTTTTCAGTTTTTGGGGGAGAAAACTTGCAAACTGACCCGCCGTCTACGGTTTCTAGAGGTGAAAACCCGCCACTGACCGTCACCGCCGTCGAGTCGGCCAATTCTCGGGCCGGATCGGAAGGTTTTTGCGGGTGGGTCGGGTATCGGTTTTATGTGGACAGCCCTAGTGGGACTGTAGAATTCATAACCAAGAAATCAGGAAAAACCATGAGAAGAGTGATGGCTTTACCAAGATAAAAGAAGACAAAGACTGTTTGTTTAAACCCTTTTTGCAAGTCTAAGTGGGAAATGAATCTCAGGTGTCAAAAATCAAAGTTAGAGAAGTAGAAGAATTATTACGCTTAGGAAAAATTTTCCAGGACCAGGAGATCGATATCATGACACAAACTCCAATATTCTAATGTTAAGTCCCAATCATCCTTCCCTTATCTTATCCAAATTGAGTGTCGGAATGTATATTCATAAATGATTACTATGTAAAAAGAGAATTTGGCGGTGAAAAATAGGGAGAAAAATATTTATTTAACAGATATGATGGTATTTAAGGCGTAGAAAGAAAGATTGAAAGATACATTGGCCAACTTCTTTTTGTCATGTTGGATGGTTGCATGATGAGCACAACTAAGTGAGTTTGGCATCAAGGTAGATTTTTAAAGCTTTTTTTAACTTATTAGTTCATGTACAGATTTTAAATTCTTAATTTTTTGATAAAAAAGTATAATTATATTAATAAACTTACGATAAATAAGTAATAAATAATCACAAAAAAATAGTGAGAGTTGACACTTTAGACCACGATTTTACAGCTTATGTCAATTTAAGCTAATTACAAAATTGAGTTGAATTGTTAATCTGATTAATCAATTAACACATACATGGATAGGCAATTGTAATAGAAAATCCTAATTAACAATACAATCACCCAAACACCGCAAATTGGTTATGAAAAGAAAAACTCAAAACTGGGCAAAAAAACTTCTATGTGGCCTATAGCATCAAACCAATTTCACTCATAAGAATAGTTGCAGTACACCTTACTTAAAAACCCTCCGAGCTAGTAAATGGCAATGTATTAAGCTCTTTGCTCTTGCTAGCAACTAATTCCATGAATCTTTTTTCCTTGTTATACAGTAGTTCTACGAATTGAGCCGTCACTCCTTGGCTACTCCAAGGCCTCTTGAAGATTTTGGGATTGCTCCAATGGTTCTCGGCACACAACAACAAACAATGATCACTCAAGGATACTATGTGTGCAAGGGTTCTAATCTCCTCTCAAAAAATTTGACAATTGGAGAGGAGAAATGTAAAGAGAACAAATGGGATTTGGCTATAGGGTAAAAGGGTTGCTCTCTAGCTTTTCAATATGGGAACTGGGTATTGAATCTCTTGGGTTAGAGCGATATATGAGAGGGCTTGATTGAATAAGTGCAGTAGAGAACAGGGTAACAAAATTCTCCCAGGTCCTGCTAATCTAACTCGACCGAAAGAAAAGTGAGAAAGAGGCGAGATTGTTGGTTAATAATAAGAAAAAAAAATTGAAACATTTATTGATAAGATAGCTTTTGATCTATGATTATCTTAATATTTTGCAAAAAAAGAGAGTATAATAAGACAATATAATCGAATGTTGGATTTATCAAGAAAAATCTAATAAAAAGTTTATTTTTTTATTTTTTATTTTGGTGACAATTCCAGAATTGAGAGAGAGTGTGTTTGAACCCTAAACATCTTCATTGAAAATATTATGAAGTGTTGGGAAAATTATAATTAGCATGTGTACTTATAACCTAATGTAAACAATAAAAGAAACTAGCCCCGTCCCAATTTGTTTATCCTGTTTGAAAAATCAAACTTTTTAAGGGAACATTATTTATTGTCTTGTCTGTTTTATAAAAATGTATAAGTTTCCAAAACTACCCTTAAATAAACTTATCAAAAAATAGTTTTGAAAATAAAATAGGAGTATAATAGGAACATTAGTAAATTAATGATTTTATTTTTAGAAACAGGACAATATTTTGAGACATCTCAAAATAGAATAGAGGACAAACAAACTGAGATGGAGTAATAAAAAAGCTAATTTTGCAACACTTGGGTCCTTCAACCCGCTAGGCCAATGGGAAAGGGATGCCTGTTTAGAGCATCCGTAGCAGATGTTACAAAAAAAAATGCCATTTTACCACATAAAAAGCCTACTTTATTATTTTACCACATCATTTTACAACATTCCATTTATCAGATGTTTTATCATTCAATTTTATACATTAAAATAATATTTACTACACATTAAAATAATATATTATCTCCTCCCAATCATCACCATCAACAACAACAGCACATTCACCACTACCGCAACAACGGCCAGTAACAGCAACAACACCGACCAGCCACCATCGGCACAAACCCACATCTACCAATGCCACCTTGAAAAAAAAAAAAAAAAACACAACCAGAGAAATCAGCACAATCACAAATCTCAAACCCATCGGCACCATCCTAAATCTCAAATCCACAGTAACATCCCAAAATCAACCAACCACCATTCAAATTAGCCAACTACGACTCAAATTAACCAAACACAACCCACTACAACTATCCAGAAACACAAAACCACCAAACACAACCCACAACAACCACCCTAAAAAACACCGCCACAACCACCACAAGAGAAAGAAGAGAGATCCGGCAGTGTGCGAGATGGTGGAGGGCAAGATTGGAGAGACCTAGATGACCTAAATGGTGAGATGGTGGCGAGCAAGATCAGAGAGACCTGGACGACGAGATGGTGGTGAGCGAGATCAGAGAGACCTGGTCGGCGAGATCGAGGCCAGCAGGAAGGAGCTGATAGAGGCGAGATCGGCAGGGATCGAGATCGAGATCGGCAGAGAAGATTTTTGAGTTTGATTTGAGGTGCAAAGAGAGAGAAAGACGTTTAAGGTTGAGGGAGGAGCTGGAATCTGATTTGGAGAGGAAAGAACACCGGTTGGAGAGAGAGACAAAATGTGAGGAGAGAGAAAAAAATCAATTAAAGAAGTGAGAGGAGAGAGAAAAGTCGAATAAAAAAAAAATAAAAGCGTTTTGCCATTCTTGTCCGTATTGTAGCAAATTGCAACGGTACTGTTCAATGTTGTAAAAATTTGACACATTTAACATATTTGATAATGCTCCGTTTTTGTGTTTGGTGTGCCAAATGTGCCAAATATTTGGCATTTGGCACATTTGGTACATCTGCTGTGGATGCTCTAAGATTTCTAAACTTCTTAAAGTGTTGTCACAGGTTAATATGAGACTTCACCATGCTCCTACAGATGTGCACCCTCGACCTCGCACCTGTGACCTATGACATGGCATAGCTCATGATGTGTGGCCCCACCAATGAGTAGGTGACACGTGTATAAAAATTACACTAAATGGTATCAAAACCAACCTAGTAATGTCTTGAAAGTATTGCAACACAACGTAGTCATAGCCAAGAGTATTGTTCAAACATGGCTAAGTTCCAAATCAAGTATTTATTTATTAAGTCAAACTATGTTATACAAATTGTATATGAAAAACCATAATTGCAACTTAATTAGTCATTTTAAGGCAGGGTTGGCCATAGGCCTAGGCCACTTAGGCCATTGTTTAGGGCCCTCTACTAGAGAAAGATCCCAAATTTGGGGGGCAATTTTTTTTTTTATAAATATATTTGGGAGATATTAAAAAAAATTCACTATTAAAAAGGTCCAAAGAATTAAGTAATGCTAAATATAAAAATAAGAAAAATTTAAATTAAAAGGTCTTACAAATAGATGTGTTATTGTTTACAAGTAATTCAAATAGTAAATATTAAAAATGCTATAAATTTTATTACACAACTTTTATGATTTGGTGTGATAATAAATATGATAGGTGGACTTCAACAAATTATTGAATGTAGTTTTGAATGAATTTTTGTGATTGGTGATATACTTTTGCAATTCTCATGTTGTAAATTTTATAATATCTCTAATATTTTTGTAAGTCTTATATCACTGATCACATCCATTACAATATCAGTTTGTAGTAAAATTTGTTATAACTTTAGCATTTTCTATAAAAAAAATCATATTAAATGTTAGAACACATGTGAAACTTGTTATAAACATATGTCATTTAGAATTGACTAATTTTTTGACAAAACTCATTTTACTTGTTATTGGGTAGATTTAAGATGGTTTAAATCTTCAAGCAACTTTGTGTTCAAGTCAAGAGTTAAAGTCATGCAAGTGTATTCAAGAAACAAGTGAAGAAGTGCTGTATTTTAAAACTCAGCAGATTGTATCTATCGATATTTAAAAGGAGTTTTTAGCTCAAAACTCGACAGATAGCCTATCTATCAAGGTTTACGAAAATCAGATTTTCAGATTTGTTTTTCACGCATATCCAAGCTATTTGTGCAGATTTTCTTTTCTCACAACCCTAGACATATATAAGGATGTCTTGGGGTTGTTGTACTTGTTGTTACATGCATATTGTAACCAAAGACAATTTGCCCTAGTTCATCTTTTTCTTAAAGAAGCTGTTGCTTTTGTACGCTGTAAGGTTTTGTAACCAAAGAACTTCTTGATCTTCAATGTGTGGATAAACTGAAGAACTTTGCAGCCAACATCTTTCTTAAGTTGATGAGTAAGCCGCGTACTGGGATCTACACATCGATTGATTAGTCACGTACTGGAAGCCGTGCATTGAAAGGAGAGATTGTCACTACATTGCAAGTTCAATTATGTATTGGGGTAAAGGTTCTACTGTAGGTTGGTATAAGGTATTGAGATTCTTTTACTTGTAATCGCTTGTTTTGATAATAGTGGATTTTCGAGAGTGGTGACCTTAAATTCACCCGGTGGGGTTTTGCTTCTGTGGTTTTCCTCATTCCTAAATAAATCATCTGTGTCAAATTTCGCTGCATTAGTTATTTGGTGATTTGTTTGTACTACTATGCGTATTGCAGGTTAAATTGATTTAATTAATTTACTTGGCTAATTAATTGGTTAACTTACCCTAGGGGTCAATACATTCTTGGCTTATCAAGTGGTATCAGAATGGGTATACTCTAATTAGGGTTAATCTTTGCTGTGTGATCCATTAACTTCGGTTTGTCATGGATAGAGGACAATCTTTAATTATACTTTATTTATTTGATGGCACTAACTATGCATACTAGAAAGTACGCATGAGAGCTTTCTTGAAGTCCTTAGATGAGAAAGTGTGGCAATCTGTGGAGATAGGCTGGACCAAGCCAAAGGAAGCGTCGACTGATTGGGATGATGCTAAGATCAAAGCGGTAATCTTCAACAGTAGGGCATTGAATGCGTTATTTAGTACAGTCACAAATGAGGAGTTCAAGAAGATATCCTCTACTGAAATTGCTAAGGAAGCATGGATTATCCTCCAGACAACCTATGAAGGGACTAAGACTATTAAGGATTCGAAGTTTCAAAGGCTTAACACAAACTTTGAAGAAATTAAGATGGAGGAGGATGAGTCATTTGATGAGTTCTATGCAAAGTTCAAGGACATAGTGAACTCTGCCTTTAATCTTGGAGAAACCATTCTCAAACCCAAGATTGTGAGAAAGGTACTAAGATCTTTTTCGGAGAGATTCCATGCCAAGATAACTGCCATTGAGGAATCAAAAGACATTGAACAAATTCTTTTGATAGAGCTGGTTGGCAATTTGCAAACCTATGAATTAGGTTTGTCTAGGATTGGGAAATCGAGCAAGAGTAAGAGCATAACACTAAAAGCTAAAAGTAGTGACATTGATGAGTCTTCTGATGATGAAGATTCTAAGATGAAATCCTATATCACAAGGCAGTTCAAAAAATTTATGAAGAATGCCAATATG
Source organism: Castanopsis chinensis (assembly GCA_032878915.1). Lineage (NCBI taxonomy): Eukaryota > Viridiplantae > Streptophyta > Magnoliopsida > Fagales > Fagaceae > Castanopsis > Castanopsis chinensis. The sequence goes on from JAVQMG010000132.1 coordinate 26,135,338, forward strand.
AAAGCATTTGACAAGGACTGAAAGCAATCCAGTTCTTTATAGTTCAAGAGCCAAGACAAAGGGAAGAAGGATGATAGGGATGACGGTCAGTACACTGTTCCCTTTGGACCAAAGTGTTTCGGTTGTCAAGGTTTTGGGCACATGAAACAAGAATGTCTAACTTATTTCAAGACCATTGGGAAAAGCAAAGCCCTTGCTACTACCTTGAGTGACACCGAGCTTAAGGATAATTCAGATAATGATGACGGAGGAATCTTGAATGCCTTCACTGCTATAGTAAATCATATTGAGGGGATTGTTGAAGATGTGGATGAAGAAGAAGACTTGATGGAGCCTAAGTTTGGAGTCTAAGTTTGAGAAGATGGATGAACATGACGACATCCATACAACCTATGCAAAACTATACAAGGTCTCTGAAAAGCACGAGAAATTGTATAGGCTAGCCACCAAGAAGTTGAGTGATGTGGAACTTGATTGAGAAGAGCTCTCCACAAAGGTTGATGAAGCTAATCTAACCATTGGAGGGTTACGGTTTGAGAACAACTTTTTGGCTGAAAGGACCAAAATGCTTGAAGAAGAGCTATTCAAGGTTAGAGCTCAATTAGAAAGGACTTCCAGTGCAAAACTTGATGAGATGATTAGCGTTCAGAAATTTGCTTTTGATAAAACCAGTTTGTGGTATGATTTCTCTTTTCCTGATATTGCTTCTTTTAGTACTACTGTGTTTATTCCACTTGCTAATAATGTTGATTCTGAGAACAATGATATTAAAATTGTTTTGGCTAGTGAGAATGTAGACAAGAGTAAATCTATCTTGGGAGCACCCGTTAAGCTTGAAAAGAAAGAGACTAAAAACCCTAGGACTAAGAAGGGTAATAACCAAAAGTCTAAACAAAAGAAGCAGCATTTTTGTCATCACTGTGAAGCTATAGGACACACTCGGCCTAATTGCTACAAGTGGTTAGCCACTCAACAGAGCAACAGTATGATCTAATCTGGAAGCCAGAATCAGTTTCCATCCTCTTTTGCTCCTCTTGGAGATCTTCTCAAGGCCCTCATGTTTCTTTTGAACTTGAATGGTTTCAGTTCTTCCCCTTCATCTTCGATTCAATGATTCGCACAAAGGAAAGGTTCTTCCAAGATGTGGAAGGAAAAAGGCTCTCTTCAACAATTCTGTGTAAGTTAAGCTTCTCGATCCTCCTCCTCCTGCTGAGCCAATGAGCTCCAATCAGGCATGAAAGCACGAATTCAAGAATTCAACCACGAGGGATGCCAAGCAGCTCTGATTCTCCTCCTAGCGGGGGCTACTCACTCATTGTAGTCGTTAACCTCCTCAACGGGCCAATAGACGCCGGTGCTCGGTCAGTCAGGAAGTCAGAAAATGATACCATCGATCATCCTATTCCGTTGTTTGGTTCTTCCATTAGCGTGTGCTAGTAAATCATAGTTGAAAGAAGCTCGTGTGTTGCATTCCCCAGAGGGGGCCCGGGGAAGGTTCACTCATCATCGATTGGCCCCCCACGGAAAAGCTGCTTTGTCGGCCCATCCATGAATGCCCTGCCCAGCCAAACCCTTCTCTTTGTCCCAGTACTATATTTCTATGACTTAGTGTAGGGCGAAGAGATTCGCTCACAAAGGATGTGACGCACCTGTCGGCCTCAGATGGGCGAGACAAAGAGAGCAACTCGCCAGGCTCGAACTGGCATTGAGGCAGATCTAAAAAAATAGATGTTGCCTCAATCTTCCCTCAACAGGAGTTGCTTTGGTGACGCAGTTCGGTTGGCGAGAAAAGCCTCCCTACGTCTGCGTGCCGATCGTTTCCCAAAGGCGAAAGCAGAGAACAATTTGAAATGGAAATCAATAAAAAATTTCTGGTCATAAAAACAGAAACGCATGAATTGCGCAAGAAGTTCTTTCGGTTAAAACGCCGTGCGACTTGGAGGACATAAGACTTCTTGGTCAAGCCAAAAATATTTCCGACAGAATGCTCCTACCCCACCATGCCTGGCCCTTTACCTTACCTTAAGAAGAAAGAAAAAAAAGGGGGGGGGGTATGAAGCGTGGGAAACAATGCAAGAAGTGTATGATACAACAGGTAACCTTAAGGAGTGGCCTGATCTTTTAGGGTGGGAAATAGTCGATCTATATGGTCGGCGGGGGCCCGGATGCATTAGACTCCTAGGATTAAGGAGTCTAACCCCCCCTAAAATAAAAAAGAAAGGACAGACAAGACTAGGTTATATCCCCCTCTGTGGTCCGGTCCTTCCTTAGGTTCCGTACGATGTTCTGCTAGTTTGGTTGCTTGGGAGCACGAGATCGTAACTACTCGTAATATCCTTCGATCGCTTGCCGCGAAGATGGAAAGCGTGAGCTAAAGCGGTTATCAGGTTAAAGACTCAATCTTATTGTTAGGAAGTAGCTGCAAGAAGTAGAGTCAGTCTGAAAGCCTTCTTTTTGGCTCTCGTGTGAGGGTTGTCGGTCATAACGCACTCTTCGCACAACAAATCCACTTTGAAGTTGACTTATTCGCTCGGCCAATCGTCGGAATGTGTACGAGATACCATAAGGGCCCAATATCTCAATAGCACCTTTGTCTAAAGCTTCGAATGAGACTTCATATCCGAAACGACGGATGCGCTAACGCGAAACGGCTTTCTAAAGCTCAATTCGTTGCTTTGTTCTATAGTAAGGGGCCCTTTCTTGCAGGATGCCGGGTGCACAGAAATGCAGGATGCCGGGTGCACAGAAACGCCCAACCTATACAAGGGGTTTCCGCCTTCATTTGGTCGTGCTGCTATGATGTAACGTGCGGTCGTCCCGAGGCAGCAGGATGTATGGTATAGGGCTCCCATTTTCTCTCCCTTAAAGTCCTTTATAGATTTCGAGTCGGGAATAGAGCAGTGGCTTATTCGGCGCTATATCACACACAATTCATTCATTCTCGGGTATAGCTGTTCACGAAACGTGGCATGGGACATCTGCAGGCGGCGGGAGTCTGACATCCGAGCGAGAGGTCAGACCAATCCCATTCATCCTGGTCCGATCCGAACGGATCTTGTTGAATGAATTGATCCATTGTTGTATGCCCTACTTCTTAGTTCATTTTTTCCTACTTGGACCCGCCGTACTTCCTTTGACTACTCCTGAGATATAGTGGAAACATTTTGTTATGGTGGAGAGTGGGGAGTGAAAACACCAATGCAGCAGAGAACGACCGCATGAATCGGATCCACTTATATTAAGACAGACGACCGAGAAAGAAAGGCTCCACGCTCTCCAAGTGGTTGATCTTAGCGTGCTAGCCGCTGCTTCATTTCGTATAGTGATAACGCTTTCTCTTTCTTAGCGCTCCGCCCCCCCTTGTATAGTAAGCGGAACTCTGGTTGCACGGCTTTCTCTTATAGGGGTCTATTTTCTCTGACTTGACTCAGCTTGACCTACTTGACTCAGCGGTTAGAGTATCGCTTTCATACGGCGAGAGTCATTGGTTCAAATCCAATAGTAGGTAAAACCGGCCGAAACCCCTGTTTTTGCCAGCATGACAGCAAGCACGGACTGGCAGCAAGGAGCCAAGTGGATGGAACAACCCTCAGACCCAATCGACACAGTACCGAGCCAGAGCAGTCTAACAAGGGACAAGAGACTATTTGTTCACAGCTTCACATCCTAGTGCCAAGGTGCCCAGCTAAAGCCAAAGGGCTGATTCAATATCACCGGAGTCGTGAACAGAGAAAGCCTCGTCTACCGCTCCTCGGGTCAACACCAAGGCAAGATCGATGCTTATAGCCTTCGTGCCAAGGAAAGACGTCCAAAAGCATCAATAGCTTCTTCTTCTATAAGATCTGCTGCGGATGATATAGCTGCTCCTAGTCCGACAACTAGAGCCAGAACCAAGGATGGCGCGAATCGCTCGAATGCAGAGACAAAGATGGAAGAAGCTGACGGCTAGCAGAGGACCGCTTACTCCTAATGAAGCAGTGAGAAACGAGCTAAATTTCTGAAAGCAGGCACCAAGAGCTAGGAAGGGGGCCTTCCTGGCTTACCGGACTGACCGTAAACCGCTTTCTTGAGCTTGCATGCCCAGCCAAAGGAAGGAGAAGAGAAGCCGGAGTTGGAGGAAGCTGAAGAAGAAACGATTCTCCGAGATCCCCCTTCCCTTATGTTGTTGAAAGGCATTCTTCACGTCAAGTTGAAATAAGGGCTACTTTTTGATTGCAGCCAAGGCAAGAATGCCACGAATGGTGGTCATTTTAGCAGCCTGGGGCAAATGTTTTCCCTATCTTTAAAGGGGTTCGACTCAATATTAGTTACACATGGTGTTCATGCAACTGTAATCTGAGCTTTGAGTCTCTAGCAGCCATCTGCTTTATGCAATGATTTGTAAATCCAACGTGATCAAAAGGTTGTTTACCTAGAGGGTCGGTTTAGTCTTTCCTTTTTTCTGGAAATTTCTCATTACCTGCATAGCATCTCTCCAAAAGAAATGATTGAAGCTTGAGCAAATTACCTAGGTACATGAGAAGAATTGAAATGACATGAGGTAAGGTACATGTTTTAAAAATTCATAGATAAGACAACAATCCTTCAACGTGGATAAGAAACTTGAGAGGATCGACGAACCTGAGATCTGACTCCAAACCCGAGCAACTCGCTTTTCTTCATCTGCTGGCTTGGAGTACTAGCCTAAACATAATGACTCGGGCTTCGAGAATAAAATGCTGTCCGGGTGATATCCCCTGTTATCATCTTGGTCGACAAGATCACATTTCTAAACAATAGGAATAAATGGGATTGAACCTGGTGTCTTTTTCCAAGCTGCCTACGTACCTTTTGTGAACAGGAGAAGTCGCCGCAATTCATCTCCATCATCATTTCATCAATTAGCCTGTAGGCCCCGCATTAAAGGGAACATTCAAGGCCCGAGTCTCCTGGATCCTTTGTCAAGGATCGAAATAAAAAGATAAAAATATTTAGGAAGGCCACTTGAAGAAAAAGGGTTTCTGCCAAGGTGCGCACCCATTGTTTGGACCCAGAAATGGGCAAAAGCTGGAAAATTAGTCCATAAAAAACGAAGAAGAATTTTATTTTTCCTTCAAAAATAAGAAAGAGACAGTAATCAGTAAATTTCGAGACCTTCTTTATGTCATCCATATACATATAACAGTAAAGCGTGAAAATCCGAGTATTAAAAACGCGTTATATAGTTCATATATATGTAGGTTCTCTTACTTTTCCTGTTACAAAACAAAGAACTGAGAGGGGAGAACGAATAGCTCAGGAATCGACTGATTCCGAGCGGACTCGTGGAGCTGCTGCTTGGATTATCGTAGAATAAGAGGAGCCATCTTAGGAAATGACTTAACTTAAAAGACAGATGCCGCCGCTGCGAGGCGAGGGAGTCACTTGTCTGGTCTTGCGGTGCACTCACTCCCGTTACGAGAATGAAATGACGCCCTAGCTCGACTCGAGACCAAGACTCCTTACAACTCGCACCAATAGCGGCACTGAGCGGCCGGAGATTTATAAAAAAGGCAGCCTTTTGATTAAAAAAAAAAAATTAAAAATCAGAAAAATACAAAAACAGTGTGTATTTTGTGTACATTGGTGTTTATGTACCTTGGATGACCATTGAAACAAAGTTTTCTAAACTTCGTTTCTTTTGTAGTTTAAATGAGCATCTTAATGCACAAATAAGTAAGTGAGTTTTGTGGCTCTTATTTGTGATACGTAAGATTAAGTAATCTCTTGTACTTAAGACCCATATCATTCTTTTTAACGGGAATGACTAAAAAACCCTAAGAGAAAGGCATAAATTACCATCTCACCACTAATGCCCTCCAATCATGAAATGACATCTGTATGTTCTGGCATAGCAAAAGTGCAATGTCAAAAGCTTAACATAATTGGGTATTTTCTTCTCTCTCTTATATGCCTATGCATGATATGCTCAAAAGAAAAATATGCAAAGAATGTAAAAGAGAAAAGAATCAAAATGCTTTTAAATATAATTGCAAGCATGTTTCTAAGAGATGTGGGAGTTATAGGATGTACCTCGAAGGTGATAGTCCCCATCAAGCAGTTATAATTGTGTGTGAGTTAATATGATTTTCTCATATCTCAAATCGTCATAACGTGAGACACTTATGTAATCTTACGATGTTTTTCACACACAACACGCAAAAATTTTTTGCTACTTTTGATACATGTGCAGGTACAATGTGATTTGGTCATCACAAGGAATACATGTGTTAATGTATGCTCACTAAATTGTCTTGACTTGTTTTTGAAATATAAAATTGGTTAGACGTGTTTAATGTGTGTGTGTGTGTGTGTGTGTGTGTGTGTGTGTGTGTGTTTGGATCTTAAATGATTTACTTTCTTTTTGTTGAGAGTGTTTTTGAGAGTTTAACATGTTGATTGGATCTTTAGTTGAGTAGCTTGCTTGATTGCATTCATTTGAGTGTTTTTCTCCTCTTTGAAAAATCTGTTTTTATCAAGCTCTACAGCTTCTCGACAGCTCGCTATCCATCGAGACCCCTAAACTTCTTTTTTTCGACAGATCTTATTGCATCTTCGATCCATCGAGCTATTTAGAATTTTTCTGAATAGCTTCTCGACAGATTCTCCATCCATCAAGAAAAGTTTCTGTCTGGCCGATAGCTTCTCGACAGTTGTAAGATCCATTGAGGTTCTTTATCGTCGACAGATTCTCAATAGCACCTCGATAGATTTATCTGTTGAGAATTAGTGCTCGACAGATTCTTGATACCTTTCGATCCAACGAGACGTAATTTCTTTAAATAGCTTTAGCACGAAATTAGATTTCATTTCTCTCATTCTTTCTCGATAGCAACTGTCTCTTCACCTCTCCAAACACTTCTCTCTCTCTCTCTCTCTCTAAACCTCAAACCCAGTTGATTTTCGGCTTAGAGTGATCTTCTTTTCACTGGTGTGATATTGTTTTCACTCTTTCTTCATGCATTTCGTATGTTTTAGACCTAGGTTTTTGGGTTTCTTGAAAATTTTTGGGGTTTTTCAAAATTAATAAGTTATTTGTGAAACTTTTGAGTTGGGTTATGTTTAAATGATCCTATATGATCATGCATTGCATCACATTTGCATTTTTTACAATGTTTTATGCATTATAGATGTGTGATTTTTTTGTTGGAACCTTGTGTACTGGTAGGTTTGGATTGAGTTGAGCCTATGATGATATTCTTGTTGCACATCACATGATCATGCATTTTCATGCATATGTACCATTCTTTTATTTCTTTTTGGTATATCTGTTGATTGGTACTTTTTTGCTTGTCTCTCTCTCTCTCTTTCTTTCTCTCTCGGATAGTTTGTGCAATGGCATCAAAGCGTAAGTCTACTCCGTTCCGGAACCCTCTTCGTTCCAGGGCATCATCTTTTGACTCCACTTCTCACCATGTCAAGTTCCGTGATGAGAAAGCCCATAAGATCTTCTCAGAAAACTTCTCCAAACATGGCATTCATTCGGAACACCATGTTATCCTATCGGACTTCTTCGATACTGCTCTACCGGATGTCATACACAGATGGGGTTAAGAGTTTCTATGTGAGATGCCCATGAGCTGTCCCGCAGTGATCATATAGGAGTTTTACTCCAATATGCACGATTTTGATTCTTTGGTACCTTAGTTTTCCACTCTTGTTAGAGTTACTTGTATAGTAGTAACTCCAAAGCTTATCTCCGAAGTGCTACATGTTCTGAGGGAATGGAATCCTGATTACCACGGTTGTCCACATCTGAGGACTGTGTCTAAGGACAAACTTCTGTCTCTCTTTTATGAGACACCTTCATCATGGGGTGGGCGTTAAAACACCTTATGCTTGTGCTTTGCAAAAGGTTCGAGGTTCCTGAATATGGTGATGACATTTATTTTACATTATTTGTCTCACTATAATTCTATTACTGAGCCTCGTACTTGCTTTTTGTTATCCCTCTTAGAGGATCTTTCTATAGACTTTTCCTCTCATTTCATGCTCTTCCTTATAGATGTCTATAAGGATACGACGACCTGTGATATGCTTATTTGTCCTCTTGCTATCACGAGGATCATTCGCCACTTTTTAGTCTCCTATCCTGTGCCTGATCACTTCCCCATCATACCTGCCATTGATACTGGTAATGTTCGACGGAACGAGGCCTAGTATCAACCTAAGCAGCCACAGGTCGAGATAGTGGGTAGTGTGATTCTTGAGGCCATCATGGCTCAACTTGAGTGCATGGATGCTCGCCTTGACACTTTTAGTGATGATTTGTGTCCGGTGAACACTCGTGATGGTCGTATCGCATGACGACAGGCTGTTATAGGTGGTTTCACTGCTTTTCCATTTCTATCTCCACAGGCTTCAAAGGACGAGGACAATAATGGTGGCTCTGGTGATGATGAGGATGAGGATGAGGATGAGGATGAGGATGAGGATGAGGATAAGGATAAGGATTCTGGTGATGAAGAGATGATTGCTTCACGATGACTTGCCTTTTGTCCTTTGTGACAAAAAAAGGGAGTAGTTTTAGGTATGAGAGTAGTCATGTATCTAGGGAGAGACTTAGCGTAGGGCCTTTTTGTTAGAGGAGTGTCTATACATTTTGAGGGATGTAGTGATGACTTATGTATCTTTTCTTTTCTTTCTCTTTTAGAAACTTTGTTCTTGTACTTTGGTAGTGTGACCACTTTGTGATAGCAAACCTTATATATATATATATTTGATGAGGTTGTTAATACATTTTCTTCTATCTCTTCATGTGTTGTTTCTTTTCTCTCTTTATATACATGTTTCTTATGTATACAATCTTTTAATTTCTATTTAAAGCTAAGATGCCTCGATGAATTTTGTTTAAAGTGTTTTAAAAATACAGGTTGTCAAAATCTGTCATGCCATGAACTCTCTTCTTGCAAAGTTTTTCAAGAGTTTGTAGTAGGATTAGATTTTATTGTATTTAATAAGTGATTATGAGTTTAGCGGTTTATGACTTCTCTCATATTTCATTTGTTTGTTGTAGTTTTGTCACAGATTGCTAAAGGGGGAGATTGTTAGGACATTTGTGGAACTTGTTATGAACATATGTCATTTAGAATTGGCTAATCCTTTGACAAAATGCACTTTACTTGTAATTGGGTAGATTTAGGATGGTTTAAGTCTTCAAGCAACTTTGTGTTCAATTCAAGAGTTAAAGCCACGCAAGTCTGTTCAAGAAACAAGTGAAGAAGTGTTGTATTTTAAAACTTGACAGATAGTTCGACAGATTGTATCTATCGAGATTTAAAAGGAGCTTTTAGCTCGAAGCTCGACAGATAATCTAGCTATCGAGGTTTACGAAAATCAGATTTCCAGATTTGTTTTTCACGCATATCTAATCTATTTGTGTATGGTTTCTTTTCTCACAACCCTAGACATATATAAGGATTATTTTAAGGGCCGTCTTGGGGTTGTACTTTTTATTACATGCATATTGTAACCAGAGACAATTTGCCCTGGTTAATCTTTCTCTTTAAAAAGATGTTGCGTTTGTACGCCGTAGAGTTTTGTAACCAAGGAACTTCTTGATCTTCATCGTGTGAATGAACTGAAAAACTTTGTAGCCAACATCTTTCTTAAGTTGGTGAGTAAGCCGCGTACTGGGATCCGCACATCGATTGGTTAGTTACGTATTGGGAGCCGTGCATTGAAAGGAGAGATTGTTACTACATTGCAAGTCTAATTGTGTATTGGAGTAAGGGTTCAACTGTAGGTTGGTATAAGGTACTGATATTCCTTTACTTGTGAACGCTTGTTTTGATAATAGTGGATTCTCGGGAGTGGTGACCTTAAATTCACCCGGTGGGGCTTTGCCTCGTAGTTTTCCCTATTCGTAAAAAAATCACTCGTGTCAAATTTAATTTCCTTTGCATTTAGTTATTTGGTGATTTGTTTGTGCTACTGCACGTATTGTATGTTAAATTGACTTAATTAATTTACTTGGCTAATTAATTGGTTAATTTACTTAAGGGGTCAATACATTTTTGACCTATCATTAAAAAATAAAAAGAATGGATTTTAAAAAAATTATTATGTAAAATTTTAATTAAATATTATTTAAGTGATAATATAAATGTCATATTTGAAGATTTCACCTTAAGCCTCTAAAATGTTTGGGCTGGCCTACTTTGAGGTATAACACAAATATGACAGTGCACTGAGAGCATTCCCATCTGGCGTTCAAAATTATGCCATTTTAACATATCAAAAAACTTACTTTATTTTTTTACCACATCATTTAACAATACACCATTCATCACATGTTCTATTTTTTTATTCTAAACATTAAAATAATATATGCAACAAATTATATAATATACAAACTCACAACCAGTGGCAATTGTCACGAACCAAGAGCCAACAACCACCATTGCAATCGTCGCCACAACCAAGAGCTTCCTCCACCACCCAAAATACAATTCAAAACCACCATAAACTAACACCAACGGCAACGACAACAGCAACTGCAAAAAACCACCAACAGCAAATCAACCGCCACAAACTACAACTACAATCACCAGATCTCCAACAAATTCCAAACCCAAAAACTTCAACAAAAGAGAAAAAAAGAAAAAAAACTCAAAATCTTCAACAAACACTGCCGGCCCACTACGGCCACAAGCATCGCTGGCCCAAAACTCAACCAACCACCACCACAACTATGACACCACCATCGGCCCAAAATCCCAACCTAACCGATCAATCAATGACCCAAAACCCACACATTGGAACCCATCCCAAATCTCAAACCCATGACCCAATTAAGAGATTTGAAGGCCGGCAGCAATGGCTGTGGAGGTTGGAGGCGAGAGATCTTAAGCAAAGATGAGAGAGATCTTAAGCAAAGAGGACTGAGGGGGAAGAGGTAAAGAGTGATAGAGAGGGAGAAGAAATGAGACCTGGTGTGAATAAACAAATGATAAAAAAATTTGCAACATGCTATAGTGCGGTTTCATATACGAAACTGTACTGTAGCATGTTGTAAAAAAATTTGAGATTTTAAACATCTCATAAAGCACGAATATTAGTATTTGGTGTGTCAAATGCCAAATATTTGGCATTTGACACACCTGATGGTAATACTCTTAGGTTGTGGCAAATAGTATAAAATCAACCTAGTAGCCCTACATTGTTCAATAGCACTACAGCACAACGCGGTGATATTTGGCATTTGATACACCTGATGGTAATACTCTCAGGTTGTGGCAAATAGTATAAAATCAACCTAGTAGCCCTACATTGTTCAATAGCACTGCAGCACAACGCGGTGATATCTCGAATTTGTGGATTAGAGCAGATTAAAGAAGTTTGTGTCGTGCAAACGTATATTGAGAGACTCATATCAAGTATTTATTAGGTGGAAGTCAAACTGAGACAAAATCCACTAGGTCCGTGGAATGTAAATTGCAATTGACTAGTTTTGTTGGGATATATAGCAAATATGGCCCACAATTCTTTATATAGTAGCAAATATTTTGAAGGCAACGAAACTTTATGGGTGAAAAAAAAAAAAAAAAAAAAAAGAACAAAAAAGTCATGCACAATGCATAAAACCCCCTTCCACATTTAATTTGCAATTGTCCGTCCAAACTTTGAGGCCAAACTTGCTATGCATTGTTTGCAAATGATTGCTAGTCTCGTGTGAAATTGGATTTTATGAACAGGCAAAGTTGGCATATTTTAAGGGGTAAAACTTAGGTAGAGTATTTAGGTGTTTTTTTTTTTTTTTTTTCCCCTTAAGATTTTGCCATGTGGCTAACTAAAGAATAGCACCTAAAGTACCATACATAAATTTTATCATATTTTAAATATAGTTTTATAGAAATTTGTATGTGTGAATGTCAATTTTAAAGTTTGATTGTAATATGAGTATCCATGTAAAAATAACAAAATTTAACATTTTGATCTGGGAGGAATGTGTATTTGAAGGAACCAAACTTGAAAAAGCAAACTATTTTTCATATGAAAAATATTAGTCCCATTTTGAAAACATTTTTTTAACCCAAAAAAGAAGAAGAGACCAAATTGAAATCAACACAGGGACGAAATCACTTACTAGGGGGAAGGGGTGTGCAGCAAACCCCCCAACTTGCCAAAACTGACTCGACCTGATCCAATCCAACCCACCGAGTTGTGTCAGTTTTTAAGGATTAGTGGGTTGGGTTGGGTTGGGTTATGAATTTTATTTTATTTTATTTTTTACAGTGAGTCGGGTTGGGTTTGGGTCATGAGATTTACAAATACGCTTTACCTAACTCGACCCACTTATATTTAATATATCTTTAAATTTAAAAAAATATATTTAAAAAATATATTGCATAATTTTGTTATTTACTTTTTTGCTCCTCTTCCTAAATAAAACCCAAACCCTAAGCTTTTCTCATATAAGTTGTGTTTGTTTGCTGTTATACTTATGATTATTTGGTTATATATTTACTCTTATTTGTGGTCATGTTATTTTAATGCTCAATTTAATAATAATAATAGTAATTAAAAAAAACTACCCAACCTAATCCAATCTATGTGGGTTGGGTTGGGTTGAGTTGAGTAGGACTCCTGTGATGAGTTGGAATGGGTTGGATTTTTTTTTTTAACCACCATTTTAAGTTGAGTTGAAAAACTCATCGACCTGACCCAATCCAATCCAACCCAACCCATGCACATATCCTCGGGGGAAAGAGCATGGCCCCCATGAGTTTTATTTTTATAAAATGTAGTTAATCATTTTAATATATATATTTAATTAAAATTAGAAGTTTAGACTTCAGATTTTTTTTAAAATTTTTTATTTATCTAAGTCCTCTTAAGAATTAAGCTAGAACAGATAGACCCCAAAAATGAACAAGACCACATGCTTTACTCCCATGACCTCCTACACAACTTCGTGAGTTGTTCTCTCCAGTACAACCAGAGGTTGCATTTATCTAATGGGCTCTTCAAATTGATTTTGAGAAAATTGGGCACAAATTATTATGGAAGGGATGCAAAAATCTATTTTGACTCTCTAGTACCTATGAGCTCAAAGGGAAAGCAAGTGGACTGGGCAATCTCCACCTTGCTCATAGATAGTTTAGTTAATAAATGATTAAACTCAAGTGGAACTAGTACATTGAAGGCTAGTTTAAGAAGTGTTGCCAATTTGTCTACGGACCACTAGTATCTCAAGGTTCTCAATGCTACCCATGTTATTAGCTGGAGTAAGGGCTCTCATCCCAACCTATCTAGTTTCTCTCCCTCTTCTAGAACTACATCTTAATGTGCGTTTGGGATGAACTGAATTTTTTAGTTTATCTCCGCTTTTAGTTTATTTATGTTACTATTTATGAGTTTCACTGCACTTTTCGATATTATTAATTCATAAATCCTATTGCACTTTTTGATACTATTCATAAGTCCCATTGTACTATTTAACTTATTTTTTTATATTTTCAGTAAAAAAATTTTCAGTTTTAACTAAATAAGCCATTCCAAACGGACACTTAATTTTAGCAGTCTTATTAATGATTTTGTTTTTTTACCACAACATGCGTAAACTTTGAGATTTAAAAAACAAAAGAAAGAAAGAAGAGGAGTCCAATAGAAGTTTTGTATAAATAGGAGAGAGAATCACCTGTTGGTTGATTGAAGGCTAATTATTTGCTATCACATGTCCACAGTGCAAAATTAATCTTTTGTAGAATTAACAAAATTATAATTTTTGGATCAATCCATTGCTTCCAATACAAAAATTGATCTTGATTTTTTTGTGTAACTCTCATTCTTAAAGTTAATTTTTTTTTTGTTCATATTCCGTCCACTCTGAGATGAAATCCTTGTTTTTTATTTTTTATTTTTTCAATGAGTATACATATATACTATTTTTTACAGGTATAATTTATAGTTTCCAAACACACATAAAGCCCACATAATTTAACGTCTCTCAAATCAATTAAGCTTGTTAGTTTATAGAGAGCAGCTTATGCTAAGTTGTCTTCATGATATTTAGAAAATCCAAGATTCAAACAACCAATTAAGCTTGTTAGTTCATAGATAGTTGTTCTCCATTGTACTAGACAACCCATGTCTTCTGGCATTGGATTCCATTTAGATAAAAATAGGTAGTGAAATGAACCATTTTGGATAAAATTAAATGGATCATATACTCATAAAAAAGAAGTTAATTAATGTTGGGTGCACTAGACTAGAACGAAATGGTAGCTGGTCTACACCTGTGAAATGGTCAATCTTCTCGACCCCTTTTTGTGCTAACAAGCTGTGAATTTATAAATAAATTATTCAAATTTACAATCTTTGCAAACAAGATTTGTTGGGCAATCAACTTATTATCTCTGAAGAAAAAGGGGAAAAGGGAAAGAAAGAGTTGGTGTTGATCAGGTTAGTGGGTCAACCTTGGTTGTCTTCACATAACTAAGGCGACCACAGAGAACTTTCGATACTTCGTAGCATGCAAGTATTGAGTTTCACCTAACAAAAGAAGAAAAGAAGCCGGGGAGGTGGGGTTGGGGGAACTTTCTTTAATGAGAAATTGTAGAGACGAAAATTTTTGTGTCAATGTTATTGTCAAAATTTTGGAATGGTCGACGATATTGAGTTGTGAAAAAAATAAGTGATGAGTCTCTGTGAATTTCACTGTTGATCACTTCAACAAATTGACAAATAGTATGGTCATAAAAAGAACTATTACTTAATATTGGAGTTTTCGTGGTCATTGACAATATAAGAGGTGGGGGGTGGGGGGGGGGGGGGGGGGGTTGATAACAACTTGTGATATCTTCCAATTTCCAAGTAATAAAGTTATAACTTAAATTTACTTTTTCTCTTTCCTTACACTCATGTAAAGAAAACTTTTCTCTTAAGGTTTGTGCTCAAATGACACACAATTCCTAACATTACTCGTGTAAAGAAAACTTTTCTCTTAAGGTTTGTGCTCAAATGACACACAATTCCTAACTTATGTCAGAATTTCAAGCTAACAAAATCTGATTGAATTTAGATTATTTTTGTTTTCTTTTTGGTGTGTGTCTTTTTGAAAAGGTGCATCTACCTTGAATCATATCTGATAATCCAAAAATTATATATAAAAGAAATCTGTCGCTTACAATGTTTGTATGAGATGGGGTTATGGCCACTCGACATTTGATTTTGGTACACACTGTGCCCATATGGTAGATAGGGGGATAAGGATCCAGTAACTAGGCAACCCAACCCCAGGACTAGGGGCTAGGGAATTCTAGGTTAAGGTGTTGAATAACATCCCAATTTAGATTGAGATTTGGTGCGATAGCCCCATGCAATTGTGAGTGGAAAAAGTTGAGAAGGTAAAATGATAAAAAAGTAAAAAGTTTTGATCCAAAAATTAAGATTAAAAGTAGGTTTCATTCTTAGCCATCAAAAGCACTACTTGATTCTAATCCGACAGATCTAAATTGCGTCTGTAGGCATACTGCTTCTTTTTCCAACCATAGCCTGGAGATAGTAGCATCACTTTGATAATGTTTCTCTTTTGGGTGGAATCACTTGGATAATCTTGGTTATGTGTGCCTAGTGGAATCCCTTCTGCAGCCATTACTTATTAATATTTAATTTATACTACTTGGTATCAAGAGTCTTGTAACTTAATTAATACTTACTAATATTTTTTATTTAAAAAAAATAATATTTCCAACGGAAACATTTAGGGTTCAAAACCTCTTTTCTCTTGTTATAAATATCAAATTATATATATATATATATATATATATATAAATATATATAATACCATTGATCAATTTTGATTTTTATCTTTAAAACTTTTTAGTTTTGTTTGTTTTAGTCTTAAAAATCTTCATTTATTGTCTATATGATCATTTTCTGAACTTTATTTTTAAAAAAAAAAATGCCCTTAACTTCCTACAAAATAATGTATGTTTTTAAAAAAGAAAGAGGAGTGGTAGAGAAAAATAGAAGGCTAAAATACATTATTAATCTTTGAAATTTAATAAACGAGCACATTTGGTCTCAGAAATTTCAAGTGAGCACTATCGATCTCTCCATCAACTTTTGTTATTTTCCTTACCTATGTGTTTGATAAAGCAATAATGTGCCA
This sequence comes from Castanopsis chinensis, assembly GCA_032878915.1. Classification (NCBI taxonomy): domain Eukaryota; kingdom Viridiplantae; phylum Streptophyta; class Magnoliopsida; order Fagales; family Fagaceae; genus Castanopsis; species Castanopsis chinensis. Next base: position 26,151,473 of record JAVQMG010000132.1, read on the forward strand.
TTTTTTAAAGTGACATGGCAACTCTTTTAATATTAAAAAAAATTACACATTAGCCCAATACAAACCTGGAGCAACCCATTTTTTTTACCTGCCAATTCAAACCTTTTTCAATTGGTTTTTCTTTCCCCAAATTTCTCTTTCCTTATATCAATTCCAAATTGAACCCTAAGCACATAGTCCCTAAATCTCATTTTTAAAGCCATTGGAAAGAAGTATTCAAAACCATACCTTTATAAAATACAAATTTAAAATCTCATTTTTTAAGGTATATCTTTTCAAATAATTTATTTTTACAAAGGTGAAAAATAAGTACCAAATGAGTACAAATGAAAATTCTTGTATCTTAACAAAAAAAGGAAAATATTATTGAATGCTCAAAGGGAATTGATTTATGATGTACATTTTTAGAAACTTTGTATGAGAAAAGAAAAAAAAAATTGATTTTTTGACAACTTTTTATAATAAAACTTTCATAAAATAATCTATTAACAAATGCTTAAGACACTTGTTAATTGCATCTAATAAAAAAATGGAGTTTTCTCTATAAATGTAACCCTTCCAAATGCCTAGTGAAATAAAGAAATGGAAACTTTCAATTTTTGGGTGTACGAGTGTATCTGGTATTGGATCAACAATTCATAGAATTGTTTTGTGTGTACACAAATTTGTTGTAAAAAATGGTAGATGTAGCATTACTCTCAACAGACATTATTAATCCTTGTTTCGAACTTGCTAGAGGCCCCAAACAATTCTAATCCAGACCCCAGCTTGGGTTTCCGTACTCCCCCGGTGCATATATATTATAGATTAATGGGCCCATCAAACTGTTGTTGGACAAGTGTAGAGGCCACAGACGGTTCCGTGACCCATTAAAAAACAATCATGGGCTTAATAGAAAGAGTTCGAAAGACAGTATGGGCTAATTGTTTAACACTGCGCACTGTTAGTCTATTATATTGATTAAACCCGGAGCTTTCAAAGATAAAACAATTTCAAAATAAAATGCCAGTGAAAAAAAATCACTTTTTCTTAACAATGCCATTTAATGTTTGAAATTGACAGAATTTGCCTCCAAACTTAAAGGAAAATTTCTCTAGCGACGATTAAGACTATGTTTGTTTCAGAATACAAAAAATATTTCACACCATAAGAAGTGATTGAGTTTTCTGGAAAACTTAGTCAAACAAAAAATCATTTTCGTTGATTGTAAAGTATCAAGGCCTGAAGTGTAAAATATATTACACTTCTATTTTGCTTTCAAACCATTTTAAGTTCTACCCGAACCTAGAGAGAGAGAGAGAGAGAGAGAGAGAGAGGCCAGTCACCTGAACTCGAGCTTGACTCCACTGCCATCCGTGGCCGTGCCTATCACCGTCAATCAAGGTAAACTCCTCCTCCTTCTTCCTCTCTCTTCCTGCTTCGTTCTCCCTCTTCTCCCTTTTGCCTCCTTCTTTCGCCCTCTTCCTCCCTCACCGATCAAACCTCTCTCTCCCCACCGATCTGTCTTCCCTCTCTCTCCACCAAGTTGTCTTCCCTTCAATGTTAATGGTTGTTGATTAAGGGTGGATTTATATTTGATCTTTGATTTTGTTATTGTTATGGTGGTGTGGTCGTGTGGGTGGTGGTGTTTTATTTGCTAGCAACAGAGTGATGGTGGTTGTTTTTTTTCCACTTCCTGATCGGGATTTTGGGTGGTCGGTGGTGGGTTGTGCTTATCTTTGGTGGTGGGGGGTAATTTGTGCTTACGTTTTCTAGAAATAGGTTTTTTTTTTTCATGCAAGACTAAACACTGAAAATATTTTCCTTTAAGTAAAATAATTTCACCTGAAAATATTTTACTCTCTAAAAATATTTTAGATAAAGCCAAACATAGCCTAAGTCAAGTGATTCAATACATGTAGATAGTTATAGTGTTTTATGAATCGCTACATAATGGAGATGTTTGAAATTGATAGAATTTACCATTTAATCAATTTAAAGGAAAGTTTCTCTAGCAACGATTAACTCATGTGATTTAATACATGTAGGAAGTTTTATGAATTGCTACATAATGATGTGAGAGAGAGAGAGAGCGAGAGAGAGAGAGATGTTCCGCATAAGCACTTTATTATGAAAAATTACTTTTAATTAAAATTCAATAAAAAATTATTATAATTTTTCATATTGTAGAAAATTGATTTTGCACCAATGATTTAATCAAGGAAGATGACTAGAATGGCCATCCATATACCCCAAAAATTATGATTGCATTACATGCATCAATTTGATCTTGCATTACAAGCATCAATTTGTTCTTGCATTACATGCATTAATTTATTCATTACATATCATAAAAATGATCTTGAGATTCTAACGGTCGCAATGGCGTGTCTGGTTTCTAAATCGAACCATGGGATCGAAAGATATCGTAAGATCAAATTTGCACGGTCAACATGCATTATGTCTAGGAAGAGTTGACCACACATAATTAATTTAAATTAATTCTGATTGGTTAAAAAATTAAAATTAATTAAATAATTTTGTTATTGGTTGATAATTAATGTCTAAAATAGGATTGCATGCATAAGAATAAAAGGGATGATTGGATAACAAAAAAATTGTGGATAATCTGAATTTTATCAAGATTTATTTTAAGAAATTTATCTGCAAGATAATTATTCCTAAAAAGTTTGAATTATCCATAAAAGTGATAAAAAAAAAATGATAGACTAAGGATGAAAACATGTCTAGGTACAAAGACTGGATAAAAAAACCCTAGAAAGAGAGTTCAAAACGCACCCGAACATGAAAGTGTGTTTGGTATCTAAGAGCACCATTCGGCGCTTTTGGAGTGTCGAACGCCACTTTAAAAGTGCCGAATTGGCTCCTTTTGGGCTTTGACCCAACTCTGTTCGGGTAAAGATAAGGCATACCATTTTCGATCTTTTCGGAAAAGGATGAGTCCCAATTCATGTTCTACATGTCGAAGCTATTTTTTAGAGTGTTTTGGCCTCTATAAACAGAGACTGGATCTCATAATTCAGGGACTTTTTTTTGGCGCTCTGGGGGGAATACGTTTTTAAGCTCTCAAATTGCTCATATTTGCTAATCCTTTCTGATATTTGCTGCTAAAATTAGGGTTTTTAGGTTTTAAAGATAACTGAATAAATTTCTTTGAACCCTAAAACATTCTCTCAATAACAAGAAATGCTCCATGCAAGAGGTTGTTTTCAATCACCCTATCCTTTTTTCCTCTTTTATGATTCTTGTTTATGATGATTCATGTTTTCCTTTATCCATAACATGAATTGTTAATCATTGTTTTGTTAAAGCATGATCTTGATTTTGTTTACATAATTGTTGTGATCTCTTTCCTAATTCCAATAATCTGCATATAATCAATGCTTTTTCTTAAAATAAAAAACAAATCCACATCTTCTTTAAATGTAGTTCTGAATTCTTCTTAAAATAAAAACAGATTTGCACGTTTCTTAGATGTAGATCTGAATTATTCTTAAAATAAAAATAGATCTACATCTTTCTTAGATATAGATCTGAATTTTTCTTAATAAACAAGACAGATCTTCATCTTTCTTAGATGTAGATTTGAATTATTTTTTTTTTAATAAAAAACGGATCTGCATTTTTATTAGATGTAGATCTAAATTTTTCTCAAATCAAAAACTGATTTGTATCTTTCTTAGAGACAGATCTGATTTTTCTTTAACATATGTAGATTTTAAAACAAACAAAGAGATTAAACATGATTGTGTTTATGGTTGTTTTGTTTTGATTGGTTCATGTAGCATAAATTTATGTTTTGAGTGAAATTCTCTTCATAAAAATACTTTCTCATATTTTTTTTTCAAATAAACATATAAAAACATATTGATTTTTTTGTTACCAAAAACCATTTTTTATCATCATAAAACAAATCTGATGTTTTACGAACTTAAAACCATTTTTTCTACAAGTTAAAATAGATTTGATTTTTTTTTTTACAAACTAAAATCAAATTTTTTTTAATCACCAAAACAGATCTGAGTTTTTCTCTCCAAAAAAAAAACAAACCACTTTTTTATTACAAAACAGATTTGGCAATTTGATAAACCAAAATCAATTTTTTTTAATCACTATAACAGATCTGAATTTTTTTAAACAAAGAAGAGGATTCATTTATAAATAAATTTGTGTGATTTAGTTTTGTTCATATATACAACATGTTATTCATAACATGCATAAAGGGTACATTGGTCACAAGAGTCTAGAAGACCAGAATCTGTCTGAGTGGAATGATTGCCTAGCACCTTCCCATTTCATAACCTAGCCTCTGAATTTAGGTCTTTGGATAAGTAGATTTAAGCCTTGTTTTTATTTTTATTTTTTATTTTTATTTTGGGTAGAATGTAACTAGGACAAAAAGTCATGTAATTATTCGGTAGTTTGTAACTTGGACCCAATGCTATGTAATTTTCAAATTTTCAAACATGTACTTTTTTATTCAATCAATGAGAAGGATACTGTGAGGGCTAAAGATTTAGGGCTTGTTTATGGGCTTGGGCCTGATCTGAAAGTATTTACTTGTCCGAGGAGGGTTAATGGTAGTAACAGCACCAAACTTAAAGGTCCGCGAGCAAACTGTGGTGAGAGAAATTGATGGAAATAGTCTGAGGAGAGGCAACTCCTCAGCTCAATAAAGTGAAGGTCACATGGTATACCTTGGGGATAAGAATGATATTCTAGAAGGACCTACAGATAAAAATGTATTCCACGAGGGCACGGGGAAGAAGACGGAAGGAGAAATATCTTAGATAAAGTTGCTACCATCGCATTCAAGGTTCTACACCAACCTTTCTGGCCGCATTAATGAGGAAATGTGTTAGGACATGTGTGGTTCAAGTGGTTTCAAACATATGTCATTCTTTTATGTAATTAGCTTATCCTTTGACAAAACGCACTTTACTTGTAATTGGGTAGATTTAGGATGTGTTTAACGCTTCAAGAAACTGTGTTTCAAGATTAAGTGTTAAAGTCATCAAGTCTATCCAAGAAATAAGCTGAAAAGTGCAAGTTACTAAAACTCGACACCTAGTCTCGACACATGCATCTATCGAGCTTTAGAAGCTGTTTCAGCCCCGAAGCTCGACAGCTTCTCGACAGATCCTTGACACCTCTATCTGTCAAGATTTAAGCAAAACAGATTCTAAGTTCTGTTTTGAGTCTAATCTGTGAATGTGTCTTTGGGACTTCTTTTCTCCTAACCCTAGACATATAAAAGGATATTTTAAGGGCTGTCAAAAGGAGCACAAATACATAAGTTGCACAAGTATTGAGAAATCCTTGTTCAAGCTATTTGTGATTCAAGACAAATTTCATGCCTTAGTTCATCTCTAGTGAAGAAGTTGCTGTGTGATGTGCACCGTAGGGTTTTGTAACCAAGCATCTTCTTGATCTTCATCGTATGGATGAATTGATGAACTTTGCAGTCAACAACTCTCTCTCTAGTTGGTGAATTAAAGTCACGTACTAGGGTCCGCGCAATTGGTTAGTCACGTACTTGGGAGTCGTGCATCAAAAGGAGAAACTGTCACTACAGAACAAGTCCAATTGGGTATTGGGGGAAGGGTTCAACTGTAGGTTGGTAAGGTACTGGGATTCCTTTACTTGTAACTGATTGTTGTCATAATAGTGGAGTTTCGGGAGTGGTGACCTTAAATCACCCAGTGGGGTTTTTGCCGTCAGGTTTTCCCCATTCCTAAACAAATCACCGTGTTAATTTTATTTCTGCTGCATACTTTAGTTATTGGTGATTTGTTTGTGCTGCCACGTGAATTTGCATGTTAACTTGATTAAAATAAGTTGGCTAATTAATCAATTTAATTCATCATAAGGGGTCAACACATTTGTGGCCTATCAAAATGACATCTGAACAGTAGTGACCAGCCTTACATATATTATTGGAAGACTTTAAGAGGGCAGTGGATGGGACATGTATCGAGATTGGTGATCTGATTCATACGTGGACAATGGAGATAAGAAGAAGAAAAATATAAAAGAAAGAAAAAGGCATTCAAGGAGAGGGATCGGATAAGAAAAAGGGAAAAGGCACTAGATACTCGAGGACCCTTAACTGTAACCTTTTGGAAAAGAAGAAAAGTTAATACAAATTTTTCTCAGCTTACGTCCGAGGAATGATTCTGATATGAGTGTAGTTCATTGCATGTGATTTAGCAATCCAGCCCATCATCTTTGTTATCCAACACTCATAGAACCTATATTTTGAGCCCATTTTCTACAAAATTTTATTGTATTGGGCTCTTTGGGCCCGATCCCTTCACAGTGTTGGGTTTGGGTGCAAATTGTGACCATACAATTGGCACCATTTGTGGGGACATCTTGTGTTTTAGAGTGGATAGCATTATGGTAGGTTCAGGGTCACACCATGTAAAGTCGATGGGGTCCCAGCATGAAGATCATTTCTTGCATCTGGAGCAAGAAAGAGATTGGGAAGGCAGTGTGCACACAGGGCACACCAGTAGGAGTCATTCACGAGGAGGAAGCAGAATTCCTCACGAGGAAGATGCTAGAGCCATGCAACAAAAGATTGACCACTTGAAAAAGAAGCTGCCTTGTGAGAGGAGAAGACGAACTCCCTCTTCTTCTGGTTTCTCCTCTGGGGATAGCTAAAGCAGTGATTACAAGTCTAGATCAAAAACTCCCCTTGATGAATCTTCTTCCTCCGAGACGGATAATCATCACGGTCATGATCGCAAGGGTAAGAAGCCTTCTTTTAGAGGTTTTAGAAATGATACTATGGGTAGGGCATTGCTCCAAATTTCTAAGTCACCTTTCACACGTAGGGTGGAGAAGGGGAAGCTTCTACGATGATTCACCCAACTCGTGTTCACCATCTAAAACGGTTTAATGGACCCTGTGGAGCATGTGAGTCATTTCAATCAAAGAATGGCGGTGCACTCTAAGAATGAAATTTTAATGTGCAAAGTCTTCCTTTCTAGTTTGGGACCTGTTGCAATAAGGTGGTTTAACGACCTAAAGGCAAGTTCTATTGATTCCTCTATGGAACTTACTAGGACATTTGGATCTCACTTCATCACTTGCAGTAGAATCCCTAGGCCTTTGGATTCGTTATTGTCCATGTCTATGAGAGAAGGGGAGACCCTAAAAACCTATTTTGATAGGTACTGGGAGATGTTCAATGAGATTGATGGTGATTTTGATGACGTAGCAATAAGGACTTTCAAGGTTGGCCTTCCTATTGAACACGACTTGAGGAAGTCTCTGAACAAGAAGCCTGTCAAGAGTGTACGTCGACTCATGGATCGCATTGACGAGTACAAACGGGTAGAGGAATATCAAAACAAGGTAAAGGAAAAGCGAAGGTTATCCTTCAAGAGAGGAGGGATTTCAGGTCGGACAGATACAACAATAATAGGCCTCAGAGAGATTATGTCTGGCAATCTAGTTTTACCACTCTTCAAGTGGTCAACACTGTATTCTAAGAATCAGTGCATCAAGTGTTGGAAAAAATCCAGAACGAACCATACCTCAAGTGGCCCAACAAGATGTCAGGGGACCCCATGAGGCATAATTAGAACCTTCATTGTCACTATCATTGAGAAAAGGGTCACACGACTGAGGATTGTAGGACTCTGTGGAATCATTTAGAGCAGTTGGTGAAAGAGGAGAGGTTGAAGCAATTTTTGTATCATTCCAATGGGCAGGGAGACCATTCAGGTTCAGTGAATCAGGGTAACCATGCTTCAAGGCCTCGTTTGGGTACGATTAATGTTGTCTTCGTTGCTCCGGGTAGGAGTGGTTCTCGCCTTTCTAGAGTGATGTTTGTGGCACGAACTCTTACCGAGGAGTCTAGCTCTAAGCTGAAGAGGATTAAAAGGAGTGTCCCACCCATTCTGAGTTTTTCGGAAGAGGATAAGATCGGAACTATCCAACCCTATGATGATGCTCTGGTGGTTACACTGAAGATAGGGGGCTATGATGTAAAGAGGGTAATGGTGCACTAAGGCAGTGGTGGGGATATTATGTACCCCAACTTGTACAAGGGGCTAAAGTGGGTCAGATTAGATTGCCGCTGCAATCAGGTTTCGAGATTGTGGAAGTGGATTCCATTATGGTGGATGCCTATCCTTACACGGCCATTGTTGCAAGACCTTGGCTTAATCCTTTAGGCATAGTTTCTTTAACCCTACATTTGAAGATAAAGTTCCCGTCTGGGGATCAAATCGAGGAATTGGTGGGGAGTCAGTCTATGGCTAGACAATGCATGGTAGCTACAATTTTGCATGAACCCGAGGGGGGATCCTCGGTCTCAGCTAGGGGGGCTCATAGCAATCAATGTCTCTGGCCACGCCCGGAGTAGTGGCGGTGGAAGAACCAGCATGTGAAGATTTAGAGAAGGTTCTTATAGAGGATGACCCTAAAAAATTCTTTCAAGTGGGGGTTCTGTTACCACCTCAGGAGAAGATAGAGTTGGTTGGGTTTCTGAAGAAGAATGTGGACGTATTTGCGTGGGATGCTTATGAAACCCCTAGGGATGATCTGAATTTTATTTGTCATCATCTGAATGTCAATCCGGCTATGGTGTCGAAGAAGCAACCACCACAGTGCTCATCTAAAGAGCATTCCGAGGCTGTCAAGGAAGAGGTACTCAAACTAAAAAAGGCTGGTGTTATCAAAGAAGTGTTTTACCTTGAATGGTTGGCTCATATAGTCGTAGTAAAGAAGAAGAATGGGAAGTGGAGAGTGTGTGTGGATTTCATAGATCTAAACAAGGCTTGTCCCAAAGATTCTTTCCCAATGCCTCGTATAGATCAATTGGTAGAAGCTACTGATGGGCATTCTCGGATGAGTTTTTTGGACGCTTTTTAAGGTTATCACCAAATACCTTTGGCTTTGGAGGATCAGGAGAAGACGTCCTTTGTCACTCCTATGGGAAATTATCATTATAAAGTAATATCTTTTGCTTTGAAGAATGCAGGGGCTACTTATTAGAGGATGATGACCAAAATGTTTGAGTCACGACTGGGAAAAACTATTGAAGTGTATGTGGATGACATGGTGGTAAAAAGTAAGGCGGTCTCTAAGCATTTGGAAGATCTAAATGATACCTTCCAAATGATAAGAGAGTATAAGTTGTGTCTTTATGCTTCAAAGTGTTCTTTCAGCGTGGGATCAGGAAAGTTTCTAGGTTACATGGTAACTCATCGAGGAATTGAATTTAACCTTATGCAGGTTAAGACAATTAATAGCTTACAGCCACCCCAAAATCCTAAAGAAGTTCAGAGGTTGACAGGGATAACTACTGTCCTCAACTGATTTATTTCTCGGTTTGCAGATAGGTGTAAACCTTTCTTCTAGTTGCTGAACAAGTGGAAGGGATTTGAATGGACTGATGAGTGTGCTTTAGCTTTTCAACAACTTAAAGAGTATCTTTCGCGACCACCTATTATGTCTCAGCCATAAGTTGATGAAGTTCTATTTGTATATATTTCTGTGGCTGATCACGTCGTTAGTTTGGTTTTGATACGGGTAGATAATGGTATACAAAGGCTAGTGTATTATGTGACCAAATCTTTGCATGAGGCCGAGATGCATTATTTACCATTAGAAAAGGCGATCTTGGCGGTGGTACATGCCATGCGTAGGCTTCCTCATTATTTGCAATCTTATACAGTTGTTTTAACTCAACTCCCTCTTAAATCTATACTTTGAAGTGTTGACTACACGGGAAGGATTGCTAAATGAGGTACCATTCTAGGGGCTTTTGATATCAAGTATATGCCTCATGCCTCCATGAAAGGTCAAGTCCTTACTGATTTGGTTGCGGAGTTTGCTGAGCCTTCACTAGAAGAGAATGCTAAAAGGCTGGACATGGATGAAAAATCAGTTAGCATGATCTTGTGCAAGGAACCGATGATATGGAATGTGTATGTGGATGGAGCAACGAATCAGAGAGGATCCGGTGTGGGGCTAGTCTTAATGTCCCTTGAGGGAATTACTTTTAAGAAATCCTTGAGATTGAGGTTCTCGACCACCAACAACGAGGCGAAATATGAAGCTTTATTAGTAGGGATGGATATGGTACAGAAAATGGGTAGAAAAATAGTGCAAATGTTCTCAGATTCACAACTCGTGGAGGGCCAGGTGGAAGGAAAGTTGGAGGCTAAAGATTCGAGAATGCAAGAATTTCTAACCCGAGTCAAGTATTTATAGTCAAAATTTGAATCTTTTACCTTGTTGCATATATCCAAAAGTATAAACACCCATGCTGATTCCCTAGCCACCTTGCGACATCCTAGGCATAAGACCTACCTAGAGTCATCCTCATTGAAGATCTGTGTAAACCTACTGGAACGAACAAGGACATCATTCAAATTCATCAAATTAGGGTGGGACCTAGCTGGATGGATTCTATAGTATCATTCCTTAAAGATGATATCTTGCCCGAGGACAAGTCTGAAGCAGATAAAGTACGCAGAAAAACACCTCGATTTTGGTTGTCTGAGAACCAAAAGTTGTACAAACGCTCTTTCTCAGGACCATATTTGTTATGTATACACCTTGAAGCAACGGAATTACTTTTGGAAGAGTTACATGAAGAGATTTGTAGAAGTCACACAAGAGGAAGGTCTTTATCTCACAGAGCCATTACACAAGGGTATTGGTGGCCCAATATGCAGAGAGAAGCTTAGGATTATGCAAAGAAGTGTGATCAATGTCAGAGATTTGCTCCTAATATCCATCAACCAGGTTGTGTTTTTAACCTTCTATCTAGTCCTTGGCCATTTGATCAATGGAGTCTAGTCTTAGAATTTCCTAAAAGCAGCAATAAATAGGAAGTAGTTGTTTGTTGGAATAGACTATTTCACTAAATGGGTTGAAGTTGAGCCATTATCTAACATTAGGGATGTGGATGCAAAGAAATTTGTTTGAAAAAACATTATCACCAGGTTTGGAATCCTTCACACTCTTATCTTAGATAATGGCCTGCATTTTGATAGTAAAGCCTTCAGAAGGTATTGTTGTGATTTAGGCATCACGAATAGATATTCCACTCCGGCTTATCCACAAGGAAATGGGCAAGCCGAGGTGGTTAATAAAGTTATAGTCAATGGGCTCAAGAAAAGGCTAGATGATGCTAAGGGGAGGTGGATGGAAGAGTTGCCACATGTTTTGTGGATATATTGAACTACGCATCGAAGATCCACTAGGGAGACACCCTTCTCCATGACTTATGGAGCCGAGGCTGTAATCTCTCTAGAAATTGGATTTTTGACACTGAGAACAAGCTCTTTCATCCCAAGTATTAATGACAATTTACTAGAAAAAAACCTAGACCTAGTTGAATAATGGCGAGAAAATGTCACGGTTCAGCTCGCTTATTATCAACATAAGTTCAAGCAAGGATATGATTCTCATGTGAAGTTAAGGCCACTTGCCCCTGGGGATTTGATGTTAAGGAAGATCTTGGGTACTGCCAAGAACCTAGCATAAAGAAAGTTGGGATCTAACTAGGAAGGACCTTATCGAATCACTTCAGTAGCTGGCATAGAGGCGTATTATCTTGTAGATTTAGATGAAAGGGTTGTACCACGACCTTGGAATGCAAATAACCTACGAAGGTATTATTATTAATGAAAGGCACTTTTGCCATCTTATTTCTGTTAACACTGTGTTGCATTGATTATCATTTTTCTAAGTATCAAACAGAAACTTGGTCATTATTGGCTCCTCGAACCACATTCTTTGTAGAAATTGATATTTTTATTAAGTGTTCAACAGAACCTTAGTTACGTCTGGTTCTTGGATCACCTACTTTGGAAAAATTAACACTTCAATTGTATTTTCTAAGTATCAAACAGAAAATTGGTCATGCTTGGTTCCTCGGACCACATACCTTGTAGAAATTGATATTTTTAGTAAGTGTTAAATAAAATCTTAGTAATGTCTGGTCCTCAGACCATCTACTTTGGGAAAAGTAACACTTCAATTCTTTTTTCTAAGTATCAAACAGAAACTTGGTTATGCTTGACTCCTCGGACCACATACCTTGTAGAAATTGATATTTTTATTAAGTGTTGAATAGAATCTTAGTTACGTCTGGTCCACAGACCAACCATGTTGCAAAAATTAACACTTCAATTCATTTTTTTAAGTATCAAACAGAAACTTGGTGATGCCTAGCTCCTCGGACCACATATCTTGTGGAAATTGATATTTTTATTAAGTGTTAAACTGAACCTTAGTTACGTCTGGTCCTTAGACCATTTACTTTGGGAAAATTAACACTTAAATTCACTTTTCTAAGAATCAAGCAGAGCCTTGGTTGTGTCTTAGCCCTCGGACCACATCCTATGGTGAAGTTGATGATTTACTTTTGCACCTCAGTTTCACATAATTTTTGGTCTCAGACCATATTTCTCTCGTTTCAAGTTTAGGTATATTCTCATGTATTTAATTGCTGTTGGCTGTTGCACGTTAAAAAATATAATTCCAAATCACTGAAGACATAGGTCAATAAAATGAAACCAGTTCCATGTCAAATTACTGATATTACCTAATACATTATTGAAACCTACCCTGTTCATTTGCACACCAAGTCATTCATGTTATATATGCAAATTGTACTAAGATAAAGAGTAAAACATTGCCAGTAAGTGAAATCTGTAAGAAATTAAAAATCAAAATCTTGAACTTGTCGTTATAATTGTATGTGATTACATTGGAAATAAAAATACAGGACAAACGATAGTAGTAAACTTATAACTAAAAAGCTATCTTGAAGTCAGGCAAAAAGTGGAGAAGGAATCCTAGGTTGTTTATGTCTTGGTTTTCTGTGGAAGGTCTTCTGTGGACTTTACTTCAGCTGCCTTCATTTTGTTTTTCTCCCTTTCGGTTTGGGCCCGGTCTCTTTGGATTTAGGAGCCACTTCTTTGATGATGAGGGGAACATTTGCCGATATAATTTGTTTTCCTTTGTCTTTCTCCCCAAGTGGAGGATCACCCTAGTCAGTTTTCTTGCTCAGACCCTTATCAGTCTTCTCGCCCTGGTTCGTGGTCTGGTCTGAACCTGTGGATGCTTTAGCAAGGTTAAAAGAACCCTGGATGGTGGGGGGTTGTGTGGGAGGCATTGACTCAGAGGCAGTTGGAGAAGGAGCTATGGCTTCAATTATGCAGATATCAGGGGGGTACCATACATTCTCGGCTTTTCTCCATTCAGAAGTAGTAGGGACACTTGCCACATTAAGAGTTTCTGCCTATACTTGCTGGCAGTAATCCCTACACACTTCAGCAAGTTCTTCAGCTAGTCGAACTTCCGTTTCTTCAACCTCCTTATGGAAAGAAGCAAGTGATGAAGCCTCCACAGTCTCTTTGATGGTGCGAGCCGCTTCCTGGGCCTGACCTAACTCACCCTTTAAGCATAGAATTTCTTGTTGGGCATTAGTTAGCTTCACCACTTTGTTCTGAAGCTGTATGCGTTGCTCCTCTACTTGAGTCTCGACCGATTTAAGCCCAGCCTCAGCACTCCTCCTTAACTTTCCCTGTTCTACTAGCTTGTCAGCAATCTCTTTCTTCTTTTGCTTGGCTAGGCCAAGAGCTCTTTTAGTCTCGACCTTGACCTTGATCTCGCCATCAGCCTTGTTCTGAGCATCTTCTGCCCATTTCTCGGCCACAAAAACCTCTTAGATGGCCTGTGTAGAGATGGTGAACAAGTGCATTATGACGGGAATAATAGAAAAGTACGTATGAAAAAGTTTATATAAAGAAGATAATAAAAATAAAAAAGTAGAAGTAATTGAATGGCATATACCAAAGCCAAATCCCTTTTTAGGGAAAGGAAAAGTTATGGTTGCCTCATTTTCTCCATAGCGTCCATGTCCTTTGGTAAAAGGATGGGCTGTTCCAGGGCTTTAGCCAGGTAGTGAGCGTGCCATTTTGGAATTCCCTTATAGTGGAGTGGTGAGGAATAGGAGCTCTATCCAACTCTAAAGGAGGTGACCAATGGGACGAAATTTGGCGAACCTCAGTCAGATCGTAACTCTCTTTGCTCTCCACAGTGGAAGCACGTGTGTGGCCCTTCGTCGCCTTGTGTTGTTTCTGCTTTTTCTATTGGGCTAACTCTGCTTCCTCAGCCTCTTCCGTTCTTTTCTTCTTTTTGGGGTTGGGTATAGGAAGAAGGGAGCCTAGAGGAGGAGGGGGTGGGAGATTGGTAGGAGGTTGAGACCTTGAGGTGCCCTTCACGGTGGCCTGTTTAGCTCTCCTGGCAAGAAGATATTTCAAGCTTGTCTTTGGTTGTTAAGACATTCCTTCGTCCTTTTCCTTGGAGCTACTATTTATGCGGGCAATTATTAAACCTTTGATACCAGAGTACTTATCAGATCCGTTCTCTTCGTCCGAAAGGTTAACAATTTGGTCCTCTTTAGGCTTCTCTACTTCTTCGAGGCGAAATTGGTCTATTTCCTCATTAAAGGACAAACGTGAAGACGTGGATTCTTCTTGAGTAGCTGCTACTTCAAATTGTATAGGTGGAGGGATTGCCGCTATCGGGCGTATGTAGAGGATGATGGAAGGGTCGTCTGGCAAATCGTAAGGGGCAAGGAAGCCTATTTTTGAGACGTCAATTCTCCTACGTCTCCGGCCACTTGAACGATTTTGTTACTGATTTCTTAGAAGACAGTTGACAGAGGTTCATATCCTAGGATAAGATGGGCTGCCCTCACCTGCCAGTCTTTGCTCACAAATATCTCGGATCTTAAAACTCTATTGAGGTCCGCGATGCTGGATAGACTCAAGCAGGGTGATGTGTGCCGTTTGTTTGCAAAGACATTCAATAAGCCAAACATGGTTAGACCAACAACAAATGTTAAACAAAGAAAAAGTAAAGTGCAATGTGAATCTAAATGATAAAATTAGAAGAACTAAACCCCATGCCAGGGAACCTAAAACTCTATGGAATCACACTTGGTGTTCCCTTTGTGATTGGGCAATGAAGACCGTCGTACCACTTCCAAAAGGCGATTATGTAGTCGTCCTTCATGCCTTTGTTAGATTTGAGAAGACACGATATAAGTCTAACGATATTAGACCTTGACTTAAGGTAATACCCCACGCCTTTAAGTTTGTGGCACTCATACATATGGATAACATCGTGCCATGTGAGATTCAAACCCATTTGATCGTTGAGAGCGTTGACACAACCTAAGATTCTAAACATGTTAGGTTTACATTGATTAGGGCATAATCTATGATTACGCAAGTATTCACTGGTTACGTTTTTCATGGGAAGTGTCATTCCACCTTTTAAAAATGTGATTATGGGAATGACAACTTCTCCCTTTCCCTTATCATCAGCTATGGCTTTTGGGGGGCAGTATCTTAAACCCACTTCTTGAGGAATGTGGTATTTGACTCAGAAACCCTCCATGCCGGCGTCAGTATCTACTAAGCATTTGAATCTACCCATTGGTTGGAGTAACAGTGAAGATTTAAACAGAAAAGGGGGTACACTTAATGGCCGAGAACTATAGCCGAGGAGAAAAAAAGAACTTAAAAGCGTGAAAACTTACGAGAGAAGGAGTAGACAATTATTCAAGAATTTCTTAGGAGTTAATACAATGAGGAATTCTTTAAAGCTGGTCGATTTCTAGAGTAATGTAAAAATGGCGATTTCCCAGGCATTTTATATGAGAGACCACATCCAATGGAAGTTATTCCACTAAAAAATTCAAGGATAGATCCAGGCCGTTAGATGCACATCTCACTGTTGGACGTAGGAGACAGTGCATCGCTTAGAGCAATCAATAGGGGCATTATGGGTTTCGAGGCACATACTAAAGTTGGAATGCTGGGTCAAAATCTCAATTTTCTCCTCGGATAGAGAAGCAAATTGAAAATTTGAGGGGCTATTGTGAGGACTAAAGATTTAGGGCTTGTTCATGGGCTTGGGCCTGATTCAAAGGTATTTACTTGTCTGAGGAGAGTTAATGGTAGTAACAACATCAAACTTAAAGGCCCGCGAGAAAACTGTGGTGAGAGAAATTGATGAAAATAGTCCGAGGAGAGGCAACTCCTCGGCTCAATAAAGTAAAGGTCACATGGCATACCTTGGGGATAGGAATGATATTCTAGAAGGACCATGGATAAAAATGTATTCCACGAGGGCACGGGAAAGAAGACAGAAGGAGAAATATCTTAGATAAAGTTGCTACCACTGCATTCAAGACTTTGCACCAACCTCTCTGGCCGCATTAATGAGGAAATGACATTTGAACAGTGGTGACCAGCCTTATAGCTATTGTTGGAAGACTTCAAGAGGGCCGTGGATGAGACAAGTATCGAGATTGGTGATCTGATCCATACGTGGACGATGGAGATAAGAAGAAGAAAAATATAAAAGAAAGAAAAAGGCATTCAAGGAGAGGGATCGGAGAAGAAAAAGGAAAAAAGCACTAGATACTCAAGGGCCCTTAATTGTAACCTTTTGAAAAAGAAGAAAAGTTAGTACAAATTGTTCTCGGCTTACGTCCGAGGAGTGATACTGATACGAGTGTAGTTCATTGCTTGTGATTTAGAAATCTAGCCCATTATCTTTACTATCCAACGTCCATAGAATCAAGATTTCGAGCTGATTCTCTACAAAATTTTATTGTATTGGGCTTTTTGGGCCCGACCCCTTCACGCCGTTGGATTTGGGTGCAAATTGTGACCATACGATATAATTCAATCATGTATTTTATATTTATTTATTATTATTTTGTGTATAAAAAATAAGTGGCGATTCCACACTTACACAAAAAGAAAGATGCCCTAAAAAGTACCAAAATCTCTTTTTTGAGAAGCACCCCCAATTTTGGAAGTCTCTCATACATATGATTATTTTAAAATGAAATATTTTCTTAAAGTGGAATTTAATAATTGAAACCGTCCATCCTAATTTGCTTATCATATTTCCAATTCCCAACTTTTTATGAGAACATCATTTATTGTCTTATCTATCTTATAAAAATGTATCAGTTCCAAAACTACTCTTAAATAAATTTATCAAAAATTAGAATATTAAATCTGAAATTACGCGCATAAAAATTTTCTCCTTATCAATGTTAACATTTTTGAAATCACATGTACAAATTGTTAATTATACTCTTAATCAAATTTGAAAAATCTATAACTACCACAATACAAAGACTATCGGCTCCAAGCATTTTGGATTACCTCAAATACAAATTCTACTTTATCTTTTTAATCAAATCTTAAAAACCCAATAGTTCTAAAATACAGTTCTATTGGCTTTAAGTCAGGAATTTTATTGGCACCAATTCAAACATAAATTTTTTTATATGATGGCAGAAAAAAAGAATTACTAAGTGAAAATTATTTGCAATATTTCTCATAGGGGTATCCATGGGTTGGGTCAGTTTGGGTTTGGGTTCAACTCGAAACTGACCCATTCATGTTGGGTTGCTGGACTGGGGACTCGCCCCCGATTGCCAAAAACCATGGATTGAGTTGGATCGGGCTCGGATGGATGGTGGTCAAATCCAACTTCGATGGAAAGATAGAGGTCAAAGACCAAACTTGGTACAAATTTCACAAATCTGAAAGAACAAATTTATACTTACAGACAAATCTACAAACCCAAACACTAGTAGCTCACAAATCCAAAGAACACAAAAAGAATTAGAGAGAGATGATAGCAAATCTAAACTTACAAGAGACTAAAATGAAGAAATAAAGAGAGAAAATGACTGAAAATTAAACCTAACAAAGATAATTATAGATTAAAGATGGGACAATGGAGGATAACTATAGATCGGCGAAAGAGCACTGCAAATTGGTAATGGGATGATGGAGGACAACTACAGATTGGTGATGGAGAATTGCAGATCAGCGATGGAGGAGAATCGCAAATTGGCGATGGTAGAGAATCGAAGATCTAATGATTCTGAATTGGAGAATCATAGATGGAAGAGAATCGTAGATCAGTTGTTGAGAGATGGAAATAGTGAGTGAGAACCAGAGATTGATTAAAGAATGAGTGAACTAAGAAACTAAGGGCGAGGACTTACTGAAGATTATATATGACGGTCTTATCGAGTGAATTGGGTTTTGGAAAGGAAGACCCACCACTCGACTTGCCAAAATCGGATTGGAATGGTCACCATCAACCACCAGGCAGTCGGGTCGGACAATGGACAGTTTAGGTCTGGTCTTTGGTTTTGTTGGACAGGCCTTTTCTCATATGTAAATAGATATAGAGTAATCCTAATCTCATAAAAAAAAAAAAAAAGAGAATGGCATGTAAGATGCAAATTCTAATTGATTCTTGTGAAATGATAAACTCGATTTTGTGGTAATGTGCTCCATTTAGGCCTGTTTATGGGTCGGGTCGGGTCGGATCGGGTTTAGGCTTAACCCGCATCTGACCTGACCAGATCGGGCAGACGAACTTTCAACCCGTCACCGACTGAGAGGATGATCAGTTTGGACGGGGTAGAACATCAACAAGCGGCGGTCGGGTTCAGTCAGAGTCGAGATCTAGAAAAAAAAGAAAATCTGGCGAGAAAACGTTGAAAATCGGCCAAAATCCTTTGAGATTTTGCAGGAAATAGCTAAGATCTAGACTAGATTTGGCGAAATCTTGCCGGATCTAGCGAAGAACTTGACTAGATCTAGCGAAATATTGCCGGATCTAGCCAAAAATCATCTCAAAACTCGCCAGATTTAACAAATAATGCCAGAAATTTGTGGGTCGGTCAGTTGGTCGGTTCGGGTTTCTCGAATTTTGAAGTTGGAGAACTGATTTTCGACCCGTCAAAGTCGGGTTTTGGAGGAAGCAATCTATCGCCGACCGTCGGAGGAGTAGGGTACGGTCGACGGTGGGTCGGGTCGGTTAGCTGAGGCAGGCGGGTCGGGTCGGTCAGTTGAGGCAGGTGGGTCGGGTCCTTCGGTTGACTGGATAGCCCTGGTTCCATTGTACAGTTTTTGATCAGTTTTTTTAAATAGTTTTTTTAGAGTTTGATGGTGAGCTAAAAATTAAACCAACTCCAATTCGTCCATAAGAGTCGTCTATGAAGAAAGGTTGTCCCAACGTAAGAAGGTTGTCCATATAGGATGGTCGTCCATGGGTGTGAGGGTTATCCATAAGGAAAGCGCATGGATAACCCCCCCAACACTTGGGAAAAACTCTAGGAAAATTTATCAACACAAACTAGCAAATAGAACCAAGTGTCATTATCCCAAGACACGAGTAAGACTCCAGTTCATCACTGTATCTTCTAACTGAGAACTTAACTTCTAATGACAGTTATAGAAAATGAAGATGAAATATAACTCCCATAGCGGTTGTGGAAGTTATCCTTAAACCCTCTGACCTTCTCAAATATAGGGAAGTTACAAATCAAATAATCACTTCGAGAGCACCCTATATAAACGCCCATTCAGACCAGATGAAGGTAAGTATAAAGTAACTCCTGAAAAGTTGGAATTCTAGAATAAAAGAAAGAAACTAACTTTGGCATTAGAGGGTTCTTGGTCGGTCCACCTCGGTCACCTTTGATTGTGTGTTCTTTTTTTAGGCCTTCCAAACAGTCACTAGTCTTTTGAAACCCGAAACATCCAGCCTACTAGTTTTCTTTGCATCATTAGTTGGCAGCGTCTGTGGGAATCGCGGTTAATTGTGTTTTGACAATTCGCCTTTCCATCAACAAAAGGCTGTATGGTTCAAACAAAATTGAGGGCTACTAGCCCAGGCCACCAGAAGAATAGGGATGCTTCTAGTAATGTCCATCGTGATTGACAATTAGCACCTATCATGTAACCACCTTCCATTCAACACAGACAATCCAGGGCTGTCGCCATGGCAGAATTAACCCGTCAGAACCAAGAGTTGACTAGGGAGATTAGTCTAAGGAGGTAACACCATGAAAGACAAGCGGAAGGGTAAGACTAGAGTAAAAAAGGTAGAGGTGAAAATGCTGAGCCCGAGAACCAGTCAAGGGGTACCGCTTCAAGAAGGGTGCCGTACTTGGAGAGGGAGATGGATCAAATGAGGAAGGCTATGAACGAAATGAGGGAGAACATAAGAAAGGCGAATCCCGTATATGATTTAGTTAATCAAACGGACTCCCTTTTCACTGCTTCCATCAATAGTCACCCCTTACCCCCAAAGTTCAAGATGCCTTCCTTGGATTCATATGATGGAACGCATGACCTGTGTGATCATATCGCTACCTTCATGACTACCATGCACCTTCAGGGGGTTCCGGACGAGATTATGTGCAAGGCTTTCCCTACCACCCTCAAGGGGCTAGCGTGAGTGTGGTTTAGCAAGATACCCCCAAACATTGTGGGCTCGTTTGAAAAATTGAGTAAGTTATTCATCAAAAATTTTATTGGAGGACAATGCCACAAGTTTTCCTCGTCTAGCTTGTTAAACTTAGAGCAAAGGAAAAATGAAAGTTTGCGGTCCTTCATTACTCGGTTCAACAGAGAAGTCCTGACAGTGGATGAGATGGATGACAAGTTGTGATTGGCCGCCTTCCATAATAGAGTTAACTCTGACTATTCATTCATAAGCTTTATGAGTAAAAGCCACAAACCATGGTTGAACTTGTCCATTCAGTCGAGAACTTCATGAATGCAAAGGATGCAATCATAGCTAAGAAGAGAGAGAGAGCAGAGCGCATGGAAGCAAATCTCCCCTGCCACCCTGAGTAGGGTCCTCATCCAAAGAAGGCTCGGGCAGGGGAAAAGAAGGACAGATATAACAAGAAGGAGGTTTCTTCAGCAAGGAGTCAGCAGTGCACGCCCTTGAATATGCCACTTGAGTAAGTGCTTATGCAAATCAAGGATGACCCATTCTTGAAGTGGCTAGAGAAAATGAAAAGAGATCCTAACAAGCGTAATAGGAACAAGTATTACTGCTTCTATAGAGATCATGGGCATTACACAGACGAGTGTTTTGATTTGAAGCAACAGATAGAGAATCTCATCAGACAAGGAAAATTGAGAAATTTTCTATAACGAGATCACAAGAACAAGAAATTGAAGGCAAAGGTGAAAGAGCGGTCATGGCCCCCACTTGGAGAAATAAGAGTAATTATAAGGGGAACATCGACAAATCAATCTACTAAGTCAAGGAAGACATACCTAAAGGTGGTGCACAACGTCCAACTATCTGGACAATCTCCAAGGGCGAAGGGAGTTGACGAGCAAGCCATTACGTTCATGGACAAGGATGTTGAAAGGTTCACCACCCTTATGATGACGCGATCGTCATTACCTTGCTCATTGCTAATTATACAAATAGAAGGGTGTTGGTAGACAATGAGAATTCAGCGGACATCTTGTATTACCCCACCTTTCAACAAATGAGACTTGGATGAGATCAACTCTGTCCAGTAAACTCACCTTTGGTAGGATTTGGAGGAATGAAAGTGCAATCGGTGGGTACCATTGCATTACTTGTAGTGGTCGGAGCGTATCCATAGCAGATAACCAAAGAAGTAAACTTCCTTCTTGTTGACTGCTCATTGTCATACAATGCCATCATCAAAAGACCGACTTTAAATAGTTGGAAGGCAGTAACATCTACCTACCATTTGTCTGTCAAGTTCCAAACTGAGTATGGGGTAGGTCAAGTGCAAGGAGACCAATTAGTTGCCAAAGAGTGCTATCTAGTCATGTTGGCTATGAACGAGCACGTACATACAATGAGCATAGGCGACAGAAGGATTACTATGGAGCCCACGAAAATGTTGGAGGATATTCCATTGGATGAGACCAACCCCGAAAAGTTTACTAGGATTGGGGCGAGTATGGAAAAGAAGACAAAGCAAACCCTAGTCTAGTTTTTAAAGAAAAGCCTTGATGTGTTTGCATGGAGTGTGTTCGCATGGAGTCAAGAGGACATGCTGGGTATCGACCCAAGTGTCATTACCTATCGTTTAAATTTGTATCCTTCCTCCAAGCCTATATGTCAAAAGAAAAGAGTTTTTGCTCCTGAATGAGACAACGCCATTAAAGAAGAAGTCCAAAAGTTGACCACGGAAAAATTTATTCAGAAAGTCTATTATTCGGACTGGTTGGCTAATGTGGTTATGGTTAAAAAGGCTAATGACAAGTGGAGGATGTGCATGGACTTCACTGATTTGAACAAGGCTTACCCCAAGGATAGTTATTCATTGCCACGCATTGACCAGTTGATGGATTCGACCGCGGGTCATAAACGACTAAGTTTCATGGACGCCTTTTCAGGCTACAGTCAGATAAGGATGGATGAGGTGGATCAAGAGAAGACTTTCTTCATTACTAGCCAAGGATTTTTTTGCTATAAGGTGATGGCTTTCGGTTTGAAGAATGCGGGGGCGACTTACCAAAGGCTGGTTAACCATATGTTTCGTACACAAAACAGACAGAATGGGGAGATTTATGTAGATTACATGTTGGTAAAAAGTTTGGACTAGGAGAATCATCTAGACGACCTTCAAGAGACCTTTGATACACTTAGGTGGTATAACATGAAATTGAATCTGAGCAAGTGTGCTTTTGGAGTTTCGTCAGGTAAGTTCCTTGGGTTCATGGTTTCACATAGAGGAATTGAGGCAAATCCCGATAAAATCCAGGCGATATTAAATGTGGAGCCATCGAAGAATATCAAAGAAGTCCAATGGGGAATAACATGCTGCCCTTAACAGGTTTTTCTTGAAAGCTACTGGCAAGTGTTTACCATTCTTTAAAATTCTCAAAAAGGTATTTGAGTGGATGGACGAGTGTCAGAAGACATTCCAAGACCTCAAGACCTACCTTACCATAACACCTTTGCTGAGCCCGTCTGTACCTGGTGAAGAATTATATTTGTATTTAGCGGTGTCCATACATGCAGTAAGCTCGGCATTCATTAGAGAAGAAAGTAGGATTCATAAGCCGGTTTACTATAAGAGCCGGACGCTAAGAGGAGTGAAAGGAAGATATCCAATGATGGAAAAGCTAGCCTTCGCTTTGGTCACGGCTTCTAGAAAGCTGAGGCATTACTTTCAGGCTCATGTGATCAATGTCTTGGTAGATCACCTCCTAAAGAAGGCAATGAATAAGTTGGAAGCTGCCAGACTATTAGTCCAATGGGTCGTAGAGCTTAGTGAGTTTGATGTCAGGTACCAACCAAGAAGCGCGATAAAAGCACAAGCATTGGCAGATTTCAACGTGGAGTTCACTCTTAATTAGGACAAGCTAAACAAAGAAGGGTCATCAATGAAGATGATTCGTCCACATTACATGCAGGAGGGATTAGAGTTACACTCAAGTCCTCGGAGGGAGATAAGTTGGAACACGTGGTCCGTCTACAATACCAAACCACCAACAATGAAGCTGAGTATTAAGCCTTCCTTAAAGGATTAGAATTGGCTAAGTCCTTAGGAGCAGAGTCAGTAGTCGTCAAAGAAGATTTTCAGCTGGTTAACAATCAAGTGAATGGAATGTATGAAGCTAAGAAAGATCGGATGAAGAAATATCTCAACAAAGTAAAGCTACTCGTCCAAAATTTTAAAGAAGCCTGTTTTGTTCAACTCTCGAGGGAGAAAAACATGGAAGCAGACGCTTTAGAAAAAGCAGCTTTAGCAGGGGGGTTATGGATGAGTACGACAAAGTCCAATACATGCGGAGCATAGATCTTCCAGAGGCACAACAAGTAGGAGGGGAAGAAAATTAGATGACTTCAATAATAGTTTATCTCATGGAGGGAAGGCTTCCAGAAGACAAGGACAAGGCTAGGAAATTGAGGATTAGGGTTGTTAAGTATGTCCTTATAGATGAAGTGTTGTACAAACGAGGTTTCTCTCAGCCTTACTTAAGGTGCCTAGTTTCGGATGAGTCAAACTACGTATTGAGGGAAGTTCATGAAGGAGTATGCGGGAATCACTCAGGAGCAAGGTCACTAGTCCATAAAGTTGTCCGTGTAGACTACTACTGACCAAATATTCAAGTAGATGCTAAGGCTTATGTTAAGGTGTGTGACTAGTGCCAATACTTCAACAACATCCCTAGACAACTATCAGAGTATCTAACCCCGATGATGGCCCGTGACCTTTTTCGCAATGGGGATTGGATATCTTAGATCCCTTCCCACTAGGAACCAGGCAGATGAAATATTTGGTGGTGAGGATTGATTGCTTTACCAAGTGGGTGGAAGCTGAACTTTTAGAAAAAATTACTCAGCAAAATGTCAACAACTTTGTTTGGAAGAACATTGTATGCAAGTTCGGGGTACCTAGGGTACTAGTGTCTGACAACAGATGACAGTTTGACAACACACCTTTCAGATACTTTTGCGAACAAATAGGGATCAGGAATCATTACTCCTTACCCTCCCACCCACAAGTAAACGGACAAGCAGAAGTTGCAAACTGGTTCTTATTGAAGATCATCAAGACCTCGCTTGAAGGCGCAAAGGGAGTATGGCCAGATGAGCTACCAAGTGTTCTATAGGCTTATAGGACAACTGTGGGACCCCCACAGGGGAAACTCCTTTCAACTTAGCCTATGGAAGCGAAGTAGTGATACTTGTAGAAGTACGCATGGCAAATCACAAGGTGATGAAGTATCAAGATGAGAATAATTAAGAGCAATTTCGTCTCAGCCTTGATCTGATGGACGAGGTAAGGATGGATGCAGAACAAAGGGCAGCAAGGTACAAAAATCTTATGGCTAGGCAATATGATACGATGGTGAAACCCATGCACTTCAACATTGGCGACCTCGTCCTTAAAAGGGTCTCTTTGGCAACCAAGAACCCGGCTCATGGAAAACTGGGACCTAATTAGGAAGGACCTTATAGGGTCATTAATTGCAAAATGTAGGGATCATACTACGTGGAAGTCTTGGACGGACAGAAGCTGGAGCACCCTTAGAACGTTGAGCATCTGAGAAGGTACTATTAATGAAGGGTTAGCTTGGACGAGCGACACCATAGATGAAGTTGAAGTTTTTTCCTCGTCTTTATCCATGTTTACTACTCTATGTTTATAACTATTGTTGTATGCTTTAAGTTTTTTTATCCCCTAAGTTTGTTAGGCACTAACTTATGCATTATCTAAAGACAAGTTCAAGGTGGACGAAGTTACGTACTTAGTCTATCTGTTTGTATAATTATTTTCATTTCCCTAAGACACTGGCTTCTAAGCGTGTGCCATGCTTGTGGACGATGTTTTGTACTATATATGTAGTTTGAATCTCCAATGTATGTGATACATAAGTCTAACTCTCATAAATTCTTCCACAAGAGGGCTAAGACCCAAGACGAGAAAAATCCTTGGACGCAGGGATGTAATGTCAATAAGCTTTCTTTAAAATGAGGATAAAGCAAATAAAAATAAGCTTGAGGCATACTTGTCTAAAACAATGGACGAGAAAATGCATGCTCGTCCAAAGGACGAGATCAAACCTTGAGCATAAGCATCCAAGAAATGAACGAGGAAAAGCATGCATATAAGAATACTTGAAATCCATGGATAAATATAACTAGCCAAAATAGTCCAATCTATGGATGAGTAAACGTTGGAAGTGTGGCACTCAAAGACGAGAGTGAAATGTCCAACCTATGGACAAGGAAAAAACTAGCTAAGTTTCTAGATGAAAAAAATTGGTAAACGCAACACCATTCATTGAATATGAATGAATTCCTAAATATAAACGAGAAAAACACCATGAGTGGATGGACCACTTTAAAATCAATATAACATGAGTTGTGTAAGCAAGAGATGAACTCGTCCTTATAATAACATGATCAATAATGGATGAAAAAGTAACGGAAATAAACATTCATTCATCAAAGTTTTAAAAAGGGTAGACAACCACCATCTAAAAACCCTTGTAAGTTAAAGTCCAAAAGGCAATTGTTTGGAAGCTCGTCTTAAAAACTATAGATGAGACAAATGTACTTGAATAAACTTGGATGGTCTAAAACAACGGTCCTTCTACTTAAAAAAAGAAAAGAAAGTAAACTTGTCAAATTTTTATACTTTTCTGAAGGATCCTCTATAGTCTTGGGCTTGTCTTGAATTGGCTGAGTGGAGGCATTGTCTTTAATATTGACGTCTTCAGAACTCGTCTAGAGGAGAGAGCTGGCAGCACCACCAAGTTGAAGTTTGATAGAGTTAAAGTCAACTTCAGGAAAGTTTTCCTTAGCATCCATACGAAAATCTTCAAAGCCAGCTACATAGTTGGCATCTAACAAACCAGTGAATTGCTTGGAAGCTCTAAATTCCTCCACTGCATCCTCTTTGGCCTTCTTAAGGAAATTGCTCAGCTCGTCATTCCTTTTTTGAAGGTGGTCAAGACGAGTGTCCTTTTCAATGATGTCAGTTTTAAGCTCTTCGACGAGATTTTGTAGCTCTTTAGCTTCGTTCTTAGCCTTAGCTGCTATTTCGGTCCAGCTCTTGCAATCATCCTTGACCTCCTGGATCCTCTTTTTAAGCAAGATCCTTGTCTTGTCTAGCTCCATGGCTTGCCTGGACGCGGCTACGAACTTAGCCATTGCCTACACAAGTGATTAGAAATTTTGTTAAAAAACAAAATGTATGTATGTGCTTTAACGACGAAGACGAGGTAAAAAAAAAAAAAAATTACTCACCTTGAAAAGATCGTGTACATCAGAATGCTCAAATTCTCTTAAGGACATGTCATAACACGCAGCCACGTCCTCGCCAGTCACAACTTTCTCAAACCTTTCCCAGGCCAAATCCTCGTTTTCAACAAGGCTCATGGGGACCCTCTGAGAAGACTGAGACAAGGTAGGCACAGTAGTCTTGGATGAGGGAACATTAGCAAGCTCGGACGAGTCTATATCCTAGATTTGAATGAATGGCTACTGAGAGGTAGGGAGAATAGGGAGACCAAGCATGATAGCCCCAGTCTTGGATGACCTATGTTTTTCCCTCTTCTCCTTGCAACGGCTTGGAAGATTCTCTAAGTCAATAGCCTTTGATAAATTTCTTTTGTCACCAATGGCTGGACGAGGTTGATTTTGGACCTCCTGCCTGGTTGCCTCGTCCACCACTTCCTTACCTTTGTTTTCTTTTATGATTGCCATTCTTGAAGGGAAAAACTTTAGTTACCCAAGAAGTGATAAAAATAAACTCTTAAAAAAAAAGGGATAGAAGACTCATGTCTACAGACAGTAAGCTCGTGAGCTAGAGCTTCTTTGGACAGCTCAGGACCAAGTCCCTAGATGGCAAGATGCTGAAGGCTTACTAAAGAGTGCAAAGTCCTGTTAGTGTATAGACGAGTCTTCTGGACGCGTTCAAGATAGAACCTGCTCAAGGTTGGTCGTCTAACATCTATAAAAAAAAGATGAGAAAAGAGATAAAAAAGAGGAACAAAGAATTGTTAGACGATTACAGGCAAAAATAAAATATAAAGCATACCTTCAGGACGAAGGTTCCCTAACTCTTCAGTATAGGGGGCAAAAGGATTCTTGCCAACCTCGATAGGGTGTCTGGCCCAAAAACCAGAGGCGAAGAAAAACTCATTCTTTCAGTTCCTGTTTGATGTGACCAGGGATTTTATTAGCCTACAATCTTTCCCTCTGGCTGTAAATTGATAAAAGCTAAGGGATTGGTTAATTTTTGAGGGCTCGTAGTAGTAGAGGAATTCGTCCACAGTAAGAGGACGATCCCTCTCAAACATCTCTCTCCAAAAAAATTGCATAAAGATGGCTAGCCTTTATGCATTAGGATTAAACTGACCTATTCCTAAGCCTAAACTAGAGTTTAACTCCCTAGAGAAGGCATTAAGGGGCAACCTCAAACCCCCCTAAAAGGCAAGCCTCATAAATACCTACACCAAAACGGGGTTAACAACACCACTCCCCACGAACACTAGCCTAGGGTTTAGGTTGTCTGGAATTTGGTACCAACTCCTAAGAGATGTTAACCTTTTTTCATCAGTCTTGGAGTGGATCCCTACAACACAACTATATATTGTTTCAACCTTGTCTTGAAGGGTAGATGAAGGAGCGCTTGAGGTACCAGCCCTAGACCTAGACGCTGCCCTCGTCCTAAGCTACTTTTGTAATACCTTTACGGGAAACCTAAGAACACCTGACGTGCACTCGTTTGTAGTATTACCCCCAGTACTACTGTTACTACCACTACTACTATCGCTACTAGAACTAGTAGTGTCGTGATACTCGTCTATAGCCTTGTCAATGCCATTACTAGAAGAAGAATGGACAATCTCAGACATGTTGAAATTTGAAGGAAAACCTAATAAGGAGAATGGAGAGAATACCTGGCTTTAGAAGAGGAAGGACTAAGGACATGGGAATACTCCTAGACGAGGCTCTGGACGAGGAATGTCAAGGAAGAAAATTCAGGAAATACGAAGGGTAGGAGAGGAATTTCGTTATTTATAGGCATTGAAATTTGGCATCTGAAACGACGTGACCAACCAGAGAGATCCGCGTGGCATTTTTCTTGAAAAATTAAATCGATACGGCAGGTCACCAATGAAATCATGACACGTGGCACGATCTGGGATGATAAATTTCATAAAGGCACACGTCCAAAGACAACAGTAAATTCTCCAGTACTCTAGATAACCCTTGGACAAGGGGGCAACTAATGGTGAACTAAAAATTAAACCAACTCCAATTTGTCCATAAGAGTCGTTCGTGAAGAAAGTTTGTCCCAACTTAAGAAGGTCGTCCATGAGGAAAGCGCATAGATGACCCCCCAACACTTGGAAAAAACTCCAGGAAAATTTATCCACACAAACTAGCAAATAGAACCACGTGTCATTATCCCAAGGCACGAGTGAGACCCCGATTCATCACTGTATCTTCTAACTGAGTACTTAACTTCCAGTAACAGTTATAGAAGATGAAGATGAAATATAACTCCCATAGTGGTTGTGGAAGTTATCCTTGAACCCTCTGACCTCCTTAAATACAAGGGAAGTTACAAATCAAATATCCGCTTCGAGAGCACCCTATATAAACACCCATTCAGAC
Source organism: Castanopsis chinensis (assembly GCA_032878915.1). Taxonomy (NCBI): domain Eukaryota; kingdom Viridiplantae; phylum Streptophyta; class Magnoliopsida; order Fagales; family Fagaceae; genus Castanopsis; species Castanopsis chinensis. The sequence continues at coordinate 26,180,492 of JAVQMG010000132.1, forward strand.
CAGATGAAGGTAAGGACAGAGCAACTCCTGAAAAGTTGGAATTCTAGAATAAAAGAAATAAACTAACTTTGGCATGGGAGGGTTCTTGGCTGGTCCACCCCGGTCTCTTTTGATTGTGTGTCCTTTTTTCAAGCCTTCCAAACACTCACTGGTCTTTTGAAGCCTGAAGCATCCATCTTACTGGTTTTCTTTGCATCATCAGAGTTATTCTTAAATAGGCAACTAAAAAGGTGCCCCAATTAGATAGATTTAAAAAGAAAATATTCGTTGGTTTATTATTTCTTCATTTTTTTAGTAACCAAAAACCACTATAAAACTCCCACACAACCTCTCTCTCAACACAAGAAACTATTAAATTATCGATTTTTCCAAAAGCTTAAACTATTAAGAAATGATGAATTTAATCACTTAAACATAATTCTAACACTCCCCCTTACTTGTAGGTCTAAACTTCCTCATTAATGTCTCAAAAGCTTAAACTATTAGGAAATGATGAATTTAATTATTTAACCATAATTCCAATACTTTTCCCCACTTGTGGTTCTAAACTTCCTTTAATACAAGTGGGAATTTAACATTTTAAATGGGAGGCAGAGTGAAGACAATGATTGAACTCAAGATCTTCTACTCTGATACCATGTTAAATTATTGATTTTCCTAAAAGTTTAAATTATTGAGACATTGTAAATTTAATCATTTAATCACACAATTATATGAGGATTTAAATAGAAGGTAGAGTGGATGAGACAATGATCAAACTCAAGACCTCTTGCTTTGATACTATGTTAAATTACCGATTGTCCTAAAAGTTTAAGTTATTAGGAAATAATAAATTTAATTACTTAATCATAATTCTACTAGAAACACCCGCAACCACTTTGAACCACCATCAACGCCACTTTATAGCCATTACCTTCCCTAATTATACATAGACTAAAAACCTCATTGCCTTCAACCAAATCGCCATTTTTAAAGAAAATATGTTTTATTAACCAATTTTATTAGTTAGAGTTATGTTTTTTCCCCTACCAAATTCAAATTTAGAAAAGATATTTTAATTAAAGTTTATTTTAAAATAGTTATAATAAATTTTAAAATGATTTTTTTAAATTTTATTAAAAATCAAAATTAGTATATCCTCACAAAATTTTTAGTCTTAGACAATTTTTAACCTCAGCAAATGACTCATTCACCCCGGATTTCAATGGCGCCAGAACTCTAAAATTATTCTACAAAAATCTCCTCCAGAATCGCACTCATCCACAACCAATAGAAGTCCGATGCTTTAAAGAAAAATTTGGGAGGATACACTAGTGAATTCATTGGTTTGAATGAGAAAATCACTAAAAGAAACTTTGGAAGGAGCTCACAAGGAGAATACTTAGGATTTTTTAATACATTTTTTTATTTATGACTATTTTGGCTTAAGAAGGTTTGCTCTCAAAAAGATATATAGTAGTATGACAACCCCTCTCCTCTAAATGTGTGCAACAAGGGTTGGTTTTATATAAGAAATCATAAAGTTAATTTAGAAAACTTTTAGGCTCCGCTTAGAAGTTCATAAGGGAAGGGAATGGAATGGAATGAAATGATCATAAGGGAATAGAAAAGAATGGAATGGAATAAATTTAAGTAAGGGAAAAGAATGGAATGGAATGGAATGGAATTAAGTAACCTTGGTTGGATGTTTTACAATAAAAGAATGGAAAGGAATGAAAATGAATGGAATGTAAGTAATCTTGTTTGGGAGTAACATGGATGGAATGGAATGGAATTATTTTATTGCAATATTACTATTAAACCCCTGTTTTAAAATAAATAGTTGAATAAATAGGGGGTATTTTGGGAGTTTTAATAAAAAATTCATTAAATCTAATTCCATTCCCTCTAATTCCTCCCAATTTCGGGGGGAATGAAAATTTGAGGTTTTAAGGGAATAGAGAGGAATAAGTGTTCTCTCCTATCCATTCCATTCCCTCCCACTTAAACTCTCAAACGAGGGAATGGACTTTCCATTCCCTCCATTAAAACTCCTAAACAAGGGAAGGGAAGAATATTCTAAAATTATTCTTTTCATTCATTTCCATTCCATTCCATTCTCTCCTCTCAAGCGAGGCCTCAAAGTTGATTTGCTATTTGTTTTAGTTTCGGTTGAGTGGGAATGTAGTAAGGGACTAAGAGTTGAGACTTGAGAGAACTCTCGAAAACAATTGAGTTGAGACTTGAGAGAACTCTCGAAAACAACACAATTGTGTGAACTTCAAATGGACGTATCTCATTCATTTCAAATTCAAATTAAGTGAAATTTATATTTGGGTGAAAATGGGCTTTTGCCTATTTTGTGCAAAACAATTAGCGTGTTGCCCTATTTTCCAAACTAATTAAGGAAATGTCTATATTTTGAAACTTGATTTTCTCAAAATCTAGTTAAGTCCAGTAGTTGTGTTTTAAGAAGCCTATAATGACGTTTTAAGGAGTCTATAGTGGCATTTTAGAACTTGAGCTCCATGAACTCGAGTTATAGGTAAAAAAAAAGGAAGAAAAACTTGCATGGAACTCGAGTTTATGGAGCTCAAGTTCCAAAACGTCACTATAGGTCCTTAAAACGTCACTATAAGTTCCTTAAAACGCTACTATAGGGCTCCAGAATTTTTTTTGTTTGAAACTCGATTTTGAGAAAATCGAGTTTCAAAAGAGGAGCATTTCTCTAATTAGTTTGGGAAAGGGGATAACTGGTTAATTTTTTTGCACGAAATGAGCAAAAGCCCATTTTCGCCTTATATTTGTTTTGAATCCCTAAATGTCCAGTTTCTAATGAACAGAATTTTCACTAAATAATTCATTATAGTGTAAAAAATATAAGAAAGATCATCAATTCATTATCCGAGTAGCTCACATCATCTTCAAGGATCTTTTGACATAGACTCAAACCTAACACAATTTAATTAATACAATCCAAATTTGGTATGTTTTGACACTAGAATCCGCCAATTCACTTATTAACCCTAACAATATAATATTTTTTTATTCGTTCAATTTCTTGTAGTTTGAATGTGAACCGAACAAAAATTTAAGTGAAAAAAATTATAAAGAAAATGATAATAATTAATTTGCAGGATATCCAGAGCATCTTGTACCCAATAGGTAATAGTCCAAAAACTGTACATCTGCATTAGTTCCTTCCTTTAAGCAGTTGAAAATTTTATTTTTGATCGTCTATTTCAGTTTTGGCAACAATGTTGGTTTTGACAATATTGATACATTATGCATTATATCCATCTTCTAGCCTCAAATATTAGTCAATGCAATTTTTAACAAATCTATAAGATTAACGAGGAAAGTCTCAATAAATCATTTGACCCTTATTATATAGTGCCAAAAAAACAAGAAAAAAACCAAAAGAAAAAGTGTATATCTATGACCGACGCACATATATGAGAGAGAGAGAGAGAGAAAGAGAGAGAGAGAGATAGTGAGGGTGGGCTCCACAGAGGCAGCGGGGCGGAGGAAAAAGTAAAGATTATTACGAAATATTCTTAACTATTATTATAAACATGATTTGGAAAGTCCAAAGTTATGGTTTATATTGATGTTTTGGGTCCAAATATGCGATAATTGCATTGTTAATTGGCTCCTGGAACTGGTAGGTAGGATGTCACTCGAATGATAACTGTCCCGACTTCCTTTGTATTATTATAACCAAAATAATATTGCCAATAAACGTGACATATATATTTATATAGATTGGAGCAAGCAACCATGACAAATAATAATAATAAAAATATACCATTTGTAAAAAATAGTGAAAGAAATTAATGAAACTATATATGTGAGAGTTGAGAGACGTCTTCCATTGGTCCACTGTGATGTAATTGAACAATATTACCTACCTTTGATTTGAAATGTTAATGTTGACATCCTATCACAGTGCACAGATGGCTAATGGAAATGATGGATTAAATGCATAGTTGGGTTTGGGATAGGAATTAGGATTTACTATTTAGTTGATGGGCATCCGAAGTGAGCCCAGACTATATAAAGCCACTTTAAGCATGATAATTAAAGTGATAATAACTTGGGGTTTTGGCTCGTTTAAACATGGATGGAATGTAATTGATGTCAAAGTTTTGTAGATTCAGATTGGTTTTTGGATTTCTTATTTGTATTAATTAGCACCTAATTTAATTACAACTAGAACCTATCTCAAAAAACTTGGGCACCTTTAAGCTTGTTTAGGACTTTTTGTTATTAAGAGTAGTTGGTATTAAACATATTAGATAAAGCTTAGGGAATGTTTTATGAGGTACCTTCAGGGTAGCTAAACTGTCATTATCTTAAAGCACTAACAATAGTTAGAGACACCTCTCAATGGAAAATGGGGACTTTGTTTTCTGAAATGAGAGATTAGACAAGCAAAGAAAAGACAACTAACTGTACTTGATCCAACCAAAAAGACAATATTTTAGTCATGTTTAATTTGAGCTAGTTTCTGTAAACATGTAAGAACGAGAAAAAGTCCAACAAACAAAGCCTTATGGGTTACTTCACCGTTGTGTTGGATAACACGTCACAGTATTTATAGAAGCTTCATATTGTTTCCATCTAAACTAGCTGATACTGTATAACAATAATCAATGTTAGGCACATAAAAATTTTCAGTGTCTCTTTCATAAACAAAGGACGAGTTTTGATTGAAACATTACTTTTATATAGATTAATTATTATTATTATTATCCTTTCAAAAAAAAATTATTATTATTATTATTATTATTATTATATATACTTATTTTATACTAATCATAACAAATCACGTCAATAATTATAAAAAATTTTGTATCGCTAAATAGATTTTATAATAATTTGCATTGAGTTCATGACGTTTTATTAGTTTTGTGTCATCTATTGTCCCATGCAATAGCTCAAAGGACTAAACTCAAGGGGTTGGATTAGTAATTCTTAAGGTCTTATGATATTTATGAAATTCTAAGTTCGAAACTTTTTACCAGTATCTTGAGACCACTCCAAGGGATTCTTTCTTGTAATAACCCGATGTGTGTGGGATGCCGAGATCACACATGCCCAAGAGAATAGGGGTGGCAATTCATGTTTACGTGTTAGGTTTGTGTAGTGCCGACTCATGAGTATTCGACTATATAAGTCAACTTTAACCCGACATGTTTATTAAACGGGTCAGAATTTTTCAACCCTAACACAATCTATTTATTAAATGAGTTAGTCGTGTCGACCTGTTTATTAGATTTTATCAAAATAAAAAAAAAAAAAACTAATTTTAGTATTAACCAAATTGATATGAATTATGAAAAACCAAAAAAATAAATATTTTTAATATAAAATTCAGAATTAACCAGTAATTGCATCACAAATAATCCTTCAAAACTAAAGCATATCTCAATATCACAAATAATTAATCATAATATGTCAAAAAAAAGAAAAAAAAACCAAAATAACTAATAAGTTTATATACCTAGGGTTTGAAAAGTATATTGGTAAAATGTCATTTAATTAAACGGATCAAATAGGTTAAATGGGTTCCATGTGATGGACATTAACCCAACTTGTTTATTAAACGAGTCAGTCATGTCAACACGAATATGACACGAATTCGTTAAACTTCAACCCATAACCAACTAATTTCGTGTTGTGTCGGGTTTGCGTTTTATATCCAATTTTGCCACCCTTACAAGAAAATAGTCAGATACTTGAAGAGGTTTAGATACATTTGTTTGTTAAAAAAAATAAAAATTTAAGGACTCAAATTTGTTCACCCTATTAGTATATTTATTATAAATAGTTGAGATGATATATTGAGATTGGTGTTAATAAAAATGATATTAATAGTGGGTGTATGTGGTAGTAATGTGGCTCTAATAATAACTTACTATTTTAGTAGTTGTGAAAAATAATTATAAAAATTTTGAGTGATGCTAGAAATTTTACAAATTTTTATTACACAAGTCCTACAAATTGAAGTATCACCAATTACGTATAGATAATCCAATTATGTTTATAATATTATTCATATTATGAGGTTTGGTGTCTACTTAGTAGACGGTCTAAAATAACCCAATGTTTTAGTTGTGTTGGTTTTTCTTCAAAAGAAAGTGAATAACAAAGAAAAAACTATTTAAAGATATTCCATCACACCTCAATGCTGTAATTTTATCCAATTGGGATGATTTGTAATAATAAAATTCACACTTTTCTTCTCAAAAAGAAAAAAAAAAAAAGTAAAAACTATTTAAGCGCAACAATATTGCTAATAATTGAAAGGATAAAGTTTAACTTCAAACCAATTTGGAGTTATCTCCTCCAACCTACTACAAGATAATTTATAGGGTAAATTTCACAAACCTACCCCGAGGTTTGTGATAATACCAACTAAGTCCAAAACATTTTAAAATCCACCAATTTATCCTCAAAATACAACTTTGTCCCTAAACATACAAACACCGTTAGTGATTCTCTCTTCTCTCTTATCACTCTCAGACCTCTCTTCTCTCTCTGGGCTTTAGATATTTGCAGATGACAAAAACAATTGAAATCTATTTTAAAATACACCTCTAGCACTTGCCTTAAAGTACACCTTACTTGCAAGTGTTTGAAGCTGATTAAAATGCACCTTGCCTGCAAGTATCTAAAGCCAAGGTCTAGTGCTCCATCTAGGCTCTGCCTACCCAAAACCTAATTGATAGGGCTCCATTAACGCACTTGTGAGACAGGCCAAAAACACACTAGCAAAATCACAAAAAAATTCTCATTCAAAACCAATAGACACCCATATAAACCATCAATAATCCAAGCCAAACAACACACATAAATCCCTTTGTAAATTCTCAATAAAATCTCCAAAAAATCTCAACAAAAACTCCCCAAAAACCAACAAAAAGCTCAGCCAAACAACATAGAAATCAACACAATCCTAACTGCCAACCTCCTGAAGAAACACTACCAAAATCTGAAATCCAAAGGTCATGCCTAATCCACGTTGCTGCCGCAAAGACGATAAGAGAGTTTGTTGAAGGCAAGATCTAGTTTGAAGCACCACCACCGCGTGGGTTGTGATTTGAGAGGTTAGGGGGTGAGAGTCCGTTGACGGAGCTAATGGTGTCAATCTTGTGGTGGGAGAGAACTGGCATGGTGGTGTTACTGATGCAGGTGATCAAGTTTATGGGCTTCACCGTGGCTGAGGTTCGGTTAAAGAGAGAACTTTGAGAGGGAGAACTCAGTGAAGAGATAGGGAGAGGAAAGAGCTAGAAGAGAGAAAAAAGAGAAAATAAAAGAGTAATGACGTTTGTTTTAAGTTTAGGGACAAAATTGTCTTTTTAGGATCAAATTGGTAGGTTTTAATATGTTTTGGACCTAGTTGGTATTATAAAAAAACTCAGAGTAGGTTTGTGAAATTTACTCTAATTTATAAGATTTTCCATATATATAATTTTAACAAGTCACATGAATCATTAGAAAACTCACCTAACTAAAATTACACATAAATAAAAGAAAGTGAATAACAAGAAAAATCTATTTAAGTGTAAAAATATTACTTGTAATTGAAAAGGGGGCTAGATGTGCAAAATATTTTTTACCGACAAAGTACGAACTTCATATCCTTGACCTAGTTTGTAATAGCATTAATATCCGTAGTGGCAAAACTGCAACCCGTGAACAAACTCGAGGACAGGAAGACTACCATCAACACCACTACCGTCAACAACAATAAAGAAAAGGAATAACGGGTCAATGAACTTCGTTTTCATAATTGATTTCCCCTATTCCTCTGCTTCATTCATTTCAAGATTGTTGGGATTTGATTCCTAAAGATTAACCCGCATTGCTTCTAGTGAGGTTCTCCCCGCAACTCATATGAGTTTTTTTTTTTTTGGTTTTTGTTTGTGTGTGTGTGAGATTTTTATATGATGGCCAAACCCTTGTCTATATTTATATTTTTGGGATAAATATGAATGATTTTTTTGAGAATTTGATTGCGGGAGAAGATAAATCCCAGTTAAAATTGAGGTAGTTAATTTTATGATTTTGTATATTTAGTTATATATATATATTGTGAGTGAGTCTATCAAATATGCTTTGGTCCTTGAATAAAAAATATTCGTTTGGAAGAATGTTGTGTAAAAAGTTGTGTTATCTGATACTTTACATGGTTTAGAGGGAGGATAAATGTGAAGTGTTTTAGTTTCTCAAGCACTTCATTCAGATGCTGACTAACACCACTGGTTCTCACAAATTTTTTTGCATCAATGGTTGCTATTTGTAAGTTGCTCTTTATGACAATTAATCAGGGGCGGCTTGATGAATTTGGAGGCCTAAGGTGAAAATTAGTTATCTTGTTTCATATATAAAATTACCAGTAATTAACATGAACCACGTAAATTTAAAAAAAAAAAAAATTTATAAAACAAAAAAAATTTGATAAATCTTTTTACATTTGTTGATGTGGCAAATTGATAGTAGTGAGTAAAAGAGTAATGTTAGTGGTGAATTTAGTTGAAAATTAGTAAAAGTTTGCTAACTGGACTATAGTAAAAAATGTTGTGAATTTTTTTGTAAATTGCGTTCTTTCTTTTCTTTTTTCTTTTAGAAGTGCTACATTCAGAATATTTTTCATAATAAATTTTAGGTGTTAAGTTGGTTCTTGTTTTCTAGTTGAACCTACCACTAAAATTATTTTTTTGCTGTTAATAACAACCTTTAACAATTTGCTATTTAGGATTTTTTGTAAACATATTGTAAAAAATGTTGTGGACGTACCATTTTTTTCTCTTTTATATTTGTTTTTCATTTGATAAGAAAATATTATTTTATTTATTGGTTAATATTTTGGCTTAATAATATTATTGGTTAAAATTTATGGGTTTTTTTTTTACTTGGGGCCTTAGGCGGCCGCATAAATAACTTATACCATTGAGCCGACACTACAATTAATCCCAACGGGAAAGTAGTATAGGGTGGGTTGAAGTACCCTTAATCTTTACTGTAGAGAAAACAAATTAAAATAGAAGAAGATAACTTTTGTATTAGATAAATATATACATCTTCCATCTCTCAAATATGAGTTCTACAAATTGTGAGCAGGTACATATATCTGACACATAAGATTATTATTATACTTTTAGGCACGGAAAAGATAAAGCCAAAGAAATATTCTTACGTAAGCATCTATGGTACTTGAGACCCTCAAAGACTTGTTAGTGGTTTTTGTTTGTTTATTTTTTTTTTCTTTGTTTGTTTTTGTTTTGCTAATTTGAAGGACAGGGAGATGGGTGTCACCGGATTGTAAGCTTATTGGTAAGAGTTGTTGGACTTTCATGTTTATGTTATCTTTGTTAATTGGTCTATAATTATTACTTAATTTCTCTATTTTACGTACTATTACCAGGGAAAAAAAAGATAAAAAAATATTTTTATTAGTGCAAGACTGTAAGAGGACAACAAATTAAAAATGATGATGAGACATTTTCATGAAACAGAAGATAAAATTTGGAATTATAAAGAAAAAAAAAACATGAAGAAAATGCAATCCAACTTGTCTTTCAATAGAAAAATAAAGGCTTCATGTTATCTCTCGCATAAAATTTGCCAAGTCATTTCAATACTAAAAAATTTCCCCCTTATTTCTTGGCTAAGAACGGACAAAGAAGTTACAGCTAGAGTTTGTGAGAGCATTTTTGTGTGGATATTTATGAAGCCAGCATCGTTACCAACTACCATGCAACAAAACTCATTTATTGAGAGAATAACAAAAATGGGAAACTTTTGCAAATTAAAGATTGAGTACAGAAATAGGTATTGTTTTGAGTGGGTGCGTTCGTGTAGTCGTGTATAAGAAAGGTGGGACGTGAAGAGTCAAAGTAGTTTGTTGCATATTTTCAGTGCCTGTTGATGTAAAAGGTGAGGTTATGAAGAGAAGAGAAGAGATAGTTACTTATATGTGTTTCTTATTGGGAAGGTGAGAGAAAAAGGTATATTATGGTTTTCATATAAGGACATCTCAAAGGAATTATGGAAGTTTGGCTCTGCAAGTAACAGAAATTCTTTGCAATTACTGTTCGAAAGCTATTTCAAACCCTACTATTTCTGCAGCTTGTTTCACACACACCCACATTAACACATATGGAGAGAGAAGGCTTCCATTTCTGTGTTGGAGACAAATGGGAGATAGAGAAAAATTGGTATATATGCAGCTCAAAATAGCGAGGCATGTCATCGTAAATGACTTTTCTTGACCGATGTAACAATTCCAAAAAGAACTTCTAATGTCACATTAATAATTTATAAACTATATTGGCATTTTTCCAAAGTTTTATATTTAAAGAATTAATTCAACATTGTAACTTATGCAAGTTTCATAGCAATCCTTCTAAGTCTAAGCGTTACTTTACGGCTTTAATATTAAAATCAAGAGGACAAGATTGTGGTTTAGGGGTCATTATAGCTGTCATTAGTCATTACTTCTTGAAGTTGCTTTAGAAAACACAGTTTTATCTACGTAATCAAGTTAATGTTTACTCTGCCTGAGATTCATTGGTTCAGTGACAAGTTGGTATCATACCCCTAAATTCTCAAGTGTGAGAAAGGAAATAATTGGTGGTTTAAAGTTTAAACTCACAGTAGTAAGAAAATATTATGTTGTTTCAAATACGATATGCATGTGAATTATTCATATATGTGCAAGTCAATAAAAGCATGTTGCCTCCATATACGATATTATGGGTTTGAAAAGTCCGATATGTCTTTCTCATTGGGCAGCTTGGTTTTGCCAAAAGAATAAAGTGCAAATTCCATATAACATATCTTCATTTCATTTCCGTTGCCGTCATTTTCGTGTTAGAGATATCATCATCTCAACTTGGCCACTTCCTCAAATAGTTTACTTTAACAAGTAATCCTCTCCTTACATATATTAGTTTAGATAGGTGATCTTAATTTGATTGAAGTGGGATATTAGTCAATTTGCTAACCTTCGTAGCTAGCTAAATTTGTTGTATTTCTTATATTTCTTTTTTCTTTTTCTTACCAATCTGAAATTGCAAAAGAAAAAAAAAAGTCTTGAAATAGATCACGATAATATGTATATTGGAAAACAAAAACTTATTTTACATATATATATATATATACACACATACGACTACTACTAGTAGTAGTTAGTAACTTATGTCTCTTTAAAAAAGAAAAACAGAAAAAGAAAAAAGAAGCTAGTAGCTTATGTAATAAACAGGAAAATTTAATAAATGTATAAATTCTCTCTCTCTCTCAAAATATGAAATTTGATAATTATAGTAATTATTAATAGGAATTTATTATAATTGTATTTATATATAAAACTATCTATTAATTCTACTTTTTAAAATAAATATGATATGAAAAGGTTATTATTTTATTATTTATTTTTTGCAACCGATATGACAAGATTCTAATGGATGGTTTAAAATTTAAAATCAAATAATAATAATAATAATAATAATAATAATAATAATAATAATAATGACATGTATAAGTGTAAGGCCACAAAAGCTTATAATGCAAAATTTTACGAGGTCAAGCACAAGTCATACATCTTCAACTTTATATATATACTAGTCATTAAATTGTGCAATGCATGCAAGCGAAAGTTTAACAAAAGATGATTTTTTTGCTATTTATTAAATCTAAACATGAAAATTGATGCTTATGATAGTTATTAATTTTATTTTTATTTTTATTGTAGAAAAATTCTAATGAATTTTTAAATATAGAATAAAATTAAAAAAATTAAAAATTATATAATAGAATAATGATATATAAAATTATGAGGCTTCAAACTTCTTTGGCAAAATATTATGTAGTTAACTAAAAGTCAAACATTTTCATACATACAAATGCGCGCGCGCGTGTGTATATATATATATATATATATATATATATATATATTAGACTATAGATTTTAAACTAGTCAATATGCCATGCAAAGTTAAATTTTTTTCTCTCCTTTATTTTTTATTATCTATATATGAAATTGATAATTATATTATTTTATTAAAAGAAATTTATTATAATTATTTTTGTATATGAAAGCATCTATATACTATTTAAAGAAAATATGATTATGATAATTATTAATAGCCATTTATTATGATTGTATATGCATATATACATATCTATTATATTATACCATTTAAAGAAAATATAGTGTGGAAATATTCTAATAGAGTGTTGAAATATAGAATTTTTTTTTTTTAAGTCAATTAATATATATTATATACACAAAGATAATGACATGAAAATTGTTAAGTCTCAAAAGTTTACGCGGTAAAAAGTAATTATTATAAGACAGACGTTCAAATTACATGTTTCTATTAAAAAACAAATTACATTATATCTTCTCCTAATGGAAAAATTATTAGGTACTTTCAGAGTACCATAAAAATGCGTACTCTCCCTTATCACATGAATTGTGGATCTCATAATGAATTGTAAGTTTTACTATGAATTTAATTAGTGAGACCCACAATTATGTGAGAGTAAGTATGTATTTATTGTACTCCAAGAGTACTCAATAATTTCCCCTCCTAACGTGGCTTCTCACCAAAATATTGCTACTTTCTTAATATATAAAATTTCAACAGCCCCCTACAGAAAAAAAGAAAAAGAAAAAGAAAAAATATATTTTATGTGAAATCAATCCTAATTAGTTTTAAAATATTTCAAATAATATACATAATGCCCTAAACTCATGACTGATGGAGGCGGCTAACCCAAAGCCAACCAGTTAATAATGGGGGTCAAAGGGGATCCCAAAAAATCAAACCTAACATATCGAGAGCCAGTGATCCAAAATCATATGATCTAGACGGACAAATCAAGATGCAGATCAACCTTATATATTGTGTCACCCAAGACCCAACTACAAATTCCTGAAAGAATTAAACAAAGGGCAAAAAAAATTCCGTTTGATATAGGATGGACCCGTTGGATTGGCACATCCACCGGTTACAATTAGATACTGATTTTATACCAACTTGGCCAATGATGTATAGTTAAACAGGTTCATGGTGATGTTAATAGATAAGCTATTTTAAGCATATGTAGATGGGAAGAAAGGTCTTTGATTTCGTGGGGTATCAAATCTCAATCAGTTAAGAAACACTATAAAAATATATATATATATATATATATAATAATAATAATAATAATATTCATAAATGTTTTTCCAAATTTTTTTGACTTGCCATCTGCATGGAATAAGTATGGAAAATGGCAGACGGTCTACCCATACTTTTCTTGATGCTGTAATTGCACGGCATTTGGTTAAAACCTGAGGCCAGAGCCTGACAGATTTTCCTTCAAGCCATGGAGAAATCCAGCAAATATGTACTGTAAATTTACTAACATGCATTTATTGACCTTCTGAATTTTCGCCCTTTAATTTGTGCATTTCTTTTCTTTTATAGTGCCTTTTAGATTAAGGATTTTTCTGTTTTTTGGATTCTATTGCATTGCGATTGTGTCATTTTTACCATAACAACCATCTCATATATCAAATATATTCATCATTTCTCTTATAGTGTGTGAATCTAATACCTCTATTGAATTTTCACGTAATTAAATGAAAATTCTATAAGTATGATCGATGCATGAAATACTTTCTCCTTTTAACTTTAAGAAATGAAGGTAAATTGGTGATGGAGGTAATTGGTGATGGACAAGAGATCTAATTGGATTTGGGCAATGTTAATTTGTTGTTATTATCAAGTTAATTATATGTAGCTGGATTTTCCTCAAAACATCATACTATTTTTAGGAGGCATTCAAGATACATAAGGTATTTATTTATTTTTAAAGTTTTCAAATTCATTTTTAAGTAGAAAGATTCAAACCATGGACATCCCTGTTCTCTCAAAAAAAAAAAAAAAAAAAATCACTTGATCTAAAGGTTATTGGCCAAGTTACCCAATTTATTATTTGATTTAAGCACAAATTCATGAGATGGATACTTTTATAACTTAATGAAAATGGCTACCAAGATATTCAAGTGATAGCTTAGTGGTAATAACATCTTTTATGATAATTCATGTCTTTAATTTGAACCCTACCTCTCCCTCTCCCTCTCTCAATATCTATCTATCACCACATACACAAACACACAAAAAAAAAAAAGCTATTTTTTTTAATAGAAGAAAATTGCTAATTAGCACAAGCCTATGAATTTAGGGTTATGGGTTTCGAAAGTTAGTTCCTTACTCATTTACTGTTACCTAAAACAAAATTGTGCATTTACCATGTCATTCTTACCTTTTGTGGCCAATAAAGAGGAAAAAAAAGTCTGATCCTTCTTGGAATCAAATTGATTATCTTGAAAAAATTCCTTTATTTAAGGACTGCCTTCTTTTTTCGCTTGACTTAATGGCACTTGTGAATATATTAATAGCTTGCAATTATAGCAATATGTTCTTGACAACTTGAGGAATGACAACCTTTAAGATTACCAAAGTTCTTCTAATCTAATTGATGCAGGATTGTCTGGTCCAGCTGCAGATAATTAAACTGCTTCCACTGAGAATTTGATGAGCTAAATAGAGCAAAGTTTAATTAATGGATTAACTTGTTCTGATAAATACCTCTATTTATACCTACCCTCCCCCCCCGGAAAAAAAAAAAAAAAAAAAAAAAAAAAAAAAAAAAAAAATTCATACTCAGCATTGACTAAATATACCCCAACTTTTATGTGGTATACTAAGGTGAGTTCATCTCGTTTCTCTATTTACTAACATACATGGAGTGTGCAACCACTGAGCCAATGTTTCAAGTGGGGCACACAGCAACCAGAATCTCTTCGAGGTATGCATGGCCTCCTCCTCATCATTTTTGCTATTTCCTAGAAACTATTCAATTTGATTAAGAGCCCATAATGATTAAGTCTTAATTAAGCCACATTGTTTGATAAATAAGATACACACCTTTTAAATGAAAGAAATTAGGAAACCTATTTAATTTTGCACTCTAGGAGAAATGTCCCTTTAACAAAAATTATAAGGTGCCTAATTGGCTAGGTTTGATTTAACGTGGTACCATGGCTTAAGATAGAGAGAGAAAGTGAGAGAGAAGAAACGAAAACAGTTGGGAAAATAAGAGAGAGAAGGTCGTGGTCCAATGAGAATAGGTGTAGACATAAGACACATATATATACATAATACATAGATATATTACATAGGCAAGGCAGGCTTAATGTGTCGTGTAAAACCAACAAAAGTGACCTCCCATCCACAACCCTAAACCAACCCTCCCCCACTTTTCTTATTCTCTGTTGGTGGTCATTTCATTCCCTTCTGCTTCTTCTATATATCTTCTTGTGGACTCCTCTTTGGTGTATTTGATGTCCAACAATTCTATTGCTCGGCCTGCCATGGAAGATTCTGCTGGAGCTGCTGGGTCTAGTGATGATGCTAAGAGTACTAGTTGTCCCCGTGGACACTGGAGGCCAGCTGAGGATGAAAAACTCAGACAACTTGTGGAACAATATGGTGCTCAAAATTGGAACTCAATTGCTGAGAAACTTCAAGGAAGATCAGGTATAAATATTTCTCATCATCTATGTCAATAATTTTAATTAATCCCCTCTCTCTCTCTTTGGGAATCTTGGATCTTACTATAGATTAGAGTATTTATTAGTTTGAAATTGAATATTCACTTGGACTAGCTTGACTATCTTTCCGACCTACTAATCTGATCAAAATATTTTAGGGCTTGATATTTGTTACATCATGACACAGAAGAAAATTATTAAACTAAATCTAAGAGAATCTAACAAATGGGGTTTTTTTTATAATTTTTTTAATTAAAATAAAATTATGAATGTGTAGGAAAGAGTTGCAGATTGAGGTGGTTTAATCAACTAGACCCTAGAATCAACAGGCGGCCATTTTCGGAGGAAGAAGAAGATAGACTGCTTGCAGCTCATCGCATTCATGGGAACAAGTGGGCTCTCATAGCAAGGCTATTCCCAGGTCGAACCGATAACGCTGTGAAGAATCATTGGCATGTTATTATGGCAAGGAAGCAAAGAGAACAATCCAAGCTATGTGGAAAGAGAACTTATCAAGAAGTTAATTACAATTACTCGAAAACCTCTAGTACTAATTTTCTTGGAAGGAAACCTATATCTCAAGGTGATCATTTAAGCTCATCATCAAGAGCTGGGTCTGAGAGTACTAGCAGAATCTTTGAGTTCCGAAACCCCACTAAAGAAAGGATATTTGCAGATTCACCCTCTAGTTCTTCGCTTTCTTGGAACTTTGCTTCATTGCCAACAGTATCAAGCAACTCATCTTCGTTGGAATTGTTCATGAGAAGACAAGGAAGAGCCTGCTTCAATTCTAGTTCTAATAATTTCATTAACTCGGAGTGCTCGAAACGGTCTGATCAATATCTTCATAGATATCATCCAAATTCTTCAGTTCATCATGGCAGCTATCAGGGTTCCACAACATATGGACTAGTTCCAAACTACACCAAGGTTGTTCCTAGTCCCTTTGGCTGCTTCAACCTTGGCAGTGATTATGAAACAAACGGAAGGAATAGGAGAGAGTTAGTGAGTTTTTGCAATAACTCACCCACATTAACGAAGTTGAGGGCAACAGCAGAGCATGAGCAAGGAGATGAATCCATTGAACACAAGGATATTCCCTTCATTGATTTCCTTGGTGTGGGAATCTCTTCTTGATCACAAAAGTACATCTTTTTTTATTTTTTTTTATTTAACTTTTTCTTAATATATTAATTATAGTTCTAGTTTCACTTCTTCATCTTTATTACCGGACTAATTATTGATGGCAACATGAGGTTTGGCAATTTCATATGTTTCATTTAGGTACCAAGTTCCTTATTCTAATTATGCATGAGGTTTGGCATCACAGAAATTCTAGGTTTCATTTGTTTTCCTATTCTAATCAATGCATCAAAGTGTGGGAGAAATATGTATACAATTTTAGTAACTTGGTGCAAGTAAGCTTACACATGAATTATGATTCTTGTGGTCTAATTCAGAAAGTTTTGAAGGAAATATAGAAAGCTGATGAAAATTAATTATTAGCTTTTTACTTAATTCTTCCACTTGACGTGCAACAGGCAGTTATGTTATTTCTCTCTAAATTTCCAAAAAATATATATATATATATATATATTTATATTCTAGAGAAATTACTTGAGAGAAATTGGTGCATATATAAGTCCATTTCAAAGTCTGGCTGAGAGCTATCATCTTCTGTTTGAAGCTTCTTTTATTAATGCATAATTCATTTAAGGTCAGGTTAATGGCCATTACATTTTTTTTTTTTTTAAGTTTCTTTTATTTGCACCCTTGAGTGTTTGCCTGATTACTATGTGTTTGGTTAAGTTTATTTGCTTGAAGGTGAGATAAAAAGTAGATTTAAAAAAGTGTAATTAGTATTTTTTTCACAGTTATTCCAGATATACAATGTTTCACATAATATCTACACTATCATTGCAAAATATCCCCATTTTGCACATAATATGAAAAATGTAAATATAATGTAAAAGTGCGTAGACACTGTTGGATGTGGAACAATAACAAACAGGTGTTTTTTTTATTATTATTTTTTTTTCCAAATAAACCAACCAATTTTTTTTTTTTTTTAATTTGCACCTATTTTCCATATACTTTTGTATGAAAATTTCATTTGTATATGTTTCATTTGTTCTAGGATTAATTTGTCCTCCCTTACATGGTTTCCATAGGAAAACAAATTATATATGTTACTATCTGTTTGAGTATATGTTGTGGAATACTGGAATGATCAGTTTAAGCTGTCCAGTCAATTGGGCAAACTAACTAGTACAAGAAACTTCTCTTCGTAAGCTTAACTTTTGTATTCTACGAAAGTATTATTAGATGGGTGACATGTTATTCTAGAGTTGCAACTACTCCTATTTTTTTATTTATAAGAATTCCAATCAAGAAAGAAATTAAAATGGTCAATTGCAATCAAGGTAGCCAACATTGACATTATAACTGTAAGGGTATTTTATTGTCTCATGTGTTTTATAAGTTTCAACTTTCAATGCATGCATGCCATAAGAATTATACCAAGAATGCAACTCTAAGTGGTTAATGCGGATATGGAAAAAATTAAAAAAAAAAACTATATTGCTTTGACGTGTGGCGTCAAACTTTTTGAAATCGACACTGCAACATTTGCACAAAATCACAGTATGATAAACCAATATAATAGTTAAACTACCACTTCCAGATAAAGTTTCAAACAATCCCTTTTAATGTACTCAGAAGATATAGGTAATATCAAGCAAACAATATTGCGCAACTATTCAAAATATGAAGTCTGCAAACCTATTCTATGGCTGCTGTATTTTTTCCTTAGCTTAGTATTGCGCTAAATCGTTCAAGTTGTTTTCTTTGTTTTTATAAGTTTTTTTCTACTTTGATGGCTTTCGTCATGGATGCATTTCTTGAAGAAATTAAAGAAAGGGACACTTACACAAGCAATGTTGAGCTTTTGCATATTCATGTTCGCGGTTTTCTGTTAATGCCATATTCATTGTATCACACGCATGGCCGCTATATTTGAATCCACTAGAAAGAGAACTAGAGTAAACGTTTGCAGAGACAGTTAATTAACTTGTGTAACTTACAGTTTGCTTCCCTTGGAATTTTTTAGTTGAAATAATGAAGAATCTTAAGCTCTAAGCCACTAAGAAAGACCCAACCTGTTGGAGATATATTAGCTTAATAGTTTAGGCTTAAGTCCAATCCTAATTTGTGTGTAAGCCAAGTCTCACTCTTGTACTAGAAGCCTATTTATCATAATTAATGTATAGTTACTTTAGGGTTTAGTCTCATATATATATATATATATATATATATATATATATATACTCATACTGGGTTTATTATAACGTAGGATTTGTACTACATTTTTATATAATACAAGACTTGTATTGCACTCTCATTGTAACACAGTATTTGTATTACATGGGTATATATAGGAGATTAAATCTTAAGGTAATCAATACAAGTAGGAGATTAGGCTTGTACACAAAATAGAATTCGGTTTGAAACTATACTATTGAGCTAATATATATCTAGCATTTACTTATGGTTTATCTATATAACCAAAAAAAAAAAAAAAAAATTTGAAACGTTTTCATTGTCATCAATGTTTAAAGAAAAAATAACTTGTTTTGATCCATGAATTGCAAAAAAGGGGGGCAGTTTTCAACTTTCAACTTTGGCATAAGCCTCGATTACATTTAAGTTTGTACCTTCTATATCATGTGCATAAGAAATACATCCATGCAAGGGTTAAAGTTTATACATGACTTGATTTGCTCATTATGTCAATCATCTTTACGTTATTTCAAGTAAAAAAACACGTCCTAAATTTTAAGAGTATGTATGTACAGTTGGTCTTTTCTTTTTTTTTTGAAAAATTCGTCAAATTTTGATGGGAGGGGCATCATGCCCTAAGAGTGCATATGACCACATAATTCACATTATTTAGGCTTCAAATTATATATTACTATTCAATTACATTATCATGTAAATATGTAATTGAATAGTGATATATAATGAGTGGTCATTAATTGTGTTAGGAATTAAATTGACAATGTAATATGAAAAAGAAAGGGTTGTAAATTGTTTGTGATGTGTTGAAGACCAATTCCAATTGGAAACTGCTAAAAGGAGTGCAAATTTGTGAGTGCTTAATTGCTCTTGCCAACTTATTCTCACTTGAGTGAAACACCAAGCTCACTCAAGCGAATCTCCTTGTCACTTGAGTGATACATTAATCCAATCTATGAACTTGTATATCCCAGGCTTTGCTCCAACGAGAGTTGAAAATCTTGTTTCTCGAATTTGATTTGAAACAGTTTATACATCTATTTATTAGCCCTACCTCTCTCTCTCTCTCTCTCTCTCTCTCTCTCTCTCTCTCTCTCTCTCTCTCTATATATATATATATATATATATATATGTATATGTATGTGTCTATATATATATATAAGTTATGAGTTTTAAGTTAAGAGAGAGGCAGCCATATCCATCACTGAATATCATGAGAACCTTTTCTTTGTTTCAAATCTGTAAATCCCATTCTTTCAGTTCTTGACTTTACACCTTTATGACATATCCTTGATCAAGAATATTGAAAAATATACTGTTGAAACCACAGAAATCTCAACCTTACATAAGTGCATGCAATGTGATCCTAGAGTTTCATAGTGAAGCAAGCGCTTCTTTCTTGATGGGTTCATATAAAATAAGTCCAATGGTTTTGGAGTCGTTGTGATGATGTCAAGGAATTGTCTGTTGGGTTAGTGGGGTCTAATCACAAAGGTCTTGTGAGTAGTTTGTAAACTCCCTTTATAGTGAATTGTCTTGTTGGTACATTACTCTGTATGGGTTTTTCATTAAGAAGCTCTTCATTGGTATTCCCCTTGGTTACCAAATTGTTGTGTTATTTGCTTGATCTCTTTACTGATATTGTGAATTCTGATTGATTTGGTAATTGAGATTAAATTTTGGGATTAAAAAGTTTTTCTAATAAAATATCTATTTGCTTGGCTTAGATTTTTTTTTTTTTTGAAAGTTTATTTTTCTTTATTGTTTATATACAGCTTTTTAAAGTTTTTTTTTTTTTGGGTGTACGCACACACACTCAAATTAGAATTCACCATCCTTTTGGACAAAGACGACCCTAATTAAATTAATCAATTACCCTAACTTGATAATTTTACCACATGCAATAATAATTAACTAACTTCATTCTCACTTAATAATTAATCAATTTCTCAGGTTAGTTAATTAGTCAAATTATATATGAAATGTTCCAATCCAAGTTACAATGGGTGCATCCATATTACCAAAACTAAAACTAAATGCTTTAGAAAAAAAATTGCACACAGGCAATATGGTCACAATGGGAAGCCCTAGCAGGAAAAACCCAACAGGTGGTTTGAAGCTTACCACCAACTTGAAGAATTCACTATGTAGAATGGAAATTTACAATACAAAATATTCCAAATTCAAACATTGCTACCTACAGTAGTAACTTACTCATGTGATCACACGCAACTCTAACTTGATTGAACTCTTCTACAGTGAATTTCTTCAATGCATGGATATCTAATTCGTGTTTAACTCACCACGACATCTCTTTCATGTAGTAGAGTCTTAGTGCAATCATCTCCACATGAACACTCTGGATTATTAATGAACTCCAGAGATGTGGCTTGGTTCAAAACTCTTAACGCATAATTATTGCCAAAACTTCTTCAACTTCCATAGTGTTCTCTCTTATGTTATGATAACTTAAAGAAGTTTTTTGTACATCTAAGAACCCTAGTGCACAAATTCCTAGGTCACTTGGTCATCATAGACCGCAACCCTAGAAAATAGAAATCCCAAAGCTTGATTGATTGATTGATGGGAGTTAAGGTTGCGGTTGAGATGCAATCAAGGTTGCAATAATTATCAGTTCTGAGCAATTTTTTGAGCTGTTTCTTCTTGTCTTCAATGTAGAACTTTAACTTCATCAAAAAAAAATGTAGAGCTTTAACCACTATTTAAGATACTAAAATATTACAACTCAATTACATTGAAAACGGGTTTCGTATTTGATAGGCGAAGAATATATTGACCCCTTGTGATAAATTAATTGATTAATTATCCAAGTTTATTAATTAATCAAATTAACATGTAATATGCGTGGTAGCACAAACAAATCACCAAATAACTAAATACAGCAGAAATTAAATTTGACATGGGCAATTTGTTTACGAATAGGAAAAACTACCGAGGCAAAACCTCATTGGGTGAATTTAAGGTCATCACTCCTGAGAATCCACTATTATTAAAAAAAACAGTTACAAGTAAAGGAATCCAATTACCTTATATCAACCTACAGTTGAACCCTTATGCCAATACACAATTAGACTTGTTCTGTAGTGAAAATTTCTCTTTTTCAATGCACAGCTCTTACTACGTGACTAACTAATCGATGTGCAGATTCTAGTACGCGGCATACTCTTTTCACGAATCCTAGTACATGACTAACTCCATAGCAACTCTTTGATTGTTGTAATTGATTAGCATCAGCTTCACATAAAAATACTAATAAGATCTTCAATGTTAGTGCAAGAGACTTTACTTGGTTACAGAACTCAAAGGCGTACAAGAAACGCAGCAAGAACTCTTTCTCCTGTAGAAGGAGGCTAGGGTTTCAAAAAGATTTATGAAGCTCTCTAGGGTTTCAAAAAGATTTATGAAACTCTCTAGGGTTAGGTTTTTCTTTTTCCACCTCTTTTAAATAGGAGCTTAATAGGCTCTCCTATTCCAAATAGGTTTATACAAACCTCAAGCTTTCCTTAGTCCAATAAGGATTATATCAAGAATGTATTGACTCCTTGTGATAAATTAATTGATTAATTATCTAAGTTTATTAATTAATCAAATTAACATGCAATACGCGTGGTAGCACAAGCATATCACCAAATAACTAAATGCAGTGAAAATTAAATTTGACACGGGTGACTTGTTTACAAATAAGGAAAACTACTGAGGAAAAACCCTATCGAGTGAATTTAAGGTCATCACTCTCGAGAATCTACTATTATAAAAAAAAATAGTTAAAAGTAAAAGAATCCCAGTACCTTATACCAACCTACAGTTGAATCTTTACCTCAATACATAATTGGACTTGATCTGTAGTAACAATCTCTCATTTTCAATGCATGGCTTCCAATACGTGACTAATCAATTGATGCGCGGATCCCAGTATGCGGCTTTCTCCTTTGAACAAATCCCAGTACATGACTAACTCCACGGCAACCCTTTGATTGTTGTAGTTGATTTGTAGCAGTTTCACATAGAAATACCAATAAGATCTTCAATGTTGGTTTAAGAGACTTTGCTTGGTTATAAAACCCAAAATCGTACAAGAAACGCAAAAAGAACTCTTTCCTCTGTATGAGGAAACTAGGGTTTCAAAAAAAAAAACCTTATGAAGCTCTTTAGGGTTAGTTTTCTTTTTCCACCTCCTTTAAATAGGAGCTTAATGGGCTTTCCTATTCCAAATAGGTTTACACAAACTTTGGGCTTTCCTTAGTCCAATAAGGATTATACAAACTCATAAACAGATAGCCTTTTAGAGTAAAAATGTTGCTAGTTATAGTCTGAATCTCGTAAGCTCGATAGATCGAGACATGTGTCGAGCTTTAATGAATCTAGATAGATCGAGCTTCCGTCGAGGAGGTATTGAGACCTGTAGATTTCACTTTTCTTAAGTAGTTCTTGAGTAATCTTCATGTCTTCAATTTAATCACTTGTAATGATCATCTTGAACATACTTAAATTTACCCAAATATAAGCAAAGTGCGTTTTATCAAAAGATATGCCAATTACATAAAAATATGTCCCTAACAGTATAAAAAAAAAAAAGTTTTGAATATGAGTGGATTTGACAACACTAAACATAATTGAACCTAGCAAATAGTAAGATGTGCGGTAAGTTATGATTGTTAGAATATCAATTGTTCAAAGGAGAAGGAATGAGGTTCTAACACAAAGAGCATACTTAATAATTATAAGGTGAAATATTCAAAAGTAAAACAAATGAATTTTATTCATATGATCTCTATCTTGTCTAGTCCACTTGGGCATTATTTCTATGTATTATTATATGCAAATTTTTAGGTAAGGTTTTCAATTTTCCACAACCGACAGTTTCTAACTTTTTAAAGGGGAAAAAAATAATTATAATAATATAAAATGGAAAGCATGTATCTTTTTTTTTTTTTTTTTGATTGAAAGAGGTAGAGAAAGCGTGTATCCTTTGTGGCTCAAATTATTTCATTTTCTTTCTTAACCAAAAAAAAAAAAAAAAAAAAAAAAAAAACTCTCTATCTTCATCTCTGTCTCTCTCTCTCCAACCTATTGAATTGAAACTAAACAAGTGGTCAATGACCACTCTCACAGATCCCAACATAGCTCTTGGCAGTTGGCACTTTGGGGCGAAACCCTGCAATAAGGCTTTGATTGTCTCCTACTCTTTTTAGTACGCATCGTGGGTGATTATATATATATATATATTTGTTTTGGTAAACGGGTGATTATATATATATATACATATTAAGAATACGTTTAATTATAGAAAACGTGTATTTTTCAGAGTATTTTTATTCATTAAACGGGAGACAATTAACCATGGTTTGCTAGTTTAGTCGGATTATAGTACTGGAGGCAATTAGAATAGAAATTTTGGTTTCTTAATCTCTAGATTATCTTATATGGATTAAATATTTATTACCTTTTATTTAATTTTAACCAAACTTACCATTATTGTTGACTCTTCTCTGTAACAACATTAGTATTATAGCATTCACGTAGGCTCTCTATCTATCTCCCGTTCCCCCAAATTTTAGATAAACTCACCCTCAAAACCATTGCATAAAACTCAAGACACCCTAATCAAAGATTAAAAGGAATATTTAAATGAGAATATTAAAAGAATATGTACATTTGAGCAATGCCCCTACTCAGTACCCATTGATATGAGGTGCATCTAGATATAATATAAGGACTTTTGAACTATTATAATATTATTTTCTCTAGCATTTCTCCATCATGAGTAAGGGTCTATTTGGTTGGAGGAATTTCAGAAAGGATGAAAAAGAGAAGAAAGAAAAGGGGAGTAAAAATAGTTTTTGTGAGTGTTTAGTTGGAAAAATGAGAAAATGAAAAATTGGTGGGCCCAGATGTTTTCTCGGTGAGCTGACAAAAAATCAATCTTCCTAATTTGGAGAGATTCATAAAGAGAAAATTGGAATGGGAAGGAGTAAATGGAAAATGACTCATCTACCCTATTCTGTGCACACGTTGGTTGGATGGTTTTCTCCTTTTTTTTTTTTTTTTAATCAAACTGTTAGGCTTTGTATCCATACTATTATTTAAGGGGCTTCTCCTATTTGGACCGGGTTTTTTTGTCCAAAATACCTCTATTTCCCTAAGTTTAAGTAGAGAAAAAAAAAACTAAAGGACAACAAAGTAAAAATACATCTTTAATTTCCACTAAAACATTGCCTACAAAATAGGATTACTCTCCTACTAATCCACTTATTCAGAAATAAACTTCACGTTTAAACTTTTCTCTTTCTTTATTTTTTTAATTGGCCGAATTTTTTTTTTTAAACCCACTTTAAAAATTTATTTATTTTTTTATTTTTTTATTTTAGAAAACCACGTTAAAAAGTTACTATTTTTTTGGGTAAAATTTAATAATTTGCATAATTTGAGATTACTACATTTTCCAATCACAAAAAAATCTTGGGGTACGATGAGTGTTATGCGTTTGTACCATATATTATAATTATAATTAATGCAAATTATTAAATTTTACCCAAAATAATAGAAAAGTCTCTGAGCACGCATGTGAGCGCGTGCTTAGAGGCTAGTTGTTTTATTAATTGGTCTTTGTTTGTTTACATCCTACTTTCTTGTGATGTTGTTTTGCTTCGTCTTTCTTTTATTGTTGTTCCTTCATATCAGGTGACAAATTTTTTTTCTTTATTATTAGTTTTTCTTTTGCTAGATGTTTTATTAGTTCTGGTTTTTTTATTTTTTGTTTTTATTTTTTATGGTATAATGCAAAAACACCCTTTGAACTTAGGGTCAAAATCAAATTGACCCCTGATCTTCTAATTTGAAAATAGAATCCTTTCACTTTGAGCATACCCAAATCGATACTTTTGTCAAAATTTGCACCTCACAAACTTTCATTTTTGTTAAAAAATCATTTTAGAGTATATTTTTGTGGGGGTGATAGGTCCAAGAGTATATATTGGGCCAAAGGCCCAATCCAAGGACATTAAGTAGTCCGAGGATGGACAAATATCTTCCTTAGAATCCATGTTGGTAAGTTAAGAAATAAAGTCTGATCATGATCGTCCAAGAAGGTGGTTTGAGGAGGAATACTTTCTCGGCTCAGCAAAGCTGATATCAGAAGGTACAACCTGCCACCCAGAAGCAACGTTCTAGGAGATCCTGTAGGTAAGGATATACATCGTAAGAGTACAGAACAAGGAAATACTATGAAATATCTAGGAGAAAGCTGCTACCACTGCATTAAATGCTCTGCCGCTAATTCTCTAACCGCATTAATGAGGAGATGATACTTGTGCAGCCTTACAACTATTCCCAAAAGCTTCAGGGAGGTGTTGATCGAACAAGTATCCATACTAACAATTTGATCCATACGTGGAGAGTAGAGAGATGAGGAAAGATGGTATAAAAAGCAGAGGAACCCCCAGAATGAGTGATCGAAGAGGAAGTAGAGAAAAACACTGTAGACTAAAGAATAATATTTGTAAACTGTCATTAAGTGAGATATATAAAAGAACTAGCCTCCTCGGATTGAGTCCAAGGACGATTTTCATTATATAAAGGTGCTTCATCTCTGTTCTATTGGGATCTTGACCTATTACAATTGATATACAAGCTCATTAGAACCTAGATTTCAAACCCACTCTCTACAAATTCATTATCTTGGGCTCTTTGGGCATATTCCCGCCCTATTTTGGGCTTAGGTGAGAATTGTGTCTTTACAATTGGCGTCGTCTGTGGGAAAGCCTTGTGTTTTAGTGAGTTTAATGTTTAGTTATGGTAGGTTCAGGTCCATACCAAACAGAGTCTATGGGGTCCCAGCATCAAGATCACTTTCTTAATCTTGAATGAAGTAGGGACAGGGAGGGAAGTGTGCACACCACCCATACTAGCAAGAGTCAGTCACGAGGTGGGAGTAGAGTCTCTCATAAGGAAAATGCTAGAGCCATGTAGTTGGAGATTGATCGTTTGAGGAGAAAGTTGCGTCATGAACGATAGAAGTGAACTCCTTCCATTTTTAACTCTTCTTCTGATGATGGTAGGGATAGTAGTTATAGGCCCAGGTCAAGGAATCTCCCTAGTGGGTCTTTCTCATATGAAGCAAACAATCTTCATGGTCGCAGAAACAAAAATTCGTCTTGCAGGAGCTTGGGAAATGACGCTATGAGCAGAACGTTAAACCAGATTTCTAAATCACCAATCACGGGTAGAGGATGGCTGTGCACTCCAAGAATGAGGCTTTGATGTACAAGGTATTACCATCCAGTTTAGGGTCTGTGGCAATGAGGTGGTTTGATGGCCTTGGAGCAAGTTCTATTGATTCCTTTAAGGAACTCACCCGGGCATTTGGATCTCACTTTATTACATGTAGTAGGGTTCCTTGGCCTTTGGATTCCCTGTTGTCTATGATTATGCGAGAATGGGAGACCTTAAAGACATACTCAGACAGGTACTAGGAGATGTTTAATGAAATTGATGGGAACTTTGATGATGTGGCCATAAGAACTTTTAAGGTTGGCCTGCCCGCCAAGCATGGTCTAAGGAAATCGTTGACAGGGAAACCAGTTAGTAAGGGTACGTCAGCTCATGGAACGTATTAACAAGTATAAGTGGGTCGAGGAGGTCTAGCAGTCGGGTAAAGGCAAAGTGAAGGCGGTCTCTTAGGATAGGAGGGACTTCATGTCAAATAAGTACAATAATAATCGTCATCAGCGAGATTTTTCGGGGCAGTCCAAGGCTGCTACTGTACCACAAGCAGTTAATGTGTTGTTTCGAGAACTAGTACATCAAATCTTAGAAAAAATCAAGATTAAACCCTTTTTTTAATGGCCCAATAAAATGGGAGGAGATCCCACCAGGCGCAACTAGAGCCTTCATTGTCAATACCACCAGGAGCGGGGACATACTACCAAGGATTGTCGAACCCTATGGAACCACCTAGAGCAGCTGGTCCGAAATGGTAAGTTAAAGCAATTCCTCTATAATCCTAATGGGTAGAGAGGTCAAGCAGGGTCAAGATCTCAAAAAGATGCTTCTTCAAAACCACCTCTGGGCACAATTAATGTTATTCTTACTACCCCTGGAAGGGTTAGTTCTCATCACTCTAGGGAACTATCCGTAACCCAGTTGGCTGTGGGGGCATCCTACCATGAGCCTAAGAGGAGTGAGATGAGAGTCCAACTAACGATGAGTTTCTCTGATGAAGATAAGGTTGGCACATTGCAACCATATGATGATGCATTGGTGGTTACCCTCAGGATAGAGAGATATGATGTGAGGCGTGTATTGGTTGATTAAGGCAGTGGGGTGGAGATTATATACCCTGACATGTATAAAGGGTTGGAGTTGAAACTTGGGGATTTGAGTAATTATGATTCACCCTTGGTAGGTTTTGATGGAAAGGTAGTTATATCAGTGGGGCAGATAAAACTGCCAGTGCAAATTGGGTCCAAGGTGGTGGAGGTTAACTTCATAGTGGTGGATGCGTATTTTCCCTACACGGCCATAATGGCAAGACCCTAGCTTCTTGCCATGGGGGCTATCTCCTCCACCTTGCACTTGAAGGTGAAATATCTATTTGGTGACTACATTGAAGAGCTGATAGGGAGTCAGTCTATGGCTAGGCAGTGCTTGGTGGTTGCAATTAGACATCAAGCTGAAGGGGAGTCCTTGGCATCAAATAAACAAAATTTGTAGCAATCAAAGGAGCTAGTGTTATTTGAAGATTTAATGGAACTAGTAAAGTGTGAAGGGTTAGAGAAGGTAATTATAAGTAATGATAAGGAGAAATATTTTCAAGTCGGAGCTCAACTGACTTATTGGGAGAAAGACAAGTTGATGATGTTTCTTAAGGAAAACATTGATGTGTTTGCTTGGAATGCTTATAAGGCCCCAAGGGTGGATTTGAGCTTCATTTGTCATCATTTGAATGTCAGCCCAACTATCGTACCAAGGAAGCAACCACTTGGATAATTATCTAAGAAGCATTCCAAGGCTGTCTAGGAGGAGGTGATCAAGCTCATGCAAGTAGGGGCTATCAAAGAGGTATTTTACCCTGAATGGTTGGCTAATACAGTGGTGGTGAAAAAGAAGAATGGAAAATGGCGAGTATGTGTAGACTTCATAGATTTGAACAAAGCTTGTCCCAAGGACCTCTTCTTAATGCCTCATATAGATCAATTGGTAGATTCCATTGTTGGGCAACCTCATATGAGTTTTCTGGATGCCTTCCAAAGATATCATCAGATATCTTTGGCCTTGGACGATCAAGAGAAAATAGCTTTTATCACTCCTATAGGAAATTATCACTACAAGGTAATGCCCTTTGGTTTAAAAAATGCAGGGGCTGCCTATTAAAGAATGATGACCAGGATGTTCAAGCCACAACTAGGTAAAAATATTTAGGTCTATGTAGATGACATGGTAGTGAAGAGTAAGATGGTGTCTGAGCACGTGGGAGACTTGGGAAATATCTTTGATATACTAAGGAAACACAAGTTGAACCTCAATGCTTTCAAATGTTCCTTTGGCATGGGATCAGTTAAATTCCTGGGTTATATGGTCACTCATCATGGAATTGAGGTCAATCCTGATCAGGTTAAGGTAATTAACAGTTTACAGCCACCTCGTAATCCTAAAGAAGTTCAGAAATTGACGGAATGATTGCTGCCTTAAACCGATTCATCTCTCAGTCCGCGAACAGATGGAGGCCTTTCTTCCAATTGTTGAATAAGTAGAAGGGATTTGAATGGACAGAAGAATGTGCTTTGGCTTTTCAGTAGCTTAAGGAATATCTTTCTCAGCCACCTGTTATGTCCAGACCCGAAGAGGACGAGGTTTTGTTTGCTTATATCGCTGTGGCTTTCCATGCTATTAGTTTGGTGTTGGTACAGGTTGACAATGGTGTGTAGAGACCGGTTTACTACGGGAGCAAGACACTACATGAGGCAGATATCCGTTACCTACCATTGCAAAAGGCCATTTTGGCAAAGGTTTATGCTACGAGTAAGCTCCCCCACTACTTCCAATCTCATACAGTTGTTATTTTGACCCAACTTCTACTTAAATCAATACTTCAGAGTCCTTATTACACTGGAAGAATTGCCAAATGGGGTATGATCTTGGGGGCCTTTAATATTAAGTACATGCCCTATACCTTTGTTAAGGGTTAGGTTTTTGTAGACTTGGTGGCCGAATTTGCTGACCGTTCTGTAGAAAAAGAAGAAGACAAGCGAACATGGATGGAAAATCAGTTGCCATGGTCTCCCTGCAAGAGTTCCATCCTAGAAGGTGTATGTTGATGGTGTGTCAAATCAAAGAGGATCAGGAGTGGGGTTAATTATAGTTTCTCCCGTGATGATTATTATTGAAAAATCCTTAAGATTAAGCTTTTTGGCCACAAATAATGAAACTGAGTATGAGGCCCTATTGGCTAGGATGGGAGGAAAAATAGTGCAGATGTACTTTGGCTCAAGATTGGTTGTTGGCTAGGTGGAAGGAGAGTTGAAGGCCAAATATCCAAGAATGCAAGAATACTTAAATCAGGTAAGACATTTACAGTCAAAGTTTGAGTCTTTCACCTTAGTACAAGTTCCCAGAAGCAGGAATGCCCATGTTGATTCCCTGGTCACCCTCGCAACATCCTCGGCACAGAGCTTACCTCGGGTTATCCTTATTGAAGACCTGTGCAAGCCTATTGAGATGAAAGGTGACATGGTCTGAGTTCATCAGATCAAGCCGGGACCTAGTTAGATGGATTCTGTAGTGCTATTCCTTAAGATATTTTGCTCGAGGAGAAGTCTGAAGCGGAAAAGGCACGTAGAAAGGCTCCTCGATTTTGGATATTTGAGGGCCAAAAGCTGTACAAACACTTTTTTTCTTGACCATACTTGCTATGTATACACCCTGAAGCAACAAAGCTACTTCTAGAAGAATTACATGAAGGGATTTGAGGAAACCACACGGAAGGTAGATCCTTATCCCACAGGGCACTTACCCAGGGGTACTAGTGGCCAAATATGCAGAGAAAAGCACAAGAGTACGTGAAGAAGTGCGACTAGTGTTAGAGATTTGCTCCAAACATTCATCAACCAAGAGGAGTCCTCAATCCTCTATTTAGCTCTTGGCCTTTTACTTAATGGGGCTTGGATATTGTAGGACCCTTTCTTAAGACAGTAGAAAATAGGAGATAACTGCTGGTTGACACAGATTATTTCACTAAGTGGGTCGAAGTTGATCCATTGTCAAATATCAAGGACTTGGATGCAAAAAGATTTGTTTGGAAAAACAATGTTACCAAGTTTGGAATTCCTCATACCCTTATCTTGGACAATAGTCTCCAGTTTGATAACAAGGCCTTCAGAAGATATTACTATGATTTGGGGATTACGAACAGATATTCCACCTCGGTTTATCCACAAGGGAATGGATAGCCCGAAGCTGTCAATAAAGTGATAGTGAATGGGCTCAAGAAGAGGTTGGATGATGCGAAAGGAAAATAGGTGGAAGAACTTCCACATGTCCTTTAGACATATCGAACTACCCCCCGCAGATCCATAGGGGAGACACTATTTTCAATGACCTATGGGGCCGAGGCTATAATTCCTCTCGAAACTGATTTCCCAACACTGAGGACAAACTCTTTCACTACAAACAACAATGATGAGCTGTTAGAAAGGGGCTTGGATTTGGTTGAAGAAATGAGAGAAAACACCATGGATTAATTGGCCCATTATCAACATAAGTTCAAACAAGGCTATAACTCAAGTGTGAAGTTAAGGCCACTGGTGCCAGGGGATTTGGTATTAAGAAAAATTTTGGGTATTGCAAAGAATCCAGCATGGGAAAAATTAGGGCCCAACTAGGAAGGGCCATATCGCATCACCTCGGTAGCTGGGATAAGAGCATATTATCTTGAAGATCTAGATGAAAATGCTGTACCAAGCCCTTGGAATGTAAATAACTTGCGAATGTATTATTATTAATGAAAGTCTTTTCTGTTATATATCGTTTATTACATGATGCATTACATATCATATATCTAAGTATCAAATAGAACCTTGACTATGCCTAGCCCCTCGGAACATATACCTTGGTTAAATTGATATTTCTCAACATTTTGCTAAGTGTTAAACAGAACATTAATTATGTCTGGTTCTTAGGACCATCTATTTTGTGTAAATTAACACTCCAAGTTATTTTTCTAAGTATCAAACAGAACCTTGGCTATGCCTGGTCCTTCGAACTACATACCTTGGGTAAATTGATATTTTTCAACATTTTTCTAAGTGTTAAATAGAACCTTAGTTATGTCTGGTTCCTTAGACCATCTACTTTGGGTAAATTAACACTTCAAGTTATTTTTCTAAGTATCAAATAGAACCTTGACTATGTCTAGCCCCTCAGACCACATACCTTGGGTAAATTGATATTTCTCAAGATTTTGCTAAGTGTTGAACAGAACCTTAGTTATGTCTGATTCCTCGAACCATCTACTTTGGATAAACTAACACTTCAAATTATTTTTTTAAGTATCAAACAGAACCTTGGCTATATCTGGCCCCTCGGACCACATACCTTGGGTAAATTGATATTTCTCAACATTTTGCTAAGTGTTAAACAGAACCTTAGTTATGTCTAGTTCCTTGGACCATCTACTTTGGGTAAATTAACACTTCAAGTTATTTTTCTAAGTATCAAACAGAACCTTAGTTATGTCTAGCCCCTCGGACCACGTATCTTGGATAAATTGATATTTCTCAACATTTTGCTAAGTGTTAAATAGAACCTTAGTTATGTCTGATTCCTTGGACCATCTACTTTGGATAAATTAACACTTCAAGTTATTTTTCTAAGTATCAAACAAAACTTTGGTTATGCCTAACTCCTCGGACCACATATCTTGGGCAAATTGATATTTTTCAAACATTTTGCTAAGTGTTAAATAGAACTTTAGTTATGTCTGGTTTCTCGAGCCATCTACTTTGGGTAAATTAATATTTCAAGTTATTTTTCTAAGTATCAAACAGAACCTTGACTATGTCTGGCTCCTCGGACCACATACCTTGGGTAAACTGATATTTTTCAAACATTTTTTTAAGTGTTAAACATGATTTTCGTTATGTTTGGATCCTTGGATCACATATCTTGGAGATTCTCAGAACAATGACTTAAGCAAATGGAAGTTCATGAGCATCACTTAAAGTATTTGTAAGTATATCAGACATATCTGCTATTTGGTCAATATCTGACTATTTCCTCAAGGTCAGTAGGTCTGTTAGGAATAATGTAGATGAATGTTCTGGTGTGATGTATGGATTTTGAAGTTAAAGGTATTTTTTAATAATGTTGTAGACTTAGTAGTTTTTAATCTGCTCCGGTATTAGTCAGAAAGGTGTGGTAATTGTATCAACACTTGTGTAGATAACCAAATGGGGTCATATCTCATGGTTATGATAGTTGAGTGTTAGATAAAATAGAAAATGGGCAAAGAAAAAGACAAGTATCATAATCATAGAAGAAAGACTTGTAATTTTCATTGATTTGAGCCTTAAGAAAATGCTGTTTACTTACAAAAGAGCAACCTACCTTACAGTTAAAAAAGAAAAAAGAAAATAAAAAAACAAGGCTTCATCTTTATTACAAACTTGTCCTTGGAAGTCTTTGGAGGTTGGTTAGGAGCTGTGGTAGTGGAAGCAGGTCCTTTACCTTTCACGTCTTCCTTGGTGAGAACAGGAAGGATTGCCAAGACAATCTCCATTGGTTAGGAACATTCTTTCTCCTTAGGGGCAATTGGAGGCTGGGCAGTATCATGGGCCACCTCCTTAGTTGTTTCAATTGCTTTCCCCGTGACCTTAGACTGCTCAACTTCCTCAAATGGATGGCCAGAAGAAGGAAGGGCCTTGATTGAGCTGTCCTTTCCAGCATCTCCTCCTTGGTAGGCAACATCAGCCTTGGGGACAGATGAGCTAGAAAACCGGATGGCTGGAGGATAGTAAACGCTTTCTGCTTTCTAGAGGGTAGAGGAGGCATCAACCCCAACCTGATTGAGTGTCTCATTCCATATCTGGAGGCAGTAGTGTCTACATACCTCCGAGACCTCCAACCTAAGGGTTTCCTTGGTCTTAGCCACCCCTGCTTCATAACCATCCAGCTCAGCCTGGTCCCTGGCCTTCTTAGCCTCTTCCTTAGCCTTTTCAGTTTTCTTTAGCTTTATTAGCTTCCTATTTGGCCTTTTCAAACTCCCTCAGACTCTTGGTGAAGGCCTCTATTTCTTTCTTTGCCACCATGTAGTCATCCTTACTCTGGCGGAGTTGCAGATGTTGGGCCTCCGCCTGCCTCTCTGCCATCGCTAGAGAGGCCTCAATGCTCTTCTTATCACTTTCAGCCAAATTCAGTTTGGCGGTGATTTCGTGCATCTTTTTGTTTGCCACCTCAAATGTCCTCATGGCGGCAAGAAACCTGGCCTCCTCATCCTTCATCATTCTATGCGTGCAGATGACAATTTCTTTAGCTTTATGAGTAGTTTGGATGGTCTTTTTTCCAGTAATGAAAAGAAACAATGAAACATGCTCAGGTCAAAGAAGTTAGGTATAAAAAAAATACATGTGCAAATAATTCTTGAAATGTAGCAAGTATATATATATATATATATATATATAAACAAATAGACAATAATGAATAAAGAAAAAATGAAGAAGAGTTAGCTAGTAGTCTTACTAGGGAAAGCTCCCTCTTTAATGTAAGGAAGACCTTATGCTTCCTCATCAACCTTAACTTGGTCATGTCTTCGAGTAGCAGCAAAGCTTGCTCCAATGTGTTGGCCACATAAATAACTGTTCCTGACTGTGAATTTTTTATGGAGGCATTGGCAGTTATAGCAGCTCCATCTAATATCATGGTCGGAGACCAGACCGAAGCAGATATTAGAACCTGAACATCAACCCTCCTCTCTAGGGCTGTTTGGGTTGTCCGAGCCTATTTAGCTCCCTTTTAGGGCTCGGTTTCTTTGGGATGATGGCTCCCCCCCCCCCTTCCACTACCTCCTTGCCCTTAGGCTGATCCTTTTTTCTTTTATGATCAGCCAGGTTAGGGCGTTGGGTTTGGTAGGTGGAAGGCTGGGAAGTTTAGGCTGGGTGGCCTTCTCTAGCTCCTGACCTCCCTCCTGGGACTCCATTAGATCTCGGAGGCTTTGTTTGGTTCTACGTTGGATTGGCATGGCTTTTGAGATAGCAAGTTCTCCTTGTAGGTGGCTTGCTTATTCTAGAGATGTGAGGCCGAGGTCAGTAGTTGGACTTCCCGGAAAGGATGGTAGGTTGAAGACCTCAAATTCATCTTCAGACTCAGAGTCCAAAACATCAACTACTTCCTCCTTTTCTTTGATGATGGGTTGGGAGGAGGTAGCTTCACCAGTCGTGTGTTAAAGTGGAAAGGCTACTTTAGGAACACCTTCTAGGATAGGCTGAATGGTGAGAGTGCCTTTTGGGATAGAAAGGCCTTCAGGAATAAGAAAACTTGGAACGAAGACGCTTATCTCTTCCAAAAACGGGGGTCTTTGGCTTTTATGACGCACTTTGGCACCTGGAAACCCTTGGATATGGGAGTGTAGCCGAGAATCAAATACGTTACTCGAAGTTGACCGTCACTATTAATGAACATTTGGGCTTTCATATCTCGTCCAAACTTGACTGGTTGATAGGACTGAAGTTTGTAATAGTGGCGCATTTATTTGCATAATCATCAATAAAAATTAATGTGAATCAAAGGAACATTTACATATAGACATGAATAAAAGAAAAAGAAATTAGGTTAATTTTTAAAATAATCAACCTAAACCTAGAGCCCCACGTGGTTGCCCCTCTCTTGTCGGGTAGGGGAGACTATCGTGCCACTCCCCTGATACAATCAGAAAGTCCTTGTTTAGGCCTTTGTTGGAATCGAGGAGGCATTGGATGAGCCTAACCTCGAGAAACCTAGACTTTAGGTAATACCCCTGCCCTTTTAGGTGATGAAGGTTATAGATCCAATTTACAACATGGTGGGTAAGCCCTAAACCCATCCTCTCATTAAGTACATCTACGCAGCCTAAAATTCTAAACATATTTGGGGCACACTAGGTGGGAGCTGATCGGTGAGTCTTAACGTAATCCCTAGTGACTGTGCCCACGAGGATTCTCATCCCTCCCTCTATAAAGGCGATCATCAGGATTACTACTTCTCCCTCCCACCTTTTCTCATGCCATTCCCCTTCCTTACAATATCTAATTGAGACTCCTAGGGGGATCCTATATGTGGCTTTACAACTCTCTATTTTCTCCTCAGAGTCTACCAAACCGGCGAACCTACCCATTTCTAAGAAAGGTTTGAAGGTACTAAGAAGGTAAAGGAAAGGAAGAAGAGCCGAGGAGAAAAAGACATAGAGAAAAGAAAAGTAGATGAAAAAAAAATAAACAAAAGGGGTTATAAAGACTTACACGAAAGAGAAAATTCTCCTCGGAAAAGCTTTTGGTAACTGTGAGGGCACGAGTAGATTAGGTGAGTTTGCAGGTTCAGTGTATGAGTGCTAAAGTGAGATGAGTGATTAATTTGAGCAGGATTTATATCAAAGGAGAGTCCTAAGCAAGAAAATTCCCGCTTAGGTTTTAGCAAAATCCTCAGCCATTGGATCTGCATCATGCCATATATCGTGAAAAACAGGGAGTCGTAAAAATTAATGAAGGCGCGTCTTGTATGCCAAAGCATTAGGAGTGTGCCTTGGGAAGTTAGAAAGGCACCTGCGCAGTCAGGGATGATGTATGATGAGCACGGAGTAATTATAATGACATTGAAATCCTTCATTCTTCCTGAGGAGCCAGGAAGAAGAATCTTGAGGGGATATTATGGGGGTAATAGGTCTAGGAGTATATATTGGGCTAGAGGCCCAATCCGAGGACATTAAGTAGTCCATGGACGGACAAAAATCTTCCTAAGAATATGTGTTGGTAAGTTAAGAAATAAAGTCTAATCATGATAGTCCAAGAAGGTGGTTCGAGGAGGAATACTTCTTCGGCTGAGCAAAGGTGAGGTCGGAAGGTACGGTTTACCACCCAGAAGTAACATTCTAGGAGATACTGTAAGTAGGGATATATATAGTAAAAGCACATAATAGGGAAAGACTATGAAATATCCAGGAGAAAGCTGCTACGACCGCATTGAATGCTCTGCAACTAATTCTCTAGCAGTATCAATAAGGAGGTGATGCCTCTGCAGCAGTGTGCAGCCTTACAGTTACTCCAAAAAGCTTCAGGGAGTTGCTGATGGGACAAGTATCCATACTAACAATTTGATCCATACGTGGAGGGTAGAGAGAGGAGGAAAGATGATATAAAAGGTAGAGGAAACTCTTAGAATGAGTGATTGGAGAGGAAGTAGAGAAAAACACTGTAGACTAAAGAATAATATTTGTAAACTGTCATTAAGTGAGATATATAGAAGAACTAGCTTCCTCGGATTAAGTTTGAGGACGATTTTTATTATATAAATTTGCTTCATCTTTGTTCTATAAAGACCTTGACCCATTACAATTGATATACAAACTCATTAGAACCTAGATTTCAAACCTACTCTCTACAAATTCGTTGTCTTGGGCTCGTTTGGCCTATTCCCTCCCTATTTTGGGCTTAGGTACGAATTATGTCCCTATTCTCTCCCTATTTTTGACCACCCTAAAAAGAATACTTGATCATCCTAACAAAAACTTGAACACCTAAATAATAAATTGAGCCCATTAAAAATAAAATTCAATCTCTCCAAAATTTTGGTCAGTTGAATGTTGAACCAAAAACTTACAAGAAATATTATGTTCACAACATTTTCATAACAAATTCTAAGTAGCAGGTTATTACTAATGGACAAAAAAAGAATTTCAGAGGTAGGTTCAAATTAGAACCAGTAAAAACTTACCACCTAGGTTTTGTTGTGAAAGTGTTGCAAAATTGTTGTAGATGTAACACTTCTCAAAAATTGCCCAAATAAACAAATTAGACAAAAAGGCCAAATCAAACGTTTAATTGTGATTTTTTAAATTGTGTTTTCAAATGGCATATTTTAAAATCGCTATTTTTTTAATAAAAAATTGCACACTTTCAAATATCTAGTATATTAGTGCTTGTCTTAGTTTTTGGCCGAAATTGTTGATTTATGTGATACATTTTTTCAAAAAGATAATGCATTTTGTTTATATTGTTACTTATTTAGGCAATATATTGGCAATTGAATGGGAGATCAATAACTTAATGATTGTTTGGTTGTATATATTGAAAAAGATGTAGGTGTAGCTAATAACATTTATAGTGAAACTATGATATCACACAATGATTTCAAAATATGAAAACTTGTGAAAGGAAATTTTAAAATTTTACATGTTTATGCTTTTTTTTTTTTTTGTGATGTTAATATATTCAAGTTTTATTTTTATTAAAAAAATTTTAATATAAGTTTTTTAATGACCACTCTGAAAAAAATTCCTAAAACTACCATAGTATCATGGTTTGGGTTAGATCAACAATTTATCAACCCAAAAAATTTGGGTTGGGTTAAAAAAATATCTCAAATTGGGTCCAACTAGACACATGCACACCTTAAACCCCAATTAACAAACCAAAAAAAGATTAAAAAAAAAAAAAAAAAGAAGAATAAAGAAATAAAAATATGAAAAGTTGAACCCATGCTCTAGAGTTCATCAACCATACCAAAGTGCAACGTAACGATGATGCTATGTGACCTATGGCTCCTCTAAGGCTCTAATTTCAAAAGTTTAGAAGCTTTTTCTATATTAGCCTCCCAACTTTAGCATTTCTGTGTACACATAAATTAAAATGACATAATGAAAAAGCAGGGCTTGTGGTCCAGTAAGAGTTCACGGGTCGACTATATAAACTATACATGTGAAGGTGCAGTCAAAAATATTTGTGGTAGTGCAATCAATTCTCTTTTTCATAGCACTACCATGTTTTGCCCCAAAATCTGCGGATAGATTATGCAAACGGCCCACTTTAATGACTAATAACTATTCCTTTAAAGCCACTAAACAATCTAATCCTTTTACTAAATTTCCTTTCTCTTTTCCCGTGATAATGTTAACTGTAGAATTTTCAACCTGGTGGTTATGGTGGGGTTGTTGAGACAAATTATTAATCAATAAAGGGTCACCAATTTGTCTTTAGCTTTGTCCCATTTTTCCAAACTAGTTGGACCCCACGTCTTACATAGTTTCCTTAACACAATAAAAAGGGTTACTAGAGCCTCAGTTGTTGGCACCCTCACTATCAAGTAGCTTTCTTACCGCTTTAAACTTCAGCCTTCCCCAGTAAAGTACAATACACCTCTGCTTCGAAATGTCTCTGGGAAGAGGCAGTGCAAGTCTAGCCATGGTCATGGTGGTTGTGCTTTTGTGCCTACTTGTTCACTTTGAACACGTTCATGCAGCAACTTACACAGTTGGAGACTCTGGTGGTTGGACCTTTAACACTGATAGTTGGCCCAAGGGAAAGCGTTTTAGAGCTGGTGATGTGCTCGGTAAGTTTGTCACTAGCTTTGTCCCTACTTTCAAATTTAGTTTGTCTACAACATTTATGTCAGAATGAAGTAACTCTAAAACCAATGTCATACAATGTACAAAGTTAACACTTTTTCCGGGGTCTAAGAAATGTCACAATATGCAATCTTACTCGAGGTTAATTCTCGAACTCAAATTTGCTTTCTGTCATTTTTGGTGGAAGACATTTATTGGATTAGGCCCGACCTCTATGTGTAAATATAGAACATTAACTAAAATAACAAATATTGAGGAATCCACATATATGCAATTCTTAGCACATGCGCTTAAAATTTTTGTAAATGCAAGCACAACTCATTCTGAAGAATATACAGCCAAAAACATTTTTTGTTAATGTATTCTTACTACAGAGTTATGGGGGAAAAAAATAAACATATGGCAAACTGTGACTGGTCTATTGATTATCTATAACCAATTCTAAAATTTTAAGACAAAGCCATGGCTGTCACGTTGTTTTGTAAAACAACCCTACATAATTAATAATTTGTTCATGTATGTTGCAGTATTCAATTATGATTCGACAACTCACAATGTTGTAGCTGTGGACCGTGCCGGTTACAGTAGTTGCACATCTCCGGCGGGTGCGAAAGTGTACAATTCTGGGAATGACCAAATAAAGCTGGCGAAGGGACAGAACTACTTCATCTGCAACTTTTCTGGGCACTGTGCGTCCGGGATGAAGGTTGCTATTAATGCAGTGTGATGTGTTATGTGAGACAAGTACTAATAGAACTTATAGTGGTTGTGTTCCTATTACATGTGAGAGAGTGTGTATTTAAGTAGTATTTGGCTTGAGTGTGACTACTACAAAAAGTGGGTACTATAAACTGGCTAGACGCTAGAGTAACTACAAAATAAGTTTAATGTCTCTTGCTGTTATATTGTCACTATTAATTTATCGTTAAAAGCTGTGGTTTCTTCAGTTTTGGAATTTGCTTTGAATTAGGTCCACCAAGATCACGGTCTCGAGTTAATACTTGTCTTCTTTTCACATTAAACAACAAGTCTACAAGTGCTATGGCTGTCAATGAGGCCCAAAGGATTTTTTTTAGAAGAGCAATTATTGTGGTTTCATTTCTAATTTGTAACCATCAAATGGTCCTTATGAATTGACATGAAGAGCAATTGGCCGGTCCATTAAAAGTGAGTTAGATTGAGGGTAGCATTCAGATGAAATCATACACCAAATATTCTCGTAGTCAAGTCATGTTACTTTTCCTTGTTTTTCAACAGGGTGATGTGGGATTTATTTCTCTGCAAGTATAGGGATTTGAGATCTAGCTTAAGTCTAATGCATTCTTAGTACTGAACTCGTTGGAATGATAACATATGACAAAAAATTGAGACGTGTCACCATTTTGATAGATCCAATGTTAACGGACATTAGACCCAAGTTTTGCTCTAGAATTTGTAATTTAAACTTTCATGGAAATAAGATTCAAGCGTCTTCTTAATAGAAAAAAACAGCACAAGATTTTAGGTTAAATCATTAAGTTTCTATTTCGATTGGCTTATTTTTATCAATTTGTTTATTTATTGTGTAAAAATACAGTTATACATAAAATAAATAAATAAATAAAAGTTTTAGAAATCTACATTAAATAGAATAGGTTGATGAAAGTAACTTGTCATGGGAATTGGGTGTTTAGGATTTGATGACATATTTGGGTAGCCAGTTTATCAAGCTGGTTGCCCTAGAATCTCATCAAAATATCTCATTTAAATGGAAATAGAGTGATTTGGGGCTTTCTTTCTAGAAAGTGCGTACGCCACAAAATGAGTGCGTACGCCACAAAATGTGTGCCCCAAAATGGGTGCCCCAAAATGGGTGCATACGCATCATAAACTCGCAGTATGCACTCTTTGTTAGCCTTGGTCAAATTAGATCAAAATGGGCTTTTGGGCTTTGGGCTTCTTTCCTACTTCATAGTTGGGCTTGGGCTTGGACTTGGATTGTATTAGGCCACTTTTAGGGTTCTCATCCTCGTCGGACTCCACACATAATATTGATCATTTTTGTAGCGATTTGATTTCTCGTCATTGGGACTAGGGTGCTCGGATATAGGTCAGAATGAAATGGGATGTCTACAACTGTATTAAGGCTGAGAAATCGTATAATTCTAGGTATTTATCTGAGGGTGTGAAATAGCTCTCTATAGTTGTCCTTCAGTCCCTCTATTGGGCCTAGGCCTTCCCTCTGTTGCTTTATCTTTTGGACAGACTTATGACTGGTAGCTTGTTGAGCACAATTTGATCCCCCCCCCCCCCCCCCCACCCCATAAGTATATAACTATAAAAGAGAGAAAATAATAAATGACAAAAAATTGAGAATAGTCCGGGGAGAGTTTGAATTTGAGAGATTTTTTGTGAGTAAAATGAGAGAACTATAATGGGTATCTAGGATACTTAAAAAAAAAAAATTGAGAACTGACTTTTGTTCCAACGGTAAGCATGTTTAAAAGAAATTATTGGAAGAATCAATTATCTAAAAGGATATAATTTCATCCAACAATAAACTTTTCTTCTTATTTTGTTTTAAGAAATTTATTTTATATTTGTAAGGAAATAATATGATTTTATCAAAGGAAAGATTGACCTTTTTTCTGATGGTCATAATCCTCTCTTCTAATTTTTTCTTACTTATTTATTTATTTATATTTATAATGGAAATAATCTTTAAAAAAATAAAAGGAAAGACCGAAAGAGTCAACATAATTTTTTAGAGAAAAGAATCAAAGAATTTATAATTTATCTAATTTTTAAGGTCAAAATTTTTTTTATTAAGATTTTAAATAATTTTTCTTTTTCTATCCTTCAATAAAAAAAATGTCCAATGGTTATTTAAAAAAAATCAAAGCTACTAGACTAATAGCAATATATATATTAAGTATAGTTTCTCACAATTACTCCATCTATCGGCATAGAAACTAATCCATGGCTTGCTTTATTGGGCTACTGGACTGCCCATGGGCATTAAAAGTACTGGACCGGGCTGCCTGTTAGGCTGATGGGCTACTGGGCTAGCCCATAGGTCGATGGCTGTTTGAACCCTAGGATGAGGTAAACAGCAGAGGCCTGGACTTAGGGGCTTCAA
Organism: Castanopsis chinensis; assembly: GCA_032878915.1. Classification (NCBI taxonomy): domain Eukaryota; kingdom Viridiplantae; phylum Streptophyta; class Magnoliopsida; order Fagales; family Fagaceae; genus Castanopsis; species Castanopsis chinensis. Next base: position 26,223,104 of record JAVQMG010000132.1, read on the forward strand.
ATGAGCATCAAATTCAGTTATGGGCTTCAAGTGGCGAAAAGAACAGAGTAGGTCCAGATCCGCCTCACCCCATAGCATTCCCAGACAAAATGGAGAATTAGCAGGAAAAGAATAACACAACAACAAGAGTAACGCAACAATTGTAAATTTGTAAGAGTCACCAAGATTAGTAGAGAGAAATCATAGTAGAGTAGTTTGAAGGAGGAGAAAAAAGAAAACATTGGCAGAATATCCTAGCAATCGATATGGTTAAGATTGGTTCAAGTTCCAAACTCAATAATTTTGTTCTGTTTCAAAGCAATGAAATTACTAACTCTCATTCTTTAGAGGGATATCTCTTATCTTGTACGTGTAGTGTATATGTGTAAATGTATTGAAATATATATATGTTGACTCTATTGTGAATTAACGATTATTGGGATGTGCTGTTATCTATACTACTATTTAAGAGACTTCTCCTATTTTGACCAATTTTTTTTTTTGTTCCAAAATACCCCCATACATCAAACTTATCACATTTTAAAATAATAGGGTCAATTTAGTACATTAATATTACTCAAGTAACTCAGCTCCCTAATACACGTTCTCATCTACACACTCCTCACTCCACACCCTCCATTCAATTTTTCAATTTTTCTTTTCCACCTCTCAATTGCAAAACTGCACACTTCAAACTTCTCCCTCCAAAAGTTAACTGATGGTTGTAGTGTGGAACCTATTATGAGATTCAAGTTTGCGAAGTCCAAACCTCAGAATCATGGATTACCCCATCTTAAAGGTATGATGTTTTTATTGGGATTTTTTTTTTTTTGGTAGTAAACTACTGGTATTTTATGCATGTTGATTTAATGTGCCATTTGTTTGTTTGTTTTTATTTTTTATTGAGTTTATAATATAGGGTTTTGCTTTGATGGAATTTTTTTCTTGGAATTTCACATTGACTTTCGTTTAATAATCAGCAAGTAAATCTTGATTTTTTTCTTTCTTTCAAGTTTTACTTATTTTCTTCCAAATCGAAGATTTACGGAAAGAACGAGAGCTTTATAGTTCTAAGCCCGAAATTCAAATTATTAACATTTATTCAAAAAAAACTTAGAAGAGCCTCTGAGCACGCGTATGAGTGAGTGTTCATAGGCTAGTATTTTTCTATTTGTTTGGAATGTTTGTTTTTGCTGCAAACTGGTTCAGCAGAGCCCATTCGTGGTACATACCAGGCCCAATTTCAGTAGGGCCTACTCTGCAAAAGGAACCAAACCCAATTCTCAAACCCATCTGCCTTTGTCCAAAGAGTATTCATAGATATTCTGACACGTGTATTTTGACAAAAAGAAAAGGCACCTTCAGTGTTCCAAAAATTCCTTAAGCCAAAGCTTTGCATTTTGAAGGTAAGGCTGTAAAGAAAACCAAGAAACCGAATGAATTGACCGCACCAAATTTGAATTTCAAGTATTTTCATGGTTCGGTTTGGTTTCAATTTCGGTTTATATTTTTGCAAAATCGATATTGGTTGGCCCGGTGTCACACCCGATTGACATTTGTTAAGTATTAATAAAAACAAAATATATTAAAATTATAGTTGTAGAGTAGAAGTAAATTTTGGATTAGCTTATTTAGTTTTTTTTGTTAAAAGTGTGTTAAAATATAATTGTACCTTAAAAAAATTTGAAAAAATGAAAAAAAAAATGCAACAAAAATTGAAGTTTTAAAATCTATATAAAAAAAGGAAAAAGAAAAAAGAGAAGAAGTTTTAAAAGGTTATACCTAAAAACTAAATGCTAAGAGGGCGGGCAAAAAGGACACTCTCCTCTAGGTAGGAGCTCCCTCTCTCGTTACACAACGAGCTTTCTCCCTCCCTTGGTGTAAACCTGAGGGTTTTTATTTCTCTTTTTTCTCTTATTTGGTGGAGGTGATGGTTGACGATGTACTTCAAAGCCTAGAACAAATGAAACTAACAACTGAAGAAGAAGAAGTCATAGAAGTCTCGGATGAAGGAAGGAAGGAGGAGATCGAAAGTTGCATGCAAAGTTTAATTGGGAAGTTTCTAACGTGCAAATATTTTAACAAGAGGGCAGCCCTTAATACACTGAAGAAGGCTTGGGGACTGGAAGATGAACTCCAGATTGTGGAGGTCGGATCCAATCTCTTCCAGTTTAAATTTTCTAGTGAGTTTAACATGGAAAGGGTCATAAAGGGAGGCCCTTGGACATTTGATAATCACGCGATTATGCTTCGTCGGTGGCAGAAGGGAATGACGGCTATGAATGTGAAGTTTGAGTCAGTATCCTTATGGGTTCAAATCTGGGGAGCGCCATTCGACATGGTTTCTCCGAAAGTGGCTGCAGAAGTAGGAAGTAGACTAGGAGTGGTGGAGGAAGTTGAAATGCGGCAAAAACAGGAGTTTCAGAATCTGTTTATGAGGGTTAAGGTGGCTCTTCCAATCTCAAAACCGATTCGGAGAGGGGGATTTATAGCAGGGTCAGAAGGTGATCGCACATGGGTTACATACAAGTACTAGAGGCTTCCGGTATTTTGCCACTATTGCAGTCTCCTTGGACATGATGTCCGCCACTGCGCAGAGTATTTCGCTGCGTCGAAGAAGGGAGGCAATGTGGTTTGCCAATACGGTGACTGGCTAAAATCGATGGGCGGTCGAGCTGGGTCTCCATCGAAACGTGGCCGGGCTCACTCGCCAAGCAGTGAGGAGAGAGTGACGGAGAAACAGAACCAAAGTGGCAAACACCAACCACAGACGGCGGACAGCGGTGAAATTCCAGATGTGACACTTCAGGAAACAGCCATTAAGGGAAAGAGCGGGGAATCAGCAACGGGTCCGGATTTTCGGGAAGTTAATGCGGAATGTAATAATATGTGCGTGGGAGTTACGGATAAGCTGGCTGTTGAATGTGGTGTAATAAATTCGGGAAAGTCAAGAACGTCAGAAGGAAGCAAACCATTGCCAGCTGATGCCAAGCACATGACAGACTTCCCACATGTTGGGCCGGATAAAACAAAGCCCAAATGGACTAGGCTTCAGCGCATGGAAAGAGGGCCGGTGGAGGATAACATGGGCAAGTCCAAGCCAGTGCTAGGAAAAAGAAGGTTTCTACTAAATGCAGAGGAAGAAAGTGTCGTTGCCGCAGACGAAGGGAAAACTAAAAAATGGAAGAAATCTGACGGGTTACCAAACAATGAAACGGTAGGGGTGTCGGAACACCCATGCCGACCACAATGAGGCTTTTAAGTTGGAACTGCCAAGGGCTTAGGAACCCTTGGACAGTTCGAAGCCTTCAAAAACTGTTGAAGGATCAAGGTCCCACGGTTTGTTTCTTGATGGAAACTCGGCTGGATAAGAAAGGTTTTGACATACACTGTAAGAATCTACCTAACCTAAATAAGTTAATAGTGAAGAAGCCAGATGAAGGGGGCGGGCTGGCTCTGTTGTGGAAGACAGAAGTGGCAGTAGAGGTTATCAACTTTACGGATAATCACATACTAGCAAAGGTGACAGAGGAAGATGAGTCTGCATGGTACTTGACCGGTTTTTATGGATGGCCGGAGTTTACTCAGAAAGTGAAATCATGGGCGTTACTATCTCATTTGGCCTCTTTTGTGGATGGATCGTGGCTATGCATAGGCGATTTTAACGCTATACTGGATACTTCTGAGAAGCTAAGTAGTCGGCCTCCCTCATACAGTCAGATGGATGGATTTCGTGAGGCGCTGGACAGGTGTTCTTTAGCAGACTTGGGGTTCATCGGCTATCCTTTCACATGGAACAACAAGAGACCCGGGCTTGCCAACACTAAACTTCGATTGGACAGAGCAGTCGCAACGGCGGATTGGAAAGAAAAATTCCCGAAAAGTGCAGTTACATACCTTCATTCACATGCTTCAGACCATTTACCAATTGTTCTACAAACTAAGGCTACTAGAAGTCATAACATCAAGAGCACAAGGGGTTTTAAGTTTGAAGAGACATGGTTACTTTGGGAAGATTGTGAAGCTGTAGTTCAAGAAGAATGGACTAAAGAGGATGGGGTAAACTTAGGTTTGTTAAGAGTGAAAGATAAAATTGCTGGTTGTGGATTGGAGCTGCATGCATGGGGTTCATCCAAAACATATCCTGATGCAAGAAAAATTAAGGTACTTCAAAGGAGGGCTGAAACTTTGGGTACGGGGGAGTGCATTGAAGAAAATAAGGTACAGTTCTTGGCAGTTAGTAAAGAGTTGGCAGTTAGTAAAGAGCTAGATGATCTCCTACGTAAGCAAGAGATATTTTGGGCACAACGTTCAAGGGTCTCTTGGCTTAAACATGGGGATAAAAGTACCAAATTTTTTCACTCCAAAGCCTCTCAACGAAAGCGGAAGAATTTTATTAAAGGGTTAATGAGTAATGAAAGTATTTGGGTAGAGGAGGTGGAAGAGGTGGCTAAGGTGGCAATTAATTATTTTGAAGATATGTTTAAAGCAGGTGACTGTGACCGGGTGGAGGAATGTCTAGCTGCAGTGCAACATAGGGTGGACCCAAATATGCATGAACTTTTGTCCAGTGAATTCACTGCGGAGGAAATCAAAGCAGCGGTGTTCCAAATGGGATCAACAAAGGCACCTGGACCGGATGGTATGAATGCTCTTTTCTACCAAAAATTTTGGCATATAGTAGGTGATGATGAGATTGCTGCAGTGCTAGATTTTTTGAACACCGGAAATATGGAACCTAATATTAATTATACACATATTGTGCTTATCCCTAAAATAAAATCACCTGAAAAAATTTCTGATTATAGGCCCATTAGCCTTTGTAATGTTATGTATAAAATTATTTCAAAAGTTTTGGCGAACAGGTTGAAAAAGATTTTACCACAGGTGATATCTCCATCCCAAAGTGCATTTGTACCGGGCCGCCTTATCACTGATAATGTTTTGGTGGCATATGAATCCCTACATGCTATGCAATGTCGTAAGAAGGGCAAAATAGGTTCTGCTGCATTGAAACTGGATATCAGTAAAGCCTATGACCGAGTGGAGTGGCCTTTTCTTAAGGGTATTATGGAGAAAATGGTTTTTCCTGAAATGTGGATTGAAAGGGTAATGAGTTGTGTTTCTACACCTACCTTTTCAGTCTGCATTAATGGCAAGCCTTATGGTAGTATCAAGCCATCTAGAGGGCTTCGACAAGGAGACCCGTTGTCCCCTTATCTTTTCTTACTATGTGCAGAAGGCTTCTTCTCACTACTAGTAAGGGCAGAGGCGAAAAATCGGTTGCATGGGGTGGCTATTTGCAGGAGCGCACCAAACATTTCCCATCTTTTGTTTGCAGATGATTCCTTACTATTTTGCCGGGCTACACAGGATGAGGTGAATGAAGTTCAGGACATTTTGCAGTTATATGCCAAGGCTTCGGGTCAGCTTATAAACCTTATAAAATCCTCTATCTTTTTTAGTAGTAATGTTGATGTTGCACAGAGGGATTGGATTAAAAATAGGATGAATGTTAAGGAAGTGGACAGGTTTGAGACATATTTGGGTTTACCTACATTGATAGGACGCTCAAAATATCAATCTTTTGCTTTTCTCAAAGATAGAGTCTGGAAAAAATTACAAGGATGGAAAGGCAACATGCTATCTAAAGCCGGAAAGGAGGTGCTAATTAAAGCAGTAGCACAATCTATTCCGACCTATGCAATGGGGGTATTTCAATTACCTGTGAAGTTGTGTAATGAACTCAATAATATGTGTGCCAAATTTTGGTGGGGTCAGATGGGTAATGAAAGAAAGATCCATTGGAAGAGTTGGGATTTCCTCTCTAAACCAAAGAAAGATGGTGGCATGGGTTTTAGGGATATCCGAAGTTTCAATTTGGCAATGCTTGCTAAGCAAGGGTGGAGATTAATACAAGAAAAAGAATCTCTGCTTTACAAGTGCTTCAAAGCGAAATATTTTCCAAGGTGTAGTTATTTAGAGGCAACGGATAAACCAAACAGCTCCTATGTGTGGAAGAGTTTAATGGCAGCCCAGCCTATCTTATAGAAGGGATGTTGCCGGAGGGTGGGAGATGGGGCTGACATTAGAGTGATGAAGGACAAGTGGATTCCGAACTATACAACCAACAGGGTGCTTCATCCAGCAGCAGAGGAGGAGTGGGAATGGAGGGTGTGTGAGCTGATTGATTGGTCGGACAAAACATGGGATAGCCATCTTATTGACCGGATGTTCCATAGAGATGATGCAGAAGCCATCAAGAGGATTCCATTAAGCCGTCGTTATATCCTTGACAGAATTTTTTGGCTGCATACAAATAAGGGTGAATTTTCAGTTAGAACAGGGTATCAAGTGGCTAGACAACTCAAAAAAGATGAAGACATGCGGGTATGAGCTCTCAGTCAGGGGCAAAGTCTTGGGTGTGGACCAAACTATGGAATTTGAACATTCCAAATAAGATTAAGATTTTTGGTTGGCATGCGTTTCATAATATCTTGCCTACTAGGGAGACTTTGGTCCAAAGACATGTTACTGACGATAACACCTGTGGGTTATGTACAAGAACAAAAGAAACAGCTCTTCATGCTCTATGGGAATGCAGTGTGGCTCAGGGAGTTTGGGCGGAGAGTATACGAAAATTGCAGAAAGGAGTTGGTGGACAATCTGATGTTTTGCAGCTTGCAGAGGAGTTAATGCACAAGCTAACGCAGGGAGAATTTGAATTATTCCTTGTCCAAGCCTAGTTGCTCTGGAACCAAAGAAATTCTATCACACATGGAGGCAGTGTGCAGGATCCGTCTCAACTGGTGAGAGGGGCAGTGGAATTCTTAGAAGAATTTACGGAGGCACAACAGCATTTGGTGGTCCACTCGACAGAAAGGAGAAATGCAACATGGACTGCTCCACCGGAGAATTGTTTCAAGCTCAACTTCGACGCGGCGATATTCGAGGGCATTAACGCCTCTGGCTTTGGAGTGGTAATCTGCAACGAGATGGGGGAAGTGATGGCTGCATTAACTGGAAAGGGTCCACCGGTGCATAACAGTGAGGAGGCTGAAGTTTTAGCATGTTGAAAGGGGTTAGAGTTCGCAGTAGACACAGGCTTCGGGGAGCTGATCTTGGAAGGGGACAATGTAACAGTTATGCAGACATTAGAATCCTCAAGGAGTACTATATCACGTCTGGGCCACCTGTATGGAGATATCCATTGCCTCAGATCGGGTTTACATGTCATATTTGTTAGTTGTGTAAGCAGATCAGCCAATTCCGTGGCTCATTCCTTGGCTAGATTTGCTAAAGGAGTTGAGGAGGAAATTGTTTGGTTGGAGGAATCCCCCCCACCAGCGTTGGAAGCTTTGTACTGTGATTCATTATAATTGAATAACAATGATTTCACTCTAAAAAAAAAACTAAATGCTAAATGCCAAACAGGCACATGTTTCATGCGTTTAACCTCCCTTGGTCGAGACTTATCAAACACATTTTTATATTTTGTTTGCCCCTTCTCACTCTTCCTTCTCTCTTTCATTTCATGCTTCTCCCCCCCCCTTCTCGGCCTCTTATTTTTTGTCTGTCCCTTCTCTCTCCTCTCTTTCATTCCTGCTTCCTACGAAACCCCATCTGACTCAGATCGGATCTTCGTTGTTGACACTGACAGATAATTATCTTACTTGTGGGTTTCTATTAATTTAGGGCATTCATTTCCATTATATTTTCTAGTTAACACTTATGTTCTTTGTTTCAACCCCTCATTTATTTTTTCTGGGTTGCTTTTATTTTGTCAAATTCTTTGTTCAATTCTTTTCTTTTGAAGATTTTGTAAGTTTTTTGCATCTGGGTTTCTATTATTTCTGTGTTTTATTCAGATAGGATCTTCGTTGCTTAACACCGATAGGTAATTTTCTCACTTGTGGGTTTCTATTAATTTAGAACTTTCGTTTCCATTATCTTTTCTGGTTAACTCTTACGTTCTTTGTTTCAGTCCCTCATTTATTTATTTTTTCTAGGTTGCTCTTATTTTTTCAAATTATTTTCTTTTGAGGATTTTGTAAGTTTTTCTCATTTGGATTTGTGTTAAAATATAAGAGGTTGTTTAGACCCTCAATTAAAAACTATGGCTGGATTGCTTTTACTCTAACTTAAACTAAATGCGGAACAAGAGTAAATAAGTGTAATAAACCGATAACTCTACCCTAAGCCATATTCATCCTTTATCAACAATAAAATGAAAGCTTAAAGAGTAGGGATGGAAGATGCAAACTCAAGATAACACCGAGACGTGTTATCGAAGAGGAAACTGAAAAACTTGGAGAAAAACCTTTCCGTGACCCTCAAAGTCGAAATCGATCCACTAGAAAATAAAGTTAGAGTACACGAATAACAAAAACCCTCCAATCCTAGTCTACCCCACGTACTTGAGCCTTCCAAACTCCTACTACCAACTAATTTCTTAGAGCCTTATCTTCTCTAACTTTCCGGATCCCGTAATTCAACCCGATTGTATTCGCCAATGAATAACACCTTTCAATACTTCTTAGTAGGACCAAATTCTCACTTTACGTTCAGTATGGGTGTGGTAAGTATTTGGACTAGCAACCTCTCAAGGATCTAGAGATGAAGAGGTAAAAGTTGAGAAAAACCACAAGGAAATGTGTAGATGATTGTGGGTATAACAATCTTTAACTCTCAAGTGAATTTTCTAGAGTTTTCTCTTTAAAAAACGCTCTTTACAATTCGTGGGTAATGAGAGTATATATAGTGTGGGTAAAGATTTGGTAAAACAAAATACAACTTTTTTCCAAACATAAACTTTCGTGGGTCCTTCACAAGTTGGCCTTACCCGTGAGATAGTCGTGAAAAAGATAGCTTGGCCCAACCCTTCATCTTCCAGTACCGGGTTGCTTCTCGCGAGACAGTCGCAAAATCCACTTGTTCAATTTTAGAAATTTGATTCTTCACTGATTTTAATTCTCATACTCATCCTTTACAATTAAACCTACATACATACAAAAAAAATGATTGAAGAAATTACAATTAAATTTGGCATGGAATTAAAGTCAACACAAAATAGTTGGAAATTACAACTTTATAATTTCCCTCTTTGGTTATGATGTGACAAAATCCCTAAACAGACTCTGAACTTAAACGTGAGTTTAAGAACATAGGCAAAACTCACTTACACCTAACTCTAGAAACTGTGAAGCAGTTGTATCATATACACCTGTATCCTGAAACATTTACAAGCACATACAATAAGACTTCATTAAGCTCAAGACAAGTAGAACATAATGCATGTATAAGGAACAAGTAAAATGCAATCAAGATACCAAATGAAATATATGACAATAAGCATGAATTGATAAAAATGAACAATCATTAGAAAATGACTACAATGACCATTTATCAAGTAAATGATCATCCGGACATGCAATGTAATTAAGAGCAATGTTAAAATAAATTGCATGTCTAACAAACATATGATGCATTAAAGAAACTAAGGCTATAAGCAATAGAAAAATAGTAAGCATAAAAAAGGCTATAAAAACCAAGATACAAAACAGTACTAAAGAAAACTAGGTTTTAAACTAAAGTACTTGAAAGCTTTAAACGAAAACACTGTAAATATTTAAAAGCTATAAATGTGTAAAATAAACTAGAAACCACCAAAATAAACCAATGTTATACTAAATTTACTACTCCCTCTCAAGTTGTACTCCACCTCAATTTACTTCCACTTTTTTACCTGAATGACTAAAGAGACTAGAATGTATCGAACTTTGAATCAGACTCCGACTTCGATTTTCTCATCATGTCATCAACTTGAGATGAGAGGACAATGATTTGGCCTTCAAGGTATGTGAATGGAGTTGTGGAATAGTTGATGTGTGAAGCTAGCATTATATGCAACTCTTCAACCCTTCCGATTAGATGATCAAGGCGATCGGGTGCTCTTGCTTATGCTTGGGAAGAAGGTTGTGCAGTGTCCTCTAGAACTGAAGTGTATCGATTAATGTCCTCATCAGTGTTCCTTTCTTCTTCTGCTTCTTTATCTCTCGAAATTTTAGATACACCGACGCTTGGACCCGGAATATGCGCTTTGCTTCGGAGGATGGTTTGCTCATTAATAGTATCTTCCCTTTGCATCACCTATAGTCTGCTTGGAATCTTCACTTGTGCCCTTAAGACAAGAGACATGACAAGGCTTGGAAATGGTAGAATTAGCCTTGCATTCCTCTTCTTGATGCTCTTAGCGAACAGATGGTAGATGCGATCACAAATGTCGATCTCCTTGTGAGTGAAGAGATCATATAAGTAGATGGTCCTTGGTCCTGACAAAGTCGTCAAGTTCTTCACTGGGTAAAGGTTGAAGATCATGATGTAGGCCAAAGCTTGCAATTTCGGAGTGAACTCAATGGTGTGCAAGGCCTTCTTCTTGAGTTGTCCACCAATAATTTCCTTTGGGCCTCATTGAAAGCCATAGCACTTATAGGCTTGTTGTTTGTGAAAAGAAAAGGTATAAATGCATTTTTCGTTCCTACATTTTGACCTTATTCCTATTTTGGTCCCTACTTTTTTATTTTACCCCTTTCAGTCCTTAAATGAGAAAAACATTCCATTTTGGCCCTTAATGTTACTCACTTAATGAAAATATCCTTTGTGACAAATGGAGTACACTGTTGGCACAGTAAATGCTGATATGACCAATGAATTAATATTAAAAAATGCCACATTAGCATCCACGTCAACCTCTAAGTTAAAAAAAAAAAAATTATCAATTTTAAAAATTAAAAAGAAAAAAGAAAAAAAAAACATAATTAAAAAAAAATTGTGGAATTTAGATTTGTGTGCCTTTGTTTGTACTTGTTTCTTTTTCTTCTTTCTTTTTTTCTTTCATATTCTTTTTCTACCCCTGAGCTCTTTCTCTTAGTTTCTCTTCCTCCTGTTTTTTCTTTTTCTTCTTTCTTTCTTTCTTCTTTCTTCTTCTTTTTCTTCCCACTTCTTCTTCCTTCTTCTTTCTCTCCCCAGATCATTATTTCTCTGTTTTTTTTTTTTTTTTTTTTTTTGCAGTCTCTCTCTCTCTCTCTCTCTCTCTCTCTCTCTCTCTCTCTCTCTCTCTCTCTCTCTCTCTCTCTCTCTCTCAGTAGAAACCCATGGTTTCTTTATTTCATTCTTCCAAATCGTTGGTGTGACTTGGGTCCTTGCCTAGTGATGAATCAATATGGGATCGGCGGCATTTGCAAATGGTGGGTCAGTTTTTTGGTTGTGTGTAGTGTGTGGTGTGGGTTTCCAAGTAGATCTAAAGCCCATATCAGTGGAGATCGATGGTCAAGGTGGAGAGAGAGGGTTGGGTTGGATAGGTTTGATGGCTGTGCCAAATCGTTGTAGGTGGAGATCGTGGTGACTAGGTCAGATTGGTGGTGTTGGTTGGGTTTTTATGGGTCGTAAGTAGTGGGTAGATCTGGGTTTTTGGGTTTGGATTGGTTGGGTCCATTGGTGGTGTTGGTTGGGTTTTCTAGTTTCGTTGGTGGTTGGGTTTTCTGGGTTTGCAGGAGGTGGTGCTGTGTTTGGTTGCCAAGAAAAATGATTAGTAAAATGTTATCTATTTGATTGTTATTGATATGAGTTTTGATGTGTTTGATTAAAAGAAAAATACAAGGAAGACAAAGATAAGAAAATAAGGACTGAACATGAGAGAGAAAGAGGTACATTGTTTGTGTTTTGGATTTAGGTTCTTATGTTCTCCCCGAAAAAATAATGAGCTAAAAAAAATTATAAGATGAACATGATGAACATGACCAGTCATGTTCTTTGGAAATTCAAAATTGGGAAGGAAAAAGAATCTGAGAACAGCTATATGATATTAAACCTAGAGCATTCAATACCAATATCTTGATTTTCATATTTTGAAAGTTATTGGAGGTATTATTTGTTAGGATATGTGCCTTTAAATCCTATTGTATAATGCTATGTATGACTCAATGTTGTGATTAATAAAGTTATTTTATTATTATCTAAAATAATGGTAACATGAATATTGAGACATTATCATAGAGTTCATGAGATGCATAATATGTGATCTATATGATTTAGTCACAGAAAATATAGATCACAAGTTTCTTGTAAACTCAGAATTTTAGCTCGTAGTCGGTGATGAAATTGAGCATTTCATCTGTGAAGACTATAACATATCAACTAAGATGATTTGTCTTGATCATGGAAATTGAGATTTCTAGTTGGTATGTTGATTTGTTTTAAGAGTTAAGACATATTGAACCGGACTGCTGTGAGATTTATTATTCTCCTAACAAATGTCAAATGAATAATAAATCTCATGACTTATATTTATATAAACTCTTAATCTTGAGAGAATAATGGACCTGATCATAAAGTGTAGGTTGCTTTGATGGAACATATATTCTCAAAATGGAATTCATAGTCTTTTAACGTAGATATAAAATATTTCCTTGAAATAAATTTAATAGGTTTGGTTATTTAGAGTATTAGGCCTAATCACTTTAGTAAGGAGTCACTAAAGTATATACTAAAATATATATTTATGAAATTGGATTTCATAAATATATGATAAATAACATTAAAGGATTAAACTGGGTACTCAAGGAATGAAAATGTAGTAATTTACAAAGTGGCAGTCTACATTTGTGACTTTATATTACTACGAATATTTTATGAAGAGGTTGCATGTATAATAAAGTCTTGGGCTATAATTTATAAATAAGGCTTAGAATGCAATTATATTTATATAGTGGTATTAAATATAATTAATGATAACTTTGAACTTGTCAAGAATTGACATAAAAGTTCAAGGCCCATTAGGGCTAGTGTCTTATTTGTAACGACCTAAACCCGATACCCGGATTTGTGACCATGACCAACATGCTAATATCAAGTTTAAACCTGATATTAATAAGAACCAACTTAACTTTTACAAAAGTTTCCCTTTTTCTTTTCCTTCTTGTTTCTTTACTTATATGATATAACCGTTCACTTGACATTCAGAGCATCTACATTGTACTCAAAGAATAATATAATCCACCGGTTAATCAAATTCTAAATTTCACATGATACATCTCTTAATATTTTAAGGTACAGAACTTTTATAAGATCCTAAAATGCACAATACTGTAAAACTAAATATCAAATTGCTAGTTTGAGATCTATACTTTTAAAACTAAAACCAGCTCCTTCCAAAACTTAACTAAAGCTTCCTCTGCTCCAAAATAAAACATGTTGACTAAAAGAGTGGAAGGGGTGAACTACATAGCTCAGTAAGGATAAGATACATAAGAATTTAATAAGAATGCATGTAAATCAAATTATTTCATTTTATGATTATTTAAATAGGAGAATGTCTTTTTATGCATAGTAGTTTATACTATTTATAATAATAACTTATACATTCTTTATAAGAAAATGATTGTTCTCATTTTTCTTATCAGGATAATATTACTAAAATCTTTCAGGCTGAATTTCTTTTATTTATTACAAAGTCTCCATATATAATATTGATTGTTTAAAATCATATATATATATATATATATATATAATCTTATTACAAAATAATCATTTTGACTTAAATAAAATAATTAGTAACTTTATCTTAAATTAAAAACATCTTAATAAATAAGAAAACTTCTCTTTATAAACTTCTTCTTATAAAATATTATAACTTTCATAGTCACAAAATTTAACGTTTCTTAAAAAACAAATATCTGATTGCTTTTGAAAATAAACTTGAACTTTCATCAGAAGCTTTATCTTTAAAGCACAACAAAATTTCAGAAACTTTTATCTTTAAAGAACAACTTTTCTTTTCATCATAAACTTCCTTTCATGAGAGCTTTTAACTTTTCATAATGCATTTAACAATTCATTCTCTCATGATCAATAACATAATATAGCTGTTCATAAATAACATATTGGTTAGTCCATATCTGATAAATCTGTACTTATTTGGAAGGCTTCTAGCACCACTGTGCTAGGCATCCAGCATTCTCCACAATACCAGGTATTCCCGAGATCACATCATAATACATATCTTCAACTATAAGGGTAGATTGACATCCTCCACAAGTTGGCCATAACCAATAAGGGTGGGTACAGCAGAGCTAGTCTTACTTTTAATGGCCAATCAAATAACATTTTCCATAAAAAACCAGTAATTAAACCCCTACTGGCAGAGTTCAGATCATCAGAGGACACAACTCGAAAGCATTTCATAATAATAGCATTTCTATTCTTTTTTTTAAACATTATGTTCGTGAAATTAGTTATAGCATCAATATGCTTAAATCATATACATAAGGTTTCGAAAGCTCACGAACATATCTTTGTCTAAAACATGATTATATGTCATACCTCTAATCAAAAACCTTTTAATGCAAAATACACTTTAAAATAACCTCATGACTTACCAAATACTCATATAACTTATCTCTTACTTGAAAGCAGAGGAATTGAGAGCCTAAAGTCGAAGGAGCTTAGACTTGGGTACTGGTAACACCTAAACCAAATATCAAAGCTTATTACTATCAGTTACTCCTTATAATAAACTTACACATTCATCTCAAAGCCTATCTCTTAAAATCAAGGAAATCCTAATCCCACCTCAACTAGGTTCCCACAAACACAAAATACATTCATTAAACAACATGATACACTAAATCATAGAGAAACCAACATTCTCACATTAATCTCATATCTCTAGAAGAGCCGACCTCATTTCAATAGGTGCTTTGAGATTAGGGTAATAATGCATGCATAAACATAAACTCTTTTAAACATGCTCATATAACCATAGACACTAATATGGCAACATGAAAAAGCAGTAGAATGGTTTAGAAACCCTCCTTTGAGTAATAAACCTTGAACCAAGATATAAAAAATTTAGCTATGATCTAGACATACCAAATGATGAGCATAGTAAATTATAGCTCAAATCATTCACCCTAACTTTAGAATTAAATCCTCAAAATCAGAGTTATCATTTACTGTTAACTGCGCATTTCAGCAGCCTATACCTCGTTTGTAAAATACAAATGGGCTATCTAAACGCATCCAATCTTCATACAATTTTACAGACAACTCCTCGGGATGTCTAGTAGATAGCATATCAATTTCAGGGCCAAATCATAAAACCATGATTCACTAAAAATCGTACAAGATAACATGCTCAAATCTGTCCTGACAGAATTTCATGCAACTTAAAAATTAAACCAATATTTTTATATTGATCCAATGGCTGTGAGACCACTTCCCTTAGATCCATATGTGTCTTAGCATTTATAAGAACTACTCCTAGCATCCTAATTCATTGTATATGATTTATTACATAATTTACCATGTGTAAATACAGAATTTGTCACAGTGATAGCTTTGAAACATTTTCATGTAAAATTATAAAATGATTGCAAATAGTCTTATTATCATATGGGGATTTTTATACACTCATTAGACATGTTAGAAAACACTTATATATAGTCATTTAACCATTTATAGCAAAATTAAATACAACAAAAAAATTGCAGCAGTAACATCAAAGGTACTCACCCTAACCTTTTCTTACTTCCTTAATCATATACAATCATTAATTAGTAAAAACCCTAATCTACCTTCAACAAACCATCAACACAGTTTCAAAGCTTCTTTAAACAGCATATAAATATAGATTTACAAGTGCATGATTTCCTAATTTCACAAACTACAAATACCATTACTAAAGATTCCATGAAGAAATCATGAATTATAAGATGAGAGTAGGTAGAACCCTTACCAAGTTTCTTATTCTTAAGGGGAAATAGAAATAGAACCACTCTTGCATGAAAGGATTTCCCTTTCCTAGTGGCTAGACCTGAAAGTATGAGAGGTAGAGCTTGAGAGAGCTTTCTTTCTTTCGGTGTTGGACCCGTGGGTATTAGAGAATAGACATAAGAGAGCTTCTAACTCTTTCCTTAAGAGAAAAGAGAGTAAAGTGAGGTGGGAATTCTGATTTGTTGGACCCATGGGAAAATGAGAGGAAGGGAGTTTCTTGGATGTTCTAGTTGTCTTGAGAAAAGTCAAAGAGGAAAAAGAAGTTCTGTCGTGTAAGTACAAGGAAAGAACAAAGAAATAAGACAAAGAAAAAGGAATAGGGAAAGAAGACTAAGGGGGTGTTTGGATTTTTTTTTTTTATCACTCATCACTCCTCACTCAATTTTCGTCACTTATCACTCATTATCCATCACTCATCACTTAAAATACTCCAATTACCTAAAACTACCCGTTTGGCATATATCATTGAGTTATGTATTCAACCAAAAAATCTAAAAACACTAGGACCCACACACTGACCCTTGTCAAACCACCACTTTCCTTTTTCCTTTTTTTTTTTTTTTTCCTTTTGCCTTTACTCTTCCCTTCATTTTCTCTACATTTCTCTTTTGCTTTTCCCCTGTTTTTCTCCCTTCGTTTATCTGTGATTTTCTCTTCACTTTCCCTAAAAAAGCCGATGATCATCCACTTGCGATGAGGGACACCATTGATGAGCGACAAAGCTGACGAGCGAAGAGCGATGCCATTGATGAAAAATCTGAAACTGAAAGAGAGAGAAAAACAGAGTAATGGGTCAGAGATTTTGGAGATTGTTTGAATTGAAAAGTTTGTGGGTATTGTTTGTGGGTATTGTTAAAATTGAAAAGTTTGTTCCTTGATTTTGGGGATTAATGGGTTTGAGATTAAGATGATGGTGCCAACGGTGGAGTCAGGAAGGATGGAGAAGATGGTCGGTCTGAGCTCCATGTGAAGGTATGATGTTGGATTTGGATATGAAGCTGTGTCAAAAGGAAAGAAAAGAAGAAGGAAAAAAAAAACCAAGATGGAGAAGACCAGACTAGACCCCAAGAAGAAGAAGACTAGTGTGAAAGGAAAAAGAGAAGAAGAAGAAAAGAAGAAGAAGAAGAAGAAGAAGAAGAAGTGAAAGTGAAAGGAAAAAGAAAAAATGAAGAAGAAGAAAATGCAAACTCACCGAACCCAATGAGAAAAGAAAAAAAGAAAAAAAGAAGAAGAAGAAGAAGAAGAAGAATAAGAAGACTAGTGTGAAAGGAAAAAGAAAAAATGAAGAAGAAGAAGACGCAAACTCACCGAACCCAATGGGAAAAGAAAAAAAAAAAAGGTCAAAAGTTACGGCTGACCTCTGACTAGTAGGTCCTACAATGTGTGTTTAATTAACAAAATTCCATTGAAAACTGAGTTTTGAAAACTGAAAATACCTAAAATGTGTTTTTAGTTTCCATAACTCATCATTCAAAAATCAGAGAATTGAGTAACGGAAACAAAAACATGAAACAAATCCAAACAGACTTTTTTTTCGTGAGACCCACTTATTTTGAGTTATGGGTGATGGAAACAGAGTTATGAGTGATGAAAAACATAAATCCAAACAACCCCAAAGAGATCAACCTTTTGGTGTAGTCAAGAAAAGATAAGGGAGAAGGTTTTGAGTGGGCACGTGTATGCATAAAGGAAAAAGAGGCAGATTACACACCCTTGTAACTTTTTAAAAAATTACTTACTACCCCACCCCCTTATAAGTTTATATTCTATAAAGACCCAAACTATAAAATAACTTGGCATACAAACCCTTATCTTAAACACTTAATTAAACACCAACAACTATATATCTAATAACTTAACCACTTAATATAGTTTTGTACATACTTATACTTAGTATATGTATAGTTATAATACAAATAGCCATTCAATTATTTATACTCTTTACAATTCTTATTTGATAGCATTATATAATAATATGTTTATTAAATACTCATATTAATTTTAGAAAGTAAGTGACTCAAATAATAATTAACAACTTACACACATAGGTTAACTATAAAGTTAGGTCTACATTATTGGTCTCTTTTTGTCCCACTGCAAGCCACATATTAAATCCTAATTGAAAAGGCCCAAAAGGCCAACTCAATTAGATAATCAGTTAGATACAAAGGGAGAAATATACAAAATATTATTGTGTGTATGACACTATTGTGAAATGGTGTGTATGTGAGTGAGAGATACACTCTTATTCTCCCTTGAATTGATTGAGAGATCACACTTCTTGGGCGTTAGTGAAATTGGAGTGAAGATTAAAAGTGTTTCCAAGTGCTTCTAATCTTTGTTTTGAAATTCATCGCTTCAAGGTACGCTATCTTGTTTTTGAATTCTGAAATTTACATAGTGTATGTTATCAATTGCGAATGAAGTAGATTCGTTTATTTTCCACTGCATATGTTTTGCATGCGAATACATTTACTTTTCCAACATTAGCAAAAAGACCCAGAGATGTTTTAGTGGATGATAATGACAAATGGGTTAGCATTCACGAAGATTTGTTCATTTTCTTCTCTACCTCTCAGTATAAGCACGTTTTTTGAAAAAACTAATAAACTTTTTTTTTAATTTAATTAGATTTTATTGTTTGTTTTTAATTATTTTTTTTTCAAACTGTTTGTAGATTTTTTTTTTTTTTAATTAAAATGCTGGTTTAAAAAAAGTATATATTTGAAATGCTAACATGGTATTTAAAAAATGTAAAGTTATTTTTTTAAATTTTTTTTAAAGGCCACTTTAGCGTTTAATGTGCCAGTAATGTACTTAATTTGCCATATAAGTAATTTCCGTTAGTGGACCAAAATAATCCATGTTTTTCATTTTGAAGACTAACAGTGGTAAAAATAGAAAGGTAGAGACCAAAATAGAAATGAGGCCAAAATGTATGGACCAAAAATGTATTTACGCCTTTTTATCTTTATTTTGAAGTGCAATAATTGTGGTTCAATTTTACATTTTCAACCATCAAATACAAATTGACATGAAGGGGAATTGGCTGGTCCATTGAAATTTGAAAGCAAGCTAGAGACTGAGGCCTTCTAGCCACTCCCACTGTAGTCCCACAATTATGGTCGTGGGACACATCACACATCCATTAGGTTTGGTGGATTTTAGAATTACACCTTTTTTAACCAACTAGCCCTTGCATTCTTTGGACTTGTCCCGACCTATGATGTCTTTTGGCAATATCGATTTTTTTTTAGAGATAGTTTTGACCTATAGTATTTGTGGATGATGATTGTTATTATAAAAGATTTTACCAATTAAACTAACTAAAACTTACTTAGATGAGTTTATTCCCATTTGTTTTCACTATAATTTTAATGACTTATTTATAGATATAGTGAAATTGTTTATATTGTTTAAAATTATTTTCTATATTTAGTTTTTTTCTATATTATTATTTTTTAATTCTAAAATGAGTTATTTTTTAAAAGGTATTTTCTAAAAAAATATTTGATTATTTGTGTGTTTGGTAGCAACCTTGAAAATAAGTTCAAAATTTTTGAATCTTTAGTCTTTTGTTTCGAGATGTATGAGATAAAGTTTTTTTTTCAAAAAATAAAAAAATAAAAAACGGAAAACAACCTTTAAAATATATCATGAGTTTTCCATTGATTAATTTTTCTATGCTCGGAAACGTGAAAAACTATCTTCACTATCTTTGCATCGTACACACTGATAAAGTATGAAAATTAGTAGGCTGAAATACTTCGGGCTATGGTAATGGTTGTAAGTCCTGAAAAGAAAGAAAGAACTATCAAAGATGACCGTGTGACCCGGCTAAGGACCTTCTGATGGTTAAATTAGTTTTCTCTCTAGAATACAAGGATGGAAAAATAATGAATGGTAGGCTTACCTTGGATGAATGAGATTTGCTCCTTTTATCAAAAGTTAGAAGTGGGTCTACTTGTTTGGATCCACCATCATCGTGGGTGATGTGGGTAATTAATGGAGAAAATGAGATTTACCAAGAGTTTTGGAGAATTCTTCTTAGGATTTACCAAGTATAATTCAGTCGCTCATGTACCTATCGTCCATAGAGGATTTCCTTCAAACTGAACCATCTTGTTATTAATGGACAGGCACTATTCATGCATTCTGTCATTCTTAGATTTCTTTCTTTGGACGTGGTCAGGCCATGGACGACAACCAAGAACGTGTTAACCATAATTGATCTTTATCACATACCATTGGGATACTATTTATGAATTTGACTTGACACGTAAAACATTCAGTTAGTGTATTGCAGAGCCAGGATTTTTTGTTTGGGACGGCCAAATTGTAGTACTCAAATATTAGACAATAGTCAAGACAGACAATCACGTACATGCGTAAACACACATATATACACAGTAATATTTTAATAATACAGTAAGTTATAATTTATAAATATATTATATACAAAAATATCAACTTTGACATATATATTCAAGAGATAATTTTTTAGAAGAATTCATTATTTTTTAAATTCCAATGAGTATATTTTTTCAAAAAATTCCAATGAGTATAAAAAATATTTGTTTTAATTTGGCCACCGCGGCAGCGTGTTTTGTGTCCAAAGTGCAGAAACGATGGATGGTTAGACTTTAGAGATTAAATTGGGTGAGTTTTACAATGAGGGAGGAGAAGAGGATGAACTGCAGGTTATACTTATGGAGGTAGTGAAGGGATCCAGATCAGGCCAAAAGGTTGATAAAAATCATTCTTTGTTATCACTCAGTGGCAATATGCACTAAATTGCAATGCTGCCCAACATATATTGTCTCAATTTACTGCTTTATTAACAAAATTTTGAACATAAATAACTTCAAGCTTACTACGGTAAAACAATTTGAGTATTATTTAGACTCCAGTTCTCATGATTCTCCTAATTCGGCCTAAGCTCATTTTCTCTTTTAACTATTTAAGTGTTATCACGAATAATTATACCTACGTCAAAAATTAATTGGTGTTTAAACTTGATGATAGATAAGAATTAAATGAATAGATCGCATAAGTTAAAATATTATCCTATTTAAAAAAATTAAAAAAAACTCTTAATTGTTTAAAATTCATTTTTATTTTTATTTACTCATTTCTTAGGAAAAAAAACTACTATCACTATTTTTTCTCTGTACCACCTTTTTAATAGATATTGGTAATGGCGATCTTAAATAATTATTATGGAAGTGGTGGTGTTCTAGTACAATCATTTTTGAAGAATATCCCCTGCTAAAAAGGAGTTGTCAATTTGTCATTTGGTGTAGTAGGAATATTTAACATCTATTGGAAATATATATTGAAAATTGCTCAAATTAATTAATAAAAGTGTAAATCAAATACAATAATATCAATGCGATGAAATAAGAATGTAGAGAACAAGAATTTATTGATAGTCAAGGAATGGAACTGAATTTGCTATCCTTAAGAAGTGATTTCACCCCGACTATTATAATATTTGGGGCAAATGGCTCTGACAGTTGCTTTCTAGGATATATTGGCAACTCTGTTAGTGTGCACTCACAAATAGAGCTTTGAACTCGTCATAGGATACTCAATCAAAATTTTCAAGTATTTGAGAGAGGGAAAGATATTAGATTTCGTTCTATATTGATCTTTTTGGAACTAGTCTTATATAGAAGAACTGACTTACATATAATAAGAAATTACCCACACTCACGCAATTGACTGGCTCCATTTGAATTTGCTCTCCATGAAAAACCCCCCCCAATACAAGATGAATTTCTACTATAGTCTAATCTGTTGGTAGAGTGACCATCGCACCAAGGGTGTTAGTTTTATGAACATTGAAAGTTGTGACTTTTTCAAGAGTAAATAAGGAAAGAACGAAATGATAGAGTTTTGGAGATTCTTCCAACAAAAGAGGGATTTAAGGGATTTCATCCCTTTGATAACGTTGCTACCAAAATCACAGGATTTAAGAAAGGAAAGAGAAGATTTTAGGGGATTTTTTTCTGCTCTCCACATACTAGCTGACTTAATAAGTCGTGGGCTTGGGCTGAATCCAAACACAAAGTTGGGCTTCTAAAGCAATGGGTTTAGAAAAGTATTAAATATATCTAACATCTACTTTACATGGGTTTGAGCTCCATACTTGTGGGATCTATCTCCCACGTGAGAGAGATGATGTATGTAGTCGTTATTTAAAATGAAATTTCAGTCAAGTTGCAATTTACAAACAAAAAGTGTGGTATAGAATAATTTTACTTTTTAAAGTTTCAAATTTTGGATATTAAATATCGTTTGAATTTAAGCCCTTCCGACCATGTGCTATAATAAGGTGTTCGTTAAATGACATCTCAACTTCAAACAACATAGTTTTACGAATCTAAATTTTGAAATTTTAGGAGATAAAATCAAAATTACTCTATACTTTAAGGGTGTAAATTACTATAAATTCCAAATAATATATGACATGGTTTTAATAAGATTCAAAACAACATAGTTTTGAATAAGAAAAGATGTAGTTTCGAGCTTAGTTGGCACTTGATGAACACTACATCACAATGGATTGATAGAATGACTTAAATCTAAACAACATGTAACATTAAGGGTATAAATCAAAATTTTGAAACTTGAAGGGGAAAAATCAAATTTATACAAAAATTTAAGGGGGGGAAAAGTTAATCCAAACATATTATGCATTCAATGTATTAGAAGTAAATCAGCAATAAAAATAAAATAAAATTAAAACACAATTGGAATTAGTTATTAGATAAAAAAAACCAAATAGATCTTATCTAGAATTACCACAGAAGCCGACATTTTCTCCACCAAAAAAAAAAAACCATACTTAACCATTAAGATATTAAAGAAACGTTCCTTAATAGGAGTGTATTGTTGTCGGGGACACTCCATATATGAATGGAATGTACGAGAGAGAAATATCATCAGATAAACCGAGAGGAAAGAAGATGGAAAAAGAAAATGAAAGAAACGGTCTACCCTGCGTTGTAGACATATCAGTATTACCAGAGGGATGCATATCGGACATAGTTTCATTGACCACTCCTAAGGATGCTTGCTCAGCATGTGCGGTTTCTCCTATATTCCGTGCGGCTGCCGAGTCCAACGCTGTCTGGGAGAGGTTCTTGCCGTCCGACTATCAAGCCATCATTGCTCGATCATCATCATCATTGGATTCCTTGAACTTCTCTTCAAAGAAACATCTGTACCTCAGTCTCTCCGATAACCCCATCTTAATCGACGACAATAAAAAGGTACCATATTTTAACAAAACAATTCCCACAATATTAGTAAGTAATATGGGGTCGTTTCAAATTCATACATGTTTATAACCTTGGGGGTTGGGCACTTGGGCTGGTGGTTTCCAATTTCAAGTTTGTGAGATTTATGGAGAAAAATTGAAAAATAATACCAAATTTCAAACAATTTAGAAAATTAATATCTCGAGTTTAAGCAAAATATGGATCATTGAAGTCGAGTTTCTAAAACTCGATTTATTATAGTAAAATCGACTCTCTTAAAATAGAGTTGTTTAGAGTTTGGTGTTATTTTTCAATTTTTGCCAGATTTATAAAGTTCAAAGTTTGAAATCTCTAGTCAATATGTGGGACCAACGACTCATTATAATTACCTGATAGGATTGGGTGGGTTGATTTCACTATGGGCTCACTAAATTGTGTTTTTGGTTAAATTGGTTTGAATTAGTTATGTGAGCATGCTTGAATTTAGTTAAATACGGAAGAGAAGAAAGGAATAATAAAAACAAAGAACAAATGGAGCCGCTAACTATGAGTTATCCAATTCCATGGTCATTTATTCTGAATAGATAAAACTATATTTTAACATTTTAAAGGAGAGATAGAGTGAAAACATGTTTGATAATTTACTCATTGTTTAAAAACTTTAGAGCGATTAAGAAATGATAAATTTCATCATTCAACCATTATTCCAACCTTTTATGCTCATCTTTTTTTTTTTTTTTCCTTTTTTTTTTCTAGCAGTGTTTTTTCTTGGACAAATTGAGTGGTAAGAAATGTTACCTTCTTTCTGCAAGGGACTTGTGCATTGTATGGGGTGACACTCCTCAGTATTGGAGATGGGTTTCTCAATCTGAATCCAGGTCTCTACCTATTCTATTTTATACTCTTTTTTTTTTTTTTTTAAATTAGGCTTTTTATTTAATTCTTAATAATGTACATGTTAAAACTAAGCAGGTTCCCGGAGGTAGCTGAACTAAATTATGTGTGGTGGTTTGAAATCCGTGGCAAGATGAGTACTTCCATGCTGTCTCCAAAAACAAACTATGCTGCTTACCTTGTGTTCAAGTTGATAAGGAGTGCCTCTGGATTCAACCCTCCTCCAAAGGCTTCAGTTGGAACTACTGGAGGAGTTGAAGATTATAAACAAACAGTTTGTTTGGGCCTGCCTGCAAGGGAGCCAAGGCAGCAACACCAGATTGTACTGTCACCGCAACAGCAGCACAATTCGCATCCAAAGCAAAGAAAAGATGGATGGCTAGAAATTAAGTTGGGGGAGTTTTTCAATGAGGGAGGAGAAGATGATCAACTGCAGATTAGACTCATGGAGGTAGAAGCTGGTACCTTGAAGTCTGGCCTCATTGTTGAAGGGATCGAGATTAGGCCAACAAAGGGTTGATCAAAATAGTTTTCTTAAAAAAAAAAAAAAAAATCACAAAATGGCATTGATACACTAAATTGCAATACTGTGAAACTTCTATTGTCTCAATTTCTTGCTTTATTGACACAATTTTGCACATAAAAACGTGAAGCTAACTTCGATCAAACCAGTAGTCTTATGGTCTCCTAATTCTGGCTGCCCATTTTTCTATTTTAACCCCTCCAACATTTCTTAGTCATTGTTCTTGACTTTTGGTTACTGTTTGAGCTATCATTAAGCCTCAAAACTGTTTGTCTCACTATAAACTAGATATTTATGCTCTTTCTGTTTATTGATAGAACCATTAGTCCCAAATTTCTACAAATCTACTGGTATAATCAATAATGGTAAAAACAAAAGCATTAGACCATACCCAATGACTCTAAAAGCACCACAATTTTTAGGAAATATTTCTCAGTTGTCAAGATGGCAAATTATTAATGGTAGATAAATAAAATGATATTAATAATTAATCAAAATGATATTTATAATTTTTTTTTTCTCAAAAAAAAATCAAAATAAAACTTATCAATACTTGCCAACTCAATTGTTGCGAAAATTATATTGTAGCATTACTCAACTGTAACTCACCTACTAATCAGTCTAATCTCCACATCAACGCCAGCATGGGCATCTTAGTATTAAGAGCCATAAAAATAGTTGAAATCAATTATAATCTTAGGACGAGTGAGAGAGTGACCCCTATGCGTGCTAAGGCTTTTTTTTTTTTTTTTTAATAAAAAAATTACCAGCTTGTTAAATAGATTTTGATGACGGTCCATCTACCTTGATTTTTTATTTTATTTTTTTGGATAAGATACCTTAATTGCTATGGAAGAGTTTGTAATTGCATACAATTATTTTAGAAGATGATTCTTTTTTCTTTTTTTGATAAGAAGAAGATGAATCTTAATTTGTTATTGAGGAAGTGGTATTTGATGTAACCGGATATATGACATTTATCTCACATGTGATTGGGTCCTATGGTCATATAAATTTAAAAAAAAAAAAAAATGCAAATTACACCCATCTTTCAAAGTTTCAAATTTTAGATCGTTACATTGAGTCTTTAGAGTTGTATATCATTTGAATTAAAGCTCCTGTCCATGTGTCATAATGAGGTATTCCTTAAGTACCATCTCAACTCAAAACAACCTAGGTTTATGGATCCAAATTTTGAAACTTTAGGAGAATAAAATTAAAAATTACCATAAACTTTAAGAGGATAAATCGCAATATAGACTAAATAATATATGACAGAACTTTGCTAGGATTCAAAATAACATAGTTGTGAATGACAAAAGATGTTTAAGCTTATTTGACATTTGACAAACACTTCATCATGACACATTGACAAAATGACAAATTCAAACAATAAATAAGATTAGAGGTATGAATAAAAACTTTAAAACTTTTTGGGGCACAATCAAATTTATACCAAACTTCAAGGGTGTAGATTACAATTTAGTCTAACAAATAACCATGGAGACCTAATGGATTTAAATAGTATAAGTTTATTTTTAAAATATAACCCTTAATTTTTCCTTACTTGATTTTTTTTTTTTTTTTTTGGTTGAATAAATACTTTATTACTCAACCCAACATAGGGGGGATAGAATAGAACTCGACCAAATTTCATCTCTATCCAAAACTTGCAAAATAAAAAAGAGAAAATTTGAGATGAGAACTGGCCTAATCCAGCTTACAAGAACTGTCCATTGGGCTAAAAGATAAACAAAGACATTGCCCTTCCCACAAGCAAAAGAAAATTTTACATTGGTAAAAAACTTTATAAAATACAAAATGTCACCACGTAAAACTTTAGTACTCCAATGGGGATTAACATCTGCATTACAAAGTGACTCAATAACATTCCAACTCCCTCTAGTATAATATTCTCATAGCCTTCACTGGCAACAAGTTAAATGGCACTCCATGCTGCTTTAACTTCCCCCACCAAGGGATTGCGGGGAACAAACTGGTCAAACCAAGCTTGCAAGGTATTGCCCATTGAATCTCTACTTACAACTGCTACTGTGGTTTTTTCCATCCTTATTGCGGCATCAAAGTTTAGTTTAATCCAACTGGATGAAGGTAGAGAAGAGGCATCTTTATTGGGCCTCATGGACTGCTCACTCGAAGCCCGCTTGATGTTTAATTGATGTTTTTGTGCAACTACGGTGGCAAGATTCGCATTATCGTGCAATGCAATATAAAAAACATTCCATTAGTATGTGCCAACTGCGGTTTATATAAAAATAAAATATAAAAAAAGTATGTGCCAGCTGCCGAATATCATTACATTACACGCGGATCATAAGGCTTAGTAATGATTAAAAAACCAGTTTATTCACGTTTAATAAATCTTAATATTATGTAATTTTTTAACAAATATTTTTATCATATAAAATTCTAATGAAAGAATGCTACATAGACATATATATTTAAGGTTGATTCATTCATGGTATATATAATTATGATTAAGTTGCTTTATCACAAAATATTTTTAACAAAATATTTTAATAAATTAAATGTGAATCTTATAACGTGCATCTCATAATAACATATAACAATAGAATAATATGAATCTCATAAAAAAAATTTATCAATTAAAAATCACTAAAATTATGAACATAAAACATAAAGACAAACAAATAGAATAAATACTAATTCCTTAAAAGAAAACTTATAGTGAGTTGAGGAAATTACATAAATAATCTTTGATATTTGAAGAATAATAGGATTACAACTTTCTTTCGAAATTAGGTAGAGACTCGTGCTGATAACGTGTTATGAAAAAGAAAAGAAATATGCAACATCAACGATAGGAAAACAAAACAATTTTATAATTAAACAATAAAAATTATTGACAAAAAGGAAAAAAAGTATAGGCAGATAAAAGACAATAAACATATAACATCAATCATAGGAAAACTACAAAATTATATAATTAAACAATAAAAAATTTACACAAAAAGGAACGACAGTATAGGTAAATGAAAGAAAGCAGTAATCAAACCTTAGGAATGGTTAGAATTCGTTTTACAAAGCATAAACCAGGACCATGAAAATTGTAAAGACAAGTACAATCGGAATATTTGGAGAACCTCTTCTTATATAAGATACAAAAATACTCAAATACATGCATCATTAATATCAAAAGATTCTTTTGAAATTCTATGTGGAAAAGGGAGGTGAACTTGAAAATACGTGGGTGTGGAAAAGGAAGGTGAACCGAAAAAGGGGGTGAATCTGAAAATATATGGGTGTGGAAAAGGGAGGTGAACTTGAAAGAAAGGGAGGTGAACTTAAAAATACGTGCGTGTAAAAAAGGGAGGTGAACCTAAAAATACACTGGTGTGAAAAAAAAAGGAAAAAAAGAAGCATATCGAAATTACAAATTAGACTCCAATTTCGTATTTACATTGACACGTGGCACAACAATAGATTAGAATTCTAATTTAGAATTCTAATTAGAGTTTCTCTCTGCTTTACCTATTATATATATATATATATATATATATATATATATATAGACTAGTATGTAACTCTTTGCGTATGTGCATATGCACAAGAACATTTAAAACCAATCATAATTTTATATATATATATATATATATAATTTGAAACCCAATTGGATCTAGACTTTTTAGTTTTTGCACCCAATAATTCACTTGCCATAAAAATTAAAAAATTAGATGGGGCACATGGCATAAAATTGAACTTTAATTAAAATTCAATTTAAAATCTAATTGAATTTAGACCCTTGATTTTTACACCTAATAATTCACTTGACACAAAAATTAAAAAATTAGACGAGACACATGACGCAAAATTAGGCATGATTTAGAATCTAGTTGGATTTAGACTCTTCAATTTTTGCACCCAATAATGCACTTGTCACAAAAATTAAAAAATTATATGAGGAACATGGTACAAAATTGAACTTCAATTAAAATTCAATTTAGAATCTAATTGAATTTAGACTCTTTGATTTTTGCACTCAATAATTCACTTGACACATAAATTTAAAATTAGATAAGACACGTGGCATAAAATTATACTTCAATTTAGAATTTAATTGTATTTTCTCTTGGCTTCACTTATTATTATATATATAGATATTAGAATAAGTTAAATAAAAACCAAATGATTTATATCTACCGTAGGATATTGCACCTAATGTAATATATATATATATATATATAAGGTTTTTTTTTTTATAGATATATATATATATATATAGGTAAAATTTAGAGAAAATCCAATTAGATTCTACAATTGTGTAGGTAAAATTTAGAGAAAATCCAATTAAATTCTACAATTGAAGTCCAATTTTGTACCATGTGTCCTAAATCATTTACTTTTAGAGAGAGTTTTATTATTTCTTAATTTTGGAGTCAAATGTGAGATCAAATTATAAATATTCATCCAAGTGAGTTATTGCATACCAAAACCAAAATGTCTAGAATTAATGAATATATAAAAAAAAAGAACAATTTACATTTTCTACCTAATAATTTTCTTACAAGACTTTTTAAAGAGTTAAAAAAAATATAAGAATGACAATCAATAATATTTAAATTATATATATAAGAATTATACTATGCATCTTAATATATATTTTTTAAGTATAACCATACATATGCATAAGGTTACAAGCTCCTAATGGCTAAGATTGAGAATTAAAAAAAAAAAAAAATTCAACCATTGAATAAATAATAAAAGTGAAAGTGGTAAAAAAAGTTGTGAATAAGTTGGTAATTGAACCAGGAGTATTGCACATAATCCTAATTCTTAGTCTAGAATTACTTTCAAAAGTTTATTAATTCCTTGAATCCTTTTTATATTATTTAAATTAATTTGAAAGCATACCATAACAAGATTGAAGGCCCTAGAACATTTAATCAATCCAACTGTTCTTCTCCCCCAAAAAAAGAAAATCAAATCGACCAGTGGGCTACCTTTGCAATTTGGCCAAAATTTTCTTATCTTAAATTGAAGGTAATGAAATTAGGATTTCCATTGGGTTGTCAATCTAGTTTACTTGGATTCCCATAATAAAAAAATAAAAAAAAATAAAAAAAAAGAGAGGAAGGCCTACTTTATTTGTTTTGCAAGGTATATAAGTGGTTTTAAATAAAAGGAACTTTGATTGCTGGCCAAGGGATAGTTCTAAACAAATCATGAGGAAGCAGGTGTTTTACTTTTTTCATGAAACAAAATTTTTTTTTCTTTCAAACTTTATATTTTTTTTTTTTAAAAAAATCATTTTTCTAGTTAATTAGTAGCGGCTCTAGGAATTTTTTCCAGGGTAGTCCTTAAGAAGCATAAATAACACAATCTAATACAATCTAATAATAAGAGAAATTCATATATTGACAACGACAACAAAAAAAAAATAATAATAATAAGCAAATACATAAAGTTTTACAATTTTCTTCTACAAGTTTTCATATTTGAAATCGTTGCATAATAGTCTCATTATCGAGAACAGGTTGACAAGGGTCTTTTTATAAATAAAATATTCTTATTTCATCATGATCATCAGTATGATAAGATGATATCTTTTCTCATAGCCTAAAATCTGAACAAAGATTTTCTAAGTTAAACTCAACACGAACTTGCTTAGAAGATGAAGATGAAGATGAATCTTGAAAAGGAGATGAATCTTGAGTACGTAATTTTCTTATAAAATATTTGTTCATGATACTAGTGAAGAATAAATAATAAATTATAAGTTCATTTGAAATATTAATAAAATTATTAATTATTGTTGTTTAGTTTTTTCATTAGTTTTCTTTGCCTAACATAATTTAAATTTTTGTCTTTTATAATGTCTTATTCACTAACTTTTAATGCCTCTACTACCTTAATCTAAATATCCAATGCCACAGCTGGCCCTATCCACCCCTACTCAAGAGATAAGAGCCAGCGCCAGCCAATCAACACAATTTAACAATTACATTACATACAGACTATACATTCATACACTTACACAAAACATTAAAGAATTATAAAACATACACAAAATGACAAACTCACAAACCAATAAAGTCAAATAAAGGCAATTAGGCAGAGATATTCAATTGAATAAATTCTAAAGAGATTCAAAGAACTAGGTTTTTTTAGTTTCAAAGATAGAGAGAGAGAGAGAGACCGATCCAGAGTAAAGAAAACATAGAGAAAAAGAGAGAGAATTGAAATACCTTGATAGGTGGCACCACGGTAGCATGTTGAGGCCAGGTCTCACCAAGGCAATCTTCAATCTGGATAGGTTACACTGCTACACATTAAGAACTCAGAACTGGAGAGGCTGGCTGGGCTACCTCTAGTGCTGCCCTGGGCCAACTGATCTCGCTATTGCCATCGCCGCTCTAGGATCGGGGCGATAGCGGGTAGCACGTTGAGGTCGGTTACTACTAAGGACTGAGGTTCTTATTTCCTTTTAGGTTAGGAATTATTTTGGTTTAAACTTTGATTCAATTGGCAATGAGGATTGATGGGGTATTTAGTTTATAAAAATTTATGTTGGGTGCAACAGTTTGGTAAAGTAGCATTGCCACGTGTCGTGCCTTATACCAAGGCGGCAAGGGCAATTCCGAGGAGATCCTACCTTCGGATGAAGGGCCACGTCAGCGGTATGCCACCAGAGGAGAACGTACTATAGAGAAATGGGTTAGGGGCGAAGGTTAGCCCTAACTTGTTGAGGGGATAGTGGCTGCCACCCCATTTAATGCATCTTACCAAACCTCCTGGCCACATTTATATGGATAAGATCCTTGAATAGTGCTGCCTTGGTTGTTGCATCTCACAGGGGTTCTAAGAAGGTGTCTAATGGGACTAGCACTTAAGTGGTGGTCTACATGATCAACAAATGGAAGGCCAGGATCATCTAAAAGGGTCTATATAAGACAAAAGGTACCCCAGAGAGAAGGGATCGAAAAAAGAGTAGAGAAAAACACTGTAGCACAAAAAACTAAAACTGTAAACAAGTCCCAGAATGATATATTCAAGAACCAGTCTCCTCAAACTAGGCCAAGGAGAATTTTTTTGCACAATATTGTGATTTCCTTTTGTCTTTCCTAGTTTCCTTGTTATTTTTTGGCCCATAGTGAATGTTATCTAACTTATAGAAGCCTAGCCTTATAGCCCACTCTCTAGAAATTCATTGTGTTCGGCTATTTAGGCCTAGGTTCTTAAGTCGTTTGGGCTCAGGAGCTAAATCTAGTCCCTACAATTGGCATTGTCTTTGGGAAGGCTTGAACTTTAAGGCATTCAGTGTTTAACTATGGTAGGCTTAGGGCTAAACATGGAGGAGTCTGTTGGCTCTCAGCGCTAGGACCACTTCCTCAACCTTGAACAAAGAAGGGATAAGGAGGTTATTATGCATACCACACATACTATCAAGTGCCAATCTCATGGTGGGGGCTATATCTCTCATGAGGAAAACACTAGAAGCATGTAGCTAGAAGTCGACCGCCTTTGCAGGAGGCTACACTGTGAGAGGCGAAAAAGGACTCCCTTACATTCCAACCACAATTCTAAAGATAACAGAGATGGTAGCTACAGTCTCAAATCAAGGGCTCCCCTTAGCGGGTCTTTCTCAAAGGATGAGGAGTGCCATCATAAGTGCAAAATAAGTGCTCATCCCATGAAGGCCTAGGAACGACAACATGAGCAGAGCATTGAACCAAATCTCCAAGTAACCCTTCAAGCGTAGAATCAAGGCAGGAAGACTCCCTCGCCAGTTTACTAAACCCACATTTACTATGTACAACGATAGGACGTACCCCGTAGAGCATGTGAGCCATTTCAACTAGAGAATGGCTATACATTCCAAGAACGAGGCTCTAATGAGCAAGGTGTTCCCCTCCAATTTGGGATCTATGGTGAAGAGATGGTTTGACAGCCTGAAGGAACACTCTATTGGCTCCTTTAGGGAGCTTACTCAGGCATTTGGAGCTCGTTTCGTCACTTGTAACAGGGTTCCTCGACCTTTGGACTCACTATTGTCCATGACAATACGTGAAAGGGAGGCCCTGAGAATGTATTTTGACAAGTATTGGGAGATGCTCAACGAGAATGACGAAAACTTCAATGACGTGGCCATAAGAACCTTTAAGGTTAGCTTGCTCCCCGAGCATGACTTAAGGAATTCCCTGACCAGAAATCCTGTTGGAATCGTGCACTAACTCATGGATTGCATTGATGAGTATAAGCGGATTGAAGAGGACCAGTAACAAGAAAAAGGAAAGGCTGAGGTGATCCCCCAGGAGCGGAGTGATTTCAAGTTGGACAGATACAATAACAATAGACCTCAGAGGGATTTTGCTAGGCCCTCGGGTCTGGCTGTTACCTAGGCAGTTAGCACTGTGTTTCGAGAGCCCGTGCACTAGGTCATAGAAAAGATTAAGAATAAGCCATACTTTAAATGGCCAAATAAGGTGAAAGGAGACCCCACAAAGCGCAACTAGAGTCTCCACTACCAATATCACCAGGAGTGTGGGCACACCACCGAGGACTGCAGGACTTTGTGGAACCATCTAGAGCAGCTGGTGCAGGTAGGAAAGTTGAAGCAATTCCTGTATCAACCTAATGAACAAGGAGGCCAGCCCGCAGTCTTCTAAACCCCCACTAGGTACAATTAGCGTAATCTTTGCCACTTCGAGGAGAACTGGCTCATTACCATCTAGGGTAATATCCATAGATCGGCCACCTACCGAGGACTTAACTCCTGGTCTGAAGAAGAGTAGGGTGAAAGTTCGACCAGCCTTGAGCTTTTCCGAAGAAGATAAAATTGGAACCTCACAACCACATGATGATGCCCTAGTGGTTACCCTAAGAATTAGAGGGGTACAACGTAAAAAGGGTGCTGATAGATCAAGGTAGCGGCGCAGAAATCATGTAACCCAATCCATATGAGAGGCTAAGACTAAGGCCAGAGGACCTAACTAGCTACGATTCCCCTCTGGTGGGTTTCGATGGAAAGATTGTTATCCCAAATAGGCAAATCAGACTACTTGTGCAAGTGGGATTAGAAGTAGTAGAGGTGGATTTCATTGTGGTGGATGCCTACTCCCTTTACACCGCCATTGTGGTGAGACACTGGCTTCATGCCATAGAGGGCATCTCCTCCACCCTGTATATGAAAGTGAAGTATCCATATAAGGATCGGATCGAAGAGTTGGTTGGAAGCCAATCTATGGCTAAGCAATGTTTGGTGGCTGCAATTAGACATAAATTCAGAAGGGAGCCTTCGACCCCTGCGGGTAGGGTTTATAACAATCAAAGGCGCTAGTGGTATTCATGGATGTGGTGGAAAATGAGGTAGAGTGCGAGCAACTGGAACGGGTTATTGTTGGGGACGATGAGAAAAAGTTCTTTCAAGTCGGTGTTCAACTCCTTTCTCAGGAATGGAGGAGCTAATAGATTTTCTTAAAAGAAATGTTGACGTATTTGCATGGAACCCTTACGAGGTTCCAAGGGTGGATCCGGACTTAATTTGCCACTGTTTAAATATCAATCCATCTGTCGCCCCAAAAAACAACCACCTCGACGCTCATCCAAGGAACATTCTGATATTGTTAAAGAAGAAGTGCTCAAATTTAAGTGGGCTAGAGCCATAAAGGAGGTGTTCTACCCTGAGTGGTTGGCCAACATGGTGGTGGTAAAGAAGAAAAGTGGAAAATGACGAGTGTGTGTGGACTTCATGGATTTAAATAAGGCTTGCCCAAAGGGCCCCTTCCCTTTGCCTTGGATAGACTAGCTAGTGGATGCAACTGTGGGCCATCCTCGAATGAGCTTCCTAGATGCCTTCTAGGAATGTCACTAGATACCGTTGGCCTTGGAGGATTAGCAAAAGACTTCCTTTGTCACGCCTACAAGGAATTACCATTATAAGGTAATGCCATTCGGGCTGAAGAACACAGGGTCTACTTATCAGAAGATGATGACCAGAATGGTCGAACCACAGATAGGCAAATGTATTGAAGTCTACATAGAGGGAATGGTAGTAAAGAGTAAAGTGAAATCCGAGCCAGTAAATGACCTTGGAAATATCTTTGGAATATTAAGGAAATACAAGCTACGCCTCAATACTTCAAAGTATTCTTTTGGTGTTGGCTCTAAGAAGTTTCTAGGGTATATGGTCACCCATAGTGGGATTGAGGTCGATCCTAATCAAATTAAGGCAATCAGCAACCTGTAACCCCTTCGAAACCCTAAGAAAGTCGAGTAACCTACAGCCCCCTTAAAATCCTAATCAGCAAATAGGTGTTGGTCTTTCTCCCAGTTGTTGCATAAGTGGAAGGGATTTAAGTGGAAGGAGGAATGTTCCTCGGCCTTTCGGTAGTTGAAGGAATATCTTTCTCGGCTACCCATTATGTCCAAACTCGAGGAGGATGAGGTTATGTTTGCCTACATCGTAGTAGCATCGCATGCGGTGAGTCTAGTACTGATACGAGCCGATAATAGGGTGCAAAAACCAGTCTACTATGTGAGTAAATCACTACACAAGGTAGAAGTCCGTTATCTACCCCTAGAGAAGGCCATCTTGGCAATTGTACACGGTACACGAAAGCTCCCGCATTACTTACAAGCATACATGGTTGTGGTTTTAACCTAACTCACTCTTCGATCACTGCTTCGAAAAGCGGATTACACAAGGAGGATTGCAAAGTGGGGGACAATTCTAGGGGCTTTCAATATCAAATATATGCCATGCACTTCCGTAAAGGGCCAGATCCTTGCGGACTTAGTGGCCGAGTTTGCTAAACCTTCGTTAGTAGAAAACGAGGAGATGCCAGACATGGATGGAAAATCAGTTGGGATGTTCGTTGTACAAGAGCTTCCATCGTGGAACGTGTACATGGATGGTGCAGCCAATCAGAGGAGATCAAGAGTGGGGCTAGTTGTTGTGTCTCCCAAGCGGATCACCATTGAAAAATCCTTAAGGCTGAGCATCTCGGCCACAAACAATGAGGCTGATTATGAGGCCCTGTTGGTAGGAATAGCTATGGTACAAAAGATGGGAGGACGAACAGTGGAGATACTTTCAAACTTAAGATTGGTCGTAGGCCAAGTGAAGGGAGAGATGGAAGCCAGAGGCATAAGAATGTAGGACTACTTGAACCAAGTCAGGCACTTATAGGCAAAGTTTGAGTTCTTCTCCCTACAACAAGTCTCGAGGAGCAGAAACAAGCATGTTGACTCTCTTGCCACTCTTGTAACCTCCTCGGCGCAAGGTTTACCTCAGGTGATCTTAGTCGAAAATCTATACAAGCCTGCTGAAAGGGAATGGAAGAAGGTCCTTCTTCACCAAATTAGGGTAGGGCCTAGTTGGATCGATCTTATTGTGCTATTTCTTAAGGATGACATTTTGCCTAAGGAAAAGGGGGAGGCTGATGAAGTATGAAGAAAAGCCCCTAGGTTTTGGCTGTTCGAGGATGAAAAGTTATACAAACATTCTTTCTTTGGGCCGTATTTGTTGTGCATTCATTCTGAGGTGGTGGACTCCCTCCTAGAGGAATTGCATGAGGGGATTTGTGGAAGTCATACAAGGGGCAGGTCACTGTCTCACAAGACCCTAACCTAGGGGTGCTAGTGGCTAAATATGCAAAGGGACACATAAGAATATATGAAAAAGTGTGACCCATGTCAAATATATGCCATGAACATCCACTAGCCAAAGGGTGCCCTTAATCCCTTGTCTAGCCCTTCGCCCTTCGCTCGTAAATGGTCTCAAAAAGAGGTTAGATAATGCTAAGGGCAAATGGGTAGAGGAACTGTCCCATGTACTTTGGACATATAAAACCACCCCTCGTAGGTCCATGGGTGAGACACCTTTTTCCCTAACTTATGGGGCTAAAGCCAAGATTCCTCTAAAGACTGGATTCCCAACGTTAAGGACAAGTTTGCTCTGGATAGCAATGAAGGATTTCTAAAAAAAATCTTGGATTTTATTGAAGAGCGGAGAGAAAATGTTATGGTCTAGTTGGCATATTATCAACAAATGCTTAAGCAAGGGTATGACTCAAATGTAAAGTTAAGGCTACTAGCCCCTAGAGATTTGGTATTGCGGAAGGTTTTGGGGATGGCAAAGAATCCAGTATGGGGAGAGATAGGACCCAATTGGGAAGGGTCATACTGCATCACCTTGGTAGCTAGGATAAGAGTGTATTTCTTGGAAGATCTAGATGAAAAAAATGTACCACGACTTTGGAATGTAAAAATTTGCGAATGTATTACTATTAATAAAAGTATTTCTGCTGTGTGCTATTTATGAGACTATTTTTTGTCTTCATTATTTTTCTAAGTATTAAACAGAACATTCATCATGCCTGGCTTCTTAAACCACATACCTTGGGTAAATTAATATTCTTCATTATTTCTCTAAGTATTAAACAGAACCTTGGTCATGTCTGGCTCCTCAGATCACACATCTTGGGTAAATTAATACTCTTTATTATTTTTCTAAGTATTAAATTGAATCTTGGTCATGCTTGACTCCTTAGACTACATATCTAAGGTAAATTAATACTCTTCATTATTTCTCTAAGTAGTAAATAGAATCTTGGTCATGATTGGCTCCTCGGACCACATACCTTGGGTAAACAAATACTCTTCATTATTTCTCTAAGTATTAAATAGAACTTTGGCCATGCCTGACTCCTCGAGCCACATACTTTGGGTAAATTAATACTCTTCATTATTTTTCTAAGTGTTGAACAGAACCTCAGCCATGCCCTGGGTAAATTAACACCTCAATTACATCCTCTAAGTGTTAAATAGAATCTCGACCATGTCCTGGGTAAATTAACACCTAGATTAATTCTTCTAAGTGTTACACAAAACCTCGGTCATGCCTTGGGTAAAATAACACTTTGATTAATTCCGCTAAGTGTTAAACAGAACCCCAGCCATGCTTTGGGACCTAGGTTAAGTTTTCTAAGGGTTAAATCTTCTAAGCGTTAACCCCTCCAAAATCAAACAGGGCTCCATCCCTGCTTGCCCCTTAGTGAGGAGTCTCAAACGACCCTTCCTTTGATGTGCGTCCTGTTAAGCATATCTCAGTATCAACATAGCTAGTTAAAGATAAACATCGCAAGAATAGGGAAGAAAGGAAAACAAAACTACATTGGCCATATAATAAAAGTCATCATATGTTCATTATTCCAAAAGAAAGGTACATCTTGTATGAGGCAATATGCCACAACGAAAGGAAATTACGAAAAAAATAAATAGAGATAACAACAACAAAAGAAAGAAGAAAAGATTCCTGAACCAGGTCTTGGCTGGTAGAGGGTCCCCTTTGCTGCTTGGCTAAGAGGTGGGAGGGTCAATTGCCTTGGGATTAGTATCTTTGGCTTTCGTAGCAACATCTCTGACCTTGGCATCAATCTCTTTGGCTTTGATAGCAACCTTTTTGGCCTTGGCATCAGCATCCTTGTCCTTGGCATCAGTGTCTTTGGCTTTGGCAACAACATCTTTAGCCTTGGGATCAACATCCTTAGGTTGGAGGCAGCCTCTGCGTCCTTGGCCTCTGGCGAGGGTCTAACCTCCTTACCGTTACCCTTATGCTCTAGCTGAGGGCCTCCCTGGCCAGCCTTCTTACCTTAAGCCACCTCCACTCCCTAGGCCAGGTCACCAGCCTTGCTAGGTCCTTGGGAGATCTTCAGGGGAGGGAGAAAGGCTTGGGTGGTAGGGAGCTGCTTAAGGGGGGTCAGTGCAAGGGTAGTAGGAAGAGGGAGTGCAACTGAGGCCTCACAAATGTTTGGAGGGAAATACACATTCTCGGCCTTTCTCCACTCTGAGGCGGCAGGGACTCCTGCCAGGTTAAGTACTTCCATCCACACTACTTAGCAATAATCCCTGCACACCTTGTCTAGCTCCTCCGCCAGGCATATCTCAGTTTCTTGCACCCTAAGCTCAAAGGATGCCCGCTCCAAGGCCTACGCGGCTTCCTTGGCAGCCTTAGCAACCTCTTGGGCTTTCTTCAACTCCACTCTCAGGTCCGAGGCCTCCTTCTTGGCCGTCTCCCTCTGTATCTCGATGTAATGCAGCTTTTTGTGTTGCTCCTCGACCTGTGCCTCCGTAGTTTTTAGCCTTGCCTCAACGCTCCTCTTCTCTTTTTCCTCAGCAATTAGTCTAGAGGAAAGCTCTTGGACCTTCTGCTCAGAGGCACCCAATGCCTTGTTGGTCTTGGCTTGAAGGTTGGCCTTGGCCTTGGCTTCATTTTAGGCGTCTTTCACCCACTCCTTAATTGTGAAGACCTCTTCGACAACCTGTGCAGAAATAATAGACCAGTATTTTATTGAACAAGAAGAGAGAGAATGACCCCACCTGATGGTGGTAGAGGATGCATGAAGACTCACCAAGGCCAAGTCCCTCTTCAAGGATAGGAAACGGTCTACAGCCATGTCCTTTAGCAATAGAAGTGGTTGCTCTAAAGCCTTGGTAAGGTAATGGGCGTGCCCTTTTTGGAATTCCCTGATGGAGGAGTTCATTGGAATAGCCACCCCCTTCAGCTTTAGCCGAGGGTTTCATATGGGGTGGTGAGGGCACACCTCGGCCAGGTTGTGATCCTCCCTACTTTCTACTAAGAAGGCCCTCCTTTTGGCCTTGGCTGTCTTATACTGTTTGGGGTCCTTTGAGGAACCAACTCCCCTTCGTCGGGAACATCCTTCCCCTTTATCTTCTTCTTTAAAGGGGCCGCAATGAGGGGGTTGATCGCTGAGGGGAGGAAGGACAGGGGGGGTTGACAACCAGAGGCGCCCTTGGTCACCGACATCTTATTCCTCTCTGAAAGAAGCTCACATAAACTTTTCCTTTGTAAAGGCATCTCCCCTTCTTCCTCCAAGCTGTCATCTATACGTGCAACAATGAACAGGGAAGTATGAACGCCAGAGGACCTATCAAACTCCTCTTCTGAGTCCGAGATGGGGATTGCGGTCTCTCCTTGCTCCTCTTCTTCTTCCTTGAGGTGGAATTGGTCTATCTCCTTCTCAAGCAATAAATCTCAACTGGTGCAATGTCTTCTTGGGCCAAAAATCCTGGCGTTGTAACATCTATCCGAGCTAAACGACGATTGCCTGCTTTAATCAAGTTACCCATGTCTTGGAAGATGTTGGACAAGGGCTCAAAGCCGAGAATAAGGTGGATAGCCCTTAACTGCCTGTCCTCGTTTACAAACACCTCGGACCTTAGAACTTTATTGAGGTCTGCAACGTTGACAAAGCTGACATTGGGTGCCACGTACCTTTTTCTTGCAAAATAGCCGAGAGGCGAAAATTTGGTCAAAATAATGAAACCTTTATCAGGAAGAGACTATGTATTAAAGGAAAGAAGAAAGCAGCAAAACTATGGAACTAATGCCCTCATTGAAATGCTTAAGCAAAGAGTACCCCACCTGGCTCTCCTTCTTGGACTGGGCAGTGAAGGCCGTCATGCTAGTCACTTGAGACGATCAAGATGTCATCTTTCATACCCTTGTTGGACTTGGAGAGGCACGAGACAAGTCTAACAATGGGAGACTTAGATTTAAGGTAATAACTTGAATCCACAAGTGAATGACACTCATACATCCAGACGACATCATGCTAGGAGAGGTCCAATCCCATCTGCTTGTTGAGAGCATCTACATTG
The DNA here is from genome assembly GCA_032878915.1 of Castanopsis chinensis. Classification (NCBI taxonomy): domain Eukaryota; kingdom Viridiplantae; phylum Streptophyta; class Magnoliopsida; order Fagales; family Fagaceae; genus Castanopsis; species Castanopsis chinensis. The sequence goes on from JAVQMG010000132.1 coordinate 26,263,259, forward strand.
CCTAGTACTCTAAATAGGTTGGGCGCACACTGGTGGGGGCAAAGCCTATGGGCTATCAAGTAATCTCTAGTCACCCTTCCCATGGGTATCCTTATCTCGCCTTCTATAAAGGCTATCATGGGGACAACTACTTCTCCTTCCCTCTTAACGTCGGTCTATATGCCTGAGGGGCAATACCGTAAGGAGACGCCCTGAGGGATCTAATACAAGGCCCTGAACCCCTCTATACCCATGGGGGAATGAACTAAATGAGGGAACCTACCCATCGTGATAGACTAAAGAAGAGTGTGGGAAATACTTGTTGAAAAGAAGTAAAAAAAAGAAGGCCGAGGACAAAATAACCTAAAAACAAAGAACTTACGAAAATAAGGACAAGGGTGCCTTAGGAGCTTCTCAAGAATCGAAAGTTTTGAGAAATCTTGGGAGCTTGAGAGTATAGGAAGCCTTGGGAGTTTGAAGATTTGTAAAGTGGGAAAATGAACTCTCCAAGCGCCTTATATAGGAGGCAGAATTAGGTGGGAGTTTTCCCGCCCTAAATTTCAAGGAAAAATACCAGTAGGATCAACCACTTTAGTTCAAAACCCCATTCTTTCTCCTTAGAGAAGAAAGAAACACTGGAATTTTGAGGGGCTATTATGGGGTGCAGCAGTTTGGTAAAGTAGCATTGCCAAGTGTCATGCCATATGTTGAGGAGGCAAGGGCAATTTCTAGGAGATCCCACCCACGGATGAGGGGCCATGTCAGCGGTACGCCACTAGAGGAGGATATACTATAGAGAAATGGGCCAAGGGCAAAGGTTAGCCCTGATATGCTGAGGGGATGGTGGGGCTGCCACCCCATTTAAGCATCCCACCAAACCTCTTGAACACATTTATGTGGAGAAAACCCTTGAATGGTGCTGCCTTGGTTGCCGCATCTCATAGGGGTTTTAGAAAGGTGCCTGATAGGACTAGCACTTGAATGGTGGCCTGCATGATCAACAAATGGAAAACTCAGATCATCTAAAAGGGTCTATATAAGAAAAAAGGTACCCCGGAGAGAATGGATCGGAAAAAAGTAGAGAAAAACACTGTAGCACAAAGAACTGAAACTATAAACAAGTCCCAGAGTGATATATTCAAGAACCAATCTCCTCGAATTGGGACAAGGAGAATTTTCTTGCACAATATTGTGATTACCTTTTGTCTTTCCTAGTTTCCTTGTTATTTTTTGGTTATCTAACTCATAGAAGCTTAGCTTTACAACCCGCTCTCTACAAATTCATTGTATTAAGCTATTTGGACCTGAGTGCTCTAGTCGTTTGGGCTCAAGAGCTAAATCCAATCCCCACAATTTAATTATTATTATTTTTTTTGATTTAAAAATCTGTATGGACTTTGGAGGATTGATCTTGGACATTCTTCCTTGAGGTTTTTATTGGGCATTTGAGCTTGCTATTATTATAATTTTTTTTATAGACTTTAGTTCAAAAATTTTTTTTGGGCCTTTTCTTTTTGCTTGAAAGGGTCCAATATATTTTTAAGTAGACCAAATTATGGATCGAAGTTTAATTTTATTGAGCATAAAATAATCTCAGGGTGGTCACAAATATTTTTTATGGGTAGACAAATATAAAATTTTAAATTATTATATAAAATTTTCTTTTTTAGGTCAGGGTGGTCTTGTGACCCCCTTGACCTCAACGTACCATTGCCCTTGTAATTAATAAAAAAATATTGAGAAGTTTATTTGTATAATCTTAAAATTTTTGATTAATAACAACGGAATAAGCTTTTTTTTTTTTTTAATTTTTTATTATTATTTAGTTTAGCTATTTGCCTAGCTATCATATCTGTCGAAAAACATATATGTTACTTGAATTTTCTTGGTTTTATTTAAAGATTTGAGATTTTCAATCATTATTGAGTTTATTATAAATTTATCTAAGGATTTTCAAGATTATAGAAATGTCTTTTATTTTTGAATATTCTTGTTTATAACTTTTTTTGGAATAAATATTTGTCAATTCGATAACACACTAGCTTGGAATAAAATTAAAAGATATCTTATTTATTATTAATGCTACTATTTGTGGGTCTCAGGAAAAGCCTTAAACGTTATTTAGGTATTGTAAAAATATGTGTGAATAAAAAATTGTTGTAAAAATACATGTTGTGGTATTTAAACAACGAAAAATGTTGAATTACGAGTCTCATTCTAATTTTTTGGTGTAGTACTTTAAGGAAAAAAAATAAACTTTTAGCCAAAAAAACAAAAATAGGTAAATTCAACTAACATATCTTGAGATTTGAGCTAATGCTAACTAGGTCTAAGATTTTTCAAAATTAACTAATTTGATCCCTAAAACCAACTTAGTCCTTAAATAAATAGTTTTTGTTTTTTTTCAATTATTTTAAGGACTAAATTGACTTTTAAGGACGCATTTAGTCAGTTTTGAAAAATCTTGAGTCTAGTTAGTATTATCTAAAACTTCAGGACGGTGAATGAAACTTACCTCTATATATAAATATATATATATATATATATATAAAAGTTGAGCAAAAAGTTAGGCAAGCTATTATTGCCTGTTTCTAGAGTAGGACAATAAAAAAAAAAAAAAAAAAAAAAAAAAAAAAAAAACAGAACTTAGTCATTAAGTTTAAATCATCCGTGAGACCCGCTCGATTTAAATGATAGCTCATGAAAGCATTAAAAAAAAAAAAAAAAACAGAACTTAGTCATTAAGTTTAAATCATCCGTGAGACCCACTCGATTTAAATGATAGCTCATGAAAGCAATAAAGCAATTAAAGAAACGCTCGTTCATTTAAAAAAATGGAGAATATACGTAAGACTAACACAGTGAGAGAGACTGAGAGAGAGAAAGAAAGAGAGAGAAAAGTTTAACCAAAAAGAAAAAAGAAAGAGTTAGAAAAGAAGGCGATGGAAAAAGAGAAAGAAGGAGAAAAGAATGGTCCTACCTCCAGCGGTGCGGACATGGACATGTCAGTATTACCCGAGGAGTGCATATCGAACATAGTATCATTGACGAGTCCTAAGGATGCTTGCACAGCTTGTGCGGTTTCTCCTATATTCCGTGCGGCTGCCGAGTCCAACGTTGTCTGGGATAGGTTCCTGCCGTCCGATTATCAAGCCATCATTGCTCGATCATCATCATCATCAACAAAATTGGATTCCTTGAACTTTTCTTCAAAGAAACAGCTCTACCTCAGTCTCTCCGATAACCCCATCTTGATCGACGACAATAAAAAGGTAGTCTATTGACAAACAATCCCCTTATATTATATTATATTATATTATATTAATATTAATAACCTTGTCTGATAGGTAATAGCGCACTTATTACTACTGCTTCACTTTATTAGACTTTCAAATGAGTAAAGTTGTGTACAATGCGTCTCTTTGGGAGTTACTCTGTTACTGTCTTACTGAACCATTAATTCAGCTGAGATGTTTTGTCTTTTTGTTTTACTTATCAAAACTCTATAATAATAATAATAATAATAATAATAATAATAATAATGCATTATTTGGTGTGTTTGGTAACTAGAGAAAACAGAGGGGGTGTTTTCCACCAGGGTCAGGGAACCCAAACCCATAATGCTTCTTGTTCATACTTTATAAAGTCAGTTTTTCCTTTTATTTCACTCTCACAGTAAGCAACGCATTATTATATATTTACTTTGCTTGATACTAGACTAGAGGACCAGCTTAGTAAAGTAGCTTACCATGAGCCTTTCTTCTCACAACGAAAACAAAAACGAAAACAAAATCGAAAACAAAAAAGCTTACCTTGAATCAATTCTTTTTCCCCTCGTAAACGAGAAATATTATATGGATTTTGTCTAGTCATTTGTTCACCATTTTACTAAAATAATCTCACTTGTGACTCCATTAAACAATTTTTTTTTTAATTGTATAATCTTTTTAAATAGATGAGAAACTTTTAGTAGAATGGTAGATAAGTAATATGATCACCATGAAGACAGCATAATTTCTTTTTATAAAAATTTAATACCAGTCCACCCAAAAATAGCCGCCATTGAGTCTTGCTACATGGTTTTTTTAATATAATTTGAATAAGTAAAAAAATATGTTAATGAGTAATATGATAAAAAAAAATATATACTGTTTTCTGTAACAGTATTAGAGTAAATTTGTACATACTATTTTTTTCCATCCTTTCAACTCTCTTCTCAAATCTCAACCAAATAAAAAAGTTTTTTTTTTTCATCCCTTCACATTTTCACCCACAATCAAACACAAATATAGGAAACTAAAATCTCTTATATCTTTTCACTTTTTCATCATTTATTTTTTATCCTCCCATTTTTTTCATCTCTCTAATAAAACGGTCCCTCAGAGTTACTTGATGGAATGGCTACTGGTATGCTTAACATGTAGGTAATTAAAAAAAAAAAAACAGTTAGATAATAAGATTAAAAATGTCACACCCATGGGAGTCATGACACACTGCACATCGTTGAATGGATGATATGCATAGACACTGTTTGGTTAATGTCATAGTGAGATTTTCTATTTATAAGGAAGTGGTGTCAAAACCTTTGCTCAAACTATTATAAAGTGATATAAAAACTTTTCTAAAATGGTCCATTAACAAATGCCCTAAAGGCACCATTAACGAGACCCTTTAACCAAATATCTTAAAGCTTTGATTCTTTTGTCTATTTGTTTTATTGAGTGGCCTGATCTTACTATTTTTATTTTGTGTCTATTTGCTGCAGCTTTTAGTTATGATGATTTTCAAGATTTAAAAGAATGCTAACTTCCTTTTTGATAGATGAGTGTTTCGTAATGTATCAAAAAATAGTTATTTGTGTCTCTTCATTTGTTGACAATTTTTTTAGAAAATTAAAATGGCAGACCATTTATTATTCTAAATGGATGTTAGTTTGGATTTTTAAGAATTTTTTGGTTCATACTTTGGCTCCCTTGTAGAACTCTGGCTCTATCCCTGCACACACTTAGGAAATAGTTAGCCCCAAAAAAGCAATGAACACCCTCTTTAGTAATAAAAAATAAAAAGAAAATCCAAACATGTTGGAGGTGCTTCATTTCAATAGCTATAAAAAAGATTAATAACCAGGTAGGCTTGATCCACATGGACAGAGTGAGATTGGGTAGGTTGGTTTCACCATGGACTCTCAAAATTGTGTTTGGTTTGAATTTGTTATGTGAGCATGCTTTAATTTAGTTAAATAAGTGAACATAAGAAAGGGACCAAAAACAAAGAACAAAAGGAGCTGCTAACTCCTGAGATCAAATTTTGAAAGATTCCATTGAATGTATGCTAGTGCCAGTGAAAGCAACACCATGTTGAATAGATACAAATATATTTTTCATAAATTAACGACGGTCCCAAAAGTGTAAGCTATTAATAAATGATAAATTTAATTGTTTAACCATAGTTCCAGCACCTATCTCACATGTGAGCCTATACTTCCACTTATTAAATGGGGTTTAACATGTGAGATTTTTAACATTTTAAAGGGGAGATTGAGTGGGGACAGGATTCAATTGCTTGATAAATTACTCATTGTTTCAAAAGTTTGAACTCTTAAGAAATGATGAATTTTTAATTTCAACCTTCTGTGCTCGTTTTCTTTCTTTCTTTATCTCTTTCGAGCAGATCTTTTTCTTGGACAAATTGAGTGGAAAGAAATGTTACCTTCTCTCTGCAAGGGACCTGTCCATTGCAGCGGGTCACGATAATATGCATTGGCTATGGTTTTCTCTGGCTGAATCCAGGTCTCTACCTATACCCAAGCCTGTCCCCTATGTATGTTATACTTTTTTTTTTTTTTTTTAATTTTTTCATTTAAGGATTTTTACTTAATTCTTATTATGTACACATGTAAAAATCAAACAGGTTTCGAAAGGTAGCTGAACTTCATCATGTGCGGTTATTTGATATCTGTGGCAAGATGAATACTTCAATGCTGTCTCCAGAAACAAACTATGTCGCTTACCTTGTGTACAAGTTGAGGAGGAAAACTCACGGATTTCATCGATTTCCTCCAATGGCTTCAGTTGGAACTACTGGACGAGTTGAAGATTGTAAACAAACTGTTTGTTTGAGCAGGCCTAAAAGGGAGCCAAGGAAGCAGCACCCTTTGCTTCCGAAGTGGAGAAAAGATGGATGGTTTGAGAGTAAGTTGGGTGAATATTTCAATGAGGGAGGAGAAAATGAAGAACTGCAGATTAGACTTATGGAGGTAGAAGCTGGTACCGTTAAGTCTGGCCTCATTGTTGAAGGGATCGAGATTAGGCCTGCAAAGGGTTGATAAAAATTGTTCTTTTTATCACTTATAGTGGCAGCGATACACTAAATTGCAATACTTTCTAACTTTTATTGTGTCTTAATTTTGTGCTAAACTTCAACCTCACTATTAAAACCATTTTAGTGTCTTAATTTTGTGCTTTATAGTTCTTGAGTTTTGGTTACTTTTCGAGTTATCATTAAGCCTCAAAACCGTTTGCCTCATAGTGAACTAGATATTTAATTATTTATGCTCATGTTTATTGGTAGAACCATTAGTCCCAAATTTCTACCAATCTAGAAGTATAATGGTAAAAACAAAGCATTAGACTACAGCCAATGAATCTAAAGCCTTACTAAATATTTCCCAGCAGTTGAAGTGGCAAGTTGATAATGATAGACGACAAAGTATTGTCATTTCTAGAGGAGGGTCCAGATCAAAACTTATCAGCTTAATTGTTATGAAAAATTGTTATTATAGCATTACTCCACTATACCTAACCTGCTAATCTCCACATCAGTATCAACATAATCATCCAAGTATTCAGAGACACAAAAAGTAATTGCACATCAGCATATTAATATCAAGAGCATTAGTAACTATCTGATAGGCCACAAATGCGTTGACCTCTTGTGATAAATTAAATTGATTAATTAACTAAGTTATTAATTAATTAAGTTAACATGCAAATTCATATGGTAGCACAAACAAATCATCAATAAACTAACGTATGCAGCGGAAATTGAATTAACACGGTGATTTGTTTATAAATGGAGAAAATCTAACGGCAAAAACCTCACCGGGTAATTTAAGGTCACCACTCTCGAAACTCCACTATTATCACAACAAGCAGTTACAAGTAAGGAATCCAAGTACCTCACCAACTTATAGTTGAACCCTATCCCAATACCCAATTGGATTTGTTCTGTAGTGACAGTTTCTCTTGTTGATGCACGGCTCCCAAGTACGTGACTAACCAATTGCACGGTTCCCAGTACGCGACTTCAATCCACCAACTAGAGAGAGAGAGATGTTGGCTGCAAAGTTCTTCAATTCATCTACACAATGAAGATCAAGAAGATGCTCGGTTACAAAACTCTACGGTGCACATTACACAACAACTTCTTCACAAGAGATGAACTAGGGCATGAACTTTGTTTTACGTCACAAATTGCATGAACAACAATTACTCAATGTTTATGCAACTTGCGTCACTTTGACGGCCCTTAAAACAATCATTTTATATGTCTAGGGTTAGGAGAAAAGAAATCTCAAAGGCACATTCACGGATTTGAATCAAAACAGAACTGAAAATTTGTTTTCCTTAAATCTCGACAGATAGAGGTGTCGAGGATCTGTTACGAAACTGTCGAGCCTCAAGGCTGAAACAGCTTCTATAGCTCGATAGATGCATGTGTCAAAACTAGGTGTCGAGCTTTAGTAACTTGCACTTTCCAGCTTGTTTCTTGGATAGACTTGATGACTTCAACACTTGATCTTGAAACACAGTTTCTTGAAGCGTTAAACACATCCTAATCTACCCAAATACAAGTAAAATGCGTTTTGTCAAAAGATAAGCCAATTACATAAAATGATGACATATGTTTGAAATCACTTGTACCACATATGTCCTGACACTATCTACCAAAAACGAGCCAAAAATTGTGGCTCCACATCAGCTGCATCTTAGCATTAATAGCCATAAAAATAGTTGAAATCAACTATAATATTAGGTTAAATTGATTCGATACTAAACATGTTCCTATTAAAAGCTAGTTGAATAATGTTTTTCTACTGAAAATTTCGCTTTCTCTGCAATTCTTTGATTTAACATTTTATTTGCGTTACATTGGATTTTTAATTGTTTACATTTTGGGATGTAAGAGGAAAGATGACATGCTACTCTGTAGAGAATAATGAAACTAATTTTATGTGATTTAAACATTTGAACTCATATCACTCTAGAAATTAATTCTAAATTTGTGTATTGTGAAGGTTAACATCTAGTTATGTATCTATACTCAATGGTAAAAAGTTGCTAAATTTATCGTATCTTAACGATTTAAGTTTTTAGAACAATTGACAATTTATTTTTGTAACAGAGCAGAAAGTCTTGGGTTCAAACTATATCTCAACTGTAACAGGACAAGCGACAATTTATTAGCAGCTTGATGGAAAGGATTGTGACCAACCCACGTTTACTACCTCAAATCTTCTGTTTAGACACAGCACTTCTTGAGAGATAAAAATCTCTCACTTTTTGCATGTCATGACACATTGGCTTCTTAGTGCTTTGTTTCATTGTTGCATGTCTTCATTGTCAAACTTGTCCTATAGAAATTTTTGCAGCTAGTTCTCTGTCAGGAATACTTTCATCCACGATCATGTCAACTTACGATTCACGCTGCTTCACTGTCCGAACAAACTTTAGCTCAAAATACAAAAAAATCCATGTTCGACCAAACTTGCATTCCTTTTTGGTGTGGCCCAGGGGGCCACGAGAGAAAAATCTGTGACCTTTCATTTTTCAACTCAGATATAGACCATCTTGGGGTTTCTATCCAAATACAAGCCACTTTTTAGTGGTTTGTTTCATTCTTCTTGAAGCATAAATTTTCACTCAACTTTTGCGGCGACTTGACGATATATGCCAATTGGTGAACCATTGCTTTAAAATAAACCTGCCATTTTTTTCTCCGTCACTCAATTTTCGCATCAATTTCATCTTTAATTCTCATATATACCATCGTCATTTAACATCCTTGTCTCTTGTTAGATATTGGTGATAGTCCATCTTCTCTGATGGATATGAAAGAGGTGGTGATTACATTCAATCATTCCAGCTAGGGATGGCCATACCCATTGGGTAATGGATATCCAACCCGACCCGATCCAATTGTTTCGGGTAATACCCGGTTCTTCATGGGTAGAGCTTAATCGGGTAGGGTATGGATATTACCCGAATTGTTCGGGTAGGGTATAGATATTATCCAAACCCGACCCGAAAAAAAAAAAAAAAAAAAAAAAAAAAAAAAAAAAAAAACCCTCTCACCGTCACTACACTCTCTCTGGCATTAAGATTAGAAGGGTACTGTAGTAGTGCTTTTTTGAAAAAAAAAAAAAAAAAAAAGCAGTGTTTGGCTGGGCGGAAATGTTCCTCTCATTGTCAATCTCGCGCCTCCTCATCTCGAAGAAGATCACGAGCTCTTCGTCTTTCTCCTTCGTCACCATGATCAGCTCAGCTTTATTTCAAAAACCAACTCGGTCTGACTCGGACTCGGACTCAGACTTAGACTCGGTAAGCTTTTTTCAATTAAAAAAAAAAAAACTACAGATCTGAAGCAAGCAAAAGCTTAACTAGTTAATCCATTCCAACGTGGCTGATGTTTCTATATTTCAAACTTGATAGTTGATGAATTGACGCAATATCTGAAAGGTTTTCATTTTTCAACAAGATTGTGCAAATAAAAAGCAATTCTGACACTCGCATGTGCAGGATATGTCGACATTTTGATCCTAATCCCCATTGTATTTAACGAAAAATCTTGGTTAGTACAATTGGTCATCGCCTATGTCATTTATGTGGACTGTCTTCTTTCTTATTCTGGAATTTTCTTTTGTGTTTTATCGTTTCTAGTTTAAGAGAGGAGTGGCAATCGGAGTAATAAATAGTGGAAGTGATGTCTAAAATAGCAAGTGGCTCAGTTTCTCTCTATCACTCTGTTTGTTTCTCGAGAAACTGTGGGAAAAAAAAAAAACAGATATGAACAGAAACGGTGCGGTAGTGAAGATAGAGAGTGAGAATTTAAGGATAAAAAGACAAAAATGGGATTGATGAAGAAGTTGCAATATTTGGATTTATATTAAAAATAAATAAAAAATTTCGGGTTTCGGGTAGGGTATGGATATCCATGGATAATATGTTCGGGTAAGATTCGGGTATGGGTATTAATGGGTAATGATATTCGGGTATCCATGGGTAAACTTTTCGGGTAGGGTATGGGTATACCCGATCCATACCCTACCCATGGCCATCCCTAATTCCAGCTGATAATTCTAGACCTGGAAAAATTGGACTAGTACATACACTTGAAGGAAAATTCTTCACTAGAACCCAAGCTTTTGACCCAGAGTAAAAATAGGTTGACCTATGACCAGACCCGTCAGGTCAAGTCAACTTACATAACCTCTAACCTAGCCAATTTTTTGAACTTTCTTTTGTTGTTATCATGCCATTCACACACATAATTTATCATGTATTGAAAACTACGGATGATTCCAATTTGTTTTCATTCCATTATTCTCACTTTGACAAAGACTTGGATCCATATGAATTTATGAGTACATGAATGAGGAAAAATCTAAGATAAAGTTGCTTAATACCCATTGATGAGGAAAATTTTAGACCTACCCTAAAAAAAAATGGCTAAAGCTCGAAAGGGATGATCAATCCCTACAAGGGATGATCAATCCCAAAGGGATGACTGGTCCCAGAGGGACGACTAGCCCCCGCCAGGGACAATCCTCCAAGGGCCGACGGGTTAGAAGACCCCTGGTCCGAACGACCCATACCCTAGAGCTTCCCCACTGCTATGTGGAGCCCATTCACACGTCTTTACATGAAAATTACTTGCACACCATGACCAAAGGCCCTACCATGCAATAAGATCTCTTATAAATGGAAAGGTGATCTCGAGTATCCTGGGACCCTTCTCTCCACAAGGAAATTTCCCTGTAATAAGGGATTCGGATAAGCTCTCTACCACTATATAAGCCACAAACCTTACGCTTCTTGAGGTACATGAATCCTCCTTAGCTCTTGTACTCTTGAGTTCTTGGAGATTCTTCTATCACTGACTTAACCTTCAGAGGGTATTTGACCGATACCCCATCGGTGCTTTTTGATTGGTTCTTCTTTTTTATTTTTCAGGTACCCCCATTGGCACGTGTGTGGACAATCAACTCACTGATGATTTTTGTGCATCATTAGTTGGCACCATTTGTGGGAAAGAGTGATAAGCCATATTGTCATTTCAAGGACGAAAAGTTGTATGGTCCTAAAGAGATCAATGGCCACCACCAACCAAAAGATCGGGAACCCGCCTAATGCATTGGAAAGGCAGGTGCAAACCTTGGCCACAATGGTTGAATGACTCACCCAACGGAACCATAAGTTGGAGTGACAGTTGGAGTAGTTGAATGATCAAGAATCGAATGATTAGAACGACGGGCAGAATAGGGATGAACACAACAACGATTGTCCTCCGACAAATGACCATCAAGAGAGAGATGACCAAGAGGAAAGCAATGCCATCAGCAGATGGGACCAGTAGGATACCAGTCGTCCCTCTGAGCTGGAAGTCGGTGCGTTGCGCATGGCGTAAGAGATGCAGATGATGAAAGAAAAGATGGATATGATGATGAATCCTTGAAGGGTCGGGTGTCCACTAGCTTGAACGAACTAGTCCATTGCACCGATTCTATTTTCACAGCGTTGGTAACATCTTTCCCCCTTCCAACCAAGTTCAGAATGCTGCAAGTGGAAGCCTACGATGGATTGAGGGACCCTCTCGACCACCTAGAATTATTCAAAACCCTCATGCATCTACAAGGGGTTCTGGACAAGATCATGTGCAGAGCCTTCCCCACCACACTCAAAGGACTAGCCCGAGTATAGTTCAACAAGATAACTCTCAATACCGTCTCAACGTTCAAGGAATTGAGTGGGCTTTTCATCACACACTTCATTGGAGGTTAGCAATACAAGAGGTCTTCAGCAAGCCACCTAAATATCAAGCAGTGGGACGATGAGAGCTTGAGGTCGTATGTCACTCAGTTCAACAATGAGGCACAACTAATCGATGAAGCCAATGATAAGGTCTTGGTCACAGCCTTCACCAACGGACTCCAATCTAGAAAGTTCTAATTCTTAGTTTACAAGAACGACTTGAAGACCATGACTGACATGCTATACTGAGCCATGAAGTATATGAACGCTGAGGATGCCATGATTGCTAAAGGGGACGGACTGAAGAAGAGAAAAATGCATGACGATCCTCATCCAGAGAAGGGAAGGGAGGTAGTCAGAACAGGTGACAGAAGGGACGAATGAAGGTCAAGACCCCTGTTAGGGCGAATGGCCAACTTCACTCCGCTTAACGCCCAACTTGATTAAGTTTCGATGCAAATCAGGGACAACCTCGCTTCGACATGGCCAAGTAAGATAAAAGGTGGCCCAAACAAAAGGCCGAGGAATAAGTACTGCCGCTTCCACTGTGACCATGGGCATGACACCTTCGATTGCTACGACCTAAAGCAACAGATAAAAACCTTCATTAGATAAGGAAAATTGCAATGGTTTGTGGGGTGAGAAAAGGCAGGAGAAAACCCACCAAAGGGACCGAGAACCAAACCGAAGGGTTGAGGAGTGACCCAGAGCTCCACTTGGAGAGATAAAAGTGATCTTTGGGGGAGGCACGATGATTAGATCCTCGAGGAAAGCAAGGAAGACATACCTACGGATGGTGCAAAACGTCCAATTCACCGATCGTCCGCCTAAGCTTTTTCAAATGGATGACCCGGTGATCAGCTTCATTAAGGAGGATGCCCGACGGGTCCATCACCCACATGACGATGCCTTGGTGATTAGTCTGACCATTGCGGGCTTCAATACCTAACAGATCCTATTGGACAACAGAAGCTCAACTGACATCCTCTACTATCCAACCTTCTAATAGATGAGGATCGGTAGGGAATGGCTCACACCCTCGAATGCCCCTTTAGTGGGCTTCAATGGAATGAAAGTAATACCCATCAGATTTGTTAAATTGCCAATTACCATCAGCACTTATCCTCAGTAAACCATAAGGGATGCCACTTTCTTGGTAGTAGATTGCTCGTTAGCTTACAATACCATCATAAGGTGACCAACGCTCAACGCATGGAAGGCAGCCACATCCATATATCACCTACTACTGAAGTTCCCAATGGAGTATGGGAGAGGAGAGGCCCGAGGAGATCAGGTGGCAGCCTAGAAATGTTATATGGCTATGCTAAAGATGGATGAATGAGTAACCACCATGAATATTGAAGAGTGACGAGTAAATGTAGAGCCGATAGAGGAATTGGAGACCATCTCCCTAGACGAAGGATGCCTAGATTGGGTCACTCGCATCGGCACGCAAGCTAACCCTTCGATTCGGGATGGGCTGATCTTTTTCCTAAAGAACAACTTAGACATCTTTGCTTGGAGCCATGAAGATATTCCTAGGGATCGATCCGAGTGTCATGGTCCATTAGCTTAACGTTTTCCCATCCTTTCCACCCGTTCGCCAAAGAAAATAGGTCTTCGCCTAAGAAAGGGACATTGCCATTGCCGAAGAGGTCCATAAATTATTGGATACAGGCTTCATTAGAGAGGTTTGCTACCCCGAATGGTTGGCTAACGTAGTCATGGTCAAGAAAGCAAATGGAAAGTGGAGAATGTGTGTGGACTTCACTGTCCTAAATAAAGCCTGCCCAAAGGATAGCTACCCCCTCCCATGGATCGATCTCCTCATGGATTCGACGGCTAGACACCAGTTGTTAAGTTTCATGGATGCTTTCTCCAGATACAACTAGTTCAATCTTGAGGAAATAGACCAAGAGAAGACATTGTTCATCAAAAGCCAATACCTTTTTTGCTACAAGGTCATTCCTTTCGAACTAAAGAATGCAAAAGCAACATACCAAAGGCTTATGAACAAGATGTTTGCCTTGCAGATTGGGTGTAACGTTGATGTATGCATAGATGACATGTTGGTGAAAAGCAAAGGGTAGAATCACCACCTAAATGATCTTGAGGAAACGTTTGGGACTCTTTGCCTCTACAGAATGAAGCTCAACTTCAGCAAATGTGCGTTCGGGGTATCATCGAAAACTTCCTTGGCTTCATGGTATCCTAACGGGGTATTGAGCCCTCCAAAGAACATCAAAGAGGTGTAAAGCGTAAACGGAAGAGTCGCGGCGCTCAATAGATTCGACTCAAGGGCAACGGATAAATGCATACCATTTTTCAGGATCATGAGAAAAGCTTTTGAATGGATCGACGAATGTTAGAGAGCATTCGAAGAACTGAAGGCATACTTGGCCTCCCTAACGCTCCTAAGTCCATCAAAACACTACGAAGATCTCTTCCTATATTTGGTCATATCTCCCACGACCAATAGTTCGACCCTGATCTGAGAAGAGGATCACGTACAGTTGCTAGTGTACTACACAAGGCAAGTACTCAGGAGGGAGAAGGCAAGATACCCACCTATGGAGAAGTTACCCTTCTCTTTGATCATAGCAGCCCGCAAGCTCAAGCTATACTTCCAAGCACATACCATAGTGGTTCAAACGGACAAGCCTCTTTGGAAGACAATGGATAAACTAGAGGCGGCCAAGAGATTGGTCCTATGGGTGATAGAGCTAAGCGAATTTGACATACGATACCACCCAAAGACTACAATTAAGGCCCAGGCCTTGGCTAACTTCATCGTAGGATTCATAATGAACGAAGTCGATGATTGAGGGGTAACCCCTTGGAAGGTTCAAATGGACAGATCATCCAACAAACGAGCTGGAGGGATCGAGGTGGTCCTTTAATCCCTCGAAGGGGATATCATTGAATACGTCGTTTGGCTCCAATTCCTGACAACTGACAATGAGGCCGAATATGAAGCCATTCTCATGGGGCTCAATTTGGCCAAAGCAACTGGGGCCTCAGTAGTTGTCCTTCATAGTGACTCCCAGGTTGTCATTAGGCATATCAATGGGAACTACAAAGCCAAAGGTGAACGAATGAAAAAGTATCTCAATCTTATCAAAAAACGGATCAAACCTTAGCAGTAAAGTTTTAACAAGTCCCAAGAGAAGAAAATGAACACGCCGATCGATTGGCTAAAGTTGCATCCACAGAACACATTATGGTCGACTGACGGGTCCTATCCCTTCATTCAGCAGCCTCCCGCTATTAAGAAATTGGAGATACAAATGATTCCAAAGGGGGCTAATTAGACAACTCCGATCGTTTTTTACCTTAAGAACCGGACACTTCCCGAAGATCGCAATGAATCTCGACAATTGAAAGTTTGTGCAGCATGCTTCATGCTGATAGCAGATGTATTATACAAAAGAGGTTTCTCTCGACCATACCTAAGGTGATTGATCCTCGATGAGGCAGAATATGTCATAAGGGAAGTCCATGAAGGGGTGTGCGGAAACCACTCAGAGGCATGATTATTGGTCCACAAGCTCATATGAGCAGGGTACTATTGGCCTACAATGTAAAAGGTTGCCCAATCCTACGTAAAGGCATGTGACAAATGCCAATGCTTGAGCAATGTCATAAGGCAACCGGTTGAATCATTCACCTTGATGAACGCCCTATGGCCTTTTGCTCAATAGGGACTGAACATTATAGGACCCAATCTGATGGCAATGCGACAACTCAAGTTCCTAGTCGTGGGGATTGACTACGTCACCAAATGGGTAGAGGTAGAACCACTGGCAACCATCACGGAAAAGAATGCCTGTACCTTTGTCTGGAAGAGCATCATCTGCTGATTTGGGATCCCTAGGGTCCTAGTCTCTAACAATGGCAAACAGTTTGACAATGATGCATTCAGAGACTTTTACAATCAATTGGAGATCAAAAACATTACTCTTCACCCGTCTACCCATAAGCCAATGGGTAAGTTGAGGTTATAAACTGATCATTGCTCAAACTAATCAAGACTTGGCTGGAAGGGGCAAAGGGGATATGGCCGGACGAGCTACCAAGTGTCTTATGGGCATATAGAACAACCACCCAAACACCAACAGGAGAAACACCGTTCAATCTAGAATTTGGAAGTGAGGCTGTCATCCTCGTGAAAGTGGATATAGAAAGCTACAAGACAGCCCACCATGACAAAAGGAAGAATGAAGAGGGGATCCGTCTGCACTTGGATCTGTTGGACAAGGTAAGGATGGCCATTAAGCAACGAATGACATGAGACCAAGGCCTCATGGCCAAGCACTATAATGCCAAGGTGAAGCCTCAACACTTCAGCATCGGGGACTTTGTCTTAAGGAAAGTGACCACGGCTACAAAATATCGTGTACAAGGAAAGTTAGGACCCAACTGGGATGGCCCATATAGAATCATTGATTGCAACAGGAAGGGTACCTACTACTTGGAGACACTCAACGGAAAAAGGTTTTACCATCCTTGGAATACTGACCACCTCAGGAGATACTATCACCAGTGCACCAATAATGACTTATGTTATTATTTATGTTATTGCTTTCTTTTAAGATTTGTTTAAGTAGTTAACGAACCTATTTTGTCTGTCAGATCAAACAACAAGTTATCAACATTTTTTATTCAATTAACTTCAAATAAAACTATTATTATCTACATTAAGGAAATACCTATGAAAAGAAAAAACTTGATCAAATCCTAATTCCTACCTAAAGGGTGGGCAGACGATTTGAGATGCCCTCATGCACTTGATCAAACCCTAAGTCTTGCCTAAAGGGTGGACTGAAGATCAAGAATTCCCTTGTGCACCTGATCAAATCCTAAGTCCTACCTAAAGGGTGGACAGATGATCCAGGATGCCGTTGTGCACCTGATCAAATCCTGAGTCTTACCTAAGAGGTGGACTGAAAATCAAGAATGCCCTCGTGCACCTGATCACATCTTGAGTCCTACCTAGGGATGGGCATGAGTACACTTAATCTTTGCCAAAACCCCAAAGAGGGTAACTCGACGACTGGGGGGACAGAAGGGTTGAGATGAATTAATCGATAAATCATCACCATTAGTACCCAATAATGAGATAAAAACCGTTGAACTGACGATTCAACAATAAACTATAGCAAACCAACGATTCAACAATAAATCAAAGTAAACTGACAAGAATCAACACTTTCACAAAACATGTTATGAAGTAAAGCTTTGAAGTGTAAAATATCAACCCAAAACAAAGGGCAAAGATAAAGTTAAGACCCAAAACAAGGGGCCATCATTTTCTTTAAGTTACAAATAAAAGGCTGACAAAAGAAAAAGTAGAAAAAGTATAAATAAAATTTTTAAGGATCGGCAAGAGCGTTGTTAGTCTACACTAGAGGGTTCGCAAGATTGTCAGCCATACTGCCTAGCCCATTAGTCACCACCACCTCTTCGTCAGTCTCCATATCGTTGGGAATTGGCTTAGCAGCAGGAGTCGTCGATGTAGTCAAGTTGATCTGGATTTAGGGAAAGTCCAAGTTTGGGAACATAAGGGTGGATTGTATGCAAAAGTCCTCAAGCTTGTCCCCATAATAACCCCCTATTTCATTGAAATAGGGTTGGGATCTCTAATACTCTTCAATGGAGTGTAGCTCATGGAGTGTAGGGTTGTCCTTCACTTTTTCCATGTGCTCATGGAGTGTAGCCACTTCAAACTTCAAATTGGCATTCTCCTTCACCAGATCATTGGTCTGATGGGTCATCCTGCTTAACTTGGCCTTCAGATCAATCACCTTTTCGCCAAGGGTCTGAGAAGATTCTTTGAATTTCTTCAAGGCATCTACTTCGAACCCTATACACTTCTTCAAGCGTTTGATCCACACCTCTTGAGATGCACAACAGACCTGTAAAGCCCGTATCCTCACCAAGCCCTGGGTAAGAAAGGACCATTTATTGTTCGAAAGGGACGATTAAAGCAAAGTGATGACTCCACAACAAAGGGACAAATGGAATGGAAACGCTTACCCTCATCATATCATGAAGACCAGAGTCACCTAAAGGGTCAGTCTCATGCTCCAAGCACTCGTCCAAATCAGCGTCCTGGATGATGGAGCCGGCGGTGTCCACAACATTGTATAGACACTCGATTTTGCAACCATGATTTAATCAAGGAAGATGACTAGAGTGACCATCTATGTACCCAAAAAATCATTCTTGCATTACATGCATCAATTTTTTCTTGCATTGCATGCATCAGTTTATTCATTGCATATCATAACAATGATCTTGACATTCTAACAGTCGTAACGGTGTGTCCGGTTTCTAAATCGAACCATCGGATTGAAAGATATTGTACGATCAAGTTTGCATGATCCATATGCATTGTGTCTAGGAAGAGTCGACCACACATGATTAATTTAAATTAATTTTGATTGGTCAAACAATTAGAATTAATTAAATAATTTTATAATTGGTTGATAATTAGTGTTTAAAGTAGGGTTGTATGCATAGGAATAAAATGGATGATTGGATAACAATAAAATTATGGATAATCTGAACTTTATCAAGATTTATTTTAGGATATTTATCTACAAGATAATTGTTTTTAAAAAGCCTGAATTATCTAGAAAAGAGATAAAATATCAGGGACGGAGGATGGAAACACGTCTAGATGCAAGGATCAAATAAAAAAACCCTAGAAGGAGAGTCCAAACGACACCTAAACACGAAAGAGTGTTCAGTGTCCAAGAGCCAATTCGGCACTTTTGGAGTGCCGTTCAGCACTCTAAAAGTGCTAAATTAGCATCTTTTGGGCTTTGGCCCAACGGCCTTCAAGTAATGATAAGTCACACCCTTTTCGATCTTTTCGTAAGAGGATGCATCTGGATTCACATCCTAATTGTCTATGCCTATTTTTTAGAGGTTTCTAGCCTATATAAATAGGGACTAGGACTCAGAATTCAACACCTTTTTTTTACACTCTGAGAGACATACATTTTGAGACTCAAATTGTAGATATTTACTGATCTTCTCTGAGATTTTCTGCAAAAATTAGGGTTTTTAGGTTTTAAAGATAATTGAATAAATTTCTTTGAACCCTAAAACATCCTCTCAAGAACAAGGAGTGCTCATGCAAAAGGTTGTTGTCAATCACCCTTTCTTTTTCTTATGCTTCTTGTTTAAAATGATGATTTTTTTTTTTTTTTTTTATCTTTGAATTATTAATCATTGTTTTGGTTAAAGCATTATTTTTTTTATGCAATCGTTATAGTTTCTTTCTTGAATGTTAATAATCTGCATGTGAACAACTCTTTTTCTTAAAATAAAAATGGATCTACATCTTCATTAGATGTAGATCTAAGTTTTTCTTAAAATAAAAATAGTTATGTATCTTCATTAGCTGTAGATCTAACTTTTTTTTAAAAATAAAAATAGATCTGCATCTTCATTAGATGTAGATCAAAATTTTTCTTAAAATAAAAATGGATTTGCATCTTCATTAGAAGTAGATCTAAATTTTTCTTAGAATAAAAACAGATCTGCATCTTTATTAGATGTAGATCTGACCTTTTCCTCAAATAAAAAAACAGATCGCATCTTCATTAGATTTAGATCTGACTTTTTCTTAAAATATAAATGCATTTGCATCTTTATTAGATGTAGATCTAAATTTTTCTCAATTAAAAACTGATTTGTATCTTCCTTAGATATAGATTTGATTTTTCTTAACATATGCAAATTTTTGAAATAAAGAAAAAGATAAAACATGGTTTTGTTTGTGTTTGTTTTATTTGATTCATGTTGCATAAATTTAAATTATGAGTGAAACTCCTCTTAAAAAATCTTTTTTTATTTTTTTTACAACATAAAAACATATATGATTTTTTTTTGTTGTAAAAAAAAACATTTTTTTATCATCATAAAACAGATCTAATTTTCACAAAGTTAAAATCACTTTTTTTTCTACATACTACAAAACAAATCTGGTATTTTGACAAATTGAAATCATTTTTTTTTTTTTTTGACAACTAAAAGAGATCTTATTCTTTTCAAAAGAAGAGACTTCTTTCATAATAAATTTGTGTGACTTAATTTTTATTTCACATGTTCAATATATCATTTATGACATGCATAAAAATGGTACATTGGTCATAAGAGTCTAGAAGCCATAACCTAGCCTTCGAATTTAGTTTCTTTGGATAGGTAGACCTAGTCTTTATCTTTGTTTTTATTTTTGGGTAGATTGTAACTAGGAAAAAAGCAATGTATTTTTGATAGTTTGTAACTAGGATCTAAAGCCATGTAATTTTCCATTTATCAAATATGTACCTTTTTATTCAATCAATGATAGAGGAACAATTCAGTTATGTCTTTTGTATTTAGTTTTTCTTATTTTTTGTACATAAAACATAAGTGGTGACTCCACACCACTTACCTAAAAAGAGAGGTGCCTTAAAAAGCACACCACAAAAATCTCTCTTTTTTTTAGAGCAACCTAATTTCGATGTCTCTCACTATGGCAACTCCACTGGGGATGTCGAGGGCTAAGTTTCGTATTAGACTTAAGTCATCAAATGTGTACCATTGTTTTGCATGATATGGTTGTTTCTTTGTTTGCTTATGTTTGATGGGATGTTGTATGATAATTTGGTGTATGCTATTTGTTGTATGTATTGCTTGTTAAAATCTTTCCCTAATTGTCATAGTGTGTGCCATCCAAACAAATATGTTTGCACCCCTTTTCAACAATTTGTGGTGGTAGTAACCATGAATCACCAGTCTTCATTAGATTTGGGTACCTAGTGGCGAACTCACCAACTCATAGTCCAAGGTCACTGGATCATTTCCTATTAACTGTAAAGGACAAACCATGTCGTTCGAACCTATTAGGACATATGTGGTTCACTTGTTAAGAACATATGTTATTCTTTTATGTAATTGGCTAACCCTCTGACAAAATGCACTTCGCTTGTATTTGGGTAGATCTAAGATGTTTTTAATATTTCAAGAAATAAGGTTTCAAGATCAAGTGTTAAAGCTGTACAAGTCTGTCCAAGATTCAAGTTGAAGAAATGCCTGTCATTAAACCTCGACAGCTATCATCTATCGAGCTTAAGAAGCTGTTCCAACCCTGTGGCTCGATAGCTACTCGACAGCTTCTCGACACCTCTATCTATCGAGGTTTAAGAAAAACAGAATTTCAGATCTATTTTGATTCCAATCCGTGGATATGTCTTTGGGTCTTCTTTTCTCAGAACCCTAGACATATAAAAAAATTATTTTAAGGGTCGTATCTGGTTACACACAGTAGAGAGCGCAAGTTGCAAAAGCTATTTTGTGACCGGAAACAAAGTTTGCCCTAATTCATCTCTTTTGTGAAGAAGTTGTTGTGTTTGTAACCAAGCATCTTCTTGTTCTTCATTGTGAGGATGAATTGAAGAACTTTGTAGCCAACATCTTTCTCAAGTTGGTGATTGAAGTCGCTTACTAGGATCCACGCAATTGGTTAGTCACGTACTGGGAGCCGTGCATCAAAAGAAGAGATTGTCATTACAGAATAAGTTCAATTGGGTATTGGGATAAATGTTCAACTGTAGGCTGGCAGTAAGTTCTGGGATTCCTTTACTTGTAACCACTTGTTTTGATAATAGTGGATTCTCAAGAGTGGTGACTTTAAAATCACCCGGTGGAGTTTTTGCCTTAGAGGTTTTTCCCATTTGTAAACAAATTACCGTGTCAATTTATTTTCCGTTGCACTTTAGATTATTGGTGATTTGTTTGTGCTACCACGTGTTTGCATGTTAAATTGATTAATTAATTAAACTTGACTAATTAATCAAATTAATCCATCATAAAGGGTCAATACGTTTTTGGCCTATCAGGACCAACGCAATGTTCATTACATTACAAGTTGGGAGGTGTAACGTCCTAACTATGAGAAACAATGATACTGCAAACCCACCCTACAAAGTAATGACTTAGAACCTATCCCTAGGTCGGTCCTAGTTAAAATTACATTGCATGCTGTGTGTGTTTGTTTTGGTTGATTGATGGATATGGATGGGGTCTCAGCTTAGATTAACCCGACCAAGCCTGTCATTAGCGGAGAATTTGGTCAAGGTTTGAGGAAAGGCTACAAAAAGAACCTAAGCCTGACTCTTAAGATCGTAGCTCTAGTTCCAAGCTCGTCACTCCCATCACAATACTAAAGCCATCAAGCATAGTAGAAACTCCACTGCTACAACATCACAACCCCATCTTCGACCTCCAAGATAGTTCAAGCCATAAGAAGTTTGAAGCTCCCCAAACTATGGCAGAGGAAGGAGAACACCCAAACCCAAATAAACAACCAAACACCCACAAATGAGGGGAGACACTTCAAACCCCAAATGAACAACCAAACACCCACAAACAGGGGGAGACACTTCAAACCCCAAATAAGTAACCAAACATCCACAAACGAGGGGAGACTTTTCAAACCCCTAACAAATAACTAAATACCCACAAATGGGGGGAGACACTTCAAACCCCAAGACACCGTCCTCAATAATCTAACAAAAATTGCCCACATCACAAGGGGAGAGACACTTCAAACCCCAACATTTAGAGACCGACAACCCAGTAGAAGCCTTGAATAAATCTACCCAACAAACACATATCGAGGAAGATGTAGTCCTCAAGCAACTATAGAAGACATAAGCCAACATATCCTTATGGGGTTTACTCATAGCCTCATACAAACACCATCAAAACCTAGTAGACCTACTCAACCAAATCCAAGTCCCTACAACCACAACCTCTCAGGATCTGAATGCTATGATTAGGTCCATATATAGGGAACTTAGCATCTCTTATTTTGACATGGATCTGACCAAGAAGGGGAAGCATCAAAACGACCCTTTGTGTATCACTGTAGTTTCCATAGGGAAGAGGATACCGATGGTGTTAATAGAGGATGGAAGCACTTTAAATGTGTGTCCATTGAAGACTGCAAGCTGCCTAGGCCTCAGTATTAAAGACTTTGTACCTACTAATCAACATGTGAGGGCATATGACAACAATAAAAGAAAGGTCTTGGGGACCATAACATTGGAGCTTACCATAGGACCAATGGTTAAGAAGGTAGATTTTCAGGTACTTAATATAGCCTCATGCTTCAATATACGCCTTGGGCAACCCTGGATTCATGACACAGAGGCTGTACCTTCTTCCTTATATCAAAAGGTTCATTTTCCACATGAAAGAGCTATTGTGACCATCTTTGGGGATACTCTAATTGTACCTAAGCCTATTTTCGATGTTGATTCTAAAAAGGAGCCATTGACCTTAGATGGCTTCATGATTGGAAAGCCTAATTTTGAAAAGAGAGAAGAAGAAGTTGAAAAGATCCCAATGGACTTTGCTCCTTATGGTAACAATAATGTGGTAGCAATGATGAGGAGAATAAACTACATTCTAGGGATGAATTTGCTAACCGTTCAAGACCTGATGATCCCTACTGCCACACCACCTTTTAAGCTAGGCTATAAGCCCACTAATAATGATTTGCTAGAGATGGAAGTGAGAAAGAAGGCCTGAGCCAAAGCAAAACGACTTCCTTGTTCTCTAGAACCTCTGAAGCCCTACACTCTTACGTTGAATGGAAAGCTTGTAAAAGCTTAAGAGAATCAACTCTATTGGGGATTCCCTGATCTGAGATTTGATCCTATGACAAAGACAATGGTACCTTGATTCGAGATACTACTTGATTGCCACAACAAGGCCCTAGAGTTGAAAAAAGAAGACACTACTTAGGTTCTTAATGACTAGGCTGATTACATGGAACCTAATGCCATGACTACACTCCTTGGAGATCCTATTTGCAACATAAAAGAAGAGGAATATTGGGAGGCCTACCAGCATGCATTAAATAGCCCATATGAACTAAAAGCCAATGATTAAAATAAGGAAGGGGGAGCAACCCCTATTGATGATGAGGATGAAAGCGATGATGAGAGTGATAGTAGTTGTGATAGCCTGTACAGGGTGATAGTTGGGGTGAACCCCCTAGTGATAAAGAAGATGAAGATGCAGACCTATTCTATGAGGAATATCATAGTGATGTGGACTATTATGATGAAGACATTAAAGACGATGTTGAGGCTAATAGATGGGGCGATATTGATAGTGATCAATACGGACTAATGAATGTGTTAGAGAATGAAAGAGAGGAGAATGCACAAGCTAAACAAATATAACATGATGAATATCCCTATGGGCACCTTTCAGATCGGAGCAATATCACTAATGTTAGCTCAAGGTTTGGCCCTAAGTATGAGAAACATGGAAGAGAAGTTCCAGAATTGGGGTCATATCATGATTCAGAACCAAGTTCACCAACCCCACATACTGAAGAGGAGGAAGATGACATAGATGCTAGATTGGCCATACTAGACCAAAAGCTGATGGTCCACAGTCTTAGAATCATGACACTTGAGAGTGCTAAACGTAGTTATGAGAGGGAAGAAGGAGGCGAGCCAAAGCATGACCTGTTTGATGAATGGATGGATAGCATAGGGCTCCTAGATGCTTTTGTGACCGACAAGCCTACAAACATGGAGATTGAAGAAGAAGCTACAGAGTATATGGATATAGATCCCGCAGTACTAATGCTGAGGGAAGAAGGAGATTACTAGAAGCCACAACTGAGTTGAAGAACTAGGCATGGGAGGGAGCCGCCCACCCCATGAAGGACTCTATGAGAAAGATCAAGACTGTTAAGTCAGTCACCTTTGCTAAGAAGATCAAGACCGCTGAACCAGTCACCCTTGCCAAGAACATTGTTTCTATTTCTATTAAGTCTATTTCTACTAGTATTTCTATTCCTGTTAAGTCTGTTTGTGATAGTTTTCCAGTTAAGTCTACTTTAGTTGAGCCTATTGAGTCTCTTGAGTCTGTTAAGAACTTTTTTCCTTTTATTATGATTTTTGATTCTGATTATTTGCTAGCTTTGAATGTTTTTATTTCTAAAATTGATAAAGAAACTCTTAATAATAAGGAATTAAAACATGGATACCCAGAACCTATAAAATAAAAAACCCAACCCATTAACTTGGGAACTGAGGATGAGCCCAAAATAATCCAAATGGGTAATACCTTAACCATTTCAAAGAAAGATGGATTAGTGGCACTACTAACAGAGTTCAAAGAGGTCTTTGCTTGGTCATATGAAGACATGCCTAAGATTGATACAGATATGGAACAACACTGGATTTTGACTAATCCAACCATGAAGCCAGTCAAGCAAAATTTGAGAAAAATGAAGCCAAAGTGGACTCTCAAGATCAAAGAAGAAGTGGAGAAACAGTACAATGCTAGATTCCTAAGAGTGGTCAACTATCTAGAGTGGTTAGCTATTGTGGTTCTGGTACCAAAGAAAGATGGGAAGGTCCAGATGTGTGTAAATTTTCAAGATCTAAACAAGGCCAGTCTGAAAGATGATTTCCCTTTGCCTCACATTAATGTCCTAGTTGACAACACAGTAGGTCATGCTCTGCTATCATTTATGGATGGATTTTTAGGATACAATCAAATTAAGATGGCTGTAGAAGATATGAAGAAAACTTCCTTCATCACTCCATAGGGTACATACTACTAAAAAGTCACGCCATTTGGCCTTAAAAATGCTGGTGCTACTTACCAACGTGCAACCACTACTTTGTTACATGATTTGATCCACAAAGAAGTAAAATTTTATGTTGATGACATGATAGTGAAGTCCAAAGACCGTGAAGGGCACATACTAGCTTTGAAGAAGTTCTTTAAAAGAATCTGGTTCTACAAATTACGATTGAATCCCAAGAAATGCACTTTCGGTGTCACATTTGGAAAACTGTTAGGGTTTATGGTAAGCCAAAGAGTAATAGAAGTTGATCCCTACGAAATCAAGGCAATTGTAGAAACGAAACCTCCAAAAACTGAAAAGGAGATTCGAAGATTTCTAGGGAGGATACAATTCATCAGTAGGTTCATAACTCAACTCACCATGACATGTGAACCAATCTTCAAACTGCTAAGAAGGAAGTCTCTATAGTGTGGAATTAACAATGTCAAAAATCCTTTGAGAAGATCAAAAGTTATCTAATGAAATCACAAATAATTGTCCCACCAGTACCCAAAAAGCCATTGTTGTTGTATCTTACCTCTACAGATATAGCAATGGGGGCTCTACTTGCTCAATACCTAAAGGAAACTAGAAAGGAGAATGTCATTTACTACATCAGCAAGAAGATGTTGCCTTAGAAGAAAAGTACTCACCTTTAGAGAAGACATGTGTAGTACTTGTTTGAGCAACCCGCAAACTTAAACATTATATGCTTGCTTACAAGGTTTTGTTGATTGCAAGAATGGATCCTTTGAAGTACTTAATGGAAAAACCCATGCAAGATGGGAAGACTGTTAAATGAGTCTTTCTTTTGTCAAAATTTGATATTAAATATGTGACTTAGAAATCCACGAAAGGGAGAGCAATTGCTGATCACTTAGCCCATTGTTCACCAGAAGAAGTTGAAGAGATCCAAGGAGATTTACCGAATGAAGACATCACCAAATCTGATAATGGTACAATCATGTGTGATGTTGGTATTATCTAATGTGACTAAAAAAATAAGGGAACAGTGGAACCATGGAAGATGTATTTTGATGGAGCAACAATCAAAATGAAAGTGGAATTGGAGTTCTCTTACTTTCTCTAAAAGGGACACACATTCCATTTTCTGGCAGACTTTACTTTCCTGCCACTAACAATGGCACAGAATATGAAGCTTTCATTATGGGTTGACAAGCAACCTTAGGCCTAGAAGTGAAGGAGTTGGAGGTATATAGAGACTCAACTCTAATAATCTCTTAGATTCAAAATAAATGGAAGATTAAAGAAGAAAGGCTTATGCCTTATCATGATTGTCTTTAGAAATAGGCATCAAAATTTAGCTAGATCCGATACCAATATGTGCCAAGGATGCAGAATCAAATTGCAGATACTTTAGCAATAATGGCATCCATGATGGATGGGCTAAAAGAAGATGAAGCCAGACCAGTATTGTTGGAACAGATAGAAGAACCAGCCTACTGCATGACAATGGAAGAAGGTGAGGGAAAGAATGGGGAAGGTGAATAGTATTCAGACATCCTACAGTATCTTGAGGATGGGACATATCCACCATTGGCAGACAAGAATGATCAGTTAACCATCTGGAGGTTGTCTACTAATTACATCATTTGTGGTGAAAGGCTTTACAAAAGATCATATGATGGAATTCATCTCTTTTGTATAACCGCTAAGATGGCACATCAGATAATTGAAGAGGTTCATGAATCAAGTTATAGGCCACATATGAATGCACATATGCTATCAAGGAAGATAATAAAACAAGGCTATTACTGGACCATTATGAAAGCCAACTGTGCAGTTCATAGTTAAAAATGCCATTAATGCAAAGTCCAAGGAGTTCTAGAACATATGCCACCCATGCCACTACATACTATGACATCACACTGTCCCTTCTCTACATAGGGATAGACATTATAAGGAAGATTCATCCAACTACATCCAATGGCCATGAATTCATACTTGTAGCCATAGATTACTTCACTAAATGGGTAAAAGCTGCCTCATACAAAGTTTTGAATTCAAAGAAAGTTGCTCAATTCATCCAGACCAACATCATTTGAAGATATGGGGTACTACATGAGATTATCTCTGACAATGGGTTACATCTTAAAGGAGAAACAGAGAAGCTACTACAACAGTTCAACATTCAACACCATAAGTCTTCACCTTACCATCCTCAAACCAATGGAGCATTTGAGGTTGCTAATAAAAACATAGGGCGAATTTTGAAGAAGAGTACAAAGAATTACAAAGACTGGTACCTACAATTACCCTATGCACTCTGGGGGTATAGAACATCAATCCAATCTTTTCCATAAGAGCCATTCTTTATTCATTGGTGTATAGGATGGAAGCAGTGCTTCCCATTGAAATGGATGTTTGATCATTAAGGACAGTACTGGAAAGTGAAATCCCTAAAGCAGATTGGTTGCAAAGCAGATATGACCAGTTATCCATGCTGAATGAGAAAAGACTCAAAGCCATGTATCACATTCAAGGATACCAAAGGAGACTTAGGAAAGCTTTTGATAAGAAAGTAAGAACTAGAGATTTGAAGTTAGAAAACCTAGTGTTGAAAGAAATCCAAGCCCCGGTTCAAGATGCAAACGGGAATTTCAAGTGAAATTGGGTAGGCCCATACATTATCAAGCAGCTATACTCTAGAGGAACAGTAAAATTGCTGGAAATAGATGTAAACCCTTTTACTGAGCCAACCAACATAGATCAACTGAAAAAAAAAATACCAAGTCTGAGGTGGTAATCTAAGAGCACCACATCTAAAGTGGTTGTAAAGTATGTTATTCCCCTTCCTAGGCTTGATTAAAAAAAACAAACAAAAAAACACAAAAAAAGAGCTTGCTAGGCTGAAAATCCAACAAAACAAAAAGAAAGAAAAAAGAGTTAGGTTGAAAACCCGAGAGGGTGACCTACGTAGAAGAAGAGTAAAAAAAAAGAGAGAGTGAGAGAGTCTGCTAGGTTGAAAACCCAAAATGGTGGCCTAGGCAAAAATTAAGCAAATAAAAAATCAATGAACTACTTGATGACTTGATCCTTCTATCAATGGGGGGTATGTAGACAACCATGCATTGGCCCAGTCACAATTTCCCAAAACTCACCATTTGCCCATTAACCGAAATTTTCCAAAAATTCAACCATTCCATTAAACCATATCATTACATAAAAACCTAAACCCTAGGCCAAACCATAAAAAACCAAACCCCATAAACCTATACCATAAATAGAACCCCTAACCTACAAACCCTAAATAATTCCTAAAAATAAGAGTTTTTACATCAACTTCTAAATAAACATACTCAAAGCCAAAAAATAAGAAGGTCACTTTATCTTTAGTCTTTTCTTTTTCTGATCATTAATTTCTTTTGTGTTAGGTGCTTCATCATCCTTGTCTCTTCTTTTGAATTCATAGTTGTCTTCGTCAAGTCTTTCCCGGTTGTCTCTAAGAAATTGTTCTCTCATAGCAACCCTCTCAGTTTCCTTATCAACAATCTTGTCTATCAGCCTGCTAGAAAATTTTGGAGTCATCTTATGAAAGTGAACCTTGACAAAGGATTGGTCCACTCAGTCAACCATCTCTAAACCCAATTGCATGTTCTTTATAGAAGTAGGATTTGTGTCCACAGAAGAGAAAGGTCTTCTTCTTTTGCCACCAGACATTCCTTGCTCATATTTGAATTGCCTCAAGAGTTTATCTCCCTTGTAGAAAGTTGCCCTCCGCAACCCAACAAGGAAGATGTGATATGATCCTAAAGACCGCAGTAGAGGTGGTAGGCACTTCCACTAATAACAGTCCCATTGAATTGAAGTACTAAATTTTTTGTCCAAAAACTTCACCCAATCACTCTTAGTGTGGCACTCAGTTTTGATTACAGCTCTGCTATGAAAACTGCCAAGCCCATAATTACCAGTTGTAGGATTGGCAATCATGTCTAGTCGCCCCATTAGCCATATCTGCAAAGTCAAAGGACTCCCTAAGAAGTTTCAAGTTTCTCCACCATGAAACATAGCATCCAGTCCTAGAAGAGTTTCTATCGAGATCAAAGAAACAAGATTGTCACCATCCTTAATTTCGTTCACAACACTTATGGCTCAAGAATCCACAAAACCATGTCTCCCAGAGCAAAGGAAAAATTCTCCCATGAGCATAAGGCCAAATCAAAGTTTTTCTGCATATTGTCGATCACTCCATAGGTGTGTTTGTCAATTAGTCGAGAGATAATTACACGAAGATTCACCACATGGCCTTCAATCATACTATCTGTAATGGAAGTAGGAAGACCGAGAGCATTAGACAAAGATTCCTTATGCCTGGGATCACAAGAAACCGCAACAAAATTTCTGCTTGGATCATAGCCCAAGATAGCGAAAAACTCTTTAATTGTCGGACAGAGTTCAACAGTGTTAAACCGAAACACACGATCTTCCAAATCCCATAATTTTACAGCAGCACGAAGGAAGTCCCACTTGATCTTGACATTCCTCAAAGCCTTAATTCCCTCTAGTTTGAAGGCTGTAAAATTGGTTTTGGTGCTAAAATCAAAGCTACGAACCCATCTGTTGATATCTTGAATTGTTGAATGAGAAAAATTTTGATTGATAGCCATGGATGACATTTGCTTGTTATTATTGTGTGTTACTAACCTTAATGCAGAGAATTGTCGCAGGAGAATCCATTTATATAAGCTACATCAATTCCTAATCAGGTTTGTAATAGGTTTCAGAGATTTTGTAGCTAAATAGGAGAGTGTTTCATGATCACAAATGAAGTAAATGCTTTTCAAAAAATGCAAAACATGCATTGGAAAATCGTAAGCAGTTGGCCCACCATAGTGTGAGTGTTATATTATGGTCTAGTGCCATTTGGCACTCTAAAAGTGCCGATCGGCACTTTTAAAGTGCCGAACAGCACTCCAAAAGTGCCGAATGGTACTCCTCACGTGCCAAGTGGCACACAGCCTCTCCATAGTACGTCCATGCAATCCCATGCAATTTTGCATTCTCATACTATTTTTTAGATCGCTTGACACTCAAAAAGATTTTGTTTTAGTCAAACTAGGACATTCAAACATGTCTAACTCATTTTAAAAAATTATCACTTGCATCATTGTTTAAAAAATTGATCAAATCAAGTTTTTTTAAGACTCATGAATTTATGTTCCAAACTAGGGGCATTTGCCCATGTCTCATGCAATTTTCAAAAAGAAGATTATCATCATCTTTTCAAAAAAAAAAATCATCATTGAGATTTCCAAAATTCATGCATTCTTTTTAAACTAGGGGCATTCACCCATGGCTCATTTATCTCCCAAAAAAAAAAAAAAAGGGGCACCATCATCATTTCTCTTAATAAAAAAAAAAAAAAAAAAAAGTTTTCATCACCAAGATTTCCAAAAATCACGCATTCATTTTAAACTATGGGCATTCAACCTTGCCTCATTCAAGCAAGTGCAAATTCCAACAGAGTTAATCCAGATAAGTTTAAATCGAAACTACAAGACCTCATCAAGTGAATTCTAAACTTATCTTAGTTAAAGTTTCTACATGATCCAAGGTTTTGCCAAGGACAAAGTGCTAAACGTGGAAATTTATACAAGGTTGTCTAAGGAACACTTCCTTTTGTTTTTTAGGAAAAATAAAAATACAAATCATACATCATTGGGACTTTGAGTCTACCTGCGTGAGGATCCCCTTGATCCACCTTAGGAGGAGCCACCTTTAGTATTTCCTTCTTGACTTGAGAAAAGCGAGGATCATATTGATGATTTTCAAGTTCAAGGCTCCTGATCCTATCCTCTAAAGTTCTTCTAGTAGCATTAGCAGCTTCCATTTTATGTGCCTAAAAAGTTAGCAAAATTAGGTGTTAATCCCACCATCAAGCACAATTCAAGCAAGAGATACTTAGAGAGTAACAAGGCATACCCAGCTCGAATCATTGAGAACATATTGGGAGGATTGAGTACGAGCCAATAACTGCAAGTCTCCAATCATCCGCATGCTTTCCTCCATAAGATCCCCATCAACCTGAAGCATAAATCCTCCAGATCATGAACCATTCAATAAGCCAAGAAGAAATAAGGACAAAGAACTGAAAATTCAAGAACACACCGGATTGGTCCAAGGAACATTCGGCACGTGCTCTGGCCTATTCAAGGGCATGGAACTATACATTATGTTAGGACTCATCACATCGTATTGCCATGCCAAAAAATGTGGATAAGTCTCCATGAAAGAACTTGAAGAACTACCAGCATGATGAGGAGAAGGAATTTCTTTCTCTTCATCTCCCTCTTCCTCTCCTTCAGATGGTGGAGGCTGAAAATTCAACATGTAAATTTTGTCACCAAGTAGAAATATGCAAAGAATTTGTAAAATAAAGATTTGACTTTAGAAAGGAAAAGAAGTACTGTTCAGCCAACCAAGCAACCTAGCGGACGAGTTTTCATAAATTCAGAATAAGATCATACTCATTCCTGGAACAACAAGGCTTGCATGGGCTTGAGAAATCTCTTCATTAGTCAGAAAGTTAGCTAATTGGATGGAGGGACAAGGAGGAATTGAAATTGTTGTAGGAGGATACACATGATGAACTTAGGGTAACACCTGATCACCAAGATACCAATATCTTTCATGCCCACATTCATGCAATACCTAACAACCATTAAGCTCTAAAGCCCGTTCACACTCTGTATACTCCTCACATCCAACCCAAGGATCTAAAGATATCTAAAAAATCACAAAGAAGCCCAAAATGAGAAAAAACCAAACCATAATCAAGCACTAAAGATCCCACAAAAAAGAAAAAAAGAAAAAGAAAAAAAAAAAGAGGTGAAGAAGAAGAATGACTCATATCATCAGCAGTCAAATTGTCAATCAGCAAGTGCCAAATTTCCAAAAAACGCCTGGAGGTCACTAACGAACGATACTAAATTTAGAAAAAATTCCAGCAATTTCTTCTCGGGATTCATGACCCACTCCAAAATACACATACATTCAGACTTGAAAATTGCCACAACACCATTACCACAAAGCAATAATAATTTTCCAAATCCTACATATAGCCAGAATCCCAAACCTCACCTACCATACAAATGGAGTCCCACCTAAGCTTGAAAGACTCTGCCTAGAGAGTTGGGTCATGAAGTGCATCAGAGTAGCATCGGCCACGCCGCCCCAATTGTAATTCCAACTTTGTCCAATTTTTCTCAAGCTTTCTAGGTAGCGTAGATTCATAGTACTACCTAAATTTGAACACAAGAAAGTCCCAATAAAAAGAAGGATGATCATACGAGCACCTTTTGCCACAGTCTCACAATGAGGAATATTTTCACATAGCCAAGACAAAAGGATATAGTTACTCCTCATTCTAAAAGGCACTACACCTAGAAGTTTCTTGAGTTTGGCTAAAGTAAATGAATCATTGACAATAATTTTTTCACCACCCAACCTCAGACCTGTGATAACAGAGAACTCATAAAGTGTCAACATTACCTTCCCAATACAAGGAAAGTGGAAGGTACATGTAGTGTCCTAGAAGCATTCTACCAAGGCGAGAAGTAAGTGAAGATCTTTGTATTTATGTGTCTCATGATTTAACAAAGCTGTGAAGAATGTGCCAAAGCCTGCTTCATTAATGATGTTTTTGATGCTAGGAGATAATGTTGCCCATACACTTTCTAACATTTGGAGATTGCCTCGACTCTTAAGGCTCTACAACACAAGTTCAGCTCATCAATTTCCATGACCAAACTACATGTCCAAAAATTATTTTCCCATGACCAAACCCACATCACACAAAAAAAAAAAAAAAAAAAAAAAAAAAAAAAAAAAAAAAAAAACCAATGCCCCACCAAAATTTCACCACAATCAAAATTCTTCACATACCCATACACAATTACCAAACTTTTTCCATAACCATTAAAAAAAAAAAAAAAGTTACTACATTTTCAAAATAACAAAAATTCCACAAACTCATGCCCATGCACAAATAAATTCTTACATGGCCAAAATCATAATCACAAAAATTTTCCAAGAACCAACATCACATGCCCAACAAAATTTTTCTATATTTCATGCTCAGAAGATTTTTCCCTTGCCCAAAAATTTTCCATACCCACAAAATTTTGTCATGTCCATAAAACAAAGTTTACACATACCAATAATCTTTTTTCTAAATATATCATGAACACATTCACATAAGCCTATCACAAATTTTTCACAATGCCAATATTCCCAAAATCCAAACCAAAATTCATCCAACAACATCACAATATCTCCCTACATTGTCAAAATTCCATAAGCCACCAACGTTGTCCAAATTGCACCATGATCAAAAAATAATACTTCAAGAATGCTCCAAAGCCAACATGTTCCAACATAAACAATCATACAATGCCTTAAATTTCAAACAACCAAATGACAATATCTCAACATGAAACTTCCAATGAAACATGCAACAACATTTTTCCAAGCATAGAAACCAAAGAAAAACTCACATTGGTATCTACATGACAATATGGAGCATGGGTCCAAGGGTCTTGAAGAAGTCCATCCTCCTCATGCCAATCAAATGTTGAATCATATTTCTTACCATGAAAAGTAAGAAAAGAAGGTCCCTTGGAAGAAGAAGCCATCTTGATGCAAAGGAAAATGGCTTTCACCAAAATGGGTGGGTGGTGAAAATGTTCAAAATACAAGGATCTATAGAAATATTGATATAGATGGATGAAGGAAGCTTGAGAAGCTTAGAAAAAGTGTTTTTTTTTTTTTTTTTGTGAGAAGAAATGGTGAGATGAAAAGGAAAAATCAATGGGGAAGAAGATGGTGAATAGTGACAATAGAGGAAGAGAAGTGGAGAAAGATGAAGTAAATAAAGAAAAAAGAGAGAGGCAAAGAAAGTGGGGGGGCCAAATTTCGGCCCCCACACTTAAACTCAACCCATAAGCTGAGTCAACTCAGTCAACCCAAAAAAAAAAAAATTTAAGTTTTCCAAATATCTTTTAAACTCCAAATTTTCAAAAAAAAAAAAAAAAAAAAATTCAAACCCCAAATTTCATGATCAAAATTTCAAGTCTTAATTTTCGAAATTCCAAATCTCAAAATTTCAGATTTCAAATTCCAAATTTCAAAACAAAATCTCAAAGTTTCAAAGTCTCAAAATTTTCAATGTCAATTTCAAAACTTTCAAGTTTCAAAAATCAAATGTTTTTCAAAAATAGAATCTTTTGACAATTAAACTTTTCTTTTCTTGATAAAGTTCAAATCAAGAAGGGGTAAATGAAAATCGCACATCTCAAAAACAGTGGGACCACAAAGCACTCATCAATTAGTGGCTAATTCCAAATTTTAATTTTTGCTGGCAACAACTTGGTTTCAAGGATGAGAAGCCCTTAGTTATCTCAATAAAGAACAAATTTATTAGTCACAAGAACCCACAAATCCAATATCAATATCATGGTCACAGACATTATCTCAGTCGAGATCAGATTCATTGGCTGCAGGAACCTACGTATTCAAGATCAATATCGTGGTCGCAGACATTATCTCAGTCAAGATCTAAATCATTGGCCACAGGAACCTACATATCCAAGATCAATATTGTGGTTGCAGACATTCCTTTAGTTAGGATCAGATTCATTGGTCACAGGAACCTACGTATCCAAGATCAATATCGTGGTCGTAGACATTACCTTAGTCAAGATCAGATTCATTGGTCGCAGGAGCTTACGTAACAAAGATCACTCTCAGTCAAGATCAGATTCATTGGTCACAGGAACCTACGTATCCAAGATCAATATTGTGGTCGCAAACATTATCTCAGTCA
This sequence comes from Castanopsis chinensis, assembly GCA_032878915.1. Taxonomy (NCBI): domain Eukaryota; kingdom Viridiplantae; phylum Streptophyta; class Magnoliopsida; order Fagales; family Fagaceae; genus Castanopsis; species Castanopsis chinensis. The sequence goes on from JAVQMG010000132.1 coordinate 26,298,765, forward strand.
AGATCAGATTCATTGGTCACAAGAACCTATGTATCCAAGATCAATATTGTGGTCACAGACATTATCTCAGTCAAGATCAAGTCCTTTGGTTGTAGGCACTTCTTTCGTCAAGATCAAGTCCTTTGGTCGTAGATACAACCTTTGTCAAGATCAAGCCCCCTTGGTCACAGACAACTCCATTATCAAGTTCAGAATGAAAAAGTCTCTTAGTCATATCAATTGTCAAGAATCATTTCAAAGTTTGTCAACTACTAAGTAAGTCAAGTATTTTCATTTTTTAGTAAAAAGGTAAAGCACTAGGTCTATGTTCCAAAGTCTTAGGTTCTAAGGCTAGGTAATCTTTAAAAATTCAACCTCAATTTAATCATGGTGACTAAAATCATTGTCTTTGTTTTACATTGACATTCGCTTTCCAAGCTCTGTCAATGAGGGGTATTCTGTAGACACTCGATTTTGCACTCATGATTTAATCAAGGAAGATGACTGAAGTGACCATCCATGTACCCAAAAAAACATTCTTACATTACATGCATCAATTTGCTCTTGCATTACATGCATCAATTTGCTCTTGCATTACATGCATTAATTTGCTCTTGCATTGCATGCATCAATTTGTTCTTGCATTGCATGCATAAATCTATTCATTGCATATCATAACAATGATCTTGAGATTCTAACAGTCACAATGATGCCCTCGATTTCTAAATCAAACCATCAGATTGAAAGATATCACATGGTCAAGTTTGCACAATCCATATGCATTGTGTCTAAGATGAGTCGACCACTCACAATTAATTTCAATTAATTCTGATTGTTCAAACAATTAAAATTAATTAAATAATTTTGTAATTGATTGATAATTTGTGTTTAAAGTAGAGTTGCATACATAGGAATAAAAGGGATGATTGGATAACAATAAAATTGTAGATCATCTGAACTTTATCAAGATTTATTTTAGGATATTTATCTACAAGATAATTATTCTTAAAAAACCTGAATTATCTAGAAAAGAGATAAAAAAAAATCATAAACAGATGATGAAAACACGTCTAGGTGCAAGGACCAGATCAAAAAACCCTAGAAGGAGAATCCAAATGGCACCCAAACACGAAAGAGTGCTCAGTGTCCAAGAGCCAATTCGGCACTTTTAGAGTGTCGATCGACACTTTAAAAGTGATAAATTAGCATCTTTTGGGCTTTGGCTCAATAGCCTTTGGGTGACGATAAGGCATACCATTTTTGATCTTTTCACAAAAAGGTTGCGTTCAGATTCACATCCTAATCGTCTGTGCCTGTTTTTTAGAGTTTTCTGGCCTCTATAAATAAGGACTGGGACTCATAATTCAGCACCTTTCTTTTACGCTCTAAAATTGCTAATATTTGTTAATCTTTTTTTAGATTTGCTGCAAAAATTAGGGTTTTTAGGTTTCAAAGATAATTGAATAAGTTTCTTTGAAACCTAAAACGTACTCTCAAGAACAAGAAATGCTCATGCAAGAGGTTGTTGTCAATCACCTTTTCTTTTTCTTATGCTTCTTGTTTAAAATGATGAATGTTTTTTTTTTCTTTGAATTATTAATCATTTTTTTGTTTAAAGAATGATCGTTTTTATGCAATTGTTATAATCTCTTTCTTGAAATCTGCATGTGAAAAACTCTTTTTCTTAAAATAAAAATGGATCTAAATCTTCATTAGATGTAGATCTGACTTTTTAAAAAAAAAATAAAAATAGATCTGCATATTCATTAGATGTAAATCTGACTTTTTCTTAAAAGAAAAAAATATATGCATTTTCATTAGATGTAGATCTAACTTTTTCTTAAAATAAATATGAATCTGCATCTTCATTAGATGTAGATCTGACCTTTTCCTCAAACAAAAAACAGATCTGCATCTTCATTAGATATAGATCTGACTTTTTTTAAAATAAAAATGGATTTGCATCTTCATTAGATGCAAATCTAAATTTTTCTCAATTAAAAACTGATTTGTATCTTCCTTCCTTAGATATAAATCTGATTTTTCTTTAACATATGCAGATTTTTGAAATAAAGAAAAAGATAAAACATGGTTGTGTTTGTGTTTGTTTTATTTGATTCATGTTGCATAAATTTAAATTATGAGTGAAACTCTTTTCTTAAAAAATCTTTTTCATTTTTTTTTACAACATAAAAACAGATCTGATTTTTTTTGTTATCAAAAAAATATTTTTTATTATCACAAACAGATATGATTTTCACAAAGTTAAAATCACTTTTTTTTGTACATACTACAAAACAGATCTGGTATTTTGACAAATCGAAATCTTTTTTTTTTTTTTTTTGCCAACTAAAATAGATCTAATTCTTTTCAAAAGAAGAGACTTCATTCACAATAAATTTGTGTGACTTAATTTTTATTTCACTTGTTCAACATATCATTCATGACATGCATAAAAATGACACATTGGTCACAAGAGTCTAGAAAACTAGACTCTGTTTGGGCGAAATGGGTGTCTAACACCTTCCCATTTTGTAACCTAGCCTTTAAATTTAGTTTCTTTAAATAGGTAGACCTAAGCTTTATCTTTGTTTTTATCTTGGGGTAGAATGTAACTAGGACAAAAGGCCATGTATTTATGGTACTTTGTAACTAGGACTCAAAGCCATGTAATTTTCCATTTATCAAATATGTACCTTTTTATTCAATCAATGATAGAGGAACAAATTAGTCATGTCTTATGTATTTAGTTTTTCTTATTTTTTGTACATTAAAAATAATTGACGACTCCACACCACTTACCCAAAAAGAGAGGTGTCTTTAAAAGCACACTACAAAAATCTCTCTTTTTTTAAAGCAACCCAATTTCGAGGTCTCTCACACATACTCCTTATTCTTCACCAGCAAAGGGAGAAGAGGGGGAACGACAGGACCTTGGGAAGTCATAAGACCCTTCTCTATTCAGTGACGAGGAGCGTCAACAGATACCTTGCGTGCCTCTAGAAAAATGGACGAACCACTAACACCTTTGCCCAACAACTGGGCATCAGAGGTGTGCTTCCTCTTCTTGGAAACATGAGGGGGTTGGGTCGACAATCCCTCACCTTGAGCTCTTAAGGCGGCAGCCTTCTTGATCTCCTCTTGCCTGATTTTTGCTGCTTACTTGTTCTTCGATGACTCAATCTCTAAAACCGACAGGTGAGTTAGAGAGTGCACAAGTCCAAGCTAAAACAAAGTAAGCATGACGGACAAAAAGAAAATAAGCGCTTATGAATTCTCGAGAAGCGGTCTAATCGTCGGGCTTCCTTAGAAGGGATGGGCCACCAAAGCAGGTGTGAAGTGTGTCCAAATTGAAGAGCTTCTTCCAAGACCTCTCCTCAAAGGGTATCTCAAAAACCCTCTCCAAAAATGCCTCTTGCTTAGGAAGGATCGCTGGGCAAGCTTTGGTTGAAACAAAACAAAAATTGAGTTAGTCTAATAATAAGTATTAACCAATGACTCATACAGACCTGACGACTCAGATGAACTCGATGACTCACCAAACTTGTTTAATTTCCCCCAAGAATGGTTATAAAAAGACCTTATATGATCCCACTTATCTAGACAACACACCCAATTAACCCTCTCCACGAAAAAGAACCTAGCCTTCCACTGACGGTTGGAATAAGGCATATTAGATATCAGCCTTAAGGTAGCTTGACGAAACACGAACTTGTAAAAATCCTTGGATTGGGGAATTTATTGGGGTTTATAACAATATAAAAATTCCTCCAATGTAAGGGAAAGATTGCCCCCACTAAGTTGACCCCATAACACCTCAGCCCTAATGAAGATCCTCCAAGCATTCGGGGCCATTTGACTAACAAACACACCCAAGTAAGAAGCCAGCCGACAATGCAGGGTGGAAAGAGGCAGATGAAGCCTCGCTATAAAGGCAGTCTCATAAAAGCCTACGTTAGGCCACCTCCCATCATAACATTTCCGCCCCATATCACCCTACCTAATGGGCACATTGTCAAGTATTTGAAAACGAGGTCTCAACCTGCCAAAAATCTCATCACTCATATCGACAGTGAAGTCATGAATGGACTAGTCGTTGGACAGAATGACCTCCCATGGTCGTTGCCCCAAAGGGCTGGCTTCCCCCAACAAGGAGTCTAATGCCGACCCCTATCAAAACCCGATGAGTCATCTGACGAGTATCCAAGCCTAGAATGACTAGACAGGCTATTGTTTGAACCTATATGGACCGATGGGGTATGCTCATGTTAAGATTAGTGTCCTTTAAATTCTATTGTATGATGCTATATATGATATTATATGTGACATTATGTATGACATTGTGTATGACTTAATATTGTTATTAATAAAGCTATTTTATTTTATCTAAAATAATAGTAACGTGAATATTCGGACATTATCATATAGTCCATAAGATACATAGTATGTGATTTATGTGAAAATTCACAGAAAATATAAATCACAAGTTTTTTGTAAACTCAGAATTATAGTTTGTAGTCAGTGATGAAATTGGGCATTTCATCTGCGAAGATTATAGCATATCAACTAAGATGATTTGTCTTGATCATGGAAGTGGAGACTTCTAGTAGATATATTTTAAGAGTTAAGACATGTTAAACTGGACCGCTGTGAGATTTATTATTCTCCTAATGACTGTCAAATGAATAATAAATCTCACGACTTCTATTTACATGAACTCTTAATCCTTAGAGGATAATGGACCTGATCATAAAGTGTAGGTTGCTTTGATATATCAGGAATGAAATCTAAAGTAACAGTCAAAACCTCAATATGTTGGGCAACCACATTTAGTGTTGATGGAACATATATTCTCAAGATGGAATTCATAGTCTCTTAACAGAGATATAAAATATTCCCTTGAGATAAGTATAATGGGTTCAATTATTCAGAAAGTTAGGCCTAACCACTTTAGTAAGGAGTTACTAAAGTATATATTTATGAAATGAGATTTTATAAATATATGATGAATAACTTTAAAGGATTAAATCGGGTGCTCATGGATAAGATATAGTAATTTACAAAGTGGTAGTCTATATTCATGATTTTGTATTACTACGAATATTTTATAAAGGGGTTGCATGTATAATAAAGTCTTGGGATATAATTTATAAATAAGGTCTAGAGTGTAACTATATTTATATAGTGGTATTAAATATAGTTAATGGTAATTTTGGACTTGTCAAGAGTTGACTGAAAAGCCCAAGGCCCATTGGAGCTAGTTTCTTATTGGTCCATTTTAGTCCCACTCTAAGCCACATACTAAAGCCCAATTGGAAAGGTCCAAAAGGCTAGCCCAATTAGATAATCAGTTATAATGAGAGAAATATACAGAATTATATGTATGAAAAAGAGAGATATCATAGTGAAATGATGTGTATGTGAGTGTTGGACACTCTTTCATTCTCTCTGGAACATACACATATAACTGATTAAAAGACCACACTTTTTGGGCATCAATTGGAATTGAAGTAAAAATTAAAAGTGTTTTCAAGTGCTTCTAATTTTTGGTTTTGAATTTCACTACTTCAAGGTACGCTCTCTTGTTTTTAAATTCTGAAATTTACATGGTACATATTATCAATTATGAAAGAAGTAGATCCGTTATTTTTCCGGTGCGTACATGCATATTTCCATCAAATGATATCAGAGCCAGGTTCAATTTCGAATTTGTATAACATGTTTTCTGAGTTTTGGAATTAGAGATAATAGTTTCATGATGTTAGAAGATTATATATGTATTTAATTTTCTGCATGGTTGTTGAAACTATGATTTGATAAAAAATGATATTGATGCTATAATGTTGTTTAAATTTGAATTTAAGTATGTTAAATTGATCTTTAAGTCTATAACATCAATGGAATTCAGTTTTGATATCAAATTTCATTTATTATGTTCATATGGTGGCTGTTTGTTCGTGGAAAACTGTTGAAAATTGTTCAGATCTTCCTTTTAAAAACTGAAAACAAGGGTTTTTCGCGGGTAAGATTTATTCACGAAATAGTAGCAAGATAGTCATGAAAGCTCCTATCTAAATTTTGTGTTTTCACAAAATATTTCGCGAGTAAGCTTTACTCGGGAAGCAATCGCGAGACAGTCGTGAAAATCTCTGTCTGAATTTTGTGTTTTCTTTTTTTTTTTTTTTGCCTTAATTCATTTTCGAGGAAAGAGCTTAGTCGCGAGATACCCGCAAAAATGCCATTGAAGGAAATTTTAAACTTTTTCCAATTGTTTTCAAATGTATAATGCAAGGTAGTGTGTGATTAGATTGCACATGTTTGCAGATTAAAAGCCTTTAATTTAAAACATCTAATGGGAGAGAAATACAAAGGTTGGATCTCATGGCCTTCATTGTTGGTTCATAATAGTGTGAAATATATACTTTGTTTTTGCCTCGAACTTAGCATTCCATGCGAAGAGTATTTATTTTGTTGTCCTACAATATTGAATTTCCTGGTTTATAGGGGTTTGATCAAACAACATGTCTTAGTTTAGAGCTTTGCATTCCATGCGGAGGGTGTTTTTATCATGGTACTACAAAATAAGCCTGTTAAAATGATGAAATGTGGCTACACATGATTCTAGACAATAGTATACACTAGACTAAGTATTATAGTATCCTCTATGCTAAGTTCTTACTATTATTACTTAGAGGCTAAATTTAAAACGACATATTATTAGTGTTTGATAAGAATTATCATGATAGCACTAATAATGAGAATAGTTCTCAGTCAATCATAGTATTTAATGTTCACTCTATGCTGAGGGATACTGAATATAGGATTGGGTTGTTATTGCATATATTATATTATGCTTTTATTAAGGTTCCAGACTATATTTTTATATACTACATTAATAATGTCCAGTTTACTTACTATATTCATGTTTAATATTTTTAGATTTGATCATTACATCATTTAGCACACTTATTACTATTCTTAATCAAAACAAACTGACTAGATCCACCTATGTTGACTGGAAAAGAAATTTGGATATTGTTCTTACAGTTGAAGAACACAAATATGTGCTTACTCAACCATGTCCTAACTTTCCTTCATTAGATGCTCCTTCTAAGGAAAAACAACGATATGATCATTGGCAAAAATCTAATGAAATGGCCAAATGCTACATCCTAGTATTTATCTCAAATATTTTACAGTATCAAATGTAGGATGTAAAACTAGTTTCAGACACCATGCTAAGTCTAAAGGAAATGTTTGGTGAGCAAGGTCGTTCTGCAAGGCAAGAAAATATGAGGCAAATTTATAATACTAAAATGGCTGAAGGTAGTTCAGTGAGGGAGCATTGTCTTACAATGATCTCTAATCTAAATACATTTGAGGTTTTAGGTACCGATATTGATGGAGAATCCCAAGTGGATATGATACTTTAGTCACTATTGGAATCATTTAAGATTTAGACTCAATTACAATATGAACAAAAAGATTTATTCATTGTCTGAATTAATGAATGAGTTGGTAACAGTGAAAGACATCCTTGGTACTTCTAGTGTTGATGCAAATATGACTAAAGCATCTACTTCTCAACCTAAGTCTAAAGGCAAGGGTAAGAAGAAGAAGAAGAAGAAGAAGAAGAAGAAGGACTTCACTAAAGGAAAGTGTTTCCATTGTGGTAAGAAAGGACATTGGAAAAGGAATTGTCTAAAGTTCAAAGCTGTCAAGAATAAGGGTATGAAAAGTTCCTTTCTTCTTGAAATATATTTGGTATAGAATCCCACGGATTCCTAGTGTGTGGATTCAAGTTGTACTAATCATATCTGCAATTCTTTGCAGTGGTTTCAAGAGACCTGAAAGTTGAATGAAGGGGAATTATTTCTTACTTTGGCTGATGGGAGTAGGATTCCAGTTGTAGCTATTGGAGTGTTTAATTTATACTTTAATTCTAGAGTTTTAATATTGGAAGACTGTCTATATGTACCTAATATTTGTAGGAATTTAATTTCTACAACTTATTTAGGTAAACATGAATATTGTGTTTCCTAAAAGACAATGTTGTAATAAAGAAGGATAAAGTGTTTATCTATTCAGGCAATATTGTTGATGGTTTTTATATGTTAACTCCTGATAAGTATGAATTATATAATTCTAAATTAGATAATAACTCACATGTGAAATCATTAAAGAGATAGTTTCTTCCTACTAATGAAATATATCTTTGGCACTTGTATTTGGGTCATATTAATTCAAATAGAATTCAAAAACTTATCAAAGATGGACTCTTAGGGCCCATGTACTTTAGTGGTTTTCTAGTTTGTGAATCTTATTTGGAGGGCAAAATGACCAAACGACCTTTTAACTTAAAAGGTAGAAGAGCCCAAGATTTGCTAGAACTATTACATTCAAATGTATGTGATCCTATGTCAATCCAAGCAAGAAGTGGCCATAAGTATTTAATTGCTTTCACTGATGATTACTCTAGATTTGGTTATGTGTACCTAATGAAACAGAAGTTCCGAAGCCTGTGAAAAGTTCAAAAAGTTTAGGGCTAAAGTTGAGAATCAATTAGGTAAACGTATAAAGGCCATTCGATCTAATCGAGGTGGCAAATACCTTCTTGGGGATTTCAAGGATTACTTGACTGAAAATGGGATTATATCCTAGTTTACTGCACCTGAAACTCCACAACAAAATGATGTAGCAGAAAGAAGGAATAGGACTCTTTTAGATATGGTTAGATCCATGTTGAGTTATTCAACTCTATCAATTTCCTTTTAGGGATATACCGTAAATACTGCAATGTATCTTTTAAATTTAGTACCTTCAAAGTATGTTCCTAAAACACCTGTAGAGTTGTGGAATGGGCGTAAGCTTAGAATGATACATCTCCGTATTTGGGGTTGTCCAACACATGTGTTGAAAGGAAAATCTAACAAGTTACAATTTAAAACAAAAGTGGTTTTCTTTGTAGGGTATCCAAAAGGAACTGTTGGAGGTTTATTCTATAGTTATAAGGATAATAAAGTGTTTGTTAGGACAAATACCAAATTCTTGAAAAATGGCTACATGAATAATTTTACACCTAGAAGTAGAGTTGTATTGGCTGAAATGAAAGAACCTGTAGTTGAAAAACCAATGGATGAAACTAGGGATGATGTGGTTGTATTAGATACACCACAAGATACTACTCATGAGATGTCTAGTACTCAGGTGCCTCGTCATAATGAGAGAATTGTTCGACTTTTTATAAGATATATAGGTTTTGAAGAAACATATGAAACTATCTCAGAAGAGACTGAATCGGATCCTTACACTTATGAAGAAGCAATGAATGATATAGATGCACATCATTAGGTCCAAGCTATGAAATCTAAATTGAATTCTATGTATTCCAATCAAGTTTGAGATCTTGTAGAAGTGCCTAACGGCATTAAACCTATTGGTTGTAAATGGATTTACAAGAGAAAAAGAGGGATAGATGGAAATGTTAAAACCTTTAAAGTATGGCTAATGGCAAAAGGGTATACACCGAAAGAAGGTATTGATTATGAAGAAATATTTTCACCAGTAGCAATGCTTAAATCTATCAGAATTCTCTTATCCATTGCTGCTCATTATGATTATAAGATTTGACAAATGGATGTCAAGACTGAATTTCTTAATAGCAATCTTGAAGAAGAAATCTATATGATGCAACCGGACGGTTTCATAGCAAAGAACCAAAAGTATATGGTATGTAAGTTAAAAAGGTCCATTTATGGACTTAAGCAAGCATCTAGGTCATGGAACATCAAATTTGATCAAGTAATCAAGTCATTTGGTTTTGAACAAATATTGATAAACCATGTGTATACAAAAGACATCGAGATAAAGTAGTAATGTTCCTAGTGCTTTATGTTGATGATATTCTACTTATTGGAAATGATGTAGGGGTAATGTCATCTGTAAAAGTTTGGTTGTCAAGCCAATTTGATATGAAGGACTTGGGTGAGGCTAATTTTATTCTAGGGATTAATTTTTGGTGAGATCGCAAGAATAAGATATTAGGCTTATCACAAGTTGGATATATAGATAAGGTTCTAGAACGGTTTAGCACGCAAAACTTCAAGAAAGGATTACATCCTTTTAGACATGGAGTTCCTCTGTCTCATGACCAAAAGCCTAAGACTCAAAAGGAAGAAAATATGATGAGACAAATTCCTTATGCTTCTTCAATGGGAAGTCTCATGTATGCCATGTTTTGTACTAGACCAGATATCTATTATTTAGTTAGCATGATCAACTGATATCAATCAAATCTAGGACCAAAACATTGGCAAGCTGTAAAGCATATTCTCAAGTGTCTACGAAGAGCGAGAAATTATATGCTTATTTACCATAGTGAGGATTTGATATCAATTGGCTATACAAATTCAGAATTTCAATCAGATCTTGATTTCAGAAAGTCCACTTCAAGCTGTGTGTTCACCTTAAGAGGTGGAGCTATAAGTTGAGGGAGTGTTAAGCAATCTTGTATTACAGACTCCACCATGGAAGCTGAATATGTTGCTACTTGTGAGGCGGCAAAGGAAGCTGTTTGGCTTAAGAAATTCCTTTCTGATTTTGGTGTTGTGAGAATGGAGTAAGTTCTCATCATATTGTTTTGCAACAATAGTGGAGTGGTTGCACAATCCAAAGATCCAAGAAATCATAAGAAAGGAAAACACAATAGTCACATTTAGAGGAGATAGGAGTTAGATTAGTGCACAATAGTCTTTAGGGCAAATGGAAAATTGTTAGGATTAGTACCCTTTAAATCGTATTGTACGATACTATGTATGATATTATATATGACATTATGTATGACATTGTGTATGACTTAATATTGTGATTAATAAAGTTATTTTATTTTTATCTAAAATAATAATAACATGAATATTCGGACATTATCATATAGTCCATGAAATGCATACTATATGATTTATGTGAAAAGTTACAGAAGATATAAATCACAAGTTCTTTGTAAACTCAGAATTATAATTCGTAGTTGCTGATGAAATTAGGCATTTCATCTGCGAAGACTATAACATATCAACTAAGATGATTTATCTTGATTATGGAAATTGAGACTTCTAGTTGATATGTTTTGAAAGTTAAATTATATTGAACTAGATCGCTATGAGATTTATTATTTTCTTAACAACTGTCAAATAAATAATAAATCTCACGACTTCTATTTACATGAACTCTTAATCTTGAGAGAATAATGGACTTGATCATGAAGTGTAGGTTGCTTTGATATATCAGGAGTGAGATCTAAAATAACGATCAAAACCTTAGTATGTTGGGCAGCCACAGTGTTGATGGAACATATATTCTCAAGATGGATGGAATACATAGTCTCTTAACGAAAATATAAAATATTCTCTTGATATAAGTTTAATGGGTTCAGTTATTCGAAAAGTTAGACCTAACCACTTTAGTAAGGAATTACTAAAGTATATATTTATGAAATTGGATTTCATAAATATATGATGAATAACTTTAAAGGATTAAACCGAGTACTCAATGATAAGATGTAGTAATTTACAAAGTGGTAGTCTACATTTATGACTTTGTATTACTACGAATATTTTATAAAGGGGTTGTATGTATAATAAAGTCTTGGGATATAATTTATAAATAAGGCCTAGAGTGTAACTATATTTATATAGTGGTATTAAATATATTAAATGGTAACTTTGGACTTGTTAAAAGCTGATAGAAAAGCCCAAGACCCATTAGAGCTAGTGTCTTATTGGTCCCTTTTAGTCACACTCCAAACCACATACTAAAGCCCAATTGGAAATGCCCAAAAGGCTAGCCCAATTAGATAATCAGTTATAAGGAGAGAAACATACAGAATTATATGTATGAAAAATAGAGATATCATAGTGAAATGGTGTGTATGTGAGTGTTGGACACTCTTTCATTCTCTCTAGAACATACACATGTAACTGATTGAGAGACCACACTTCCTTGGTAACAAGTGAAATTGAAGTGAAGATTAAAAGTGTTTACAAGTGCTTCTAATCTTTAGTTTTGAATTTCACCGCTTCAAGATACGCTCTCTTGTTCTTAAATTGTGAAATTTATATGGTACATGTTATCAATTGCGAAAGAAGTAGATCTGTTATTTTTCAGCTGCATACATGCATATTTCCATCAGCTCACTCGTCACTTCACAATCTCCAGACATCCCTCACCTATAAGCGATGAATGAAAGCTAAGATTCTACTCTACTTCCAACATGTATGAACTAACAAAAAAGAAAAGGAAAGAGGAAGTGGAAAAAGGAAAGATAAATTGACAAAGCATACCTAAGGAACTAAAGAAGCAAGAAAACCGATGATTGAGCTTTGGAATTGAAATGGAAAACTTTCAGGTAATAAGAATAATAATGACATTGGGCTATTTATAGGATGATATGGCATGGAAAACGAAGTGTCATGACATTTTATTCCACAAGTCAGAAAGTGACTCATGTCTCTAGCCCTATCAAAAGAACATAATTACCCCTATTTATAACGCATGCTGTTAAGACCAGGATTTATGACAACTCCATGACCCGTCAACCATCCTGATGACTCACGGAGTAGGAGGCAACTGATGAGGAAAGTTTTAGACCTACCCAAAAAAAGGCACAGCTAAACCTCGAAAGGAACGATCAATCCCTACAAGGGATGATCAGTCCCAGAGGGACGACCAGTCCCAAAAGGACGACTAGCCCCCACGAGGGACGACCCTCTAGGGGCCGATGGGTCAGATGACCCATGGTTCGATTGACCCATCCCCTAGGGCTTCTACACGGCTATGTGTGGCCCATTCACATGTCTGTACGTGGAAATTACTTGCACACCACAACCAAAGGCCCTACCACGTAATCAGATCTCTTATAAATGGAAAGGTGATCCCAAGTATTTTGGGACCCTTCTACCCACAAGGAAATTCCCCTGTATCAAGGGATTTGAGTTAGCTCTTTACCACTATATAAGCCACAAACCTTACCCTTCTTGAGGGATATGAATCCTCCCTACCTCTTGTAATCTTGAGTTCTTAGAGATTCTTCTATCACTGACTTAACCTTCAGAGGGTCTTTGGCCAGTACCCTACCAATGCCCTTTAATTGGTTTTTCTATTTTGTTCTTCAGGTACCTCCATTGGCATGTGTGAGGACGATTAACTCATTGACAATTTTTGTGCATCATCACCCATTAAAGTTCCAAAATCAAGAAAGAATATCAACAACAAATGCAAAAAGAAGAGTGAAAATTAGATTTAGCTGTCCTGTCTAAAATTATAAGTTTGACATAAGTTGGTGGCAAGTTTGGTAAGCTGCAGTTTAGATAAATGCTTTTGAATTTCACTTGGCCTCTTTTATTTATTTATTTACTTGGCTCTGTGTTTGTGAAAAGAAAAAGAAATTTTATTAGCCCCCAAATTTAACAATCCCTGTCATACTCACTTACAGTTAGGGATGTTCACCAAACCGCATAAACTGCAAAAACCGCACCAAAACCGCCCGTAAAATGGTATAACCGCACCGCACCGCAAGTAATTTTGCACCACACTGCATGGTGCAGTGCGGTTTGCAATTTTATAATATGAAAACCGCACAAACCGCACCGCACTGCACCATCTCTATATATATATTAATATATTTAAGTATTTTTAATATTAAATATATTATTAATAGTTTAATAACCCTAGTTAAAAAAATGGTTTGATAATCCTAGCAATTGTTGATTAGGAAAGTTAGCTCAAAATAAAGAAAAACTAACTTAATAGTTTAAAACTTGGACCAAACAAAGGGAAAAATTAGTTTTGGGCTGGGTAGAAAAAGTCCAAAATTCAAAAAATATACCAATTTCAAATCATTCAAACCGCATCTTATATACCGCACCGCATATGTGACCACAAAAATGAGGTGCGGTGCGGTTATAGTTTTGGTAAGCTGCAGTTTAGATAAATGCTTTTGAATTTCACTTGGCCACCGCACCGCACATGTGACCGCAAAAATAAGGTGCGGTGCAATTATGATTTTAGATAAATCGCACCGCAAAGTGCGGTGCTAAAAATGGCCCAAAACCGCACCGCGCCGCATTGCGAACACCCCTATCTACAGTACCTTTCATATTTTTAGCGGGCATGGTATCCACTTACCTCTTAACTGTTTATTTTACTTTGTTTTAATCCTAACTGTTAATTTAATTTTAACGAGACATGCTAGTTAATTTAAATAAATAAAAAATTAAGAAAGAAAAAATTGAAAAATCATAGGCTTCGAGAGTTCGAGCATTTGGAGTTGCCCTGGTGTGTGTCAGTAGTAATACTTCTGTCTTGGAAGGTTGTCAACTTCGTCTTGATCACCACAGGTCTAAATTCTAAATTTCATCACTGATATTAAAACGGTGAGTTTTGGGGGTCAGCAAACAGCAATGATATTGAAACGATACGTATTGGGTAAATGCGCTTGAATGGATTGGGTTTAGTTGGGCTTTGGCTGTTGGCTTGTTGTTGTGATGTTGTTAGTTTCTGTTTTTTTAGTTTTTGTTAAACTAACCCCAATGTGCTACAAGTTACTAGTTACAAGATTTTTAACATGATCTCATTGTTTGACAAAACCATTAGTGCAAGTTTTCTACAAAATTAGTAGTATAATAATAAAAACTAGCCTCATCACACGCGCTTCGCATGTGCAATGAGGGTTTTTTTTTTTTTATGTGGTCTTATTTTGTAGAAAAAAAAAACTGTATTTTTTTATTATATATATAATTTTTATTTTGAAAATCTAATTTATAAGTGAATAAATCAATTTAAAAATTAATAGGAAAGTGGTCTTATTTTTTAGGCAATGTTTTAATGGGAGTTAGAGTTGCATTTTTACTGAATTGTCCATTCATTTTGTCTCTATTTAAATATAGAAGTGTAGGGGCATTTTTGGAAAACAAAATGAGGAATTCAAGCAGGGGAAGCCCCTTAAACAATAGTATAAAAAAATCCAATTTATAAGTGAATAAATCAATTTAAAAATTAATAGAAAAGTGGTCCTATTTTTTAGGCAATGTTTTAATGGAAATTAGAGTTGCATTTTTACTGAATTGTTATTTAATTTTGTCTCTACTTAAATATAAGGGTGTAGGGGAAGTTTTGAACTAAAAAATGAAGAATCCAAATAGAGGAAGCCCCTTATATAATAGTAGACAGATAGTTTTTGTCAATTTACTAATTTAACCCAATTTTTAAGTTTTAGGTAGGGGTATTTTTGGCAATAAAAAAAGCAATAACTAACTTTCTTTTGCCAATTTACTATTTCAACCCCATTTTTAAGTTGTTGGTTAATTAATTTAGAGATATTTTTGACAAAAAAAAAAAAAAAAAAAAGCAATAACTAACTTTTTGAATCCTCTTAATATATATAGATAAAGAATGTCAAGAGTTTCTTATAGTCTTAATGATTTTTTTTTATTATTATTATTATTATTATTATTATTATTATTATTATTATTATTATTATTATTATTATTATTATTATTATTATTTCAACTAAACATGTTTTGATTAAAATTCTGATTGAATTATTTTTTAATCTTTTTAAACGAATACTAATTAGTCTACATTTGGCGTTCTCTACGAATTCAATGGTTTAACATTTTATTAGTACTCTTGAATCTGTGTTAGCATTTGATTTTTCATATTTACCATGCCACTATGCAAGCAATAATGAAAATAATTTTTTTGGAATTTTTTTTTCAATCAACCTTAAAAATTAAAAAAAATTTGTTGGCTGTCATGTTTCAAAACAATCTGGAAAACTAGCATTTTGAGTGTCTACAACTCGAGTTCCAAGATAATACTCGAGTTTATAAGTCTCGATTTGTAAGCTATGGTGGGTGATGTGGAAAAAATATCCACATGGAACTCGAGTTTTTAAGACTCGAGTTCCACCATTTTATTTTTCCTTCTTCTTCCTCACGTCTATTCCTTCTTCATCGTCACGTCTGTTCCTTCTTCATCGTCGTGTATGTTCCTTCTTAATCATTCACCCAGTCGCGTATGTTCGTCCATCTAGTCGCTAAAAATCAAATCGTCCATCAACGTTCTTCTCCAACCTGATCACCCACCCAGCACCAGATCATCTTCTTCGACGTTGTGGATCTCCAACTAGATCGTCTTCTTCGATGCTGCGTCTTCAGGTTTGTTCTTCTTCAAGTCTAACAAAAATCGAGTTTCAAAGACTCGGTTTTGCTTTTTAGAACTCGAGTCTTATAAACTCGAGATCTATTTGGCTAAATTGCTCCACGGTAGCAGTAGAACTCGAGTTTGAAAGCCTCAATTTTCATCATCAATCTCCAGTTTTGAAAACTTGAGATGCTAGTTTCCGGTTTCCTTTCCAACATATGTTAACTGTTAACTTATCATATATTTTTCCCCTCACACTGCTACTTTGAAAATATCCCCAATTTTTTTGTGATTCAAATGCATTAAGAAATTTTATTTTAGAACCTAATTATAAACTTCCGTGTACAACAAGAGTTAGCTCATAATGATGTATCTATACTCAATGGTGGAAGGCCACTAAACCAAAAAAGTCTGGGGATTTTATTTTTTGGCTTTCTATTCATTTTGGATTAACAGTCATATGATGTACAAAATAAGAGTCACAATTCACAATGATACAATGCTAATTAATTAGTGGAGAGATGAGGTTGAATATTTTAGTCATAAAAATTTATTTGAAGAGCAATAGTAATTTTTCATGTGTGGAAATTACTGTAGTTAATCTATTCAATTTTTTACATTTTAGAAAGGTTGTTGGAGCTAATTTTTTTGGGTTTACCCTCCAAACATGACTTTAAGGAGGATGGAAAAAAAAAAGAAAAAAAAAAGAAGAGAGAGAGAGCGAGAGAAAATGAAGAGGGAAAACTTTTTGAAAGGTGTTTGGTTAAGAGGATAAAAGGAAAAAAATGTGGTGGCGTCTAGGTGTTTTTTCCTTGGACCTACCAAAATTGTTTCTTCCCGAAATGGGGAGAAAATTGAGGAGGAGGAAAAATTGTATCTTATGCCTAGCATAGGATATACTACCTCGAAGAGGAGAGTGTGATTTACTTGATTGACAAAAATGCTCTCAATTACCTTTTTTTTTTAAGCTTTTTCTTTCCCGAGCAACACGTGGCTCTTCTTTTCTTCTCTCTCTCTCTCTCTCTCTCTCTCTCTCTCTCTTTTTGTGAGAGTCCTTTTGATTGGGGTGATCATCAGTACACCCCTTGCTTGGTCTTTGCTAAAGGTCTAAGGTTTCTTAATATGGTGATGACTTTTATTTTGCATCATCGTCTCACTATAACTCTATCATAGAACCCCATGATAAGCTCATTTTTCCTTCGGCTATTTCGCTCATTTTTCCTTCAGCTATCACATGGATCATTCGCCATTTTTCTATCTCCTATCCAAGTCAGACCACATCTCAATTATGTGTGTCATAGACGCTGCTACTATTAAATAAAGTGAGGCACAGCTACGATCGAGGCGGCCCAAGGCAGCAATTCTTCTAGCTTCTATAGCTCCTTCCATCATCATCTTTTTCTTCTACAGGTGGGGTGACTCTTGAGGACATCATGGCACAGCTTGTACGCATGGATGCTTGCCTTGATGTTGGTTAAATACATGTTTGTATCGCATACTAAACATACGCAGTGAAAAATTAATAGATCTACTTTATTCGCAATTCTTAACATGTACTATGCAAATTTCAAAATTCAAGAACAAGATAGTGTACTTTGTGCGATGAAATTCAAAACAAAAACAAAAAAAAAGTACGCGGGAACACTTTTATTCTTCACTCCAATTCTACTTTATACCCCAGAAGTGTGGTCTTTCAATCAGTTTTCAAAGGGAGATTAAGAGAGTGTCTCTCACTCACATACGCACCAGTTCATATTCTTACCAAACTTTATGTATGTTTCTTTCCTTATAACTGATTATCTAATTAGGCTAGCCTTTTGGACATTTCTAGTTGGGCTTTAGTATGTGGCTTGGAGTGGGACCAAAATGGACCAATAAGACACTAGCTTTAATGGGCCTTAGGCTTTTCTGTCAACTCTTGACAAGTCCAAAGTTACCATTAACTATATTTAATACCACTTTATAAATATATTTGCATTCCGGACCTTATTTATAAATTATATCCTAAGACTTTATTGCACATGCAACCCTTTCATAAAATATTCGTAGTAATACAAAGTCATAAATATAGACTGCCATTTTGTAGATTACTACATCTTAATCCTTGAATACCCGGTTTAATCCTTTAAAGTTATTCATCATATATTTATGAAATCCAATTTCACAAATATATACTTTAGTAACTTCTTACTAAAATGCTTAGGCCTAACTCTCTGAATAACTGAACCCAATAAACTTATCTCAAGGGAATATTTTATGTCTCCATTAAGAGACTATGAATTCCATCTTGAAAATATATGTTCCATCAACACTAAATGTGGCTGCCCAACATACTGAGGTTTTGACCGTTACTTTAGATCTCAATCCTGATATATTAAAACAACCTACACTTCATAATCAGGTCCATTATTCTCTTAGGATTAAGAGTTTACATAAATAAAAGTCGTGAGATTTATTATTCATTTGACTGTCGTTAGGAGAATAATAAATCTCACAGCGGTCTAGTTTAATATGATTTAACTCTTAAAATATATTAACACATTAACTAGAAGTTTAAACTTCCATGATCAAGACAAATCATCTTAGTTAATATGTTATAGTCTTCGCAAATGAAATGCTCAATTTCATCACCGATTACGAACAATAATTCTGAGTTTATAAAAAACTTGTGATGTATATCTTCTGTGACTTTTCACATAAATCACATAATATGCATCTCATGGACTATATGATAATGTCCAAATATTCATGTTACTATTATTTTAGATAACAATAAAACAACTTTATTAATCACAATATTAAGTCATACACAATGTCATACATAATATCATACAATAGGATTTAAGGGCACTAATCCTAACACTTGACACTCTTAGTGATGAGTTATGTCGAGTGAACACTCGTGTTAGTCACATGCATGACAACAAGCTGCCATGGTTGGTTTTGCTGCTTACTCTTCTCCATCTCCACTGGCTTCAGAGGATAAGAGTGATGATGGCTCTAGCAGTGATGATGCTAATGAGGACGATGGTGCTAGCTCACCCAGTGATGATGAGATGTCTATTTGATGTACTTACCTTTTGTCACTCGTAACAAAAAAGGGGGAGTGGTTTTGGGTATGAGAATAGTTATATACATATGGGGAGAGTTAGTACTTAGGAGATTTTTGTTAGGGGGAGTGTCTATATTTTGAGAGATCTAGCGAGGACTTTTGTATCTTTTTCTTTTCTTTCTATTTTAGATATAGTGTTCATGTACCTTTGATCTTGTGATCACTTTATGATGCAATCTTTTATATCTGTCTCACATTAAAATGTCTTGATGAGTTTTGTTTAAAATGTTTCAAAAATACAAGTTTTCAAAGTCTTCCTTGCCATGAACTCTCTTCTAACAAAGTTTTTCAAGAGTTTGTGTTATGATAGATTTTATTATAACAAGTGAGAATGAGTTGAGTGATTTATGACTTCTCTCATATGTTCATTTGTTTGTTGTTATTTTGTCACGGACTACCAAGGGGAAGATTGTTAAGACATATGTGATTCATGTTAGAAACATATGTAATCATGTATTTGCTAATTCTCTGACAAAACGTACTTTACTTGTATTTGGATAGATTTAAGATGTATTTAATGCTTCAAAAAAATAAGGTTTCAAGTTCGAGTGTTAAAGCCATGAAAGTTTGCTCAAGAAACAAGTGAAGAAGTGTTATTCATTAAAGCTAGACAGCTAGTATCTATTCAAGCTTAAAAACCTATTTCAACTTGAGGCTCGACAACTGCTCGATAGATAGGGTATCTATTGAGATTTATGAAAAATAGATTTTTAGTTCTGATTTTCATTCAATCCGTGAGTATGTGTTTGAGCTTTCTTTTCTTACAATCCTAAACATATATAAGAATTATTTTAAGGGCCGTCATAGGAAGCACAATTGCATAAGTGTGGAGCAAAGTGTTGTTCATGCAAATTGTGACATGAAACCTAGTTTGCCTTAGTTCATCTTGAAAAAGCTGCTGTGTTTGTACACCATAGGGTTTTGTAATCAAGCAACTTCATAATCTTCATTGTATAATGAACTAAAGAACTTTGAAGCTAACATCCTTCTTAAGTTGATGAATGAGTTACGTACTGGGATTCGTGCAAAGTAGTTAGTCACGTACTGAGATTTGTGCAAAGGAGTAAGCCGAGTACTGAGATCCGCACATCGATTGGTGTGTCATGTACTGGGAGCGGTGCACCAAAAAGAGAGATTGTCATTACAGAACAAGTCCAATTCTGTATTGGGATAATGGCACAAGTGTGGAGCAAAGTGTTGTTCAGGTGCAAATTCCTTGACATGAACCACTTGTTGTGATGATAGTGAATTCTCGAGAATGGTGACCTTAAAATCACCCCGTGAGGTTTTTGCCTTAGAGGTTTTCCTCATTCATAAACAAATCACCGTGTCAACTTTATTTTTCGAAGTATTATATTTTAGTTGGTGATTTGTTTGTGCTGCCACGTACATTGCGTGTTAATTTGATTAATTAATAAACTTGGGTAATTAATCAATTAATTCATCACAAGGGGTCAATACATTCTTGGCCTATCAAGTTTTATTTATTTATTTATTTATTTTAAATTAGGATACTCTTATTTGTTTTTTATGGTAAAATAAATAAAACTCTCTAATTTATAGGTATGATATCTTAAAATTTTAAAGAAGCTTTATTAATATGGTATTACAATTTTCACTTATTTTATGAAGCCATATTTTTTTTTTATGGTAAAATAAATAAAACTCTCTAATTTATAGGCATGATATCTTAAAATTTTAAAGAAGCTTTATTAATATGGTATTACAATTTTCACTTATTTTATGAAGCCAACAAAATGAAAATGAAGTGACAATAATTATTTTAGAATAACTGTCATCACTCTCTTGGAGTGTCGATGCTAGGTTTGCATCACCCCTGATAATAACAGCTTTTAATTCTCTATATAATCTAATCCTCAATACACCTCACCCACATAAGTAATAACCTCTTACCATATACCAAAGTATATCTCTCTTCCTCATGTTGGCTACAACCATTTCTATCACAATCTAATTAAAGAGAAATCACATTGAATGTTTTATGTTCACTCTTTTATTATTTTCTTTTAGCTGAAAATGTTTGAAATTTCTTCTACAAAATTTGACAATTAGTAAATCACATATGGATCCTAAAAATAAAAAAAATTAGATGTAAAGGCAAAGTAAATGTAAGAAAACTCAATAAATTTAATATTCTGTTTAATTTATAGGACCCAATATACAATGATTGTCATTTTTTTTTTTAGTGAAAGAATGGATAAATAGAGTGAATAGATTCTTATTAAAAAATAAAAAGCAATAAAATGGTCTTAGTGTATATGAAGACACATATTGGGTATATTGTAAATTATGAACATTCGAAGAAGGTTCCTATTAAATTACTTCTACTATTTTCAATCCTATCCATGATTGAGGTTTATCTTACCTCTACTATTCCTATAAAATCACTTTTCCTTTCCTCCATAATCTTCTTCAGTTCTTTACTTCTTCCTCGTTAGAGAGCCTTTGTGAACTCCCTTCACATCATCTTTTTTTTTTTTTTTTAATTATAATTATTCGGTCTCTTCCAAAAATAGCACATAAAAATATTCTCACCTTTTTCACTTGCTGCTTTAAGTCCAGTGACTTTCTTTCCTGAGTAAATTATTCTTGCAAAAGAGTAAAACATTAATTTGGAACTTCTATCACTATTTTTGTAGGGAAAAAATGGTTGAAAAGGTAAATATAAATTGAGGGAGGTTTTGAATAGAAGATGGTTGTTGTAGTTAATTTCATAGCTACCTAGGGTCACATTGTTTCAGATTTCTATTAATTGGCTGAAAGAGTTTTAGGCGGTGTTTTTTGATAGAAGTTGGTAGCTAACAGTCCGCTTAAGCGTTTTTTTTCCTTTAAATGTAACAATTCGCTAAGGCATTTTTCTTTTAATGGCAAAGGAGTGAAATGCTTGATTTTTTAAATCACGAAAGGCTCAACGTTTTGCTTTTTATTATGTGTTTTTTGACTAGTAATGTGGTAGATTTTTAAGAGGCCTTTTTTCCTACATGTTGCAACCGCCTTAATTGCAGGAAAAGACTTATGTTATTATACATAGTATATGATATGATATGATATATAGATTAATCACAACATTTAACAACCGTAGATGGAGAGAGCTTAATTAAATATAAACCGATTGGAATGAATGAAAGAAAAGTTAATGAATTGAAATTATTTTGTTTGTTTTTTTTTTTTTGGTAATATGTGAGTTTTGCATTTTAATAAAAAAAATTAAACTAAAATGACATTTATAAATGGTCATTTCAGTACACGTAAGCCATATCATGAGTAAGAGCATCTCCAACAAGCTCTCTAAACCCAAAATTTGGAGAGCAAACCCACTAAAACGTGCTCTAGTAGTCTCTCTAATTCACTGCTCATTGGCAAGAAAATTGGTTGCTAATGAACAGTAGCTCTCTAAGTTTGATGACCAACTGTTCATGAACAAAAGAATTAATTCGAATAAAATATTCAACTATCAATTAAAATATTTAATTTTTACTCAATGATCACAACGGTAACAATAGAACTATTTTTAATTTTTTTTTTTTCTCAAACATCTCTAAACTCAGTCTCAATCAAAATACAAACTCAAATAACAATTTTAAAACTAATCAAATTTAGAACCAAAAAAAAAAAAGCAATGCTGACCCATCTGAGCCTTGGTGGAGAGGAGGACATGCGGTGGTGGGAGGAGGACAGCGAAGGATAGGCATGTGTAAACACTAATTTAAAAGGTTGTTCTCTCTAGCCTTTGTCATCTGCCGACAATCTTTATGTGTGTGTGTGTGTGTGTGTGTGAGAGAGAGAGAGAGAGAGAGAGAGAGCTTCTTGAATATTCCAGAGTAGACAAAGTGGTAGAGAATAAAAGAAAAAAGAAAAATGAAGATAGAGATAAGGGAAAGAATACATGTATGGAGGAGAAAAAAAGAGGGAAAAGAGAGAGAGAAAGAAACATGTGGATGACCAAAAAAAAAAAAGATAAGGAAAAAATAAAATAAAGAATAAGAAATTAAAATTAAAAAAAAATGCTATCACAATATTTTTACAATACTTTCACAATAAATCTTAAGTGGTGAGTTGTTACTAACTAATAATGATGAGAAAAAAATAATTTAAGTGATATATTCAAATTAAAATTAGTAATAACTTACCACATATAATTTGTTGTGAAAATATTATAAAATGTTGAGAACGTAGCATTTCTCATTAAAATTATATGGATAAAGAAATATTAAAAAAAGAAAGAAAAACTAATATTTAAATAAAATAAAAAATGGATGGAGAGCTCTTGTTGGAAAAAGTAAAAAAACCAAAAATAAGATATACTGTTCACTCTATAAAAATATGTATAAAAATTTGAAGAGGCTGGAGATGCTCTAAAACGAAGATAATTTCAAGCGAAGGATAGAGTTTATTTTTGCTGAACTGAAAACTGAAAACACTGTAGCAAAATAATTTTTAAATGTGTGAATAGTATTGTGGGACCCATTTTAAATATTTTTTTCTGAATAAAGTACTTGTGGGTCTTATGAACAGTGCGTAAATAGTGCTGAATAGTGATTTTTGTCTCCGCACAATACTGTTACAGTGAAAAAAGTGTATAAACAGTGCCGGTTACTGTTCATGCACGTTGAAAAAAAAAAAAAAAAAAAAAGAGAGAGAAAACGCGAAAACGGATATGGGAAACGTGGCTGCTGGATCCAAAGCAAGTTTGCAAAGCCAAGCGAGTTTGCATCGAAGACCCTACAACATTTAAAATCAAAGCTACCTATGATGTGAGAGAGAGAGAGATAAAAGAAGAAGATGGGCAAAAAGAAGGGAATGGAACAATCCAGCGGTGCAGAGATATCAACATTACCAGAGGGATGCATAGCGAACATAGTATCATTCACCACTCCTAAGGACGCGTGCAGAGCGTGTGCGGTTTCGCCCATATTCCGTGCGGCTGCCGAGTCCAACGCTGTCTGGGAGAGGTTCTTGCCGTCCGATTATCAAGCCATCATTGCTAGATCATCATCATCATCATCATCGGATTCCTTGAATTTGTGTTCTAAGAAACAGATCTACCTTAGTCTCTCCGATAACCCCATCTTGATCGATGACAATAAAAAGGTACTCCTTAATCAAACAATCCCATAATATTAATATGTTAAACTAATGTTAAAGCTACAACTAATGTTACTGAGTTAGCTATTGAGCTTTCTGTATCTTTCTCCAATTTTGTGTGAGACTCTGGTTCACTTATATCAGACATACTTACTGTATGCTATGCCAGCCTCCTTGAAACTCAAAACCTAATCTTTATATGGCTAACAGCTTTGAAATTTTTTAACCTGGTAAAAGTCTGATCCACATGGAAGCAGCAAGATTGGGTGGGTTGATTTCTCCTTGGAATCGAAATTGTGTTTGATTTCAATTAGTTATGTGATCCTGCATTAATTGAGGTATAGCACAAACAGCGAATAGAAGAACGGAATCGAAAACAAAATACACAAAAAAGGAGCTTCTAACTCTCAGATCAAATTATGAAAACTTTCATTAAATGTATGCTTGTGGCCAGTGAAAGCAGCACCATGCTGAATAGAACCATATCTATGCTCATCTACTTTCTGTCTTTCAACAGATCTTTTTCTTGGAAAAATTGAGTGGTAAGAAATGTTACCTTCTTGCTGCAAGGGACCTTTTCATTGTATGGGGTAGCACTCCTCAGTATTGGAGTTGGGTTTCTCTACCTGAATCCAGGTATGATCCTCTCTCACTCCCTCACTTTTAGTACTCCTTTTTTTTTTCTTTCTTCTTTTTTTAATTTTGAGGCTTTTCATTGAGTTCTTAATTATGTACATGTAAAAATCAAACAGGTTCCCAGAGGTTGCTGAACTTCTCCATGTGTGTTGGTTTGAAATCTGGGACAAGATGAGTACTTCCATGCTGTCTCCGAAAACAAACTATGCTGCTTACCTTAAGTTTAAGTTGAGGAGCAGAGCCTATGGATTTGATGACACTCCTTTCAAGGCTTCTGTTGGAACTACTGGAGGAGGTGAAGTTTATGAACAATCTGTTTGTTTGGACCTGGGGGAGCCAAGCCTGGATGACCAGATTCTACTTCCGGGGCAGCCGCACATTTCATGTCCCAAACAGAGAAAAGATGGGTGGTTAGAGATTGAGTTGGGTGAGTTTTTCAATGAGGGAGGACAAGATGATGAACTGCAGATTAGACTTATGGAGGTAGAAGATGGTCGGTGGAAGTCTGGCCTCATTGTTGAAGGGATCGAGATCAGGCCAACAATGGGTTAATTAAATTTGTGCTTTATCATCACTAAGTGGCACAAAGTGGCATTAATGTACTATCAAACTTATATTGTGTTAATATCTTCCTTCATTGACAAAATTTTGAATATCTGAAACTATAAGCTTATCAATAAAAAAATATGTTCTTTGTCATTGTTCTTGATTTTGGAGATATAATTGAGCCTGAAAAGAAAACCCTTAGGCACACTTTAAATTAGATACTAGTTAGGTAAAAATTGAAAACACAATTAGAATGAGTTGGATAAAAACCAAATAAATCATATATAGAATTACCAAAATAAATTACAGATGCCTTGAGCAGATTAAATGCTCTCAACACCTTCTTTTGAAAAAAAAATCATGTATTAAATGTAGGGTTATGCAACTTAGGCTTGCCAATAACCTTGTAGCTAAACTAGTTAACATCTAATGATACTTTCAAGAGAGACATCCAAGATATATATCCCTCTACCCCTAGCTATCAAGTTATCCAAAAAGCTTAAGTTCAGATCTTACAAAATTTCCTGATCCAAAGTCCTCATAATTGAGAGCCATAGTGTGACAATCAATGGTGGGTATAGAGCATTCAAACCAATTAATATCAATTCGAGTGGTGGTTTTCTTCTTCTAGAAAGGTAAAATTTGTTTGCCATGTTAAGCGAAGAGGAAATATTGTTGCACATGCCTTGGCAAGAAAGGCTAGACGTAGAGGACCTTTAGGTCTTGCTTTGAGGATGTTCCTCGTGAGGTTTTACCTTTTGTAATTCATGATGCTTCTTAGCTTTATATCAATAAAACAACTTCATGTTGATTCTATAAAATAAAAAAAAATAAAAGACTCCAACCAACCCACCATTTCTTGTTGTCATTCATCCTTGTATGCCTTGCCACCATTTTTTTCACAGTTCAAATCTTGCTAAATCCGACAAAAATCTCACTATATTTGATGAGATCTTCACCGATCTAAAGAGATCTCCACCGAATCTAGTGAATTTTCTACCAAATCTATCAATATCTCTCCAACGTGCCACTAACGATAAGGAGGACAGTAACTTCGACCAATCTAACCATTGAAAATATGAAAGCTTGCCTATTAAAAATCTATATCCACTAATTAACAGTATGTTTGGGTTTATAAGACCTTATAGAATTGGCCAAATTGGGTCAAGTGACATATTGGTGGGCAATTCGTCCAAATCCAACCCGTGAACATCCCTATATTGAAATAAGAAAAATTGTTAATGTGGTAAATGATTATTGGTAAGTAAAAAATGATGTTAGTTAGTAGATCTAGATAAGAGCCGGTAAAAATTGACCACAACAACAGTATATAAAAATGTTGTAAAATAGTTTGTGAATGTGGGATTATTCTTAAAATAAATTGTAGAAGTAATTACACTCCCCTCCCTTGAGGTTTGAAGGAATGACATTCAACCCCAAACCTGAACGGAAAAGACATCCCCTCCCTTGAGGTTTGAAAAAAAAAGTTAATACTCCTCCTCTTGGTGCAACGGTCACTCTACAAGTATAAATATTTGTGAGATGTGTAAGGCAAGAGCTAGAGTTCAAGTATCTAGAAGGGAGATTCACACATATATACACTTAGATTTGGTTAGAGTAGAATTTCTATCTTATATAAAAAAAGTAATGTAATATTCTAAATCTCTATAAGAATCTCTTTACAAAAGTTCAACCACAATTAATAAAAAATAATTGATAAATTTAAAATAAAAATACAAAATTTATCAAGCACTGAAACTCTTACAACCACAAATCTAACCATAACCCGTGGAAAAAAGAAAAAAAAATCCATACTTAATATTTTAAATTACACTTTAATTAAAAATTTAATACAATGAATTTTAATTTTGAAATTGGGGATAATTGTTGAAACTAGCCTTTAAACAAAGGACAAATTAGTGTACAATTTTTTTTTTTAAATATATTATAACAAAGTTTGACTAATCCGATATCAACAAGAGGAAAGAATTTTTTTCTTTAAGTTTGGATTCTCTTAATCACAAGGGGGTGGAGAGGAGTGCTATTATCCTAAAATTTTATAATACACCCTCAACAAAATTGAAGGACCCTAGAACATTCAAAATGAAATCTACCCAAGTCTAAAAAAAAAAAAAAAAATGCTAATGAATGCCCTTAAAGTATTGGTTAATAATCCATTAAAAGAAAGTTTTTATAGGAAAAAAAAAACAATTAATGTTTTGACAGTTTTTTCCATTTCCCATAAAAGTAATGTTAAAACTTTCCTAAAACGGATTGTTAACCAATATCCTAGGGGCACTCGTTAGTATAACCATTTTAAAAATAGTTTCCAAACCCGTCATAATTAAAAGACTCCAACCAACCCACCATTTCTTGTTGTCATTCATCCTTGCACGCCTTGCCACAATTTTTTCAAAGTTTAGATCTTGTCAAATTCGACAAAAATCTCACTATATTTGACTAGATCTTCATCAATCTAATGAGATTTATCGAATCTAGTGAAATTTCTACCAAATATGTTAATATCTCTCAGCGCCACCATCAATAAGGAGGAAGGATAGATAGTATACAATATTATTTATATTATAACAAAGTTTGGTAAATTGAATTTCAATGAGAGAAAAATATCTTTTTATTTTGAGTTTAAGGTAAAGTGTCATTTTTCCTAACCTGAAGAGAGTGAAGAAGAGTTATTATCCCATAATTTTATAATATACCTCAACAAATTCAAAGGACCCTATAAAATTTAAAATAAAACCTACCTTATAACAATTTGTAAAATATTTTATTGGTATAGCATTACTCTTAAAATAAATTTTAAAACATCACTCCAAAAAAAAAAAAAAATTTTAAAACATAACTTAACAAGGCCCTAGAACATTTAAAATCAAACCTACGTGATTCAAAAGAAAAAGAAAAAGAAAAAAAAGTCAAACCTATCTATGACAATAGAGACAACATAAACTTAATCATTAAGCAATAAGCAATTAAAGCCAAAAAAAAAAAAAAAAAGGATCGTAGTCGTATGCGAGAGAGAGAGAGAGAGATACAGGAGAAAAGTAATTAATGGAAAAAGAGAGAGAAGGAGAAAGGAATGGTCCTCCCTGCGCCTGCGCTGTGGACATTTCAGTGTTACCAGAGGGATGCATATCGGACATAATAGCGTTGACCACTCCTAAGGATGCCTGCAGAGCTTGTGCGGTTTCTTCTATATTCCGCGCGGCTGCAGAGTCCAACGCTGTCTGGGAGAGCTTCTTGCCGTCCGATTATCAGGCCATCATTGCTCAATCATCATCACCGGATTCCTTGAATTTCTCTTCTAAGAAACAGCTCTACCTCAGTCTCTCCGATAATCCCAGCTTAATCGACGACAATAAAAAGGTAGGATTAGCAAACAATCCCATAAATAATTCTAAGTTAATAACTGATCTTTTTTTTTTTTTTTTTTTGATTTGCTGTAACTATTTTATTTGCTTCAGTAAGTTATATACAAGTCAATTCAATTTCAAAAATTTTAAAGGGACAAATTGCCACTTCTAGAGCTCTGAAATTCTGTTTCTGAATTTGTTGAATGAAAAATAAGCATAGTAAGAAATAAAGGGCCAGTTCTTGAATGCTGGTCCTACTTGTGGATGGCAGAGATCACAATCGTCCATCTTGTGCATTAATGTGTTTGTGAATCATGTGATACTCATAGAAAAGCTTGCACTCCTTTGGAATAGACACATTTTGTATAATTATACATATCAACACCAAGAGTAATAACCTTATACCCATCACAACCACTGTTAAGTGTGGAAATCAAGAAATGTATGTATCTAGCTATATTCGAGGTTAGCTGGTCCTCCAAGAGACAGAGAGAGAGAGAGAGAGAGGGAGAGAGAAAAAGAAGAAAATAATTGGAACTGCTTTTAGAACATTCTTATTGCTTAATCTTGATTCAATCAGTAATGCCCTCTTTATACACAGTAACCACTGGCCAACTGTCACAACCAACTAACAGCTGTCAATAACTACCACTGTCACTAACTGATTTCCCTCCTTCTCATTAGAATACAACAGCAATACAATCCCTAACAACCACACATTAACATTGAACATGTGATATGGTTAGTTCTTGATCAAATCATGAGGGTAATGCTAAAACTACAACAAATTTCATTACAAAATGTCTACAAACTATCAAGTTAGCTTTTGAGCTTTTATATTTTTCTGCAGTTTTGTGTGAGGCTTTGGTTCACATACTTATTGTATGCTATGCTAGCCTTCTTGAAACTCAATAGTTAATCTTCACATGGCCAACAGTTTCGAAAATTAATAAACTGGTTAGTCTGATCCACATGGAAGCAAGCAGCAAGATTGGGTCGGTTAGTTTAACTATGGACTCTTGAAATTGTGTTTGGTTTAAATTAGTTATGTGATCGTGCATGAATTAAGTTGTAGCACCATCAGCGAATAGAATAGCAGAATCAATAACAAAAACACAGAAAAAGGACCTGCTATTTTTGAGATCAAATTATGAAAGATTTCATTGATAGTAGCACGATGCCGCGTGAATATAACTATATATGTGCTTCTTTCTAGCAGAGCTTTTTCTTGGACAAATTGAGTGGTAAGAAATGTTACCTTCTTCCTGCAAGGGAGCTGACCATTGCATGGGGTGACAATCCTCACTATTGGAGATGGGTTTCTCTACCTGAATCCAGGTCTCTACATAATTCCATTTCTGTTCCTACTCTATTTTAGTACTCCTTTTTTAATTTTAGGCTTTTCATTTTTCTTAATTATGTACATGTAACAAACAGGTTCCCAGAGGTAGCTGAACTTCTTTATGTGTTTTGGTTTGACATCAATGGTAAGATGAGTGTTTCCCTACTATCTCCGAAGACAAACTATGCTGTGTACCTTGTGTACAAGTTGACGGAGAGAGCCCATGGGTTTAATAATCCTCCTCCAATGGCTTCAATTGGAACTACCGGAGCAGGTGAAGTTTATGAACAGACTGTTCGTTTGGACCTGCCTATCGTGGATCCAGGCCAGGAAGACCAGGTTGTACTACCGCAGCAGCAGCACACTTCACGTCCCAAACAGAGAAATGATGGGTGGCTAGAGATTGAGTTGGGTCAGTTTTTTAATGAGGGAGGAGAAGTTGATGAACTGCAGTTTGGACTTAAGGAGGTAAAAGTTCTTTGGAGCAAGTCTGGCCTCATTGTTGAAGGGATCGAGATCAGGCCAACAAGGGGTTAATAAAATTGTGCTTTATCATCACTATGCATTAATAAACTTTGTGTTATCATCATTATATTGTGTCAATATTACGTTATTGATGTACTGTCAAACTAATATTGTGTTAGTATTCTGCTTTATGGACAAATTGTGAACATCTAAACTACAAGCTTACCAGTAAAACCAAACTTTTTTCATTGTTCTTGATTTTGATCTCTGGAGCTAAAATTGAGACTCAAAACCCTGGGGCAAACTGTAAATTAGATATACTTATTAGTGCTCTTCTATGTTGTTGGTGGAGGGTAGGTTTTTTTTTATTCGGTGACTTTAAGCGGAGAGGGGATTTGAATCAAAGTTCAATTCTATGGGAGAAATCGGGAATGCCCATGAGCCACAAGTTATGAAGTTCAGGACAAGATGTTATGCTGATTGAAGAAACTATTAATCCAATTTTTCGACAAATCTTGTAGTACAATATGGTAAAATCGTAAATAGGAGAGTGGATTAACAATCATATAATGGTACAAAATAGGAAAATCACATTGATGTAATGTGACTCTGTAGGCAATGATGAAAATAATTTCATATTATTTAAACATTAAAATCATATAATTTTAAAACTTAATTATAAATTCCCATGTATTTTTGAGACTGGCCCAAACCTTGACAAATTTTAATAAAAACATTTAAATTTTTCAATAGCTTGGTCTCCAAAAAAATTTAAATCACCCCCCTTAAAAAATAAATTAGTCTTTTAAGGAACTTATATTTAAAATAATTGTAGTATCTCATAAAAATAAATAGACAAATGAATTATTCAAATCTTATAAAAGCCTCACTCAATTTCACTATTTTTGTGAAAACAATATATGAAATTCTTTAGTAGTTTTAATATACTTATTGTTGGAGGCAAAATTTTAAGCAATTCTAAATGCCACATCAAAATTTAGTGACAAATTCTAAATTAATATGTCATTAAATTAATTTAATCAAATGATAACATGTGTCATCCAAATTGGCATCACATGCATATTAAAATTTGCCACATGTCATTTGACCCACAAGATAAAGATAAATTTCCTATTTAAAATAGATGGATAATTATCTTTATTAAAATAAATAAATAAAATAGAGATAATTATTTATCTTTGTTGAGTATATCTTTATCAAAATATGATCTTTATCAAAACAGGTAAATAGAGATAATTATCTCTAATCAAGATTTAGGCCAATTAGAATCTACAACATATTTTTGAGCATATCAATTCAAATTGGAGCTTATTCTATGAAACCACTATAATTACAGGACATGAAGACCAAGTTTGCAAGAAATTAAAGCTTTGGAGAAATTCTACCTTTAAAGCACCGAAGAATTTCAACTTGAAGAACTTGAAGGACGAGCCAAAGACTCGTAGCACTTTTTTGTAAAAGAGTCAAAACAGAGAATTGTACTCACTACTTAATTAATACAAAAATATATTTGTGAAACTTTTTCAATTATTTGATTTTCAAACTTTGTGAAGTTTTGTGTTTACACTTATATTTAAGGGTTTTGGTTAAAGAAAATGCATTCTTAAACCTTAAATAAAATACTGGTATTAGTAATAAAATATTTTCTAAGGAATTTAAGATTTTATCAACCTAGTTATAATACATTTTTTTATACAATGTGTCCAATACTTGATGTTAGGTTCTAAAGATTTAGATTTAAATATTTATAATCATATTTGTATTGTGTTCGCAAACCGAGAACAAAACATGTCTAGTATAAGTTTTTACGCAATGCTTAAAAGTGGCTGTTTCAAGGTTCAAGTCCAGCTGATTGCAGAAAAGGGGAGTGTGATTCTGCCTTTCTCAACCAATCAAGAATTAGTGGTTTTTTTTTTTTTTTTGGCATAATTTTTAAACGGGCCCAAGCCTGCAAAAATATGTAGGGTTTCATCTAAACCCACATATAAAAAGGAAACCCTTATCTCATCCCCCTTCCCCTATATATATATATATATATGTGTGTGTGTGTGTGTGTGTGTGTGTGTGTGTATGCGCTTCTCAAAAAAAGAAAAAAAAAAAAGGGAAACCTAGCCACGTTTTGAAGACTTTTTGGAGACTTATGTGTTACTCTTTGTGAGATATGAGAGGTTTTGTACCTTTAACTACATTAGAATTTACCAAAGCCAAAACTACAATCAAGCATTGGTAGAACATAATTGCTGCATCAAGATCATTACTGACGGAGATTAGAAACCTTTGAGTGGGATCTCAAAGTCACAAGCAAGGTGGCTCATGTTACGGTAAATCCAAGAAGAGAAGAAGTCTGTGGATTCGGAGCTTGCACCTGATCATGTCAGTAAGTTACTACATGAAATAGCAATAGATTTAGGGTTAAATATGATTGTAAATAGATTTAATTTACCTTGAGGATAGTTAGGTCAAATCCTTTCAGGTTTTTTCCTTAAACGGTTAGTTTCATCAGTTTTCCTGAGTCATCATATCATGCTGTTATTTACTTTTTCGCATTATTGCATGATATGATTTACTGGTGTTTAACCTAGATCGGAATAATTAATCTCAATAATCACTTGGTTAATATAATATGTTAAACAATTTGGTTTAAGGGGTCTAAACAAACAAACAAGTGGTATCAGAGCAGGTTAGCTCTTGTTTATAGGTTTCTTAACTTAGAGATGATCCTTGACCCCTACTTTCATGGAACACGGTCACTCTTTTGTGATCTCCCCACGTTTTGATGAAAATAACTATGCTTATTCGAAGGTTAGGATGAAAGCCTTCTTGAAATCCATTAATGAGAGAGTGTGGTTGTCTGTTGAGAACAGTTATGAAAGACCAACCACTACTATTGATGAATGCACTACTGTCCAAAAGGAAGCAGCAAGCTTTAATAGTAATGCTATGAATGCGATATTCGATGCCGTTTCTATGGAATAATTTAAGAGGATCTCAAATGTAGAGATTGCTCACACTGCTTGGAACATCTTGCAAACAGTACATGAAGGCACTAAGGCAATAAAAATCAATAAATTGCAGCAATTGACCTCTAGATTTAAAAGTATTAGAATGTCTAATGATGAATCTTTTAATGAATTCTATGCTAAGTTGAATGATATTATCTATTCTATTTTTAATTTAGGTGAAGTATATGATCAACCAAAAATTGATAGGAAAATTCTTAGATCATTGACGAAGGATTTTAGACCTAAAGTGACTGTCATAACTGAAAGAAAAGATATTGATTCTATCCCTGTAGATGAACTTGTAAGATCTCTTCAGTCCTATGAATCTGACCTACCAAAAACTAATAAATCCAAATCTATGGCTTTAAAATTTGTTGATGATTTTGATGATTGTGGATTTGATGATGAACATCTACTTAGATTGCTTATCTTGCTAAGAACTTTAGAGATTTTTTGAGAAATAATAATAGGAAGGCAAGAAATAGAAACTATGTTGATATTAAGAATGTGAAGAAGAATGACACTGCCAAAAACAACAATGTTGAAAATCAAAAGATAAAGTAGGTCAATCTTCAAATAGTTCTTTATAGTCATCTGAAATCTGAGCGTCTAACTTTCTTAAGATCAAAAGGTAAAGCTATGGCTATAACTCTAAGTGATGATGAAGTTTCTGATCATGATTATGAAAGTGATCAAGAATGAAATTTCATGGCTTTCACTGCTACTGCTGTAGTAAGTGAAATTGAGACTACTGATAAGAACCCTTCTAATGGTGAACACTCTGAAAATACAGATTTGCAAGAAGCTTACAACAAGCTTTGCAAGATATCAGTTAAAGATGCTATGAGTGTTGAGTCAAGATTGAAAAAGATAAACACTCTTGAACAAGAAAAGAAGAATTTGCTGCTAAAGTTATTTGATGCTAATAAACTCTTGAACTCTGTTAAGATTGAGAACATGACTTTACTCTTGATCATGCAACTCCTCTTTAAAAGCTGGAATTGTAGGGCATTCATTGGTAGGGTGTTCTATGGTCTCACAAATTGTACAAACTTCATCAATTTTAGGCACAGCATTGATTCCATTGACCTTCCTTATTCCATGGCTTCAAGCTTCCTAGTTAGACTAGCCACCCCAGCACTAAGGTCATCATCTACCCTAAGTTGGTAATTACCACCCCCAGAGGGATTGATAGATACTTTAGACCTATTTAAGGTATTAGTAGTATCCTAAGATTGGGCATTCTCAGCTAAAAGATCAAAATAATCAAAAGCCTCATTAGGATCTTTATTCAAAAACTCTCCATTGCACATTATCTATACAAATTAGAACATCTTTGGAGTTAAACTTACATAGAAAACACTAATTACACGCCAAGTTTCATAGCCATGATGTGGACAAGCATTAAGCAAATCTTTAAATCTTTCCCAACATTGATAAAATGTTTCATTATCTTTTTGTGAAAAATTCATTATTAGTCTTTTAAGTGTATTACTCCTATGAATTGGAAAAAATTTCTTTAAAAACTTAGTGTGCAATTTTTGCCAAGTACCAATTGACCTAGGTCTCAAAGAATTAAGCCAAGTTTTTGCCTTGTCTTTAAGAGAAAAAGGAAACCACTTCAACATAATGGTCTCTACATGATATGATTAGTCATAGAAGGTAGAACATACCTCCTCAAATTCCTTAAAGTGTAGGTAAGGATTTTCAGAATCTAAACTATGAAAGTTAGGAAGTAATGAAATCATATCGGGCCTAAAATTAAAATTATTTGCTTTATTTGGAAAAATGATGCATGATGGTGCACTACTCCTAGTTAGGGGTGTCCAGACCCGACTGCAACCTGCCAAACCAACCAATCCACTCGATCTCCACTCGAGTTCAGCCTAAATCGATGCTCCCGTCGTTCGATTTCGGGTTTCCGCACCCAAGGCCCGACGCCGACGAGTCGAGTGGCGAGTTTTCTTCTCCAAAACCCAAGCCACCTAACCCGACGAAGGTTATATACAAATTTGGCAAAATTAAGCTCAAATCCGAGTAGATCCAGTGAGTTCTTAACCATATTTTGTGAGATTTAGCCAGATCCAGCCATTCCCAGCTAATTTCAATGATTTTGGTACAAATTTCGGCGATTTTAATGCAAATTTGGTGAGTTTTACATTTTTCGGCAATGATTTGTAAATTCCGGCGATGACCCAAAACCGACCGAAGAGACTCGATCTCCATCCAAACCTAAAACCGACCCGACCGATTGAATTCGGTGGTCGGTTTCGAGTCACTCTTCTTTCCACCCAACACCGGCGGGTCGGGTTCAGGCTGGGTCGAAAACCGACCCGGCTCAACCCGTGGACACCCCTACTCCTAGTAGGTTGCAAATAATCCCTAAGAGTTCTAATGAGTAGTTATTTTCCTTTTGCAATTCGTAGTCTCAGCAGTGGAGGAGTTTATATATGTAGGAGTTAGGAGACCACAATTTTAATGATGGCTATGCAAAACTAAACCGTTTTCTAACCTTTTGTAATCCATGTCCATTTCGGATATTATATAATAGCGATAAATTGATGATCGATGTAGTGTAAGAAGCAAATATCGCGACAATTTTAATGTACGTCTCGTCTTGGTATTAGGACTAAAGAAAATCTGAGTTTTCGAAATATTCACATGCTGACCAAAAGCTATCTCATACTTATCCAAAATATGTTGGATGTGTTCAACAAACTAAAATAGTGGCCCGACTGAAAATGATGCAATCATCCGCGGATAATAAATGGTTGACTTTAGGGCCTAACCTGCTTGCACCAAGACCCTTCAAAGATCAATCCAATTGAGAATGTTTAAGCAATGAAGATAATCCTTCAGCACAAAGAAGGAAGAGATAAGGGGAAAGGGGTCCCCTTGTCTCAACCTTCTGCTGGAATGGAAATAACCCTTTTGGAGATCTATTTACTATGACAGAGAAAGAAGCTGTGGAAACACACTTCATTTTAGCTCTATTTATCTGTTAGCAAAACCCAATTTTGCCATAATAGCCCTCAAAATCTCATTCCACGCGATCATAGGCTTTGCCATATCTAACTTCAATAACATATCCCCTTACCATTTCTCTAATTTGTCATTACGTGCAGCAACTTAGGCTGCGTTTGTTTCGGGTGTAAACAAAATTTGGAAAATATTTTCCACCACCAAGGGTGTTTGGTTTGGCCGTAAACTCATTTCCCTTTCTATTTTCACTTCAAACCATTTCCGGACTCAGACGAGTAAAGAGAGAGAGAGAGAGTGTGTGTGAGTAGAGAGATCGCGCCCCAATTGCCCCGCCTGAGATCGCGTGATCTCGTCTCCGCCTGAGATCGCGTGATCTCGCCTCCGGGCTCATAGACGCACAGAGAGAGAGAGAGAGAGAGAGAGAGAGAGAGAGAGAGAGAGAAGAGAAGAGAGAAGAGAGAGTAGAGAGAGTGCCCCAACCCCAAATGCGCCGGCGAGATTGCACCCTAGCACCTGCTCCGCATTCACGATCACACGATCTCGATCTTGCCTTTCTCTCTTCCTTCTTCTCTCCTGGGTTTGGTTTCTTTTGTTTTTCTCGCCGATCGCACCGCGCCGATCAAGCAAAGACGCACGGCGCCGACCGCACCAAATTTGATGAGTTTTTTTACTGGATTTGATGAATTTGTTTTTTGGGTTTCGTTTCTTTTGTGTTTGTGGACTGAGAAATGATATGATATATTTGTTTGGAAGCTGAGAAAATGTGACCAATAAGTACAAAATGTGTTTTCCATAGTATTTTCAAAAACACAACCAAACACTAAAAAATATTTTTTGAAGTATTTTTTAAAATACCACCAAACACCTGAAAATATTTTCTTTTCCAAAAAATATTTTCACCTGAAAATATTTTACACTTGGAAAACATTTTACATAAAACCAAACACAACCTTAAAGGCAATTAAAGCAATGTCAGTAATTAATCTCTCCCCGGCAAAAAGCACTCTGATTAGGTGAAATAATATTGGGCGATGCATATTTTAATCTGTTAGCCAACATTTTAGAGATAATTTTGAACAAAATATTGCACAAACTGATTGGACAGAAATCCGCAATTTTGGTTGGCTGCTTCACCCTAGGAGTAAGGCCTATGTGAGTATAATTGGCCTTTTTTAACAGGTGACCAGAATTGAAAAAAGATTGCCCGAGTAAGTTCATTACCAACTATATGCCAATACCGCTAATAAAACAAAGTAGGAAAACCATCTGGTCCAGGAGTCTTTGTCAGGTGCATCTGAATAAGATTTTGTCTAATCTCCTCTGGACTATAAGGTTGCAATAAATCCTCATACATGTCAGCTGTTACCTTGGGCTGAATGGGATGGAGGCATTCATCAATACCAAAAGGATTGGAAGTGGTAATTAGTTTTTGGATTTGAATATATAGTTTGTAGACAATTTTCTCATCATTTTTGCTTTCTTTTTCTAGATTGTAACTATGGAACAAAGCAGTGTAATTTTTTGGTTTGTAGAATGTAATTAGGATCAAAAGCCTTGTAATTATCATTTTATTAGATTATATTTAGGACCAAAGCCATGTAAATTTTATTTCTTTTGATGTATTGATGTAATTCATTTAATTATCAATAAAAAGGTACATTCATGTTCTTATTTTTCTAGCAATAAAATAAGTGGCAACTTTATACACATACACAACATATTTGCAAGGATATTGAGCCCAAAAAACAAAACAAAAAAAAAAAAAAAACATATTTGCGAGGATTTCCAAGACCATAGGTTTCGCCTAGTAAAAAACTAGAGGGTTCCTGACACCTTTTTAAGTTCCTCATGGATAATGGCAGCCCAGCTCAGGAATTTTGCTTGAATTGGGCGCATGCCTTCAGGAATCCATGGGGGGCAGCGGGATTGTTGGGCCCAAGCAAATTAGCAGTTAGGGATTGTGCCCAACCCGCATTTACTTGCTCATATATTCTAACTTGTTCAAAAAAGAAGTTGTTTGTTGAAGATATTGGGCCAAATTTTTTTAATAACTATAAAATCTAAACTATATTATTAGTTAGCTAAGGTTTAAAACTATTTTGCTATCTAACGACTCGAGTTTGTTAGGGTCGATTTCACTATAGCAAATCGAGTTTAAAAGACTCGATTTGCATGAGCTATGTAGCTAACGTGGATTAAAAAATCCACGTGGAAATCGAGTCTTAAAGACTCAATTTTCATCATCTTCTTCCTTCACTTTTTTTCTTTTCTTTCTCTTTTCTTTCTCCATCTGCCGTCCTTTTCTTTCTCAATCTGCCGTTCCACTTCTTTCTTCCAAGCCCTGAAAACCCAAGACAGTCTAACTGCATCTAAGATCTAACTGCTTCCTCAAACATCCAAACCCTTTTCTCAAAATCCCAAACCCAAAAATCACGATCTCGAAATCGGAGCAAAAACCCAAACCCAAAATTCACGATCTTAGCACCGAAGCGCCATGGGTTTGACGATCTCAGCACCGGAGCGATTTCCATCGCCTGAAGTTTTCACCGCCTGGGTTTGGTCGGAATCGGCGCCTGGGTTGCTGGGGTACGTGTTCTTCTCTTCCACTAAAGTGGCAGCAAGAAACCACTATCTGATTTCCATCGCCTGAAGTTTTCGCCGCCTGGTTTGGTCGGAATCGACGCCTGGGTACGTGTTCTTCTTATTTGGACTTCTTCTTCGGCATTTTGATTTTTGGATTTTTGGATTCTGATTTCTATTTGACAGAACTCAAGTACACAGGACTCGAGTTCTATGCTGACGTGGACCAAGTGTCCACATCAACTACGAACAATGTTGAAATCGAGTTCATTACACTCGATTTAGCATTCCAAATCGAGTCCAAAAGGACTCGATTTGTCATAAACCGAATTTGTTTCAAACCTTTGTTAACTAATAATATAGTTTAAATTTTATAGTTATTTAAAAAATTTGACCAAGATATTGGACTAGATATTTACGCTTGTCTATTAATTGATAGAACCATTAGTCCCAAATTTCTACAAATCTAGCAATATAATGGTAAAAACAATGCATTAGACTATAACCAATAACTATAAAGCCACAAAAATATTTATGAAATATTTCTTAACTGTCAAAGTAGCAAGTTGTTAATAGTAGATGATAAAATGATGTCAGTAGTGAGTTGGTGAGTCGAGATTAAAAATTAGTCAAAACTTACCAACTCAATTGTTGCGAAAATTGTTGTCATAACATTACTCTCTTACTCCACATCACAGTATAAGTCACCTGCTAATCTCCACATCAGCGTAAGCATCTTAATATTCAGAGCCACAAAGAGTAGTTCCATATCAGCACCCTAATATTAAGAGCCATTGGTAAATGGTAATTATCTACCAAAAAATAAGAGCCATAAAATGTAGTTCAACATCAGTACGTATCTGCATTGTGCATCTTAATATATATTAAGAGCCAATAAGATTAGATTAAATTAATCCAATACTAAACATGTTCCTATTAAAAGCTATTTGAATTATGTTTCTTCTTCTCGAAAAATTTCGTTTTCTCTAAAAAATTCTTTGATTTTATTTGTGCCATTTTATTTGTGTTAACATTGGATTTTTCATTGTTCACCTTTAGGGATGTAGGAGAAAAGATGACAAGCTACTCGATCTGTGGACAATAATGAAACTAAATTTTTTTTATGTGATTCAAACATTTGAATCATATCAGTCAGAACTTAATTCTAAATTTTTGTGTATCACAAAGGTTAACGGCTAATTATATATTTATACATCATGGCAAAAGACCACTATATTAATAATTTCTTAACAATATAAGTTTTTAAGACAATAGATAATTTATTATTATATCAGAGTAAGTTTTTACCTGAACAAGACAATTGTAATTTACGAGAAGCTCCATGCAAGGGATTGTGGCCAACCCACATTTACTTCCTCAAAGTTAAATTGTGCATTGGATGAGTTGTTGATTGACTAGTTGGAATCTAACTGTAAATGAATCAAACTATTTATGACTCAAAACAAAGCTTATTTATATTCACCTATTTAACAAACAAGTCAAGTTTAAGCTCAACTATAAAACAAACGATGCTTAAACATAATAATGTGTTTGTGAACAAGCTTATAGACATTACATTAATATAGTAAAAGTAAACTTATATAGACTTGAGATTTGATTTTGTTTATATGTAAATAGATTCGTACGATATTATATTATTGATAATGTAAACAATCTATTTATAGTAAAATTTCATAAATTTGAAAAAAAAAATTGTCATGTTTTACTAAATAATAGAAAAGAATAAGTTAATTAACTCATAAAAAACTCGAGTTATTTTGACAAGAAAATAGGTAATAAATTTGAGCTCAACTTATGTTTCGAAGTAGCTATAGAACATTTAAAATCAAACCTACCAATTCTCGAAGTCAAACCTACCGATCAAAACAAAAACTGAAGTTACTTAATCATTAAGCAAGTAAGAAATAAGCAATTAAAGCAAAAGAAAAAATGTATGTGATTAGTGGGAGAGAGAGAAGGTGGAGAAAACTGAAAAGAAGAAAGTGGCAAAAGAGAGAGGGAGAAAGGAATGGTCTTCCAAGCGGTGTGGACATGTCAGCTTTACCAGAGGGATGCATATCCGAGATAGTATCATGGACGAGTCCTAAGGATGCGTGCAGAGCTTGTGTGGTTTCTCCTAAATTCCGTAAGGCTGCAGAGTCCGACGTTGTGTGGGTGAGGTTCTTGCCGTCCGATTATGAATCCATCATTGCTCGATCATCGGATTCGTTGAATTACTCTTCTAAAAAAGAGCTCTACCTCTATCTCTCCCAAAACCCAATCCTGATCGACAACTCTAAAAAGGTATTTGCAGCTATAACTATTTTATTGGCTTCAGTAAGTTATATATACTAGGGTCAATTCAATTTCAAACAGCTTTCCACTTTTAGAACTCTTAATTCTAATTCTGAATTCGTTGAATGAAAATAAGCATTAACGTGTGTATGTGATATTTATTGACAGTTTGCCACTCCTTGGGAATAGACACAACCAGCATATAACGATACATATTAAACGCCAAGAGAGAGAGGCGGTGACAGATAGAGGCGGTGACATATAGAGACGGAACTAGGAACTAGGAACTACTAAGGGGCTGAGGGAGCCATGGCCCTCACCCCACCAAAATTTAAAAAAATAGTAATAGTATACACATTTAATGAATAGTTTAACAATTACACTCAAAATAATTATTTTTGATCCCCACCTCCCAATAAGTTATAAATTGGCCCATGAAAATGACCCAACTGTTAAACAACTATACTACAATATCTGTGTTACTGTGTTGGCTGTTTCTTACTCTTTCTTCTTAGATCCAAGCTTCTTAGATCCAAGCTATTTTTTTATGAGTGTTAAGATTGACTATTTGAATTTTTGTGAATAAGATATGCCTATTTTTGCTAAAAAGAAAAAAAAAAATGCCCAAAGAAAAAAGACAGATGAATACAAATTACAAACCAGGTTAATGTACTTGTAGTGAGTGAGAGTGGGATGCAAGGGTGGCCGTCAGTCAATGTGTGGGGGTGGAATGACAGGTGTGTTTCGCTATTAATTTTTAACTTAAAATATTAAATTTTTTTAACTTAGTACTTACTAGTTGTTGCTGGTTGTTTATTAGTAAATTAGTTTAATTTATGTGGGGTATTTTGGAATTGAATAGTTGTGTTAATAAATTGGTGCTAATGTGTAGTGTATAGTCATTAATATTACAAATTTTTAACTTAGTACTTACTAGTTGTTGTTGGTCGTTTATTAGCAAATTAGTTTAATTTTATGTGGGTTATTTTGGAATGGAATAGTTGTGTTAATAAATTGGTGCTAATGTGTAGCGTATAGTCAATAGTATTACAAATTTTAGTGCATAAATTTTATAAATACATGTATCATTAATTAAAAGAAAATTAGGATTGAAAGGGAGATTGTTGCAAAGTTTCTTACAAAATCAGCTATAGATGATTTTTGTTATTTAAAAGAGTGTGAAATTCTATTTGTAAATGATAAGTTAAAATGTATTAATAAACGGTTATTTTGTTGATATTTACTTAACATTAAATATATGCTAATTTGTATTTTAAAGAATTTCTTTTATTGAGGCTTTGCCCACGCCCCCCCCCCCCCCGCATCGTTGCCCCCCCTAAACGCCAGTTCGGGGCAGGGCGGAAGCTGGCCTCCCGTGCGCGCCCGCGCGCCCTCCTCCCCCCCCCCCCCCCCCTCTCCTTCAAATTTAGATCCTAGTTCTATGCCTACCAAGAGATAACTTTATACCAATGCTATAACAGTTAAAACAGTTAAGTTATGATTTTTCATAACATTATTGTTGGCAGTATTCCATGAAATAATTTGTTGTAATTCTATGAATTTATTTCATTGTATTTTGTGAGATTTAATTATAATGGGTTTAGTCTTAAGTTGGTAGAGATTATTCAAGATAGTGAAATTCGCGACTAGTTTTCGCGAGTAACTTGCAACTTGGCTAAATCGCAAAGTGACCCGCGAAATGCTCTGACAACTAGAATTTTTTTGTGACTCTTCATATCTTTCATCCACATTATATATACCCTCATTACCTATAAAACTATAAAGAGACTATCAGGTAGAAAACCTAGAGAGATTAAGGTTTTCCAAACACTCACTTTTTAGAGAGAGCTACTCATCCTTAAGAGAGAAATCTTGAGAGAAATCCTTGTAGTTTCTTCTCCTCCCTTCTTCTATTGTCATAACTTGAGAGGAGATTTTTACCCAAAAACAACTCACACACAATCTAAGTGTTGCAGGGGTTTTGGAGCTTGAAAAGTTTTGGGTCTTTTCCATATTAAGCCGATAAGGCTTGGCGGTACAATCTAGCAATATTGCGGGATTCGTGAAGCTAATGAAGATAAGATTCCGAGAAGTCTGTTGGAAGCTAGAACTTGGAGGGCTCAAGTACTTTGGTAGATTAGGCTTAGGGGGTCTCTTTGGTTATCTTTGTATTTCAACTTATTCACTAGTGGATCTGTTTTGTTCTAAATATTTAGGACTAAATGTTTAGGTTCTAATTTTATGTATGTTGGGAAACTAAGAATAATAACATGTCTAGTATAAGATATTTATGTCTTAGAATAGGTTTAGACATTGCTCAAGTTGATTCAAGTTAAGATTCAAGAACAATCAAGATGCAGAAAGAAGAATTCAGAAACTGCAAGACTTGATCGATCAAGTGTGTCCTTCAATCGATCGAGACACGAATTCTGCAGATTTTAAAGAATGCCCAAAAGCCCACAAAACGTTTAGGATTTGAGTCCAATACTGCTAGGTATAAA
The DNA here is from genome assembly GCA_032878915.1 of Castanopsis chinensis. NCBI lineage: Eukaryota > Viridiplantae > Streptophyta > Magnoliopsida > Fagales > Fagaceae > Castanopsis > Castanopsis chinensis. The sequence continues at coordinate 26,342,897 of JAVQMG010000132.1, forward strand.
AACAAAAACCTAATACAAGTTTTTGAGGTTTTGTGTGTTACTCCTATGACATTTGTGAGGTTCTATAATCTTCCAACTCAACAAGCATCTATCGGATATTAGATTAATATTGCATGAACTAGTGGAATTAAGTTGCTGCAACAAACAGGATTGTTTGTGTACAACAAATTCAAAAAAGAAGAGTCTGTGGATTCAAAACTGCGTGTGGTCACGTGAGTAAGTACTACAAGAGGAAACATTAGATTTAGGGTTAAGTCTATTGTAAAAACTTTCATTATATTAGTGAATTGTTGCCTTGTGGATTATTTAAGTTAAATCCTTACCTTGAAACTGGACGGTTTCATTAATTTTCTTAAGTCATCATATTGCTTGTGTTCTTTACTTTTCTGCTGTGTGTGATATGATTTATTATTGTTTAACCTAGATCTGAATAATTAAGTTAAGTAATAACTTGGCTAATAAATTAGGTTAAACAAACTGTGTTTTCCAAGAGTCTAAAAACTAACAGGATCAATTTGGCTTAGAGGGCCGCAGAGAGATTTTTATGCCTAGTTCTTTGGTTTTCCTCTTCGATAACACATCACATGTTATCTTGGGTTTGATTTTCTTTTCCCTACTACCTTTTACATTATTGACTTCCGCATATTTGTTCATTCATGCAATTATTGAATGCTTCAATTAATTAATTTGCTAATCATGTATATTCCACATTAAGTGTGTTAAGCTTAAAATTAATCAAGCCCTAATCAAAATTTAGGGATCTTAATTAGCTCTAGTAATTAGACTATCAAGCTTTCAAAAACTACAACAAATTTTATTACAAAATGTTATCAAACTGACAGTGGCATAATAATAATATAATATGCCATTCAAGTCTGCTATATTTTTTTCCAATTTTGTGTGAGGCTTTGGTTTACATACTTATTGTACAGCTTTGAAAATTAATTACCTGGTAAATCTGATCCTCATGGAATGGAAAAAGCAAGATTGGGTGGGTTGGTATCACAATAGACTCTCGAAATTGTGTTCGATTTAAATTAGCTATGTGATCATCATGCATGAATTAAGTTGTAGTGCAATCAGTGAATAGAAGAAACAGAACTAAAAACAACAGAAAAAGCACCTGATATCTCTGAGATCAAATTATGAAAGATTTCGTTGAATGTATGCTTCTGACCAGTGATAGTAGCACCATGCTGAATATAACCATATCTGTGCTGATCTTCTTTTTTTCTAACTAGCAGAGGTTTTTCTTGGACAAATTGAGTGGTAAGAAGTGTTACCTTCTTCCTGCAAGGGAGCTGACCATTGAATCGGGTGACATTCTCTGGTATTGGAAATGGGTTTCACTTCCTCCTCCTGAATCCAGGTCTCGACATAATTCCAACTCTGTTCCTACTCTATTTTAGCACTCCTTTTTTAATTTTAGGCTTTTCATTTAGCTCTTAATTCTGTACATTGTAAAAACCAAACAGATTCCCAGAGGTAGCTGAACTTAATTCTGTGGCTTTGTTTGACATCTCTGGCAAGATGAGTACTTCCATGCTGTCTCCGAAAACAAACTATGCTGCTTACCTTGTGTACAAGTTGACAAAGGAAGCCTTTGGATTTGACCGCCCTCCTCTAAGGGCTTCAGTTGGAACTACTGGAGGAGGTGGAGTTTATGAACAGACTGTTGGTTTGGACCTGCCTGCCGTGCAACAAGGGCAGCAAGACCAGGTTGTACTGCCGCAGCAGCAGCAGCACACTTCACGTCCCAAGGAGAGAGAGGATGGATGGTTAGAGATTGAGTTGGGTCAGTTTTTCAATGGGGGAGGAGAAGATGATGAACTGCAGTTTGGACTTACGGAGGTAAAGTCTGGCCTTATTGTTGCGGGGATCGGGATCATGCCAACAAGGGGTTAATACAAATTTGCGCTTCATCGATACTAAGTAGCATTAATAAAATTTGTGTTACCATCACCATATCATGTCAATATCATGGCATTTATGTCCTGTCACAAACTAATGTAGTGTTAATATTCTGTTTTGTAACCACTGCACACCCTTAGTGCGATGGTCATTTCACAAGTATAAGTGGTTGTGGGGTATAGAGGGTAAGGGTCAAAGTTCAAGTCTCCAGAAGGAAACTTCATACACATATACACAAATTATGCTAAAATAGAATTTCTATTTTGTATTAAAAAAAAAAAAAACACTTCTGTTTTTTTTTTTTTTTTTTTTTTTTTTTGTTGCTGACTTCAAGTGGAGAGGGATTTGAATTCTATGGGAGAAATCGGAAACGCCCATGATGAGCTACAAGTTACAATATTCTTGACAAGCTATTATGTTGATTATTGAAACCATTAGTTCAATTTTTCTACAAGTCTTGCAATACAATATGGTACAACCGTAAATAGGAGAGTGGATTAACAATCATAAAATGGTATAAAATACGAGAATCACAATGATATAATTTTCACTACAAAAAAACACGGCTATACTATCCTCTAACTTCAAATTTAAAAAAAAACAATTAAATTTTTTAATAGCTTGGTCTCCCAAAAAAAAAAAAATTAATCCCTCCTTAAAAAATAAATCAGTCTTTTAAGGAACTTAATATATACAAGAATCACAATAATATAATTTTCACTACAAAAAAACACGAGCTATACTGACCTCTAACTTCAAATTTTAATAAAAACATTTAAATTTTTTAATAGCTTGGTCTCCCAAAAAAATAAAAATTTAAATCCCTCCTTAAAAAATAAATTAGTCTTTTAAGGAACTTAATATATATAAATAAATAAATATATATATGTGTGTGTGTGTGTGTGTGTGTGTGTGTGTGGGGGGGGGGGGGAGGGGGTTACCTAAGGACAACACCGCCGCAGCCTTCAATTGTTCCTCTTGAAGGAGCATCCATGGCCCAAGGAGTGATGTGGTTCGAGGAGAGAATGGAAAGTGACGAAGCATCCTTGGGGGATGTAAGAGGTGAAGGTGGGTGCCTTAGGGGATAAATAAGATATTTGTGGGAGGTTTCTTGTAAGGTCTTGCCTAGTCCTTCGCATTAAATGGTTGGCAACAGTTTTATCAGCTGCATTAATGAGGAAGTGCCTTGAAAAGTAGATCCACAGCTCAGCAATTCCTTCCACCACCTTCACCAAAAGTCTAATGGGACAAGTGTCCTAAGGAGATTTAGGAGGATTGAAAATGGAGGGCTAGGATGCAAAAGTCCATGGAGTATATAAAGAAAAGGAACTCTCAGATAAAAGGGGGATCCAAAGAGAATCAAGAAAAAGAGATCATAGCTAGAATAGTAACTGAGAGAAAGAGAGTGAATAGTACTTGTAACAATCAAGAACATTGTCCTCGGGCAAGCTTGTAAAGATTCATTTATACATTTAAATCTTAGACTTCCAATTCCTCATACTCTATCTGTGTCCTCGGGTGAAGCCCAGACTTGTTAATCCCACTTTACAAATATCTATTGATTTGGGCCAAGTTTGGGAACATCAATCTTGCTATTCTAAGTGGACTTGGGTAACCAAGATTTTGTGCTCTTACAATTAACGACGTTTGTGAAAACAAGGTTTCTTTATGGCTTTATTCTGGTAAGTCATGGCTAACCCAAAGCATAATAGGGAAGAATATGTGGCTTCACAAAGGGAGAATATGTTTGTTAATCTAGAATAGATGAGAGACAGGCACCATTCACCAAGTGTTGTGGTAGAGTCATACCATACGGAGCGCATTGAGAGGAGTCATTCAAAGTCAGGGAGCAAGGTCATGAGACGCGAAAGTTGCAGCGTGAGATAAATCACATACACTTAAAGTCGTGGTAAAGGGAGCATGACAAAAGGAGTCCATCACCCTCATCAAGTGATGGATCCGGGGGAAGTAGGGACCACTCATATCACCATAGGTTAAGAACTCCATCCAGCAAGTCCTTCTCAGCCTCCTCTCGCCAAGATAAGCTAGAAAACAGCAAGTGCAAGCGTGGGCAAGGGTCATCTCACCAGAGCATAGGGAATGATGCGATAAGTAAAGCACTTCAACAAATCTCTAAGTCACCTTTTGCTAAGGGGATTAACAAGGCCAAGCTACCCCACCGGTTTTCACTGCCAACTTTTACCATTTACAATGGAAGGTCTGACCCTTTGGAGCATGTGAGCCACTTCAATCAGAAGATAGCAATTCATTCTAGTAATGAAGCCCTCATGTGCAATGTTTTCCCCTCCAGCCTTAGGCCCGTGGCTATGCGGTGGTTTGATGTTTGGAGGAAGGGTCAATAAGGTCTTTTGAAGAGCTAATAAGGGCATTTGGTACTAGATTTATAACATGCAGTAGAGTTCCCAAGCCCTTAAACTCTCTCTTGTCCATGGCAATGAGGGAAGGTGAGACTCTCAAGACTTATTCAGACAGGTATTAGGAAACTTACAACAAAATAGATGAAGATTTCGAGGACGTGGTGGTGAGAACTTTCAAGGTAGGGCTCCTAACAGAGCATGAGTTGAGGAAGTCACTAACCATGAAGCCTGCTCTTAGCATGCATTAGCTTATGGATCACATTGATAAATTTAAGCGAGTGGAGGAAGATCAAACCCAAGGAAAGGGCAAAGCGAAGTTTTTCCCAGAGAAGAGGAATCCTCGGGGAGCAGATATTGTGATAACCATCCTAAAAGGGTCTTCCTCAATTAGACATCATCAACAGCGGCTCAAGTGGTTAACTTATTTTTTAAAGAGCTAGTCTATCAAATACTGGAGAAGATAAAAAATGAACCATACTTCAAATGGTCCAATAAGATGGGTGGGGATCCGTCCAGGAGGAACTTAAGCCGTTACTACCATTATCATCAGGAAAAAGGACACATAACGGAGGATTGCAGAACTTTACGAGATTACCTGGGTCTACTGGTGAAAGCAAGGAAGCTAAGTCAGTTCTTGCACCAGCCAACAGGTCAAACTGGGAATTTAGGAGCCGGGTATCAAAAGGGTGTATCTCCTCAGCCAGCTTTAGGCCATTAATGTGATTTTTGCTAAGCCTAGGGGTGATGCAGGGACTTGTTCAGGGGTAATGTACGTGGTTGGGGGCCCCAATTCAGATGATAAGGGCCAGGCTCTCAAAAAGGCCAAGGTTGTGGCCACCCCCATTTTGGGTTTTTCGGGGGAGGATAAGGAAGGAATGTTCCAACCGCACGATGATGCCTTGGTAGTTACCATAAGGATTGGTGGATATGATGTAAAAAGGGTACTGGTAGACTAGAGAAGTAGAGCATAGATCATGTACCCTAACCTGTATAGAGGGTTAAACCTAAAGCCTAAGGACCTAGAAAAATATGACTCGCTGTTGGTGGGCTTTGATGGAAGGATGGTAGTTCCTCGTAGGGTGGTAAGGTTACTTGTGTAAGTTGGAGACAAGGAGGTACAGGTCAATTTCATTGTAGTTAAGGCCTATTCCCCTTACACAGCTATTTTGGCCAGACCATAGCTTCATGTTATAGGTGCGGTGTCCTCAACTTTGCATTTGAAAGTCAAGTATCCTACACAAGGAAGAGTAGGGGAACTAGTTGGTAGTAAAGCAATGGCAAGGCAATATCTAGTGGCAGCCATTACACAGCATCGTGTGGATCCTCTTGTGGTGGAAAAGGAGCAAATCTCATAGTAGCTAGAAGGTCCCAAAATGGGACTTAGGATCGAGTCACAATTGTCGTCCTTGGAAAAGACAGTGTTAGTTAAATTTTTGGAAGATAATATTAATGTGTTTGCCCAGAGTACTTATGATGTACCCGAGATAGATCCCGAGTTTATATGTCACAGGTTAAACGTGAGTCTAGAGGCGATCCCATAAAAGCAACCTCCTCAGCGTTCACCAAAGAAGCATGCTAAGGCAGTAAGGGTAGAAGTGAACAAACTTAAGCAAGCAAGGGCAATCAAAGAAATCTTTTACCTCCAATGGTTGGCTAATACCATGGTGTTAAAGAAGAAGAACGGGAAGTGGCGTGTGTACATGGACTTCACTGATTTGAATAAAGTTTGTCCGAAGGACCCTTTCCCCATTCCTTGGATTGATCAATTGGTGGATGCCACAGTTGGACATCCTCAAATGAGTTTCTTGGATGCCTTCCAAGGGTATCATCAGATACCTTTAGCATTATCTGATCAGGAAAAAACTGTTTTTCGCACTCCCACTAGAAATTACCACTATTGTGTGATACCCTTTAGTCTTAAGAATGCTGGATCCATATATCAAAGAATGGTGACACGGATGTTTACGTCACAAATGGGAAGGAACGTGGAGGCATACATTGATGATATGGTGATAAAGAGCAAGCAAGTTGTAAAGCACTTAGCAAATTTGAGAGAGGTGTTCTCAATGTTGAGGGAACATGGGATGTGCTTAAATGCATCTAAGTGTTCTTTTGGAGTCAGTTCGGGAAAGTTTCTAGGCTACATGATAACATACCGAGGAATTGAAGTCAATCCCAATCAAATTAAGGCCATTAATAGCTTGCATCCTCCTAGAAACCCTAAGGAGGTACAATAGTTAACAGGAATGGCAACAGCTCTCAATAGGTTTATCTCTCGGTCAGCAGATAGGTGTCGTCCATTTTTCTAGCTCCTCCACAAGTGGAAGGACTTTCAATGGGCCGAGGAGTGTGTGTTGGCCTTTGAGGAGTGTGTGTTAGCCTCCACAAGTGTCGCGGCCCCAGTCCTTTCTAGGCCCAAGAAAAAGGAAGTACTATATGCGTATTTGGTAGTCAAGAATTATGTCGTTAGTCTAGTTCTGGTCAGGAATGAGAGTGGGGTACAAAGACCTGTATACTATGTTAGCAAGTCCTTGCAGGAAGCTAAGACACATTATTTACCCCTGGAGAAGATGGTGTTGGCCATTGTACAAGCTACGAGAAATCTTCCACATTATTTTTAAGCAGATACTGTAGTGGTGCTCACCCAGCTTCCCTTGTAAGCACTCTTATGAAAATTGGACTATATAGGCAAAATTACTAAATGGGGAACCATGTTGGGTGAATATGATGTCAGATATATGCCTCGTACTGCCATAAAATGACAAGTCTTGGCAGATTTTGTGGCGGAGTTTACTAAGAGTGTGGCTAGTGAGGGAAAATGAACATTTGATGTTATAACAGCCTCGGCCTTTGTTGTTCCCACCTTGGAAGTGTATATTGCTGGAGCAGCTAATCGAAAAGAGGTAAGGGTAGGGATTGTGTTGGTAACCCCCGAGAAGCTGGTAATGGAAAAATCAATGCAGTTGGGCTTTCTAGCTATGAACAACGAAGCTGAGTATAAGGCTCTATTGGCTGGAATGGCAATGGTTGATCAATTGAGGGGAGAAGTTGTAGAGTTGTATTCAAATTCGCGACTAGTGGTGGGCTAGGTTAATGGGGAGGTTGAGGCTCGGGATGAACGAATGTAGGGATATCTTGCTAGAGTTAGACGAGCTCAAGTTCATTTTAAAAGCTTTACAATAAAGCAAATCCTGAGAGGACAGATTTCTCATGTAGATTCTTTGGCCATGCTGGCAACGTCCCTAGGGTCAGATTTGCCCCGAGTCGTCATCGTTGAAGACATGGATAATTCTAGTCTTATAAAGAAGCCTTAGTAAGAGTGCCAAGAATTCCAGTCAGGCTAAGTTGGATGGATCCTTTGGTTACTTTCTTGAAACAAGGGTTGTTACCCGCGGATAAGGGTGAGGTAAAGAAGGTACGAAGGAAGGGTCCCCATTATTGGTTGTCCAAGAAACAGAAGTTGTACAAACAATCCTATTCAGGACTGTATCTATAATGTGTGCATCCTGAGGCAGTGCAACCCTTCTTAGAGGAATTGCATTAGGGAATTTGTGGAAGTCATACTAGTGGGAGATCATTGGACCATAGAGCCCTTACTCAAGGGTACTGGTGGCCGAGCATGCAGAAAACTTCCCAAGATTATGTAAAGAAATGAACCAGTGCCAGAGGTACACCATAAATATTCATCAGCCAGGAAAGGCCTTAAATCCACTTTCCAGTCCTTGGTCGTTTGCTCAGTAAGGCTTGGACATTGTGGGGTCATTCCCTCATGCCAAAGGAAACCAAAGATGGCTCCTCATCAGGACGGATTATTTTACTAAGTGGGTGGAGGCTAAACCTCTTGCTAATATTAGGGATGTACATTATCACCAGGTTTGGGGTCCCACAAGCATTGATCTCAGACAACAGGCTTTAGTTTGATAATAAGGCCTTTCAAAGGTATTGTGGTGAGTTTGGAATCAGAAATAGGTATTCCACTCCTGCTTATCCACAAGGGAATAGGCATGTCGAGGCTACAAATTAGGTCATAGCATCTGGGTTGAAAAAAAGGTTAGATGATGCCAAAGGAAGATGGGTAAACGAACTGCCCCACGTGCTATGGACTTATCGAACTACACCCTAACGACCAACGAGAGAGACTCCTTTCTCAATGACCTATAGAGCTGAAGCAGTGATTCCATTGAATCAGGATTCCCAAACTTGAGAACTGATCAGTTTAGTGTTAAAGGGAATAATGGAGTACCGTCCACTAGATTGAAACTGGTTGAGAAAAAGAGAGAGGTAGCCATGGTGAAGATGGCTCATTATCAGCAAAAACTCAAGCAAGGATATAACAAAGGAATAAAATTGAGGCCATTGGCCCCAGGAGACTTAGTCCTAAAAAAGGCTGTGGGAACAGCGAGGAACCCATCCTGGGGGAAGTTGGGCCCCAATTGGGAAGGTCCATGCCAAATAACGTCAGTGGCAGGGATTAATTTGGCTTATTACTTGGAAGATTTGGACGAAAATGTGGTTCACGTCCTTGAAATGTAAATAATTTACGTTGTTATTATTATTATTAATATGATGTTCTCTTCATTCAATACTGATTTGTTACTATATTATTGTAGTTGTGGCTCAACTACTAATTAGTTGATGTTAAAGTTTCTAAGTGTTAAATAGAATCTTGGTCATGCCTGGTTTCTCGAACCACGTACCTTAGATAAATTAATGATTTTCTATCTTTTTAAGTGATAAATAAAACCTTAGTCACGTCTAGTTCTTCAAACCACGTACCTTAGGTAAATTAATATTTTCTCTATCTTTTTAAGTGTTAAACAGAATCTTGGTCATGCCTGGTTCATCTGACCACGTACCTTGGGTAAATTAATACTTTTCTATCTCTCTAAGCTTTAAACAAAGCCTTGGTCATGCCTGATTCCTCGGACCACATACCTTGATTAAATTAACGCTTTCCTTCGATGCTAAGTACTAAACAGAACCTCGGTCATGTCTGGTTTCTCGGACTACATGTCTTGAGTAAATTAGTGCTTGATCTATCTGCAGTGGATGACTAAGACCATTGTTGTAATAACCTAATTGAAGAAATATCCATGTGCATCACTTAAAGCATTTGCAAGTATATCCATGAGATATTCTTAGGTAAATTGACCTTTATGTGGAAGTATTAAACAAAACCTTGGTCTTGCTCGACTCCTTGGGTCATAAACCTTGGACCAATTAACTCATAGGTGATGAGTGGATGGGCCTCCCAGCATCCTAAGTCCGAAGTAAAGTAAGTGTTGCATGAAATTTTTTCTAAGAGTCAAAGTATAGTTATAAACTATCTTAAATGTCAGCCCAATGACTTTCTCAAGGTTCATGCAAGGTTGAATGGGATAATTAGAAAAAGGTTAGCACGTTCCAAATAGTACCAAGAGAGGAAATAACAGATGATATGCTTAGACAAATTAGACTTAAATAAATAGATAAGTGTATAATAAGAATTGAATGTGTTCATTGAAGTTCAAGAGTCGGATTACAACTAAAGAAAGACGAGGCATCAACTAAACTTAGGACCAATTACAAATTATCTAAATAAACCTATGACTAAGTTAGGCTAATGCCTCTTTTTCCTTCTCTTTCTCTTTCTCCTTCTCCTTCTTCTTCTTCTTTAACTGCCCTACTTCAGCTACCTCCTCTTATTCAACGTCCACAACAGTTACAGGAGGTGGCTAATCTTGCTCTTTCTTTGTAGCAGATGTGGCAGTTGGAGTGGTGGTAGGCTGGGCTGAGGCAGATACAAAGCTGGGGTCAACAGAAGACTAAAGAGGGGTAAGGCGTAAAGCTAGAGGATAGTATACTTGATCCGGAGCTCTAAGCTCTAATTTAGTACTAATCCCAACTACAGTAAAGGCCCCATACCTCTAGGTAAAAGGCCCAAGCAATGTCCCGAACTTGGGTTGTCAAACTTTAGGCATTCTTGGTCATGCCCGTGTCATAGGCTGCTTGCTCGGCCTTAGCCTTCTCATTGTCCTTGGCCTCTAGCTATTGTTGTTGTCGTTTGACCTTTATCATGGCCAGGGCCAACTGACTCTCGGCCTTTTCGTAACTAGATAAAGTGGACTCTGCATTTTTTCATATGCTTCTCCACTAGATGGAACAAAGTGTCTTTAACTCTCTGCTCTGCCTCGGCCTAGGCCTTGTCAGCTTCTTCCTTTTTGGCATTAGCATCATGGGCTTCGCCTAAGGCGTGGTCCACCCACTCTTTAGCCACAAAGGCTGCTTGAACCGACTGGAACAATGACAAGTGTAAGTATATGTACAATAGGGACATAAATTTACTAAAACAAGAGATTGAGTTCATACCTCGGCAAAGTCCCTCTTAAGGGATAAAACGACCTCCCTTTTCCTCAAAGACTGAAGTTCATGCACATTCTCGGGGAGGAGAAGGGCCTTCTCAAGGCATTCAAAGAGAATGCCTGATCTTCCTTGTTGAGTGTCCCTTAGGGTAGCGTCACTCATGACGGGGTTTCCCAAGCACAGCATGAAAGATGGCTTCTAGGGGAAGGCCTTTGGTGGTTATCCCCCATCTGAACCCTTGGAGGTCCCAATAGAAGTGCCATTTTTCTACAAAGCCCTTATTGTTCGGGCCTCCTTGGAAGGAAGCTGCTGCGACGAGCGTGAAACCTCCCCCTCTTCAACCCCCTCAAACCCTTTGCCTCCTTGAGCCCTTTTTCTCTTTTTATCTTTGGTGTAACTAGAGGACGCACGCACAGGAGTAGGAGTTGGTGGTCGGGGCACCACTGGTAATATTGGAATTGCTAAGGAAGAATCCCCAACGTGGGCTTTGAGTAATGCCATGAGGTCTGGAGTTTTTCTTCAAACACCTTCCCTTCTAGGATATTAGTTTCCTCTTGGTTGGTGTTGACTTGGGCAAGAGGTAAACGGCGATGAGAGGGGCTAGGAGTGTCCTCTAGATCTTGCTCGTAGAAGACCTTGAAGTCTTTATATGTGGTTGAACCCAAGGATCACATGCTTGGGACTTTGGAAGTGTTTGGAAATGGGGTTGAACCCAAGGATCACGTGCATTGCCAGAAGCTGACCATCCTTGTGAAGAAAAATCTCTAATCTGAGGATTTGGTTTAGATCAGGAAAGTTCACAAAATTCTTGCTCAAGGTGGAGTGATGTTCGTCTGCCAAGAAACATGCAACAAAAGTCATGTGTAGGGGAAGATTCTTATAAAACTTCTTCTTAAAAAAAAAAAAAAAAAAAAAAAATTCCTATTCGCGCCTAGTGTTTGTGGGAATCCTACTTGGTTCCCCCTCTTAGGTGGGACAATGCAATCCATCATGCCAATCTCCCGAGACGATGAGGAAATCCTTTTCTACATACTTATTTGACTCAGGCATACACGAAATTAACCTAACGGATAGGACCCTACATTTGATGTAGTAGTTAGCCTCCTTCCCTTTTTGCCCTCTTTGATAATTGTATTCCCAGTTCACATCATGTCATGTGAGATTAGTACCCATCTTACAGTTTATCATATCTATGCTACCGAGGACCCTAAATACATTGGGGGTGCATTATGTAAGAGTCAACCTATAGTTCATAAGGAAATCTCTAGTGAACCTACCCATGGGGATTTCCATCCCGCCTTCCATGAAGGTGATCATCAAAATTACCATGAAGCTTGGAGCTATATTCACAACTAACCACTCTCCTAACTCATAGTGTTGGAATACAACACAATCAGGGATCCTATATTTGGCCCTAAAGGCAGCCATGCCTTCGAGAGTATCTACTAGCTTAGCAAATCTACCCATGGATGTTTATGGTATAGGTAATGAAGAATATAAGTATAAAAATAAATAAAATTGGACGCACCTATAGGCAATAGAAGAATCTCTCCTCGGACTACTACTTCAACGAAAAATTACGAAATGGATAAATGGCGAAAAGTTATCCCCAACCCCTCCTTATATAGAGATGATAAATGAGCAGTAAATTTTTTGCTCATAAATTAGGGTGAACAAGAACTGTAGGTTCATCATCTCACCGTAGAACATGGGCCGACAAGTAGCCACCTGACACAATAAATGGCGCATCATGGATACTGAAGCATCAAGAGCATAAACCTTACTTTTTACCTCAAAAGCAATAGCAAGGTTTTAGGGGGCTATTGTGGGGACCCGAGGACCAAAGATTGAAAACGCCGTCGTAGCCTTCAGTTGTTCCTCCTAAAGGAGCATCCATGGCCCAAAGAGTAATGTGGTCTGAGGAGAGAATGGAAAGTGACGGAGCGTCCTTGGGGCATATAAGAGGTGAAGGTGGGTGCCTTAGGGGATAAACAAGATATTTGTGGGAGGTTTCTTGTAATGTCTCGCCTACGCCTCCGCATTAAATGATTGGTAATAACTTTATCAACTGCATTAATGAGGAAATGACCTGAACAGTAAATTCACAGCTCAGCAGTTCCTTCCACCACCTTCACTAGAAGTCTAATAGGACAAGTGTCCTGAGGAGATTTAAGAGAATTGAAGATGAAGGGTTAGAATGCAAGAGGCCATGGATTATATAAAGGAAAGGGACTCCTAGATAAAAAGCGGATCCAAAGAGAATCGAGAAAAAGAGATCATAGCTAGAATAGTAACTAAGAGAAAGAGAGTGAACAATACTTGTAACAATCAAGAACATTGTCCACGGGTAAGCTTGTAAAGATCCATTTATACATTTAAATCTTAGACTTTCAATTCATCCTACTCTATTTGTGTCCTCAGACGAAACCCAAACTTGTTCATCCCACTCTCTTTACAAATCTCAATTGATTTGGGCCGGTTTTAGGAACATCAATCTCACTATTCTAAGTGAGCTTGGGTGACCAAGATTTCGTGCTCTTACAATATATGTTGTAGTATCTCATAAAAATAAATAGAGAAATAAATTGTGCAGATTTTATAAATGCCTCACTCAATTTCACTATTTTTGTGACAGTAATATACGATAATTATATATTTAAAGGGTTGTGGTTAAAAGAAAAATCCATTGTTGAATCTTGAATAAAATACTGGTATCAATAATAAAATGTTTTCTAAGGAATTTAAGATTTTATAAGCCTCGTTGCAATACATTTTATATACAATGTGTTCAATACTTAAATATTCCTAATTTTTGTAATTCGATTTGTTTGTTTATTTATTTATTATTCCTAATTGGACACGATTCACGAACTCGACACGATTAGGGCTGTAAAAAAGCCGAGCTTTGTCGAGTAATGCATGTTCAAGCTTGACTTGTCTAGAAAAATCAAATGCTTGAGCTTGGCTTGAGCTTGTGACAAACCTAAAAATAGTGTTTGAGCTTGAGCTCATGGAAAAGCCAAAACGCTTGAACTTGGCTTGGCTTGATTAATAAGTCAAGTCAAACTCAAGCTTAACTCAAGTTTAATATCAAGCTCAAACTCAAGCTCATGTTAAGTTTTTGAGCTTTAAATCTAAAAAAATTACATTATTAAATGCTTAAATCTTTAAAATTAAGAAAAACAAAAAAAAAAATAGTATACTCATTTTATCATGCATCTAATTTTATGATTAACCATTATTTAAATTAATAATTTATATAATTAAATTCATTCATTCATCTTTCCTTGTCTACAGTTTTAGCAATTATTCAAAATACAATTTTTACATTACGTTAGATAATAAAGGACTAGAAAATTAAATGTTTGTAATATAATGAATGAAAAAAATATTAACATGTTTCATAACTTTACTTTAGATTATTGATAGGAAAGGATCATATGTGGCCTACTTAACTATTTGTTTATTCTTAAATGTAACTATAATTTAAAGTGGTTCTTGATCAGTTTAAAATAAAGGAAAAAATTAAGGTAAAATAGGTAGTGGTCTCATGTTGGCCATATCATTATTAAAATATGTGTAATAAGTATATTTAGCTAACACATATAAACTTGTAAATAAGTCTATACTTGAATTATTGTGTATCAAACCTAATAGCTCTCGAGCTTATTCGTAAACAAATTTTTTTGCTTGGGCTCGGCTTGTTTATTAAGCGAGCCTAAAACTAACGCTTAAGCTTGGTTTATTTATAAACAAACAAATATGAAGGAGCTTTTTACCTAGCCAAGGCTGAGTTGTTCATGATCAGCTTGGTTCATTTATAGCCCTAGACACGACACAACACAATGCGACACGAAATTAACAAGTTATGTGTTGAGATTTAATGGGTTCATGTCATATTCAAGTTGACATGACTAACCCATTTAATAAATGGTTTGGGTTAGTGTCCATCACATGAAACCCATTTGACCCGTCTGACTCATTTAATTAAATGACATTTTACCAATATAACCTTCAAACCCTAGGTATATAAACTTACTAGTTGTTGTAGTTTATTTTCTTTGACATATTATGAATGACTATTTGTAATATTGAGATATGCTTTAGTTTTAAATGAATATTTGTGATGCAGTTACTCATTAGTTCTCAATTTTATATTAAAAATGATGTGGTATAAACAAGTGCAACTCTGAATTTGTCCATGGAGGTCGTCCGGGACGAACCAGGTGCTCAAGACGAGGTAAGCTGCCTTGGCTTCCTCAAGACGAGGTAAGCTGCCCTGGCTTCCTCAAGACGAGGTAAACAGTCTTGGCTTCCTCAAGACGAGGTAAGCTACCTTGGCTTGCTCAAGACGAGGGAAATTGCCCTTGCCTGATCAAGACGAGGTAAGCCGTCCTAGAGACCTCGGGACGAGGAAGCATGGACGACACGTGAGCACTTGGTAAATTTACGATACAAAATGTCTCCATATTGTACGGATAACCTCCAAGTGACCGTTGCGCGCTAAAAAGGTAACCCCTAAACAGTTGGAAGAATATATTCAAACACAAACCTCCTCAATTCAAGGGGAGGTTACAAATCCAATAACCGCTCTTAAGACACTATATAAACACTGGTTCAGACCAGAAAAAAGGTACGTGAAAATCATTCCCAAAAAATTGGAATTTGAAAATACTTGAGAGAAAAAACTGACTTTGTCATCGGAGGGTTATTGGCCGGCAACCCCGGTCCCCCTTGATTACTTCTTTCTTTTTCAGGCTACCAAGATCAACTGTGAGCCCTCTCTAATCTGAAACATCCAGCCTACTGATTTTCTTCGCATCATCAAAAAATATTTATTTTTTTGGTTTTTCATAATTCATATCAATTTGGTTAATAATTATTTTTTTTTCTTTTCGTTTTAATAAAATCTGATAAATAGGTTGACATGACTAATCCGTTTAATAAATAGGTCGTGTTAAGGTTGAGGAATCTTGACCCGTTTAATAAACATGTCAGGTTTGTGTTGACTCATATAGTCAGATACTCATAAGTCAACACAACACAAATCCAACATGCGAACATGAATGGTCACCTCTCATTACATACAATTATAGATATTTCCTAGCTACGGAGATTTAAATTATATTTTATTAAAAAGAAACCCTTTTTTTAAGGTTTAAAAGTACAATCTCTTTCTCTCAAAAAAAAAAAAAAAAAAAGTACAATCCCTAATATGCCCTTAAATTAAGTTTTTGTGCAACTAAAGGCAGTATGATACACATCATACGTGCCATGTAATAGAAAAGGGAAAAGGCTTTAAATTTTTTTTCGATGGTTTCAACATGTTAAATAATTTCTTTTTATTTTTTTACAGTACTTCAATTGTTTCTAACAAACATTTACTTAAAAAATAAATGGCTCCTAAAAGAGAATTAAAATGAAAAAAAAAATGGAATTAACTGTATTGTATGACTAGGTATACTCTTTTTGTAAGCTACTAAAGCCAAATGAATATTTGAAATTAAATAATAATAAAAAGTAGAAAAAACTAAGCAAAATTTCAAAGTACAATTATACCTAAAAAGAGTTGGTATTTTAAAATTTTACATAAACAAATAAGCTAAATTAAAGGAAAAATTAATAAAAATATTTTATACTCGTAGTTATTAGAAATAAATTAAAAAATTTTGAAAACACAATTGGAATGAGTCAGATAAAAACCAAATAAATCAAAAAGTTTTGAAAACACAATTGGAATAAGTTGGAATAGGGCTATCCACAGGTCGAGTAAGGTCGAGTTTTGGCTTAACCCGAATTTGACTTGACCTGGTCAAGTAGAGCAACCATCAACCCGCCGCCAACCAAGAGACTGGTCGGATCGAGTGGATCAGACCTTTAACAGGTAGCAAGTGGGTCAGTCGGAGTTAGAATTCTGAGAAAACAGTAGGATACAACGAGAAATAGTGAGATTTCACCAAATCCAGCAAAAATCTCATCGGATTCTATGAGATTTTGCTAGATACAACGAAAATCTCATTGGATTCAATGAGATTTCGCTAGATCTAGTCAAAATCTCAACGAATCTATCTAATATCTTGTCAAAATCTAGGTTTTGTCGCCAAGATCTGGGAATTTTTTGCCAGAATCTGGGTTTTTTCACTAAAATATAGGTATTTTTCGCCAAAATTTGGAAATTTTCCGCTGGAAATTCTTAGTACATCAGTCGGTTCGAGTTTTTTGGGGGATGGAAACCGAAATTGACCCGCCGGAGTCAGTTTCTGATGGTAAAGGCCTACCTTCGACCTCTAGAGTAGTCAGGTCGGCCCATGTAGAATCAGGTCTGGTCAATTTCTTTAGGTGAGTCGAGTCTTTGGATGGGTTTGGACAGCCCTAAGTTAGATAAAAACCAAATAAATCATACCATATAGAATTACCAAAATAAATTATAGATGCTTTGATCTCATTAAAAGCTTCCAACACCTTCTTTCAAAAAAAAAAATTTCATGTATTAGATGTAAGGTTGTCCAACTTAGGCTTGCCAATAGCTTTGTAGCTAAATTGGTTGACATCTCATCAGACTTTTAAGAGAGACATTCAGGATTTAAATCCCTCCACCTCTAGCTATCAAATTATAAAAAATATAAAATAAAAACTTAGTCTACAGTCAATGGTGAGTGCACTCAAACTAATTAATATCAAGCAATGCAGGATGGCACTAGTGGATTGGAGTAGGGTCACATTTGGTACTTCATCAAATCAACTTAAATCCAAACATTATGTTCTTCATGACTTGTACACTTCAAATTTGGCCGACAACTATCATGCAATTCGAAGACTTAAGATGAGATTAATACAATTTTGTATTAAGATGAATAGCATTGGCGGCAAATATCTAGATCCATTTGGCTGCAAGCTAGTGATAAAAATACCAAATTCTTCCATCAAAGTGCCAGTCAATGAAAAAGGAAGAATCATATCAATGGAATTTTTAATAATAGAGGAAATTGGTATAAGGACGAGGAAGATATTGCAAGGGTGGCAAAAGATTACTTCCAAGGGTTGTTTAGTTTGGCACATCCATGTCATAATGATAAAGTCTTGGAAGCAGTGGATCATGTGGTCACTCCGAAAATGAATCACCATCTTATCCAGCCATACATAGCAAAAGAGGTTAAAAGAGCTTTATTTCAGATGCACCCATCTAAATCACCTGGTCCGGATGGTATGTCCCCCTTCTTCTTTCAAAAATACTGGCTTGTCATAGGTGGGGATGTTACAAATGTTGTCTTGTCTGTTTTACATTTTGGCTATTTTCTAAGAAAAATGAATTACACACATATTGTCTTTATTCCTAAAAAGAATAAACCACAATATATGTCTGATTTTTGTCCAATCAGGTTAGAAAATGTGATATCCAAAATTGTTTCAAAAGTTTTAGCCAGTAGGTTGAAAGTGATTTTGCCAAATGTGATATTAGATGCCCAACGCGTTTTTGTGCCCGGTAGGCAAATAACTGATAATACTACTGTAGCTTTTGAGTTGTTACATAGGATGAGAAATAAAAGAAAGGGGAAAAAAGGGTATATGGCAATCAAACTTGACATTAGTATGGCTTATGATCGGGTGGAATGGGAATTTCTTAGGCAAATGATGCTTAAAATAGGGTTGGATGAAAGGTGAGTCCAATTGGCAATGGAAACAATTTGTACAACATCTTACTCTATCTTGGTAAATGAGGAGCCTAAGGGTTTTGTTCACCCAACCCGAGAGATAAAGCAAGGTGACCCTTTTGTCACCATATTTATGCCTTATTTGTGCTGAGGGGTTATCTGGACTAATAAGAAAAGCTTCAAAAAATAGAAATTTACATGGAGTTTTATCATGTAGGGGAGGAGTTCATATTTCTCATTTACTTTTTGTTGATGATAACTTGTTGTTCTGTGAAGCATCAATTAGAGAATGTCAACGCCATCTACACATCCTGGGTCAATACGAAGAGGCATCTGGTCAAGCCATTAATCAACAAAAAACTTCTATGTTCTTTAGTAAAAATACAAATGAAGAAGTTAAAGAGGGAGATACAGAAATTATTGGGAGCAAGGGTTATGAATAACTATGAAAAATATCTTGGACTACCAATGGCATGTGGTAAATCAAAAGTGGATACTTTTAAAGAGATGCATGAACAAATCAATAAGAGAGTTATAAGATGAAAGGAAAAGCTTATTTCTAAAGCGGGAAGAGAGGTGTTGATCAAGACAATTGCACAAACCATTCCACTATACTCTATGGGCCTTTATAAAATTCCAAAGGCAGTAGGGGACTCTATCAACTCTATCTTAGCCAAATATTGATAGGGGTAGACTAAGGGTGACACAAAGATCCACTGGATAAACTGGAAAAAATTGTGTACACCGAAGAGAAAAGGAGGTATAGGTTTCTGAGATATACATGCCTTTAATTTAGCAAAGCTAGCTAAACAAGCTTGGAGATTGATACACCACACACATTCTTTGTTTTATCTAGTTTATAAGGCAAGGTATCTTCCTACTTGCTCTTTTATGGAGGCTGGCTTAGGATATCAACCCTTGTATATTTGGCGGAGTTTGTTACCTGCTAGGGGTGTCATTCTTGAAGGCACAAGATGGAGGGTGGGAAATGGAACAAAGATTAAGGTGTCGTCTTCACGCTGGTTATCTCATAAACCAATGTTCATAGGGGAAGAACTGCTATCTGCTAAGGTGTCTGACTTCATTGATACAAACACATGGCAGTGGAATAGATTACATAGGATGGCAACCAAACTATGTTTAAGCAAAGAAAATTCCTTATTTCCTGGCAATACCTTCAAAAGGTTTGTGAAACTTTTGCACCTAGAACTAGGATGGAAATCTTAGCCATACCTCTTAATCGAAGCCGGTCAAGGGATTGTCTGATTTGGAAAGAAAATAGGAGGCATGAGCTCACTGTTAAGTCAGCATATCAGATAGCCCTTCGTTTAAACCAGCAGGTAGAAGCTGAACATTCAAAGGCACAAGAAAATAGAAAATGGTGGAATAAGATTTGGGCTTTGAAAGTACCTCCTAAAGTTAAAACTTTTTTGTGGCAGGCTTGCTCCAATATTCTCCCTACAAGAGATAATCTTTTTCGGTGGAAGATACAAATTGATCCAACGTGTGAATTGTGTAGACAGATGAGGGAAACTTGTGCTCATCTGCTGTGGGAATGCTCCTTTGCTCGAAATGTGTGGGCAATGGTAAAAGGCAGAGTGCAGAAGTGCAGTAATGAAGTGCAGGATTTTTTCATCTTTTTCGATGTTTGGGTGACAAGATAACACAGAGGGAACTGGAACACTGAGCTGCGCTGTCATGGGCTCTTTGGAATGCAAGGAACAAAGTCTATTTTGAGAAAGTCCAATCACAGCCAAAGGCAATAGTAGAAGGGGCGTTGCTGTTACTGGAAACATATCAGCGGGTTACGATTTCTTAAGCTAATGTATAAGTCTGAATGAAGATTACTGTGGTTTGTTTTTTGTAGGTTTGTATAACGGGGTAGTGGGCCTCATTATTTTGTAGTTTGAATAATGGGGAGGTGGGTCTTTGTTTGAGTGTGTATTATGTGGATGTGGGTCTTGATTTTTTGGAGCGCAGGGTCTTCTGAGTCTCTGTTTTTCTCTTGTTTTTTTGGGGGTAAATGGTTTCTGGAGGCCACACTGTTTGGTGCCTCGTTCATGTATATTCTTTGTGGTCTATTGTAGGGGTGTGCATGGGTCGGGTTGGGTCGGGTTGAGAGAATTTTTTGACCCAACCCACCATGGTGGGTCAAAAAAAATTCGACCCAACCCGACCCATCACATATGTCAACCAACCCAACCCAACCCACATGGGTATATATATATATTAACCATGGGTTAGAATTTTTATTTTTTATTTTTTATTATTATTAAATTGAACCTATGTTTTTTTTTATTAATTATATAATATATTTAAATATATATTAAAGAAAGTAATAGGATTTTATATTATATATGTTTGTAGGATTTTATTTTATATTATATAATATATTTTATATTATATATTGCTAGGTTTTAACTTAAAAAAAATATTTATTAAATATATAATATATTTTAAATATATATTAAAATATGGGTGGATTCTGTGGTTTGTTTTTTGTAGGTTTGTATAATGGGGTAGTGGGCCTCATTATTTAGTAGTTTGAATAATGGGGAGGTGGGTCTTTGTTTGAGTGTTTAATTTTATAACCCATGTGGGCTACAAAAATTTTTTTTATGTGGGGTGCAAGCCCTAAAAACTGACTCTCTGCTCTTGTTTTTTTGGGGGTAAAGTTTCTGGAGGCCACACTGTTTGGTGGTGGGTTTTCTGCACACCCCTAGTCTATTGTGGTTGAAATACTCTTATCAATAAAGGTTTCTATCGTTTGGTTTCAAAAGAGAGAAAGAGAGAGAGAGAGAGAAACATAGGAGAAGAAAATGATGGAAAGAGAGAGAGAAGGAGAAAGAAATGGTCCACCCTTGGCTTTGGGTGCAGACATATCAGCATTACCAGAGGGATGCATATCGGACATATTTTCATTGACGAGCCCTAAGGATGCTTGCAGAGTGTGTGCGGTTTCTCCTATATTCCGTGCCGCTGCAGAGTCCAACGCTGTTTGGGAGAGGTTCTTGCCGTCCGATTATCAAGCCATCATTGCTCGATCATCATCATCGGAATCCTTGAATTTGAGTTCTAAGAAACAGATCTACCTCAGTCTCTCCGATAACCCCATCCTAATTGACGATTCTAAAAAGGTGCTAATATCGATCACTTAGTAATTAATTACTATGTTATAAACTGTCATCCTAGCTAGTTTTCCACTTCTACAACACTTACTTAATTCTGAAGGAAACGAAGCAAAGGGGTCAGTTCTTGAATGAATTTAGTTATAGCGCCAACTAAATCGCGATTAGAAATACAGAATAAAACACACACTCCAAATTAAGGAGGTTCTATCTCAGTATTCAAAATATGAAAGATTTGGTTTTATGTATGCTTGTGCCCATATCTGTGACTGTAATGATCTTCTTTCTTTCTTTCTTTCTTTCTTTCTAGACAAATCGAGTGGTAAGAAATGTTACCTTCTTGCTGCAAGGGAACTGTCCATTGTATGGGGTAACACTACTGAGTATTGGAGATGGATTTCTCTACCTGAAGCTAAAGCTGAAGCATCCAGGTCTGTCCCTTTTATATAATTTAGTACTCCTTTATTTATTGATTATTTTTAAATTTAGACCTTTTTTTTTTCATCTAGTTCTTAACTGTGTACATGTAAAAATCAAACAGGTTCCCAGAGAACTTAAGTTCGTGACGTTTTTTGACATCAGCGGTAAGATGAGTACTTCCATTCTGTCTCCCAAAACACACTATGCCGCTTACCTTGTGTACAAGTTGAGGCTCACAGCCTCTGGATTTGGTGGCCCTCCTTTCAAGGCTTCAGTGGGAACTATTGGAGGAGGTGAAGTTCATGAACAAACTCTTCATTTGGGCCTGTTTGCCATGGAGCCAAACCAGCAGCACAGTTCACGTCCCAAGCAGAGAAAAGATGGATGGTTAGAGATTGAGTTGGGTCAATTTTTCAATAAGGGAGGAGAAGATGATGAAGTGCAGATTAAACTTATGGAGTGCAATTATACCCAGAAAACTGGCCTCATTGTTGAAGGGATCGAGATAAGGCCAACAAAGGGTTAGTAAAATTTGTGCCATTATTAGCACTAAGTGACATTGATGATACACTAAATTTCAATTCCATCAAACTTGATTTTTGTCCCAAGCCAATTGGATGAGTATAAAATTTAGAGTGGAATTACTATCTAGACCTCAAATCTGTTGGGGCAGATTTGAGTGTACTAGCTTGTATGATTTTTATTAAATTGTAGCTTTAGAATCTGGCTTTCCGGATTTTATGGCATGTGTTAGACATATAGGGTAATATCCTTGTAAATTGGCATGGCATGTTGGGTGTTTTGGTGACTCAATTGAAGTTTGGAAGTAAGTTGCACATTGTTGGATAAAGCAGTAAGAATGAATTGTACCACCTAACTTTGGGGATTTATTTCTCAAGTTAGGATGAATGGATTGAGTTGTAAATTTGTGGGAGCTCTATTCAGTATGTATAGAGTATGGATGAATGTTCATGTACCTTAGTTCTACTGTTTAGTACACAATGGAAAAATTATAAGCCCTGCAACTGTAGTTTTTTATGATTAGTGCACAGTTTTGTGTGTTTTGATGTGTTAAACTGGTAATTGCATGTTTGAGTGTTTGGTTGCATTTGGGATGGTTGTAGGAATTCACAGGGGCCTAGTTAGGGTGAAGAATTAATGGGTATAGGAATTTGAGGGTGTAAGTAACGAAATTATGGATTAGAACACTCCATGAGTTGAATAGTATGCTTAATAATGGAAGTGGCTTTTTTTTATTTAGGGGCAGGACAAGACCAGTGGGGGACTCCACTACAAGCAGAAACATTTTCCTTGAGGTAAGGGATTGTGATATGAGGGCCTAGCAGCCCATATTTTTGTAAACATGTGTTTTAAAACAAAGCTTTTTGATAAACATGATTTTGCTTATGTTTCATTGAAATTAAGTGTGTTTTTTTGTCAAACTATACATATGTTTTATAGTGAGATATGGAGAGTAAATCATGTGGATATGCAAGATGTTTATAACCTCTGTTTGAGACTAAATGATTTTTCAAGGAAATTATCATTATGGAAACAAATGTGTTTTAAGAAAAGAATGTTTTTAGAAAGAAAATGAATTTCAAACGAAAAGATATACTATTGTGGATCAAGTCAGTGTAACATTGTACTCGGCATAGGCCGAGGATTACCTGACACAGTCAGATGAACTGTACCCTGATGTTTGTACCTGGGGGACGCATAACCAGATAAATGACTGGCAGTTAAGTTTATGAATATGATTTAAATGATTATGATCCAGTATATCTTTAATATGTCTGGCACTATGATAGTTTTTGCTTTAGATTCATGAGTTTCACAATTTATGTGCGGTTATGATCTGCACAAGCATTTTTAGTATGGAACTTATGATTCTCATGAATGGTGTATGGAACCTCAGTTATATGTTAAATTGATGATGCTTTCCAAGCTAATGATCACAAGTCATGTTTCACAGGAAATGTTTTCAAAAGAAGATGTTACCTTATGTTATAAGCATGTGATCTATGTTGATGTTTCTAGAGTGAGATTGATATATGCTTTATGTTTTCCAGAATGTTATGCTTTTATGCAAACTCCAAAAACTGTTTATAAGGAATTCGTATCCACATGTTAACAACACTTTGTCTATCATGCGTGATAGATATATGCTCATGTCACGCCTCCCTTATTGAGCAAGTGGTATTTTCCTTTTGCAGCGCAAAGTCTCAGCAGTGGAGGAGTTTATGTAGGAGTCATAATGGAAATGTTATTGAATTTTAAGATACTGAGTACCCAGATAGTTATGGTGTATGTTAGTGGGGAGACAGAACAATTTTAATGATGGCTATGTAAATATAAATTCTGTTGTGCTATGTATATTGAGGTTACCTAATCATTATGGGGTTGTTATTACATTTGATGGTATTCTAGATGCTCTGATTTGTCACTTCCTGTAGATGGGAAATCGTCCATATCTTATAGATGATAAACAGAATACTTGATAAGCATGAGTAAAAGACTCGTGACAGGAAAAGAAAAAATTTTATGCACAGTTAAGTGGTTTGTGTTAATATCAGGTACAGGCTTAATATTAGCAAGTCGGTTTGACTCTGAATCCTGGTTTGGATTTGGGTATGACACTTGGTAATAAATTTTATAGAAAACGCAATTCTGCATAATCTCTGTCCAGCCCTCGATTGAGCTGAGTTTCTAACGAGAGCAGAAAAGCTATCAAACAAACTTTCATTAATACTTGCCTTTTCTTTTCTTTTTTTTCTTTTTTTCATTTGGTATTAGGCCAAGCATGTGTTATAAATAATTTCAGAGTTATCCTGAGTACTGGACAGTTTAGACCATCTGCTAGTTACCTATAAGATTTTAATGTTTAATTATTAAGAGAGTATTTAATCATAGTCAATAAATCATTTTAAATAGCTCCTCTAAATTCCTTGAAAGATATATATGGATAGCTCTTTATGAATAAAATCCTTAAAATCTTTCAAAATTTGAAGTTGCAGCATGATAGTTAAGTATGAGCATCAGCATCCCGAAATTCCAATTTTACTTTATTTTACCATCCTAAAAGCCACTTTATCATTATACTATATCATTTTACAATACCTTCAATATCCCAAAACTCTATTATTTTACCATTTTATTAAAATATTATTTTTTAAGTCCATAAGCAAACATAAAAAACATTTTTTGGGTTGATTATGCTCCGGTCTGTGCTCACTTCCTCTCTCTCTCTAGTCTCACTTCTCTATTACTTATTTGGGTTTGATTGTGCTCCTGTCTGTGCTCCGGTTGTGGATCGTGGGTCGTGGATCGTGAATTTGTAATATGGGTTTTTGTTGGTTGTGATCCGGTAGGTTTTTGTTGGTTGTTGTGCTCCAGTGGGTTTTTGTTGGTTGTGCTCCAGTGCATTTTTGTTGGTTATGGGGGTTAGATTTATGGGTTTGGCCGTTCTCTATGGCGTCATCGTCAATTTGGCCTTGGGTTGTGGGTGTCACTGTCAGTGTGGCCATGGGCCATAGGTCGTGGTTGCGGTGAGGGGTTTTTTTGCTTGGGTTGCTAGGTAGCAATCGTGGTTTGGTGTCTGGTTACAACGGTGGTTCAGTATCTGATCTATGGTGCTGGGTTGGCTATGTTGTGGGTTGCAATTTGGTGAAGCTTCAACGATGGAGAGACAGAGATGAGAGATGAGAGGGACAGAGATAAAATTTTAATATTTTCTTTTGCAATTGTGCTACAGTGCAATTCTACATGTAGAATTGGTTGGTTGGTTTTTGTTGGTTGTGCTCCGATGCGTTTTTGTTGGTTATCGGGGTTAGATTTATGGGTTTGGCCATGCTCGAAGGCGTCGTCGTCGGTTTGACCGTGGGTTGTGGGTGTCACTGTCAGTGTGGCCATGGGCCATGGGTCGTGGTTGTGGTGATGGGTTGTTTTGCTTGGGTTGCTGGGTAGCGATGGTGGTTTGGCGTCTGGCTACAGCAGTGGTTCAGTATCTGATCTATGGTGCTAGGTTGGCTATGCTGTCGATTGCGATCTAGTGAAGCTTCAGCGATGGAGAGATAAAGATAAGAGACAGAGATGAAAGGGATAGAGATAAAATATTAATATTTTCTTTTGCAATTGTGCTACAATGCAATTCTACACGTAGAATTGCACTGTAGCAATATTGCAAAAAAATTTGCAATACTTGGATTTTGCATTCCCAGATGCTGAGCACTTTGGAGCTTGAAATGCCAAATTCTCCTTAAATTTGGCATTTGCATTCCTCAGTGCTGATGCTCTAACCTAGAATAAGAAAAGTGTATATTTCATATTATAATATTCCGCATTACCTTTTTTGTATAGCTTGACATAGATTTTGTAGACAAAGAGGATAAAAAAAAAAAAAAAAAAGACTAATTTTTCCCCAAATTGCCATTAAAATAACTACATACAGACCATACAATAAACATATTTCCTTCCCCAAATAAAGAATTATGCATATAATTCAAAATTGACATATGAAATTGATTTGAATTAGACCAATAATGAAAATCTAAAAAATCTATTTGAACGCACAAAAATTACAAAAGCAATCTCAGTTACTTCATTCTAGAATGCATAAAATTAAAAATTCATTGAAAGAGATTAACTGTCCTCTATTGATCCGGAATAACGAAGGCAACACAAAATGCTCCTTATCATCCAAACAAACACATGCAGGTAATCCAAGGCTCAGCAACTGAGAGCTAAGAGACCAAATAGCCACTCACACTCTGTGGGCCATAAAATTTTTCTAAGGATAAAATTGTAAATACTACCTCTATCAAAATAGAGCAAATAAGGTTGTAAATGAACCAAGAATAGAACGAGCTTGGCTTAAGAAAAAGCTTATTTAAGTTCAAGTCCTCCAAGCATTCACATTAGCCTAGTGGGTTTTTAGTCAAATTTAGTCTTAAAAACTCACTTTTATTAGTTTAGTTAATCTATTATTTACAACAATTACATTAACCCCAGTACTCCATCATTATTCTATTTTAATATTATTTTCTTTATCCATAAATATATTTTCTTAAGAAATATTTATAGAAATCTTTTATGGAAAAAAGCAATTTTTTTTTTTTTACAGCTTTTTATATTCCTTATGAGAAAGTGGTTTCAAAACTTTTTTAAAATGGTTTATTAACCATTGCTCTAAGGGTACCCGTTAACATGAAATTTTTTTTTAACTCATCCTTCTCAAATTGTGAATAAAATGAGATTTTTAGCTGGTGTATTGAGTGGACAGTGCTCAATAGATATATTGAGGATACCGTTCATTGTTAAGTTTTTGGGGCAAAATATTAAGACTGATGTATGGAAGTTTTAAGTGAGTTTAGGTTTTTTTTTTTCCTTTTTTTTTTTTTAAACTCTATGTTGCTTTAGCTAGGTTGATGAGAATGTTCTAAGTTTAAAATAAATTATTATTTGTGTAAAAAAAAAAAGGATTATTAAACAAGTTAAATTCAAACATAATAAGATGTTCTTAAACATGCTCGGAACATGAGAGGTCAATTAACTATATGTAATATTATATTTTTATATATATACTTGCCTAAAAATATATTTATATAAATTTAAAACTATATTATATAAGTTTATCAATATTCATATGGTATTAAATTATAATTTATAACTTTTATAAAATCATGAAAAGGTTATAATTTTGGCGAAAACCACATTTTCGTCCCTACATTTTCACCCGATTCTCATTTTGGTCCCTAACTTTTATTTTCACCACTTTTAGTCCCTATTTTGAAAAACGCGTCTCATTTGTGTCCCTGCCGTTACAGCATAAACGGAAAATGCACATGTGGCAAATTGAGTATACTGTTAAGCTGACGTGGCCATTAAAATAATAAAAAAAAATGCCACGTCAGCATCTAAATTAAAAAAAAAATAATTTATTAATTTTAACTAAATAAAAAAATTAAAAACAGAAATAAAAACAAAAAATTAGACGAATTGGGATCTAAACGTGGCAGCAACAAGAACAACATGAACACAATCTCAGATCAAAGACACAAAAAAACCCATTTTAAATCAAAGAACACAAAAATTACGATACTAAAGATTACGGTACTAAAGATTTTAAATCCATTTTAAATCAAAGAACACAAAAAACCCATTTTAAATCAAAGAACACAAACCCAAATTCGAACCCATTTTAAATCGAAGAACGCAAACCCATTTTAAATCAAAGAACATCAAAAACTCCTCCAGATTCGAACCAAATCTCAGGCTGAGAGTAGCCATCCCCAACCCAGGTGAACTTGCCTCCACGACTTCTCTTCTTCGGCGATCCACTCATGCCCGTCCCTAATTTCCTATCTTTTCTCTCCTCTGATTTTCCATTGGGCTTTGTTGTAGCTCTTCCCTGGATTCTTCATTCTCTCTCTCTCACTGACTCACTCACAAACCCAGAAATTAAAAACGTGGGTTGGATCAGTGAGACGATGGCCTCCATCAAATCCCTTCAAATCCAACAGGTCCTCTCACAGGCCATCAGTCTTTTTCTTTTTTTTTTTCATTTCATTGATTTGTGTTTGGAATTGGAATTCTATGTGTTTTTTGCTGTCTTTGGGTGATGATAAATTGTGAGTATGCATTAAAAATTGAAGCTCTATCGATTTCTTTTTTTTTTGGGTTTTCTTTTAAGGCTTAAGAGAACAAAACCCAATTGTTTGTTGAGGTTGATGTGATTCTGTTTGGCTCATTTGAATTTGGATTTCCAAGTTTTATTTTCTAGGAAACAGAAGCAAACCCAAAACACAAACCCATAAATTAAAAAAAGTTGTTGTCGTCGATGACGACGGTGGAGTCTTCTTCGTCTTCTTCGTCTCCGACGCTCTCTTCCATGCTTTCCTCTCCTTCTTCTCGTTTAGAAATGGTTCTCTTCCTCTTACTCTGATTGTTCATCAGCGATTCTCGATCTCTCTTGCTCCGATTGTTCATAAATGATTTTTTTTTTATTTCTTTATTTTTTATTTCTGGGTTTGTGTCTTTGATCTGAGATTGTGTTCATGTTGTTCTTGTTGCTGCCACGTTTAGATCCCAATTCGTCTAATTTTTTGTTTTTATTTCTGTTTTTAATTTTTTTATTTAGTTAAAATTAATAAATTATTTTTTTTTAATTTAGATGCTGACGTGGCATTTTTTTTTTATTATTTTAATGGCCACGTCAGCTTAACAATATACTCAGTTTGCCATATGTGCATTTTCCGTTTATGCTGTAACGGCAGGGACACAAATGAGACGCGTTTCTCAAAATAGGGACTAAAAGTGGTGAAAATAAAAGTTAGGGACCAAAATGAGAATCGGGTGAAAATGTAGGGACGAAAATGTGGTTTTCGCCTATAATTTTATGAAAAAAAGGAATAACTTAATCAAGTAATTCGTGAAAAAACTTAAACTTGTCCGACAAGAAAATAAGTGAAACTTAAACATAAAATCTTATTTGGTGGTGGACTAATTTAGGCTCATGTTCCCAAAAAAAAAAAAAAAAATTAAATGAATAAACTAACTCTTAAATTAATAGCTGACTCGGCTTGGTTGGTTCACCGCCAAACAAAACCAAGCCTCATTGTGCTGGAAGGCGATGCTGTCAGGTGCCCCTAGTCTCCCAGCCCCTTCGAGAGCATAAAGATGGAACCCTCCTCCGGAAGGTTGGTATAAAGTAAATGTAGACGGGGCGGTGTTTAGAGAATTTGGTAGCTGTGGAATAGGGATTGTCATTAGAAATGAGAGGGGAGAGATCATGGGTGCGATGAGTAAAAGGATGGATGTTCCTCTTGTAGCGTTGGAAGTGGAGGCTAAGGCTTTCGAAGCGGGTTTGTTGCTTGCTGGGGATCTCGGGTTGAAGCACATTGTGCTGGAAGGCGATGCTCTAGGGGTGACTGAGGCGCTGATGGGGCGTTGTTCTCCCCCAACTTCTATCCAGATGATTATTGCTGGTATACAGAGGCGACTGTGCTCTGTCCAGCTGTGGAAAGTTAAACATGTGCATAGAGCATGCAATATGGCTGCCCACGTGTTGGCTAGGCATGCAAAGTTAGTAATTGATAGTGTTATTTGGGTTGAGGATATCCCACCCATTATTGATTTTCATGTAACCAAAGATGTTTCAGGTATGGACGAGAGTCCAGTTATTTATTGAATGGCCTTTCGAGGCGTCTGTTTATCAAAAAAAAAAAAAAAAAAAAAAAAAAAAACCAAGCCTCGTAACTTTCCTGAACCAACAACACTGCGAGAGAGAAAATTAGAGAAGAAGAAGATGGCAGAGGCAGAAGGTAAGCGATTACGCTCAAAAAATCCAGAATTACTGGAAGAGTGCATCAGGGAAATAGTATTACGGTTGAATCCTGAATGGTGCAGAGAGTGTGCGGTTTCGCAAAAATTCCGTGAGGCTTCTGAGTCCGACGAAAACTGGGTTAGATTTTTGCCTCCTGAATTTACTTATAGTGCCATCAGCACATAGAAGAACAGAATCGAAAACAAAAACAAAAATACAAAAAAAAGGAGCTGCTATCTCTGAGATCAAATTATGAATGATTTTGTTGAATGTATGCTGTTGCTGTGGCCAATAAAAGTGGCACCATGCTGAATATAACCATTTCTGTGCTCATCTTCTTTCTTTCTTTCTAGCAGAGCTTTTTCTTGGACAAATTGAGTGGTAAGAAATGCTACGTTCTCTCTGCGAGGGACCTGTGCGTTATATGGGGTGACACTCCTCCATTTTGGAGTTGGGTTTCTAGACCTGAATCCAGGTTTCTACCTAAATCCAGGTCAGTCACTACTCTACTTTCGCATTCCCCCCCCCCCCCCCCATTTAATAAAAAAAAAAAAAAAAAAAAACCAGGCCTTTCATTAGTTCTTAATTGTGTACATGTAAGAATCATACAGGTTCTTGCAGGTAGCTGAACTCGATCATTTGTGGTGGTTTGACATCAGTTGCAAGATAAGTACTTCCATGCTGTCTCCGAAAACAAACTATGCCGCTTTCCTTGTGTTCATGTTGAGGAGCAGAGCCAGTGGATTTGGTAGCCGTTATCCTTTAAATGCTTCAATTACAACTACTCAAGGAGGTGAAGTTTATGAACAAACTGTTTGTTTGCGCTCACTTGCCAGGGAGCCAAGGCTGCAGAGAAAAGATGGATGGTTAGAGGCTAAGATGGGTGACTTTTTCAATGAAGCAGGAAAAGATGATGAACTGGAGATTAGACTTAGGGAGGTAGAATCTCGAAGGTGTAAGTCTGGCCTCATTTTTGAAGGGATTGAGATCAGGCCAATAAATGGTCAGTAAAATTTCTGCTTGTATTATCGCCAAGTGGCATTGATGATACACCGTGTTGCAATTCTATCAAACTTGTGTTGTGTCAATAATTTGCTTTATTGTCAAAATATTTAACATCTAAATTCTAGAGTGTAGTAGTGTATCTGTAGTTGATGTTGCAACTGTTGTAATGTTGTCACTGGGTTGTAGTTGCTGTGATGATGTTACTTGTTAGTTTGATGTTGTGTTTGTTGTGGTGCTGCTGCTGGATTGTAGTGTTGTAGCTTCTGTTGAATTTGTTCTAATTCAATAAAATCCGCACTAAAAAAAATTAATTTTAAAAAATATTTATATAAAAAATAAAAAATAAAAAGCTTATTTATAATATGTTTGTACCTGGGGGACGCATAACTAAATAGATGGCAGGCCTTAGTAGTTAAGTTTATGACAATGATTTACATGATTATGATCCAGTATATTTATAATATATTTGACACTATGATAGTTTTAGCTTTTGATCCATGAGTTTCACAATTTATGTTCAGTTATGAGATCTGCACAGGCATTTACAGTATGGAAGTTATGATTCTCATGACTGGCGTATGAAACCCCAGTTATATGTTGAATTGATGATGCTTTCCAAACAAGTTATGTTTTACAGGAAATGTTTCCAAAGAAGATGTAACATTATGTTATAAGCATGTGATCTATGTTGATGTTTCCAAAATGAGATTGATATATGCTTTACATTTTCCATAATGTTAAACGTGTTTATGCAAACTCTTGAACTGTTTATAAGGAAGTCGTAAAGCTACCCTCCTGGTCGGAAAACATATATCTCTAAGAGAGTAACCAGTTTTGGAAGCCTCACAAGTCACAACTGGATAGCCTCTCCACCACTCAATATTTCTCATTCTTGCAAAACTCTTCTGAATCTGATTTTAGCTTGTGATTGTGAGATTGTTGGGCAATAACGTTTGGAGTTGGTTGAGGGGCTTTAGCTCAGAACTATCTCATACCCATCTTGGATGTGATCATTCAATAAATTATTCAAGAAAGAAAGCTGGTACTGGTCATTCGAACTGGATATCCTCAATTAACTACAGTGTTGTATTTCTGTAACCTGACCTGACTCGGTAAGTAATATTCATGAAGTTTGCTAAATGTGAATGGTATTTGCTAAGCAGCTAAACAAATTAAACCTCACTCTTTTAGGCTAAGATTCAGTTTCCAAACTTTTATTGCTCTCTTCAACAGTCCAAGAAAAATAATGTATTCATGAATTTTAGGTATTTTCATTGTTTTAAATCATAATTAAAGAACAATTTTATGGGCTCTTTGATTCCCCCCCTCTTCCCAGGATTGTTTCTGTTGTAATTGTTTTGTTGTTTACTTAACTTGAAAGTTGAAATAGAGTTGAAAGGGACGGAATTCCTTGAGGTTTAAGAAGCTCCCTGGAGTGTTGCACTGTTGTTGACCTTTTGTCCTTTGAGAAAACCAAATTCAATGCCATTTGTGTTAAATACTCAAGAACACAGATAAAACATATCAAAGCATGTGTATAAAAAAAAAAATTAAATTTAAAGTTTCTAGTACATGATTCAGAAACAACTCATACATAAACTATATATATACAAAAGTATCAATTATCAATACACATTCACACACGTATACAAAACAAAATTTTCTCATTAAAGTCATGGGACTTCACTACAAAAAAGGCGATTTGTAGCTGCGTTTTTGAGCTGCGTTTTCTAAAAACGCAGCTCTAGGATTCTATTTGAACTGCGTTTTCATAAAACGCAGCTCCAATCCCGGTCTATAGCCGCGTTTAATAAACACGGCTATAGACAGGGATTGGAGCTGCGTTTTTAAGGTGTTCTGGCTGCGTTTTTAACGGAAGGATTGAAGCCGCGTTTTAGAAAACACGGCTCCAAACCCATCGACGGAATATTTTTATTTTTTTTGAGGTATGTGTCGAGCTGTGTTTAAAAAATGCAGCTCATATAGTTTGGAGCTGCGTTTTTTTAAACGCAGCTTCTTTTTATGTATAAAATGAAAAAAATAAACGCAGTCCCTAAATCCCTCTCTCTCGGTCCACTTAGTGACCGTTTGGATAGAGCAACTAGACGTCCACGTCCAGCTGCTCCACGTTTCCTTCTTTTTTTTTTTTTTTTTTTTCTTTTCGTTTCTGGTGCTGGGAGACAGCGCGCACTGTGCGCGTACTGTGTGCGCACTGTGCACGTACTTTTTCAACAATTTTTTATTAAAAATGGGTCCCGCAGTACTATTCACACATTAAAAAATTATTTTGCTACAGTGTTTTCAGTTTCAGATTTCAGTTTAGCAAAAATAAGCTCTATCCAAACAGACCCTTAATCAAAAAATCCCTAAATCCCTAAATCCCTCTCTCTCGGTCCTAAATCCCTAAATCCCTTAGATATCCGATTCCCCTGCCTCCCTCCGCTCTTCCCTCCTCTCCATTCCGTTCTCATCGATCGATTCTCTTCGAATTCCCTTTGAAGGTCGGACTGTCGAACCGGTAACACTCTCTCTCTCTCTCTCTCTCTCTCTCACACACACACACACACACTCTTTGCACTGCCTTTGTATGTGTCGGTTATGGGTTTGATTCCCTGATTTTCATATGGGTTTGCTGTGTGAGAGAGAGAGAGGGATTTAGGTCAAAGGAATACAAGAGAGTTTTGCAAGAATAGGAAGCTGGCCGACAGTAATTTAGTATTTACTGCTAAAGGAAAGAGAGTTTTGCAATTAGCCAATTTATTAAAAAAAAAATTGTTGATATGATGAATTTTTGTGCATTTTGATAATGGGTATGAATGTATGATACTACAATGTCCTGTTTGAGTGTGTGTTGGTGGTGGGTTTGTTGTGTTTGTGTGTTTTTATATAAAGTTTGTTGATTTTGCACATACCCATTTGACTTTAGCTGATTTTAGTTCGTATTAATGGTGTCTTGGTTTAGTTGGTGTATGGTTTTAGGAATTGGGGTTGTGGGTTTTGAGCATAAGCAGTTACTGGAGCTGAACCTGGTTGTGTAACATATTTGTCTGTGAAAGTAACTTCAACAACCAATTTTTATCTCCTCTTGCAAAGTGGTTTTATAATCAACTTGGTTCTCATTGTAAATGAACCTCCTTTTTGGCTTGCTGTCAGTGCCATTAGTTTTAAATGTCCATGCCACTTAACATTTTAATTAGTTAATGGGTTGTGGTTTTCAGATTGTTATTTTTCCCTTTGTCAAATCAGTGTGCAAAAAGATTGAGACCAAGATTCTGGCATGGACAAAAAACACAGTAGAGGCTGATAACTAGATTTTTTTTCTAGGTATGACACATTATTGGTACCAACTAGTTCCTTTAATTTCATAAGTATTAAATTCATAAACTTTCAGGTAAATCATGGCAGTATCCTTGATTGGGATGGATGAAAATGATGGTTTCAGGCCTTCGAACTTTGAACATGTAGGTTGAATATGGGGAAAGCACCAATACTCATCATTTTGATAAGGAAAATGTTTTAAAAAAATTATCAATTTTATTAAATAAATTTAAAAACTGACAATGAGTAGGACTATTAAAATTTTTAATTTGAATAAAATAAATTTTTTAATTTCTTTTATATATGTGTTATTTTTAAAAGTTGACAGGTTAGTTTTTATAAGTTATATAATAAAATTTATAGTATGACTAGTATAACTCATTTGATAATAAAAAAATTTATAAAAATGGGGTATTGGTGCGAATCACTCTAACTTCTACATTCACTCTCAGAGCATATATATAATATTATTAAGTAGGTAAAGAAAAAGAATATCACTTTTGAATCAGTGCCTATAGGTTCATTGAAGGAACTCCCTTGCACTTCACTCTTTGACAATTGAAAGAAGCTTTCCAGTCTTCAGTCTTGAGTCTTCACCCTTCAATTTTCTTTTTCTTTTCTTAGGAGTAGACCTAGCAAACAGGTTTGGTTGATTGGGTTTGAGTTTAACTTGATCATGTTAGGGTTGGAAACGAATCATTCTAAATAGGTTATAAAGCCTAGGACTGTTATACCCTTCTTTTTAGGATTAATCAATTTGATATGACTGTATTTTTTACGTGCAATAAATAATAATAATATGCAAATTTACAAATTAAACCTACGGGTGTAAATCCAACCCAACCCAAGTAGATGTCTCAAGTTAGTTATTCATTGGTTGGTGGGCAGGGTTGGGTTTGAATTTGATTTTGAGTCTCAAGTTAAGTTGGGTTCAAGTTGATAGTTTTTTCAATGCATATAATTAATCCAACCCGATTCACAATATATACAAGTTTATATTCTTACCTTTATTTTAATTCTCACTTTTGATTCATTTCAGTATTTTGAAAACTAGTTTTAATAAATTTGGAAATCTGTACTATGATTTAGGCATATCATGTGAATCATAACAATTTATTTTTAAAAGTAATTAAATATTTGATGAAAGTACAATTTTTATGAGACATGAAACACATAAAGTACAACTTATTGACCTCAACCCAACCCAAACCCAATTCACATGGGTCAGGTTGGGTATATTTGTACACATATGATGGATTGGGTTGAGTTGATAATTTCTCAATCCAACAAGCTATCGGGTTGAAAACACTCTCCAACTCAACCTAGTCCAATCCATGCAAACCCTTAATTGCACTCTCTAACTTTACTTAAAATTCAATTTAGTCTTAAATTTCTTATTTATTTATTTCATTCCACTAACTTTGATCCGTATTCAATGTATTCCTTTCATCTATCTCCATCCATATTGTGCGGTTAAGTGTCCAAAAAATGCATCATTTTAGTTTTTTTTATTCTTATTTAAAATATAAAAAAATGATGAAAATGATTTTTTTTTTATAATAATTTTCTTTAATCCAACCAAAACTTTGAGATTTTTTCCTTGAAAAATATTTCCAATTCAAACTATTAAAGATTTTCTTTCATCAAATCTCTCACACAAAATTTCCCAAATCAAAAACCAAACTGTCCAAATGTAAAAAAATTACATGTGCCATTGTGAACATCGATGTGATGTGACAAGTTGTGCACTCACATGGACCCATGATTCACAACTCTCCACATAAACAAGTTGTGGTTTTAGTTGTGGTCTTAGAATTATTGAATGCTAAATTACTTCACCTAGTCCTGAACCAAGCTGTTGGTAGCCAATCCACATCTAGATTTAGCGTCAGTATTGAGATAATGGGGCACCAATTTGTGTTTGAATTTTAAGGAAAATTTTATATTTTAAAATAATTCTTATCTTGATATATTGGTTTATTAATTGATTGTTTCATATACTTTTTTAAAAAAATATGAGAAATGACTTTTTCAAGTATTGAAAATCACTAAGAAAACAAAACTAGGTCCTTTTTGAGCGTCTAATGGCACAATATCATCAACTGTTGGGGGATAAAGTGGTAAACAATGAAAGAGACAAGTGAAAGTTTCATTAACAATTGTTTGCTTCTTCTTGCAGAGTTGGAAATACACACGAATTCTTACATCTGTGAGAGACATAAAATAAATAGAAAAATAACACACACGCGGCATTTAACTACACAATACAAGAAATTATGTGATTCGACAATTTGCCTACGTCCCTAAAGTTATAGATATTCTGCATTACTTTTTTGTATAGCTTTACATACATTTTGTAGATAAAGAGGATGGAAGGAAAAAAAAAAGTACTAATTTTTCCCAAATTTCCATTAAAATAACTACATACAAACTACTAAATACACATTGTAGGGACACAAGTTGCACTGGATCCTAGTAACTCAAAGGGAACCAGTCCAAAGGGCCCAAAACAATGAATTTATAGAGAGCGAGCTTTAAATCTAGGTTTGTAGATGTCAAGTAACATGAACTTCAAACCAGATCATAAGACACATGCATAAAGCACCTACGTAACTAAAAAGCCCTTTGTATATAAATGCCGAGGACACTAACAAGGTAGTTCTTATAATTCTCTAATGTGTGTGGGTTTCCCCCCCCCCCCCCCCCCTCTTTCTCTATCATTCGCCTTTTATAGTACCCTCCTCCTTCTCCTCTTTCTTTCACGTGTGGATTAGATACTCCATTTAGATACTTATCCTATCACCCTTTTTCCCAAAGTCCTTGGTGGCAATTGTAAGGCTGAATTCAAACACTCAGGTGTCACTTCCCCATTAATGAAGCCAGAGAAGTAGTTGCAAAGCCTTCAATGCAATGGCAGCAGCTTTACCTTAGATATTTCATATCCCCTCTCCTTATCCTTTGCCTTCTTTTCCTTTGCCTTTGCACTCAAGATCTTCAGTAATGATACCTTTGAGCTGCCAGATTACCCTCCTCCTCCTTCTCGGCCATTAGTAGCCGAGGACACTACCATCCTCGAACATCATGTTTCATAATGTTTTAGCAGGACATGACCTCTTCCTACATCCTCGGATCAATTACATTGTTGGGTTTGAGTTTTCAACTTACATGCATTCTTGAGCTGGCCCAACATATATCCTGGGCCCATTGGCCCTACAATAGTCCCTTGAGATCTTCATTTCTACTTCCCTGGGAGAAATGAGGATTTCGATACACATTCTGAATAACCTACAGTTACTAGGCACTATCATGACAAGAATGACGTCTCCTGAATTTCCACTTACATGCTTCTGGCATTTCGATGTGCAGAGCACACTCTAATTAAATGTTGACGGCTTCCTGTTCCCCACGCCCAATCACGCGGTATCCATCCAACGGCTGAGTGTTGCGTAGGGACATAGGCGGGAAATTTCCCGCTTTACAACTTCCATTGGTATAAATATTACCAATTTAAAACTCTCTGCTTACTCTAAAGTTTGTACAACGAATCTACCCATCTTTGCATTCTACACGCGTCTATATACCTACCAAGATCTAAGCCGAGGCGACCCTATCATTCTAAAGTAAGTTTTCCAAGCCTTCCGTCTTCATTACTGTTATTATTTCTTTCTTGTTATTCTATGTTTCTCTATCCTCGGCCATCTATACTCCTTAATCTTTTCACCATATCCACCCTTTACTCTTAAAAAAATGGGTAGTTTTGCACCTTTAGTGGATAGTGCTGAGAAAATAGAGGAATTCAAA
Organism: Castanopsis chinensis; assembly: GCA_032878915.1. Classification (NCBI taxonomy): domain Eukaryota; kingdom Viridiplantae; phylum Streptophyta; class Magnoliopsida; order Fagales; family Fagaceae; genus Castanopsis; species Castanopsis chinensis. The sequence goes on from JAVQMG010000132.1 coordinate 26,381,175, forward strand.
ATTAAGTACGGAATCCCACAGAGTGTGTTTGTCAAATACTATGAGGAATGAGAGTGACACTCAAAAAGGAAGACCGGTGAGGTGGTTATTCCCATGATAGCTTTCATAGAGGGAGGAATGAAAATCCCAATGAGGCCGGTGACTAGAGATTAATTGAGAGTAGTCAGATTATCCCCTACACAGTGCGCCCCGAATATGTTCAGAATTTTAGGTTCTATAGATGCCCTAAACGAAAAAATGGGATTAGGACTTACCCACCATGACGTAAATTAGGTTTACAATCTCCACCATTTAACAGGGCAAGGATATTATTTAAAGTCTAAGTATGCGGAGGTTAGACTAATCCAGTGCCTCCCTCACTCCAACAAAGGTTTAAATAAAGATTTTTTAATAATATCTGGGGATTGGCATGACGGTCTCCCCTGTCCGACAAGGGAGGGGGAACGAGGTGAATCTCAGAAAACTTATCTAGAATGATACCATGCCATATTAGATTCTTCTTTTTTATTTATATTATTACTTTCTTTATTTCTTTTGTTTTACCTTGTTCTTCTCTCGCATGAATTTGCAGATCCTCGTGCAACTGTTCATCACGCTCATCTTGTCGAGTTTACACGCCTAGACAGAATTTTGAAAGCCAAGGTGTTTGTTCATTCAGATAACCAACTCCGGGCGGCACACCTAATCCTCGGAAACGATCCAATCTCAAAAGCTTTTCAGGTGCCGAAGTGTGTAATCAAGGCAAAAGACCCTCAACTACCCTGAATTAGCGTTGCGGTTGACGGTTTTCTTCTTCCCGCGGGTGCTCCCATTCCACAAGGCACCCTCATCACCGAACCAATACACCTCGTACCAGAAGGCATTCCCTTCGTTGCCCCCTCAACACAACCCACACTAGGCGAAGGATCCTCTTCTCAGCCACTCATAAAGGAAGAAGAGGAGATTATTGAAGTCTCGGATTCTGAAAGGGAATTTAAAGTTTTTGATCGGTTTCCTTCATCTGAAGATTAAGCTGCAATCCTCGACACGCCTCCATTAACTTCACAAGACACCACTCAACAACTTAAAACCATGGGTATCCAACGCAAACCAAGACAAAGTCTTAAGGATATGCTAGAGGCTTAGGTAGGGGTCCAGGAGCCTTCTAAAGTGTCTCAATCAAAAGCCAAAGATAAAGGCGCCAAGAAAGTCCCTCCGCTCAAACTTCCTCTCCCTTCACCAACCTAATCCCAACGCGTTGATCCCACTGACCATAAAAGAAAAAAGGACCACCAGAAGGGGAAGGATGTAGTTGAAAGAGGAAGAGATCCCCCTGTCAAGGACATAGAGCCTGAAAAGGGAGGAAAACAAGTTCGCCTTGTACAAACAAGGTCGGATAGACGGACCAAGCCTCATGCAGCCGTGCATGCACCCATCTGGGCCCCCTAAATGATTGTAGATGACCAAGCAATCACTGCTGATGCATCCATTAGGAACTCTGATGAGGGTACAGCTGCGTGCATAGCAGATGCACTAGAGCAAGCAATACTACTGCCCGAGGATATGGGTGACTTAGGAGGATGAGAGATCAGAATGTCTTCATGACACTGAAGAAAGAACTTGCTATGGTAAGGATATCCATTCTTTTCTCTTTTAACCAAAATTTGAATTTTGCATCATTATTTTGTCGTACTTTGCTTGCAGGCCGTTCAATCTACTCACAGGGTGGAGGAAATCACTGCCAACTCTTACAAGTCTCTCAGGGTTGGAGAAATAAGGCTTGATAATGCCCAAAGAATCCTTGAAATAAAGGAGAAGAAACTGTAAGAGGTCTCGGCCAACTTAAGCAAAGCAGAAAGTGAGAAATCTAGCTTGGAAGCCCAACTGAAGACTACTAAAAGAAAAGCTGAGGACCAAAGGCTGCAGCTTAGGCACGCGGATGAGAATTTTTCTGCAGTAAAAAAGCTGATCGAAGGCCTTAAGCAAGATTTGAAAAAATCCAAGGAGGCTAAGCAGGAAGCCATCAAGGCCAAGGAAGAGGCTATTACCAAGGCACGAGAGGCTAAGGAGGCGGTTGACCAGGCTGAACAAAGTGGTTATGAGATAGGGGTGGCAGAAACCACTGAAATTTTTAAAGCTCAGGTGCCAGAGGTATGTAGGGACTACTGCCTCCAAGTGTGGAAGGAAGCATTATCCCAAGATGGGGCTGACGCTTCCTTCTAGAAGTGTTCGCGGTGCGCTGCAGTGCGGTTTTGGGCCATTTTTAGCACCGCACTTTGCAGTGCGGTTTATCTAAAATTATAACTGCACCGCATCTTATTTTTGCGGTCACATGTGTGGTGCAGTGTGGTGCAGTGCGATTTAAAGTTTAGCCAAAACCATAACCGCACTGCACCTCATTTTTGCGGTCACATATGTGGTGCGGTGTATAAGATGAGGTTTGAATGATTTGAAGTTGGTATATTTTTCAAATTTTGGGCTTTTTCTACCCAACCCAAAACTAATTTTTCCCATTGTTTTGGTCCAAGTTTTAAACTATTAAGCTAGTTTTTCTTTATTTTAGGCTGACTTTCCTAATCAACAATTGCTAGGATTATCAAGCCATTTTTTTAACTAGGGCTATTAAACTATTAATAATATATTTAATATTAAAAATAATTAAATATATTAATATATATATATATATATATAGATGGTGCAGTGCGGTGCGGTTTATGCGGTTTTCTTATTATAAAACCGCAAACTGCACTGCACCATACGGTGCGGTGCAGTGCAGTGCGGTATAAATTACTTGCAGTGCGGTATAAATTACTTACGGTGCGGTGCAATTATACCATTTTGCGGGTGGTTTTGGTGTAGTTTTTGCGGTTTGTACAGTTTATGCGGTTTGGTGAACACCCCTACTCCCTCCCTTCTTTAGAAGGCAGAAAATGCCTATATACCCCCAGCCATCCGAGTCTCCACTTCCGTTCATGCCAAAGATGATGCTAGTCCCTCCGAAGCAGGGGTGTAACCAGGTGAAGCTGCCGTGGACCCTGCCTCTCTTGAGCATCCACCCTCAACACAAGCTGGGTCAACTGAAGGAGAAGCGCATAAGGATATACAACTTCCTGACGAACCCCGGGAGTTACCTCAAGACCAACAGGCTAATGGCACTCTCGAGATTGTCTTGGTGACCTTGCCCATTGTCTCCAAGGAAGGTCCCAAAGGCAAAGAGATAGTTGAGGGGTCCTCGGCTCCAATCATAGCTCTTGCTGATCCTAAGGACCAACCAAAGACAAAGCACTGATCGGCCCCTTTTTTTTTTTTTTTAAGTTTCCTTTTCATTTTAGTTTCCTTTCAATGTAATCCAACAATTTAGTTATAGATGTACTTGCAAAGATTTTTAATTAATGAAAAGAACCAGCTACTTGCATCTCAGTTTTGATTTATACATGCTATTAGCATGTCATTCTACTTATTATTTGTGCAACATGATAAAATAACAGCTTATATCCCTTATATCTATTGATAATTTCAAATAGATAATTAAGTAAGGACAATAGAATTTATAAGACTTCTATACTTGCAAATGCTTTAAGTGATGCTCGTGAATTTCCATTCAATTCTTGCAATGAGTAATCCCATTAGGTCGTAAGGTAAACAGCACATAAACCAACTCAGCTAAGACGCATTCATAAGTAAGTAACATACTAATGCACGAAAGATATTAGGATAAGAAATGTTTAGTTCTCAGAAATGAATTATGTGCGAATCAAGAGTAATTTAGACTTTATACCCAATAACCAGCAAAAAATGAAACTATATAAAGCATACAGTCTGAGGAATATTTTAAAGCTAACTATCGGCCTGGTGTCAGGTAAGATGTCAATCTCCACAAAGTATATGGTTCGAGGGACCCCCATAACCAAGTTTCTGCTTGATACTTAGTAGAAACGAATTGAGATGTTAATTTCTCTGAAATAGATGATCCGAGGACTAGGCATAACAATGATCATGTTTAACATTTAATAAAGATATCAATTTCCACAAAGCATATGGTTCGAGGAGCCAACATAACCAAGTTTCTATTTGATACTTAGTAGAAACAAATAGAGATGTTAATTTTTCCAAAGTAGATGATCTGAGGACCAGGCATAACAATGGTTCTGTTTAACATTTAATAAAGATATCAATTTCCACAAGGCATATGGTCCGAGGAGCCAACATAACCAAGTTTCTGTTTGATACTTAGTAGAAACGAATTGAGAAGCTAATTTCTCCAAAGTAGATGATCCGAGGACCAAGCATAACAATGGTTCTGTTTAACATTTAATAAAGATATCAATTTTCACAAGGCATATGGTCCGAGGAGTTAACATAACCAAGTTTCTGTTTGATACTTAGTAGAAACGAATTGAGATGTTAATTTCCCCAAAGTAGATGATCTGAGGACCAGGAATAACAATGGTTCTATTTAACATTTAATAAAGATATCAATTTCTACAAGGCATATGGTTCGAGGAGCAACATAACGAAGTTTCTAAGCGAATTGAGAAGTTAATTTCCCCAAAGTAGATGATTCGAGGACCAGGCATAACAATGGTTATGTTTAACATTTAATAAAGATATCAATTTCCACAAGACATATGGTTCGAGGAGCCAACATAACCAAGTTTCTGTTTGATACTTCAAATTTAAATATGACATTCTATATATCGTAATAACAATGGAACAAAAGCGGCAAAAGAGCCTTTCATTAATAATAGTATCTTCGCAAATTGCTTACATTCCAAGGATGCTTTACAATTTTTTCGTCTAGATCTACAAGATAATAACCCCATATACTAGCTACTGAAGTAATGCGATAAGGTCCTTCCTAGTTAGGTCCTAATTTTCCCCATGCTGGATTCTTGGCAGTACCCAGGACCTTCCTTAATACCAAATCTCTGGGAGCAAGTGGCCTTGACTTCACGTGAGAATCGTATCCCTGTTTCAGTTTTTGCTGATAACAAGCCAACTGGATCATAGCATTCTCTCTCCATTCTTCGATCAGATCTAGGCTCCTTTCTAGTAATCTGTCATTATTGCCAGGAGTGAAGGAAATTGTTCTCAACATTGGAAATCCGGTTTCCAAAGGGATCACAGCCTCAGCACCATAAGTCATCGAGAAGGGCGTCTTCTTCGTGGATCTTCATGGCATGGTTCGATACATCCACAAAACGTGAGGCAATTCCTCCACCCATCTGCCTTTGGCATCATCCAGCCTTTTCTTGAGCCCACTAACAATAACTTTGTTGACTGCCTCGACCTACCCGTTTCCTTGAGGATAAGCTAGAGTACAATACCTATTAGTTATGTCGAGGTCACAGCAATATCGTCTAAAAGCTTTACTATCAAATTGCAAATTGTTGTCCGAGATAAGAGTATGAGGGACTCCAAACCGAGTGACGATATTCTTCCAAACAAACTTCTTTGCTTCAACATCTCTAATATTAGATAGGGGTTCAACTTCCACCAACTTGGTGAAATAATCTGTGCCCACAATCAACCACCTCCTATTCCCCGATGCCTTTGGGAAGGGTCCCACAATGTCTAAACCCTATTATGCAAAAGGCCAAGGACTTGTCAGAGGATTAAGCACACCTCAAGGCTGATGAATTTTGGGTGCAAAACTTTGACATTAGTCACACTTCTTCGCATAGTCCTGAGCTTCCTGTTGCATATTAGGCCACCAATATCCTTGCGTAAGAGCTCTGTGAACAAAAGATCTCCCTCCTGTATGACTTCCGCAAATTCCCTCATGCAATTCTTCCAAAAGTAACTCCATTGCGTCAGGGTGTATACACAGCAAGTACGGCCCTGAAAAAGAACATTTGTACAATTTCTGGTCCTCGGATAACCAAAATCGAGGTGCCTTCCTACGCACCTTATCTGCCTCAGCGTTTTCCCTTGGTAAGACATCGTTCTTAAGAAAAGACACTATAGGGTCCATCCAGCTGGATCCTACCCTGATTTGGTGAATTCGAATGGTATTTCCATTGATTCTAGTAGGCTCATACAGGTCTTCAACAAGGATTACCCGAGGCAAACCTTGTGTCGAGGACGTGGCGAGAGTGGCCAAAGAATCAGCATGTGTATTACTACTCCTAGGAACATGTAATAGAGTAAAGGATTCGAATTTGGATTGTAAATACCTGATTTATGTTAGGTATTCCTGCATTCTCGGATCTCTAGCTTCCACCTTTCCTTCTACTTAGCCTACGATTAATTGCGAGTCCGAGAACATTTGCATCACCTTTCCACCCATTTTTTGAACCATATCCATTCCTTTTACCAGAGCCTTATACTCGGCTTCATTATTGGTAGCCGAAAATCCTAATCTCAAGGACTTTTCTAGTATAAGTCCCTATGGTGTTATCATTACTAAACCTCACACCAGATCCCCTTTGATTTGCGACCCCATCAACATAAACCTTCCACACTAAAGGTTCCTTACACGTGATCACGCCAACTAATTTTTCATCTATGTCTATACTCTTAACATTATTTTCTATTAAGGGTTCAGCAAACTCTGCGACTAAATCAGCTAACACTTGGCCTTTCATCGAGGTGCGAGGCATATATTTGACGTCAATAGCGCCCAGAATGGTGCCCCATTTAGCAACCCTACTTGTGTAATCAGCGCTCCGAAGCACAGCTTTGAGAGGAAGTTGAGTAAAGACCACCACTATATGAGATTAAAAATAATGGGGGAGCTTACGTGTAGCGTGCACCATGGCCAGAATTGCCTTTTCTAATGGCGAATAACGCACCTCGGCCTCATGTAAGGACTTACTCACATAATAAACTAGTTTTTGTATGCTTCCGTCGACCCGTGTCAGCACCAAACTAACGGCATGGATGGCCACTGCAATGTACGCAAATAGGACTTCATCAGCTTCTGGCCGAGACATGATGGGTGGGCGTGAAAGATACTTCTTAAGTTGCTGAAATACAGTAACACACTCCTCGGTCTATTCAAAGCCTTTCCATTTATTCAACAATTGGAAAAAAGGCTTGCACCTATTCGCAGACCGAGAGATAAATCTATCGAGGGCCGCAGTCATTCCGATCAACCTTTGCACTTCTTTTGGCTTTCGAGGTGGCTGTAAGCTGTTGATTGCCTTGACTTGAGCGGGATTGACTTCAATTCCCCTATGCGTTACCATATAGCCTAAAAACTTGCTAGACCCTACTCCAAATGAACATTTGGAAGCATTAAGATGTAACTTGTGCTTTCTCAGCGTTTGAAAGATGTCATCCAAGTTTAATATATGCGCAGAAACCTTTTTACTCTTTACCACCATGTCATCCACGTACACCTCAATTTTTTTCCCAATTGTGGTTCAAACATCCTCGTCATCATTCTCTAATAGGTAGCCCCTACATTCTTTAGGCCAAAAAGCCCCACTTTGTAGTGATAATTCCCTATAGGTGTGACAAAAGCTGTCTTCTCCTGATCCTCCAAAGCCAAGGGTATTTGATGATAACCCTAAAAAGCGTCTAGAAAGCTCATCCGAGGGTGTCCAACGATATCATCCACCAGCTGATCTATGCGAGGCATTGGGAATGAGTCTTTGGGACAAGCCTTGTTCAAATCTGTGAAATCAACACACACTTTCCACTTCCCATTCTTCTTCTTCACTACCATAGTATGCGCCAACCATTATGGATAAAACACCTCCTTAATAGCACCTGCCTTTTTGAGCTTCAGTACCTCTTCCTTAACGGCATCAGCATACTCCCTAGACGAGGGCCGAGGTGGTTGCCTCTTCAACATTATTGTCGGACTGACATTCAAGTGGTGGCAAATGAACTTTGGGTCAACCCCTGGAGCTTCATAAGCACTCCACGCAAATACATCAATGTTCTGTTTCAAAAACGTGACCAACTCTTCCTTCTCTTGTAGCGACAACTGACCTCCCACCTGAAAGAACTTCTCCACGTCATCGCCAATAAGTATCTTCTCCAGCTCTTCACACACAGGCTCCTCGACCTCGGCCACCTTTGGCTTGGCCGAAGACGTTAACTGCTACAAACTTCTCCTGGCCATGGCCTGCGACTCTTGTCCGGCCTGATACGTAATTGCTGTCGTTATACATTGTCTTGCTATAGACTAGCTTCCAATGATTTCTTCAATCGATTCTCCACATGGAAACTTCACCTTAACATGCAGAGTTGAAGAGACGGCTCCTAATGCATGCAACCACGGCCTTGCCACAATAGCCGTGTAAGGAGAATAGGCATTTACTACAATGAAATCTACATCTACCACCACTGGTCCTGACTGCACAGGTAACCGAATTTGCCATTTCAGGATGATGACTTTTCCCTAAAAACTTATCAATGGCGAATCGTAAGCTGTAAGATCCTCAAGCTTCAAGTTGAGCCCCTTAAATAGATCCAGGTACATAATGTCAACCCCACTCCCTTGATCAACCATTACTCTTTTCACATCACAGCACCCTATCCTCAGCATGATAACCAATGCGTCGTCATATGGTTGGATGGTTCCAACTTTATCTTCCTCGAAAAAACCTAAAATGGGTGGAGGGTTTCCTTTGACCCTCTTCTGCTCGGAACTAAAGTCCTCGGCGAGAAGTCACAATACTGACATCACCCTAGTAGGGCAAGAACCAGTCTGACCAGGAGCAGCGAAAATAACGTTTATCGTGCCCAAAGGGGGCCTTAAATAATTGCTACCCTGATTCACCGAACCAGCTTGACTGCCTTGCCCATTAGGCCAATTCATAAACTATCTCAATTTTCCTTCTTTGACCAATTAATCCAAATAATTCCATAGGGTTCTATAATTTTTTGTGGTGTGACCCTTCTCCTGATGATAATTACAATGGAGATTCTGATTACGTTTCATAGCGTCCCCTGCTATCTTATAAGGCTACCTAAAGTATGGCTCATGACGAATCTTCTCCAATACCTGTTGCACAGGTTCGCAAAACACAGCATTCACTATTTGGGGGGGAGCTGAACCGGATTGTTCGGCAAAATCCCTTCAAAACCATTTGTTATTGTACCTTTCCGACCTGAAATCAATCCTCTCATGAGGGATAACCTTCATCTTCCCCTTACTTTGCTGCTGGTCTTCTTCAACCCGTTTATATTCATCAATACGAACCATAAGCCGACGTACACTCTTTACCGGCTTCTTGGTTAGAGATTTCCTCAAGTTATGCTCGATTGGAAGGCTGACCTTGAAAGTGTTAATTGCCACCTCATCAAAATTGCCGTCAATCTCATTAAACATCTCCCAGTATCTATCTGAATATGTTTTCAGAGTTTCTCCCTCTCTCATGGCCATAGACAATAACGAATCCAGGGGCCGAGGTACACTACTGCAAGAAACAAAACAAGACCCAAAAGCCATAGTGAGCTCCATGTAGGAATCAAGAATTTGTCTTTAAGCCATTAACCACCTCATTGCGACAAATCCCAAACTAGAGGGGAAAACTTTGCACATTAGAATTTCATTCTTTGAATAGACTGCCATTCACTGATTAAAATGACTCACGTACTCCACGGGGTCTGTTCGACCATTGTAAATGGTGAAGTTTGGTTCGGTGAAACTACGAGGAAGCTTGCCTTTCTCAATCTTCCGCGTAAAAGGTGATTTAGAAAGTTGTTGCAACGCCTTTCCTATAGCATCGCTACCCAAGCCCCTGGACGAGGACTTCTTGCTCATCCTATCATGAAGATTCTCCGTCGCATCTGAGAAAGATTCACTAGGAGGAGTCCTTGACCTGGGTCTATAACCGCTACTTTGGGAGTCATCAGAGGAAGGATCAGAAACAAAAGGTATTCGTTTCCGTTTCGTACGATACAACTTCCTCTTCAAATGGCCAATTTCCCTCTGCATGGTCTTAGCATCATATTTGCAGAGGATTCTGCTTCCGCTTCGTGAATGATTCCTAGTAGTGCGCCCTGTATGCACATTGCCCTCTCGATCTCCTATCTGCTCTAAATGTTGAAAATGATCTTCATGTTGGGAACCCAAAGATTTCGCATGGTGTGGACCCGAACTCTCCATCACATTACCTATCTTAGAACACAAGATTTCCCACAAACGGCGCCAATTGTAGGGACACAAGTTGCACTGAATCCCAGTAACTCAAAGGGAACTAGCCCAAAGGGACCAAAACAATGAATTTATAGAGAGTGGACTTTGAATCTAGGTCTGTAGATGTTAAGTAGCGTGAACTTCAAACCAGATCACAAGATACATGCATAAAGCACCTATGTAACTGAAAAGCCCTTTGTATATAAATGTCGAGGTCACTAACAGGGTAGTTCTTACAATTCTCTGATGTGTGTGTGTTTTCGCCCCCCTCTTTCTCTATCATTCGCCCTTTATAGTACCCCCCTCCTTCTCCTCTTTCTTCCACGTGTGGATCAGATGCTCCATTTAAATACTTGTCCCATCACCCTTTTTCCCAAAGTCCTTGGCAGCAATTGTAAGGCTAAATTCTAACACTCAGGCATCACTTCCCCATTAATGAAAGATTTGGTTGTATGTATGCTTGTGGCCAGGCCATATCTGTACTGATCTTCTTTATTTCTTTCTTTCTAGCAGAGCTTTTTCTTAGACAAATCGAGTGGTAAGAAATGTTACCTTCTTGCTGCAAGGGAACTGTCCATTGTATGGGGTAACACTACTGAGTATTGGAGATGGATTTCTCTACCTGAAGCTAAAGCTGAAGCATCCAGGTCTGTCCCTTTTATATAATTTAGTACTCCTTTATTTATTGATTATTTTTAAATTTAGACCTTTTTTTTTTCATCTAGTTCTTAACTGTGTACATGTAAAAATCAAACAGGTTCCCAGAGAACTTAAGTTCGTGACGTTTTTTGACATCAGCGGTAAGATGAGTACTTCCATTCTGTCTCCCAAAACACACTATGCCGCTTACCTTGTGTACAAGTTGAGGCTCACAGCCTCTGGATTTGGTGGCCCTCCTTTCAAGGCTTCAGTGGGAACTATTGGAGGAGGTGAAGTTCATGAACAAACTCTTCATTTGGGCCTGTTTGCCATGGAGCCAAACCAGCAGCACAGTTCACGTCCCAAGCAGAGAAAAGATGGATGGTTAGAGATTGAGTTGGGTCAATTTTTCAATAAGGGAGGAGAAGATGATGAAGTGCAGATTAAACTTATGGAGTGCAATTATACCCAGAAAACTGGCCTCATTGTTGAAGGGATCGAGATAAGGCCAACAAAGGGTTAGTAAAATTTGTGCCATTATTAGCACTAAGTGACATTGATGATACACTAAATTTCAATTCCATCAAACTTGATTTTTGTCCCAAGCCAATTGGATGAGTATAAAATTTAGAGTGGAATTACTATCTAGACCTCAAATCTGTTGGGGCAGATTTGAGTGTACTAGCTTGTATGATTTTTATTAAATTGTAGCTTTAGAATCTGGCTTTCCGGATTTTATGGCATGTGTTAGACATATAGGGTAATATCCTTGTAAATTGGCATGGCATGTTGGGTGTTTTGGTGACTCAATTGAAGTTTGGAAGTAAGTTGCACATTGTTGGATAAAGCAGTAAGAATGAATTGTACCACCTAACTTTGGGGATTTATTTCTCAAGTTAGGATGAATGGATTGAGTTGTAAATTTGTGGGAGCTCTATTCAGTATGTATAGAGTATGGATGAATGTTCATGTACCTTAGTTCTACTGTTTAGTACACAATGGAAAAATTATAAGCCCTGCAACTGTAGTTTTTTATGATTAGTGCACAGTTTTGTGTGTTTTGATGTGTTAAACTGGTAATTGCATGTTTGAGTGTTTGGTTGCATTTGGGATGGTTGTAGGAATTCACAGGGGCCTAGTTAGGGTGAAGAATTAATGGGTATAGGAATTTGAGGGTGTAAGTAACGAAATTATGGATTAGAACACTCCATGAGTTGAATAGTATGCTTAATAATGGAAGTGGCTTTTTTTTATTTAGGGGCAGGACAAGACCAGTGGGGGACTCCACTACAAGCAGAAACATTTTCCTTGAGGTAAGGGATTGTGATATGAGGGCCTAGCAGCCCATATTTTTGTAAACATGTGTTTTAAAACAAAGCTTTTTGATAAACATGATTTTGCTTATGTTTCATTGGTGTGTTTTTTTGTCAATCTATACATATGTTTTATAGTGAGATATGGAGAGTAAATCATGTGGATATGCAAGATGTTTATCACCTCTGTTTGAGACTAAAGGATTTTTCAAGGAAATTATCATTATGGAAACAAATGTGTTTTAAGAAAAGAATGTTTTTAGAAAGAAAATGAATTTCAAACGAAAAGATATACTATTGTGGATCAAGTCAGTGTAACATTGTACTCGGCATAGGCCAAGGATTACCTGACACAGTCAGATGAACTGTACCCTGATGTTTGTACTTGGGGGACGCATAACCAGAGAAATGACTGGCCCTAATGGCCAGGTAGTTAAGTTTATGAATATGATTTAAATGATTATGATCCAGTATATCTTTAATATGTCTGACACTATGATAGTTTTAGCTTTAGATTCATGAGTTTCACAATTTATGTGCGGTTATGATCTGCACAGGCATTTTCAGTATGGAAGTTATGATTCTCATGAATGGTGTATGGAACCCCAGTTATATGTTGAATTGATGATGCTTTCCAAGCTATTGATCGCAAGTCATGTTTCACAAGAAATGTTTTCAAAAGAAGATGTTACCTTATGTTATAAGCATGTGATCTATGTTGATGTTTCCAGAGTGAGATTGATATATGCTTTTTATGTTTTCCAGAATGTTATGTGTTTATGCAAACTCCTAAAACTGTTTATAAGGAATTCGTATCCACATGTTAACAATACTTTGTCTATCATGCGTGATAGATATATGCTCATGTCACGCCTCCCTTACCTCAAGTGGAATTTTCCTTTTGCAGCTCTAAGTCTCAGCAGTGGAGGAGTTTATGTAGGACTCATGATGGAAATGTTATTGTATTTTAAGATACTGAGTACCCAGATAGTTATGGTGTATGTTAGTGGGGAGACAACAATTTTAATGATGGCTATGTAAATATAAATTCTGTTGTGCTATGTATATTGAGGTTACCTAATCATTATGGGGTTGTTATTACATTTGATGGTATTCTAGATGCTCTGATTTGTCACTTCCTGTAGATGGGAAATCGTCCATATCTTATGGATGATAAATAGAATACTTGATAAGCATGAGGAAAAGACTCGTGACAGGAAAAGAAAAAATTTTATACACAGTTAAGTGGTTTGTGTTAATATCAGGTACAGGCTTAATATTAGCAAGTCGGTTTGACTCTGAATCCTGGTTTGGATTTGGGTATGACACTTGGTAATAAATTTTATAGAAAACGCAATTCTGCATAATCTCGTCCAGCCCTCGATTGAGCTGAGTTTCTAACGAGAGCAGAAAAGCTATCAAACAAACTTTCATTAATACTTGCCTTTTCTTTTCTTTTTTTTCTTTTTTTCATTTGGTATTAGGCCAAGCATGTGTTATAAATAATTTCAGAGTTATCCTGAGTACTGGACAGTTTAGACCATCTGCTAGTTACCTATAAGATTTTAATGTTTAATTATTAAGAGAGTATTTAATCATAGTCAATAAATCATTTTAAATAGCTCCTCTAAATTCCTTGAAAGATATATATGGATAGCTCTTTATGAATAAAATCCTTAAAATCTTTCAAAATTTGAAGTTGCAGCATGATAGTTAAGTATGAGCATCAGCATCCCGAAATTCCAATTTTACTTTATTTTACCATCCTAAAAGCCACTTTATCATTATACTATATCATTTTACAATACCTTCAATATCCCAAAACTCTATTATTTTACCATTTTATTAAAATATTATTTTTTAAGTCCATAAGCAAACATAAAAAACATTTTTTGGGTTGATTATGCTCCGGTCTGTGCTCACTTCCTCTCTCTCTCTAGTCTCACTTCTCTATTACTTATTTGGGTTTGATTGTGCTCCTGTCTGTGCTCCGGTTGTGGATCGTGGGTCGTGGATCGTGAATTTGTAATATGGGTTTTTGTTGGTTGTGATCCGGTAGGTTTTTGTTGGTTGTTGTGCTCCAGTGGGTTTTTGTTGGTTGTGCTCCAGTGCATTTTTGTTGGTTATGGGGGTTAGATTTATGGGTTTGGCCGTTCTCTATGGCGTCATCGTCAATTTGGCCTTGGGTTGTGGGTGTCACTGTCAGTGTGGCCATGGGCCATAGGTCGTGGTTGCGGTGAGGGGTTTTTTTGCTTGGGTTGCTAGGTAGCAATCGTGGTTTGGTGTCTGGTTACAACGGTGGTTCAGTATCTGATCTATGGTGCTGGGTTGGCTATGTTGTGGGTTGCAATTTGGTGAAGCTTCAACGATGGAGAGACAGAGATGAGAGATGAGAGGGACAGAGATAAAATTTTAATATTTTCTTTTGCAATTGTGCTACAGTGCAATTCTACATGTAGAATTGGTTGGTTGGTTTTTGTTGGTTGTGCTCCGATGCGTTTTTGTTGGTTATCGGGGTTAGATTTATGGGTTTGGCCATGCTCGAAGGCGTCGTCGTCGGTTTGACCGTGGGTTGTGGGTGTCACTGTCAGTGTGGCCATGGGCCATGGGTCGTGGTTGTGGTGATGGGTTGTTTTGCTTGGGTTGCTGGGTAGCGATGGTGGTTTGGCGTCTGGCTACAGCAGTGGTTCAGTATCTGATCTATGGTGCTAGGTTGGCTATGCTGTCGATTGCGATCTAGTGAAGCTTCAGCGATGGAGAGATAAAGATAAGAGACAGAGATGAAAGGGATAGAGATAAAATATTAATATTTTCTTTTGCAATTGTGCTACAATGCAATTCTACACGTAGAATTGCACTGTAGCAATATTGCAAAAAAATTTGCAATACTTGGATTTTGCATTCCCAGATGCTGAGCACTTTGGAGCTTGAAATGCCAAATTCTCCTTAAATTTGGCATTTGCATTCCTCAGTGCTGATGCTCTAACCTAGAATAAGAAAAGTGTATATTTCATATTATAATATTCCGCATTACCTTTTTTGTATAGCTTGACATAGATTTTGTAGATAAAGAGGATCGAAGAAGGAAAAAAAAAGACTAATTTTTCCCCAAATCGCCATTAAAATAACTACATACAGACTATACAATAAACATATTTCCTTCCACAAATAAAGAATAATGCATATAACTCAAAATTGACATATGAAATTGATTTGCATCAGACCAATAACGAAAATCTAAAAAACCTATTTGAACGCACAAAAATTACAAAACAATCTCAGCTACTTCATTCTAGAATGCACAAAATTAGAAATTCATTGAAAGAGATTAACTGTCCTCTATTGATCCGGAATAACGAAGGCAACACAAAATGCTCCTTATCATCCAAACAAACACATGCAGGTAATCCAAGGCTCAGCAACTGAGAGCTAAGAGACCAAATAGCCACTCACACTCTGTGGGCCATAAAATTTTTCTAAGGATAAAATTGTAAATACTACCTCTATCAAAATAGAGCAAATAAGGTTGTAAATGAACCAAGAATAGAACGAGCTTGGCTTAAGAAAAAGCTTATTTAAGTTCAAGTCCTCCAAGCATTCACATTAGCCTAGTGGGTTTTTAGTCAAATTTAGTCTTAAAAACTCACTTTTATTAGTTTAGTTAATCTATTATTTACAACAATTACATTAACCCCAGTACTCCATCATTATTCTATTTTAATATTATTTTCTTTATCCATAAATATATTTTCTTAAGAAATATTTATAGAAATCTTTTATGGAAAAAAGCAATTTTTTTTTTTTTACAGCTTTTTATATTCCTTATGAGAAAGTGGTTTCAAAACTTTTTTAAAATGGTTTATTAACCATTGCTCTAAGGGTACCCGTTAACATGAAATTTTTTTTTAACTCATCCTTCTCAAATTGTGAATAAAATGAGATTTTTAGCTGGTGTATTGAGTGGACAGTGCTCAATAGATATATTGAGGATACCGTTCATTGTTAAGTTTTTGGGGCAAAATATTAAGACTGATGTATGGAAGTTTTAAGTGAGTTTAGGTTTTTTTTTTTCCTTTTTTTTTTTTTTAAACTCTATGTTGCTTTAGCTAGGTTGATGAGAATGTTCTAAGTTTAAAATAAATTATTATTTGTGTAAAAAAAAAAAGGATTATTAAACAAGTTAAATTCAAACATAATAAGATGTTCTTAAACATGCTCGGAACATGAGAGGTCAATTAACTATATGTAATATTATATTTTTATATATATACTTGCCTAAAAATATATTTATATAAATTTAAAACTATATTATATAAGTTTATCAATATTCATATGGTATTAAATTATAATTTATAACTTTTATAAAATCATGAAAAGGTTATAATTTTGGCGAAAACCACATTTTCGTCCCTACATTTTCACCCGATTCTCATTTTGGTCCCTAACTTTTATTTTCACCACTTTTAGTCCCTATTTTGAAAAACGCGTCTCATTTGTGTCCCTGCCGTTACAGCATAAACGGAAAATGCACATGTGGCAAATTGAGTATACTGTTAAGCTGACGTGGCCATTAAAATAATAAAAAAAAATGCCACGTCAGCATCTAAATTAAAAAAAAAAAATTTATTAATTTTAACTAAATAAAAAAATTAAAAACAGAAATAAAAACAAAAAATTAGACGAATTGGGATCTAAACGTGGCAGCAACAAGAACAACATGAACACAATCTCAGATCAAAGACACAAAAAAACCCATTTTAAATCAAAGAACACAAAAATTACGATACTAAAGATTACGGTACTAAAGATTTTAAATCCATTTTAAATCAAAGAACACAAAAAACCCATTTTAAATCAAAGAACACAAACCCAAATTCGAACCCATTTTAAATCGAAGAACGCAAACCCATTTTAAATCAAAGAACATCAAAAACTCCTCCAGATTCGAACCAAATCTCAGGCTGAGAGTAGCCATCCCCAACCCAGGTGAACTTGCCTCCACGACTTCTCTTCTTCGGCGATCCACTCATGCCCGTCCCTAATTTCCTATCTTTTCTCTCCTCTGATTTTCCATTGGGCTTTGTTGTAGCTCTTCCCTGGATTCTTCATTCTCTCTCTCTCACTGACTCACTCACAAACCCAGAAATTAAAAACGTGGGTTGGATCAGTGAGACGATGGCCTCCATCAAATCCCTTCAAATCCAACAGGTCCTCTCACAGGCCATCAGTCTTTTTCTTTTTTTTTTTCATTTCATTGATTTGTGTTTGGAATTGGAATTCTATGTGTTTTTTGCTGTCTTTGGGTGATGATAAATTGTGAGTATGCATTAAAAATTGAAGCTCTATCGATTTCTTTTTTTTTTGGGTTTTCTTTTAAGGCTTAAGAGAACAAAACCCAATTGTTTGTTGAGGTTGATGTGATTCTGTTTGGCTCATTTGAATTTGGATTTCCAAGTTTTATTTTCTAGGAAACAGAAGCAAACCCAAAACACAAACCCATAAATTAAAAAAAGTTGTTGTCGTCGATGACGACGGTGGAGTCTTCTTCGTCTTCTTCGTCTCCGACGCTCTCTTCCATGCTTTCCTCTCCTTCTTCTCGTTTAGAAATGGTTCTCTTCCTCTTACTCTGATTGTTCATCAGCGATTCTCGATCTCTCTTGCTCCGATTGTTCATAAATGATTTTTTTTTTTTTATTTCTTTATTTTTTATTTCTGGGTTTGTGTCTTTGATCTGAGATTGTGTTCATGTTGTTCTTGTTGCTGCCACGTTTAGATCCCAATTCGTCTAATTTTTTGTTTTTATTTCTGTTTTTAATTTTTTTATTTAGTTAAAATTAATAAATTATTTTTTTTTAATTTAGATGCTGACGTGGCATTTTTTTTTTATTATTTTAATGGCCACGTCAGCTTAACAATATACTCAGTTTGCCATATGTGCATTTTCCGTTTATGCTGTAACGGCAGGGACACAAATGAGACGTGTTTCTCAAAATAGGGACTAAAAGTGGTGAAAATAAAAGTTAGGGACCAAAATGAGAATCGGGTGAAAATGTAGGGACGAAAATGTGGTTTTCGCCTATAATTTTATGAAAAAAAGGAATAACTTAATCAAGTAATTCGTGAAAAAACTTAAACTTGTCCGACAAGAAAATAAGTGAAACTTAAACATAAAATCTTATTTGGTGGTGGACTAATTTAGGCTCATGTTCCCAAAAAAAAAAAAAAAAATTAAATGAATAAACTAACTCTTAAATTAATAGCTGACTCGGCTTGGTTGGTTCACCGCCAAACAAAACCAAGCCTCATTGTGCTGGAAGGCGATGCTGTCAGGTGCCCCTAGTCTCCCAGCCCCTTCGAGAGCATAAAGATGGAACCCTCCTCCGGAAGGTTGGTATAAAGTAAATGTAGACGGGGCGGTGTTTAGAGAATTTGGTAGCTGTGGAATAGGGATTGTCATTAGAAATGAGAGGGGAGAGATCATGGGTGCGATGAGTAAAAGGATGGATGTTCCTCTTGTAGCGTTGGAAGTGGAGGCTAAGGCTTTCGAAGCGGGTTTGTTGCTTGCTGGGGATCTCGGGTTGAAGCACATTGTGCTGGAAGGCGATGCTCTAGGGGTGACTGAGGCGCTGATGGGGCGTTGTTCTCCCCCAACTTCTATCCAGATGATTATTGCTGGTATACAGAGGCGACTGTGCTCTGTCCAGCTGTGGAAAGTTAAACATGTGCATAGAGCATGCAATATGGCTGCCCACGTGTTGGCTAGGCATGCAAAGTTAGTAATTGATAGTGTTATTTGGGTTGAGGATATCCCACCCATTATTGATTTTCATGTAACCAAAGATGTTTCAGGTATGGACGAGAGTCCAGTTATTTATTGAATGGCCTTTCGAGGCGTCTGTTTATCAAAAAAAAAAAAAAAAAAAAAAAAAAAAACCAAGCCTCATAACTTTCCTGAACCAACAACACTGCGAGAGAGAAAATTAGAGAAGAAGAAGATGGCAGAGGCAGAAGGTAAGCGATTACACTCAAAAAATCCAGAATTATCGGAAGAGTGCATCAGGGAAATAGTATTACGGTTGAATCCTGAATGGTGCAGAGAGTGTGCGGTTTCGCAAAAATTCCGTGAGGCTTCTGAGTCCGACGAAAACTGGGTTAGATTTTTGCCTCCTGAATTTACTTATAGTGCCATCAGCACATAGAAGAACAGAATCGAAAACAAAAACAAAAATACAAAAAAAAGGAGCTGCTATCTCTGAGATCAAATTATGAATGATTTTGTTGAATGTATGCTGTTGCTGTGGCCAATAAAAGTGGCACCATGCTGAATATAACCATTTCTGTGCTCATCTTCTTTCTTTCTTTCTAGCAGAGCTTTTTCTTGGACAAATTGAGTGGTAAGAAATGCTACGTTCTCTCTGCGAGGGACCTGTGCGTTATATGGGGTGACACTCCTCCATTTTGGAGTTGGGTTTCTAGACCTGAATCCAGGTTTCTACCTAAATCCAGGTCAGTCACTACTCTACTTTCGCATTCCCCCCCCCCATTTAAAAAATAAATAAAAAATTAGGCCTTTCATTAGTTCTTAATTGTGTACATGTAAAAATCAAACAGGTTCTTGCAGGTGGCTGAACTTGATCATTTGTGGTGGTTTGACATCAGTTGCAAGATAAGTACTTCCATGCTGTCTCCGAAAACAAACTATGCCGCTTTCCTTGTGTTCAAGTTGAGGAGCAGAGCCAGTGGATTTGGTAGCCGTTATCCTTTAAATGCTTCAATTACAACTACTCAAGGAGGTGAAGTTTATGAACAAACTGTTTGTTTGCGCTCACTTGCCAGGGAGCCAAGGCTGCAGAGAAAAGATGGATGGTTAGAGGCTAAGATGGGTGACTTTTTCAATGAAGCAGGAAAAGATGATGAACTGGAGATTAGACTTAGGGAGGTAGAATCTGGAAGGTGTAAGTCTGGCCTCATTTTTGAAGGGATTGAGATCAGGCCAACAAATGGTCAGTAAAATTTCTGCTTGTATTATCGCTAAGTGGAATTGATGATACACCGTGTTGCAATTCTATCAAACTTGTGTTGTGTCAATAATTTGCTTTATTGTCAAAATATTTAACATCTAAATTCTAGAGTGTAGTAGTGTATCTGTAGTTGATGTTGCAACTGTTGTAATGTTGTCACTGGGTTGTAGTTGCTGTGATGATGTTACTTGTTAGTTTGATGTTGTGTTTGTTGTGGTGCTGCTGCTGGATTGTAGTGTTGTAGCTTCTGTTGAATTTGTTCTAATTCAATAAAATCCGCACTAAAAAAAATTAATTTTAAAAAATATTTATATAAAAAATAAAAAATAAAAAGCTTATTTATAATATGTTTGTACCTGGGGACGCATAACTAAATAGATGGCAGGCCTTAGTAGTTAAGTTTATGACAATGATTTACATGATTATGATCCAGTATATTTATAATATATTTGACACTATGATAGTTTTAGCTTTTGATCCATGAGTTTCACAATTTATGTTCAGTTATGAGATCTGCACAGGCATTTACAGTATGGAAGTTATGATTCTCATGACTGGCGTATGAAACCCCAGTTATATGTTGAATTGATGATGCTTTCCAAACAAGTTATGTTTTACAGGAAATGTTTCCAAAGAAGATGTAACATTATGTTATAAGCATGTGATCTATGTTGATGTTTCCAAAATGAGATTGATATATGCTTTACATTTTCCATAATGTTAAACGTGTTTATGCAAACTCTTGAACTGTTTATAAGGAAGTCGTAAAGCTACCCTCCTGGTCGGAAAACATATATCTCTAAGAGAGTAACCAGTTTTGGAAGCCTCACAAGTCACAACTGGATAGCCTCTCCACCACTCAATATTTCTCATTCTTGCAAAACTCTTCTGAATCTGATTTTAGCTTGTGATTGTGAGATTGTTGGGCAATAACGTTTGGAGTTGGTTGAGGGGCTTTAGCTCAGAACTATCTCATACCCATCTTGGATGTGATCATTCAATAAATTATTCAAGAAAGAAAGCTGGTACTGGTCATTCGAACTGGATATCCTCAATTAACTACAGTGTTGTATTTCTGTAACCTGACCTGACTCGGTAAGTAATATTCATGAAGTTTGCTAAATGTGAATGGTATTTGCTAAGCAGCTAAACAAATTAAACCTCACTCTTTTAGGCTAAGATTCAGTTTCCAAACTTTTATTGCTCTCTTCAACAGTCCAAGAAAAATAATGTATTCATGAATTTTAGGTATTTTCATTGTTTTAAATCATAATTAAAGAACAATTTTATGGGCTCTTTGATTCCCCCCCTCTTCCCAGGATTGTTTCTGTTGTAATTGTTTTGTTGTTTACTTAACTTGAAAGTTGAAATAGAGTTGAAAGGGACGGAATTCCTTGAGGTTTAAGAAGCTCCCTGGAGTGTTGCACTGTTGTTGACCTTTTGTCCTTTGAGAAAACCAAATTCAATGCCATTTGTGTTAAATACTCAAGAACACAGATAAAACATATCAAAGCATGTGTATAAAAAAAAAAATTAAATTTAAAGTTTCTAGTACATGATTCAGAAACAACTCATACATAAACTATATATATACAAAAGTATCAATTATCAATACACATTCACACACGTATACAAAACAAAATTTTCTCATTAAAGTCATGGGACTTCACTACAAAAAAGGCGATTTGTAGCTGCGTTTTTGAGCTGCGTTTTCTAAAAACGCAGCTCTAGGATTCTATTTGAACTGCGTTTTCATAAAACGCAGCTCCAATCCCGGTCTATAGCCGCGTTTAATAAACACGGCTATAGACAGGGATTGGAGCTGCGTTTTTAAGGTGTTCTGGCTGCGTTTTTAACGGAAGGATTGAAGCCGCGTTTTAGAAAACACGGCTCCAAACCCATCGACGGAATATTTTTATTTTTTTTGAGGTATGTGTCGAGCTGTGTTTAAAAAATGCAGCTCATATAGTTTGGAGCTGCGTTTTTTTAAACGCAGCTTCTTTTTATGTATAAAATGAAAAAAATAAACGCAGTCCCTAAATCCCTCTCTCTCGGTCCACTTAGTGACCGTTTGGATAGAGCAACTAGACGTCCACGTCCAGCTGCTCCACGTTTCCTTCTTTTTTTTTTTTTTTTTTTTCTTTTCGTTTCTGGTGCTGGGAGACAGCGCGCACTGTGCGCGTACTGTGTGCGCACTGTGCACGTACTTTTTCAACAATTTTTTATTAAAAATGGGTCCCGCAGTACTATTCACACATTAAAAAATTATTTTGCTACAGTGTTTTCAGTTTCAGATTTCAGTTTAGCAAAAATAAGCTCTATCCAAACAGACCCTTAATCAAAAAATCCCTAAATCCCTAAATCCCTCTCTCTCGGTCCTAAATCCCTAAATCCCTTAGATATCCGATTCCCCTGCCTCCCTCCGCTCTTCCCTCCTCTCCATTCCGTTCTCATCGATCGATTCTCTTCGAATTCCCTTTGAAGGTCGGACTGTCGAACCGGTAACACTCTCTCTCTCTCTCTCTCTCTCTCACACACACACACACACACTCTTTGCACTGCCTTTGTATGTGTCGGTTATGGGTTTGATTCCCTGATTTTCATATGGGTTTGCTGTGTGAGAGAGAGAGAGGGATTTAGGTCAAAGGAATACAAGAGAGTTTTGCAAGAATAGGAAGCTGGCCGACAGTAATTTAGTATTTACTGCTAAAGGAAAGAGAGTTTTGCAATTAGCCAATTTATTAAAAAAAAAATTGTTGATATGATGAATTTTTGTGCATTTTGATAATGGGTATGAATGTATGATACTACAATGTCCTGTTTGAGTGTGTGTTGGTGGTGGGTTTGTTGTGTTTGTGTGTTTTTATATAAAGTTTGTTGATTTTGCACATACCCATTTGACTTTAGCTGATTTTAGTTCGTATTAATGGTGTCTTGGTTTAGTTGGTGTATGGTTTTAGGAATTGGGGTTGTGGGTTTTGAGCATAAGCAGTTACTGGAGCTGAACCTGGTTGTGTAACATATTTGTCTGTGAAAGTAACTTCAACAACCAA
Organism: Castanopsis chinensis; assembly: GCA_032878915.1. Lineage (NCBI taxonomy): Eukaryota > Viridiplantae > Streptophyta > Magnoliopsida > Fagales > Fagaceae > Castanopsis > Castanopsis chinensis. The sequence goes on from JAVQMG010000132.1 coordinate 26,404,276, forward strand.
TTTTTATCTCCTCTTGCAAAGTGGTTTTATAATCAACTTGGTTCTCATTGTAAATGAACCTCCTTTTTGGCTTGCTGTCAGTGCCATTAGTTTTAAATGTCCATGCCACTTAACATTTTAATTAGTTAATGGGTTGTGGTTTTCAGATTGTTATTTTTCCCTTTGTCAAATCAGTGTGCAAAAAGATTGAGACCAAGATTCTGGCATGGACAAAAAACACAGTAGAGGCTGATAACTAGATTTTTTTTCTAGGTATGACACATTATTGGTACCAACTAGTTCCTTTAATTTCATAAGTATTAAATTCATAAACTTTCAGGTAAATCATGGCAGTATCCTTGATTGGGATGGATGAAAATGATGGTTTCAGGCCTTCGAACTTTGAACATGTAGGTTGAATATGGGGAAAGCACCAATACTCATCATTTTGATAAGGAAAATGTTTTAAAAAAATTATCAATTTTATTAAATAAATTTAAAAACTGACAATGAGTAGGACTATTAAAATTTTTAATTTGAATAAAATAAATTTTTTAATTTCTTTTATATATGTGTTATTTTTAAAAGTTGACAGGTTAGTTTTTATAAGTTATATAATAAAATTTATAGTATGACTAGTATAACTCATTTGATAATAAAAAAATTTATAAAAATGGGGTATTGGTGCGAATCACTCTAACTTCTACATTCACTCTCAGAGCATATATATAATATTATTAAGTAGGTAAAGAAAAAGAATATCACTTTTGAATCAGTGCCTATAGGTTCATTGAAGGAACTCCCTTGCACTTCACTCTTTGACAATTGAAAGAAGCTTTCCAGTCTTCAGTCTTGAGTCTTCACCCTTCAATTTTCTTTTTCTTTTCTTAGGAGTAGACCTAGCAAACAGGTTTGGTTGATTGGGTTTGAGTTTAACTTGATCATGTTAGGGTTGGAAACGAATCATTCTAAATAGGTTATAAAGCCTAGGACTGTTATACCCTTCTTTTTAGGATTAATCAATTTGATATGACTGTATTTTTTACGTGCAATAAATAATAATAATATGCAAATTTACAAATTAAACCTACGGGTGTAAATCCAACCCAACCCAAGTAGATGTCTCAAGTTAGTTATTCATTGGTTGGTGGGCAGGGTTGGGTTTGAATTTGATTTTGAGTCTCAAGTTAAGTTGGGTTCAAGTTGATAGTTTTTTCAATGCATATAATTAATCCAACCCGATTCACAATATATACAAGTTTATATTCTTACCTTTATTTTAATTCTCACTTTTGATTCATTTCAGTATTTTGAAAACTAGTTTTAATAAATTTGGAAATCTGTACTATGATTTAGGCATATCATGTGAATCATAACAATTTATTTTTAAAAGTAATTAAATATTTGATGAAAGTACAATTTTTATGAGACATGAAACACATAAAGTACAACTTATTGACCTCAACCCAACCCAAACCCAATTCACATGGGTCAGGTTGGGTATATTTGTACACATATGATGGATTGGGTTGAGTTGATAATTTCTCAATCCAACAAGCTATCGGGTTGAAAACACTCTCCAACTCAACCTAGTCCAATCCATGCAAACCCTTAATTGCACTCTCTAACTTTACTTAAAATTCAATTTAGTCTTAAATTTCTTATTTATTTATTTCATTCCACTAACTTTGATCCGTATTCAATGTATTCCTTTCATCTATCTCCATCCATATTGTGCGGTTAAGTGTCCAAAAAATGCATCATTTTAGTTTTTTTTATTCTTATTTAAAATATAAAAAAATGATGAAAATGATTTTTTTTTTTATAATAATTTTCTTTAATCCAACCAAAACTTTGAGATTTTTTCCTTGAAAAATATTTCCAATTCAAACTATTAAAGATTTTCTTTCATCAAATCTCTCACACAAAATTTCCCAAATCAAAAACCAAACTGTCCAAATGTAAAAAAATTACATGTGCCATTGTGAACATCGATGTGATGTGACAAGTTGTGCACTCACATGGACCCATGATTCACAACTCTCCACATAAACAAGTTGTGGTTTTAGTTGTGGTCTTAGAATTATTGAATGCTAAATTACTTCACCTAGTCCTGAACCAAGCTGTTGGTAGCCAATCCACATCTAGATTTAGCGTCAGTATTGAGATAATGGGGCACCAATTTGTGTTTGAATTTTAAGGAAAATTTTATATTTTAAAATAATTCTTATCTTGATATATTGGTTTATTAATTGATTGTTTCATATACTTTTTTAAAAAAATATGAGAAATGACTTTTTCAAGTATTGAAAATCACTAAGAAAACAAAACTAGGTCCTTTTTGAGCGTCTAATGGCACAATATCATCAACTGTTGGGGGATAAAGTGGTAAACAATGAAAGAGACAAGTGAAAGTTTCATTAACAATTGTTTGCTTCTTCTTGCAGAGTTGGAAATACACACGAATTCTTACATCTGTGAGAGACATAAAATAAATAGAAAAATAACACACACGCGGCATTTAACTACACAATACAAGAAATTATGTGATTCGACAATTTGCCTACGTCCCTAAAGTTATAGATATTCTGCATTACTTTTTTGTATAGCTTTACATACATTTTGTAGATAAAGAGGATGGAAGGAAAAAAAAAAGTACTAATTTTTCCCAAATTTCCATTAAAATAACTACATACAAACTACTAAATACACATTGTAGGGACACAAGTTGCACTGGATCCTAGTAACTCAAAGGGAACCAGTCCAAAGGGCCCAAAACAATGAATTTATAGAGAGCGAGCTTTAAATCTAGGTTTGTAGATGTCAAGTAACATGAACTTCAAACCAGATCATAAGACACATGCATAAAGCACCTACGTAACTAAAAAGCCCTTTGTATATAAATGCCGAGGACACTAACAAGGTAGTTCTTATAATCCTCTAATGTGTGTGGGTTTCCCCCCCCCCCCCTCTTTCTCTATCATTCGCCTTTTATAGTACCCTCCTCCTTCTCCTCTTTCTTTCACGTGTGGATTAGATACTCCATTTAGATACTTATCCTATCACCCTTTTTCCCAAAGTCCTTGGTGGCAATTGTAAGGCTGAATTCAAACACTCAGGTGTCACTTCCCCATTAATGAAGCCAGAGAAGTAGTTGCAAAGCCTTCAATGCAATGGCAGCAGCTTTACCTTAGATATTTCATATCCCCTCTCCTTATCCTTTGCCTTCTTTTCCTTTGCCTTTGCACTCAAGATCTTCAGTAATGATACCTTTGAGCTGCCAGATTACCCTCCTCCTCCTTCTCGGCCATTAGTAGCCGAGGACACTACCATCCTCGAACATCATGTTTCATAATGTTTTAGCAGGACATGACCTCTTCCTACATCCTCGGATCAATTACATTGTTGGGTTTGAGTTTTCAACTTACATGCATTCTTGAGCTGGCCCAACATATATCCTGGGCCCATTGGCCCTACAATAGTCCCTTGAGATCTTCATTTCTACTTCCCTGGGAGAAATGAGGATTTCGATACACATTCTGAATAACCTACAGTTACTAGGCACTATCATGACAAGAATGACGTCTCCTGAATTTCCACTTACATGCTTCTGGCATTTCGATGTGCAGAGCACACTCTAATTAAATGTTGACGGCTTCCTGTTCCCCACGCCCAATCACGCGGTATCCATCCAACGGCTGAGTGTTGCGTAGGGACATAGGCGGGAAATTTCCCGCTTTACAACTTCCATTGGTATAAATATTACCAATTTAAAACTCTCTGCTTACTCTAAAGTTTGTACAACGAATCTACCCATCTTTGCATTCTACACGCGTCTATATACCTACCAAGATCTAAGCCGAGGCGACCCTATCATTCTAAAGTAAGTTTTCCAAGCCTTCCGTCTTCATTACTGTTATTATTTCTTTCTTGTTATTCTATGTTTCTCTATCCTCGGCCATCTATACTCCTTAATCTTTTCACCATATCCACCCTTTACTCTTAAAAAAATGGGTAGTTTTGCACCTTTAGTGGATAGTGCTGAGAAAATAGAGGAATTCAAAATTAAGTACGGAATCCCACAGAGTGTGTTTGTCAAATACTATGAGGAATGAGAGTGACACTCAAAAAGGAAGACCGGTGAGGTGGTTATTCCCATGATAGCTTTCATAGAGGGAGGAATGAAAATCCCAATGAGGCCGGTGACTAGAGATTAATTGAGAGTAGTCAGATTATCCCCTACACAGTGCGCCCCGAATATGTTCAGAATTTTAGGTTCTATAGATGCCCTAAACGAAAAAATGGGATTAGGACTTACCCACCATGACGTAAATTAGGTTTACAATCTCCACCATTTAACAGGGCAAGGATATTATTTAAAGTCTAAGTATGCGGAGGTTAGACTAATCCAGTGCCTCCCTCACTCCAACAAAGGTTTAAATAAAGATTTTTTAATAATATCTGGGGATTGGCATGACGGTCTCCCCTGTCCGACAAGGGAGGGGGAACGAGGTGAATCTCAGAAAACTTATCTAGAATGATACCATGCCATATTAGATTCTTCTTTTTTATTTATATTATTACTTTCTTTATTTCTTTTGTTTTACCTTGTTCTTCTCTCGCATGAATTTGCAGATCCTCGTGCAACTGTTCATCACGCTCATCTTGTCGAGTTTACACGCCTAGACAGAATTTTGAAAGCCAAGGTGTTTGTTCATTCAGATAACCAACTCCGGGCGGCACACCTAATCCTCGGAAACGATCCAATCTCAAAAGCTTTTCAGGTGCCGAAGTGTGTAATCAAGGCAAAAGACCCTCAACTACCCTGAATTAGCGTTGCGGTTGACGGTTTTCTTCTTCCCGCGGGTGCTCCCATTCCACAAGGCACCCTCATCACCGAACCAATACACCTCGTACCAGAAGGCATTCCCTTCGTTGCCCCCTCAACACAACCCACACTAGGCGAAGGATCCTCTTCTCAGCCACTCATAAAGGAAGAAGAGGAGATTATTGAAGTCTCGGATTCTGAAAGGGAATTTAAAGTTTTTGATCGGTTTCCTTCATCTGAAGATTAAGCTGCAATCCTCGACACGCCTCCATTAACTTCACAAGACACCACTCAACAACTTAAAACCATGGGTATCCAACGCAAACCAAGACAAAGTCTTAAGGATATGCTAGAGGCTTAGGTAGGGGTCCAGGAGCCTTCTAAAGTGTCTCAATCAAAAGCCAAAGATAAAGGCGCCAAGAAAGTCCCTCCGCTCAAACTTCCTCTCCCTTCACCAACCTAATCCCAACGCGTTGATCCCACTGACCATAAAAGAAAAAAGGACCACCAGAAGGGGAAGGATGTAGTTGAAAGAGGAAGAGATCCCCCTGTCAAGGACATAGAGCCTGAAAAGGGAGGAAAACAAGTTCGCCTTGTACAAACAAGGTCGGATAGACGGACCAAGCCTCATGCAGCCGTGCATGCACCCATCTGGGCCCCCTAAATGATTGTAGATGACCAAGCAATCACTGCTGATGCATCCATTAGGAACTCTGATGAGGGTACAGCTGCGTGCATAGCAGATGCACTAGAGCAAGCAATACTACTGCCCGAGGATATGGGTGACTTAGGAGGATGAGAGATCAGAATGTCTTCATGACACTGAAGAAAGAACTTGCTATGGTAAGGATATCCATTCTTTTCTCTTTTAACCAAAATTTGAATTTTGCATCATTATTTTGTCGTACTTTGCTTGCAGGCCGTTCAATCTACTCACAGGGTGGAGGAAATCACTGCCAACTCTTACAAGTCTCTCAGGGTTGGAGAAATAAGGCTTGATAATGCCCAAAGAATCCTTGAAATAAAGGAGAAGAAACTGTAAGAGGTCTCGGCCAACTTAAGCAAAGCAGAAAGTGAGAAATCTAGCTTGGAAGCCCAACTGAAGACTACTAAAAGAAAAGCTGAGGACCAAAGGCTGCAGCTTAGGCACACAGATGAAAATTTTGCTGCAGCAAAAAAGCTTATCGAAGGCCTTAAGCAGGATTTGAAAAAATCCGAGGAGGCTAAGCAGGAAGCCATCAAGGCAAAAGAAGAGGCTATTACTAAGGCACAAAAGGCTAAGGAGGCAGCTGACCAGGCTGAACAAAGTGGTTATGAGGTGAGGGTGGCAGAAACCATTGAAATTTTTAAAGCTCAGGTGCCAGAGGTATGTAGGGACTACTGCCTCCAAGTGTGGAAGGAAGCATTATCCCAAGATGGGGCTGACGCTTCCTTCTAGAAGTGTTCGCGGTGCGCTGCAGTGCGGTTTTGGGCCATTTTTAGCACCGCACTTTGCAGTGCGGTTTATCTAAAATTATAACTGCACCGCATCTTATTTTTGCGGTCACATGTGTGGTGCAGTGTGGTGCAGTGCGATTTAAAGTTTAGCCAAAACCATAACCGCACTGCACCTCATTTTTGCGGTCACATATGTGGTGCGGTGTATAAGATGAGGTTTGAATGATTTGAAGTTGGTATATTTTTCAAATTTTGGGCTTTTTCTACCCAACCCAAAACTAATTTTTCCCATTGTTTTGGTCCAAGTTTTAAACTATTAAGCTAGTTTTTCTTTATTTTAGGCTGACTTTCCTAATCAACAATTGCTAGGATTATCAAGCCATTTTTTTAACTAGGGCTATTAAACTATTAATAATATATTTAATATTAAAAATAATTAAATATATTAATATATATATATATATATAGATGGTGCAGTGCGGTGCGGTTTATGCGGTTTTCTTATTATAAAACCGCAAACTGCACTGCACCATACGGTGCGGTGCAGTGCAGTGCGGTATAAATTACTTGCAGTGCGGTATAAATTACTTACGGTGCGGTGCAATTATACCATTTTGCGGGTGGTTTTGGTGTAGTTTTTGCGGTTTGTACAGTTTATGCGGTTTGGTGAACACCCCTACTCCCTCCCTTCTTTAGAAGGCAGAAAATGCCTATATACCCCCAGCCATCCGAGTCTCCACTTCCGTTCATGCCAAAGATGATGCTAGTCCCTCCGAAGCAGGGGTGTAACCAGGTGAAGCTGCCGTGGACCCTGCCTCTCTTGAGCATCCACCCTCAACACAAGCTGGGTCAACTGAAGGAGAAGCGCATAAGGATATACAACTTCCTGACGAACCCCGGGAGTTACCTCAAGACCAACAGGCTAATGGCACTCTCGAGATTGTCTTGGTGACCTTGCCCATTGTCTCCAAGGAAGGTCCCAAAGGCAAAGAGATAGTTGAGGGGTCCTCGGCTCCAATCATAGCTCTTGCTGATCCTAAGGACCAACCAAAGACAAAGCACTGATCGGCCCCCTTTTTTTTTTTTTTAAGTTTCCTTTTCATTTTAGTTTCCTTTCAATGTAATCCAACAATTTAGTTATAGATGTACTTGCAAAGATTTTTAATTAATGAAAAGAACCAGCTACTTGCATCTCAGTTTTGATTTATACATGCTATTAGCATGTCATTCTACTTATTATTTGTGCAACATGATAAAATAACAGCTTATATCCCTTATATCTATTGATAATTTCAAATAGATAATTAAGTAAGGACAATAGAATTTATAAGACTTCTATACTTGCAAATGCTTTAAGTGATGCTCGTGAATTTCCATTCAATTCTTGCAATGAGTAATCCCATTAGGTCGTAAGGTAAACAGCACATAAACCAACTCAGCTAAGACGCATTCATAAGTAAGTAACATACTAATGCACGAAAGATATTAGGATAAGAAATGTTTAGTTCTCAGAAATGAATTATGTGCGAATCAAGAGTAATTTAGACTTTATACCCAATAACCAGCAAAAAATGAAACTATATAAAGCATACAGTCTGAGGAATATTTTAAAGCTAACTATCGGCCTGGTGTCAGGTAAGATGTCAATCTCCACAAAGTATATGGTTCGAGGGACCCCCATAACCAAGTTTCTGCTTGATACTTAGTAGAAACGAATTGAGATGTTAATTTCTCTGAAATAGATGATCCGAGGACTAGGCATAACAATGATCATGTTTAACATTTAATAAAGATATCAATTTCCACAAAGCATATGGTTCGAGGAGCCAACATAACCAAGTTTCTATTTGATACTTAGTAGAAACAAATAGAGATGTTAATTTTTCCAAAGTAGATGATCTGAGGACCAGGCATAACAATGGTTCTGTTTAACATTTAATAAAGATATCAATTTCCACAAGGCATATGGTCCGAGGAGCCAACATAACCAAGTTTCTGTTTGATACTTAGTAGAAACGAATTGAGAAGCTAATTTCTCCAAAGTAGATGATCCGAGGACCAAGCATAACAATGGTTCTGTTTAACATTTAATAAAGATATCAATTTTCACAAGGCATATGGTCCGAGGAGTTAACATAACCAAGTTTCTGTTTGATACTTAGTAGAAACGAATTGAGATGTTAATTTCCCCAAAGTAGATGATCTGAGGACCAGGAATAACAATGGTTCTATTTAACATTTAATAAAGATATCAATTTCTACAAGGCATATGGTTCGAGGAGCAACATAACGAAGTTTCTAAGCGAATTGAGAAGTTAATTTCCCCAAAGTAGATGATTCGAGGACCAGGCATAACAATGGTTATGTTTAACATTTAATAAAGATATCAATTTCCACAAGACATATGGTTCGAGGAGCCAACATAACCAAGTTTCTGTTTGATACTTCAAATTTAAATATGACATTCTATATATCGTAATAACAATGGAACAAAAGCGGCAAAAGAGCCTTTCATTAATAATAGTATCTTCGCAAATTGCTTACATTCCAAGGATGCTTTACAATTTTTTCGTCTAGATCTACAAGATAATAACCCCATATACTAGCTACTGAAGTAATGCGATAAGGTCCTTCCTAGTTAGGTCCTAATTTTCCCCATGCTGGATTCTTGGCAGTACCCAGGACCTTCCTTAATACCAAATCTCTGGGAGCAAGTGGCCTTGACTTCACGTGAGAATCGTATCCCTGTTTCAGTTTTTGCTGATAACAAGCCAACTGGATCATAGCATTCTCTCTCCATTCTTCGATCAGATCTAGGCTCCTTTCTAGTAATCTGTCATTATTGCCAGGAGTGAAGGAAATTGTTCTCAACATTGGAAATCCGGTTTCCAAAGGGATCACAGCCTCAGCACCATAAGTCATCGAGAAGGGCGTCTTCTTCGTGGATCTTCATGGCATGGTTCGATACATCCACAAAACGTGAGGCAATTCCTCCACCCATCTGCCTTTGGCATCATCCAGCCTTTTCTTGAGCCCACTAACAATAACTTTGTTGACTGCCTCGACCTACCCGTTTCCTTGAGGATAAGCTAGAGTACAATACCTATTAGTTATGTCGAGGTCACAGCAATATCGTCTAAAAGCTTTACTATCAAATTGCAAATTGTTGTCCGAGATAAGAGTATGAGGGACTCCAAACCGAGTGACGATATTCTTCCAAACAAACTTCTTTGCTTCAACATCTCTAATATTAGATAGGGGTTCAACTTCCACCAACTTGGTGAAATAATCTGTGCCCACAATCAACCACCTCCTATTCCCCGATGCCTTTGGGAAGGGTCCCACAATGTCTAAACCCTATTATGCAAAAGGCCAAGGACTTGTCAGAGGATTAAGCACACCTCAAGGCTGATGAATTTTGGGTGCAAAACTTTGACATTAGTCACACTTCTTCGCATAGTCCTGAGCTTCCTGTTGCATATTAGGCCACCAATATCCTTGCGTAAGAGCTCTGTGAACAAAAGATCTCCCTCCTGTATGACTTCCGCAAATTCCCTCATGCAATTCTTCCAAAAGTAACTCCATTGCGTCAGGGTGTATACACAGCAAGTACGGCCCTGAAAAAGAACATTTGTACAATTTCTGGTCCTCGGATAACCAAAATCGAGGTGCCTTCCTACGCACCTTATCTGCCTCAGCGTTTTCCCTTGGTAAGACATCGTTCTTAAGAAAAGACACTATAGGGTCCATCCAGCTGGATCCTACCCTGATTTGGTGAATTCGAATGGTATTTCCATTGATTCTAGTAGGCTCATACAGGTCTTCAACAAGGATTACCCGAGGCAAACCTTGTGTCGAGGACGTGGCGAGAGTGGCCAAAGAATCAGCATGTGTATTACTACTCCTAGGAACATGTAATAGAGTAAAGGATTCGAATTTGGATTGTAAATACCTGATTTATGTTAGGTATTCCTGCATTCTCGGATCTCTAGCTTCCACCTTTCCTTCTACTTAGCCTACGATTAATTGCGAGTCCGAGAACATTTGCATCACCTTTCCACCCATTTTTTGAACCATATCCATTCCTTTTACCAGAGCCTTATACTCGGCTTCATTATTGGTAGCCGAAAATCCTAATCTCAAGGACTTTTCTAGTATAAGTCCCTATGGTGTTATCATTACTAAACCTCACACCAGATCCCCTTTGATTTGCGACCCCATCAACATAAACCTTCCACACTAAAGGTTCCTTACACGTGATCACGCCAACTAATTTTTCATCTATGTCTATACTCTTAACATTATTTTCTATTAAGGGTTCAGCAAACTCTGCGACTAAATCAGCTAACACTTGGCCTTTCATCGAGGTGCGAGGCATATATTTGACGTCAATAGCGCCCAGAATGGTGCCCCATTTAGCAACCCTACTTGTGTAATCAGCGCTCCGAAGCACAGCTTTGAGAGGAAGTTGAGTAAAGACCACCACTATATGAGATTAAAAATAATGGGGGAGCTTACGTGTAGCGTGCACCATGGCCAGAATTGCCTTTTCTAATGGCGAATAACGCACCTCGGCCTCATGTAAGGACTTACTCACATAATAAACTAGTTTTTGTATGCTTCCGTCGACCCGTGTCAGCACCAAACTAACGGCATGGATGGCCACTGCAATGTACGCAAATAGGACTTCATCAGCTTCTGGCCGAGACATGATGGGTGGGCGTGAAAGATACTTCTTAAGTTGCTGAAATACAGTAACACACTCCTCGGTCTATTCAAAGCCTTTCCATTTATTCAACAATTGGAAAAAAGGCTTGCACCTATTCGCAGACCGAGAGATAAATCTATCGAGGGCCGCAGTCATTCCGATCAACCTTTGCACTTCTTTTGGCTTTCGAGGTGGCTGTAAGCTGTTGATTGCCTTGACTTGAGCGGGATTGACTTCAATTCCCCTATGCGTTACCATATAGCCTAAAAACTTGCTAGACCCTACTCCAAATGAACATTTGGAAGCATTAAGATGTAACTTGTGCTTTCTCAGCGTTTGAAAGATGTCATCCAAGTTTAATATATGCGCAGAAACCTTTTTACTCTTTACCACCATGTCATCCACGTACACCTCAATTTTTTTCCCAATTGTGGTTCAAACATCCTCGTCATCATTCTCTAATAGGTAGCCCCTACATTCTTTAGGCCAAAAAGCCCCACTTTGTAGTGATAATTCCCTATAGGTGTGACAAAAGCTGTCTTCTCCTGATCCTCCAAAGCCAAGGGTATTTGATGATAACCCTAAAAAGCGTCTAGAAAGCTCATCCGAGGGTGTCCAACGATATCATCCACCAGCTGATCTATGCGAGGCATTGGGAATGAGTCTTTGGGACAAGCCTTGTTCAAATCTGTGAAATCAACACACACTTTCCACTTCCCATTCTTCTTCTTCACTACCATAGTATGCGCCAACCATTATGGATAAAACACCTCCTTAATAGCACCTGCCTTTTTGAGCTTCAGTACCTCTTCCTTAACGGCATCAGCATACTCCCTAGACGAGGGCCGAGGTGGTTGCCTCTTCAACATTATTGTCGGACTGACATTCAAGTGGTGGCAAATGAACTTTGGGTCAACCCCTGGAGCTTCATAAGCACTCCACGCAAATACATCAATGTTCTGTTTCAAAAACGTGACCAACTCTTCCTTCTCTTGTAGCGACAACTGACCTCCCACCTGAAAGAACTTCTCCACGTCATCGCCAATAAGTATCTTCTCCAGCTCTTCACACACAGGCTCCTCGACCTCGGCCACCTTTGGCTTGGCCGAAGACGTTAACTGCTACAAACTTCTCCTGGCCATGGCCTGCGACTCTTGTCCGGCCTGATACGTAATTGCTGTCGTTATACATTGTCTTGCTATAGACTAGCTTCCAATGATTTCTTCAATCGATTCTCCACATGGAAACTTCACCTTAACATGCAGAGTTGAAGAGACGGCTCCTAATGCATGCAACCACGGCCTTGCCACAATAGCCGTGTAAGGAGAATAGGCATTTACTACAATGAAATCTACATCTACCACCACTGGTCCTGACTGCACAGGTAACCGAATTTGCCATTTCAGGATGATGACTTTTCCCTAAAAACTTATCAATGGCGAATCGTAAGCTGTAAGATCCTCAAGCTTCAAGTTGAGCCCCTTAAATAGATCCAGGTACATAATGTCAACCCCACTCCCTTGATCAACCATTACTCTTTTCACATCACAGCACCCTATCCTCAGCATGATAACCAATGCGTCGTCATATGGTTGGATGGTTCCAACTTTATCTTCCTCGAAAAAACCTAAAATGGGTGGAGGGTTTCCTTTGACCCTCTTCTGCTCGGAACTAAAGTCCTCGGCGAGAAGTCACAATACTGACATCACCCTAGTAGGGCAAGAACCAGTCTGACCAGGAGCAGCGAAAATAACGTTTATCGTGCCCAAAGGGGGCCTTAAATAATTGCTACCCTGATTCACCGAACCAGCTTGACTGCCTTGCCCATTAGGCCAATTCATAAACTATCTCAATTTTCCTTCTTTGACCAATTAATCCAAATAATTCCATAGGGTTCTATAATTTTTTGTGGTGTGACCCTTCTCCTGATGATAATTACAATGGAGATTCTGATTACGTTTCATAGCGTCCCCTGCTATCTTATAAGGCTACCTAAAGTATGGCTCATGACGAATCTTCTCCAATACCTGTTGCACAGGTTCGCAAAACACAGCATTCACTATTTGGGGGGGAGCTGAACCGGATTGTTCGGCAAAATCCCTTCAAAACCATTTGTTATTGTACCTTTCCGACCTGAAATCAATCCTCTCATGAGGGATAACCTTCATCTTCCCCTTACTTTGCTGCTGGTCTTCTTCAACCCGTTTATATTCATCAATACGAACCATAAGCCGACGTACACTCTTTACCGGCTTCTTGGTTAGAGATTTCCTCAAGTTATGCTCGATTGGAAGGCTGACCTTGAAAGTGTTAATTGCCACCTCATCAAAATCGCCGTCAATCTCATTAAACATCTCCCAGTATCTATCTGAATATGTTTTCAGAGTTTCTCCCTCTCTCATGGCCATAGACAATAACGAATCCAGGGGCCGAGGTACACTACTGCAAGAAACAAAACAAGACCCAAAAGCCATAGTGAGCTCCATGTAGGAATCAAGAATTTGTCTTTAAGCCATTAACCACCTCATTGCGACAAATCCCAAACTAGAGGGGAAAACTTTGCACATTAGAATTTCATTCTTTGAATAGACTGCCATTCACTGATTAAAATGACTCACGTACTCCACGGGGTCTGTTCGACCATTGTAAATGGTGAAGTTTGGTTCGGTGAAACTACGAGGAAGCTTGCCTTTCTCAATCTTCCGCGTAAAAGGTGATTTAGAAAGTTGTTGCAACGCCTTTCCTATAGCATCGCTACCCAAGCCCCTGGACGAGGACTTCTTGCTCATCCTATCATGAAGATTCTCCGTCGCATCTGAGAAAGATTCACTAGGAGGAGTCCTTGACCTGGGTCTATAACCGCTACTTTGGGAGTCATCAGAGGAAGGATCAGAAACAAAAGGTATTCGTTTCCGTTTCGTACGATACAACTTCCTCTTCAAATGGCCAATTTCCCTCTGCATGGTCTTAGCATCATATTTGCAGAGGATTCTGCTTCCGCTTCGTGAATGATTCCTAGTAGTGCGCCCTGTATGCACATTGCCCTCTCGATCTCCTATCTGCTCTAAATGTTGAAAATGATCTTCATGTTGGGAACCCAAAGATTTCGCATGGTGTGGACCCGAACTCTCCATCACATTACCTATCTTAGAACACAAGATTTCCCACAAACGGCGCCAATTGTAGGGACACAAGTTGCACTGAATCCCAGTAACTCAAAGGGAACTAGCCCAAAGGGACCAAAACAATGAATTTATAGAGAGTGGACTTTGAATCTAGGTCTGTAGATGTTAAGTAGCGTGAACTTCAAACCAGATCACAAGATACATGCATAAAGCACCTATGTAACTGAAAAGCCCTTTGTATATAAATGTCGAGGTCACTAACAGGGTAGTTCTTACAATTCTCTGATGTGTGTGTGTTTTCGCCCCCCTCTTTCTCTATCATTCGCCCTTTATAGTACCCCCCTCCTTCTCCTCTTTCTTCCACGTGTGGATCAGATGCTCCATTTAAATACTTGTCCCATCACCCTTTTTCCCAAAGTCCTTGGCAGCAATTGTAAGGCTAAATTCTAACACTCAGGCATCACTTCCCCATTAATGCAATCAGAGAAGTAGTTGCAGAGCCTTCAATGCGGTGGCAGCAGCTTTATCCTAGATATTTCATATCCCTTCTCCTTATCCTTTGCCTTCTTTTCCTTTGCCTTTGCACTCAAGATCTTCAGTAATAATGTCTTTGAGCTGCCAGATCACCCTCCTCCTCCTCGACCACTGGTAGCCGAGGACATTACCATCCTCGGACGTCATGTTTCATAATGTTTTAGCCAGACATGACCTCTTCCTACATCCTCGGATCAATTACACTGTTGGGTTTGAGTTTTCAACCTTACATGCATTCTTGGGTTGGCCCAACATGTATCCTGAGCCCATTGGCCCTACACACATAATTCCTTCCACAAATAAAAAATGTTGAATAGATTTCATAATCTAATTCATGAAATTGATCTAAATCAGACCAATAACTAAAATCTAAAAAACCTATTTGAAAGCACAAATTCACAAAACGAATCTCATTTACTTTGATAATGAATAAAATTAGAAATTCATGGAAAGAGATTACTTGCCCTGTGTTGAGCCGAAATATCAAAACCACACAAAATCATTTTTTAAAAAAAAAACTGGACCAAATTAGCCAGTTCAACCAATTGAATTGGGAATTGGACCTAGTATCGGTCCCCGTAAAACCAGCATAACGAATAAAAAACCTCGTGAAAACTGGTTAAGAACTAGGAAAAACTAGAAACTAGACCCTTTCTTAGTTCTTTGACCATTCTGATTTTCAAAACCATGCACAAATACCCCTTTATCATATGAACAAACAAACGCAAGTAATTCCACGCTCATCAATTGGTGAGCCAAAAGACCAAATAGCCACTCACACTCCGTAGGCCATATATCATATGAAAATATCAAGCTCAGCTCGACTCGAAAAATAACTAACTTGTTTAAGTTCAAGGATTATAAAAGTTTATCTCTAGATTTATATAATATTAAATTATTATTTGTATCTTATTGATTATATAAACCATCTTTCATAATAAAAATACATAAAATTGAGAAAATGCAATGTAAAACATTTATGTCATGAGTTAAATAAAAATAATAGGTTAATCAAAAAGCCAGTGAATAAGTCGTCATTTCTTGGCAAGAAAATAAGTCAAGATTGAACATAAAATCAGCTCGGCTGGTTCGCCACCAAACAAAACCAATCCTCAAAACTTTCTTGATCCCTCACTATGAGAGAGAGAGAGAGAGAGAGAGGAGAGAGAAGAAGATGAAGAAGAAGATGGCAGAGCCAGAGCATCAGAGGTTATGCTCAATTCCAGAATTACCAGAAGAGTGCATCAAGGAAATAATATCGTAGTTGAATCCTAAAGAATGGTGCAATGGGTGTGCAGTTTCGCAAAAAATTCATGAGGCTTTTGGGTCCGACGAAAACTGGGTTAGATTTTTGCCTCCTGATTGGTTGGCAATTCTTTCCGGATCATCAGCTCACTTGCATTTCACTTCTTTGAAATAGCTCTACCTCCATCTCTCCGATAACCCCATTTTAATTGATGGCGATACAAAGGTACCTTCCTTGTTTTCCTTTTCTACAATACAAGGCATACAATCTTCAAATACGGGTTCAATTTGTGAGTTTGGGTTCAAATTTCAAAACCCTTTTGAGCTTTCAATATCTTTTTTTTCAATTTTGTGTCAGACTCTGGTTCCTGTTCACAAACTTTATTGTACGATGCTACGTTTTCTGCTAACGTGCGATAAGACTTTTTTTTGGATTTAGTATCATAATTTTTCATTCATCTTAACTTGAGACGTTTTTCTCTTTTATTCAATTAAATCACATTCATAGTGATTTTTATTTTGGACATAGAAAATACATTTATTAAAATGAAAAAAGAAATTAGTACAAACAAATGTGAAGAGAAAACAATTCGAACACCAACATAAATAAATCATGAAAAAGAAAAAGAAATGGTGTACCTTAAAAACCACATTATTTTTTAATAAAAAAAAATGTGATTGAAATTTAGAAGAGAGAGAGAGAGAGAGAGAGAGAGAGAGAGAGAGAGAGAGAGAGAGAGAGAGAGAGAGAGAGAGACGTTAAGTCTTGATTAAGGGGAAAAAATGAGAAGAAAAAAAAAAGTGAAAACGTTAAGTCTTGATTAAGGGGAAAAAATGAGAAGGAAAAAAAAAAAGTGAAAACGCTAGGCTTAGTAGTTAGTAGTCCTATATTATAGCAAAAAAAAAAAAAAAAAAACCTTTGTATTTATCTTTTATATATAATTTTTATTTTGAGAATCTAATATATAAGTGGATAAAGCAATTTGAAAATCAATAGGAGAGTGACCCTATTTTATAGGAAATGTTTCAGTGGGAGTTAGAATTGTATTTTTATCAGATTATTCTTTAGTTTTGTCTGTACTTAAACATAAAGGTGTAGGAACATTTTTGAACAAAAAAATGAGAATCCCAAATAGGAAAAACCCCTTAATAAGCTGAGCAGCTAGAATAAAAAAAAAACTTGCTTATGTTATTTTGTTTATTAAATAAGTCAAACTAAAACATAATAACCTATTCGTAAACAAGCTCGTGAACGTGAATATGAAAGCTCGAATTAACGGTATATTATATGTTTATATCGTATACTTGTTTAAAAATATATTTATATAAACTTGAAATTAGGTTGTATAACTTTGTAAATTGGTTTATATAATATAAAATTCTTAATTATAGTTTAAAGTAAATGTCACTAACTATCCCTGTGGTTTGGGTTAATACCATTCAAGTCCAAATTATTTCAAAACGGGTCATTTCAATCCCTAAGTCCAAACGGCCTACAAGGCTATTAACTTAGACCTCAATTCCCTCTCTCTCTCTCTCACTCTCTCTCTCTCTCTCAAATTTTTTAAAATATATATATATATATATATCTATATATATATATGGACAAAACTTATGTATAGTGCCTTAGGTGTTGTTTTTTATGTTCCCTTCTTAAGATTATGCTATGCGGCTACTTAATTAAAAAATACACTTCTATCTCATGAGAAAAAATCCACATAGCAAAATCTTTAAAGGGAAACTTAAAGAAAAATATCTAAGTATTATACCTAAGTCTTGTGGACAAATACGTAAAATAAAACCCACTATTTAGGTACTCTTTTCTTTTACACCTAATTCTATTTGAGTACCACCTATTTATACCACTAACAAGTTATTGGGTTTTCCCAAATATCTTTGCTCTATCATTCCATTAATCACAAATATTTCATATCTCATTATGTAAATTGGATCATGATACAAACTATCACAAAAAGCCCCAAAACTCATATTTTATCCAATTTTATTATCATTATTTAGCTAAACCCAAAATCGGCCCTATGAACCCCATACACACATCATATTCTATTTACAACTCAAGAATACTTATGCTTGGCAATATTCGAAAAACCAATGATTCAAGTCCATGGCAAAACAATTTTATCAATGGAATTCAAATCCATGATCAAAGCTCATGATTTAAACTCATGGCAATATCCAAAGCCCAATTCTCATTGGTAACATCAAAGCCCAGTTCTTGCTAGCAATACTTAAAGCTCAATTCTCATTGGCACCATTAAAAGTTCAAGCTAACTACTTAGCATAATTCTATCAAAAGCCCAAGGTTCTTAATACTTGGCAAAATACTATATCATAATTATTCTACAATAATGAACAATACTTTAGATTCTTAAACCTATTACTATAATATTACAAGCTCATGGAATTTATGAATTATCTATTCTCAAAATCCATGGCAATCATCTTATAAAAAGCCCATGAAAAGTTATTAAGGTAAATTACAAATTACACCCCTGAAGTTTGGAGTTAACTGAATTTTACACCCCAAAGTTTCAAAAACTTGATTTTACACCTTGAAGTTTGGTTTCGTTAGCAATTTACTGCCCAAAGTTAAGTTCTGCTATTAAGTGACACATCATCATACTGATGTGTTTTATTTTTGCCAAATAAGCATCAAAACTATGTCGTTTCAGCCTAAAATTAAAACACTAGCATCTAACTTAAACGACACCATGAAGACTAAACTCTAAAATCCAAAACAGAACCCACGAACCAGCTCCTCTGCTCTGCAACTTCTACCGTGAGTCAGTTCGTTGAAGGACTCTCTTCAACTCGATGAGCCCCACGCGGCTAGACCTCCCCTAGCTCCGATTGCACTAGTGAACCCAGATAGACTGAACCCAATCCCCATGAACCCATCAACTCTTGTGAACCCAGGCAACAGCAGCGGCTCCAAGCGACCACGACAACGCCTTTAGGCGGCCTCGGTGGCGACGTCTAGACTTTCCCAGCTCTATGAGCTACTCTTCTCGTGTGTCTCTTTTCAGACTTGGCCTTTGTAAGTCTTAGATTTTTGGGGTTTTTGTAAAAAAAAATTGGGTGATTGATTTGTTGCTGGAACCAAACGGTCCTCATTCTCAAATCGACATGGAGCTTACATCGGTGTGGATTGTGAGATTATCTCCATTGAGTGAAACAGAAAACAAATCGGTGATAGTTTGTTGGGGTTCGGCAGTAGTGGCAACTCTGATCATGGCAAAGATTGACGTGGATTAATAGTGGGTTTTTCTCCAAATTTTTGTTTTGGGATCGTTGTTGTATGTGGGTTTTTGTTGTGGGTGCTGATTAAGTTTGTTTAGATCAGCAAGTGGCTAATGTGGTGGTTTTGTCGTAGGGGTTATGGTGTGTTGGTTGCTATGGATTTGTTGTGATTTTGATGGGGAGGCCAGTAGTGTAACAGTAATTTGGGTCTGTGTTGTGGGTGATTGTTACTAGGCAAAGGATTGGGTAAGTGATTGTTGTTGGGTAGAGGAGGTGGTTGTGGTTTAGGTGAGTGATTGTTCTGATTTGGTATTTTTAATTTTAGGCTGAAACGACATAGTTTTTATGCTTATTTGGCAAAAATAGAACTCATCAACATGATGATATGTCACTTAACAGCAGAACTTAACTATAGGGAGTGAATTGCTAACGGAACCAAACTTCAGGGAGTAAAATCAAGTTTTTGAAACTTTGAGGTGTAAAATCAAGTCAAGCCCAAACTTCAGGAGTGTAATTTGCAATTTACCCAAGTTATTATTAGACCCATGACATTTATTTATTTCATGTTATGAACTCATGTTCACTATCTGTATTACATCACAACATTCATAATATTTATTACCGAAACTCATGGTAATTATTCATCATACATATCCATTATGATTATCTATAGAGAAACTCATGGGAACATCACATTATTCCATTATAGTGGTTGTTAAATATTATTCTCAAGAAAAATATTATTGGAGGTCACTATTTAAAAAGCCCCAAAGAAAATATTATTTACAAAGTAATCCATAGTAAAAATTATGAGAAACTAAAAGTTGTTATTTAAAGCCCATGGAAATTAATACCCAAAAATCTATCATAAATATTTATTAAAGCTCATGGATTCATTTTATTTCTACTAACAATTAAAGCCCATGAGGAGTAAAAAAACCCATGGCAAAGCATGTCTTTAATGCCCGTTTTGTAAGACCAAGAATCTCATGGAGTAGGGAACAAGCCCAAGGAAAGAAAGGGTCATGTGGCCCAACTAAAAGTGCTGAAATGGAGCAAAGTTCCAGCCCAAAAAGTCCCCAGCAAGAGGCTTGAAAGGCGCAACCAGCCCTTGTTCATCCCTAACCAAAAAACAACTAGAGACTACAATAAGAGAACCAAGTCCTTAAGGATGAACTAGGAGTTGTCCCATCAGTTTTTGTCACTCTCTACCTGACGTGAACAGTACTCGAGGCTTGTAACATCAGCTGCAACCTAAAGGATGATGGGACTCCATCACCTTCCTCAAGACTGCAGCTCCAGCAAAAGGGGAGCTGAAACCAAATTATCCAAGCACCTGCAAATTGATGCTATAAATGTTAAAAAATGTTCAAGACATGATTCATGTCTCAAGCCCATGAATCCTAAAGGGGAAAAATTGGGAACATGTGATTTAGAGGGCATAAAGGGACCTCCAGCAGAACCCCCTGAAGTAGGCTTAGAACTTGACACCTGGCTTAGGGTGTTGAATCTTACTTCTTGGGGGTCTAAATCTCAGTTGCAACTTTAGGATTCTCTCATGATACATGCCCCAATCACATTGATTCAGCTCAACCCTAGAAATCATGGTATTAAATGCAAAGCACTCTAAAATCCCATCATTACCCAAAGAAGCAAGGCAGCCCCTAAAGCAAATCTCCTACTTTTGACCAAAAATCCCAAGAAGATTAACCTTGATTCACTACCTCTGATTAGTGATTCACTACCTCTGATTAGTTACACGTTTTTGGATTCTTGTTAATTAATGCTTCTCTAAAGCTCCATTATAAAAACATAAGCACCTTAGCCCAAAACAGAGACAGCTACCCCCCTTTAAGGGTTTGGATTCATTTGCCATTTTTGCTGGTGGTTCAGCTCTCCTTAAGCTCACCACTCATCATCTTTAGCCTACACTCATCTAATCTCAGACATTCTTCTCCCCCCCTACACAACCACAGCTCATAAATGTCTTTCAACTAGTCACAAACAGCCCATTACACACCAAAAGCTTCAATCTCAGTAATAATCTTACCCCACTCACTCAAAACGGCCCACATTCATCTCGTTCATGCCTTATAAACACACGCTCACCAAAATCTTAGTTTAATACTTGTTGCACTGAGCTGGGATCTCTCTCTCCCTTCATTCCATCTTATTTTTCCTCTTTTATTTGTAATATAAAGCCTTTAATCCTTGTATATTATTGTTATGATGAATGCCATAATGTTTTGCATACTATGGAAGTTTTCCCTTATGTTGACTTAATAATAATAAGGAAAACATATGATTTTTACCATGTAAACACAATTATTATTCTGAAATTACCCTACCGCTGAAGATAATACCGTACCGCTAAAGGACTGATTTGGAAAATAATGCTATAAAAGGACTAATAATATAATGAACTAACAACAATAACATGTTTGTTATGCTTTGTTGTTGTCTTCTTGTTAGGGTGCAGCTTTCATCTTTTGCTTGGGCAGACTTACACAACACCGAAAGCCTTTGGGCTTTATTTCAAGGGCCCATTGTCGAGTTTCGACTTGGCTACTCCATATTCTATTTGGGAACATCAAAATTTTCCCCTCAACACCCACTAACCCCATTACACCACTTTCAATTTTCAAATACACATTCAAATTTCAAATCCATAAATAAATAAATAAATTTGTTTACATCATAATCCATTCTAATTCAATGTCGGTGTTCTATTTAAATTCCAATCTTAGGCCTTGGCCTACTGCTTATTTGAAAGCAAAGTTCTTATCCATATCCTTATTTCAATCTTTTATCTATATTTGTATATAAAAATAGATTCCTACAATCCAACACACACATGTTGATTGCCTTTTTTTTATACAAGATAGAAAAATTACTCTAATCTAATCTAAGTGCATATGTGTGAAAGTTCAAATACTAAGCCTTAGCCTCCTACTTATTTAAAAGAAAAGTTCTTATCCTTATCCTTATCTCAATATTTTCTCTATATCTCTATATAAAAATAGATTCCTACATTCCAACACACACATGTTGATCTCTTTTTTTTTTTTTTTTTAATACAAGATAAAAAATTTACTCTAGCTTAATCTAAGTGTGCATGTATATGAAACTCCCTCTTGGAGATTTGAACCTCGACCATTGGGCCCACACCCCATAAATACTTATACTTATAAAGTGACCACCACACCAAAGGTGCACGGTGGTATGTTGATCGCCTTTTAATTGATTTTAATCCCTCATCTAAACAAAAAAGATGAATTTTTTTTTTTAAACTCAAAAAGAAACACAAGTTAAAAAAAAAAAAAAAAAAAAAAAGCTTCCTAACTTTTTTTCGCTTTCGCCTATTTTATTTGAATTCAAATTTTGTACTCCCCCATCAGATCCCAAAAAAAAAAAAAAAAATAGCTATCAACTAATACGAGTTTTAAAGTCCTTACTCTATTTGTATATATTTCACATTTCAGTTTTTACTTTCTTTGCTCAAAAACTTTGATTTACTTAATTTCTTTTTTCAATTCATCACCATCTCTTCATTGAGAAAGGTACATTTCCTTTGATATTTCTTTTAATTATTAATTTGTATTTTTCATTGCATTTTCCTTTTCTTTGAACTAATTTCATATTTGATTTAATCTCCTATTATCTATTTCTTTCTCATAACATTTGTCTCTCTTTTCTAGGTTTTTCCCACAACTCCATTGATTTCCTCTAATTTTATCGTACTATACACCATCTCCTCTTTGAGAAAGGTTTTTTTTTTTTTTTTATTATTCATTTTTTAAGCATTCATCACTTTCCTAGAATTTCGGTCAAAATTTTTGTCTTTTAAAAGAAAATAGAAGATCCTCTAAGCACGACTAGTGTGTGTAGATATATGAAGAGCTAGAACTTTTCTTAACAAACAAACAAGGGAAAAAAATGCTAGAACCAACAATCAGAACTCATAGGAAAATACAACAAATCAAGTTCATTTAAAAATTTAAACCCTTTATCAAAAATATATATATTTAAACCCAAATCACAGAACCAGCAATCAAGAACCATTCTCAACTCAAAATCCTAATCCAAAATCAAACCCAATCAATCAAAACCTCCTCTTAGCCAAAACCCTACAAAATATCTTCTTAAATTCATGGACCTCAACAAGATAAAACATTTGCTCCTTTCTTATAACCATCTGCTGGCAACCACCTCACAGCAAATCCACCACCATCGATCCAAACCAAAATCCACAAACCTCCACCGCCAACCCACAAAACCCAAACCCTTCAACACCAATCCACACCAAAACCCATGAACCACCACTAACCCATACCTCAACACCACTGTAAAGGCCACAAGAAAGAAACCCTAACCCTCTAACACCGATTCACATCAAAAACCCACAAACCACCGCTAGCCCAGTCCTATACCACAGCGCCGCTGCAAATACCACGAGAGAAAGAAGGGAGGGACTCTAATGCCAATCCACACCAAAACTCCTGAACCATAGCTTACCCACACCACAACGCAATTGCAAAGATCATGAGAGATAGAAGAGAAGGATGAGAGAGGAAAGAAAGGTCTGAGAGTGAGAGAAAGATGAAAGGGTCAGAGAGAGAAGACAAGTTTCAGAGTAAGAGAGAGAAATAAAAATAAATAACAACGTTACAAGCTGTTTGAGTGTTGGTACTGAAATGGTCAATTTTGAATGTTGTGGACCTAGTTGGTATTAGCCCAAACGTAAGAGTATGTTAGCAAAATCTATCCTGTAGTTTATTCATAATATAAACAATCCATTAGTAGAAAAATTTTGTAGATTTGTGAAGGGGTAAAACAATTTAGTTATGGCTTTGCTATATATAGAAAAAGAATAAGTTAATTAAATAGCTTGAGCTTGCTTGATAAGTAAATGAACCAAGCTTGAACTGTTGAACATGTAATCTTGTTTAATGATAAGCTTTAGCTTGGCTTGTGTTCGAAATAAAATTAAATGAATAAGCTTGAACTTTCAATACTCAGCTGGAACTAGCTTGTTTGCATCCCTAAAGTTTTATGCCTGTGGAAGGAACAAGATTGGGTGGGTTTCTCTCACTATGGACTCTTGAAATTGTGTTTGGTTTGAATTAATTATGTATGATCATGCATGGAGTTAGTTATAGCGTCATTAGCAAATAGAAGAATAGAATCAAAAAACACACACAAAAAAAGAAAAAAGAAAAAAAGGAGTTGTTATCCCTGAGATAAAATTATGAATGATTTTGTTGAATGTATGCTTGTGGCCAATGAAAGTTGCACCATGCTAAATATAACCATATCTGTGCTCGTCTTCATTCTTTCTTTCTTTCCATTAGAGCTTTTTCTTGGACAAATTGAGTGGTAAGAAATGTTACCTTCTCTCTGCAAGGAGCCAATGCATTATATGGGGTAATCCTCCTCTGTATTGGAGTTGGGTTTCTAAACCTCAATCCATGTTTCTCCCTAAATCCAAGTTTGTCCCTACTCTACTTTGCACTGTTTTTCTTTTCTTTTTCTTTTCTTTTTTTTTTCTTTCTTTTTTTTTTTTTTTTTTTTTTAAAGTATGCCTTTCATTTAGTTCTTAATTATGTACATGTGAAAATCAACATGTTGGGTTTAATAAATAGGTCATGTTAGGGTTGAGGAATCTTGACCTATTTAATAAACATGTCAGGTTTGTGTTGACTCATATAATCGGATACTCATAAGTCGACACAACACAAATACGACATGCAAACACGAATGGTCACCTCTAATTACATACTATTATAGATATTTCCCAGCTATGGAGATTTAAATTATATTTTATTAAAAAGAAACCCTTTTTTTAAGGTTTAAAAGTACAATTCCTTTCACTCCACAAAAAAAAGTACAATCCCTAATATGCCCTTAAATGAAGTTTTTATGCATCTAAAGGCAGTATGATACACATCATACATGCCATGTAATAGAAAAGGGAAAAGGCTTTGAATTTTTTTTTTTTTTTTCCTGATGATTTCAACATCTTAAATAATTTCTTTTTATTTTATTCATAGTACTTAAATTGTTTCTAACAGACATTTACTTAAAAAATAAATGGCTCCTTATAGAGAATTAATATGAAAAAAAATATGGAACTAACTTTATTGTATGACTAGCTATACTCTTTTTTTAAGCTACTAAAGCCAAATGAATATTTGAAATTAAATAACTATAAAAAGTAGAAAAAACTAAGCAAAATTTGAAACTTCAATTATACCTAAAAGAGTTGGTAAAATTTTTACATAAATAAATAAGCTAAATTAAAGGAAAAAATTAATACAAATATTTTATACTTGCAGTTATTAGAAATAAATTAAAAATTTTTGAAAACACAATTGGAATGAGTCAGATAAAAACCAAATAAATCAAAAAGTTTTGAAAACACAACTGGAATAAGTTGGAATAGGGCTGTCCATGGGTCGAGTAGGGTCGGGTTTTGGCTCAACCTGAATCCGACCTGACTTGGTCAAGTGGAGCAAACATCAACCCGCCGCCAACCAAGAGATTGGTCAGGTCGGCGGATCAGACCTTCAACGGGTAGCAAGTGGGTCAATCGGAGTTAGAGTTTTAAGAAAACGGCAGGAAACAATGAGAAACGGTGTGATTTCACCAGATCCAGCAAAACTCTCAATGGATTCTATGAGATTTCGCTAGATCTAGTCGAAATCTCAATAGACCTACCTAATATTTTGTCAAATCTAGGTTTTATCTCCAGGATTTGGGAATTCCTTGCCAGAACCTAGGTTTTTTCATTGAAATCTAGGTATTTTTGGCCGAAATTTGGAAATTTTCCACTGGAAATTCTTAGTCCATCAGTCAATACGAGTTTTTTTGGGTTTTAGGGGAGGGTTACCGAAATTGACCCACTAGAGTCTGTTTCTGGTGGTAAAGGCCCACCTCCGACCTCCATAGTAGTCAGGTCGGCCCGCGTTGAATCAAGTTTAGTCAATTTCTTAGGTGAGTTGGGTCTTCGGATGGGTTTAGACAGCCCTAAGTTGGATAAAAACCAAATAAATCATACTATATAGAATTACCAAAATAAATTATAGATGCTTCAATCTTATTAAAAGCTTCCAACACCTTCTTTCAAAAAAAAAAAAAAAAATCATGTATTAAATGTAAGGTTGTCCAACTTAGGCTCGCCAATAGTTTTGTAACTAAACTAGTTGACATCTCATTGGACTTTTCAGAAAGACATCCAAGATTTTAAATCCCTCCACCTCTAGCTATCAAATTATAAAAAATATAAAATAAAAGCTTAGTCTGCAGTCAATGGTGAGTGCACTCAAATTGATTAATATCAATTCAAGTGGTGGTTTTCCCCCTTTGAAGAATGTAACATTTTTTGGTCATGTTAAGCAAAGTGGAAATATTGTTAATCACACCACAACAACAAAGGCTAGAGATGTTGAAAACCTTCAAGTCTAGCTTGAAGATGTTCCTCATAAGGTTTTACCTTTTGTAATTCCTAATGCTTCTTTGCTTTATTTCAATAAAACAATTTCGTCTTGATTCTAAAAAACGGGTCTGTTTAGTAGAGGAGTTTTAGTAATGTTGTTTGGGTGTTTTTAATATACGTGTGGGTGAAAATGTGTGTAATGTTGATTAAAATATGAAAATATATATTAGAACTAAGCAACCAAACATGGCCGAAATCACTATGACCAACCGACCATTCCTTGTTGTGGTCCATCCCTATACACCATGTCCCCATTTTTCACGTTTCAGATTTTGCTAAATCCATAAAAGCTCTCACTAAATTTGAAAGGTATTCACCAAATGTTTAGGTTTATAAGACTTGATAGAGTTGGCCCAATTGGGCCAAGTCACATATTTGTGGGCAATACGACCAAATCTAACCTATGAACATCCCCACATTAAAATAAAGGAAAATGTTCAGATTATAAATTTTTTTACAAACTATTAATGTGGTAAGTTGTTATTGGTAAGTAAAAATAGTGATATTAGTAGTAAACCCAACTGAAAGCTAGTAAAATTTGACTGCAACATTTTTTTTTAATAAATTGTAATACTTATTAGAACACACATGAAAATAGTAGTACTAATGTTTTAAACCAAGTTTATAATACATTATAGAGTAAATTGCAATACATTCTTCAAGCTTGGAATTGCTTGAATTTTACATTCTAAAGTTTGAAAATTTTGATTTTACACCTCAAATTTTGATTTAGTTAACAAAAAAACACACTCTCAGCTCATTTTGGGTGTTAAGTGACAAGTCATTTCGCTGACGTGTTTTAGTCAAGTCAGCCCTTAAACATAGACAATAGCTATCGTTTCGCACGAATTTCAATATTCTTACGATACGGTTTTGCAGCTATTCCCAAACTCAAAACCCCACGAATAAGCTCAATACCAAATCGCAGAGTAGAGACCTATCGTGAACCCATCCCCTCAAAACCATCTGCTTAGCAATTGACAAATTGTTTGTTTTAGTTATTGTTAAAATAGTTGAACTATGCAATAAACTACTTTTCGTCAAACTATGCAGTTTTCTCATGATGTAAAAAAGAGTTAGCGAAAAGGTTATTTTTGTTTCCCAATTTTTTAAGGGGCATTAGATGCATGTGGGGATCCCATTATGTTTGACGAAGCATTGAGAAAATTTCATTGTGTTTTAGTCAGCATTTGAAGTCTACTTTTCTTACATCTGTATATACTATCATTTCTATATAGAGAACCACTCGTTAGTTGTTGCACGACTTCTCAACTTCCAAGATAGGGGTTGAATGCTCTAGAGTGGATTTAGTATGAAATCGCTAGTGGTTTTATGAGATCTCCTATCAAGTTATGGGGTTCGTGGGTTAGGGATTTAGGAATAGGATCAATTTGGGTGAAAGGGTGTTGTGGGTTTTGATTTATGAGTTGTGTTTTCCATTTGGGTGAAATGGTGTCTTAAAAAATCTAGAATTTGCGTTTTGATTTTTGGACAAAACAGCCATGTTTGGAGATGCCAACTATTCTCTATGGTTTAAGTGAAATAACAATACGTAAAAAAAAAAAAAAAAAAAAAAAAAAAAAAAAAAAAAAAGAAGAAGTGAAATAACAGTAGTTTAATGGCTGATTCGGCAAAAAACTAAATACAGTACAAGTCAATAGGATGACATGTCACTTAACGGATCCATATCCCATGTAATACCTAGGGTATTGCATGGAGGTGCAATACCTATATTCTCAACCATAAATTTAGAATGCATTTGGATCCGGATTATCTGCATCTATGCGTCTGCATTTTCTCCTTTCTTTTTTTCTTTTTTTTTTTTTCGTTTCTGCTGCAGGGGATAAAACGCGCAGTGTGCGCACTATGCAGTCACTGTACGTGTAATGTACACTCACTGTTCATGTACTTTTTTAACAATTTTTTATTAAAAGTAGTCCTGTAATACTATTCATACATTTAAAAATTATTTTGCTACAATATTTTTATTTTTCAGCAATAAATTCTATCCAAACGGATCCTTAATCTAATGGCTTAAGCCTTGACACCTCACGAATTCACACTGGCAATCCATGTGCCCACTTTTCTTTTCATTTTAGCATCACCTTTCAGTAAAACACTCTCTCCTCTCTCTTTCTTTCCCACTTCAACCGATTTCTCTCTCGCCTCCACCACTCTCTCAACCTCCAGGCTTCCCTCAACCTCATCGTCACAGCTGCCAGCATACACAACTCAGACCCATCAGCAAAATCGAAGCCAAAACATCAACTCACCATTTGGGTAACCTCTTTTCTTGGATTCCCCATGCCTCTTAGAGCGCTTTTTGAGACCCTAATCAGAGAGCAAGGTTGGGGTTTGGAGAGAATCGGGTGTAGAGAAGTTGATGATGCTCTCTCTTCACGGCACAGCCACTAGCTCGGATCTTCGGTTCCTATGATACTAGCCTTTTTGTCATTGGAAATCCCTAAAATCACCGCTTCCTACATCGGACTTCGCATGGAGGTGAGTTCTCTTTTTTTTTTTGATAGGTGAGTTCTCTCTTTTTGGGATTTCTATTAATTGTGTGATTTAATTTATATTACCAAAGACTCTTTTTAGTGGTATGGATTTAGAACACAATCAACACACTAATATTGAATTTTTTTTCTTCTTCTTTGGTCTGCAATTTGTTGTGTGGTCAGTTAAAGTTATAAATTGCAATAAAATAGAGTAATTTGGTCATAATATTTGGGTCCTCCCTATCATGATCTTAACGAGGAGTGTGATTTTAAGAGCATGTCTGAATTGGTTCTTTTTTTATTTTTAATAGATAAGTTGTTTGAATTGGTTCTATAACCAGGCAAACCATATTTAATCTAAAGTTTCCCATAAAAATTGCTGCTTGATGTATGTATAATATATATAAGCCAAGTTTCAAATTGTCACTCATTGTTGATGGTGAATGTCCTTTAGACTCAATTCTTGTGCTTTTTATATTTGAAAATGCTTCTAATTTTTAATGAAGATATCATGCAATCTCTAAAGCATGCAGTTCTTGCTCCAATTTCATCCAGCAATCAAAAAACATACAAACAGTTAATCTCATAACAAAGTAACGCAGCCTCTACAGACAGCACAGAAATGGAAGTCATCAAACCTGGAAAACAAACCAAACAAAAATTAAGGTTTGGGCATGTAGTTCATCGTGTCTCAGATGACTAGCATATCTTGTAAAGACTAAAAAACTTAACCCATGATCTTGTATATCCATAACTATTCTTAAGTTTGACAACCAAGCTAGCATGAGAGAAAAACCAAAATATGACTATTTGTAAGCATCTTTCTTGTGTCACATTGATTGCTTCAGATGATCTTATTATCAGCATGGTCTTGTCTTAGATCACCCTTGTAATTTTTTTGGAGTGTGGGCTTAAGAATGATAGAGTAAATCATTGATGGATGGGAAATAAATAATGACTCTTGCTCTGTATTGCGTAGTTGTCATCAATGCAGTATTCATGCTGACTTACAATGGCAAAGTTTCATGCCCATACATCTGTGGGAAGCAATTGGATCATGGGGTGCCTCTAGTGGGGTATGGTTCTGCTGGTTATGATATGTTAATGATTGGTTGAAAAAAATTAATGATATGTTTCATAAACCTTCACTAATGTTAAATGTTATCATTGAGAAAGTGTTTTATATTTTATGTTTGACTGTTAGGAGTGTGTAGATGTATGTGTGAGTGGGGTGCTGATGGGGAGTGCGTGTGGTGCTGATGAGGCATGCGTGTGTTGCTGCATGGTGAGGTGCTGCAGGGTGTGCATGGGCTACTGATGTGGGGTGCATCTGCTGCTGATGGGGCATGCGTGTGCAGCTGATAAGGTGTGCATGTGCCAGTGCAGCCTCAATGTATAATGTGTATGTGCTTTAGATAATGTTGTATTTGATTAGCTAGCATTGTATACTTGTATTTTAGTATAAATACTTGTATTACATGTATTGGTGATATGTTTACATCAGCCTTGTGTGGCATTAGAGTTAGTTGATATAGTTAGTTAGTTGAAGGGAATGGGCCAGCAAGGTGGTTACAATTGAGCAAGGTTACAATGCTTAAGATTTTTGAAGCATGCAAGACTCTTTTTTTGGTTATTATGTGGGAATTAGGTAATATGATGGTGGAAAAAAAATTGTCCATGTATTATTATGGCCTTGTAATTGAAGAATATAATTTAATACAATTTAGTTTATTATTTGGATCAAGCTTCTTTTTTCTTTTTTCTTTTTTTCTTTTTCTTTTTCTTTTTCTAGCTTACTTCCATCTTGGATCCATTGATTTTAAAATATGCTAAGCATCCTTGAAGACTCTTGTTGTGTAATTCCTGTTTTCAAGAGAACATATTGAGCATTAAGTTGTTGTAATCTGACAGAATTAGATTATTAATAGTATTTTCAAGAAATTCAATCATATAGATTGGCTTTTTGGTGAAGAGCAGAAATAAGGCTATAGATAATTTGTGTTTTTAAGTCATCCTCAATTTTTTGTACTTTGTTCCAAGCATATTCAAACATAGAACTGTAGGTCTTCCCAGCAAGAATGACTCTATTTAGACTAGATAAAAAAATTGGAATGCATTAAGACCTAAAAAGCTAATAATAGAACTTTGTCACAATATTGTATTTACAAAACAAATTTGTTTATATTACATTTATTCATCAACACAAAAAAAAAAAAAAAAACAGCCACTACATGAAGGTACAACTTGCTCAGCAATTCAATTTTACAATGGCAACAATGGAAGGCAAAAATAATGATGCCATGGCCAAGACAAAGTCCATTCGAAACTTCATTTATTTTTTTCCTTCCATTACACAAGATGAATCTCCTGATGAATTAGCCAATTTAAAGAGTCGCTTGCATTTCTCAATATGATGAATCTCCCTCAAGACTTAAGTGCATTTCACAACTCAAACCACAGTAGTAACATAGGCAGACTCTTTATATTCAACGATTTTCCTCTGTTTTTCTAACAAATTTCCTAGGTAATTATAATAATCAAGCACCATAACAAATGTACCAGTAGTTCTAACATTGAGCTTCCATTCACATTTACCAAGCTTTTCATTTAGTGCCAACGTAAAGGACATTTTTGACTTTCCAAAATACAAGAAAGTTTGAGCAATCACCCTGTAGCTCAATCTTTGTAAAGGGGATAGAAAAATTGGATGATTTTCAATATTAAGCAACCTGGACAAGAATAAAAAGAAGTTTAAGTGAGATATTTTACAATAAATATTAATGTGTGTGTAAAGTTTACTTGCTTACTGGCTGGGTTCTGTCTTTGACATGTAGGTACGAAACAACTTAAGTTCTGTTGGAATGTCATGTTGCTCAATTTCGAAGGATTTTTGAACAATGGTCTCCAAGTGCTTATAATCTGAATAATCATCTAGATAAGTCTTTGAAATATCATTTACCATTCCTGTAATCTTGGCCCGATCATTCACGATCACAATATTTGTCTCACTTAACTTGCCATGACATCTCTTTTTCACATGATGGAGATAATCAATGTCCCTTAAAACATCCCTATCACATAGCCAAGAAAAGAGTGACAAGCTAAAAATTGGTTTTGATGAAGACAAAAGAAATCAAATATATATTACCTAAGAATTTGAAGAAATTCTGGATTTAGATTTTTGCCTTGTTGATCAGAGAGATAATTCTCTTGCAACCATTGTTTGAAATTTTGTTCGTAGTGCTCCATTACATAGCAAACTTGGTTACAGTTTGGATTGAAACAAAAAATATTCTTCTACACAAACTCATTAGAACACAGTTTTGTTTCAGTGAAAGAAACTAAGGAATAAGAAATGGATACTCTTAGGCAAAGAAATCAGGATCAGAAGAAAAATTTATAGATTTAGTATCAACATTTCCAAATTGCCAAAGCCAATAGACCCATACACACAACAATTACAAGAAAACCCAATTTCATTCAATCACAACAGATTCGGCCATATTGCAAAGCCCCAATTTTTAAACCCATGCAAAACCATCAAGCTTTACACTCAACAAGAAAACCCATTAATCAAGTTAATTTTTTTTTTTAAATCCAATTTCCATACACATAGCAACACAATTTTAGCATAAAAATCCAAAAAAAAAAGAAAAGGTAGAATACAGAGAGATAAACTAAAACTCTATGAAGCATGTCAACAAACATCTTCAATGCCCACCCAAAAACCAGCTTTGAAAATGCCAATAATAATAGTTATTGCTAATTCCAGAAATCCGAACAAGAAAACCCATTCATCAAGCTAATCAAAATTGAAACAAAATGTTATTCATCAAACTAATAAAAAAATGAAACAAAATGAGTGTCAAAGGGGTTTCGGTCTTCTCTAAAAGGAAAATAAAAATAGGAAAAAAAAATAAAAGAGAAAGAAAATAAAGAATAAAAGAGTTGGACCCGCAGCCACCAGTGGTTGTGACACCAATGAAAGGCACCGCCAACGACGATAGGAGTGAGTGGAAGCAGAAGCTCAACCACGGCTAGGCTTGAGAGAATGAGAAAACAGAGAAACCTAGATGAGAGAGAGAGAGAGAGAGAGAGAGAGAGAGAGACGAGGAGAACGCGATAGCGGCAAGCATCACCGGTAGTGATGAGGGATTTGGCCTTGTGTGAACTGGTACCGGGCTGCTGTGACAATGGATTGAAAGAGAGGCAGTTGTGCAAGGGAGAGTGAGAAAAAATTTGAGTTTATGAAAAGTTAGGAGTGAAACTGAAACACAGGGCAGATGAAATTTTTTAAGGATAAAATAGTCTTTTTGTTTTTCGGTGAAGTGTCAAAGATTTGAGCTATTAGATTAAATCTATGGCCGAGGTTTTAGTTATTGCACAGCGCGTGCAATACCCTAGGTGTTGCACATACATGGATCATGGATGGTTCATAGAGAAAGTACAGAAAACTTGAAGAAAAAAAAAAAAAAAAAAGAGAAATCAACTTTTCCTCTCGCTAATAGAAATCCTGAGTTCTTGACAACTCTCTGCTAAACCTACCTGTGTGTCTGAGAGAGAAGAAGATGAGTGCAGAGCCAGAGGCAAAGCGGGTTCTCCCAAATCCAGAAGAGGAAAGCAATGTTTGTCTGGGCATTACAGAACTACCGGCGGACATAGTATTACTATCGATGGGCGGTATTAAAGGAGCGTGCAGAGCGTGTACAGTTTCTCGCAATTTTCGTAAAGCTCTCGAGTCGGACCATCTCTGGGAGAAAATCGTGCCGTCCGATTTGCCAGCTATCATTTCCCGATCATCGGTTCACTTGGATTTCTCTTCTATGACTATGAAACAGCTCTACCTGTATCTCTCAGATAACCCAATCCTAATCGACCACGCTACAAAGGTATTAATTATTATGGTTGATCCACATGGAAGGAGCAAGATTGGGTCGTGGGTTGGTTTTAATTTTACTATGGACTCTCAAAATTGTGTTTGGTTTGAATTAGTTATGTGTGATAACTTGTATGTATGCTTGTGGCCAGGCCATATCTGTGACTGTACTGATCTTCTTTGTTTCTAGCAGAGCTTTTTCTTAGACAAATCGAGTGGTAAGAAATGTTACCTTCTTGCTGCAAGGGAACTGTCCATTGTATGGGGTAACACTACTGAGTATTGGAGATGGATTTCTCTACCTGAAGCTAAAGCTGAAGCATCCAGGTCTGTCCCTTTTATATAATTTAGTACTCCTTTATTTATTGATTATTTTTAAATTTAGACCTCCCTTTTTTTTCATCTAGTTCTTAACTGTGTACATGTAAAAATCAAACAGGTTCCCAGAGGTAGCGGAACTTAATTATGTGTGGTTTTTCGACATCAGCGGTAAGATGAGTACTTCCATTCTGTCTCCCAAAACACACTATGCCGCTTACCTTGTGTACAAGTTGAGGAGCGGAGCCTATGGATTTGGTGGCCGTCCTTTCAAGGCTTCAGTTGGAACTATTGGAGGAGGTGAAGTTCATGAACAAACTGTTCATTTGGGCCTGTTTGTCAGGGAGCCAAACCAGCAGCACACTTCACGTCCCAAGCAGAGAAAAGATGGATGGTTAGAGATTGAGTTGGGTCAATTTTTCACTGAGGGAGGAGAAGATGATGAACTGCAGATTAAACTTATGGAGTTAAGCAATTATACCAAGAAGACTGGCCTCATTGTTGAAGGGATCGAGATCAGGCCAACAAAGGATTAGTAAAATTTGTTCTTTTATTAGCACCAAGTGACATTGTTGATACACTAAATTTCAATTCCATCAAATTTGATATTGGTCCCAAGCCAATTGGATGAGTATAAAATTTAGAGTGGAATTACTATCTAGACCTCAAATCTGTTGGGGCAGATTTGAGTGTACTCGCTTGTAAGATTTTTATTAAATTGTAGCTTTAGAATCTGGCTTTCCGGATTTTATGGCATGTGTTAGACATATAGGGTAATATCCTTGTAAATTGGCATGGCATGTTGGGTGTTTTTGGTGACTCAATTGAAGTTTGGAAGTAAGTTGCACATTGTTGGATAAAGCAGTAAGAATGAATTGTACCACCTAACTTTGGCGATTTATTTCTCAAGTTAGGATGAATGGATTGAGTTGTAAATTTGTGGGAGCTCTATTCAGTATGTATAGAGTAAAAATGAATGTTCATGTACCTTAGTTCTACTGTTTAGTACACAAAGGAAAAATTATAAGCCCTGCAACTATAGTTTTTTATGATTAGTGCACAGTTTTGTGTGTTTTGATGTGTTAAACTGGTAATTGCATGTTTGAGTGTGTGGTTGCATTTGGGATGGTTGTAGGAATTCACAGGGGCCTAGTTAGGGTGAAGAATTAATGGGTATAGGAATTTGAGGGTGTAACTAACGAAATTATGGATTAGAACACTCCATGAGTTGAATAGTGTGCTTAATATTGAAAGTGACTGTTTTTTATTTAGGGGCAGGACAAGACCAGTAGGGGATCCACTACAAGCAAAAGCATTTTCCTTGAGGTAAGGGATTGTGATATGAGGGTCTAGCAGCCCATATTTTTGTAAACATGTGTTTTAAAACAAAGCTTTTTGATAAACATGATTTTGCTTATGTTTCATTGAAATTAAGTGTGTTTTTTTGTCAAACTATACATATGTTTTATAGTGAGATATGGAGAGTAAATCATGTGGATATGCAAGATGTTTATAACCTCTGTTTGAGACTAAAGGATTTTTTAAGGAAATTATTATTATGGAAACAAATGTGTTTTAAGAAAAGAATGTTTTTAGAAAGAAAATGAATTTCAAATGAAAAGATATACTATTGTGGATCAAGTCAGTGAAAAATTGTACTCGGCATAGGCCAAGGATTACCTGACACAGTCAGATGAACTGTACCCTGATGTTTGTACCTGGGGGACGCATAACCTGATAAATGACTGGCCCTAATGGCCGGGTAGTTAAGTTTATGAATATGATTTAAATGATTATGATTCAGTATATCTTTAATATGTCTGACACTATGATAGTTTTAGCTTTAGATTCATGAGTTTCACAATTTATGTGCGGTTATGATCTGCACAGGAATTTTCAGTATGGAAGTTATGATTCTCATGAATGGTGTATGGAACCCCAGTTACATGTTGAATTGATGATACTTTCCAAGCTAATGATCACAAGTCATGTTTCACAGGAAATGTTTTCAGAGGAAGATGTATGCTCATGTCACGCCTCCCTTACTGAGCAAGTGGTATGCTCACCTTAACGTTTTCAGTGACAAGTATTTTCCTTTTGCAGCTCTTGAGTCTCAGCAGTGGAGGAGTTTATGTAGGACTCATAATGGAAATTTTATTGAATTTTAAGACACTGAGTACCTAGATAGTTATGATGTATTGTAGTGGGAGATGGAACAATTTTAATGATGGCTATGTAAAAATAAATTCTGTTGTGCTATGTATATTGAGGTTACCTAATCATTGTGGGGTTGTTATTACATTTGATGGTATTCTAGATGCTCTGATTCGTCACTTCTTGTAGATGGGCAAATCGTCCATATCTTATAGATGATAAATAGGATCACTTGATAAGCATGAGTAAAAGACTGGTAACAGGAAAAGAAAACATTTTATACACAGTTAAGTGGTTTGTGTTAATATCAGTTAGAGCATCCACAACTGTAATCTCAATCCTATCCTATTTTATCATCTCAAAAAGTCACTTTACTATTAATACCATACCATTTTACACTACCTCCAACAACCTAACTTCTATTTTTCTATCCTACTCATTAAAATAATATTTCTATACAATAAAATAATATTTCATCAATTACTATCATTTACCATACACCACACTATTTCCCATGAACATCACCGACGGCCACCAAAAATCACCACCACCACCACCACCATCACCACCACCACATCAGTCACAAATCCACCACCACCAGGGAAAAAAAAAAAAAAAAAAAAAAAAAAAAAAAAAAAACCAGCACCATACTCATACCCACGGCCAAAACCCATCACTGAGAGAGCCACCAACCTCTCTTTCTCCCTCAACCTCTAGCACCGGCCAAAACCCATACCCACCAACCAAACCCACGGCCAAAACCCACGCCGATCGCCGATCCCTGGTCCACCTCAATCGCCACCAACCCACAAAAACCACAACCACCGAATTTGGGGATGGGTGAGAGTGAGGGTGAATCGGCAGAGAGAGTGATGGCGACAGAGAGCGACGATGGAGGCAGAGAGAGCGACGGCGACGGAGAGCGACGTGGAGGCAGAGAGAGTGACGGCGACAGAGAGCGACGATGGAGGCAGAGAGAGCGACGGCGACAGAGAGAGCGACGATGGAGGCAGAGGCTTGGTGTTGGGTGAGGGTGAATCGGTATGGGTGAGCGGTATGGGTGAGGCTGAGGCTGAATCGGAGGCGGAGGCGGAGGCAGAGCCAGTCTTGGGCTTCAACGGCGACAAAGAGAGAGAGACGATGGAGAGTCTTCTTTTCCCGGGTAGAGAGAGAGAGAGAGAGAGAGAGAGAGAGAGAAGGGCTCCAAATTTATTAAAATATATTATTGTTATTTGGCATAGTGCTACAGTACCATCTCATCTTTGAGATGGTACTGTAGCATTATGCCAAAAAAATTTGGCAATTTCAGATTTAGCAGGTCCAGATGTTGAGTGTTTCTTGGGCTTGTATGCCAAATGGGGCTTGCATTTGGCATATGCAAGCCCCATTGTGGATGCTCTTACAGGCTTAATTTTAGCAAGTCGGTTTGACTCTGAATCCTGGTTTGGATTTGGGTATGACACTTGGTAATAAATTCTACAGAAAACGCAATTCTGCATAATCTTGTCTAGCCCTCGATTGAGCTGAGTTTCTAACGAGAGCAGAAAAACTATCAAACAAACTTTCATTTAATACTTGCCTTTTCTTTTTTTTTTTCTTTTTTTCATTTGGTATTAGGCCAAGCATGTGTTTTAAGGAGTTTCAGAGTTATCATGAGTACTGGACAGTTTAGACCATCTACTAGTTACCTATAAGATTTTAATGTTTAATTATTAAGAAAGTATCTAATCATAGTCAATAAATCATTTTAAATAGCTCCTCTATATTCCTTGAAAGATAATATGGATAGCTCTTTATGAATAATATCCTTAAAATCTTTCAAAATTTGAAGTTACAGCATGATAGTTTGTATAAGCTGGAAAAAGAATAGTGTATATTTCAAATTATAATATTCCGCATTACTTTTTTTTTTGGTATAGTTTGACATAGATTTTGTAGATAAAGAGGATCGAAAAAAGAAAAAGAAAAAAGGACTAATTGTTCCCCAAATTGCCATTAAAATAACGACATACAGACAATACAATAAACATATTTCCTTCCACAAATAAAGAATAATGCATATAATTCAAAATTGACATGAAATTGATTTGAATTAGACCAATAACGAAAATCTGAAAAAACCTATTTGAACGCATAAAAATTACAAAAGCAATCTCAGTTATTTCAATCTAGAATGCATAAAATTAGAAATTCATTGAAAGAGATTAACTGTCTTCTGTAGATCCGGAATACCAAAAGACAACATAAAATGCCCCCTTCATCATCCAAACAAACACATGCAGGTAATCCTAGGCTCAGCAACTGAGAGCCAAGAGGCCAAATAGCCACTCACACTCTGTAGGTCATATAATTTTTTTAAGGATAAAAATGTAAATTCCACCTCTATCAAAATAGAGCAAATAAGGTTGTAAATGAACCAAGAATAGAACACGCTTGGCTTAAGAAAAAGCTTATTTAAGTTCAAGTCTTCAAAATATTTACATTAGCCTAGCGGGTTTTCAGTCAAATTTAGTCTTAAAAACTCACTTTTATTAGTTTTTTTTTTTTTAGAGAGTTTCAACTTATAGAGTCCACTCCTAACGATAGTTTTTTTATCATCAGACCAAGACACCAATTAGTTTTTGGTGTAGGCGAGAATTGAACTCCAGATCTCTTATTCAATTATCAAAGACTTTACCAGTTGAATTAACTAAAACCTACCTTTATTAGTTTAGTTAATCTACTATTTACAACAATTACATTAACCTCAGTACTCCATCATTATTCTATTTTAATATTATTTTCTTTATACACAAATATATTTTCTTAGGGAAAAGTTAACGGATACTCTAAAAGTATTGGTTTAAGAAATATTTGTAAAAATTTGTAAGGATAAAAGGCCCAAAAATGCATATTGGGGCATAAGCTTTGTCTGAGGGTGTTTATTTGTCCGAGGACAAATTAATAGCAATGAAGATGTTAGACCTAGAGGTCCACAAGCAAGTTACGACTAAGGAAACTAAGGGAGGTAGTTCGAGGAGGGGTGTCTCCTCGGCTAAGCGAAGCAAAGGTTAGATGGTACGTCCTGTTGTCCAAAATGATCTTCCAGGACGTCCTATTGATGATGATACGTTTCGTGGGACACAGAGCAAAGAAACGACTATCAAATATCTAAGAGAAAGCTGCTACCACCTCATTAAATGCTCTATATCCAAATCTTTAGCCGCATTAATGAGGAAGTGATATCTGAACAGAGATTTACAACCTTATAGCTATTACCCAAAAACTTCTAAAAGGTGCTGATGGAACAAGTATCAACACTAGCAGTCTAGACCTAGACGTGAAGGGAAGAAATGAGGAAAAAGACGAAGTATAAAATAGAAGAATGTCCTTGAGAAAAGGGGATCAAAGAAATAGAGAAGGAAAAATACTGTAGACTGAGGAACAATATCTATAATTTGGACTTAAGAGAAATAAATATAAGAACCAACCTCCTCGGCTTGAGTCAGAGGATAATTTTCATTATACAAACTATTCCATTTTCTCCATACTGTGATATTGGCCCACTGTCATTATAATATAAACTCTTTAGAACCTAACTTTCAAGCCCACTCTTTACAAATTCATTGTATCGAGTTCTTTGGACTGATCCCCTTCCTATTTTGGGCTCAGGTGCAAATCGTGCCCCTAAAAAATCTTTTATGAAAAAAAAACAATTAATGTTTTTTTACAACTTTTTATATTCCTTATGAGAAAGTGGTTTCAAAACTTTTCTAAAATGGTATATTAAAAATTGCTCTAAGGTACCCATTAACATAAACTTTTTTTTAACTCATCCTTCTCAAACTGTGAATAAAATAAGATTTTTAGCTGGTGTATTGAGTGGACAGTGCTCAATAGATGTATTAAGGATACCGTTCATTGTTAAGTTTTTGGGGCAAAATATTAAGACTGATGTATGGAAGTTTTGAGTGAGTTTAGCTTTTTTTTTCCTTTTTTTTTTAAATACTAAATGTTGCTTTAGCTAGGTTGATGAGAATGTTCTAAGTTTAAAATAGATTAATACTTGTGTAAAAAAAATAGATTATTAAACAAGTTAAATTCAAACATAATAATATGTTCTTAAACATGCTTGTGAACATGAGAGGTCAATTAAATATATGTAATATTATAGTTATATATATATATATATACTTGTCTAAAAATATATTTATATAAATTTAAAATTAGATTGTATAAGTTTATCAATATTCATATGATATTAAATTATTTTTTATAATTTTTATAAAATCATGAAAAAATAAAACATTTTAGTTATAATTTCATAATAAAAAAGAATAAATTAATTAAGTAATTCATGAAAAAATTTGAGCTTGTTTGACAAGAAAATAAGCAAAACTTAAACATAAAATTTTGTTTGTGTGAACTAATTTAGGCTCATGTTCCAAAAAAAAATTAAATGAATAAACTAACTCTTAAATTAATAGCTGACTCGGCTTGGTTGGTTCACCGCCAAACAAAAGCAAGACTCATAACTTTCCTGAACCAACAACACTGCGAGAGAGAAACTTAGAGAAGAAGAAGATGGCAGAGGCAGAAGGTAAGCGATTACGCTCAAAAAATCCAGAATTACCGGAAGAGTGCATCAGGGAAATAGTATCACGGTTGAATCCTAAAGAATGGTGCAGAGGGTGTGCGATTTCGCAAAAATTGCGTGAGGCTTCTGAGTCCGACGAAAACTGGGTTAGATTTTTGCCTCCTGAATTTAGTTATAGTGCCATCAGCACATAGAAGAACAGAATCGAAAACAAAAAAGAAAATACAAAAAAAAAAAAAAAGGAGGTGCTATCTCTGAGATCAAATTATGAATGATTTTGTTGAATGTATGCTGTGGCCAATAAAAGTAGCACCATGCTGAATATAACCATATCTGTGCTCATCTTCTTTCTTTCTTTCTAGCAGAGCTTTATCTTGGACAAATTGAGTGGTAAGAAATGCTACCTTCTCTCTGCGAGGGACCTGTGCGTCATATGGGGTGACACTCCTCCATTTTGGAGTTGGGTTTCTAAACCTGAATCCAGGTTTCTACCTAAATCCAGGTCAGTCCCTACTCTACTTTCGCATTCCCCCCTTCTAAAAAAAAAAAAAATTAGGCCTTTCATTAGTTCTTAATTGTGTATATGTAAGAATCATACAGGTTCTTGCAGGTAGCTGAACTTGATCATTTTTGTGGTGGTTTGACATCAGTTGCAAGATAAGTACTTCCATGCTGTCTCCGAAAACAAACTATGCCGCTTACCTTGTGTTCAAGTTGAGGAGCAGAGCCAGTGGATTTGGTAGCCGTTATCCTTTAAATACTTCAATTACACCTACTCAAGGAGGTGAAGTTTATGAACAAACTGTTTGTTTGCGCTCACTTGCCAGGGAGCCAAGGCTGCAGAGAAAAGATGGATGGTTAGAGGCTAAGATGGGTGACTTTTTCAATGAAGCAGGAAAAGATGATGAACTGGAGATTAGACTTAGGGAGTTAGAATCTGGAAGGTGTAAGTCTGGCCTCATTTTTGAAGGGATTGAGATCAGGCCAACAAATGGTCAGTAAAATTTCTGCTTGTATTATCGCTAAGTGGCGTTGATGATACACCGTGTTGCAATTCTATCAAACTTGTGTTGTGTCAATAATTTGCTTTATTGTCAAAATATTTAACATCTAAATTCTAGAGTATAGTAGTGTATCTGTAGTTGATGTTGCAACTGTTGGAATGTTGTCATTGGGTTGTAGTTGCTGTGATGATGTTACTTGTTAGTTTGATGTTGTGTTTGTTGTAGTGCTGCTGCTGGATTGTAGTGTTGTAGCTTCTGTTGAATTTGTTTTAATTCAATAAAATCCGCACTAAAAAAAATTAATTTTAAAAAATATTTATATAAAAAATAAAAAGCTTATTTATAATATGTTTGTACCTGGGGACGCATAACCAAATAGTTGGCAGGCCTTAATAGTTAAGTTTATGACAATGATTTAAATGATTATGATCCAATATATTTATAATATATTTGACACTATAATAGTTTTTTCAATGCATATAATTAATCCAACCCGATTCACAATATATACATGTTTATATTCTTACATTTATTTTAATTCTCAATTTTGATTCATTTCAGTATTTTGAAAACTAGTTTTGATGAATTTGGAAATCTATACTATGATTTAGGCATATCATGTGAATCATAACAATTTATTTTTAAAAGTAATTAAATAATTGATGAAAGTACAATTTTTTACGAGACATGAAATACGTAAAGTGCAACTTATTGACCTCAACCCAACCCAAACCCAATTCACATGGGTCAAGTTGGGTATATTTGTACACATACGATGGATTGGGTTGAGTTCACAATTTCTCAATCCAACAAGCTATCGGGTTGAAAACACTCTCCAACTCAACCCACCCAATCCAGGCACACCCTTAATTGCACCCATTAACTTTGCTTAAAATTCAATTTAGTCTTAAATTTCTTATTTATTTATTTCATTCTACTAACTTTGATCCGTATTCAATGTATTCCTTTCATCTATCTCCATCTATATTGTGCGGTTAGGTGTCCAAAAAATGCATCATTTTAGTTTTTTTTTTTTTTCTTATTTAAAATATTAAAAATGATAAAAATGATTTTTTTTTTAATAATTTTTTTCAATCCAACCAAAACCTTGAGATTTTTTCCTTGAAAAATATTTCCAATTCAAACTATCAAAGATTTTCTTTCATCAAATCTCTCACACAAAATTTCCCAAGTCAAAAACCAAACTGTCCAAATGTAAAAAAATTACAAGTGCCATCGTGAACATCATACTATCATAGTGCCTAACTACCATCATGAAACATTGAAACCCATAATGGAAAGAAAACGTTATTTTAATTTGCCACCGTTTGAGCCACCCATCGTGAACGCAACATTTAAAGAAACAACAACATTGTGCACATCACAGCACTACCCCACTGCCTCCCAAGCCAAATGGACTACCATTGCCATGCTCAGGTGCTCAAGAAAAGAGATTTAGAGCAAGTCAATATGCAACCTATTGCCAAACAAAAATGCTAGGGCTACAATTTGTCCATGTGTGATGTGACAAGTTGTGCATTTACATGGACCCATCATTCACAACTCTCCACGTAGACAAATTGTGACTTTAGTTGTGGTCTTATTGAATGCTAAATTACTTCAGCTAGTCCTGAATCATGCTGTTGGGGTCTTATTGAATGCCTTCACTGCCACTGTTAATCCTACTGATGGGGTTACTGAAGAAGTGGATGAAGAAAAGGGGTTGGTGGATGCCAAGTGTGAGATTATGGATGATCAAGATGATATCCATACTACCTATGAGAAACTATACAAGCTTTTTGAGAAGCATGAGAAACTCTATAGGCTGGCCACCAAGAAACTTAGTGATGTGGAACTTGACCGTGAGGAGCTTTCCACTAAGGTTGATGAAGCTAATCAGACTATTGAGGCACTGAGGTTCAA
The DNA here is from genome assembly GCA_032878915.1 of Castanopsis chinensis. Classification (NCBI taxonomy): domain Eukaryota; kingdom Viridiplantae; phylum Streptophyta; class Magnoliopsida; order Fagales; family Fagaceae; genus Castanopsis; species Castanopsis chinensis. Next base: position 26,448,237 of record JAVQMG010000132.1, read on the forward strand.
AAATAATTTCTTAGCTGAGAGGACCAAGAAGCTTGAAGCGGAGCTGTTTCAAGTTAGAGCACAATTGGAGAGGACGTCAAGTGCAAAGCTAGACGAGATGCTAAGTGCTCAGAAATCTTCTTCAGATCGTACTGGATTGGGGTATGAATTCTCTCTCTCTAATACTCCTTCTGCTAGTACTCCTATTTTTGTTCCACCTGCTAATAACATTAAAACTGAGGATAAAGATGTTAAAACTAAATTAGCTAGTGAGAACGTAAACAAGGGCAAGTCCATCCCAAGAGCACCCCCAAAAGTTGAGAAAAGAGAAACTAGAAACCTTAGGACTAAGAAGACTATCTCTCAAAAGCCCAAACATAAGAAGCCGCATCTCTGTTATCATTGTGGTGTTGCCGATCATACTCGACCAAATTGCTATAAGTGGCTTGCCACTCAACAAAGCAATGGCATGATAGCGTCTAGGTACCAGAATCAGCTTCAGACCTCTCTCGCTCCTCTTGGAGACATTCTTAAAGCCCTCATGTTCCTTTCGAACTTGAACGGTTCATATTCTTCCCCCTCTTCACCGGTTCAAGGGTTGGCTAAAAAGAAAGGTTCTTCCAAGGTGTGAAAAGCAAAGGGATCTAAGTGATTTTAGTCACTTCTTCTTCTCTCTCCCTGTTTTATTGTATTGCATTACTTGTGTGTTTATTTATTGTTTTGAGTCAGTCTAGTTTTATGCATTATTTTACTTTCTTTAGCTTGTTTTTGTTTGTGTGTTTTCAGTTTTGTGTTTTATTTTTGCTTTTCAAATAAAAATAAAAAAATTGAAAAATACAAAAATATTGTGTGTTTGTGTGCATTAGTTCATGTGAACTTTTAAAATGGCCATTGAAACAGAGTGTTCTAAACTTTGTATCATTTGTAACTTAGATGAGCATTCTTCTGCACAACTGAGCAAGTGAGTTTTGTAGCTCTTTGTTTGTGATAAGTAAGGTTAAGTGATCTCTTCTACTTAACACTCGTATCACTCTTTTTGACGGGTAGGACTAGAAAATCCTAAGAGAGAAGCATAAATAACCATCTCACCACTGTTACTCGCCAATCATGATATGACATCTGTATGCTTCGGCATAGCAAAAGTGTAATGTCAATGACATCTGTATGCTTCGGCATAGCAAAAGTGCAATGTCAAAAGCTTAACATTATTGGGTATTTCTTTTCTTTCTCTTGTATGCCCATGCATGATATGCTTAATAAAAGAAAATATGCAAAGAAATAAAAAGCAAAAAGATCAAAATGCTTTAAAATATGGTTGCAAGCGTGTTTTCTAGGAGATGTGGGAGTTATAGGATACACCTCAAAGGTGATAGTCTTCATCAAACAGTTATGATTGTGTGTGAGTTAAAGTGATTTTCTCATATCTCAAATCGTCATAACTTTAAGACACTTATGCAATGTTGCCAAAAATATTAAAAACTTAGATGAGTATGTGGTAAAAAATTAGACTTCAATTGAAATCCAATTTAAAATATAGTTAATTGGATTGAGGCTCTTTGATTTTTACACCCAATAATTCACTTAGTACAAAATTTAAATTTAAATAGGACATGTGCCTTAAAATTGAGAATCTAATTAAAAACTAATTAGATTTTCTCACATCTTTAGCTATTAATATATCTATACATCTATAGAAATGTTGTTACAATTTAAACTTTATGAAGTGTGTATACCTACGTACGCATGCACCGGATGCACCTATGTGCATTAGTGCATTGTATAAATTCTGTCCCTTCTAAAAATCAAATTTTAGCTTCATCACTAAATTGAAGCGTCACTGATATTGTTTTAATGGCTTTGGCCAAATGATCTCTCACCTATTACAAAAGCTCTTCTATATAATTGAAAAAACATAGATGTATTTGAGGTTATTTATGCATTAATTTTACCTTAATCGAAAGGACACTTACCTAAAGTAAAAAGCATATATACATACAACTATCATTATTTTTTTTTTTTAAAAATATCACACATTGTAATGCGATTTTTAGAAGAGAAGATATTATCAACCTTTTTTTTTTTTGGAGAAGCCAGATATTATCAACCTACTTAGCCTAAAGTGAAACCTGTCTATAATGGATGGGTGGATGTTTTCTGTAACAAGTTCCCGTTTTTAATTGGTCAAATGATGTGATTAAAAGATAATTGTCACACACACATTGTCCTATTTTTTTCATTGAATATACACGAAACGTATTTATTTACTTGAGGGGCCACTCTTTTAAGAATTGTGGCTCCTCACCACATATTACAATTATATATATATATATATATATATATATATATATATATAAATTGGACCTTGTGTAGCTGATTTGGAAAGTAGGGGTAGTTTGGTCTCACATTTCACAAAGTCAATTCTCTAGAATTTATATCTCTGCTCCAATATTATATACCATTCATCATCAAAAATATTATATACCATTCTCTTCTCTTCATAATTCATCTCCATCTTTTCTCCTAGTTTATTCATCCTCATCCCCTCCAACAAGAAATCAAGTAATCCATTGAAGAAAGCTCTAGCTAGCACACCATGGATAGGGAACAAGAAGAGATGCAATTTCTCGGTCTCTTTGGTATCTACAAAGAAGCTTGCAAGATCATGAACTCATGGTGGAAACTCTTAGGCCAAATCAGTTTGGTCTTAATCCTTCCTCTGTCCGTAATCTTCTTGGTTCATATGGAAGTATCTGAGGTTTTATTATCAAAGATCCTCCACAACAAAATTGTCTTGGATAATACCCAAGCTGGGTCTCCTAGGTATAACAAAGTCTCCAATGTTCTCTCTTCAGAAAGGACCGCTTTTGTGCTTTTCGATGTTGCATACTTCACTATCCTCCTCATCCTTTCACTCCTCTCTACCTCAGCTGTGGTTTACTCCATTGCATGTATTTACACAGGCCGTGAAGTCGATTTCAAAAAGGTTATGAGTGTTGTCCCCAAGGTTTGGAAGAGGCTTATGGTCACGTTTGTGTGTTCTTTCCTATTCTTCTTAGTTTACAACGTTCTGGCTATTGTGATCCTCGTTATTTTTTTGATCCTCTTTATTGTGATACTTGGATTTGAGTCAACCAACGATATTTTAGCCTTAGAAATTGTTTTTTCAATCTTGTGGTTTGTGGGGTCTGTGTACTTGACCATAGTTTGGCAATTGGCTAGCGTTGTGACTGTGTTAGAAGACACTTATGGATTTGGGGCCATGATTAAGAGCAAGGCACTTATACAGGGAAAGATGGGTGTGGCTGCTTTGGTATTTTTGAAGCTCAATATCTCATTCATGATCATACGGTATTTATTCGAGATTCGAGTTGTGCATGGTGTATCACTGGGCATAGTGAGTAGGGTAGGCTTTGGGGTTCTATGTTTGTTATTTCTTTTCAATTTTTTTCTTTTTGGGCTTGTGGTTCAGACAGTGCTCTATTTCGTTTGCAAGTCCTACCACCATGAAAATATAGACAAGTCAGCCCTCTCGGATCATCTTGAAGTTTATCAAGGGGAGTATGTTCCTTTGAAGGCCAAGGATGTTCAGCTTGAGCAATATCATGTTTGATTGGGTCTAAAATGTTTTTGCACTCTATTTTATGTAATAGCCCCGGGCATTATTATCATGTTATGATTTAATACCGTGACAAACTACATAACAGTTATATATATATACTTTAATTTTCATTAATATTTTAAATCAGTTTCAAATGTTGCTGCTTTTTTTTTTTTTTTAATATTATTAGGTTTCTTCTGTTTGCTATTTTAGCTTCTTTTGAATTAACAGCATTTTTTAAATTTATTTCCTGAATGAATTATGAGATGTTTTATTGGAATGGCCAATGACATATGAATTATGATAGTGTTTGTTGGATTTGGAACTTGGGTCTGCTGACCGAAAATATGATAATTAGGAACCAACTGTGCAAGTTCCTCCTTGTAATAACAATTATAAATAAATAAGAAGTTCCTCCTTGGAACTAACTGATTAATCAACTTTTTTATTAAAAGAGAGAGAGATAGAGAGAGAGAGAGATAGAGAGAGAGAGAGAGTCAACTTAAAAAAAAAAAAATTTATAAACCCAAGATGACCTTCGTAGTCATAGAACAAAAAAATTGAAATTCCAATCTGCCCTTTTGTTTTTAATTATAACCCAAGATCGTGATGGTTATTCTTTGTCATGATGATCATGATGGTTTAGGCGATTAGCCCAGGTGCTGCCGTGCTGGAGAAGAAAACAATCATGGGAAGTGTGTTACAATAAATAATATTAAAAATTAAAAAAAAAATAAAGTAATTTAGAATGTGTTTGGATACCGTTTATTTTGTTGAAATTAAAAAATTATTATTGAAAATACTCTAAATAAAAATAAAAGTTAGCTGAAATAGTACAATAGGGTTCATGAATAGTACTAAAAAATGCAGCGAGACCTATGAATAGTAGCAAAAATAAGCTGGATAGTGAAATAATTTTCATTTTTAATCTCTAGCCAAACGCACACTTACTCGCTCGTGATTTAGCTGAAATTTAAGTTGTATATTTGTGGTTTGAAATTTGACACTTTATCCATTTTAAGTTAGCTCAGTTCCCCATCTATTAAAAACAAAACTAAATATGTAATTTTGCTCTACTTTTATGTTTCTCCTTCAAAAAAAAAAAACCATAAAAATATAAGATCAAAAACTATCCATCAGAACACTTTCATTATGAAATTTCAAATCACAGGTAGAAAATTTAAATTTTAGTCAAATCTTAGATAGGTAAAGTGTCAAGTTTTAAATTACAAGTAGGCAATTTAAATTTCAATCAAACCACATGTGGGTAAATTGTAATTTGCCTAAAAAAAATCATGGGAAGCATGTAGACCAATTTCTAGCCCTTATTAGAGTGTTTAAAAGTCCAATATTGTTTTATAATGCATCACAGTGACACAAGTAGAAATAGAAGGGACCACTGAGATGGGTGGTCTAATGGTCAAGGTGTAAGACCATTGTCTTGAGGTCCCACATTCGAACCCTAGCAAGAAGTGGGTTGTCTCTTGCTGCTAACCCTTGATTTACTAGTTCTCTCATGGAGTTAGGGTGAAGTCAATAGTCACCTCTGACCATAGTAATTATGGCTCAATTCAACATTTTCTAACAGAGTGCGCCTATGATCACGCCCAAAATGGTGAGTCACAATGGTCCCCTCACCCCCTTTTTGTTCATCAAAAAAAAAAAAAAAAAAAAAAAAAAAAAAAAAAAAGAAGAAGAAGAAGAGAGGGTTCACTTGGACAAATTTTATTACATAGTAACTATATGATATATAGTATAATTTGTACATGACCTTACGTAATATGCAATTTTATTGTAGATTTTTTGTAATAATAACTAAATGACTAAGACTAATTCTCATACAATGAGAAGAGTCATAGTTTCACATTGAATGAGGGTTTTTTTCCCCTATGATGAGATAGATTTTAGTTAGAATTTATGTGAATTTTGTTACTTTTAGACTTTTAGTTAATAGAGACCCATTTAGAAAACAAAACAAAATAGAGACTCATTTAGGGTGTAAATTGAAACGATTTAAGGAGCTAATGATTTAATTAAAAAGTTAATCTTTAATTTGAATCATTTGAGACGATAAGAGAATTATGTAATTTACATTTGATAATGGATAGCCTCTTGGTACAAAGAGGGTGTAGCCACATGTTGCATACAAAAGATAATGACTTGGTCCAATTATGACCTGCGAGATTCATCTTTTATTATATAAAAGATTATTTATTTAATAAAAAGTATTTAAAATATAAAAAGAGCAAACTATAATGTAATTAATTTTTTTGTTTGGTTTATTTTCGGTTCTTTTTTAACTGAAATCTCATTTTATTTTAATGAGAAATTAATACATCACCACTAACTAAATAAAAGGTAAAATTAAAACTCACTACCACTTGTCATTGTGTATTTAAAATAAAATGAGACATCTAGTTAAAAAAATATTGAAGATAAGTCAAATCCTTAATTTTTTAATTGAAAAACGTAATTTAATTAGAATGTTATGACTAAATTATAATTTTAACAGTTGGGGTTGTTTTTGTTTTAGTCCCTTAAGTTTGAGACTTTCCTTTTGGTCCATTGAGTTTGATTACATTGAGTTTTGCTGGCATTTAATGATCATTACACTCACGGAGATGATGGAAGGATAATTTTGAAAATTGAATCAAACATGGTGAGCTAAAATCTAAAATTTCAAAATTCAAGAACCAAAATAAAAACAACTCAAAATTTAAGGGCCAAACTTTTATTTTAGTTTATTTTTATATAAGGTTTGTTTGTTTTTTTGTTTAAAATATTAGTTTATTTTTACCACTAATTTATACACAATCTTTAAGACTTCACTGCTTCTAAGTTATACTTTTACACAAATTTTATATTAAATAAAATAAGAAAAATGAAAATAAGACCGTTCAAACACACTCTTGCACTCTGTTTTAGTGGGAAACTTTTTCTTTATTTTTTTTTTCGTTTTGAAATTGACTTATTTTTAGAAAACTGACTTATTTTTTTAGCTTTTGGTTGTGACACGGACAATAAGCTGAAAATGTTTTTGACTATTCAGCACAAAAACTCTTTAGTATTCCTTATAATTTATAATTAATTAATTATAAATAATTATATGAAATAAATATTTCATTCATAACATGAATATAATGTAAACCAACTAATCAATCATCCAAAATACTTCAAAATTAGACAATCTACATAACCATCTCTTTCTCCACACACACACGCACACACACACAAAACATAATTAACCATCTAAAATAATTCAACAAGCCAAATTAGATAAAGCTAAGTTCAACAAATCAAACCATCTAGATAGTCAATATAATTCAAACTTCAATAAAAGCTATCTAAAAAAGTAAACAATATTGTCTTCATATCCTAATACAAATGAACCATTACTATCAAATTTCAACTATTTTGGTTGAAGAAATACTCCAACTATCGTCTATAGGTTCTAGCAAATTTCAACTTGAATGACTTTAGTTACTCATCCTTAATTACATAGTCAAATGCATATGTAAGCATAGACTCATCAAGCCCTTTTATTTTAATGACTTTTCCGTAATGGTTACTCAAATTGCATTGATTCTTAGCAAACAATTCTTGTGCTATTGTAACTTTTCTAATTTGTGTAGACAAATCTTTATAAGTAGCATTTTCCTTCCTACTAGCACAACTCCCAATATTACTGTGAAAACTTGATTGAGTTGAGGTTGCACTTAACGAATCAAATTGTTTCCCTATTGATGAGTTATCCATCCACATTACAAAAAAGAGTGATTCGATTGAGTATATATTTTGTACTTTGAAGTAATTTACACTTCAAACAACAATTTTGATAAATATTGGTCAAACACTCAGTTTTTTCAAGAAACTATTTTTGACAGTTTTAACAAGCACTCTACTTTAAAAATAAAATAAAATAAAATTATAAAACTCAATTTCATATCACAATTTTTAAAACCACCAATTTTTTTAAAAAAAAAAAACAGTTTCAAAAGGCTCCTTAATTCTTTAGAGACCTCTAACTTTACAACTACAAATTTAGTTTTTTTTTTTTTTTTTTTTTGAGTTCTAACAAGTGATCACAAATGCTGTTATAGCTATAAAATTGGAACACACCTATCATTGCTATTTGTCCAAACATCTTATCCTCCAAAAAATTATAAATGGAAACCATAAGTTGCCATTATTTAATTTTCATTGTTTTTGATAATTTTTAATTCCTGTGTTAAGAATCTAAAAGTCCAATTGATTTGCAAGTTTGAGTGCTTTTAATACACATATCATCTATTCAAATTCCCTAACCAACAATGATCGAATAATATATATTTTTAAAAATCTATAAATTATGGAAACATGAACAGAGCAGGAGGTGTCGGTTGCTCAATTTAGCTGCAAGGTTTCTTTTTTAATTTTCTTGGACCAAAAAAAAAGAGAAAAAAAGAAAGGGTCTTTATGTGATTGTAATAGATAATATCACATAAATCATCGGGCTTCGACTGGTTTTTAGAGCTACGAGGCTATCGAGAGTCAGTGTTGTGAACCAAGCAACCGAGCACCGAAGTTGGGCCCAAAAAATATCCTTACGAGGTTCATAAAAATCTTTGTTAGTTATTCGGTTTCTCTGTCCACTGTCCTGTCTCCCTCTCTCAAGCCACACCCTTTCCATCAACCCCAAGCCTTCACCTCGCCCAAAGCAAACCCCAAAACCATCGTTGCCAGCCAGCAACCCAACTTCAACTTCTTGCAGCAAGTAACATTCTTTTTTCTCACTCCTGTTGGTTCCATTTGCTAGTCTTCTTCTATGCTTATGGGTGTGTCATGTGTGTTTCTGGTTTATTTGGACATAAAATGAAAGAATTTGTATGGGTTTGGCAGTAGGTGTCTGTTTTAAGTTAGTTCGAATGTTGATTTTTATTGCATGGAATGTGTTTGTGAAATTGTTTCTTACAAGCTTTGAAACTAATTGGGTGTATCTATGAAGTTGGTCCATATGGTTTCATTAATTTTAACTGTCAGTTTGTGTGTATGTTAAAATTTTGATAGCTATATTGATATGCTATCTAGTGTAAATGAATGGTACTGATTGTTTTGAGTCATTTCCTCACAGGTTCCCTTTGAAGTAATAGAAAAAAGGACGTGTCATTTTTCTAGTAAAAAAATAAAAAGAAAATTTTTTCTTAATTGTTTGCTACATTCTGAGTTCATAATTATTCTTTTATCTTTAGGTTGACATACAACCATTTGCAATATGCAAAATGGGGCGTAGAAATGCATTACCTGGAATCTTCCACTTCAAGGCCTAATTTTCCGGCCTTAATAATTGATAAGGAGAAGTTGAGCATATTTGACTAAACGCAAATATAAGACGGTTTGAAAACACAATAAATCATTTGGTAATAGGTCATATATCCTTGGTTAATTGCTATTGATAATATTTTCTTTTTCACTACATTTTCAAGTATGATGAATTTTAATCTATGTTTCTTTTTTTTATTTCTAGTATATATATATATATATATGTATATGTATGTATGTATGTATGTATGTATGTATATAATTTGCTGTTTAACTTTCATTCTTTTTGTTACTTAGTAGAGGTTGGACCTTGTTGAAATGGAAAGTGCACGACTGCCCAACTGATGTAATGTGGGCTCAATCCAAAAACCAACCCTTACAAAATTTGGGGTAAGTTTGCCTATCAACCGTCTCTCTCAAACCTTGCAAAATGTAATGTTTGGTTTCTGCTCTTTGAAATATTTTAAGAACACTCTTTGTAATATTGGTTTCTGCTTTGTCCTGAACTTTTGGCCATGCTTCTATTTAATTTGTTCTAATGTTGTTTGTGTTTGGTACTTTGGTTTACTTAGTTTCCATGTAGTTTGAGAGTTATTGTAGTTTCCATAACCCAGCTGATAAACAGAATAAATATAGATACTTGGTTTTATAGGAAATTCCTGGAGGTACTCTGTACTTGTGCAAATAATGGTTGTTTTCTCTTGCTTGAAGTTCCATTTTGGGTGAAGATTATAGATGAACTCGTTTGTTAGCATTTTATTTAGCATAACGAAACATATGATCATTTTATTCAAATCTCAGAACACAAATATGCTTGTGATACTGGATTTCCCTTCTACATAATAGTTGCATAATTTGGTCTAAGATTTCTATTCAACATGAGAGACACCACAGTGAGGTCAAGTTGTAGCTTGCCACAATAGGTTCTTTTAAAAGGAAAAACCTGTTCAATGCTACTTAAATAATGCAAATCACTTTTCTGAATTGTACTAAACTTTGGCTTTATCGTATCATACAAGTGCTATAAGACATGCAATTCACACTTCAGTAGTTCGCATTATATGTTTGACGCAAAATGACATAGATTTAACATTTTGTGAGCCTAGTATTATTTTTTAATAAACATATAGATAAAGCAGCCAATTGAATGAAGCTGTCTGAGTTTACCAAATGTCCATGTTGCAATTGCACACCAATTAAGAGATGAAGGTGGACCTTTAAGAGATCGAGATTCTAGTCCTAGCATAGAAGCACAAAATCGAAAGAAACAACTTACTACTTGATTTCTTCATAGAATATCAATAAATAGTAAGTAATACTCAAGTTTCATAACATCATTTTATTACTTCAACATATGAATGGATATATCTGCTATGTTCCATTGCATTAAGAAAGTCCATATCTCCTACTACTAAGTTCATGCTTTGCAGCTTTTTTGTCTCTTATGCAACTAAAAATATCTTCTTTTAATGGAATGTGTACTTTTCTTATGTGTGAACGTAGTCAAATAATAGATATGGATATTGGAAAAAAAGGTTTGATAAGCTGATTTGCAAATTTTGATGCATATTTGGAGTTGTTCCTAATTTTGTTTAACTGCATGTCATTTTCTATTCATGTCTTTCATATTACAGCTGTGGCTTCTTAGAATAGAAAAAGGGAATATCATGGGGTTCAAGTGATAGGTCAACGGTAATGGTAAATATCATGGGGTTCTTTGTGTATCTCATTCTGGTGGTTCGAACTCCACCTCACCCCTTCCCCACTATTTACCAATCAAAAAAAGAATGGAGAATATGATGGTTATAGCTTCATGAAACTTTTTAAATGGTTCTCTTGTACATATGCTATCCATGAGAGAGCTATTGTGACAAGTTAACTTTAAAGTATTAATAGTAAATAGGTAATTTTTATATATGACATGATAAAAAAATTGCTATCAGAAAACAGTTAATTGGCTTCTTCTTCGTTTTTTTTTTTTTTTTTTGAAGATATGAAGCATGTTAGTTATGTTCTGTCAATCACATTCAATGGTAGAAATTCCTTTATAAATAAATGTATTAGCCTCTACATCCTTTAAAATCATTATTATGTATATATTCATACAAATCCTCAATACAGTTGGTTAGTTTACTATAAACACCCCCCAGCCCACCAACCCCCCCCCCCCCCCCCCCCCCCCCCCAAAAAAAAGCGGAATTGCTCATAGATAAAATTGCAATAATAATCACAAGCATTATCATGAGGCAGAGTGGGCTAGGCCTCTGCCTCCCAAAATTTATCTACAACATAATGAATATTCTTCTAATTTATGTGTTGTGGATTGTGAGCCAGCATTTAGGATATAGGAATTATTTGGGACAGGATAATATATTATTCGTTTCTTGAGGGCTTGAGTTATCCTTAACTTATGCTTTAAAAGGTTAGCTGTTATCTCAAGTAGCTTCTCTTGGTTAAAGAGTCACCATTTAATATCCTTGTTTTCCTTTTTCAGGGCCCAGTTATGCGTGAAATGCTGAGGAATTTGAATTCTGCTATGGTTTTATCAAATTGGTTTTCTTGCCGATATTACCCATATATTCCAACTAGCTACTTCTGTAAAATCCACAATCAGCATTTTCATTGTTGTGTATATGTTAATTCAGCTATAAATTCAAATAGTCGGTGTGCCATAATGCCTGATCTGGGCAAAATTTCCATGTGGCAACCAAAGACGCCAAATATCAGTTTGTTGAGGGTGGATAAATCACGCATTGTTGTGAACATGGTTGCAAGTGTTGATGTTGGTGTGGATTGTGAAAAGGAGGAAGAAAACAAGTTGATTGAAGGAGATGAGGGATTTGGAGAATCTTTTGTTGAGCAGATTTGGCCTCCTTGGGGAAATGTCGCAAATTACAAGGATTTGGATATTGAACCTAGTCCTACACCTGTTAGCCAGACTGAGTCAAAAACTTCAAACAGGATGACGATTGCGAATGAAAGTAGGGTACATTTTCTAGAGGAAACAAATGAAGAGTTGTTATCAGAGCGACTTTTGGTGCTTAGCAGAACCAATAAGGTTAGAAGTGCATTGGAATTATTTAGGTCCATGAAATTATCTGGTCTTTGTCCTAGTTTACATGCCTGTAATTCTCTTTTATCATGCCTTTTTAGGAATGGGCAGCCTGATGATGGGTTAAGAGTCTTTGAGTTTTTGAAGAAAAAGAAGATAACTACAGGTCACACTTATAGCTTAGTACTTAAAGCAATTGCGAATTCTCAGGGTTGCGATACTGCCCTTGAAATGCTTATGGAAATGCTAGGGGAATGTGAAGTGAAGAAGGATTTTGATGCAATTGCATATAACACTATGATAACAGTATGTGGTAAAGTTAACAATGGTGTTGAAACTGAGAGGATCTGGAGAAGTATGAAGGCAAATGGCTGCTGTCCAACACGAGTTACTTATTGCCTATTAATTAGCAATTTTGTTCATTGCAGTCAAAATGAGCTGGCTCTTGATGCCTACAGTGAGATGGTTCAGAACGGATTTGAACCAGGGAATGATACAAAGCAAGCTATTATTAGTGCGTGCACAAAGGAGGGAAAGTGGAATTTGGCACTTAGTGTCTTTCAAGATATGTTGAAGGGTGGCTTGAAGCCAAACTTAATTGCTTGTAATGCATTGATTAACTCTCTTGCGAAAGCTGGGGAGGTCAAACTAGCATTTGAGGTTTATGATGTCACATCATCTTTGGGTCATTCACCAGATGCATACACATGGAATGCTCTACTTGGTGCTCTATATAATGCAGATCGACATGACGATGTTCTTCAGCTCTTTAACAGCATTAAGAGAGATCGAGGCTCTCAATTGAATTTACATTTGTACAACACTGCTTTAATGTCTTGCTTGAAGCTTGGTTCATGGGATAGAGCACTGCAGCTTTTGTGGCAAATGGAAGCTTTTGGGCTCTCAATTCCTACCGCATCATATAATCTTGTCATTAGTGCTTGTGAGATTGCAAGGAAGCCAAAAGTTGCACTGCAAGTGTATGAGCACATGGCTCATCAAAAGTGCAATCCGGACACATTTACTCATCTGTCATTGTTAAGAGCTTGCATATGGGGATCCCTCTGGGATGAAGTGGAGGAAATCCTAAATGTAAGTTTTATTTTGTTGACATGTTTTGGCCATTTAACTTTTTCTCAGTTGAATTCAATTTGTTGTGATATGGAATTAACAAACATATATGGGAGGTGAAAATATTTTCTCTTTTCAAAATTTCATATCAACCACAAATTTTACATTGCTGAATTGTCCAAGATGCAGTCACTCCCCCCACCCCCCCCCCCCCTCTTTCTTTTTTCACTCTAATGTCCATTTGAAGAGACTTGTGACATAAATGATTTTGTTGAGTGGTGCCTCTTCGGCGCAATTATTAACGTCACAAACATTATGTTGCATTTATTGTGCCAAATGCTCATACCTGTGGGTTATGAACCTGTGAAATTTTAGTTAATGCTACTGCATTTATACTTTGTTTGGACCTTTGAAACTTTTTTTTTTTTGGGGTGGAGAAATGACCTTTGAAACTGAGTGTGCTGGCGTACTGATTTTTGTTTCCTTTGCAGTGGGCTGCACCAAATGTATCTCTTTATAATGCTGTCATTCAAGGAATGTACTTAAGGGGCAAGATTGATTCTGCAAAGAATCTGTACACCAAAATGCGTGAGCATGGTCTTCAACCAGATGGTAAGACACGTGCTATGATGCTTCAAAACTTGTCAAAAAATTCAACTAGACATAGAAGGAGTTGGTCTCTTGGTTACAGAGGACGTCATCGACAAAAGATGAAATGAGAAAAAAGAGATTACCTACAAATAAGTTGGGCTAACTACATTGTGATTATATAGATTGATAAGATGTGTAAGTTGAATGTATATCAGAGCAACAATACAGGCCTAACTTTGCCCTCTGTAATTGTTTTCTGTTCTGTCTCTTCCCTGTTTCCCTCTTGGTTTTTTTTTTTTTTGGGAAATACCTCTTGATTTTCACTGTATAGATTTTTTTTTTATAAAAAAATTTAAAATGAAAGCAGTAATTATCCCATGGTATTGTGACACAAATGTGTGATATGGTAGAAGTTTGTTGTTTTGGAGAGAAGGATTTCTTATTAAAGGCTTCATAAATAAAATTTTAGCTTAAGTTTTATGGTTCAAGTACATTCAAATTTCATTGCCATTATCAAATTTACAGTGTCAGATAAAATTAAAAGAATTTCCAATTGGGCCCCTTAAGTAAGGGTTGGAGGTGAGAATGGGGATTCAAATCTCATATACACTCATATTTCACTTGTATAGATGTCAAATATGCATAGAATTTATCAAATGTGAGGGGCACTTTAGAAGACTAATTATAAGACTGTCGCGTGAGATACTTTCCAAGAAAAACACTTTATAAGACTATCTCGTTAAATAGATTCCAATGATATGAATGTCGGATAGATCATAAGGTCACAGACCATTTGAATTAGAATAATTATTATTATACACTCTTTGTTACTCGTTCACCGTACACGTACTGTCATACAAGCTAAAATCATGTTTCTTAAAATTGTGAAATTATGATACGATTTCTAAATTTTAATTGAAATTGAGTTATTTTAAAAAAATTGAATAACAAGTATGTAACCAGATATTCTGTTTGAATCATTAATATCGCATCTAATTTAATACATTAAATCAATAGAAAGTGACATTAAGAAACAAAGATTGGAGTAATAAAATAGAATAGACCCAATAAGCGTAGAAAATTAGGAAGTGGGATGTGGAGGATGAGGAGGAGGAGGTGGGGATTGGTAAACAGAAAGAACTTTGGATTCTAAAAGGGAAACATGCTTATCGAGCATTGACACAACAGCTTCAAACTCAGTCACTTGTTGCTCTATTGCATCAATCTGCTGCACATATTGGTCGAAGTTACCACCCTTTGACTTCAACTGCTCCACGAATACCCTCAGCCCAGATGCCACGTCACCCATCCCTTTGTATTCTTCGCCCACTCTCTCATTCATTTTCTCCAACACTTCTAGCTCATTATTCGTCCCCTTAATTCAAAATCAAAACCCATAATTACACAAATCCCACAAATTTTATTAAAGAAAAGAGCAATTAGAGAGAGAAAGAGAGGGTACTTGGAGCTGGGATTTGATCATGGTGGAGACGCTGGTGAAGAGATCGTTGAGTGAGTCGGCAAGTTGGTCATGAACAGCCTCGTCCTTCTGGGCCATGAGGGTGTTGTTGTGTTTGAGTGGTTTTGTGGGGGTTGAGAGAAATGTGGAGAGGGATGAAGATTGAAGAGAAACGAACCTCGATGTTGATGATTGTTTGGAGTTTGGGGAGGATTGCTGTTGGACAAACAAATGAAATGAACAGCCCAAGCGGACAAGGGAGGAAACCTGAATGGGTTTTCTTACTTTGTTGGCTAGCCAATAATGAGTAACACAATCACCAACCATTTATTTGCTTATTATTATCTTATATGGGGTATAATTAGATCGCTATTTTTTTTTTCTTTTTTCTTTTTTCTTTTTTTAGAATCATAATTGGCTCACTATTTTTTTTTCCTCATTTATTTCTGAGGATCATAATTGGATCCTATTTATTTTGGAAACTTTAAAAAATTTTATTGAAAATTTCAGAAAACACTAATTGAGTTATAAATCTCTTCATTATGTTATTGTAAGTATTTTTTTAGTAGAAGTTACTATTACACGAGATGAAGAAATTCCATGATATTGTACTTTTGAAGTACTAAATAAAGTGTGTGTTTATTTATTATTATAATTGGATAACTTTATATTCTAACCCAAATAAATGAGTTAATTTTTACTCAATTATAAGGAGTCAATTTGAATGAATAAATGGATTTGGATAGTTATAAGTAAAAATAGCGGAGGACCGATAGATTTTTAAAAAGGTAATAAAACATGTATAAATTTTAAATAAGTTATATGCGTGTGTAATTGAATGGACCAAACAATTGTAATAAGTTATTTTTAGTAATACTTTTGGTTGAATAATACTTTATCAAAAATTATTTGCCATTTTGGATTCTAGCTAGCTTAACTGGTAAAGTCTCTGATGGTTGAATAAGAGATTTGGAGTTTAATCCCTGCTTATACCAGAAACTGATCGGTATCTTAATTTGATGATAAAGAGCTATTATCAGAAACGAATGCCATAAATTAAAACTTTCTCTCAAAAAAAAAATATTATTTGCCATTATAGCAATAGTTAAAAAGTTATTTGACAGAAGCCAATATTAACAGAGGGTTAATGACAAAGGCACAATGAATGTGGAGGGAGGCTTGATCCCCATATTGGTGGTAGGAGAGAAAGAGAGAGAGAGAGAGAGAGATGTTATGAAAAAACTAAAATCCATATATAGCAGCGAGGCTTAATAGACAAAGAAAACAGTAAATACTTTCACTAGTTGGTTGGGCTCATTACGAATGAATAACCTAGCCCTTGTTAAGTTTATGGGTGAGGTAAAGGACTCCGCATTCAAAGTCGGGCGGGCATCCGTAGTCCTAATGAAAATTAGTAAGTGTACCTAGGTTGGGTTGGAAAATTCCCAACCCAACTTATCACGTGTAGAAATTAATCTAATCCAACCCATATGTAATAAGTTG
Organism: Castanopsis chinensis; assembly: GCA_032878915.1. NCBI lineage: Eukaryota > Viridiplantae > Streptophyta > Magnoliopsida > Fagales > Fagaceae > Castanopsis > Castanopsis chinensis. Next base: position 26,464,788 of record JAVQMG010000132.1, read on the forward strand.
AGTGGGTTATGCTTGCATCATGTCTTATAACAAAATGGGATTTCATCAACTATATAAGATTGTTTTTAGTAAATTATTATAATATCACAGTTCGCATAAATTATACTACAAATTGCTAAATTCATTAAAAAAACTAATCTAATGGATTGGATGTTTAAAATAAAACTTCAACCTAACCCACAAAAAACCAATTTAAAATAAAATTTCAACGAAACCTCCCAAAAAACCAATTTGAGAAGTTGGGTCTAGTCGGTTTGGTGGGTTGGGTAGACAGTGCGGACTGCAGACGCACTGCAGTGGATAAAAACTTACTAAAAAAAGGCAATGAATCAGTGGGAAAAAAGAAAGAGTAGGAAAGGAAAAGAAGACTTTAGTTGCTTCAAGTAGAAGTAGACCTTTCGGCTTTCTTTTACAGTGTTTTGTTCTCTCTCTCTCTCTCACTTTGCAATCCTTTTACTTTCCCTACACTAAACTACACCACACCACCATTAAATAAATATCCTCAGATCCAATTCTGTTTATTCCTCCCTCTTTTCCCTATCAACAATATCTTCTAAAAATTCTTTTTTTGGATGGTGGTGGTGATTGGTTGAGTAGATATATAGAGTTTTTAACAATGGACACGGCGTCGTCTTCAAATTCGACTATGGCGGAGTTCGATTACATGTTCAAGTTGTTGCTGATTGGAGACTCTGGAGTTGGGAAAAGCACGCTTCTCTTGAGTTTCACTTCCAATACCTTCGAGGATCTCTCTCCTACCATCGGTCTGCTTATCATTTCCCCCCCTCTACTCCTTTTTTTTTTTAAATAATTATTATTAAAAAAAATTCATATATGTTTTTTATTTTTATATAGGTGTTGATTTTAAGGTGAAACATGTTACTCTTGGTGGGAAGAAGTTGAAGCTTGCAATTTGGGACACAGGTTGGTAACTCTATATATAATTCTTAAAAAAAGAAAAAAAAAAAAGGTTTAATGTGTTTTAAGACTCTGTTTTAGTTTGTGATGTGATGTCTCTATTCTTCTATGTTATATATACATGTTGGAAGAACAAAACCTTGGATTCATGCATCATCATTTTTTATGACTTATTGGTTTAGTAAGTAAAACGTTAATCACTGGCATTGATTTATTAATGAAATTTCTGTTTAAGTTTCCGAGGTATGTTTAAATTTTCAATGCACAATACAATTGAATTTGGTGATCTGTAGTACTTAATCTTAATCTTCTTTTAAAAAATATTCAAAGATAGGCTATATGTGGCAATATCTGTTTTTCAGAGGCATCTTCAAAACTAACTGGATACTATGCAAATAAATCTACCACTTTTACCACAATTTGTTTCTTATCAAAAAAAAAAGATCCCAATCATGTGAAGGATTTAATAGTTTATGATTGACTCACACTTCTGCAGCAAGAAAGAGTGAAATAAAAAGATGTTGGAGAGTCGCTTGAGATGGTTGGTCATGATTAGAGGAGAGCGATTCATGCACCACTGAGAAAGAGTGAGTTGATTCAAATTGAGGCAATGGAAAAAAAATTTGTTTGGTGTACTGAGAGAGGACATGCAATGTAGGAAATAACGAGAGTATGACTTCATATATAATAGATTAGCGGAAAAGAATACATATGGCCGACCCTAACTTTTTTTTTTTTTTTTTGGTTTCTGCTGTTGTTGAACTTCTGCTGTAAAGGTTCCTATAGTAGAGTAGATCACACCTTCCAGAAAGAGACTGAAACGAACAATATTAATTAATTTAAGAATTCTGCATATATGAGAAGTTTCAACTAAAAGAATTATGATAAAAGTGGGTCATGAATCCCAATATCTTCTAGTCTTAGTGTATCTTCAATGTTCTTACAATTGTTAATGTAATTTATTTCCTTAAACACACTACTAAATAAACCCTTATACATGCTTTCTTGGTAAGGAAGGGATATTATTATCATATCTTGTTACCATGCTTTTTTTCCCAAGTTCACATGAAGTTATGAAAAGAGTTGTCGGGGCGTTGTTCTGACGTAATTTTTCTATTTTTGTGTCATGAAGCTGGACAAGAAAGATTTAGAACACTGACTAGCTCATATTACAGAGGAGCTCAAGGGATAATAATGGGTATGTTGATTCACCTCCTTTATTCCTCTCAGTTATCTTTTCTCTCTTTGTTCAGTTAATAAGAAATTCATGCTTGTTGTTGCTTGGGAATCAATGAATCTGAAAGATTGTGTTTGATGTTATAGAATCTGCTTCTGCAGATTGACTTGTCTCCTTAAGAATGATCAATGCTGTGTGAGTTTTGAAATTTTTCTCCTTCATTGGTTCTTAGCTATTGCTAAAGCAAACAAATCTTTCTGTTGTAGTGTACGATGTAACACGGCGAGATACTTTCACAAATCTATCTGATATATGGGCTAAGGAGATTGACTTGTACTCAACAAATCAAGATTGCATCAAGATGCTTGTTGGCAACAAAGTTGATAAGGTATGTCTTTATTCTTTAATGAACTTGCTCTTATAACTATTTTGACTCTTGAGAGCATCCTTTTCTTGATAAAATAGTCTAAAGGTTAGGATTTTACTAAGATCTCCTATTGGGTAACAGGGTGAGCAGAGAAGTTAGTAATGAACTAGTACTTTTACTGTGATCATATTATTATACTTAGTTATTTTCAACTTTGCCTTGTCTTATGAGCTTATTAGTTGTAGGATTCTCGGGATGTCTTTTTCTTCCAAGTTTCAATTACTTAAATCAAATGTATCATGCATTTTGAAGTTACCTTTCTTTTCAGGAAAGTGAAAGGGTTGTCAGCAAAAAAGAGGGCATTGACTTTGCTAGAGAATATGGATGCCTGTATTTGGAGTGTAGTGCAAAAACTCGAGTCAATGTGGAGCAATGCTTTGAGGAGCTTGTGTTAAAGGTATGCAAAATACTAAAATCCTTTTGCTCTACATTGTTTTTACATTTTTATCAAATGCACTTCCAGTTGTAATTACTAGGATGGTTACCAGTTCAGTATGGATTTGGATTCAGGTGGAAAACTTAATCCCATACTTTTACGAAACTTGGAAATGACTATAGGTGTTATAATAATTTTTTAATATACTTTGTTCACACCCAGATACTGTTTAATAATAAAACTGCTTCTAATATAGTAGCAGTATCATCTTGGATCCCTGCTTATTCCCATGTGGTGCCTGGTCAGCATAGCTCTTGGGGTAGATATTATTTTCTGATTTTTTATTTTAACTCAGCACTTGACATCAATAATTCTCTAAGCCTCCTATACATCAGCCTTTAGAAGTGGTGCGAGGACAACACAAAAGCAAAATGCACCATTTAGTTTAAGTTCATGATTGGATAAGTAATAAGGTTCTAACTTCTAAGGGCTTCGAGGAAGCATATAAAGAACATTTTTCTTAAAGGCATAGCATGGCACATTTGGGGACATGTTTTTTGTTGCGATGTCTAAGTGAAAAGAGTATTGGTTCAGAAGACATTTTTTTTAAGATGGCTTAGCATGTCAACAAATAATGAAGAGTGATTTGCACACGTGTCATAACGTTGGCATGTTTAATAGTTGGCATAGTGACAATAAATTTTTCTTTTTTGTTTATTTTTTCAAGCGTACTGCTATAAGTCTTGAACCTTCAGTGCCCAGGTGCCCTGCTGACACCACTTTTTATTTGTATTTATGTATAAATATACATAAGGTGGTGAAAGAGATAATTCTTAACAGAATAATAGTGGTTGTATAATGTATGAAAAAGAACATATTCACTGGTTAGTTTGTTTTATTACGTCAATATTTTCTTGAACTTGACAAATAATCCATGACTTGTGTTGATGATGTGATGGTACCATGTTGATCTGCAGATTTTGGATACACCTAGTCTCTTGGCTGAGGGCTCAGCTGGAGTGAAAAAGAACATCTTCAAAGAGAAACCCCCGCAACCTGATGCATCAACCAGCGGATGTTGCTCTTGGTGATTGTACTCATTGTGTTTCTCTCACACACTCCCAATTAGCATTTCATTTACCTTCTCCAGTTTGATCTAAATTGTTCACATGTTGATCCAATTTGTTGGAAAACTGTATATGAAGTTCAAATAGTAATGTTTGATGTGATTTGTCTTCCCTTTTGAACAAGTGCATATTTAGTCCTTCTGCAGATGCTTTAATCAGCCATTTGCTATTATTTAAGTCTTCAAAATCTGAGCTATATCTTCCCCAGTTCTGCCTTAGGGAAGATGATGTTTCCATTCGCCATTATGGGCTGCTGTCATACCTCTATCATTGCGTTGGACCTGATATTACTGTTAGACAACAGCAACAAGCCAACAAATTGGGCTTTGTGTTACAAAATCAAAGCATGTCGTAAAAAGAAGATTGTTTACTACTAGTTGATAATATGTTTCAGCACATTCTCACAACTTTTTTTTCCTTTTTTGTAGAATAAGTGCTTCGTCAGAATTTGTTGTCCGTTTGTTGTAGCAGAGTTTGTCTAATGCCCCTCCTCTTTTTGTTAAGACGGATTGTTTTAGCCGAAAATATTTTCACTGAGAGAAACGTATGCCGGTAAAATATACTATCTTGAGGATTGGACTAATGTTAAATAGGTTTAAAATATTTCAAAACTAACCAACTTTAGTCCTTAATTATTAAGATGTGTCTTTTGTTTCTCTTTTCAATTTGTTTAGAGAATTTTCCTTTTAAAAAAAAATTTGTTTAAAGAACTGGAGTTGAACTCTTTAGAATTGCTTGGAGGCAACTTTTTGTCAAATGTTAAAACTGGTAAGTAGCGGCGAGGATAACATCATTTTTACATGGGTCTAACATATACAACTTTTGTTATGCATTAATTACAACATTTCACCTCAATAATTTTGAGAAAAAATGTGTCTTTAGAGCTGAAGTCGCCCACAATGGTTGCCTAGCAAGTCCGATGAATTTCTAAATTTAGATCTCACCTATTCTCACATCCAACTGTTTTCAATCTCCTACCTTCTTGTTTCATCAATTTCAAAAGTGTGGGCAATTAATAATTAAAACAAAATCAATCAATGGGAGGGGAACGAATGTGCCAACATTTGAACAATGATTTGCAACAAATGGATCATCACTACAATAATTATCTCATGAATCAGATACATGCATCATCTTTCTCACAATGCGTCAAATATACAGTGAGAATGAGGATACATATATCTGATACATGAAATATCTTCTAATCATAATTTATTAGTTACGTTTGGTCAGTGATTGAGATTAGTTCATTTTATATATAATCATCACTCACCCACGTGTAATTTTTGTTGTATACTAATTTTTGTTGTATACTTATTTATAGAACCAAAAAATTAAATATTAATAGTAATAGGGTAAAGATTGGATCCAATGTCTAGTTGCACTTGACCCATCGAAATGATGATCCGTGTCTAATAATTGACATGTGTCGTCATCTGAATGGATCTAGTATAACCGGAAACTAGACCCAACTCGAGGTATTAGTAGCAAACATTGTTTTTTTTTTTTTTTTGTCTAATGGAAGTCAAAGCATTAATCATATTGTGAATCATTTTATTTTATTTTGTGTATACTTTAATCATAATCTTCTTTTGTTTTTTTGGGTAGAATACTTGAATCATTATCATAGAGTACATACAATTTCTCAATTTGAAAATTTGGAAAACGTTTTTCCAAAAAAAAAAAAAAAAGCTTTACACTAAAAACAAACGGCATCCTAAGTACCCACCAGGGTAAACAACCAAGCAAAGCTTACCCGAACCACAAAACCCTAAACCCACACAGGGTGCAAAAGCAAAAGCTAAAGCAAAATGGGGGGTTTGGAGAGAGTTCTGGGGAGCTCGAAGGCAGAGCAGAAACGCATAGAGAAGCAGAAGAAGAAAGCCAAGTCCGGTGGCTTCGAGTCCTTGAATCTCAGTCCCGATGTCTACAGAGGAATCAAGCGCAAGGGATACAAAGTCCCCACCCCAATTCAGCGCAAGACCATGCCTATCATTCTCTCCGGCTCCGACGTCGTCGCCATGGCCCGAACCGGTTCCGGCAAAACCGCAGCCTTCCTCGTCCCCATGCTCGAGCGTCTCCGGCAACACGTTCCCCAGGGCGGCGTCAGGGCTCTCATCTTGTCTCCCACCAGAGACTTGGCGCTCCAGACCTTGAAGTTCGCCCAGGAACTCGGCCGCTTCACCGGTTTGTTCATCCTAATTTGTTTTTGATTGCTCTGAAAAATTAATAATTTAGGGTTTGTTTATTTTATATTTTGTTGTTGGATTTGTAGCAAATAATAAGTCCCTATTATAACAAATTGTAAGAACCAACTGATTCTCTGTTATCATTAGATTAACAATTAGGGTGAAATCCAAGTAATTGTGATAATTTAGTCACTGTGAGAGTCTGTGCAATCAAGATTGATAATTTGATAGTTACAATGAGGATGGGGGATTTGAACCCTGGATATCTCCGGAGGTGCCAACCTAACGAGCTACAAGGCTCTTGGCGAAATATGGGACTTGTTAAGTGTTGTTTGTGCTCACGGAGCAAATTTGATATTTTTAAAAAGTCTAAAAATTATTTTAAAAAAGGAGCAGAATTGTAACTAGAAGTTGAAAGAGGAACTGTAATTTGGGGTGATATTTACTATGACCGTCATTAGTTCCTTGAATGATTGTGAAATTTTGTCTATTTTTATTGAGGTAGTATAGTATCTTATCCTGATCGTACAGAAAAGAGTGCCTGTTTAAAATTTGGGCTTTTTTTCAGATCTTCGTATTAGTTTACTAGTTGGTGGTGATAGCATGGAGAGCCAATTTGAAGAATTATCACAGAGTCCTGATATCATAATTGCAACTCCCGGTAGGCTCATGCATCATCTGTCTGAGGTTGATGACATGTCATTGCGTACAGTGGAATATGTTGTTTTTGATGAAGCGGATTCTCTTTTTGGTATGGGTTTCGCTGAGCAGTTGCATCAGATTCTTGTCCAGCTGAGTGAGAACCGCCAGACTTTGCTTTTCAGTGCCACATTACCTAGTGCCCTTGCTGAGTTTGCCAAGGCTGGTCTGCGAGACCCTCAGCTCGTGCGACTTGATCTTGAGACTAAAATTAGCCCTGACCTCAAGCTTGCCTTTTTCACAGTACGACACGAAGAAAAACATGCAGCATTATTGTATTTGATAAGAGAGCAAATTACTTCCGATCAGCAGACATTGATATTTGTGTCCACAAAACATCATGTGGAGTTTCTCAATACTTTGTTTAGAGAAGAGGGAATCGAGCCTTCTGTATGTTATGGTGACATGGATCAAGATGCTCGCAAAATTCACATATCAAGGTTTAGGGCAAGAAAGACTATGTTGCTGATTGTGACAGATGTTGCTGCTAGGGGCATTGACATTCCGTTGCTTGACAATGTCATTAACTGGGATTTTCCCCCCAAACCTAAAATTTTTGTCCATAGAGTAGGACGAGCTGCAAGAGCAGGTCGGACTGGTACTGCATTTTCTTTTTTGACATCTGAGGATATGCCATACCTTTTAGATCTTCATCTATTTCTCTCAAAACCTGTCAGACCTGCACCCTCAGAAGAGGAGGTTTTGCAAGATATGGATGGAGTAATGTCCAAGATTGATCAAGCAGTTGCAAATGGAGAAACCATCTATGGGCGTTTTCCTCAGACAGTTATTGATCTTGTTTCAGACAGAGTTAGGGAAATAATTGATTCTTCAGCAGACCTGTATGCTATGCAGAAAACATGTACAAATGCTTTTCGCTTGTATTCCAAGACAAAACCCTTACCTTCAAAGGAGTCCATTAAAAGAGCAAAGGATTTACCCCGTGAAGGATTGCACCCAATATTCAGAAATGTGCTGGGAGGTGGAGACTTAATGGCATTGGCATTTTCTGAACGCTTGAAAATGTTCAGGTGAGTGCTTCCTGTCCATCTTTATACAGGATTTCTTGATATTGTAAAGCTGTAAATTTGTAACCGTTAAAAATGTTTGATTTATGCTAGACCCAAGCAAACCATTTTGGAAGCTGAAGGCGAAGCCGCTAAATCAAAGCGTCTGCAGGTAACTCTCCACTTATGCAATTTGGCCTGAGGAAGATTGTTTTAATTAATAAGTACATGCTCCTCATCTCTTTTAAAAAAATTTCATCGTTCATATCCTCCTCATCTTATTTAGAAAGCTTTCAATGCTCATATTTCTACTATAAAGTTTTGCCAATGAGCTCTAGCTCAAATGGCACCTCCTCCCATTGTAAAAGCAAGAGGTAGGATGAAGTCATAGGTTAAAAATCCACAGGTGTATGTCTGACTTACCAATTATAAAGAAAATTATTGTTTTGGCAATGAGTTCTAATTCAAATGGCATGCCGTTCTCTTGTAAGAGCTAGGTCGAGTGACGGGATGGGTTCAAGACCTACTGGGTTCTTGTGTAAAACTTACCAATAAAAAAAAAAAAGTTTTAATTATAGTTCTATTGATGATCAAATTCTAGCCCCTTGATCTGATTAATGTGTGTATATTTGCGAAATTGCTTATGTAGTAATTGGTAAAAGCTGGGATTTACTTTGTGATGTTGTAGTTTCTTTATCATCTTTGAGAATGGCTTCTATCTGTTGTTATTTTGTTAGTTGCATTTATCATCTTTGAGAATGCATAAATGTACATGTAAAATGAGTTGTTACCTCTTTAATATCTTAGCTATGTTTGGTTCAACACTAGAGAAAGGAAAAGAAAAAAGGTTTTTATTTTTTTGTTTTTAATTTCTCTTCTTTTTCATTGTCTGGTCAGTAAATGAGAAGGGAAAAAAGAAGAAGAAAGAGGGATGAGAATAATTCAGAAATTTTCCTCTTAGCCTCACCGGAATTCTCTTTCATAATCAGACTAGATTTGGGGAGAAAGTTGGTAGCAAGAACATTCCTAGATCTTCTTTTCTTCTCTTTATTTTCCTTCGATGTTCTCCACATGACCAAACAACTGAACAATTTTAATTTTAATCACTCTTTTCCTTTCTCTCCTTATCACTTATTTAATTTTCCTAAATCAAGATTTGCTAAAAATTATCTTTGTTATGCTCTGGTCCTTTTTTATGTTCTATGTACGCCTTTCACATATTTTTGGTTGCATATTTTATATCAATGTTAAAAATAAGAATTTATTATATTAAGGTTATGACTTGATTGCAGGGTCCTTCTAGACAATGGGTTGATGTAATGAAGAAAAAAAGAGCTATTCATGAAGAGATCATTAATTTGGTACATCAGAAACATTCTACCAATCTCGTGGATGAGGTAAATCTGCCAAAGTAGTAAATTATGCTTTTGAAGTTTCTTTATAATGCAAATAGGGATATGGCTTTAGCAGTTAGCACTTGATCAACTTACTTATTCGTGATATATTTCTTTGTTAATTTTACTTGCCATGAGGCCCATGACTATTTTTAGTCATTCACATGAGAGAGAGAATCTTTTGTAGTGATCATATTTTGGTAGGCAATTTTTCTGGTCATGAATATTTTTCAAATTTCCCTTTATGTTTATGGCTGGGCTTGAGTCTATACTGTGCACAGTTGGCCAGAAAGGTCAACTGGAGGAAAAAAAAAAAAAAATTCAGGCCTGGTCCTGTGAACCTTTATGGTAGGTCCAAACACTTCACTTAACTGGATGAGACAGCTGAAAATTTTTAAAGGTCTATGGTATACACTTGCTTCATACTGATCAATAATAATTAACAAAGTTTCCCTAGTTTCCTGGTCTTTCTGAACTGTAAAGTCTTTTTGTTTTTGCAGGAATTTGATCCTGAAATCACTTCTTCCAAGGAGGAGAAAAAAGGTGTCCAGTGTTTATAGTTTGCTCTCTCTCTCTCTCTCTCTCTCTACACACATACATCTATCTGTGTGAATATCTTCACATGCTTCCTTCTACATTTATCATAGTTTTAGAAATTAGACCATTTTTTCACTCTTTGAATCTTTCTTTTGCTAAATCAAAATAAATTTTTTCTGCCATAGCAGATTCTTATAACTTTCTTTTTTACTTTTTCCTCATAAAATTTGAGTCCACTTCTAGGAACCCTGCATGCAGTTACCTAAAGAAAAAGGAGGGGGGGGGGGGGGGGACCTGGTATGAAGCTAATGTAGTTAACCCGTTTGATACAACTCATTTTTTAAAATTTTGAAAATTGGTTGTCTGAAAAAGTTTTTTGGTTTTAAAAAGCTGTACTTAGAAAAAGCGCAGTTTTAAATCACTCTCCCAAATTGGCACTAAGATCTTTCATTTTGTTCACAACCGTTATTAATTCAGCAGAATTTTCCAAGGGCAAAAGTTTTATAGGAGTCTTATGAAAGAGATTGAGGAGTGCATTTACAAGGTATCTACCTTACAAAGACTCTTTGTATGGTCCCCAAGCTTTGGTGATGATACTGTGGGGCAGGTCCTGCTAAAAATCTGCTTGAGTAAATCAGTTGGTTGTAAGTGTTTTTTAGCTTTTGACAACTGGATTAAGTAGTTGACCTTTTTAGATTATGGGTTTCCTGTAAGAAGATCCTAAAATAGGAGATTTTTATTTGGGGCAAGGAGGAGTCTTCCCCCATGTGGAGGAGTGCTGCTTCTCACGAAGGTCTTTGTGTTAACTAAATAAGGAAATGTGAAACAATGCAGAACATTTTTGGACCAAAGTGTAATACTTGTTTTAGAGGTTGAACTTTGAGAATCAGTTTTCCAATTTTTAAACTTATTAAGACTCAGCTTGGATAATGATTTGTAAATAATCTGCTGGAACTACCTGGTTCTAGGTGAAATTTTGTTCATTTATAATTATTTAATATAAGAATTTATTTTGAGGAGAGAATATTAAAAAAATAAAAATAAAAAGGGAAAAAAAGAGTATTAAACTGAATAGGACAAGTTCTATTTTCCCCCTTATTGTCCGGATTTACTTAGCCATTTTCTTTCATATTTCTATTAGGTAAATTTCAAAAAATTCACCTTACACTATCACTTGATTTATCATATGCCTCCTAAACTTTTAAACTTAGCAATCAACCCTCTAACTTTATTCAATATTGCAAATAACCCCCTCCTTAACAAAAAGATAATTTCAATCAAAAAGCCCCTAGCTTCCCTTAAAAAAAAAAAAAAAAAACTCTTTCAAGATTAAAAATATTTGTGTTAAATATTTCAATATGAAGGATATTAATAACAGTAGGGCTCTTTGCAATTCTGAGTGAAGTTAGGGGGTTGATTACTTATAACGTTTATGGGATCTATTGTAAATTGGGTGATGTTTAGGGTTGTTATTTTGCTATTACCCATTTTTCCTTGTAGAGCAAGATATGAAGTTAAAGAAAGGGACAAAAGAAAGAAAGAATAGCAATTCACCACTAACAAAAAACCAATTTCATTGAATTGGTTTTTTTTTTTTTTTATAATTATAAATAAAAGATGTATATGGTAGTGAGAGATCTTTGAGTAAAACCTGTTTCTTGCTACATACACACACACACACACACACACACAATGAAAATATTTTGATGTATATACTCTTTGATGTTAGAAATTTGTGGGTCTAAGAGAAAGGCAAAGAGCTTCAAAGATGAGGAGTACTTTATCAGTTCGGTACCAACAAATCATGTAGGTTATACATCTCTTGCATCTTCTAATGTTAGCTTTGCAATAACTCCTAATATTCCTCATCTTGATTGCTTGTTCCAATTTTATGTTTCAAATATGCTAATGTGTTATAATGTGAGCTGTAAATTGGGAAGGTGGCTGACCATTAGATTTGTGACCTCATGTCATTCTCAGCATATGGAAGCAGGACTTGCAGTGAGAGCTAGCCAGGACTTTGGATCAAATAGGTAAATCTCTTATATCATCTGAGCTCATTTTGCATGATGTGTTTTTATCTACCATTGTGATGAACCCAGAGTATATCAATCTTGAAAAAAAGAGTTTATCAATCTGAAATAGCCTGGAAGTGAAAAATTGAAAATTGGAAACTGAATATGGTTAGATTAAAGACTTATTTCATGTGACTTGAAAATCGTTAATGTGAGAACATAAAACATGATTTTCATTTTCTTATTTTCATGTTTAGAGAGCTGCTTATTAAAAAACATTTAGCGAGCAGCTTGTGTCTGTGCATGTGCTTGGATATATCTAATTTTCTTTTTTTGGTTCAAAATACCAACAATCTATGAAAAACAATGGCACACATACATGCATATGCACACACGGGGGAAATTTAATGGCCAATGTTATGTCAGTTCTGGCATGCAACTATCTGCTGTCTGCAGATGCTAGTGAACTTATCTGCCACATTTGCAGATATGCCCAGCTATTAGCGTTACTATTTTTGCAATTGCATATTGCACCTGCATCATCAATTCTGTGCCCCACTCTCTCCTCCCCATGTATGTGGGCAATGTTGAGCTTTACAAATTCATATCTGTACTTGTTTATTTAAAGCGATGCTATTGGCTTTACTTTTTTATGTTTTGCAATAGCATGTAGCACCTTCTTCAATTCTGCATTCATCTCTATACCCCATCTTTCTCCTCCCCATGTGTGGGCAATATTGAACTTTACAATTTCACAGCTGAGCTTTTTTGTATAAATTGACTTGACATGATTATGTATTGTGTTATTTGTGATTAGATATAGATTCCTGTATTTTTTTACTGATTGGTTGTCTATTGACATCATTTTTAATTTTAGGTTGGACTCTGCTGTCCTAGATCTAGTTGCTGATGATGGTACAGGAATGAAGAAACAGAAATCTCAGTATCATTGGGACAAGGTACTTTAAGCCGTTAAATATTGATTATATTTATACTTATCAAAATATTGATTTTCTGATTCTCAAAAAAAGAAAAAGAAAAAAAAGAGAGATTGTATTTATTTAAATTATTTTTCTTCTTAACCTTATCAATCTGTTTGGTGGCAGAGGAGTAAAAAGTATATCAAGCTAAACAATGGTGATCGTGTTACAGCTAGTGGAAAGGTATTTATTTATTCTTTGAAATTATTTTTTCCTTTTTTTGGCTCCATTGGCAAATTACTTATCTACGCATATAACATATTTGGTATTTAGAAGAAACATGTATATTATTATGCATCTGATTTTTGTGAGGATGAATAAGATGGTGCGTGTTCTGTTTTCAATTCATAGTATTGAACTTGCTGGTAGCATTTCATTCAAAATAAGTCTTCATTTGATGGGGCAAGCATTAAATGGTTGCCAGATCTTAAGTTAGACATAAGTTTGATACACTATGCCTTCCTACTTCCTTTCAAACTTGTTGCCCCATGTTGCCACTGGGATTATCTCGATTTTCCTTGTGTTTCTTGCCCCAAAGGACTAGTCAACTGTCTAACACATGTATAATGAAGTAACAAAGTACAGTACTGTTCTGAGCATCCACAAAAGCCAATGGATCTATCCCTCATGAAAAGGATAAATAACTGAATTTTCGGATCATGCCACTGGAGAAACATGTCATGTTTAGAAACCCTACTTCTGCAAGGAATGGAAGTTGCCTATGTGGCCATTCAGTGACTGTTTTCACGGTTGCTGGAAGAATGTTTTGGTCACTGATGAAAGAACTTTGTGAGATACAGAATTAGCGATTTTAGCATTTGAATGATCATATGTAGGTTAACTCTGGGGCTATATTTGAATAATGCTGTTTGATTTCTCTTCCACTGCTTTTATACCTAAACATTTTTTTACCCATTGGCATAAATTGAAAATGTGTTATTTTTGCATGTCATGTGTTTAGTGCTGATCACAAAAGAAAGAATACTGTTTTTGTCTCCTTTCTCATTTTTGAATTATCTTCTATGTATAATATTCCCTCAAATGGCATACAAGTAAAATATCTGGGTTGATGAATCCTTCTTGGTGCATCTTAGAATATGCAATTATATAGTAGCTAGTACTATCAGGGTCTTAGGCTTTTTGTCTTTCTGATATCAATGCTGTAACATGTGTTTATAAATAAATCATTTATTGTTATATTCAAAACAGAAATTGGAATTGCGTATATTCCCATCTGAGAGAATGAATGTTTTCTGTTTGTTTATGGTGTAGATAAAGACAGAGAGTGGTGCTAAAGTTAAAGCTAATAAAACTGGGATATACAAGAAATGGAAGCAACAGTCGCACAATAAAGTATCTCTTAGAGGAGCCAATAGTGAAGGGAATGCTGAGGGATCCACAAGCATGTCAGGTAATTCAATGAATTGGAAGCTCCTTGTTGCTTGCTTTATCCACACTCTAACTCTCTCTCTTGGAGTTGGTTGAATGTTTTACTGAGTTTTGTCCAGTTTTCAGTAATGCACAGTTAATAATTGCTTCAGATTGTGTCTGTGTTTTCAAAAAATAAAGGGTTTTTCTTACCCCTGGTCCCCATTTGATGATACTGATGCACTTGTTATTCTCTTGTTCTCCATTCGGACCATTTCTTCCTCACAACATGGGCCCTCTTTTAGTCTTTTTGTGCTTTTATGCTTCATCTTATGGATATTTGGTTGCATGGGTTGGCTTTTTCTTGGTCTTTCTTTGTCTTTTTATGATCACAATTAAAATTAATCTCCTTCTTTATGTTAACCTGAAACAAATAGTAGGAAATGTTTGTGTTTATACCCGTATACGTAAAATCTTCATTTATTTTTTCAATAGATTTTTTATTTACTTATAAAAAAAGCAAGGTGTAAGGAAGTGAATTGTGAGAATGTATTATCACCCTTCCTTCTTTTGTGTATGTTTTTTGATTTCTCATAAACCCAGGTCCCCCCTCCCCCCTACTCTGCCTCAAGCCATTTGATTCTTTCTCCCCCCCCCCCCCCCCTTTTTTTTTTTTTTTTTTTTTTTTTTCATTTAATGAATAAAATACTGGAGTATATTAGTACAATTTGAAAATTTTGCAACTCATTTCGTTCAATTTTCTCAGAATCAAATGGAGCATGTACTGTATATAACCAGTCTGAAAGTAATTATTGACTTAATGCAGTCATTTGTCTTTGTCATACATCTCCATTTCGCATCACTTGGCTTTTTCCTTGTGATCTACATGGGCTGGTTAGCGAACACAAACACAAACCCAAGATTTTAGTAAATCTTACTAAATAATCACATGAAGAAAATTACCATTCTGTTTGCTCTGTTATTGTCTTTGTCTACAGTTCACTTGTGTGTGAATTTGTTGCCCCTCCATTCAATGTCAAAGCATATGATTTGATGCGCCTTATATATTCCTTTCTTCTTAAACTTGCTTCTATTTTCAGGAGATCGTAGATCACATGGAAATAATAGGAACTTTAGAGGAGGCAAGAAGCAGCATCATGTGCCTAATGCTCATGTACGTTCAGAAATCAAAGATCTAGAACAAGTTCGGAAGGAGAGGCAGAAAAAGGCAAACAAGGTCTCCTTCATGAAGAGCAAATCTAGTAAGGGTAAGAAATTTAATGGAAAAGGAAAATGAAAAAGAGGAAAGGGGAGGAAGTAAAGATTTGCTGAAGGTGATTATTTTGTGTGTTTTGGAAATCACAGTGCTTTCTGATGATGATTTTACATACACATATAGCAAGCAGAGCCTGGATAGGGGCCCGGAAAATTTTGACAGCCAATTTATGTTCTGTAGCTTTGTATTTTTGACCTTGTGGCTCAACAACTACCCTTTAAATATAATTAGTAAAATGCATTTATCTAAGTGCACATCTTTCTTTTGCCCACATCTTGGATGAAATATCTCTGTTATTTTGATTTCTTTTATTCACGCTTTGCCTGGACAGAAACTCTTATAAACGGGAAGTGTTAAAGAAATCTTTATCTTTAACCCAAAAAAGTTCAAAGAAATCCTTAATGAGATACCACGAGTTACCTCGTAAAAATGCATTGGTTATTTTGAATTTCTCTTGAAAACACCAAGTTTGTTTTTGGATGCGGCTCTTCTTCCCTAGAATGGTCATGGTGATCAGGGCTTTGACTGTCACATACTCATTCTGTATATTATTTGTACGCGTTATGTGTTAAATGTGAACATTCATAAAAATGTGTTAAATGTGAACGTTATTAAAAAGTGGAAATCTAGTGTGAAAGTGTGGATATTATGTGTACGGCATGTTTTAAATGTGAACATTTTTAAAAAGTGGAAATCTAGTGTAAATGTGTGGATATTGTGCATATAGAATGTACAAAAGAGATTAAGTATTTAAATATTGATTATCAACAATTGATGTAAACCAACTACTAAATTTAGCTGTAAAATTCCATATGTAAAAGGCATGTTTTGTGATTGGTAATTCTTTTGATATTGTATCTAAAATCCATGGATCTTGATTCGTCAAAATTGCCTTGAGTTACTTTTTTTTGATAAGAAATTGCCTTGAGTTACTTCTTCATTAAATATGCAAAATTCTACTAATCAAACACAAATTTATTAGAATATGGAAACATTTCAAATGATATATATTAATATCATTCTACTAATTAATTAAATAACATGGAAATATTTTTTTTTTTGATGAACAAATAACATGGGAATATAGTTGTACAAATTTATAAGATAAATAACATACCTTCATTAACTATCGAAAAACACAAGTTCTTTTCATTTCAAAGTAGTGTACAACTAAAGAGAATTGTTTTTCCGTAATTATTGACACCAACAAAACTCAACAAAATTACCAAAAAGGCATATCATAAACATTTACCTTGAAATAGTTTTTAAAAAACAACCACATCTTCATATTTTTGGTACCAATCAATATAATGAGGTGACCAAAAAATATGCTCTAACATTTTCTCTTCATCGGTTGTAAATGCGTATTGAAGCTTAGAATTCTTTTCTTTAGCAACTTTACAAAATTGTAAGAGATCCATGGTATTATTCATTGCTTGCATATTTCTCATTTTCATATAAAGGTTACGAATACTCTGTTGAAAAAAAGGAAGTCTACGTTTCACATTTTTCTTAAGTTCTATAACATGTATTATTTCTTTAACTGAAAGTCTAGCTTCTTAAGAATGCAGTTTTTATCCTCTTCAGTGATAACTTGATTGGCCGGTAGAAATCACACTTTAGAAAGGGACAACAATTCATGATTGTGATCTACAACAAACATAGTGACATGCCAATTTCTTGGAATAATGTCTATCGACTTTTGCAATACAATTGTTAGATGAGCTTTGCATCCGCATTTTAAAGACTTCTTATTTTGTTGCTCCTTAGATGGATCCACCATTTTTAGTGGTTGTCTACCTTCCCGATGACAAAAGAAATCACGTCTTGCTATTTCTCCATTTTTTTTTTCTTAGAATGACCTTTTTGAATAATAAAACCACATTGATTTGCATAATTTTTATAGAAAACAAAAGCTTCTTTTTCACTAAGAAAACACTGACCAACAAAAGGCAATCCATTTTCTATTGAATTCATATCCTCATATTCTTCAATAACTTCCGTTTCATCTATTGGACATTTATTCCAATCAATTATTTCCTCTCCACAAGTGTTATTATTTTTTCCATCATTCGAAAACTCATTTAACTCAACATAATTCCTTGAAACACTTCCATGAATTCCACTTGCAATTAAATCATCATCAATTTGTGCTATAGTTACACAAGAATAACCAAAAAAAAAGAAAAATCAGTATCATATTCTATGATAAATGAAATACAAATTACAAATAAAATGAAAATAATATTACCTTCTTGAGGTGGTTCATTTAAGTCAAAGCAATTCATTGGAAAAAGTCGACGAGTTTCACTTGCAACTAAATTGCCATCCATTTGTGCTATATTAAAACAAGATTAAAAAAATCGACATCATATTTTAGGATAAATGAATAAAAAAATGACACAAATAAAATAATAGTAACTTCTTGAAGTAATTCATTTAGGGTGTGTTCGGTTGGAGGAGTGGAAAAGTGGGAGGATGGAAAATTATGGGAGGATGGAAAAGTGGGAGGATGGAAAATATTTAGTTTTTCTTCTTGTGTGTCCGGTTGGAAGGATGAAAAAGTGGGAGGGTGGAAAAGTGGGAGGGTATAAATTGACTATTATACCCTTATTAACAGTAACATTGAAATAAAATTTAAAAAAAAAAGGGGGTTCAACGTTAATGTTGAAGTGAAAAAAAAAAGAAAGAGTTCAATGTTAACGTTGAAAAAAAAAAAAAAAAAGAAGAAGAAGAAGGTTCAAACGTTACTGGTCAGTAACGTTTGTTTTTCTTCTTCAAACGTTACTGATCAGTAATGTTTAAAGAAGATTCAAAAAAAAAAAAAAAAAAAAAAAACATTACTGATCAGTAACGTTTGAAAAAAAAAACAAAAAAACAAAAAACGTTACTGATCAGTGGGATGGGGGCATTTTAGTAAATGCCCCCATCCCCTCATTTTCTCTCCAGCCTTTTCCTCCCAATTTAGGAGGAAAAGTTTTGGTGGGCCCGAGAGGAAAATTTTCCTCCCGGTTTTCCATCCTTCCTAGTTTTCTCTCCAAACGAACAGTGGAAAATGTCTGTTTTCCTCCCTTAGTTTTCCATCCTCCCTATTTTCTCTCCAAACGGACACACCCTAAAGTCAAAACACTTCCTTTGAACAACTTGATGAGTTTCACTTACAACTACACTCTCATATTTATTGGTGATATGATACACAACATGTATTAAACATAAAGATTAACCTCATATTCAAATATATTTTAAAGATAAATATGAATTTAATATAATAAAATTATTGTACCTTGTATAATAGTTGCTTAATCCATATTTGAACATTTGAGCTTTTTATTTATTTTATTTTATCTCTTCCCTCCCTTTGATATTGGTAAAGTGAATGAAAGTGGGTTTAATTAGGGCTGTCCATGGGTCGAGTCGGCTTGGGTTTGGGCCCAACTTGCACTCGACCTAATTGGGTTGGGTCACTTAAAAACTGACCCACAATCAACCGAAATATAGGTTGAACCTGCCGGGTCGGATCATCGGGTGGAACAGGTCGGATCCAAAGGTTTGGTGGGTTGGACCACTTATTGGGCATTTTTATTGGATTTAATTTTTTTAGGCCTTTTAGGTCATAATTATTGGGCTTTTCAAGGAATTAATAGTTTTTTATTCTTGACATATCAGATTGGGCTTTTTTTTAACTTAATTTCTTTTAAAATGAGCCTTCAACTCTACTTGAATTTGTCCAAAACTCCAAATTCATACTTCCCAAATATTGAGTATGAATTCATACTCCCTACAACTCTATATGAATTTGGCCAGAACCCACATATTGAGTATTGACATGTGGGAACAAAAAAAATACAAAGTAAAACCTGGGTACCTGTTAAACATCAATAGCTTGTAAAACCTAGGCATTAATCAAACAAATAAAAACACAATACCATTTTGTTACCACCTGTTAATCATCCACACATTATAACAAAAATTTTCCAAATTACCTAAGCCTTTACCATTTTGTTTCCACATTCATCAATCTGTCAATCTAAACACATACCTACCAACTATTCCACACATCAAATAAATATCCAGAATCACACAGCAGCAAGCATTACTAAAAATACTACATCTTCATAATTCCATATATATATATATATATATATATATAAAGCCATAGAGGCAGCAGAGAAGGCAGTTACTGCACAAGGCAGTAAACTACCAAAGCAGTAGGCAATATTCCCAACAGTATATATAATTAGTTCCAAAAAATAGCTTTCCTAAAGCAGTAAAGAACTACTCTATTATCTATAGTTAATAAGTCCATAACTTATAGAAAGGAAAGCCTACACAGATGCGAAGTTTTCCTTCCTATAAGCAAGACAAAAGTTCATGTATAATTAGAAAAGCTACACATCTGTCAAAAAAATTTGACTCCTATACAAAATGCGACCTTCCTTCCTCCTACAATACAAAGGGAAATAATATTTATCAATATATAATATATAAAGACAAAGAACAAAAGCTATAGAATAACCAAAAGGGAAGTGACCAATATGAACAAAAATTATAAGGGCAGAAATATACCCAATCAGTGATCATTCATCAATACTAATTGTGGTACGAGTATCACCTTTGCTTGAGTAGGAACTAGAACTTGATGCTGTTGTTGCTTGATTTAAAATTAAAAAAGAAAAAAATTGAGACAACAGATTAAATTTTGCTCAAGTATATGACACATTTAATAACACTTAATAGACAAAAAGTTTGGAACTTAAACATATTACCTAATTCATAAAATTTATCCTCCAAGGCCTCCATCTCATCCTTTGACTTGCGAAAAGAAATTGGGACATGGGCTTGTAACTAGTTTTGAGCACAAACAAGATTTTAAACCATGAGAAGGGAGAGTGAACTTCGAAATTGATCAAGTATGCGCCCTCCGGTACTAAATGCTGATTTAGAAGCAACCATAGAAACAGGTACAACTAACACATCCCTAGCCATTTTGGACAACACTTGGTACCTATCTGAATTGGCTTTCCATCACCCCAAAATTTCAAATTTCACATCCTTTCTACTCTCACAATTTTTAGCCAAATATTATTCAATCTCATTGCTACACCCTATAAACTTCTCAGCCTCTAAAAACCGCTCATATCATGAATTAACCATCGCATATGGATCACTACAACTAATAGTATCACCTTCCATGTGTGTCATCTCATTCTCACTTGGTACTACCACGTTTGGTGAATCAACCCTAGAGTAATCATCATACAACCTATCTATGATCTTCCTCACTAAATCAATCATCTCATCAGCCACTTCATCCCCATAAATTTCAGAAAAAGAAAACTTCAAAACCTCATTTTCTTCCTTGGATCAAGAACCACAGCCACATACAAAAGCTGATTAATTTTATCCCCTTTTCCCCAGTACTTTTCAAACTTAGCTTCCATTTTAGTTGTCATGTTTTTCAAGAGATGATTTTTAGATTTAATTAAATAAGCAATATTCTCTTGAATCACAAACATCTCATCAAAGAAGGTATTTGAAGTCACATACAAAGAACTGGAAAACTTTTTTGTTGCATTGTAAAAAAGTTTTAAGAAACTCATAAATGTCCTACAATTTTGAAAATCAACCCCATAAGGAGATCCTAAACCACCACTATTTTCCTTGTTCAAAAAGTATGAACAATAGCTATCATCCTCAAAGTACATTCTTAGGAACACTTTCTTAAATTTTCAGCAATATCTAACATGAGATAGGTAGAATTCCACCTAGTAGGTACATCATGACTTAGTAAACACTTGGACTCAATACCTAATCTCTCCATAAAACTCCTAAAAGTTTGATTTCTATTTGGTGAGGAATTCATATACCTCATCGCTTCACGTACCCTAGCAATGGACGCATCAATTTCTTTCAAACTATCTCCCACAATCAGATTTAGGATATGTGCACAACACCTCATGTGCAAGAACTCATGTTCTAAAACAATCTCCTTCCAATCTTTAGTTACTGTTTGTAAAAATTTAATGGTAGTACCATTAGAGGAAGCATTATCCATTGTCAAGGTAAATATGCCATCAACACCCCACTCACGCAAACGCATCTCAATCTTTCTACCTATAGTCTCCCTCCTATGGTCTTCCACTTGACAAAAATTCAGAATTCCCTTATGCAAGTTCCAATCATCATCAATAAAATGACATGGGAAGGACATATAATTCAGATTTTGAATACTAGTCCATGTGTCCGTAGTAAGGCACACCCTATGACCTTTCAAGACTTCCCTTAGTTTCTCTCTTTCAACACCATAACTGCCAATCACATCCCTAGCTACAGTTTGACGAGATCGGATATCCTTAATTTGCAACCTAGGTTGTAAGGTTGTTGAATATCTTTGAAACCCATATCCTTCAACAAACCTAAAAGGCAACTAATCTATTATAATCATTTCAGCGAGTGCCTTCCTAAAAGCCTTAACAGTAAAAGCTGTTGGTACAAGCTGAAACCCTTCCTCCCTATTCATTTTGGGTTCAAATGCTAAGGTTTGTTACCCTTTAAGTGAAACTCTATTAGAGTTCTTAACACAGTTTGGTGTATGATTCAATAAATTAGTAGTACCATGACCCTTACTATTAGCACGATAAGTTTGTTGGCAACAATGGCGAACAGCCTTAAATTGACCATCACTAATCTTTATTTAGTCAAAATGATCCCAAGTAGTAGACTTTTTCCTATTATTACCACAATAAGCATCTATCTCACTAACCTTGGTTTTATCATTAGATTTAGATGGAAGTGCCTCCGCATTAGTTGGAGTGGCAACAAATTCAGCTTGGACAACAAGTTCAACTTGGGCAGCGGGTGTTGTTTGGGAAGAAGGTGCATTACTAGAGAGTTCCACTAAAGACATCAAATTTAAGCATTAGCAAACAACCAAAAAAAAAAAACTAAGAAAATTTCTCATTTCTATTGATCGAAATAAAGGGTTTTCATGTTGCAAAAGCTCTAAAATTTTAACAGAAGCAAACTTTGAATATGGACTTTTCATTAATGATAATTGCAATCCAACCATAATAAGGCAAAACCCTGCATTGAAAAGGAATAGAATTGAACATAATGTAGATCAAAAGAAGTCATTAATTAGGTTTCTTTTGGAATAAATTGAAAAGTTTTGACCATATGCAAGTCCATGTGGTAGAATGATCAAACCTTTGGCTTAAGGGATAATTGAGATGCTTAATGTACAGTCTATGGTTTATTATTATTAATAGCTAAATAGGCACTGACAATATCATTGACAAAGAAACTTTTAAGGAGCTGAATATGCTTAGTAATTTAATTTTAGCCAAGGCAAGCCCCCAAGCATGAAGCAAAAAACTCCATGAAGCCAATCAAATAAATCTATCATTGATATTACCATGCCAAGTTAGAGACAACAACACAATAACAATGATACTATCATAACATTTTTTTGTTTATGAGCCCAAAATGGAAGATTTGGTTATGGAGGTCCAAAACATTTTCCCAAACTTTTTTTTTTTTTTTTATAAAACCAGATCATAGACACAGCTTCAGTGAAGTAATCTCTCATTGTCTTTAATTTGTACTCTTTTTTTTTTTTTTTTTTTTTTAATTTTATAAATTGCTTAGTTACACATAGCCAATGGTTTTTTAACAAACTTCCTCAACATCACAGTGTTCTAAAAAGTTACGATAAGGCAATCATAGTGCTCTAGAAACTTCCTTAATTGTTAAATCCTCACCACTCTTTTTACAATAAGGCAATCAAATAATCTTAAAAGCATAAAAAAAACAATCAGAAGAATCTAAATAACTAATAAAAAAGTGAAAGAATAGATTTTTAAGGTTGTTTGTGCGACACGAACCAATTGGCAAGGAAACCGAAACCGTGGTGGCTGAGCTTGAAGGCAGAGAGGTGGCGGATGGTTCCATTGGTGCGACGGACCAGCGATTACACTCTGATCCTCTGCTTAGCGGGTATATGTGTGAAGATGTGAACCAACAAGGTTTGGTGTTTGGAGACTTGGAGTGAAGGGTGTTTCAAAATATAAGATTGATTTTGAATTAGCCCCTGCCCTTAAGACTAGAAAGTAGAGAGAAGTGGAACAGGGAGATGAATCAGATTGATTTAAAAGAGAGAGAGAGAGAGAGAGAGAGAGAGAGAGAGATGACGGTTGAGGGCCTTGAGGCCTTAAGGCTGAGGGAGGATAACCGGCCATGGCTTGTGGAAGTGGAAAATTGATTGTGATTTGAGGGTTAGCCGTTCTGAATCTTCAGAGAGAGATTTTGTGTGATTTTGTGTGATTTTCTTTGATTTTTTTTTTTTTTTTTTATGTGTAACTGTGTAGGAAGTATCAAGAAGGATTTTGTTGATCTTCAGAAGGATCAAGCCCATGGTTCATCCCACCAGTGTAATTGTGTAGAGACAAGAGAATTAGAGATATAGTGATAGTGTTTAATCCAATCACTCTTAGGCTTGGCGTGTTTGAGACTTTGCGTGTAAAAATGAAAAAGCTCAGTGCTTTAAGTCCAATCAATCTTCTTTGTTTAGTCTTCACGGGTTTTGAATCTTCTCCTTCAATTACCCCTTTTTTTTTTTTTTTTTTTTGAAAATATCGGTTGGGTCGAGTAATACGGGTTTTTTCTTCCTTAACCCGCTACTCGACCCGAGTCATGGGTTTTTTTAAAGAAGCAGATCCGAATCTGACTCACTAAGGGGCTCGGGTCGGTTGGACCCGGTAGGTTTGGGCGGGTGAAAGAATTGCTAGACAGCCCTAGGTTTAATGTTGATAAAGTGAAAGAAGATGAAGAGTAAAATATTGATAAATGAAATTTGGTGGGAAATACAATGTGAAAGGGAGGGAAATGGGTTTAAAAAGAACTTTTCATAAATCCCAACGAAAACAATTATGATCAACTCGTTGTTTTACCATTTTCCCATGCGAGTGGGGCCCAGCTAGAAGCTCATTTTTCAGAGGTAATCGACGTATATGCTTTTAAGTCGGTTGTCTGTCAAGACCGGGGTTCTATGGTGTAGTGGTTAGCACTCTGGACTTTGAATCCAGCGACCTGGGTTCGACTCCCGGTAGGACCTTTTTTGTGTTGTGAGATTTTTTTTAATTATTTATTATTCTAATCAAAATTCTCTATCTCTGTAAAATCCATGTACTAACTTAATGCCCCCTAAGTCCTAGCCTTCTCAGCGACCTGGGTTCGACTCCCGGTAGGACCTTTTTTGTGTTGTGAGATTTTTTTTTAATTATTTATTATTCTAATCAAAATTCTCTATCTCTGTAAAATCCATGTACTAACTTAATGCCCCCTAAGTCCTAGCCTTCTCAGCGACCTGTGTTCGACTCCCGGTAGGACCTTTTTTGTGTTGTGAGATTTTTTTTTAATTATTTATTATTCTAATCAAAATTCTCTATCTCTGTAAAATCCATGTACTAACTTAATGCCCCCTAAGTCCTAGCCTTCTCAGTTTGATGAAATGAATGTCATCTGAGTAAAGGTTTTTGGTTTTACTTTTATCTGTATAAGTTTGTATTTTTGTTGTGTTTTTTCTCAATTATGTCATCATTATTCACATATTGTGAGGCTTGTATGAGTCAAATCAGTTATATGGTTGATCTGTACAACCACGAAACAATCTATGATCATTAGGGCTAACTCAATATAGTTTGAAGTTTAAGACAGTTTAAAGTGGAGTTTTTTTTTTTTAGATTTTTTTTATATTTAAATATCAATAAAATAAGATTTATTCAACTTTTTATATTATAAATATATATTTTTTATCACTTAAAGTTTTAAACAATTCCTCTTGTTTTTTGAGAGGCAAAATTATTATTAATTTTTTGTATAAAAGATTTTGCTCTCATCTCTTTTGCAATTGATAATAACTAACTCACTAAATCTTATTGTCACATAATCGATTGGCATAGGATTACTTATATTTTTTTAGTCAATTTTTCATCTCAAAATTTTTGTGACCTCAGAATTCCTCTGGGGCTGCATCACTGGACTTTCTTGTCGTCGCAGCATGGCCAATAGGATACAATGGCGAATCCTTCACTAGTTTTGTTCTTGAGGATTTTAGAAGGAATGAATTCACTAAAATTGAGCTTGAGTTGGTTCGATTTAGGTTGGCAAACCAACTAGAAGCCAGATCAAACTTCTTATGTGCTTTCGTGTAATTATTTTAATATAAAATATATTGCCATGTTATTGAAAAAAGATAAAATTTGGGTATAAATTTAATAGTAGTCTAAGGTTACAACTTCTTTTAAAAAAATTGATATGATTACATATTTTAAAAATTTAACTGTTAATTTGCATGTTTTTAATGCTCTTAATACATATGTCCCTCTTTACACATGTCAAATTTATGTCAATTGGATCAGTGGCGACTCTAAGAATTTTTTTAGGGTAGTCATTAAAAAACTTAAAGTATACAATATTTAATTAAAAAAAAGATTATATCTCATTATTAATACTGCAAGCTTATCTCTTTCAAAATTTTAGTTAAATAAAATTTTTCTTGGATTTTTCTTTTTGTTTGCAAAGACCCAATATACTGTTAAAAAAACCAAAGTTTGACTACAAACTTAGTTAGAGCTTAAGACTATAACTTTCACTAAACAAATTAACGTGATTATATTTTAAAAATCTAACTGTTGAATTGTATGTTTTTTATGTTCTTAAAACATATGTCAAGTTTCATGTTAATTGGATATTATTTACTATTTAATCCATAAACTTATTTTTTGTGAATGATTTTAGACTACAAAAACTCGAACATTAAACATTTGATTGATGACATAAGCTATTTATCTTTAATTTTCTTGAAGTTTTGCAAGTATAAAGGATATAAGAAAAAAAATGTAATCTAATTGTGGAATTGTTAAAATTCATATTTAATAAAACAATATTGAGTGGAGTTGTAGTCTTAATCTACAACCAAGTTTGTTGCTAAATTTTGTCCAAAGTTTAATTATATTGGATCTAAAAAAATTTAGGGTGGTTACACATTTTTTTAAGGTAAAAAAATTATAAAATTATAAAATTTTATATATAATAATGACTTTTTTTTTCCTGACCAGGGTGGTTCTGTGACCACCCTGACTCTAACTTGGAGCCACCAGTGAATTGGATGTTAATTACTATATAATTTATAAACTTATTTTTTATGTATAATTTTAGAGTATAAAAATTTACAATTTAAACAATTGATTGACAAATAACTATTTAATTTTTTGTTTTTTAGAAATTTTGCAAGTTTGGAGGATATAAAAAGAAAATATAATCTAATAGTGGGTTTTTCAGAATCTAATAAAAAGATATTGAGTAAAATTATAACCTTAGGTTACAACTAAATTTATTGCCAAATTTATCCATTAAAAAATGTCATCCCATTACCATATTAGACATTTAAGTAATAAAACTAATAAAAGTTCACAGAGGGACGAACAACACTTAATTTTAAAACTTTAAGGATTAATAAAACTTATTTTAAATTTTTAGAGATTAAAAACTTATTAGGTAAATTTCAAGGATCAACAATATAATTTCGAAATTAATAATCACAAGCACAAACTGACACCCCAATCTTCAGCCACACTACGTTTTAATTAGACACAATCCACATATCCTACAAAAAACTGGTGGGTACATAATCAAGCCCAACAAAAATCTCCCATAGACCCCACCCTCAAAAAGCCCACACTAAAATGAAAACCACATGATACACCAAAAAAGTAACCCCACAAGGATCCCCCCCACCAATAATACAGAAGCCCAAACCCAGCTCACCAACATCAACTTTTTTTTTTAGTGAAGCTTTAGAAAACCAACATTAACCTTGAAAAGTAATTTAAAAAATATAGAGAAAATTACATTTAAAAAATCTTAAATTAACTTAAGGATGTAACAAAATAAAATCTTATAGTTTCAAAAATTACCATTTAAATATAAGAAATGTTAATTTCACAATATTTTTACAATTAATTCTAGGTAGTAGGTTGTTGCTAGCTATTACTGATGTTTAAAAAAATAACAAACTAAATCATACAGTTTCACAGGGAACCAATAAAACTTGAGTTTTATTTTTCTTTTCTTACAATTTTAATCAAACCTGTTTTTTTAGGGAAAAAAAAAATCAAACCTTAATCCATCTAAGTGGAACGATATTGTGTTTGAGCTTTAATATAAATTGAGAGTTTAAATTGTTATAAGGTTTAATTTATTACTTCTTAAAACTTTAGATTTAATATGTTACTTTTGAGCCTAAAGAGGTTAATTGTCACACCTCTAAATTATGTTTAAATTATAATTTTCTTAAAAGGCATTATCATAAGCTCCACCATAGTGACAGTTAAAAAAAGCATTTCCTCCCGCGAAAAAGCAGTTTCAGGTAATAGTTTATTAGTTTTGAGTAACTGGAAAGACTAGTGAGGCTCGTGGGGTTCAAAAACTTAGCAACCTCTTTTTCTTTTTCTTCATATTCTCTCTGTTTTTATAATCTTTATTGCATTCTAGCTAGAAGCTCGACGAGTCCAAGAATATAGGAGACTAGGATACAGAATTAATGGTTAAGGAAAGCGAGTACTATGATGTTCTTGGAGTTAGTCCCTCTGCTTCAGAGGAGCAAATTCGCAAGGCTTATTATCTTAAGGTCTGGATTGCATTCCAATCTTGTGCTGTGTTGTGTTATGTGCATGCCACTACTCACTAGGACATGCATGTGTGTGTATGTGTGTGTGTATATATATATATATAATGTTTGATTGATTCTCTCATGTTATCAGAGTTTTGAAGTTGCCTTATTAATTTGGTTTCTAATAATTCACATGCCATATTTCGTGTCAAAGAAATGAAGGGATTGTGTTTCAATTGATTTTATTTGACATATTTCACCATGTTCTTTGTTATATTGTAAAGCTAGATCCTAGATCAACCTGCTAGATCTTCATGGATTATTAAATGGGGTTGCCTTATTTCATCTGTTGTTGTTTTTTCTTTGATTGGTCATACATACCTACATGTCTTATGAAATAATCATGTCAATTTTGGAATTATACTTTCTTGAAAATATTTTCATTATTAGCGTTTCATTTAGTAGTTTTTTCCCCCCCTGCCTCTGAGATCATATAGTGAGTAACAGCTGCTACTTCTGGTACAGGCAAGGCAAGTTCATCCAGATAAAAATCCAAATGACCCTCAGGCTGCTGAGAGATTTCAGGTAAGTCCATTGCTGTTTACGAATTTTTTTCCTGTAAACAAAATTCAAGTAAAGTCAGCTCATTGCGTTACCGTTGATGTTTTCTTTTATCATAGTCCTTACTCTACATTTTATGATTGCAGGTATTAGGTGAAGCTTATCAAGTTTTGAGTGATCCAGTGCAAAGAGATGCTTATGATCAAAGTGGAAAAAATTGCATATCTAGGTAATCTTTTTATGCTTGTGCTCATGGAGCTATTGTGAGTTGTCCTATTAATGCTCTGTTGAGTTTCATATTACTATAAAAAAACGATAAGGACTCTATTGGCATTTAGCAGAATTTTTTTTGATTTTCAATAATATTTCTTCTACTTTAGTTTTATGGAATGAATTTTTTGACACAAAATTTAGCATCATTTCTGTAATGTTTATTCCATAATGTACTGCATACCAGAGTCCAGACCAAACAACTCATCCTGCTAGATGTAGCCGCCAAACACAGCATAGAATTGTCAAAAACTTAATTATGGATGCAAATTAAACATCGTGGTTCGAAGCACTTGAGTAGAACAAGGTCTTAGTTCATTTATTTGTCTTTAGCTACTGAGTTCTGTGAGACACAAACTTAACACTCAAAAGATACGTGGAAGTATCATTAAGAATTCTTTTCTGCATAATGTTCTTCCTCGAACATTTTACCCTTCACTCCTAATAATTTTTTGTTTTCCATGCCAGAGAAGCCATGCTTGACCCCATGGCTGTCTTTGCTCTACTCTTTGGAAGTGAGTTATTTGAGGACTACATAGGACATCTAGCTGTGGCATCAATGGCTTCTTCTGAATTAGCGGGTGAGAGTGAAAATCCTGAGATAATGCACGATAAATTGAAGGCAAGTTCAGTTAATCCAAAATCTGTTGTGTTCTGCCAGCATTAAACTCTTTTCGAATTAGCAGTCTGTTTAGCATTTCCTCCATGTTAGTTATCCAAACTCAAAATGAAGTTGTAGCAAGATGTTTTATCTGAATATTTTTGAAATTTTCACATTGTGCATAGATATATGTAATTCGATGTCTTATGTATGGTTGCTCTGGTGGTTAAAATTCTGAAACAAAAATTTATATATAATCAAAAGCATTAGCTGGCTGCAACCATCTGCTAAATTACCTCCTGATATGACCTGTACAGCCTTTGGCCTTTTTCAACTCTCATGAGTTACAGCCAGATGTAGCTTTAACTTACATTGCTTAAATTATCATCCTATTGGATGCTACTGTTATTTACGTTAATTAATACACCAGAAAATAATCAGATTTTGTTTCTATAATGCATTTCTCTGACCTTCCTGGCAACTTCTTGGTGTGGAATTACATAATGTAGGCTATCCAGAAAGAAAGAGAAGAAAAGCTAGCAAGATCACTGAAAAGCTTTCTTAATCAATACGCTCAAGGAGACAAAGAGGGATTCTTACGGCATGCAGAATCTGAAGCCAGACGGCTTTCTGGGGCAGGTTAGTTGAGCTTCCTCCTGCCTCTTCTAATTACATTTTTATGCATTCAAACATAATCTTGATAGTGACTATTTATTATGAGGTTTACTATGTTAGTTATTTCGTTCCTAAACTGTACAAGGAATCTCTAACTCCAAAATTTAGCGACCAATATTGAATGATAGACTAATTAATGTTGTCCATTACTCTACAATCTTGACAAAACTAAAATTGAAAGTCACATTTGCTCTCAATTTTTGTAGCTATTTCTACTTTATCTATTATGATTTTGTCTTAGTTGTTTTGTTTATTAGAATACTTTCTAACCTTGCTTTAGTTGTTTATGATATAAAGACAGCATGTTGTTGATTTAGAGAAAATGAATTATGTTGTATTTCAGGATTTATTTTTCCTTTTTTGTTTCTCTTGCTTGGTAATATTTACCCCAAACAAGAGCTTACATAGTATAAACATTTTTTTTAGGTAGCTTTGATAATCTTTATTGAATTCTTTCTTTTTCGATAATCTTGAAAATCTTTAATCTAAATAATGATAATGTTGTCTTTCAGGATTTTCTTAAAAAGTTACTAAATTGTAAGGGCTTGGCCAAGGGTGAGAGTTGACAATTGATGAGAGAAAATAGAAAGTATCGATAAGGAAAATGGGAATAGAACTTAGATTCACATTGTTTCCTAAACTATTTTGGTTCAACATCTATGTATTAGTAGGTAATTTTTCTTATGTTTTTTTTTTTGGTGCAAAAACATTTTCCTCAATTATACCTCTCTCTTGAGATTCACTTGAAGCAAAAGACTACTTTCATATAGGCGAAGTCTAGATGATGTTTCATTCTAAGGCTGAATATCACCATATTTTATGCCTCGACTACAGAAACATATTGTCTGGGATGAGAATCCTACACAAGCTTAATGAAAGGTGGATTCTCAATCAATGTAGAGATCCCAATAGTCTGCAGTGTATGAATCAATTATAGGCAACTATTAGTCATTAAGAACCCTCCGGTTATCTTTCTACTTCACAGATAAATGAATTAATGTCTGTAATTATATTCTACAATTTTATTGACAGTATATTAATGCATGAGCCTGCCACTAGTGCACATACATGATGTTGCTAAACGATTTCTATTGTCTTCCTATGCAGCCTCTGGGGTTAACATATTAAACACTATTGGCCACATATATTCTAGACAAGCAGCACAAGAGCTTGGAAAGAAAGCCATTTATCTAGGTGTCCCATTTTTGGCAGAGTGGGTTCGGAATAAAGGACATTTCTGGAAGTCACAGATAACTGCAGCAAAAGGTATGTTAATATGAGCCATGCTCCCCCTCTTCTATCTCTCTTCCCGAAACCACATTTCTGCTTGGAACTTTTGAGCCTTTGCTACCTAATTGCGTTGAGAAAATATATTCAGGTGCTTTGCAGTTACTGCAACTTCAAGAAGACATCCGCCACCAATTTAAAATGGATGGTATTCCCACTGAAAATGATGTTGAATCACATGTACGCCTGAACAAAGACACGCTGATAAAAACATTATGGAAATTGAATGTGGTAGATATTGAAGTAACCCTAATACATGTGTGCCAAATGGTGAGTTTCTCTGTTTCTTCCAATCAACTGACGCTTGTTCATGTTTGACTTCTGTTCTTTCCTGCTAAGTTAGAGTAATTCATGAAATATTAACCACTTGAAGAAATAGTACAAATCCCAATTACTAAAGGTCCTTTATATGAATTTAAATTTCATTGCAGGTGCTAAGGGAAAATCATGTTAAGAAGGAAGAACTTAAAGCTCGTGCTAAGGCTTTGAAACTTCTTGGGAATATATTTCAGGTGAAATGATTGTTACAATTTTTCAAAGAAACTTGTGTTTGTATTTTTTTTGTGAAATAATTTCATAAATTGCATTTGCCTAATTTATTTTTTAATGTTTTGAGAATATTAATTTTTCATGTTTATACTGCCTTCATTGGACAAGCTGTAAATCATTCACGGGATGAATGTTCATCCGTTTGATATAATGAGAATGTAAAATGACTCGCATACAGTCATAACGTATGATAAGATGATGCTCACATAGTAATATGCTAAAATCTTGAATTGAAATAAGTTAATGAACAACTTGGTCCTTGAAAGGAAAAGGGGAATAAAAAACAGCTACAATCAATGATGATGATGATGCTGAAAAGACGTTTTCTGGTTAATGTCTAGTAATTGATGGTGCTTTCAGCAGGGAAAGCATGTACAAAGTGGAGGCACATCAAAGAAGAAAGATGCTGCTGACACAGATGATGATGGAAGCAGTTCTGATACCAGTTCTGAGGATGATTCACCAAGAGCACTTTCGTATCGAACCCCCCAACTTACTCAGGCATGTTAGAAAATTTTTGTAGACTAAAAAATCTCATGTATGCACTGTCCAGGTATTGAGTTTGTTAGAAAGTGAAATTTACTGTTCAACGGAGTGATTAATTTATTATAGAAGAAGTGATATGTCTATAATATTGTCACAATATTTTTATAACAAATCTTAAGTGACAGGTTGTTACTAGTTGTAATTGTTGGGGCAAAAAAGTGATCTTAGTGTTAGGTTTAAATTTAAACCAACAACAACTAACTATCTATGATTTGTTGTAAAAATATTGTGAAAATATTGTAGATATAACTTCTCTCTTATTATATTAGATAAATGACATATATCATTATTGGTTCATTTTTCTTATCTGACAGGGTATCGGTAGACTGTTTAGATGCCTTTGTAACCCAGCATTTGATGTGGAAGATGAAGAAATTGTCTACAAAAGCAAACGATAAATCATGACATGTAATTAGGGTCCACAAATGAATTGGAGTGCATGTCAATAAGTATTGAGATTTTTCTCCTATGAAGTCATGAATATACCAAAAGGGCTTCTTGTTGATTAGAGGGTTTTGCTCCATTGAAGACAGTGGTGTAAGCCTTGAATTTGAGTTGTGATTATGTATTTAAATAGAAGCGCATCAATGTAGAAGTGACTGTCTATTTCAAAATTAACAGTATTATGATAATGGGATACATTCCTATTTAGTCTTGTTCATCTTTTGTTAGGCAAACAATGGGAAGAGAAAGCTTTGATTGCATGTTCCCACCTTTGAAATTCTAACACTGCTGCAACCAAATAATGCAACACGATGCATCAGTAGCTGCACTACTAACAGTCACTTTAAGCTGTCTAATCAATGGATATCTAGATCTAGATTTCTTACACAAGAAAATTATATATTGATTGACCATGCAAAACCTATGACCACAAAAAGCACCTGAGCTGGAGATTCTTGCTGTCAAAAGCGATTTTGTGGACTAGGCCAAATCTTATGAACCTAGGAATAATGTTTTTACTAAACAGAACGTATTCAGTATCACTTTTTTTTTCAGCTTTATAAGATTCCCAAACCAAAGTTCTACAAAACTGATTACTGGAATTCAGCTTCTCAGAGCACCCTTGTTACCTCTTTGGCTCTTATAAACATGGCTGACCAATTATATAGTGACCATGTTTACAGAGCTAGACCAGAGGAAAACTAACAATAAGAAAGTGATATAACCAGCTCTTCTCCTTAGTTCAGTTATTTTAGCATTTTTATGTCCCCCTTATTTGTGCTTCTCTCATATTTATCTCTAGATTAAGTTAGATGAAATTGTATAATTCTTGCCTTCAAAAATGCTCAAACTAGTTCAAACCCTTCTGACAAAGGATGCCAAAGTGGCTTGCCAAAGTAATAACTTTTATTTTATGATTCTCATTGGTGGAGAATTTAATGGTCAATATTAATAGAACATTAGAACTGATGCATCAACGAACAATAGTACAACAGTATG
The DNA here is from genome assembly GCA_032878915.1 of Castanopsis chinensis. Lineage (NCBI taxonomy): Eukaryota > Viridiplantae > Streptophyta > Magnoliopsida > Fagales > Fagaceae > Castanopsis > Castanopsis chinensis. Next base: position 26,498,880 of record JAVQMG010000132.1, read on the forward strand.
TTAGCTTTTTCTGTAAGCAATTGAATACCTTTTCTACTGTTAAGCTGATGTGTTCTCTTAAACTGGCTCTGTCTCTCTCTCTCTCTCTCTCTCACTCTTGGATGCTTCAGTCTTCCTTTTGTCACATATCATCTCCTTATCAGCCTCATAATTAAATTCTGGGTGTAGAACTTCCAGGTCCCCACTCTCTTTCATGTACGTCCTGCTGCTTACTAATAACTTCTTTTTATCCTCCCCCCACCCCCCAAAAAAAAAAAAAAAAAAAGAGAACAAATTAAATACTTCTTAATAATTTTTTTTTTTTGGTTGAAAAGTCATGTAATGTATCTGTAAATTTCATATTGAAGATATCTACGTTTTTCTTCGTAAATAAGGTTTTATTTACTTAATTTTTAAATCATGTTTTACTTCCAAACTTAGATAATAGCTCAGTTTTGGTCACAAAATCAATAAACCTATTTTTATTTTTTAGGATGCCTTTTACTTGGATAAAATAAAAAAAACCATAGAAATCTTAAACCTAATTTCTGGGAAATTAGACTTAAATTTTAATCCAGTGACAACTTTTTAGTTCCAATTACAAACTCAATTGTTCATTAAAGTTTATTGCTCGGATCAAAAGCTAGAGATTTATTAAATTATAAATCCACTATCTGGGAAAGCTACTATTCTTTCTCTGATTCCCATCAACCTCCATTTGAAGTCCAATAAGATGTATATTATGGTCAAAGTGCCTGAACAATCTAGATTGCCAATACCATAATCGAATTTATTTCTTTTTCTTTTTCTTCTTCTTTTTTTGTAGTTAAGTAATTTGAAAAAGGTGAAAAGAGTGAATTAGGCCCTAAGAAACAAAGAAAACTTCCCCTATTTGCACCTTAAAATAAAGATCTATTAAAAAAAAAATGCAGGGCTAAACAATGAAGGCCTTGATGTAAGCTCCAAACCAATCCCAAAAGAAATACTCTAACTTGCAAGGTAGGTACCAACTTCCAACTCCTGCTTTGGCAATGTGGGACATTTAGTAACAAGATAAATATTCCTAACATTAGTACCATAGGGTCCATAACCAACAGAACTTTTAAGTTTCAACAACAAACTTAACTTCCCAAAGTCCAAACGCTGCAGAGTTCACAAATATAAAAAGCGTAAACATAGAGTTCAAAGCATTTTTCATTGTCACTAGGTTTCAACAAGAAATGGCTGCACATTTGCAACCAAAGTTCTCTAAAATTTAATGCATACATACATACTTACAAGGGGGACATACTCTTCTTGGGGCCCTTCATGACAGCTCCCGTAGACTTGTTATCTCAAACCTTTGTTCAATGAGCTGGGTGAAAAAAAGTGGTGGCCGTGCGGTGTGCTTGGACTGCACAGGCACAATGCACAGACATCAAGTTCAAACAGCCACTCATGATAAGTGAGTGCCTTCCTGAGCAAGTGTGAAGAGACGGAAATGAATCGCAAACTGCCTGAACAGCAGGGGGAGTGAGTGCTGTGCACTGGCTGATGTTGAGTGTTCTAAGCCCTTCCTCATCATTCATTCCTTTCATGGATTCCCACATTGTAGTCTTGTTATTCACTCGGCTGTGGGCCAATGAGTACATTGCTCTGTCTGTAATGTTCTGACAGTAGTATAAGCCAAGGGATCTCAGATGATGACATCTGTTTGCAAGAGCAATCACGCTATTGTCTGCAATTATAAGTATTTAATGGGTCAACATTTCTACGATCATGACAATCCAAGTATAGGTTACCATTACCATTATTTACTTAAAGGCATAAAAACTCTTAAAACATGCATAATTTCTCACTAATCAATAGTTGTGAGGAAGATTAATATACTACCATTTACATGTCGGATTGTTCATAAATTTCATACAAATACTAAATCATTAACATTCTTCCATTATTTCAAAATAAAACAGGTAAACATAAAACATCTTAAAAGGCTTTAACATGCACCAGAGTCGGTCTTTATTTTTTACTTCCCAACTATGACCTTAAAATCTCCAAACCATGTAGATCAAAGAGTTTCATTGATTGCCAGCATACATAAACTCAGAATGCAAACTCTGCCTTGTGAGAATTCAGAAGCAAGGGCAGAGAGTACTACAGATCAGGGAGAGGACTAGAGCTATAGAGATAATGAGAATTGAAGAACACAGTGATCAGGCAATTAGTTGGCCTCTTAACGCATTGAAAAATCTACAATGGGTTAGCAACGACAACTGGTAGTTGGAACTGATGAAACAGACAACGTGTGAATCGAAAGTGAAGGGTTCCACCTTGTTAGTTTTGGTATATTGAGACAGACCTATATTCAAGTGACTTGGTTTACAGGCAGCTGGAGATAGAGAGAACGAGGTGATAAACTGATAATAAACCAGTTATAATGGAAACATCCTCAAAAATAAAGATATAGAAAATCCTCAGAAATGGACTTGACCTTCAGAAGGAACCATGAGGCATATAGTATTGAGATGATACTGATACACCGAGATAGAAGACTAAAAAAATTGGTGAAATTTGAGCACCAGAACCAACTAGTATACCTGTATATTCATTCTCTCAGCTTACAAATGATAATCTTTGACAATGCAAAAATCTTCATTTAGTTACCCATAGATATGAAATACCTGTTATTAGGACACAGCCACACAAATCAACGCTTCTGAGATCAGGACATCCGTTAGCTAAGCTCATCACTCCCACATCACTTACATTCTCACACCACCCGAGATTTAAAGTCTGCAACTGACTGCAGTAAAGTCCAATAGCCTGCATATAATTTAGTAAACTTGATAGAATTATCTCACTTCTTATGCCTCAAATTATAAACAATGAATTAGTAACTCATTTATACCTGCAATGCACTGTCAGATGCAGCTCTGACACATCCACAAAGATTCAATGATTTTAACCTTCCGCAAAACCTAACTAGATATGCAAGAGCATCGTCACTGAATGCTGAACACCCACTGATGTTGAGTTTCGTAAGGTTAGGGCAACCATGAGCCAGGGCATACAGGGAGCGGTCACTAAGCTTGAAGCTTTTGCTGAGGTCCAGGATCTGCAGATCCTGACAGCAATTTGCAATAGTTTCAACAGCATTATCCTCAAGCTGTGGTTTTTTTTCTTGGCGCAGTGTCAAAGACTGCAATTTCGTGAACTTTGGAACAAGAGATAGGACTAAGTTGTTCATGTTCTTGTTGCACCTGAAAAAATAGTTCAAGGCAACTTGTAGGCAAGGTAATCCAGGGAAATCATACTACTTAGTTCATAAAATTATAGACCAAAATGTCTTTGATATAATCAATAACGAATGTTTATGCACTGTATTATAAATGGAAACTAAAAAGAACAATATATCTCAGTTATTTCACTTCAGACAATTGAAAAGGAAAAGTCAATATATGATCAAGTTAAACTCATCTAGTGTAAACTATATTAAGAAGGCTCAATTATTGAAAGCATCAAAAGTTCAAATATTTTTTCTCCCCTTGCTAAGAATCTTGAAACTCATGAAGGAAAAGAATTGTAAAATTCTCAAAACAACAAATTAATTTAGATCTGAAGAAAGAACCGATGACAGGACTTCATACATTCTTAACATACTACCCGTCTTCCACATGCACCTTCACATCTGAACACATGAATGCACATCATTATAGAGGAAGACGTGCAGGTAAAATGCAATTGATCCTACATGTACCCAGATTATCCCAAACAATAAAGAAAAGGAAAGACAATGGAAATTAATATACAGTTAACACACGTAATCTTTTGGAGTAAAATAGGATTCTACTAAAAATGCACATAAATCCCAAGAGATAGTTCAAAGGTTGCACAACCATATAATTAATAAACACCAGAGCCAACTACAAAATTCAGGTTTCCATCTCAGTTCATGAGATTCACCCCTTAGGATTCAGCAGAAACAATGAATTTTCAAGAAATTTGAACAGTATCAGGAGTTGAAATTGAAACACGATCAATCCAGTCATCATTCACAAATATATTAGTATCAATTTAAATAAATGCATAACCATATTTGTGCGCAGGTAAAGCATGCCCTACAATCGGCTGCAGAGAAGGATATCTTAAAGCATTAGAAAACTCGAAAATTAGCATTCTTAAAGTTTCATAACTCGAGAAAGAAAAAACTAAGTTATTAATTTCAAGAAGTCATTCACATATCTCTAGAGTAGGCTGCTTTAGCACGTGCAAGTTGGCAAAGATAATGGGCAATAATCTTCTCCATGGGGTTTTAAGGGGGCAAAGTTAAAAGTGGTATATAACTGAGTTTTGGGGTGGGGGTGGGGGTGGAGGGGGAGGAAGAAGAAGAAAGAAAGAAAGAAAAAGATTACCAACTCCAAAGAAGCAAGACTTGGCCTGTTCCATTGTCTCCAACATGATCAAGCAATATAATGAGATGATCTTTATCACTTCAAAAATAAGTTTTTAGAACTTTAAAAGCTATTTCCTACATTGAGATGCCCATCAATTCTTACAAGTTACAATTTAGAATTTAGAAAATTCTCACACTTTGTAAGGATGAAATAATAATACTCATCACAGGAACTCATTGCATCAAAGCTGTCAAAAAAGCATATACTGACAAGAGGAATGCATCTCAATGTAATGGCTTTAATCTTAAAAGCCATAAATTCCCCATGTAGCATAAGATACCTATAGAAATTGCAAACACCCGTGTAACACATTATAAGACCGAAAAAAGAAGAATAATAATATACAAATTTAACCGAAGTGCAGAGCTATAAGTCTTTACACACTTAAAAGCTAATGAATCCACAACAGAACTGCGCAGCACTGAGTTCTTATAGATATCATATCCTTCTCTATTCTCTCCCCCCTTTAAGGGCACCTGGTTAATAAACCCATAAAGAATTAAAAGAAGAAAATATAAAAAAGTCGAATTTAAACAGGGGAAATACTCACTCACATAATAGCAATAATTTTTTTAATTTTTTTTAAAGTATAAGCAAGTCTTCATTTTCTTCAAAGCAACACTGACACCTTTTTACAATTAATCATACAGAACCAATTCCAAACATTTGAACAAAAGTTTTGTGATGGAATTAGCTAACACTAAAATCCTATCAAAATCTCTTCTAACTTGAAAGCCAACACAAAAAACCATACAAATCCACATAGTCTATACATGGCATACAACAACAACAACAACCAAGTCTTAATCCCAAAATTTTTGGGGTCAGCTATTGATCCTTCACAGACTAGTCAGGATCGATCACATGTAAATGGCATATAAAACCCAGGGAAAAAGAAATAATCACAAACACTTTTTAAGTTAGAGATAGTGAGGGTAAGCAAAACAAAGATGTACCATATGAGAGACAGATGGGTAAGGCCCAGGAAAATAGCATCTCTCCAGCCACGACACACTCCAAATGCCACGAACACCGTCTGATCATCCACAAGAGATAAAATTTGCAACAAGAGCTCCATAGGAATATCCTTCCACTCATTCATAACCCCACCTTCCATTTTCACTCCTCCTTTGCCAAAACCACTTCCTCCAAGCATCATAAGCTTCTCAAAGCACAAGTTCAAGTCCTCAGTCTTCAAGTTGTCTTTACCCACCATTTCACTCACAAAAAAGCTGATGCACGACCTTTCACTCCAACCTCTATAAGTAGTACTGCAAAATTCCTCGGTTCTGTCACCAAATAGAAAGAGAGCAAACGGATAAGTCTCACATATACAAATTTCGAGACCTTGAATTCTGCAAGAGGAATTAAAAATATGTATATATCGAAACCGACAAGAAACTAGGAAAACCAACACAAAACCCATGTGTGATGTGTCATCACCATAAGAGTTTGGCAGAGTTGTAACTGACGGAAAGGAAAAGAATCCAATTTACAACCAAACACCTGGCAATCCATTAGCCCATACACAAACAAACATATTACTAAAGGCCCTTTATTTTTTTCTTCTTGAAACTCACCATTTTACCTGCAACAGTTATCTAAAACAGAGAAAATTAATGGCAAACAGAGAAGAAAATGTTGAAAAGCAATGAATTTGAAAGCCAAAGAGCCCTCTTTTACACAAAAACAAAGATACCCATTTCTCAAAACTCAGAAATAATCCCGAATTCGTTCAAGTTAAGCTCAATTTTAGACAGAAATGATCATCAAAAACAAAACATTAAAACAAAAACAAAAACTTTTTCATATAGAAAAGATAAAGTTCACCTCTTCAGGGCTGACAAGCAAACCAAAAATTCTTAACAAAATAAATAACCAAACAACTTGATTAAAAATGGAAAAAACAACAACAATAATAACAGAAATTTACAACAACAAAGGGAACAATCTGCCAAAGAAAAATTGGGTTTTGATTATATACCTCTGTTAAGATGACAAGGTGTGCTAAGTTTTGAACTTTTGCTCAGTTTTTTTTTTTTTTTTAATGGTGTGTGGTTTTTTTGTGATGGTCAAGTACTTGAGAGAAAGAAACGATTGGTTCTCTCTGTTATATATACACTTTCTTCATTTTAATTTTTCAAGACTGTCTGTGAGTGAAGGAGAGGAAAAATAAATTAATTAATAAATAAATATAAGAGAAAGAAGAAAAAATGGAGGGAGACTGAAGAGTGTGCCGTGATGGTAGGATTAGCGACGTGTATGATGCCACGTGGATGTAACTTAATGACCCTCGGTGAAGTTGGACCCACTTAAAGTGGCCTTCGATTTTGATAAGAATTTAGGAATAGTTTTTTTTTTTTTGACTGAGAGAGGTAGAGGAATAGTTTATAAAATAAAATAAAAAATTGATAGACTCACTAGTAAAAACTTGCTAATTTTAATGAATGTAAAAAAAGGTTGTGAAGTATTAATCGCTTACACGATTTATAATTTTTTTCTTAATCACTCACACATTGTCATGTTAGAGTGTTGATAAAGTTATGTAATAGTTTGTGATATTAGATTTTTTCTTAGCATAGACTTATTCTACACACCTTATCATAACTCTTCCATATAGTTGACTATGAATCGTGAAAAAAGGGTTTAGCTTACTTTCTGTACTTTTTCAACTGAATATCTTCTTTTATTTTTAATATACAATAGTAAGTGACCGTAAGTTTTAATCTTTACATTTTATTTAGTTAGTAGGTGATGTAACAGATTTTTATTAAAACAAAAGGAGATTTTAGTTAAAAAAAATACTGAAGGTAAGTCAAATTCGTGAAACAAAAATGATGAATTTACGTATATAAAGTATATAGAACAGTTTGTGGTTTTAGAATTAATGCAATTTGAATCACTGAGCCAGCGCAAGAGAAAAGATGAAAAAAAAATTATGTCTGGATTTATATTAACAAAATAATAATTTTAAAGATGAAAAGAAAATAATAATATTATGTTGGGATTTATATTAACAAAATAATAATAGTATTAAACTATTAATACGTGCTTGTAATATATAGTGTTCTTCTCTTTTTTATTAATTAAAAATGATGTTCTAATCACATGTTAATGTCAATAATTATGAAAAAAAAAATCATTATAAAGACAGTTTCTTCTAAATTAAAGAAATCTCTTCGATTCATTGCAACTTATAAGATTATTCACATAAATTAAATCATCTTATTTAATACATGTGAATAATTTTATTCATATAACATAAAATACATATAAGTAATTTTGTGGTAAAAATAACTACGTGCCTACTGTTTGTGAAAAGAAAGTTTCTAATATATACGGATATACCAAACTAGAAGCAAGCAAAAACCTAAAAGTAAGTAAATAAATAAAGAGAAAGAAAAGGAATCGAAATTTGTAGAAGGTTACTAAAAACAAGACGCAAACGCTTTTTAAATATTAGATTAACATAATAATATAATAAAATAAACTAAGATGGAAGCTGTATGAAGAAGGAAGAGAATAAGTTGAATAACCCAATAATAGAGGCAAAGAAGCGAAAGAAATGTCAGTATATAGTTGAACTAGAAGGTTCCATTTGTTTTGTTTAAAACCGAAGCCGCATCTTAAAAAGCAATCAACAAAAATGAAAATTCAAGGATGCTCTACTTTTTTGTGTGGTCTGTGGTGCCACTTGCTTTTTATCCTCTGGGCCGTGCCATTAACACAACCACTTGCTTCATTGATCATTGTACCATGTAGCAGTGCTAAAAGTTTACCTTTAATTTTATTTTATGCCAATCATCTTTAAACCTTTTTTTTTTGTCCGGGGGGTAATTTGTACGCTTGTGGGGGCAAAGGTGGTAAGCTGATCGAGATTTTTTTTCGCAAATAGAACAGGGTGGTCCCTTTCGCAGCCTTTTGTAGCTGGAGTAATGGTCCTATATAACGGTGAGGCGTGAGGTTCCTACTGAAGATAAAAGATGTGCCGGGTTGATGCTTGAAGGCCAATAGATGATGTAATAGGGAAGGAAAATGTCCATTAGACAAGGGGGAGCAAAATGAACTTATTTATAGTCTACACAGAGGTTTTGAAGTCTACAAAAAGACAAATGAATAAATGGTTAATATAACATAAATGAGTATATACTCATTGAGCTTAAGCCTTTTGGGTTCTCTATATGTTATATACTCATTGAGCATCTTCCTTTTCCTTTTATATCATCTACTTTCTTCTCCCCATCTTCCACGTATGGATTAGATTATTGATTTATATACTTGTCTCATCCACCTCCCCTGAAGTCTTTGAAGACAGTTGTAAAGCTGAACTCTGATACTCAGGCATCACTTCCCTATTAATGAGGTCAGAAAAGCAGTTGCAAAGCATTTAATATGATGGCGGTGGTAACAACTTTATCTTAGATATTTTCACCGCCCTTCTTCTTATCTTCTAAATCTACCATTCTTACCCTTACTTATAGGATCTTCTAGAATATTGTCTATGGACGTTAACCGACCCTTCTTCCACCTTGACTTTACATAACCGATGACATACTCTTCCTCGAACTACCTTCTTGAATATACTTGATCAGATATCACTTCTTTATCTATTAATATTACTTCGTGGGTTGCCATTCTCACATATTCCTAAGCCCATTGACTCTACAATAATAATAATAATAATAATAATAATAATAATAATAATAATAAATAAATTAATTTATTTATTATTATTATTATTATTATTATTATTATTATTATTATTACTACTACAATAAATATGTTACACTTCCTAAGTATTATTCTTGTGAGGGGCTAATTATTATTATATACTATCAAGTCATCACTAATGATTCTTTTTTTTGTGTAGTCCAGGTTTGATCTCAAATCTTTTGTTTGATGATAAAAACTTTTTCGTTGAAGTAATTAAAACCTACAATTGAATTATAAATATCTGCTCATGATGTGTAAGAACATTTGCATTAGTCCCTTCACAAGTTTAGTGAAACTAACTTAAAAAGCTCACTTTTTACTTTAATATCATATTAAATTATGGATTGTACTAAAAATTTAAATTATTGAAATATAATACATTTAATTATTTAATCACATACTTCTAACAATAACAATACAATCCTAGAGAGTGATAAACAATGAGTTTGACTTAGTAAGTAGAACCGGATTTGAAGACGAATAAAGCACAGGAGCTGGTGGTAACAAGTGACATGCTTTATAAATAAACAAATATAAACAAAATTATTATTCATAAATAACTTATTTAATTTACCGTCCTAGCTAATATATCTTTACAGTTCAAGAGCCGTGTCTACGCAGTTAATTAAGCTTAATGTTATATTATCTTCTAGCTAGCTAATTGTGCATGCTTAAGCTAGACATTACGTTATATATGTGTGTGTTTATCAAAAAAAAAAAAAAAAAAAAAAAAGCTAGACATTACGTTTTATATTTTTTCCCCCCTAGGTTTTATAGACATCAAGGTCAAGCATTTGAGCTGGAGGGACCAATTATAATTAGGAAGACAACTAAGTAACCCACAAGTTTTTTTTTTACGTATTAGACACGTTTAATTCCCTATTAATTTTCTTACGTCTCAATACAGCGGATACAAAGGCGGACAAAACATATGCCTAATTAAGAAGAATGGACAAGTTGTTTGGATATGTATTAGGACATTGGTTTGGTGGACCATCATAGAATAATATCAATAAATCACATCATATATATGATTCATATTTGCTATTTATCGAAAGGAATAGAAATTGAAGCATTCCTCACTTTAAAAATCTCTATGCCTGTCAATTGTGAATTGTCTCTGGAAAAATTTCCTATTCTCATGCATAATACATTCTCTCAACTAGCTGTCAAATGAAACAAAATTTTATGTCTCGAGCTTGAATGGAAAAAGAAACTGGCCCTTCCGTTTATGCAAAGGAACTAATTAATGTCATCAAATTTATCACAATTCTCTGTCACAACACAATGTCAAAGGCTGTACTAGGGGAGGGAGTATTATCTTCAACTTTCAACATTTATTAGGAGGAAAGCTCTAGAATTCGTATTCATTTTTTTCTTCAATATTTTACTGTTTTGGTTTAAATGGTATTCTACAATTCTCAAATAGTAGTGAGTTTTGTACCAAGAGAAGAAAAAAAAAATGGTAACTAATTTGGATTTGCCCTTTCCACTTAACTAGTCGGTAACCTATGTGCATTCAATGCACGGAAAGCTTAATATAATATGATTTTTATGGTCTTTTATTATTTAAAAATAAAATTTAATAATTATGATTGTTATTAATAAATATTTATTATGATTTAATTTGTATATGAAATTATACAGTTTAACATTAGATATTTATTATGATTATGTGTACAAAGAATTATATAATCTACTATTAGCTAGAGGAATTCTTAAGTTCATTTCTTATATCTTCTAAAAAAATTCATTTCTTATATATATAATTTAAAATTAAAAACAAAAACATAATTAGTATCTAAATTCTAATGTCCAAACATAATTATGTTCATTTCTAATATCTAAATTCTAATATACAATTCAAAATTACAAACAAAAACAAAAGTTCATTTATTTATATATCCAAATTCCAATGATAAGAGGTGACCTTCTCTAAATTCATAAACTCCGGCACAAGGGTTTTGATACAACTTTTTTTTTTTTTTTTTAAGATTCTTTATGAGCCATATATAACTTTTAAGAGAGTTTGCAAGCCTATAATTGATAAATTGTCTATTTAACATCATCAAGCAGACAACTCAGCAAAATAGGGAAATAAATAATAAGGTTTTCACGAGTTTCATTCTATATAAAACATTCTTTTAAGAAATCTTGTTGAAGTTAATAACTATTAATTAATTACATGACATGTATAAAATAGCAATTACAATATGTTAGTTTTTAGATCCTTTAACATAAGTTGTTTAACCTAGTTATTTAGCCAAGTGATTACTTAATTAGATAAATTATTCAGATCTAGGTTGACACAATAATATCATATCATGCAAATAAAGCGGAAAAAATAAAGGACATCACGATATGATGAACCAGAAAAACCAAACCGATAAAAGACTTGGGAAGGATTTAATCTAACTATTCTCAAGGTAAAAATAGATCCCCTATGAAAGAATTGAAATTTTTACAATAGAACTTAGATCACTAACATCCTATTGCTACCTCGTGTTGAAAACTTATTACCTCGACCACGTGACAGCTCCGAGTCCACAAACTACTTCTTTTCTTGATCTGCAGCAACCACAAGTTCACAACTCTGAGTCCACAAGTTCTTCTACTTGTGACTTTGAGACTCTATTCAAAGGTTTCAGATTTTCTTTAAAGTTATTTATGCAGCAATTAAAGAGATCATCAAGTTCTTGAGTGAATCTTGATCTTGATAGTTCTATATGTGTGTATGAAGATAAACACCTCTAGATTTCACAGAAAATTCAAACACATAACTCTTCAAAGACTTCTAAAATGTAGTTAAGGTTTTTCCTTTTATACTTGAAGTAAAATACTTAACTCTACACGTCATATGAGCTTGGGCTGAATTAAAATTTCTGCAGAAAATTAAATTTGCATGAGTTTTTAATCGATCGAGCCTTGCAGATTTTAACCAGTAAATCTTGCAACCACTCGATTCCAATTTTACATAAAACCACACTTTGAGCAAGCCTAAATCTAGACTATATGTTTTGATCATGGTTTGTCAACATAATACATATTGAAGTTCTAATACATAGTTAGAGTTTTTTCTTTTATACTTGAAGTAAAATACTTAACCCTACACGTCATATGAGCTTAGGCTGAATTAGAATTTCTACAGAATATTAAATTTGCATGAGTTTCAATTGATCGAGAGTCTTGCAGATTTTGACCAATAAATTTTCCAATCACTCGATTCCAATTTTACATAAAACCACACTTTGAGCAAGCCTAAATCTAGACTCTATGTTTTGATTATGGTTTGCCAACATAATACATATTGAAGTTCTAATATATTAGTTCCTAAAGTCTTAGAACCTAACAAAAAAAAAGCATAACCTATGCGCTTTATAAACTACGCATTCTTCCACAAAACCTCCAGCAAGTTCCACAAGTCAAGTTCCGGTCTAAAATAATGGACACTAGCGGGAAAAAGGTTTTCCACTTCAATAGTAAAATAATAAAAGATGAACTTCATGATGAATATGCGACATCTTGCGCAAATGATTCATAGTTGTCCTATATATAGCTCGTATATATGGAAGCCCATTTAGGTGACACCACCAAGCTACTCTTAAATTTCCTACCCGGATATAAATTTGTTTCCCATATGGTGGATCTACTTGAGGATGCAACTTGGTTATCTGCAACCAGAAAGCGCTTGAAAAATGTGGAGCTGTCGAATAATTTCATTGTTTAGTTTTTTTTTTTTTTTTTTCTTTTTTTACCATTTACATGTCTTATGATTGATTTCCTTAATCTTTATTATAAATTTAACAAATTAAATTTAAGTTTATTCGTCAAATATAATTTTTAAAAAATTAATTGATTCAATTAGAAATATTGGTTCAAAATTGAAACCCCTATAAAATTCTGAAGATGCTATTTATAAAAAATATTAAAGAACTCTAAGCTATACTTTATTTTACACTGTATCAATTGAACTATTGAAACGTACAATGAATCCCCTAAATCAAAAACATTGTAACAATTAACCTCTTACGTTATGTTTTGATATTAAGTAGAATGAGATTTAGTATTAAAAAATCAATTTATCCCTCCATTGTCTTTTGAAGGGAGGAGTAAATTAGTCTTTCAATACTTTTTTTTTTTTTTTTTGAGAACCAGTCTTTCAATACTTAATTCCACCGTACTTAACGCAAAAATAGATGCCACAAGAACATTAAAATAGAGTTATAACTTTGGGAGTCAATCATGCTTTGTATATTTTGGTAATTCAAGAGGTTAAATGTAATCGCAACGAAAAATTACGGGAGAAAAGTATAATATTTGAATTATTCTTAAGTATTACTTCACTATACTTTAGTAGTGTCTAAGATTTTTTCCAAAATGAATACCTATGCATGGTGACATAACACATGCATTATGCATAAAAGCGTAATATTTAGTGACTTTATGCTTCGTTAATTGTTCACAGTCGCGTCCTATCTTAGCCAATTCCAAGGAAAATAAATTCCCATCAAATTACTCTTTGGACAATGTAAACAATGCAACCTTATCCCATGTCAAATTGTACTATCAAAATGCATGAGTGGTGGGGGAGTCAGATTGTATTAGATATTTGGTGGGTGCCATATCAATCTGTATCTTTTGGCTCTCAATCTCATTATATTTTGTTTCTTTTTAGCTTTAGCCCTACCATCTTCTGTCATAACTTTGTGTCAGTATATTCTTCCACAAAGGGTAGAAAAACCAAAAATTAATTTCTTATCTAAAATTCTGGTGTATACTGTCCTGTTTTCGGTCTGGATTCATTCTCTTTGACCCATGAGAAGTGCATGATTAATGTTATGAAAGAAAGTATATATAAATCTTGTGAAATTTCAGTTACACAATAATTGCATAGCTTATGCACCTAGGCGTCTATGATCCATTAAACCCTGAAACTCGAATAACTTGTCGGTCACTTTCCCATTTTCTCTTGACGTGCAAATGTTGTTTTCTTGCTAAGTGACAATAAATTAGTGTTAATTGTTCTTGTGGCCTCTATAAATGTTGTTTTCTTGCCAAGTGACGATAAATTAATGTTAATTGTTCTTGTGGCCTCGATTGCATGCCTGTCACCAATTTAGAAAATATAATGTTTCTAAATATAAAAAAATTTAGATAATATAATGTGTACTCTCAAGGGATATTACCCTTTCTTCTCTTGTGAAAATAAGTTTGTTTTTTTTTTTTTTAATTTTTTTTATAAACTCTTTTGAAAATAAGTACAAATGTAATCCAATTTAATTTAAATATTTACTTAAATTTCAATTTTGTGAGTTTTTTTTTTAATACAAGATATAAATTCTACTTTAGTCTAATTTAAGTGTATATGTGTGTGAAATTTCTTTATGGAAGCTTGAATTTCGGCCCTTACTCTCTACAAGTGTAAGTGCTTGTAGGGTGTGAGGTGGTTATTGCACCAAAGATATGTGATAGTCATTTTGTAAGTTAAAGGTGAAAGAGCGGGTGATTTTGGTTGGATTAATATATGTTTTTAGGTCACACATTTATTGTCCATTTTAAGATTTTTCTTTTTTTGAGAAATTGAAAAAATTGTAAATAAAGTTAGTTACTCTTTCATTTTTTTTAATAAAATATTTCATAAAATAATTTACTAATATATACTAGAGAAATCTTTTTATTTTACTAATGTATAAGTTAGTAAAATCTTTTTTAGAAATGAAGCTTTCTTATGGGTTTGATGTGCCACGTAATCGACGTAGAGAATTTTTTAACAAAAAAAGGATGAGTATGATTGCAGCTCGTACATTGACAACGTGATGTTATATCTTAACTGATTTTTGCACAATGGGAAAACGTTTGCACAATTTAGATGCATTAATTATAAAATTAATACCAGAAAAAATAAGTTGGAAAAAAATTATAAAAAAAATAAAATTAATTAAATGAGGTAGATTAGTAAATGTTATATTACTTTATGGTTAGTAATATATTTTCTTATTTTGAGAGGCTAATTAGATCCCATCAATTATAGGTTAATAAAACTAAGGTAAATTAGCACTTTAGCACAGGATTCTTCAAAGTTTGCATAGGATGATAGTAGATTAGTCTTTTGAATTTTTTGTTATTTATTAAGAATTAATTATTATTATTTTTTAATATATAATACATGTTGACTAATTTTTTGAATTAAGTTTGTTTTCAATCTTGTTTTTTAATCTCCTCCCTCCCTCCCGAACTGGAATCCTGACTCCATGCATTGAACCCATCAGTAACAAACCTTTGTCGCGATTGAAAAGACCAGATCAAAAATCATGATAAAAGACATTCGTTTACAGGGAAAAAAAAAAAAAGTGCCTCTTTTTCTTTTTGATAAAAAAGGAGTGTGTTTGCATCTAGATTATAGGAGAGCTTTAATAATTAATTATACTTTCTTTTTCCTACTCCTTTGTTTAAGAATGTAACTTGGATTCTCAATGTAGCACCGCCACATGTATTGTAAAAGGCAATGTTGTGTCTCAAGACTCAACTCTCGTTCCAAAAAAGGAAAAAGAAAAGAAGAAATGTTGTGTAACCGCGCGTGCACACCTAAACCAAAGTTCTCTCATGGTTGCTTTAGCGTGAAGGTATCAATTTTTTATTTTTTTTAATTATCAAAAGTTGATCTATTTGTTTGATCAGCTAAGCACACGAACAGCTGGATCACAAGCCCCATTTTAGCAATCATCACATGCCTTTTGACTGTTCAATATGATTTCGACCGCAAAAATTGTACAAGGAATAATTTTGATCACAAGGAACCATTTTTTCTCTTCTTTCTTGCGGAGGCATCTTGTATTCTTGTTTTCCATATTCGTCTCCTTTCCAAGTTATTCATATTCTTAACCTAATCGCCAAGCCGGGGGATTAAGCCAAGCTCCATATTCTCATAATTCAATAGTTGGGAGAGTGGGATTTTTGAAACAAATATAAAAGAAAAAAGAAAGAAGTAATATCCAAACAACATAACTTGCTAGCATTCATGTTTATTGCAATTATACAAGGCCTGCCCACGATGATAACAAAGTCAACTAGCTTCATTATTCTATACATGTCAAATATGTGTCTGTTAAAGCCATATGGACATAACTTTCAAGCTAAGAATCTCTCCAACAAGTTTCCAAAAGAGAAGCTTGTTTTGGCCCATCCATTGGCCTCGGGTGCCTTTGCACTTGTTGGGACCTTCTTCACATTAAGCTTGATTGTGTCCTTTATTTCTTTGCGAAGTGCTTCAACAGTCTTCACATCCACTGGGTTCCCAGAAGCATCTCTAACATAGAAAATATTATATGCTTGCTCCCCAACTGTTGACACCCCCGCTCTGCTAACTGACAGCCCATTCTCTCGCAAAACCCTTGTTACTTCAGATAGTAAGCCTACTCTATCCTTTGCACAGAGTTCTAGGCTTAGACCCTGAGTGATCCATTGTTAAAACCATATCATTATTAAATTTAGCTAACAAGAGAGCATGTGTTCGATGAAGTTCATAACAAAACAATTATTTGGGTACACGATCATAATGTGATTGGTCCATTACGAAATTCATTATTATTCTTAGGAAAGTTGTTCTTATGTTGCATGTAATTTCAATCTGTTTGGAGGTTTTGTAGTTTCACTAGGTTACTTATTTGAGTTCCTTAGTGTGGAAGAAAAGTTTATTCCTTGTCACAGAGGTAGTGTTGTGTTAGGTTCTACCCTTGTATAGTTTTGTAGGCAAACATGGGAACACAAACTTGTCTAGATATAGCTCATGAAGTCTCTAAGAATGATTAGACAATGCTCGAGAAGTTGGCTTTTAGTGCGCAAGAACACGAAATAAGTTGATTCAAGGATTTGGATTTTAACAAATTCGACCAATTGAAACTTAAGTTTGACTGGTTGAAAATCATAGATCAAATCAGTTTGCAGATTTCAAGCGCAAGCCCATCATCCAATCTACTAGGGTTTCATGCCACTTATTCTACATTATATATAAGAGATTCTATAGGATCTAAAAAACGAGAGAGAGAGAGAGAGAGATGCCTCTTTTGCCTCATAAATTGTATCTAGGGTTTTTGTACCTAAAACTTTTTCATATCTTCTACCAGTGATATTCTTTGTAGAAAGATTCAAATCTTCAATAGGATTTTGAAGTACGTGAATTGAAGATTCATGTTGTAGCAGTTCACTGTAAAGGAAATTTGTAGGATTTAGAGCTCAGTTTGGTAATTGACATTAGATTTACTACAAAGAAGGTTATTCTGGATTATAAATCTCTATCTTAAAGTGAAACTGTTACCTTGGGATTGATTAGGTCAAATTTCCCCACGTTTTTCTTGTGAAACTAGTTTGGTTTCATTCGTTTCCTAGGTTATCATATCATGTCTTATTTAATTTTCCGCACTTGCATGAATTTGATTCTTGTTTGTTTAACCAAAGACTTTCACAATAGATCTACTTAACAACTTGTGCTTAAAACTAATTAATTATTGTTGTTGGCAAGGGTCTAAACCTAACAAGCGGTGTAAAGATTGACTTGTTTAGAACTTAAAAATGTGACTAGTTTTTTCCTATGACATGTAAAGATGAAGAAGGATGATAATGATTCTTAGGTTGTTGAACAATTGCAGTGGAAGCAAGTAAAAAAGACGGAACTCTAACAGGAAGGGATCTCAATCTAGATCACATGCAAAGAAAAATATAGAGTACTACTATCATAATAAGAAAGACATTACAAACATCAGTGCAAAGAGTTAATAAACGCCTTAAGGAGTTGTGGGAAATTTTGGAGACGTCAGGTATGTTCCATATCTCTAAAAAACTTTCTCAAGGTATACTAGGCGATTTAGGCTATGCCTATTTAAGATGGAATCATGAAAATCGTTAAAAATGCCCAAGTGGTAATGAAGGGAAATCTCTAAAAAACTTAATTTCTTTGGGTATACTAGGCCATTTAGGCTATGCCTATTTGTGAAAAGATGGAACCATCAAAATCGCTAAAAGTGCCTTAATGGTAATGAAGAGACAAAAAGTAGATAAGCTATACAGAGTAGTTGGGAACACAGTTGTAGGTGGAGTAGTAATCACCATTTCCTGCAAAATGCAGTAAAGACGATGCAAAATTGTGGCATATGTGTCTTTAGACATATTGGGGAGTGTAGTATGTTATGATTGAACAAACAAATTTGGTAAAGCGAATGAAGACTTGCTAGTTGAATTTTTGAAGTACTTTGTGTGTGAGAAGAAGCATAGAATCAGTTTTAAGTGTGTTCTTGATTACGCCCATACAGGAGTTTGGGGTCAATTTCAATCTCTTATGATAGTGCTTGGTAATTTGTCACTTTCATTGATGACTACTCTAGGAAGGTATGAGATTATTTTATAAACAAGTATGAAGCTTTGGTGTATTTAAAAAGTTGAAAAACAAGTTGAAAATCATATTGGTAGAAAAATAAAATAATTTAGAACAATGACCTAAATATAAAGAAAAAAAATTCTTGGAATTCTATGAAAAAAATGTATTACTTGTTATTTCACAGTCTAAGGAACTCTACAGCAAAACAGAGTTATAGAGACAATGCATAGAACTTTGGTAGAAAGGGCTAGATGCATGAGATTAGATGCAGGATTTACTAAATTATTTTGGGAAAAGGTAGTTAACATGCAGAGATTCATTATCAACAGATCATCATCATCGCTCATTGACAATTGTAACACCAACCATCAGCATTTGCACTACTTGGACTTCATCGGCATTTGCAGTTCGTTATAGCCCCTAGGAGCACTTGTGGCGGCAACAGAGGAGTTTCATTTGTGTAGCTGGATTCAATTCAAGTCAAGGTGGAGATTTGTTGACGTGGCATGTGGCTTGCATTATGCCACACGAAACCACAGACCTTCAAAGTTGGCAAGCTGTTTTTGCCAAATTAGTTGGCCTTTGTCACTCATTTATATTTTCTCTAGTCATTTTTTTAAGCAGAGAGATAGGAAGCTGCAACATATAAATCTCTCAGTGCAAGGGTTTCAAGTTGTTGCAGCAGCCAAGGTTTTTTCTTGCAGTGTGCTTTTGTGAGAGAGATCCTAGGGTGCATGTGGGGCTTAGGTTTCTTGAGGAAGTTTTGTGCCTTTATTATAATCCCCCTATCTTAATAGTGAAAATTTTCTCGTTGTCACCACCTGTGAATGTAGGTATCTTGCCTAACCACAGATGTTGTTATATTCTTTGTGTGTTTGCTTGTTGATTTATTTTTGTCATTAATTTTAATTTGTTTGAATTCTAAGTGTGATATTGCACAAGTTTATGTTTGTGGGAGTTTGTGAGGTTGTAACACCAACCATGTTAAATTTTGTGTGAAATGGTGCTTGCTATTTTATTGTTAATGGTGTTTTTTTAAAACACTATGTAAGTTAGCCATCCTTATTAGAGCATAGTTTTCCACTTCAGTGTACTTTCTTTGTTGAGTAACCGTGATGACTTTGAACTAAAAGCAGAAGCCCTTCATCTGGATTTGGTTCTTTTTCTTCAGTATATTGCTTCAACAGAACCAAACAGTTGGTTGTTACAGCTGCAAGATGCACTATTCTGTCAAAAAATCAGAAGCAGGAGCCTTTCTGCACTACGATAACTGTTACGTCCAGCCCATGAAAGAGGTAGTTTATAGATTTCTTGGTAGGTTCTAGAATCCTACATTGGTTAAACTAGAATATGGAGGTGCTTAGTCCCATTGAGAGTGTTAGTCTCGCATTGATAAGAAAAAAGGAGGGGCGAGTTGTGACCAACAAATAGAGTGGTAGTGTAGCATTCGTTGTTTGTGAGAGAGTTGCAAGAACAATGTTTAGCTAGTGAGAGAGTTGGAAACTATGTTTTGTCTAGTCTGTCAGTGTGTGAGAACACTTTTGGGTGTATTGGGGATTTTGGTTAGCTTATATTTGTGAGGTTTGAGAGTTTGTGAGGTGTAGTTGTAATCAATAATATGTTTGAGAGAAATTTTGAGACTGTAGTTGTAATTCATATTATTGATAGTGGATTTTTGTTGGCAAAAATTAAGGAAAAAAAAGGAAGAAACAAAAAATTGAGCAAAAACATATGGCAGTCTGGCATCATAGACTAAAGTTCCACTGTTACAAAAACCAGCATCTTGCTCAAAGATCTTGCATATTTCTTTAAAAGTTCATATTAATCTTGTCATCCTTATATTCTTCCTGAAAGAGTCTCTTTCTGGACTTCATGTTTCAGATAGCTTTTGGATAAAAAGTTTGATCTAGAGTTCGATGTTTTTTTGCAGCTTAGTCTTTTTCCACTTGTAATTTCCAGAGATATAACATTGAGATTACTTTCAGGAATTTACTTGATAACGTCTTTCAAAGATTTAAGTCAAACCGTTTTTCTGTCTTTTGGTGTGATATATTAAAAACATGTGTTAGCATGGATTTAGCATTTATAATCAATCTTGTGTTAGTGTCTCTATTTACCAGGAAATGATTTCTATAAAAACAAATGGAGGCATAGGTGCTGGACATGATTGAAAAACTTATGATGGTTTTTAATATGCCATCTTGATTATGATTCTTTTTATTGATAGTAGACAATTTTTATGAGCTATAAATTGTAATAGGCATAATGGTCTCTACTCCATTTTTGCAACTGATATGGCCAGTAAGCAAAACAGCTTGATTGCTCTAAATACATGAAATCATATTGACCATAGGTCTAGGTAGCTCTGAACCAAGACCATATTCTCATATCTGTCATGTGGCATTTAACTAGATCAAGACAAGTGCAAAACAATGACAATTAGAAAAATGAATATGCATGATTATTGAACTAAACACAAATGATACTGTTTTTTAGTGGAAACTGAAGAATGATAAAAAAATCTACTATGTTAATCAGAATATGACAGCTATTGAGCACAAAAATTTTGTCAGATATTTCACTCACCTCGCATACTCTTCTTTGAATTGCAGCTTCAAGACATTTGATGACTCTTTCCTTCTCTCCTTCAGTATCCAGTGTGCACCCATCCATGTGACGAATAAAATACTCCTACAAGTATATGCACATTAGTCCAGCCAATCTAATTAAATTTGTATAGGGGCATGGAAATGCCATTGTAAATATAACCCTTTTCATTTTCTTCTTTTATAAAGAAGAAACCCAACTATATAGATGGGGAAAAAAAGAGAAAGGAGTTACTTCAAAATATTGGACTCAACACAAAGAGTGATGATGAGGTATGCAGAGAAGCGACTTGTTGGGACCTTTTATGGACTTACCCACAAACATAAGACAAGACAAAGTATAGTATCATAAAAGGAAGAAAATGGGGTACTTTCAAAAGGCTTCGTCATATTTGGTGGCTTAGTTTTTTTGTAGTTCAGTTAGATCATCTGCAATGGTTAAGGTACATTGATAATTCATTCTAAAGAGTTCATTGTTCATATGTGAAAAACACTGGCGAAGAATGGTACTAAGGTATTTCTTTTACTGAATGTGGCACATGGTTCCGATTATGAGCATCTGCATTAGGCATGCCGATATATAAGTTTCTCATTTAATAGAAGGCAACTGGAATCCACTTATGTTATAAAGTATTATTAATTATACGCAGAATATAAATTTAATAATAAAATGGAAAACAGAATCTCTTTAATTGGAGCCTGCTTGGATATAAAGTAGAGAATAAACTTATTAAGTTGTTTCATCAGAAATCATTGCTAATATACCTGTGATGCGTAGGGGCCATCCGATGAAATGGTGGCATGGAAAACAACATATTGCATGTCTGTTAGTGTGCACACAATGTCAAACATCAGTTTTGCACGATCTTTGCACTGGACACTGATGACTGAGTACCCTTTTTCCTCACAACGCTCAACTGTAATCTTTGGTTTGAAGGAAGGAGGATAGTCAACCTCAGTTGTCACTTCACCTTCATAATCCCTATCAGCAAAAAACATCTGATGGAGTCTTCTATCAACATGGGTGAACCCCATCGAGAAACTTGTGCGGCCCACTTTATTGTCATCCTCACACCCCCGTAAGATGTTCTTGAGCTGCTCCTCCATAACAGATAATCTGGTTGGGTCATCCACGGCACGATTTGTGGAATTATCATTGACATAAAGAACACATGCTATTCGGCTATTGTGTGTCCATACTTCAGCTGTAGCCACATTAAATTGGAGGTTGGCAAGGACAGCAGAGATCTCAGATAAAAGACCTGGGCGGTCCCTTCCAATGAGCTCAATGGCTGTGTGATCACCAACTGAGTGCACCCCAACCTTTTTGCCTGGCCAAGTCTTCACACTCTCCATGTTGTGGCCATTTGGTCCTAAAGCCTAATGTAGGAAAAATAGTTGAAGAAATTGCTATCAATGAGTCTCATGAAGATATTATTTTTGCTTGTATGCATGGTATCACCAAAGTTTCCATTTTCTTCAGTTCATTCAGCTTCAAGAAGAGGGAAGATCATTCCCTCCTCGAAGGACATATTATCAATAGACTTTCTATCCTAGTGAAATGATTAACATCCCTTAGTTTTGTGCTTTGTAATGACTGGAATAGAGTGAACACTTAATGGAAACCCAAAAGTAGCCCTTTCCATCAAGCACAAGACAATTTCATTGAGTTTAATTATGATGACTGCCAATAAACCACACAACTAAAGGGTTTAATTGGATACCCCAACTTTTAAGTAAAGCATGAAAGCAGATATGAGAGAAGGAAAAGGGTGTACCTTCTCTATGTAGTCGATGGTTTTGTTATCTGTTATCTTGTTTCCTTGTTGATCCGTGACATGAAATACTGTCCATTCAAAAGAGTTTCAACATGTCACATAATTGTTCAAAAGTCAAGTGTTTGCAGGCGTGTGTGCGTGAGAGACGGAGAAGTAAACAGAGTGCCTTTCTAAGATCTCATCTTATAACCGATACGTATGACAAAATTTTGCGGTAGATCCATCTAGCCCAAAATGGCAACACATGGTGTTTTTTCCCCATTTCTATTGTGTCTATAAACATATGCTTTTTAGCTACCAACATTCAGGGCCAAATGCAGTATCATTTTCAACAAAGGACATAGTTCCTTATTTTTCTTCTTTGTGTCTGACCAATTCACAGTTTAGGCATAGACAGTAACCAAATTCTAGTGTGCTCACAATTTAAATCAAGGAGGCATAGACCTAGCAACAAAACTGGAATGCCAATTGATGAAAATCAATCCAAAGATTTACATACCATCCATGAACCATCCACCATCAGAGGAGATGTAAGCCTTGGTAATAATGAGGTCAAGATCTGTCAGGATTTGCACAACTTCCAACAGAATTCCTGGTTTGTTAACACTGTCAACCTACAATCATTTTCCATGTCCTTGATGGTAATTCTCATAAGAAGGGAATTGGGGAAATAATTGCAATCAAGAGAATCTAGCAATATGATATTATGCAGATGCCATATGCAGTCCATAAGGTAAATTAAGCAATAGGGGTCTTTTGGCTTTTGTCAATTGAGGTTCTTGCAGGATTTGTAGTACTTTTTTTTAAAATAAATATTTTCACTTTTGTTCAAATTTGCCTCTCCAGATTTTAGCTGTAATTAGGAAGTCAATTTTTCTAAAGCAATTTTTACACAAGAAAGACATAGGCAACTTGTTGCAACGTAGGTGGGTTAAGCATGATCTGCTTATTTTGCGAAGCAATTGTGTTTCTCTGGTTCACAAATTTTAAACTCACAAGAGAGGAATTTAAAAGTAACTTCAAATAGGGAACTTCATCTCCTCAAATTAATTTCTACTTGAAAAAGAGAAAATGTAACTAAAAAGTTTAAACCCTTTGTTTCAGGCAGTGGCTGATCTTGGAGGTCAGAATGAAGCATAGTTCTTAAATGTATCAAAATTTACCTTGATTAGAGTACAGTCACGATAACTAATGTTGTCTACAGACACCCTGGAATCAGAAAAAAAGAGTTACTATACTTCATGAAAACAACACAATATGGCAGCATAAACTATTTTTAAGGAATTAGAAAATAAATTGAGCACTACCCTTAGTTTATATCATTATGACCATGCTGTTAAGGTGAATAGACCATTTAGATTATTTAACAAGATACATTTGAGAACTATGCTTACTAAAGAATAGAGATATAGATAGGAGAGAAAGAAAACCTTGGAGGATTAATTCTGTTGCTGAAGTTCTCATACTCAGGATCAAAGTATGGCCAGCAAACTTTTGCCATTTCGTTCAAACCTTTGGCAAATCAAGTTGATGTCTTTCAAGGGGAATTAGCACTCGCTAGTTTGCTGTTAAGATTCACCAATGTTCAGAGCACTGATTCTCCACCTGTTATATTCATTACTTTTGTTAGTGAAGCAGGCATGCCATATATTTAATTCAGCATACAGCTAACATTGTAGAAATAAACAAATGAAGGAGATCTGTAAACAAGTCCATTACGTCATGCATAAATTCTTGATCTTTCTCATACAGAGTACTTCAATAGAATTTTGGAGATAAGTAAACCTTTTCCTGTATTGGTCCTTTCAATCTTTCATCTTAATTTGTCTCTATATCTCATTATTGTCCTTCACGGCTCCACTAGCAAGCACTACGTACAACAGCCATATCAGCACGGAAACAATATGTGGTAACTCTTTCTAGGCTTAGAATTTAAGTTCCATGGTAAAGATTTTGAGTTCCCAGGTAAATTCTGGGTCTGGGTCTACTCTCATGATAGCAACGATTCCTTTATGGATCGAAAATACATCTTTCCTCTCACAATATGCGAGCTTTACAATCAAACAAAACCCACGTATAATGATGCATATGTCCCGTGTATGATAACAATTAACAAGTTTGTGCTGTGACTTAGATTGTTCCTATTAATGGTACCCAAATAAGGTTGAAAGCTAATCTCCAACAGACACTTCCCATATTTTTGAAAACTCAAACCACATTTTCTACAAAATGACACAGATATTAATCTACATTAAGACCAGATTTGACAAAAAAATGTACACTTCCCAAATATTAGCATATTGTTTCATCATAGAGAGAGAGAGAGAGAGAGATTAAGCAAACAAAAAGTTGGAGAGTAAAGTGTCGTGTGGGTGTGACGCAACAAAGCCTTCTAAACCCTTTTGTTTTTTTGCTAAACAAGCCGTATAAAAACTTAAAACGGAAGAGACCGAAAGGTTCCATATGTGAAGTGACATAAAGCCATAGATAATGATTCCAGCTTCAATGACCAAAATTCTCAAACAGGTCAAAACTCCCGATTCACCATTCATGACCATCGGCCATTCCTTTTCGTGATTGGACTTTTTTGGACCCATCAAGCATCCAACTGTCCTTTTAGGGAAGGTCCACCTATTGCTATAATTGTTGGACTACATCAGTCTCTAGACTTTTTTTAAAAAAAATAAATAAAAGAAAATCGATTCTTCAATTAAAAAGTTCACGAAATTTTCACCCTATAGGTTGGGAAAATTCTTCTCATATTTGTCTTTAACTTTCACTATTTCTCTTATCAAATAGAGACCCCTTTGGAATAACTCATTTTCTGATCATATCACCTGGCTGTGTCTATGTATAAAGCTTTAAATTTCTTATTTTTGTTAAGTACCGTTATACTTTTCAAGATATGAGAATAATGGGAAAAGGTATTCCAAAAATTTAAAGTAAAAATCTTAGTATATTTCGCACTCCGTCCCAACTTTCTCCCCTCTCATAAAATAAACCGTGACAATAAATTCTTTGTACCAAGCAAGCAATTTATTTAACAAATAGACACGTCTTGTCACAACAACTTATTTGAATGGTAACAAGTGAATGAAGTGTTTTATGAAATTAGAAGTTTTGTGCATTATTAGAAGTAGGACTAGTATTTTTTTTATAAATAAATATTTTTTTTAGCGGCAAGAAAATATGTCTGTAGAACAGTACAGGGAATGCAGACAAACAAACGTGTTTAGTTGTTGCATCATCACTTTCTGCCGAAACAGAAACAGAAGGCAGAGGCAACCTCAAGTTTGGAACTTTGCTGCTGCGTTATTGAGTAAAAGTATTTTTTTATTATTTTCCACTCCAGTTTCAAGAAACTATTGAAATGAACAGAGACAATATTCAATTATCATAGCTCTAATTAGCTGAAACTACAACTTTATATGGAAAAAAAAAATTCGAATTTGTAGAGAAATTAAAGTTACTCACTGATGTCATAAGAAAAAATCACTTGTTCAAGGAAAGTAAATGACAAAAGCTGAACCCCAGATGAGACCTGTAAATTTACAGCATAGGTGAAAAAAAATTATGAGAAATTAATTCGGAAAATTTTATTTCCTTCATAATAGTATATATGCACAGAGATAGAGATATTACTGAGCAGAAGTAGTTATATACGTGGAACCCAGCGAGAATAAAATCCTCGAATTTCTCGAGAAGTGCTTTACATGCTGAATTGAACTCCAGAACTAGCCGGACACGTTGAAAATTCATACATACATACATATATATATATATATATATATATATATTTAAAAAATAAAAAATAAAACAAGTGTGTCATAGAAAAGTACGAATTCAGAGAAACCAGAGTTTAAGGAAAGAAAGAAAAGCAAGCGTTTACCTTGGAAATTGCTTGAAAGTTGTTACATCCTCAGAGAGAGCGAAGAGATAGGAGAGAAAGACAGTCACAGAGGCACACAGAGAGAGAATGGTTTTTAAAGCAAATCTGAACTCATCATCTCTTTATGACCTCTGCTTTGCTTTCGACGTGGGAATACCACTCTCTCCTACTCCCACTCCCACTCCCACGCATACACTACAAACTTACAAAGAAAGCAATGCTCTCTCTCTCTCTCTGTCTGTCTCTGTGTGTGGGGGAGAGAGAGTATGTGTGTGAGAGCTGAAGCAAACGCAAAGGGTCTAAAGAAAGAAGGAAATGGAATCGTACACTTGGGCATGGCGTGGCTGAGGTCTTTAAATAATTACCCATCATTTATTTTATTCGAAAATATTTATATATATAGATTTGGTTTATATATTTTCAGAATTCTGATAGATATGACGCGGCGACCAAACTCTTCCCTCTGTTTACATAACAACGTTGCTTATAGCCCCCACTGTCCTTTCAGCGCGTGTAACACGCTTTATTTTTCTATTTCTTTGTATAAATATATGCAGAAAAATTATTAGTATAATAATTTTTCTTATAAAATAAAAGTTTAAAATGGAAAAAAAAAAAAAAAAAAAAACCAGATGACATACTATGATTGGTAGAGTATACTGCATACAATAGAATATCAAAAATAGAATATAAGATTTATATTTCTTATCAAGTATTTAATAATTACTACTATTTTTAATGCTTTAGGTTTTTTTTTTTGAGGTTAAAATATTATTTTAGACATCTCTTTCTTCAAGCATATATTGTCTTTTCTTGATGATTTGATTTTTATGCAACATACTTGTGATTAGTTGGCAAATTGTTGTACAAGGACAAAACCATAACATTAGCATATATTGGTGGATGTGGAATGGATGCTGATCATGTGTAGTAAACATGATAAATGTGCCAACCAAATAGTTTTTCTTTCGTATCATTCTATTTCCTTTTTTATTTTTTCACTTAGGCTCTGTTTGGGAGCTTATAAGGGAAGGAAATAGAATAGAATGAAATGATCATAAAAGAATGAAAATGAATAGAATAGAATGAAATGTATTTAAGTAAGGGAAAAGAATGAAATAGAATTGAATTAAGTAACCTTGATTGGATGTTTTAAAATAAAGGAATGTAAATGAATGAAAATGAATGGAATGTAAGTAATCTTGTTTGGGAGTAGTATGGAGGGAATTAAATTGAATCATTTTATGACTATAATACTATTACATCCCTATTGTAAAATAAATGATTGAATATATAGGGGTATTTTGGGAGTTTTAGTAAAAAATTTATTAAATCTAATTTCATTCCCTCCCATTCCTTCCAATTTCAGAGGGAATGAAAATTTGAAATTTTAAGGAAATAGAGAGGAATGTGTATTCACTCCTACCTATTCTATTTCTTCTCAGTTAAACTCCCAAATAAGAGAATTGACTTTCTATTCCCTCCATTAAAACTCCCATACAAGGGAAGGAAAAAATATTTTAAAATTATTCTTTTCATTTTATTCAATTCCCTTCTCCATGTCGTGAAGATGAGTTTAAAGCAACTATATATTACTGGATTGGATGGAAAATTGACTAGGCGTAGTGTGGAATAAATACGAGAGTTAACGAATTTTGCGCATAGGTTGAACCTTAAAAGAATCAAATTGAGTGATTTAGGTGTCTCATGTGGGAAATTGGGCCCCAACATCAGAATCCTATACAAAAAATGGAGTAGGATAGGCCTAGTTAGAACAATTCAATCCTAGTGAGAGTTAATAACTAGAGATTTTGGATTAATTTAATGGGTCGAATACGGTTCAAGTTTCAAATTGAGTTGGGTCATGATCAACTTAGCCTAAAAGAATGGACGTTTCTAACATAGCAAATGATGTGACATTGATGTGGTAGAGGCTACTAATGTGCTATATATGATGACATCAATATTATCGTGGATGACTTAAAATGTGACACATGGCAAGGTGACTTCCCATATCTTAATTGACACATGTGGCTATGGTAAGCAAGGAAGCATGTGAGACAAAATCTTGCTGGGATGTGAGGAGGGTATAGTGGTGCGTGCTAGAAATGGTTCGGCCTGACAGTCTATACCCAAGTGATAGAGTGCTTAGGCCTTAGCAACAACATCTTTACTATCTCCAAATGAGTTATGGTTAGCCCTATATGGAATAAAAACGTATTTGAACCTGTTGAGCGTTAACCCAATATATTTAACAGTCATCAAGTTATGAACTTTGTAGCAAATAAATAATCCTACCAGCCTTGTGAGTTGTGAATGACAAATGCACGTAGGAGCAATGCGCGTGAGATTGGCTTCCCCATTAGGCATCTGATGGTTGTCTTATTTTCTTGGCGTATTCACAGAATGTACAAATGTACAAAGTGCACAACTGGATTTCCTTTAAGACGATAATACCCTTTTGTGGATTTCGGAAAAACAAAGCGAGTACTTGCGAATAATGAAGTGGATATCCACCGCTGATTTGTTATCTACGCATCTATTAAAGATGATACTTTTTAAAGGTGATATACATTTATTGTTAAGAGTCTGGAATAATAGGTGGACCTTATGATTCTCCTAAAAAAAAAATGGTAGACCTTGGTATTTTGGATTTCTAAATGGGAATATGCCACCAAATTTTCATAGTACAAGTATTACACTATTACTATGTTTTTTTTTTTTTTTCCACTGTATATTATCATGTCCACACATGAATTTGTTTCTCGTATTTGAATCCAAAAGATTCAGAGGCTTGTGCTTTTGTGCCATGTAGTTTTCTGTTAAGTAGAAAAGCTTTTTAGATTTTAAAGAGCAAATGCTGCTTTTCATTACCCAAAAGAAAAAGAAAGAAAGGAAAAGCAAAATGGGAGGCTGGTTCCCCTTGAGGACCACCAAATGAGGAATGTTATTATTGCTTCATTTTGTTTTTGCTACACTTGTTCCGGTTTGATTTTTAAAGACAACTTCTTTTGAGACTTCTACCTTTTGTTTTGAAGTAACATAAATAGATTTGCTCTTGGTTACTTGACAAATATCAAGCGAAATTGATTCATTTTGTTTTGTTTTGATTTTTTTTTTTTTTTATACAATACGATTGATTTAAATTTATAGTGTTTGATATATGATGATCACTCTTTATCATCATATCAAAACATCAATTACATTTTGGTATAAATGATAGTTGAAACTAAATTCTTTATTCAACTATAACAAACTGTATTAATTAAATTAATTGGAACTCACCTCACTTCTTCATGGGTCATTGTTAAAGCATTAAATATGCAAAAAATAATTAAAAAAATGTTGAAAACTTATTAATTGTGTCTTTTCTAAATAAAGAATCGTTTAAATTTACTCTAAGTATTTTCACGCAAGAGCCACACAAAGATTCCGTAAAAACTCCATATCTTCTCTCAGAAAAGTGGATGGCACGTGGTGTGTTGATCAAGATGAAGTGGCAGATACAATTGTGGCATATTACCAAGACTTATTCAAATCGGCCAACCCCATAAATATAGAGAGTACTACCCAGCACATATATCCCATTATAAATGTTGAGATGAATGCAAGCTTAGTAGCTGATTTTGAAGCTTCGGAAGTGCAAGAGGCAATTAAGCAAATGGCCCCTCTAAAAGCCCTAGGTCCGGATGGTATGCCTCCTATCTTTTATCAAAATTATTGGGAATTATTGGGTGAGGATGTTATCTCTGCTGTGCTTTATTTTCTTAACTCTGCATCTTTGCCTACTAACCTCAATCATACTTTTATTACTCTCATTCCTAAGGTTAAGAATCCGGAATTTGTATCTGAATTTTGGCCTATTAGCCTTTGTAATGTATTGTATAAAATATTTTCAAAGGTGTTAGCGAATAGGCTCAAAAAAATCCTACCAAATATTATCACTGAAAACCAAAGTGCTTTTACAAAGAGTCGGCTTATTTCAGATAACATTTTGGTGGCTTTTGAATCCTTACATAGTATGTAGAGGCACACAGGGAAAGATGATTTTATGGCCATAAAGCTTGATATGAGTAAAGCTTATGATAGGGTGGAGTGGGTATATTTAGAAACGGTGATGAGGAGAATGGGGTTTGATGAAAGGTGGGTTAGATTGATGATGACTTGCATAACTACCGTATCCTATTCCATCCTAATCAATGGCGAGCCTAAAGGCATGATAAGTCCAACCAGAGGCATTAGACAGGGTGACCCACTATCTCCCTTCTTATTTTTGCTATGTACTGAAGGATTGAATGGTCTAATTTCCCAAGCAGCCAACCGGGGGGACATTAAGGGATATGCTTTATGCAAAAATAGCCCGAGACTAACACACCTTCTTTTTGCAGATGATAGTCTCCTCTTTTGCAGGGCAACAGAACAGGAATGCAGTAATATTTTGGAGATTCTCGATGTGTATGGAAATTGTTCTGGCCAACAAATCAACTGAAATAAAACCACCATCTTCTTTAGCAAGCTTACTTCACAAGCTACAAGAGAGCACATCAAACAAGCATTGGGGGTGCCGAAGATCAAGCAGTATGAGAAATATCTAGGATTACCATCTTTTGTGGGGAGAAGAAAGAAAGCCAGTTTCAACTTCATAAAGGAGAAAGTTTGGAGAAAATTGCAAGGGTGGGAGGAAAAACTGCTTTCACAAGCAGGGAGAGAGATTCTGATCAAAGCAGTAGTGCAAGCTATACCCACCTACACTATGAGTTGCTTCAAACTCCCCCTCGGCCTATGCAATGAATTAGAGAGCCTTATCAGAAATTTTTGGTGGGGTCAACGAGGAGACAGGTGAAAGATTCATTGGGTTAAATGGGAGACCCTTACCCAATCCAAGTCCGCAGGTGGAATGGGATTTAAAGATTTGGCTATTTTCAACGATGCTTTGTTAGCCAAACAAGCTTGGTGTCTCCTACACAACAAAGAGTCGCTTCTGCATAGAGTTTTCAAAAGCAAATTTTTCCCTACGTGCTCTTTTATGGAAGCCCCAGATAACTCAAGTGGCTCATATGCTTGGCGTAGTATACTCAAGGGTAGGGAAGTTTTGTGGAGAGGGGCCCGGTGGAGAGTGGGTAATGGAGAGTCCATTAAAATTTGGGAATATCCATGGCTGCCTAGCTTAGATCATCCAAGAATCTTATCCCCAGTCATAGACGGTTTACAGGATGCAACAGTGGACAGTCTCATCAACCCCACATCTAGAAGCTGGGATAGAAGTGTGTTGCATGGCTACTTTGCTCCTATGGAAGCTGATTTGATATTAAAAATACCACTCAGCCCAACTTACGTTGAGGATAAGCAAATCTAGCCACATGTCCCAAATGGTGTTTATACCGTGAGGTCAGGTTACAGGTTTCTTATTAATGAGAAATCTGGTCCATCGCCTTCTCCCAGCACCCAAAGTGACACCACAAGCGTATGGAGTCGTATATGGAGGCTCTCGGTGCCAAACAAAGTAAAAAATTTCCTTTGGAGGGCTTGTAGGGAAGCTCTGCCAGTAAAGAAAAACTTGGTCCGCAAGAGAATCATTGATGAAGACGTTTGCTACCACTGCCATTTGGAAGCTGAGCATGGTTACCATGCTCTATGGGACTGCTCTGAACTCTCAGCAATTTGGGAAACTGACTTAATGTGGCTGTTTTGCAGGTCTAAGAAGTTTTCAAATTTCTTCGAGCTTGTAAAATTCGTGTTGGAGGAAGATAGGCAACCTGAGCTGTTTGCGTCGATCACATGGACAATTTGGTCTCGCCGTAACCAACTCCGAACCAGCAATAAGCCTTTCCCGTTATCCCAAGTCATGCCGTCAGCTAAGCAGATGCTTCAGGAGTTTAAGGAGGTGCAACCAGCAGCCCCATTGCAGACCTTTTCTCCTCAAAAGCCTCGGCCCAAATGGGAGCCCCCTCCCCCGTCGCACCTTAAGATTAACTTCGATGGTGCGGTATTCAAAGAAACAGAGGAAGCTGGTTTGGGAGTGGTAGTTCGTGATTCTCATGGTAAGGTGCTCGCATCCGTAGTAGAAAAGATCAAGCTTCCTTCATCATCAGACGACGTTGAAGCACTAGCAGCAATTCGAGCTATCACCCTTGCTATGGACCTCAACCTACCCTCTTTTATTGTTGAGGGAGATTCAGAGGTGGTTATTTCAGCCTTAAGAAAGAATGAGGAATCCTTCTCATCTTTTGGCCATCTAATTTCTTCTATTAAGCATTTTTTAGTCTCTTGTAATTGTATTGGCTTCTCACATACCCGTAGGTCAGGTAACTCAGTGGCTCATTCTTTAGCAAAACATGCAAGAACTATTGATGGTTTTTCTATGTGGATGGAGGGTGTTCCACCACAAATTGTTGATGTACTTATAGCCGATTTTGGCTGATTCAGTTTTTATAAGATGAAGATGGATTCTCAAAAAAAAAAAAAAACTTTTGAGGGAAATTCTTCTTCTTGCTTTAGTTACTTTATGCTTTGAAGAAGTATTTTCTTAATAAATTACTAAAATATTGTAATTTACTTTTTTTTTTTTTGATATAGTAATATACTTATGTTATTTTCCTTTTTTTAATATATTTTTTTTATGCTTTGGATGGCTTTGTCAAATTCCCTTGCAATCATTTGAGCTACCAAACAACATAGGCCATAGTAATCTAAGGAAAATAGTGATTAGGGGTGTGCAAAAAGGTTTATGTTTGGGAGTTTATAGGAAATGTCAATCAAAGTAGATAAAGCCAAATGAGGTCAAGTCAATCAAAGTAGATAAAACAAAAGGTCTCTTGAATAATTTCATTTATATTTTTTTGTTAATTTTGTTTAAGTAAAAATAGAAGACGAGCAGAAAAATTGTGCAAGTATAAATACTAAATGCACTGTAAAATAAGTACTCTTTATTCACTATCCTCTTAAATCAAGTTATAAGTTTAACCTCTTCTCAAAAAAAAAAATAATAACAATAAATAAATAAATAAAAACAAAAATGTTACAAGTTTTACCATTTTAATTGGTTATAAACCTCAGCTACTAGTTTCAATTAACTTCTAAGTTAAACAAATAAAAAAAATTTCAATTACTAACTAGAAGACAATCCCAAAAGTTTTAGAAGGTTTATGTGTGAATCATAAAGAAAATGAATGGAATATAATGTATAGAGTAGAAAAGAATAGGACAGACTAAAGATGAATTAAATATTGATATATTTTTTACTCAAAAAAAAAAATGTTGATATCATTATTTGTTTGAATGAAAGTAACATAATTCGGGAGTTGAATAGAATGAAATTTTATATAATAGCACTAATATTATGCTACTTTTAAAATAAAAATATGAGTATAGGCACTTAAGGGGAAAAAAAAAAGGTATCAAGGGGAAGTAAATGTGCAGCGAAGTTTGGGGAAGGAGACAGAAACGTTTGGGTCCATAAATGATAATCACTCAATGCTGAAAAATAAGGAAGTGATTATGACTAACGTAAGGTGCAATGATTCTGATTTCCTTTCCAAAAAGGATGAATTTGATATGGTCTTTAACCACTCCAGCTAAGCTAAGTCACTTGATACAAAATTAATGGGGGCAATATTAGTGGGGAATAGCATTGAAGTCTCCAACATAAATGCTAAATCCATTAAGGCAGCAGAATTGGAGTGTAACCAAACTTCTATGATACCAACCCTAGCCGCCTCCATGGAAAATACGCACGTGCCTACCAATCTAAATGATGAGGCTAGCAGATCAATGGCCAAGATTAATGATCACCCAACAAGCATTAGGACTTCAAAAAGACTCGCACGCCAAGTTAACCTAGTTGGGGCTGAGAACAAGTGTGATGAAAAAAATTAGGATAAGGTTGAGCACGTGCATGGTGACTTCCACAAACTCTCCAAGCAAAAGGTTGCAAGTGATGAAGATCAACCCCTCGTCAGTATTAATGGTGGAGGTTGCTGAGCAGCCCACCAAGAATCATGAATCTCTTAATATGGAACTGTCGCAGGATTGAGAATCTAGTGACAGAGAAGGAGCTTTGTGATTTAATTTGGGAAAAAGATCCCTCCATTGTGTTCATTGTAGAGACATGGACGGATGAAGCAAAACTGAAAAAACATAAAACGGAATTTATAATTTGATCACATGTTCTTTGTACCTCGGATTCATAGAGGTGGGGGATTGGTTTTGTATTGGAAGGAAGCAATGAAGTTGACAGCATAAACGTCCTCAAAAAATCACACCTTTGATGCCCTTTTTGCGAGAGCCCATCCTTGATAGACTATAGACACTTAGTTGACGAAGCAAAGGAGTTAGCTAAGGATTTTTCAAATATTGAGTTTGGTCATGTACTAAGACGAGGTAATAGTTCAGCCCACACCATTGCTAGATATACAAGACATGTTAGCAAGTTTACGGTGTAGATGGAGGATGTTTCTTCACACCTAATTTTTGTAATTCAAGTCGATTTGGCTCTCTTTGAATAAAATTGCAGTGTTGTTTCTCAAAAAAAAAAAAAAAAAAATTGGACTCTAAAAAAAAATTAATTAATATACATTTCACTTCTCTTATTACTCCCAATTTTAGGATGATTAAAAGGTGGATCTATTAGGAAAAGAAATGAAACATCTTACCGTTAAACTCTCAAAAAATGGAATGAAAAGAATTTTTTTAATATATATATATATATATATATATTTATTATTGCATTCCCTTCTATTCTTCTCTCCCAATCCCAAACAAGTTAGGCTCTAAATCCAACACTAATCCATTCATGGACATGATGAATGGGAAATGGCTATCATTAGCATAATTGGTGGTTGTGATTAGGGTTGTAAACGAACCAAGCCGTTCATAAAAAACTCGGGCTTGACTCGATAAAAAGCTTGTTCATGTTCGTTTGTTTACAAATAAGTCAAGCTCAAGCCTTAGTTTTACTAAATAAACTTATTATTTTGACATTACAAATGTTTTGGAATGTTAATTTATAGCTTGTTTATTCATATATGCTTTGGAATGTTAATTTATTTAGATTTGTGAAGATTATAGTTGTGAATGTAAAAATTGTATTTTCAACAGTTACTCAAGCTATAGACAATAAATGATGATGGATGGGTTTAATTATGTAAAGTCGTAATGTGAACAAATTCTAATCACGGGTGTTAGAAGCATGATAAAATGAGTATATTATACTATATTATATTTATATATATATATATATATGTATGTATGTATGTATGTATGTATGTATGTATTTATATTTGTTTACTTGATATTTGGTTATATAAGCATTTGATGATGCAATTTTTTTGGATCCTAAGCTAAAAAACTTGACTTGAGCTAAAGTTTGAGCTTGATATTAAGTTCGAGTTTGGCTTGACTAATTAATCAAGTCAAACCAAGCCGAGCTCAAGCTTTTTGGCATTTTCACAAACTTAAGTTCAAGTATTGTTTTTAGGCTTATCTCAAGCTCAAGCCAAGTTTGAGCATTTGATTTTTATTGACGAGCTAAGCTCAAACACACACTACTCATCAAAGCTTGGCTCGTTTACAGCCTTAGTTGTGATCATATTAACAGTTAATTTTTTTTTTTTGGGAAAGTTTCAATTTATGGCGTCCGCTTCTGATGATAATGAGCTATCATCAGACCAAGATACTAATTAGTTTTTTGTGTAGGCGGGAATTGAATTTCAAATATCTTATACAACTATTAAAGATTTTACCAGTTGAGCTAACTGGAACCCACAACTTTTTTTTTTTTTTTGAAAAGACATTAACATTAATATAAGTTTGGATAAGTTCAAAAATTCAACTTATTTTATAGTCAAATAATGTATATGTACAGCTTTTTTAAATCCATTAATTCTATCAATCTTAGTTTTGCATTAATATATATATATATATATGTATATATATGTATATATATAATAAGTTTCACAATAAAATAAAGTAAAAAAGAAGTTCTTACTTATTTTTATATTTTGGAGACAATTCCCACTTATTTATTAAGTCCACTAGTTCTACCAAATTGCGCAATAAAGTCGCAAAGGGACCCAGGGCCACTCACAATTTTGGGGATCCGTACATGCCACGTTTTATTCAAGCTGGGAGTCAATTTCTAGATTTTGGATATACACAAAATCTAGAAAACAGAGAGAAGAAAGTAATATATTTATTATGTTTGGGCACTTAATTAGGTAATTTATGATGTGATTGATTTCATTTCATATAGTAAAACTATATTGGTTTACATTCAATATTCCTTTTTTTTTTTTTTTCCTATTTATAAATTATAACTAAAGTGGATTAGATATTGCTTGGTTTGGGTCCTTGCGATAAGACTGAAAAAATTATAAACCCCATATCTGACAAAGAAGTTTGAACTTTGAATTGTAAGTATAGCCTACATTTGTGTAGGATGGAAAGGTCTTGCAGTAAAATAAATCTACTAGAAGCAAAATCAAGGTTCATAAAAAGAAAGAAAAAACATGCATCAGATTAAAGAAATAAAAAATTGTTCCAACGATTAAGTTAACATACCCTAATTCCTTCTAGTTATAGTGAAGTATAAAATTAAAAATAAATCTTTTGATGGTTGATTGGTTGGATTATTTTTTGCTATAACTCAATTGATTCATGAGGATAGGTAAGTAGATGGGGATCCGCGTAAGTCTTCACATTTTAACTTGCTTCTTGATTTAAAACCATGAGAAATGGAATCAAATTCCCACCTAGTTCATAAAAACAAAACCTGGCCTCAACCATTTTCAATATTTCATAGGTTCTCATAGTTCATCTTTTCTAAAGATTGGGGATCACATGCTCGGACTTTTTGTGATAATTTTTATTAGCTTTGATGCCTTTTATAGTTCGCAAAATATATCACACTTGTCCACTCTTTTTTTTTTGGGGGGGGGGGGGGTGTGGGGTAGCAAAAAAAAAAAAAAAAAAAGAAGCTAAAATATCTGGTGGTTTACTAGTATTTGTACAATCTTATCTCTCCTGTACAAAAGTATTTTGTTTATCTCATCCAAACTTAAAGCCAACCTAGCCAGCTAGAGGCTGCTAAGAACATTCACACTAGCTCATATAAAATAACATAAGATCTAAAATAAAACTAATGAAGTCCAAAAATCATTCACATTAGATTATGATTTGGCTAATCAAAATGAGATTTTGCTATAGTGTTTGCGGAAATGTACAAGTCTCTGTAGTTTATACAAAAATTTATTTCTTTGCATTTTTCGAAAATAAAAAAAGAGAGCAAATAATGATTGTTGTGCGTAAAAAGAGTAAAATGATTAATTTGTCAAATACTTAACTTATCAAACAATCAATCTAATACGAAGATTTGAATTTTCTTGAAATAGTTAATTTATCAAATTAAGAGGTTTTGATTCTCTCGAAGTAACCAACCAAAAATCAGGTCCATAATACAAACCAGCTACTCCTTGTGCAAAAAGCATCAACAACATAAGTTGACCTTCATGATCATGGAAAAATAACACCAATACCCATGATCTATAGGGCACTGGCTTTGCCAAGTTTCAATTCACCCAAAACCAACTTGCCAACGGTGGACTCCAGCAGTCCTCGCTTACTTGTCCATTTTCTGGTTAAATTAATCAGTTGGGAATAACATGACACTCTTGATTTGATTAGTGCTTCATTGATTAATGATTAATCTTGTGCAATACTCATGAAACGGTCCATGAATGTCTTACTAAAAGCAAAAGTACTTGGAGGTAAATTTAAACATTTAGTCTAATGACACGTTGATGTTGAGCATAAAGCTAGACTTAACCTAGTGCCTTAGACAGTAGACATGTACGTACTTTGATTAGTGCTTCATTCATTAATGATTAATCTTGTGTAATAGCATTTTTATCATGAAACGGTCCATGAGAATCTTACTAAAAACAAAAGTACTTGGAGGTAAAGTTAAACAATTAGTCTAGTGACACGTTGATGTTGAGCATAAAGCTAGACTTAACCTAGTGCCCTAGACAGTAGACATGTATTGTCAGTGAAGAGTAGTGTCACACCAATTTCGATAACTTTGTCACAATCTTGCCGGGTGACAATCTTTGTGAGGGCTGAAAATAAAATGGTAGGTTCATAATTTCTTCAGTTATTATGTGGTAAAATTGTGAAAATTATTGTAGTACTAAACTTAATTACTTGTCACTAAATTAAAGATAGAGAAAGCTTAGGGACACAAATTTTCTGTCACAGTTGTAATGTAGGTGACCATGAGGATGTAAGTAAAAATGGGTGGTTCTAACTTTAAGTGAAAGCGATTACTCATCACTTACAATCAACTACGTTAACAAGCAGGGATAGAACCAGGATTTGAACTTAAAGGAGGCCAAAAAAAATTTTTGTTTGAAATTTTTTAGAAATTAGTACGTCAATACGAAAAGTTGCATCATTAGTATTGGTTCTCAAATAACTTGTATTTTTTTCTTATAAATGAATTCAACATTGTAAGTGACTTTCCCATAATCTAAAATAAAAGTCATATTAATTATAAGGATTTATAATCAATATTTTCGTAACTCAACTGACACTTTCTAGTTCTTAGTGTCCAAATGAAGACATGCAGGGTTCAAATCCACCCTTTCTTCTTCTTGTAGCTATCGAATTATTTATAAAAAATTATTGGAATTTATCATGAATTTAAAATTACAACTGCAAAGAGAACTAAAAAAATGAATGGTTCTAAACTTCTAGGTTCTTTGGTTCGATTCAAGTTGGACCGATTCTTTAATATTTTCTTTATTTTAAAATTAATGTATTTAATATTTTTACATTATTCTATATTAACTTATATTAATAATTACATCTTAATCTATCCTTTTTTTCTAAGTTCTAACAAAAGGTTTACTATTTATGAAAAAATACATAAATAAATAAATAAAACTATAGGTGTACCGTGTACTCTTGTTATTGGATTTTTAGTAGGCACCATGATTTTGTGGCTACTTGTAAAAATTTTCACTGATAGTTTTGGAATAAAAGTTTCCACTTTCCACCTTTATCACTTAAAGATTAAAGAAAAGTAGAGTAGTAGCCACCTCACAAGTCACAACACACCACAAGGCAAAGAGAAAGAGAGAGAGGGAGAAAAGACCAGATCAAAGAAATTAAGAAGAGAGATCTATTCATGAGACCAAACGTCCAAACCCTGTCTAATTGTCTTATGGTTTTTGTTTTTCTTGGGCAAATGATATGCAGGAATGGTCAAATAAATTTTCTGTTTTGATTTCATGGGCCAATTGAAAAGTATTTTGAGGGAGGGGGCTAAAATATAAATTTTAGGGACAAAATTCTAGAATTCTATGTAGATATACATACTAGTCTTTGGTTTCTCACAATTTGGGGGGAGGGGGGGGGGGCATGGCCCCCCTCAACCCATACATAAGTCCGTCACTGTTAACAAGTTGTGAATACAAAAGAACATTTAAAGATATATCAAAATGATTCTTTTTAACGGGTACTTTTAGGGCATTTGTTAATGGGCCATTTTAGAAAAATTTTAAAGCCGTTTTCATATAAAAAATATCTTAAAAAAAAAATTAGTTGTTTTTTTTTTCCTATAAATTAAAAAAAAAAATTATATTTCTTAATTTAATGCCCATAGGGTATCCGTTAACTTTTTCTTATCAAGCTAATAGAACGTCTCAATTCTTATGGTTCAATAGAAGCTGGGATATTAGTGCTGAATTTAGTATTCATTAGGTTTTGGGGATAGATAGGGATGAAACTAGGATTTGAGCTTAGGGGGGGGGGGGTGGGGGGTGGGGGGCGGGGGGGCCAAAGTATAAACCAGAAAAAGTTTTGAAGAATTTTCAAAATTTATCACATTAATTAATATTACAATCCAATATTTGCCGATGAAATTAAAGATCATGTTGCAATAAACTAAAATTATGTTCTATTTTTTTTTTTTTTTAAATTTTGGTTCATCTAGAGGTATTTTTTTTTTTATTTTATTTATTTTTTATTTTTTATTCTTGGGACAATTGGGTTTGTTTTGATTAGAGGATTTTATTATTTTTCATGGGGCAATTAGGCAAAGGGATGAATTAGCAGATACTTTTTTTTTTTGGGGTCTATTAGTTCAATTTGTGAATATTTTTGGAGAGGGGCCAAAAGTATATATTTTGGAGTACATTTGAAATTTTTTGGAAATACATATATACTAACCATAATTTTTGAGCATGGCCCCCAGCCCTCACTTAGTTTTGTCTCTGGGTGGAAAAGATGCTACCCTGTGTAAACCCAACATAGGGAATAATAAAACAATATAATTTCTAATGTAGTATTTTATTATTTAGTCCACATATTTTGGAATTCTTTTTAAGTGATGTCTACAAAGAAAGGGGTAGTCGATTGATTTGTGGAGATTTTATGTCAAAGTGCACATGTTTTACTAGAAATATTTTTTTCAAAGTAAAACATTACTTATTAAGTTCCACTAAATTAGTAAAGGATTGAAAGATCAGGGATAGAAAATGGTAAAGGAATATTAACGACAACTCTAAGTGGTGTGGTAGAGTATTTGTTTTGATTTTGACAGAAAGAGTAAATAATCGAAATTTTTTGAAGACAGTATAAAATATTGGAAGGCAAAAGTAGCTTGTCCCCCTCTATAGCACGGGAGAGGATATGTTCTTTCAGGTAGGTAATGAATGAGATCCAATTTCCGAGTCGTCCACTAGCTAGTACCACTAACCATTTAATTAACTAGGTTTACCCCATAGAAGAATATGGTTAGGCTATTGCTCCTAATGCTCATGTTCAAAGTTCAAACCATTAGCACATCAATTTTCAAGACATAATTTCAGTAAATTTAGGAGTCTCTCAAATCATGATTTCAATGAGTGACATATAGTCATTCCATGTTCAATACCAAAGATAATGTTAGAACCTATAATTTTTTAAAGGGTGGCAATAATATATGGCAAATAAGCTAAAATGTTATATTTGAACATATCTTCAACATTAGATTCCAGTTAGCTCAACTGGTAAAATTTTTTATGATTAAATAAGAGATATCTTGGTTTGATGATAAAAAATTATCATCTGGAGCAGATGCCATAGATTGAAACTTAAAAAAAAAAAAAAAATCCAACAAATATTCCAGAAATGTAATCAAATCCTATTGTAAAGATGTGCATGGGAAATACCCAAAAATAGAAATTTTATAGTACTAGCTACTAAGTGAGTCAATTTCATATTGGAAGCCATTTTGATTTAGTTTGGGGAAGGAAATATTTTGGTATTATTTGATACTAGTGTACCGTTTTCGGATTGCCACTATATGTGTGTGTTTATTTATGTAAATGTGAATTTATTAATTTTTATGTTTATCAACATCAAATTTAAAATTCACATGTTTTATAAGTCTAAGTATTTGTCTAAGTACATTAATCGATATATAAGCTGAAATAATGTGTTTTAAATATTAAAAAAAAAAAAAATTTTGATTTTATGATTGTACCAACTGAAAGTCCCAAAACACTCGAAATGTACTTGACACATATCAGTAAAACTTGATATTATTTTTAGTACATTTATTAAAAGTACCAATACCAATTTAATGAAAAATATGGTACATTTTCTCAGGACGGCTGACACTAATACAATATTGACTTCTCTATTTTATACTTGCCAAAGAAACTCATTTTGTCAATTCACAACACAGCTAAGAAATTGGATATAATCAACCATGCATGGATGCGTCTCGCAATATTCTAGTGCTAGGTTTGAGGCTTTCATTCTGCTAGAACAAACATTTATGGGAATGAGAAAATTAAAGAGAGCAATGCTTTGAGATGATAACAGATAAGAAATAAACTTGACGTATGGAAAAAAAAAATTATAAAGAATATAACAATGATTGTTTCAAATGATGTTTCTTATTTTTAATTAATAATTGATCAAAAATTTAGTTCATAAACACAGATTGTTTTCATTGAAATTTTGACAGGTTGGGTTTTCAGTTTTTCTTTTGTTTGTTGTTGTGGTAGATTCAAGTAAAGAGATTGATTGTTGGAGAGGGAGATAGCTAGTGAGCTCGAGTAAAAACAAAACCCACTAGATATACAAAACTTATCGAACAAAATATTAAAAAAAAAAAAAAAAAAACTCATATTCTAACATGAAAGGGATATACGTGACATCAATAATTTATGATTGGTAGGAGTCGTAATAATTTCAATTTGTTAATAAAAAAGCTAGCGTGGACGGCCTAGAAAAACTGGGTAACCGTAAAATATGCAAACGTGGCCAAATTGCAAAGATTCCGTATCCTGCTATCTTTTAAGTGCATCTCCAACATTCACCACACCTTTTTTTTCTGGGTCCCCAAATTGTGACTGCTGTTGGATGCGTCAGCGTCACCTTTCATTCTCTCATCTATCAGCAAGAAAACAAAACTCGTTGCTTTGTGATAAGAATTATGGTGTTTTTCTTTTTTGAAAAACACCATAATTCTGTAAACTGGCTGTAAACTTTCTGTTTTATACAGTTTTACAATTCAGATGCAGTCTTGAAATCGTGATTTCAAGTGAAAACAGTTTGTAAGCGGTAAACTTTACTCTAGGAGGATCCACAACGGTTGAAATTAATGTTGGGTTCCTGTTTTGTCCACAACAGATTTTGCATGAACTTTTATAACAAGATTTTTATGCTTTGTGTTACTTTTGACATGATTAATTTTACCAATTTATTTTATTATTAAGTTTATTTTTGTTACTATTTATAAAATTTATTGTATTTTTTAGTACTATTTATAAATCTTACTATACTATTTTAGTTAACTTTTATTTTTATCTATAGTACTTTCAATAAAAAATTTTTAGTTTTAGCAAAATAAACGAAATTCTAAATAAACCCTTTGTTTGGTTGCAACTGAGAGAACAGAAAAGAAAAGAAATGAAATAAGAAAAAAGAAAGGAAAAGAAGTTATTTCTAAATGTATGTTTGGAAATAAAAAAAGAGAAGAATTATTTTACTTTCCGGCTTGTAAAAGGGAAGAAAATGGAAAGATACCTACCTAAATTTGAGAGAGATTAATGTAAAATCTTGAACAAAAACGTAAATTTCATCTCATAAAAAGTCCAAGTGTTAATTTTTAATTGCTCAAATTATCAAGATTTCTCTTCAACTTGGGCCAAAAGGGGAGGATCGAAAAAGTGGGCCAGGGGAAATTTTATATTCTTTCTTTCTCCTATCTCCTAAAGCAACCAAACGAAAAAAATTGTCGGTCTACCCGTATTTTCTCTCCACTTCCCTCTTTCCAAACACAGTGTGAATGTCCATTTTGATTGGTAGATCAATTTCCGTCTCTCAGGGCGCATAATTCCGCCATCATGATGTTGGTGAGGATCCCAATATTTCTAGAGAAACCCCTAAACCCAATTTCATTTGCAAGTTAGCACTAAGGTATCTTGTGCTGAGTTTGAACATAGCTTCCAGATCGAGGAGCACTCATCTCTAATCTTATTGGATAAGGTGAAAGATAATCCAAT
The DNA here is from genome assembly GCA_032878915.1 of Castanopsis chinensis. Taxonomy (NCBI): domain Eukaryota; kingdom Viridiplantae; phylum Streptophyta; class Magnoliopsida; order Fagales; family Fagaceae; genus Castanopsis; species Castanopsis chinensis. The sequence goes on from JAVQMG010000132.1 coordinate 26,543,206, forward strand.
GCATAATGCCCGAATCTTATTGAGCACAACAACACTGGCTTTGAACTGTTGTCCTTTCATCACCTTCTTGTTAATTTCTTGTGGTCCAAATTATAATATTGCCAACAAACAATAGGACAAGCATCACTTCTCTAGATATTTTGAGCTGTTGTGATTCAGGCTACCGCAAGCTATATATAGGGTATTCACGCAAGTAATAAAGTAAAAAATATTCACACAATACAACAATATTTAACGTGATTTGACCATTTCCAAAACTACATTTATAGGCAACGTCAATTGAAATCCATTATCAACTACATAGAGTATAAGTTTACGATCATTCTCAATTAAATCTTACAAATCAAACTCACATACTCACAAAAACAACTCTAAAAACAATTCATAAACTCATAATCTCAAAAGTTATACACCCAATAACTGTACCACAAAAAAATATAGAGAAGTACTCTTTGAAGAAACCCATTCTTCTAAAAGTCTTCTTTCCTCCCCATTTGGGAGGACTCTCATTTAATCTTTGCGACAATTCCTATTTGAAACGCTTCAATTCTATTTCCTGATTGACAATGAATAGTTAAAACTTCTTCAAGAAGGAACCTTCCTTATGTTATAAGGAAATTGTTTTTAATGATAATAATAATATTTTTTTTATAAGATGGTTGAACACTATTTTTCTCACAAGTGGTAGGAATACTACATATTTTATTACATAAGTTTCACAAATTGATGTGACACCAATTATAGAAAACTTAATTCAAACATTCATTAATTAAATTATTGAAATTCATTAATCACATTCATTGTCATATTAGTTTGTAAAATTTTTTTAATAAAATTTTAAGTAACTTTGGCATTTTCCTTTTGACATCTCTAACTAGGTCTCCAAAACACTAAATAATTGAAGGGTCATGCTAACGAATGCCCTTAGGGCATTGGTTAACAATTCATTTTAGGAAAGTTTTAATACCACTTTTATGGGAAATGAAAAAAGCTGTCAAAACATTAATTACTTTATTTCACCTTTCTTAACCAAGTAGCATTTCCCATAATTGAAACCCTTAAAGTAGTTGAAAAAAAAATGTTGTAGATGTGTCAAATCATTAATGATAAATAATCAATTTCCCATAATAGTGTAAGATTTTAATTTTTGTAAACCAACATCCTACAAGGTAGATTGTCAACATATTAACCACAATCTCCCACAGCCATTCACCAAACAATTCTATCTAGGCTGATTGTCATTGGGAAGGAGGGAGGCGAGGCAAGTGGCATAAAAATAATTTATTTTTTCACAATTATCCATATCAATATTTTCCATCTATCATTTAATGGTAGAAACTATTTTGACGCAATATGAAAAAGTTAGAGACTAACTAAATTAATACAATTGAAACGTTAGTAACTAAATTAACTTACAATGTAAATATTAGAGACCAAACCGTTTGTTTACCTGCTTTTTTTTTCACCTTAAAAAAAAAAAAAAAAACATGCTAACATGCGTAGGGAGAAATTTAGTTGCAATAAAGACATGACGAGGATTTCTCAAATTGATGTGGGAGGCTCAAAGAGTTATTTATTTTAATTTAGTATTAATTACATTTTGCAAGAAAATTGAGTTTTTGGTCAATTGTATTTTATATTTAGGACCTAATATTTAATTATGTTTATTAGTATTTTATTTAAAGTTAGGATTACTTTTGTAAATCACTGAGTAGGTTTTTTTTTTTTTTTTTTTTTAATAAAAAAAAACTTCGTAAGAATTATGGTTTAGTACTCCTGTACAAGTAAAGTATTGTACTCCAATTAATTAAGGGAAAATTATTTATTGAATAAAAGTTTCTATTGAAATTGACTATATGATCTGGAGGTGCTGATTCCAAATTAACAATCCAAGGTGTTAATTTAATTTATTTTTTAATTATGTAACTCCTAAGATTTTATCCTTTATTTTCTTCTTGTTTATCAAAGTTCTCTCTTATTTTGCAGTTACAAAATTTTGAGGCTGCCATTTTAGGAAGAATGGAAACTTTATTTAGAGCACTATATCCGTGTTGTATCTGTGTTGTACCAATATTGTTTTATCATACATTTACCCATATCCATGCTTCTTAGGCTTTATCGTCCCTCAGTATCGGCTCAATTGTATAAGTCATAGATGTGGCCGCCTAAGGCCCTAAGTGAAAAAAAAGCCTCTAAATTTTAACCAATAGTATTAATTAAGCCAAAATATTAACCAATAAATAAATTAATATTTTTTTATCAAATGAAAAAAAAAAATAAAAAAGAGAAAAAAATGCAATGTTCACAACATTTTTCATAATATTTTTACTAAAAATCCTAATAGTAGATTATTAAAGGTTGTTATTGACAGCAAAAAAATAATTTTAGTAGTAGGTTCAACTTGAAAACAAAAAGCAATTTAACACCTAAGATTTGTCATGAAAAATATTTAGAATGTAGTACTTCTAAAAGAAAAGAGAAAAGAAAGAAAGCAATTCACAAAAAAATTCACAACATTTTTCACAATAGTCAAGTTAGTAAACTTTTACTAGTTCTCAACTAGATTCATTACTGATATTACTTTTTTACTCACTATTATCAATATGCCACATCAACAAATGTAAAAAGTTTCGTCAAATTTTGTGTGTTTATAATTTTTTTTTAAATTCTACATAGTTCATGTTGATTAATAGTAATTTTAGATATGAAACAAGATAACAAATTTTCGCTTTATGCTCCCAAATGCATGAAGCTGCCTTGTCGTCCCTGGCCTCGTTTTGGCCAATGATCACCGTACTGCTGCGTATAAACTCTAATATACCTAGCAGGAAAAAGACACATGCACTTTTAGAGCTACTGATGCTTTCTGCTAGGGCTTCGAGAAAAAAAGGTACGCTGTAGAAAAGTAATTAAGCTGTATGTGTGGGCTCGTGTGTTTATATACTAGGTACATATATGTAAGCGCAATAGGTTGAATACAAAGAATATAACTTTTTCCTATCAAAAAAAAAAAAAAAAGAATGTAACTTTTCAAAGAAATCAAGCATCAAATGATTCATTTGATAATATATGTTTTTAGTTGCACCATGAAAGCCAGAAAGTAAGAATCACGAGCAAAAAATAAAAAGAAAAAGAAAGCAAGAATCACATTTGGTGGTTCATAGAAACCCTCCAATAGAGATTGATCTCAGGACACATTACACATGTATTTTTTATTATCCAAAAGGGCCCTGTTATGATTATGCCTAGCTAACTTCCTTGTGCTCTCTCTTCTCATGCTCCCCATTTTTGTGGGGGTACTTTTCCAGTCCACTATCTAAACTAGCTTTAATTTTTCAGAGTCAATACATACAAACAATGAGATGAGTCTAGAGTATATATGATATATAAGGCCTGGAGAGATATATCATATGTTTGAGCTCACTGTTTTAGAAAAGATGATTGATTTAATATCGACCATTTAAGCATAATAAATAATAAAAGTGTTACAAGAAGTCATACATTATTTTCATAATTTGATAAGGCGTTATAGCTAGCTAGGTTGAAATTAATATGTTCAAAATTAATTTTATTGGTCTATCGTTGACAATATTCCTATGCTTCATTTGTTTTGACATAAAGTATTTTTTTGTAGAAAATTATTTTCAATTCAAACTTTTTTATGAAGAAATTGCTCCTTTTTTTTTTTTTTTTGTGTGTGTGTGTGGAGATTATTTATATTTCTAAAAATGCTTTGGAAAATATTTACCGTTGTTATTGGTTTGTAGGAAAAATCATAAATTTTCTTATATTTTATATAATATAAATATCAACTTTAATTCACCACTTTAAAATATTAATAAAATACTAAAATCAATCTAAAAAGCAGGCACAACCAAAATAAAATTATTGAAAAATACACCAATAAATACAATCAAAATAAGAGTACAACAAAGAAAACTAAAAACAATTAATATAAAAACTATAAGCTAAAGTTAACATTCACATGCATAAGTGCAAACATTTGAAACTTTCAAAATGACATTAGAAAATTGTTTTTGTGCATATTTTAAAAATTTGGAGATCATTCTTAAAATTTGAGGACATATTGTGGTCAATTTGGACGTTTCAAAAGGCATTTTTGCTTTTGGAAGTGTTTTTCTTATTTGTGGTTTTAGGGGATATTTCAATCATTTTAAGGGTTTTAAAGGAATTTTGGTCATTTTGGAGGGTTTAAAGTTAGTTTTTGTTATATTTTGTACGTTGCCAAATATTTTGGTCATTTCAGGGGCTTCTTTTCTTTTTCATTTTGAAGTTTTGGAAGATATTTTGTTTATTGCATAGGTTTCAATGGTATTTTAGAGGTATTGAGAGTATTTGGTCATCTTTTGATATTTTATGGCTATATTTGTCATTTTAGAAATTTTAGAGCTATTTTGGTTATTTAAAAATATTTCAAGTATATTTTCATAATTTTTGAGAATTAAAGAGTATTTCATTCATTTTGAAAATTTCAATGGTATTTTTTGGATTTAAGTGCATTTTGTCACTTGGGAGATTTTGGATATATTTCTATCATTTTGATATTTCTGCTTTCTTAAAGAGATTTATAATAAATTTAGCCTTAAAAAGAGGCCCTAGTTAACAAAAAATGATTTCAATTTGATGAACTTTTTCAACCTTTTCAAATACTCGAAAATGAGAAAACATTTTTAGGAACATTTTATATGCCAAAACAAATAGGGCCTTATTGAAATGGTAGAACATTTTTTTTGAGTGAGAAAGCAACACAAAATAGAATCATAGTAAAGTTGGATATCATTCTAATTGAACAAAAACCTTGAAAAGTTAAAAAAAGGACTTTGAATTCCACCATAAATTTGAGAAATTCTCACAAAAATATTTTTATTTCAATATGATAAAAACAGTCTAGAACAATATAAACTTATAGGAGCTTTTTATGTGGCGTTTGGTACGGGAGAATCTACATTAATCTTGGCATCTAGATTCTTAAGAATGTAGATATTCCTATGTTTGGTTTCATTGGGAATATCTTAAAATTCCTAGGAATGTGAGATAATAATGTTTGATTTATTCCTAAGAATCTTAAATTAATTATTTATTTTTTCTATTCTATTCTTAGATTTGAATGTGAACTATCAAATTCTTAAAAAAAAAAAAAAATTCCTCTAAATATATAATGAAAAACCAAATATAAAATATTAATTATGAAAAATTCATTAAAATTATAGTATATCATTTCAAAATGACAAGTTTAATACAAAAATAACTATTTAAATTCTCAAATATTTTAATTCTTTTAAATAATTTTAAAATAGTTTAATCCATAATAATTTGTTTATATTTTATCATAATTGCTTAAATGATAATGAAAAAGGGTTAAAATTGTCAATTTATAAAAAATACAATTTTCTTAAAGTTTAGGAATCTGGATTCCCACCTGTTTCAAAGGGAATTCACATTCCTACTAAGAGAGGAATCCGCATTCTCTTAGCATCTGATTCCTTAGCGTTATTTGTGACCAAACATGAGAATTTTTAAACATTTATAGGAATCTTAAAACATTACTCCGTACTAAACGCCACGTTAGGGTTTTCTAACAATATGCTGTGAAAATAAAATTTCAAAAATAACCTAAAATTTCCTTAAACTTTGCTAAAAGAGTAAATTAATGTAATAAAATAATCTAAAATAAAACAATCAAATTTAAGGTTGGAAATAAATATCAATGGACAAAAAACAACGAATTATGTGACATTTTGCCTTGATTTCAAATTATCCCGCTACACAATAAATTTTAAAAACACTTGTTTTATGTCAGTCCCTTGCATTAGTGAATAATTCACCTACTAGATAATCTCTAGATAGAATGGCTGACCAAATGCACACGAAGATCAAACATTTACGCATTTTCATTGATTTTATGTTGTTAATCTTACAACTCAAACCCATCCTCTTGAACCTCCAAGCACTTTGTGCAAGGGGATGATCCATCGTACCTACAAGAGGTGATTGTTTATTAGTTGTTTCCTTCTACTTTGCATGGACTTGTTTCTCATCCAAGACATCCATCATCTCTAAAAAAAATTTCTACGTCTTACATCCAATCAAGGAAAGACTCGATATAGATATTCCCATATTAATTAGGAATATAGACCTTTAAACGGTAACCCTCAACCTCTTTGTTAAGCTGTGCTTCCCTCTGGTTTGCTACGTACCCTCCATCTTCATCTTCACAACCATTCTCACAATCTAATGGCCTATGGTGATCGAGGATCGTACCACCAATTGAACTGCAACCACTGCCCTTATCACCATCATCTTTGTTAGCTTTGTAACTAATGTTGGTGTTAAGTTCAATAGCTGTTAATTAATATCTCACAAATCTCTTGGAATTCACATTCAGCACTAAGCAAAAGCAGAAATGATTGGAGTATGGATTGCCTACCTAGGGCCTATGCACCAACCGACACTATAAGCTCCAACCTAAGCGTCCAAAAATGGTCTTGGCACAATTGGTAACTTAAGATCAATTATAATAATAACAAATACTATACTACACGATATCCATTCATTACACATAATCAAAATATGTCAGTTGACAAACTAAAGTTTGATAAAATTTGCCAGCTTCTGTTGTTCAGATCATAATTAGAGATGGGACCGGGCTTAGATCCTTTTGTTTCTCTCCTGTTCGGGTTGAGCAATAAAGTCGTTACTTAGCATTAAAAAAAGAAAAAGAAAGACAAGCTAAAGTTTGATAAAAATGATAAATTGTAATCCCTAAAAAATGTGTGTATATATATATATATATATATATATATATATATATAAAACGGCTATACTGTTTTGCTATCATTGTTATTATTGTTATTACCATTGTATAGTTCTCATCATTAGCAACAGTGCTAAACACAAAGTCCAATTAATAGACGTTCTAATAAAATGATGTATCTTTGGCGATAATTGCAAATCTGCAATTGTCAATGTCAAAAATCAAAATTTGACATGAAGAGAATTGAGAGGGACAAAAGAAAAGGTAAACATACATTTTAAACGGCTTATCGCATATACGCATGGAGCCTACCAAAATCTTGACTTTAGTGAGCTCATCTGAATTTGAAAAGTTCATTCATGGTTGCTTTAAAATGAATGGACTAAGCTAAAACCCTGATCATTCCCCCATAAATTCAACGTTGTGGTCGGTACTGTTATCTGGTCCAACTTAGAGAAAATAATGGTTATTAATTTGACACTGGCTTTTGGAGATTTGTTCATATATCCATGCATGGACCTACATACTAGTGAATCCAAGACAGCCTCTTAAAGCAAGGAACCTTTAAATTTGTCTACTAATCAAATGATGCAACTTATTATTAGAGGGCTTCAGCATTTCCATTCTATTGTTCTTCTGAAACTGACTTAAGAAAACACAAAACTCTAAGTTTTGACGACCTGCCAACAAGATGGAGTGGACATCAATTGTGACTGTGCGGCCTGGAATCTTGAATCCATTATTGATCATGTTAACACAATAATTGCCTTGGCCTTATCCATACGGAGGTGGATACAGCTGCTGTTTTCATAATTGACTTAATTCCACTTACGAAGTCGCATCTTGGTGCTTTATTATTATTAGGCTAAAATACAAAAAACTATTTATGAGCATTGGGGTAATACGGTTATGCGGGATCTATAAAATTCTTTTAAAAATATTGAATTTGGTCTTTAAGCACAAACATCTTTTAACATTGGTTGCTAGTTGCTAATTATTTACCACTGGCTACCTAGATACTTCCCACACATATAGCCCAGCCGGGTCTATTTTCGACGGTTGAATATCGACGCTAGAAAGTGCCGGTATAGCCCAAATGAACCTATGTCGGCGTTTGCATGAGCTATAGCTGTGTTTTTGAAGTCATGGTATAGACCTGTCTTTTTGTAGTGGCAAGGCCAGTTCACTTAAGGCAAGTGTTGAAAAGAAATGGAGATAAGTAGGAACTTTCAAACAATGTTAAGTGTCATTTGTAATAAGGGAGTAAATTGGATATTTTTGGAAAGTGTTGATACTTATTAATCCAAACTTTAGGGGTGATTGTTGTATTTTATCTTATTATTACTTAGAAAGGAGAAAAAAAAAGGTAAATTACAGTTAATATTCTTGAGGTTTTGACTAATTTTAATTAGATTCAAGACTTTTTAAATCTAACTAATTTGGACCTTAAATTGTTATTTATTTTTCTCCCTTCACTTACAGTGATTAGGGATTAAGTTTGTTCGTTTTGAAAAGTTTTGGATATGACTGATATTATCCCAATCCTTAAGAGTATTAACGGTATTTTTTATAAAAAAAATTGTGCTTTTATTATTATGATTATTATTTTGATAATAAATCTACTCAGTTACAAGATTCCCAAAAAAAAAAAAAAAAACTCAGTTACAGTGTGGAGCATCTTTGTGCATTTAAGGTTTCAAATTATAACTCTTACTTTAATAAAATAATAAAAAAATGATAACATTCGAAGAACATTTGCCATCGTTTATGCTGACATGTTCGTTCGTGGTAACGGCCCAGGAGAAAAATATTTAGAAGATAGACTCCTGTCATGAGCATATGCTATTTAATGGAACAGTCACTGTTGAAGATGATATGATATATTAGTAAAAAATTTATCACAAAAAAGTAAGAAGCAAAAAAGCACCCTAAAGCAAGTGAAATGAAACAATATTTCTAAACTCGAATTGAATTGGACAACCATGTTACACGGATGGCCACATGGGAACATAAAAGATGTGGTCAGAACTCAGATCTAGCTCTGTTTTGAGGACCCAGGACAATTCTTGGTTTTTTTTTTTTTTTTTTTTTTGATGAAAGTAGAATTGTTGGTGTTTACGCTCATGGCACGAGTACCTCCGTATTATGAACCGTACATGTACAAGAATGTGAAGGTGTACGAGGTTTGTGTATGAAAAATAAAGTCTTCACAAATTTTTAAGAATTTAAGATAAAATTTTTCATTTTTTTTTTTTTTATTTGGGTCGAATGAAAAGAGTGGTCTTTGACGTGGACTTATCACATTTGTTGAAGGACTACTACTTGAACCATTCAACTCTTGTCAAGCATTATATGAAGCGACATGAATACTCTTATGAGAATATTCTTATGAGTTATGATCAAGCCACACTCCATGGTGGTGAATTTAAGGTGTGATTGATTATATTGGATATTAAAAGTATGAAGAGAAAAGATGTGTAATATATATATATATATATATATATATATATATGGTTGAGTTCAAGTTACGTCTAGTGTAACTTTAAGTAATGTTACACCATCTAATAACTTGTTAATGAATTTATATTTTGAAAATTCTACCATTGGATTACTCGTTCTATATGTTCTAAACATGCATATCAATTTTCATATCAATCGAATTTTTTTTACCATTTAATTCATAAACTCATCTTTTGTGCATTTGATCCATAAACTTATATATATGAGATGGGTTCAAGGTAAATCTAGTGTAACTTCATAATAGTTGCACATTTTTTAAACCATTGATTCTAAAAAGATCTAATGGTTAAAAATGCAACATTAAATGTTTATTACTTTTGACATCCATACCTAATTAATTGCATTCTCTCTCTCTCTCTCTCTCTCTCTCTCTCTCTCTCTCTCTCTCTCTCTCTCTCTCTCTCTCTCTCCTTATTTATTCCTTTCCAAATTCCACCTCACTAAAGGGGCATGCCACCACTTTTTCTTCTTCTTCTTCTTTCCCTTCTTTTTAAAAAGAAACAATGGTTAATTTTAATGCAAAAAAAAAAAAAAAACTAACGAAGTGTACAATTTTCTGTAAATAATCTTGAGGGACTTTGTTGCTGTTACCTCTATGATTCTATAATCCTCTCCACTGAAATTTTACTTCATCAGTTCAATCTCCTTTACCATAAAATGATGTTGTATTTGTGTTTGAAAACAATGACCCCTCATTCATAAACTCTAGAAAATTCATTAAAAAGAAAAAAAAAAAAAACAAATTCCAATTTGTATTCATAAACACTAGTGGATTCATAAACTCAAAATCTCCTAGCAAAAGCAATTATTAATATTCAGTTGCAAAAGCCAGAGAGGCAGTAAGTTTTAAATACTAGCTTTCAAAAGAAAAAAGAAGTTGGAAAGAAAGTTTTATACTTTTAAACTTAAGTTTTCATGTTTGTGTTGTTGCCTCAGACAAAAGCTTTCAACATGGGGCTACAAACCTTACTTTTTTCACACCACACAAATATTATGTATTTTATGTTCTCTTATTATGAATCACGTCTTCAGTATATTATTATTGACGGCAATTTCAATCACTGATTTGCAACTTAAGATCGTTAAGAATAAGAACATGAGAAAGCAAATTTGCAACTTAATACGGTAAGAATAGGCACATGTGCAAGGCTAGGGAGGAATTAATTAGGAGAGAGAAACAAAGTAAAAAAGGAAATAATATAATATTCTTTCAAATTAATTTAGTTGGCTGATGAGGTTTTTTAACCATTAGATCTTTTTGAAATCTATGGTCTAAAAAATGTGTAATTCTAAATAATGTTACACCATCCAATAACTTATTAATGAATTTATATTTTGAAAATTTCACTATTGGATTACATGTTCTATATGTTCTAAACATGCATATCAATTTTCATATTAATCAAATTTTTTTTTACCATTCGATCTATAAACTCATCTTTTGTACATACGATCCATAAACTATATATATATATATATATATATATATATAAGATGGGTTCAAATTACATCTGGTGTAACTCAATAATTGTTACACATTTTTTAAACCATTGATTTCAAAAAGATCTAATGGTTAAAAATGCATCATTAAATGTTTATTACTTTTGACATCCATACCAAATTAATTGCATTTTTTTTCTCTCTCTCCTTATTTATTCCTTTCCAAATTCCACTTCATTAAACGAGCATGCCACCACTTCTTCTTCTTCTTCTTCTTTTCCCTTCTTTTTTAAAAGAAACAATGGCTAATTTTAATGTAAAAAAAAAAAAAAAAAAAACTAAGGAATTGTACAATTTTCTGTAAACAATCTTGAGGGACTTTGTTGCTGTTACCTCTATGTTTCTATAATCCTATCCACTGAAATTATACTTCAGCAGTTCAATCTCCTTTCCCATAAAATGATGTTGTATTTGTGTTTGAAAACAATGACCCCTCATTCATAAACTCTAGTAAATTCATTAAAAAGAAAAAAAAAACAGTTTCCAATATGTATTCATAAACGCTAGTCGATTGATAAAGTCAAAATCTCCTAGCAAAAGCAATTATTAATATTCAGCTGCAAAAGCCAGAGAGGCAGTGGGTTTTAAATACTAGCTTTCAAAAGAAAAAAGAAGTTGGAAAGAAAGTTTTATTCTTTTAAACTTAAGTTTTCATGTTTGTGTTGTTGCCTCAGACACAAGATTTCAACATGGGGCTTAAAACCTTACTTTTTTCACACCACACAAATATTACGTATTTTATGTTCTGTTGTTATGAATCATGTCTTTAGTATGTTATTATTGACGGCAGTTTCAACGCACTGATTTGCAACTTAAGAACGTCAAGAATAAGACCATGAGAAAGCAAATTTGCAACTTAATATGGCCAGAATAGGCACTTGTGCAAGGTTAGGGAGGAATTAATTAGGAGAGAGAAACAAAGAAAAAAAAGGAAATAATATAATATTCTCTCACATTAATTTAGTTGGCTGATGTGATTTTTTAACTATTAAATCTTTTGGAAATCTATGGTTTAATACATGTGTAGTTTTTGTAAAGTTACACCAGATGAAACTTGAATCCATATATATATATATATATATATATATATATATATATATATATAAGTTACACCTGGTGTAAAGTAAATGTTACATCACACTATTGAATTTATATTTTGAAAATCCAACTGTTGAATTACATGTCTTATGTTTTCTTAACATACATGCCAAATTTCATGTCAATCAAATGTAATTTACCATTCGATCTACAAACTAATCTTTTATGCATTATTTCAAACTACAAAAATTTAAATTTAAATAATTGATTGATGACATAGTAATTGATCTTTGATTACCTTGAAATTTTGTAAGTGTGGAGAATATATAAAGATTATGTAATCTAACGGTGGATTTGTCAAAATTTACATCTAATTAAAAGTTATTGAGTGGTGTAACATTGCTTAGAGTTATACCAGGTGTAACTTGAACCCAACCCTATATATATATATATATATAAGTTGAAACATAACATTTATTATTGCTATGCTTCAGTTAAATCACATCATCGTCAACGTCATTGTCCTATTTCTTATTCAAGTTTTTCTAGAATTTTTTTACCACCGCATACTCTTGGTGCGATGGTCACTCTACAAGTATAAGTGCTTGTAGAGTGTGGGGGACAAAGGCCGGGGTTCAAGTCTCCAAGAGAGAGTTTCATACAAATATACACTTAGATTAGGCTAGAATATAATTTTATCTTGTATAAAAAAAAAAAAAAAGAATTTTTTTTAAACATTTACTCAGTTTATTAATTTTTACACTTTCTATAACCCTTACCTTTTCATCTTGTTACTACTCTCTACTTTAATATCACTCTTCATTTTTTCCTTTATCTCTTCTTATTTTGTATCTTCTTATTCACACCATTTTACTAGAAATTTCTCCATCTCTTACATTTTCATCTCCCTACTACCATCTACTTTGAAATCACTTTTCATCTTTCTATTCATCTTCTCTTATTTCGTCTTTTCTTATTCGCACCCTTTTACTATAAATTAGTCATTCTTTCTTCCATTCTTTGCGTAGTTTTTCCTTAAAAAAAAAAGGTTATTTCTCTCTCTCTCTCTCTCTCTCTCTCTCTCTCTCTCTCTCTCTCTCTCTCTCTCAATTTTTTGGTTAACTCTTGCATCATTGCTTTAGGTTGATAAATTTTTGTATTCTTTAGAACTTTACTTTTGGTTGCTGAAATTTAATTTTGTATTTTAAGGGTGTGTTTGGATATCGCTTATTTGTTGAAAACTAAAAACTTATTGCTGAAAACACTGTTGCCAAATATTTTGAAATAACCAAAGCACTATTCATGTGTTTTGTGCAACTTGGCTGATCCATGAACAGTGCCATGGGACTAGTCAAACGCTAACGCAAACGCTGAAGAAGTAGTACACAAAAGCACACTAAGTTTTTTTTTTTTTTTTTTTTTGTTCTCTTTGATTGTTGATTTACTCTAATTGATTATTTAAAAAAAAAATCATAATACATTAATTTAGTACAATAACAACCTTTATATCCAATAATTGTTAACCATGTTTTAATTTTAATCTACTATCATGAAAGAAACGTGGAAAATACTCAAACTGGAGGAATTTCTGAACAACTCAAGGGGGAAATACCGCTTGAAAAAAAGATTACAAACAATAGAAGGAAGATCAAGAAAATAATATCCTTGGAATGGGAGTCAGATAATTAGGTACTTCACATTTTTTTTTTCAATAACATTACACCAATAATATATTTAGTTTTCAATAAACTTGAAAAGAAAAAGTAATTTTATTTTCTTTTATATTGTAGGATACTGTACTCACATGCCTTGCAACAATAGAAAATATTGAAACAAACTTTGGATGGTACCCTATTGAATGCGCAAAGTGCAATGAAAAGTTAAATCTGAAAATGATTTTTGGTGCAACCATTGCTAAAGTAACTCTAATTTTTCAATTCCAAGGTAAAATATCAATTATCAATTTTACATTCATACAATATATTTAAACATAAAAGTAAATTTTTTTATATAAAAAAAATTAATCAAATTAGATATTTAAACATGCAGGTATATAATTCAACTCCATGTTGATGATAGAATAGTAGAGCGTGTTGTATCTATTTTGTTTGATAAGGAAGTTGAAGAATTACTTCAAAAAATAGCAACAACTAGAGAACTATCAAATGAATGTGCAACTGTAAGATCATACAATTAGCATATATAATCTTTCATTTGCTTTGACAAGAATATGCTAAATTATATTCAATATTTTATTAGATGAATGCAAATTTCAACCTACTGAACAAAAATATAAAAGCTCATTGGAAAATCATTTGTGTTTCAACTAAAGCTTAACAATGATAACTGGAAGGAAGGAAGGGAATTCAGATATAAGAATTCATATTGTGTCAAAACAATCAAATAAAAGTCTTTGCTCATTAATAATAAAACCTTTTTGGAAAATCAAAACTTATACAAGTTATACTACCTACATTCTTAACTTCTACCTACTTTGATTATCATTAAAATAACAAATAAATAAATAAAGCAGCAAAATTTTTGACCCCATGAGGTACGTGCATCAAGGGCACCCAATTAAACACTAGCACTGATAAAAATAAATGGTAAAATATAGAAAAATAATTAACCATATCAATACCAGCCCGCAACTGTGGCTACTACTATTCCATGAAATTTACTCATTTAAGCAGAAATAAAAACTTCATTATTTAGCAATCAAAATATAATCTCATCTCATTTTATTTTGAGAGAGAGAGAGAGAGAGAGAATGTGTGTGTGTGAGTTATGGTAATAGTATATGTTTTTAATCATCTAAGGAAGTAGAATATATACCATTCTTAAACAACTTATAAGTTACAACACGAATCTATAATAGAACTACACAATCAAAGCATGAACATAAACCATCAATCATTTTTTAAATTATTGCTTGAAATTTACACAATTGTTTGAAGCACTAAAATTGAAATATTAAAAAATAATTCCACATGAAGTGTTCTCATGAAATGTTACAATGCATTAGAAAAAAATAAATAAAAAACAACATAGCTACCAAGGATATGTCCTCTGGTAATAATATAAATTACATAAAAAATAAAGTTATCCAATTTAAAATACTCATTTTCCAACATTTCATTTCATATTTTACCATGTAAAGGTAAAATAATTGATGTGGATATTAATAACTTTCCAACTACTTCAAAATTATTAATAATTAATTTATATAGGAGTTTTGATAATTCACATAAACTGTCTTTTGATATATATATTTTTAAGAAAAGTGGCAATTGAATAGGTATGAAAAAGTAATTTAGTTAAATAGAGAGAGGAATAGCCAAAGAATTGGATATTAATGATTGTTTCAATTATTTCAATATTATTAATAATTTAATTGTAAGAGACTTTGAATAGTTCATATATATTGTCTTTTGACTTTTTAAGGAAACTGGCAATTGAATAGGTATTAGCATGAAAGACAATTTGACTTGAGCTTTATTGAGGAGAACATTAAACGTCGGCTATAACTAAAAAATATATTAAATACTATAAGGCTTGGGCTTTATAGTGGAGGGTATATGAAAAACTTTTATTCACTTAATCGATAATGAAAAATTATTGCTAATAACAAGAGCAATCAGTAATCCATAAAACACACATACAATACTATAAATTACAATCCTAAAAAAAATTTAAAAATTGCAAACTAAAAAATCATACAACTACACAATCACAAAATGAGCATACAACATGATCACACAATTTTTAGGGCTTGTACCAACCAAAGTGACTTTCGAATGTGCCTTTCAAAGGCTACTCTCTCTCTCTCTCTCTCTCTCTCTCTCTCTTTATATATATATATATATATATATATATGCCTCTATATTCAATATTTTTCAATATTTTTACACCATTAAAGAGAAATTTTAAGGAATCTCCAAGTTTGCTACTTAAAGAGTTTTGACTTAGTTGTATATATCTTGGACACCATTTTTCTTGTAACTCTTTTGAAAACCCTTTAAATGAGGGAAAATATTGCCTTAAAGATAGCGAAATTCATTAGCGACTCCAAGCCATTAAAGATTCTAGTTTTTTTTTTTCAATTGCATAATCCCAATTTAAAAGAAAAAAACGTTAGAAAAGGAACAGTGCATAGCAGTGATAACATAAAAACTAACTGTTAAGGTTATCTAAGCTAAATGATAATTTACAAATGAAGTAAGAGTGAGCTACCTATAAAGTACAACCCAACTTGATTTACAGGCTGCTATCTCTTGTAAAATAAACTTCCTAATGGGAAAACCAGCAGTCATTTTGACTTCAATGTTGACCTGAACATCAAAGGAGAATAACAATATTTTTACTCGATAAAACTCGCTAGCGAAGTTTAAGTTCGCATACTTTCTCAAAAAAAAAAAAAAAAAAAAAAAAAAAAAAAATGGAAGGAAGAAGAAGTTCGCATACTTTCTAACAAAGTTTACTTTATATATCAACATTCTCTCAAAAAAAAAAAAAAAACTTTATATATCAACAGTAATAAACCAGAATCAACTGTAATAAACCAGGCCTTAAATGCTTACAAATATTTTTCCTTAGTTTCCTCTTAGAGATTGAATCTCTTGATTTGTGATAATTCTAAGAGATTAACTTGTAGTAAAACTATCAGTGGGGATTTCAAGCAATATAAGTCTAGAATCAATAGGATTTTGAGTCTTTCTTTAGGCCTTGCTTGGGAGGAGGGAATGGAATGGAATGGAAAGAAATGAAAAGAATAATTTTAGAATATTCTTCCCTTCCCTTGTTTGGGAGTTTTAATGGAGGGAATGGAAAGTCCATTTTCTCGTTTGGGAGTTTAAGTGGGAGGGAATGGAATGGATAGGAGGAAACACTCATTCCTCTCTATTCCCTTAAAACCTCAAATTTTCATTCCCTTTGAAATTGGGAGGAATGAGAGGGAATGAAATTAGATTTAATGAATTTTTTATTAAAACTCCTAAAATACCCATATTTATTTTAAAACAGGGGTCTAATAGTAATATTGCAATAAAATGATTCCATTTCATTCCCTCCATGTTACTCCCAAACAAGATTACTTACATTCTATTCATTTTCATTCCTTTCCATTCTTTTATTTTAAAACATCCAATCAAGGTTACTTAATTCCATTCCATTCCATTCTTTTCCATTTATTTCCCTTACTTAAATTTATTCCATTCCATTCCATTCTTTTCTATTCCCTTATGATCATTACATTCCATTCCATTCCCTTATGATCATTTCATTCCATTCCATTCCATTCCATTCTCTTTTCTTATGAACTCTCAAGCGGAGCCTTAATGTTAATTTTAGAGAAATACAAAGTCTACACCATTTTCACAATTCATTCACAACAAATTCAATGTGGTAAATTGCTACCGGTTTTAATTTAAAATTAACCACTTAAAATCAATAACTTAAAATTTGTTGTGAAAGTGTTGTGAAAATGCCATGGATATAGAATTTCTCCCAATTTTGAGGGCTACTTATACATTTCCACTCAGATCTTTCAACCGAAATTTATGAGAATCACGAAGGCTAAGCAAAAGCTTAATTGTGGAGCTGAATGAGGGAGAGAAATTACGGGTGCACTAGGGTATCCATAAGGGGAGACTAATAAAGAAGTCTAAATGGGATCCACGAGCTAATTTTAAACAAACTGAAGATAAAGTGGGCCAGATTGGGAAAGAGAGCTATTTGGGCTTGAAGGAGAACTATGTTGAGACCACATTAATACATGAGTCATTTAATTTAATCAAAAGGCCAGGCTTATCTAAAGGCCCAATTCAAAACTTCAACGTTCCGACTTTAATTTTAGTGTTTAAACAGCATACAAATGTAACAAAGCAGAATCTATATGCAACGAGGAAGCCCTTTGAGCCTTCTTAAAAAGACAGATTTTTCTTTTGGAATTTTATCAATATGATATGAGCTTGGCACTTGACCTAGAGCAGTAAATCTATTAACATTCCATTTAGCTTGAAAAATCCTAGATTTACACTCTAGCCTCTAGGTATTAATCCCAAGTTGCCCTTTTCGGAATAATTTTTTTTTTTTTTAAATTTTTATTGAAAATGTACTTAGTATACCTGTACTTTGACTTTTTTTTTAAAAAAAAAGTAAAATTTAGAAAAAACTATAGTTAAAAGCTAAAAAGTAAAAATCTAGTTTGTAAGCTCTACTCAAACACACACTTATCATATATATATATATATATATATATATATAATTGCATTAGTAAAGTATTATGATTGCCATGTTCATAGTTATGCATCTTCTTTCCATATAGCCAATATTATGATTATTTAAACTTATAGATACATTACCCTTTGATCTTCATACTTCTCAGCAATTCGCTCGAGTATCTTTACATAGAAATCAACTTTTTTTGAAACTGCTTCCAAGGCTGGCCCTTCCTTTAGGCAAGTTAGGCAATTGCCTAAGGCTCCCAAGTGGAAGGGAGGCTCCCAAATTTTAAAAAATAAGGGGTAGTAGAGAAAAAAAAAAATTTAGTATCAAATTAAAAAAAAAAAAATTAGTATCATATTTAAACCCAAAAAAAAAAGTATCAGACAAACCAAAAATCCGGTTAAACATTGTTATCCTCTGAACAAACCAAAAATCATCCAGATAAATTACAAATCTAGTCTAAGAGATTAACCACAAAACAATCACAAATCAAAACAAATAAAACAATTCAAACCCTAAAAATTTTACCTTTCTCTCTTGCTCTTCACCTCTCTCTGTCCTTCATTCTCTCTGATTCCCTCATTACCTTTCTCTCTTGCAACTGAACTGAAGCAAGCAGCAAGCCTGGACGGCTGGACCGCCTCGGCGCCTCCCTGCACCCTCATCAGTTCGCCTCGTTGCCTCTCTCATTCTTTCTTCGAATTTGCTCTCCGCCTCCCTCCCTCATCACTCACGGACTCACCAGTCGTTCACAGTCACTTCATCTTCAGGTATAATTTATAAATATTTGGGGTCCGATTTGACTGATTGAGATTGGGGGCACTACTTGTATTATTGTAATTAATAAGATTGACTGATTGAGTATGGGCCTAGTTTTGACATTTTGTAACAGTTTTGGGCTTCAAGTTTTTGTTTTTTTTTTTTTTTTTGAATGATTCAGCCCTTTCAGCCGTATTTCATTTGTAATGATTCAGCCTTTCCTTTTTTTTTTTTTTTTTTTTTTTTTTAGATAGGATTTGTTTTGTGTTTTTTTTTTTTTTTTTTTTTTTGGGTGGGTATTATAAATTAATAAGCCTAGTGTTATAGTTGTGCTTAAATTTTTGTTATGCTTGTGCTTTTTTAAAAAAAAAAAAAAATTTAATCTTGTGTTTATATATATATATATATATATATATATATATTAGTTAGTGGTAATATGTTAAATAAGTCTTTATTTATGCAGGTTGAGATTGCTAAAAACTTGTTATTGTTCGGTGAAACTACAACAATAATTTCTATATAAATCAGGTTCTATTTCTCATTTGTTCTACACTTGAAAGTTATTTTTTATTTTAGTCTTTATAAATATATTGTTTGATTGTCTACTAGAAAATATGCATCTGGTTATGAAAACCTTAAAAAAATTAAAAAAAAAAAGAAGAAGAAAAGGACCAATGGATAAATTTGTTATTAGTAATAAACAAAATATAACACAAAATTTAGATGAAAATATCACAAATGAGCAAGAAAGATCGACAATGTCCCAAGAAAGATTAAATGGATTAGCTATATTATCGATTGAAAAGGAGATGTTAGAAGAACTTGAATACAAAAATATAATTAATCAATTTGCATCTCAAAAGGCAAGAAAAATATATTTTAAATGAAATATATTATAATATAAAAATATTAAATAAAAATTAATTTAATTAATATATAGGTATAAAAAAGGCCCATTTTTTTTAATTCTCGCCTTAGGCCCCAAAATGTCTAGGGCCACCCCTGACTGCTTCCTCCATTGCACCAATACTCGTTCCAGCAATAAAGACATGCTATGACTTGGAAACCTACTGTGCCAAGCTGAAAAGAAAAATACTTACAGTTAGTCGAGAGCCAACCTAATAAGAAAAAATATATATATATATATATATATATTTTTTTTTTGAGAAACACACACACACACACACACACACACACACACACACACACATATAGAGGAAGTGGATGAGATAAGGGAATACACTCACACGCCAATACCAAAACTGCATGCAGCAGTTAGTGTCGCAGTACACACACACAAAAATATTAATGAGTTAATGTAACCCAAAGGGTACCATATCTCAACCTAATCACAAGTATGCAAATGAAGCATTACCACAATTTTATGAGGGGAAAGAAGCTTACCCTTCTGAATTTTTGTGTATGAATTATAAAAGCATTTAAGTGTACCTCAACCATGGGTTGCACAACATTGTATGATTTGCCAAGCAAGGACTTCACCAAGATCACTATATATTTTCCCAAAGGTGTAATGAAGAACTTTGAATGTGCATTTCGTAATGGTTCAGTATATCACTATGAGGAAACAAGATCACTAAATTTCAGATTCTTGGTATATATATAAAGAGCTAATTTTCAAATCAAAATCACGCGTCATTCTACCCAAAAGATCTCAAGAGTGCACACACTAATTTTGCTCCACACAAATTTAGACGGAAGATAATGACTATTACTGCTTCTATTCGGTTGCTAATTCTTCCACTGTGCTTTTCTGCCTATTCTTGGCTAACATGAAAACAAAGCTAGAAACCTAGAGAGGATCCATGCAGCATGCCAAAATAGATATATTTCAAAGCTTCGAGCAATAAGAACCATGATAACTATTGATTTAATTTGTACCATGCAAACATAAGTTGCACTTGAGCATGGAATTCTCTTCTTCATTTAAGTAGCCATTGAAGGCTTACTACATAGTATTTGGTATAATGAGGCCTCAAGAAAGGTTTTGGTAATTCTCCATGCCTTCAATAAAAATAAAAAACACAAGGAAAATTATGAGGTGAGCCTATGAAGAAAATTTATTGAATGCTTACTGGGGTACATGATCCTTTGAAAGATACCTAGCAAGAAAAGTGTGTCACCTCCACGGAGAATGCCATCAGCCATTTGTATGCCTTCAATGGTGAGCTTAAGCTCTTCTTCAGTACGATCCTTAGTGGCATCGAATGCAAAAACAACATGAGACGACAAGATAGGGCTCATGTTCTCCATGGACACAATAATGTTAGTCTAGCAAAACCCACAAATGGGTCACTACAACAAAATGTATTTTCAGTGACGAAAAAATTCGTCACTAAAAGTCCAGTTTTTCGTCACTAAGAACCTTTAGTGACTAAATCGGACTTTTAGTGACAAAACTCATTTCGTCGCTGAAACCCCGTCACTAAAAGTCCTGGTGATGAAAAATTTCGTCACTAAAAGTCTGAGTTGATTTAAAAAAAAAAAAAAACTTTTAGAGACGAAAACGTTTAGTCGCTAAATGTTTTCCTCGCTAAAAACACCATTCAGTGACGAAAATATTTCGTAACTAAAAACACTTTAGTTTATTACATCATATTAAGTGACGAATAATTTTGTCTCTAAAACTATTTTCGGGTACATATAGTGACGAAAAAGTTCGTCAGTAAAACTATTTTTAAGAAAATTCAGGCACATACATCGACGAAAATTTTCATCACTAAAACCATTTCTTACAAAATTTTGCTATATTTAGTGACGAAATATTTCGTCACTAAAACAATTTTTTATTGCTATATTTGTCACAAAAAATTCGTCGCTAAAACTTATTTTTTGTTTTTATTTTTTTCATGGCTTTGATATTAACTTGTAACCTGTTATTACATTACTAAAAGCTCACATTTGAATAATACATTTATTTCAAAAACACATTTATAAAAAAAGATCCACACATTCCACAAGTAAAAAAATAGAACAAGTATCTAGTTCGAACTCCTTCTATACAATAATTGTTTGCAACATATACAATAACTCAAGATGTTTTATAACAATACAAAAAATGTAGCATAATATAATTAGAACTAACGGAAGATGTCCTCATATGTCTTCAAGTAATGCCAAAAGTAAAATCTCCTAAAAGCCACCAATAAGAAATCTGCACAAATATAAAAACAATATTACATTAAAATCGTAAAGTAAAAACATTAATTATGTTATAAAAAACATTTCTAACAATGCATTAAGAGTAGTCACACCATGTAATGTGGGTCAATTGCTAAAAGAAAGTACTAACCAAAAAATGTTTTAACTTAAGGTTGAACCACCCCCATATGTAAGAGCGTCATCATAACTATTCTTTCTTAAAAAGTTAAGAATATTCTTTTGGACCTTTTCTTGCTTAGCTCGCTCCTCTTGGTCCCTAGCTCTTGCCTCTTTGAGCTCAATGATCTCATTTTTTAACCGTTGAATATACTCGACCGAGGAATTAGATGAGGCGGTGGTTGCTAGAGAAGAGGAAGGTCTCATGCCAAGTCCTTTTAGAATACCGAACTTCTTCTTAAAAACCAAGTTTGAGATCTCCTCTTGTGTAAGGGAAATTGCATTAGAATCTTGACAATGATCCTCTTGCACTTTGAGAATATTTTCTTATTATTTGAAAAAGAGAAAGAAACAAACAATCACAACATTAATAATACATATGTTATAGCTTTACAAACATAATAGGGATGGAATGATACACATACATATGTTGCTTCATCCTCATGGTGTATCCACATATTTGTATTTGGATTGAAATGAACATATTTGAAGATTTTTGCCAATTCAGGAACTTGACCGTCATTATTATTTTTTTGATTAATTAACATTCAAGTGTTAGATAGATATACTTAATTAATCACAACATGTAATATACTAAGATTTAAGAATAATGAGAAAAAAAACGAACCTCCTCATCAACCCTAACAGCAAGTGCCTTTGTCCCGCATTTATATTTGCCTGAAGTTTTCTTCCTATTTTTAGAGTTCTTTCTTGATTTTTTCTAATAAACAACATTCAAGATATTTATTAGATCATGAATAAAACAGTATACATTTACTTTTTTTAAGTATTAATCTAATCAATTTACAACATAATATAGTAAATATTGGATAATAATAATATATGCATAAATAATTTACCAACCAATCCTCATTGGTCCATCTCCCATCAATGAGTTCAATCCACAACTCAGGTTTGACATTCTTTGGCGGGTGGCTTCTTACATAGTCAGCACTATGAGATTGTACGAGCTTTTTATAAGCTTGATGCAACTTGTGGGAGTTGGAACTCAATAATCTTCTGCATTTTGTATTTAATGTTTTCGTTACCAAGTTGGAATCCCCTTGTAGCTCAAACTGATCTTGTAAAATGAAGTGTATATGTATTATAAAAATACTATTATATGAATTTAATATGCTTAGTGACAACAAAGACGAGTTAGACGTTATCAATGTAAATTTACCACGATATTTTGAAGCACCACATCTCTTGTAGCAGAATCAACATTTTTCCAAATTTTCACGTTGTAACTGGACAAATTACTTCGCACTTGAAAGCCAATTTGATTGACAAGCTTGCATGCATTCTTCCCAATAGGAGTATCATATTCTGCAGTTATACGTACTAGCAGCTTATTACTTTTTTCAACAAGTGTCCGTACTGCTATACCACGTGTTGTTCCACGAGTATTTCTGCTAGCAGATTCTATTTAAACATTATTAATGTTAAGAAATTATACATTCCATGTATATTATAGCTAAATTAAGTGAAGTATAATCTCAATAGTAAAAACAGGGTGCAGTTGTAATTAAGTATGTTTTATGTAATTACCAATCGTGCTAGTTAATGCACTAGTAGTCTGGGTCTCTGCACTAGAAGAACTTTGGATGGGAGGATTTGCTTCAGGAGGTGTTTCTGTAGATTGGACTGTAAATTGGACCACCGAGGTAGATGCCTCACCTCGCGAGCGTGTAAGTCATCCTGGTGCCATCTGTAACTAACAAACATATATATAATGGAACAACAAAATCATTACAAGTAATGGAACAATAAAGTTATTATCATCTATTGTATCCTATGGAACATCTATTGTACCTAATGGATTACAGAATTAGATGACTCATCATCATTGTCATCGTCACCAATAGGTGATACATAATCATTATCTACCACAACATTAGCTCTACTTCTTTTCCCTTTTGCACAATTGGACTGAGCAGTATCCTTTAGAGAAGTTGAGATGTGCTTCAATCCCAAAACATCAATTCTCTTTTGGTTTTGCCTCATTTTATCCAATCTTGCCATCTCATTCCTCGGTATGTTATGAGTGTATTTAGCATTTTTGGGCATTTTTGGGCATTTTTTGAAACTAAGTATTGACTTGAAAGATAAGTACAATTGTTACTTACTTAACATCAAAGTCCACACCATTATCCATATCAAGCAATTCATAAGTGTAAAATTTGAACACAATTGCTACTAATTCAACACAACAAATGACCACATCAATATCCATTTCAAGTTCAAGATAAGTACAAAATATCTCAATAATAATTACTACTAACTTTACATAGCATAGTCTAAAACATTATTCATATCAAACAATTCGTAAGTACAAAATTTGAACACAATTACTACTAACTCAATACAACAAATTATCATATCAATATCCATATCAAGTTTAAGATAAGTACAAAACAATTGCTACTTAGACAAGTATAAAACTTTAAGATAAGCACACAACATTTAAGACAATTGTTATGAACTCTACATATCATAATCCATATCAAGATCAACATCAGGTATGTCATGCTCTTCATTTTGATTAGCATCTTTTGAAGTTCCACCTTCAAGAACAACCTCAGTTTCAACATCACCCATACAATAGTCAATAATATTGTCCTCAACATTGATAGAGACAACATCAACAATTGCTTCTTGTTAGAATGCGTCACTATCTTTTGTATTATCATTGGATTCTCCACCCCCAACTTTTGGGACATCAAACACTCTCTTATGTTGGATAGATTGCACAATTTTTCAAGGTTCACCCAATTTGGTATCTTGAAGGTAAAAAACTTATCTCACATGACTAGGAAGTATAAAATGGTCATTTTCATACTACCGACTTGTAACATCAATACTTGTGCAGTGTGCATCGGTTCTTATCATTCTCCTTCGACCATTGGTACCAGTAATGTACCATTCACACTAGAACAAAATAACTTTATGGCGAAACACATACTCCAATTCCCAAATTTTGCACACATGACTATAGAAGTCGTGCATTTCTCTCTCATGGTCTCCTTCGGTACATACACCACTGTTTTGGGTTACACGATGATTGTCTAGGTCCCTTGTATGGAACTTTACACCATTGACCATACAAACAATGTACTCCTTCACATGCAGCTTAAGACCATTTGCTAATGACCATAACTCTTTAATAGCTTCTGGTGACTCGTTAAGTTTCAATCTATTCATCTATAATGACATACAATAAGTGATATTAATGGCGAAAACCCCCTTTTAGTCCCTACATTTTCACGCGATTTCTACTTTGGTCCCTAACTTTTTTTTCCACCGATTTTAGTCCCTATTCTGAAAAACGCCTTTCGTTTTAGTCCCTGGCGTTACATCAGAGACGGATTTTGCACAGCTGGCAAACGGCATATACTGTTCATCTGACGTGGCCATTAAAGTAATAATAAAAAATGCCACGTCAGATCAACAGTAATAAAAAATTAATTTATTAATTTTAATTAAATAAAAAAAATTTAAAAACAAAATTAAAAACTAAAAATCAAACCAGACACAGAAATTTAAAAAAAAAAAAAAATCCCTCAGATCAAGAACAACAAGACAAGATCTAACACAGTTAATCCAAGAACAACAAGACAAAAAAAAAAAGAACACAGTTAATCCATAACTGGAGATCTAACACACACACACACACAGATCTAACACACACACACCCACACAAATCCAAAAATCTCCATAAATTTCAAAAACTCAAACCAAAACAGACACACCAGCGACGCCGAAGGGAGGATCTCTCCTCCTCCGCCACCTTGTTGCCGAAGGGAGGATATGGAGCTCTCCGCCACTGCGTCGCAGAAGGGACGATCTGGAGCTCTCCGCCACCGCGTCGCCGAAGGGAGGATCTGGAGATCTCTCCTCCTCCGCCATCGCGTCGCCAAAGGGTGGATCTGGAGCTCTCCGCCACCGCGTCGCCGAAGGGACGATCTGGAGCTCTCCGCCACCGCGTCGCCGAAGGGACGATCTGGAGATCTCTCCTCCTCCGCCATCGCGTCGCCGAAGGGTGGATCTGGAGATCTCTCCTCCTCCGCCACCTTGTCGCCAAAGGGAGGATCTCCTCCTCCGCCGCCGCTAGCTGTTTTCTTTCTTTGTTCTTAGATCTTGTCTTGTTGTTCTTGATCTGAGGGTTTTTTTTTTTTTTTTTTTAATTTCTGGGTCTGGTTTGATTTTTAGTTTTTAATTTTGTTTTTAAATTTTTTTTATTTAATTAAAATTAATAAATTAATTTTTTATTACTGTTGATCTGACGTGGCATTTTTTATTATTACTTTAATGGCCACGTCAGATGAACAGTATATGCCGTTTGCCAGCTGTGCAAAATCCGTCTCTGATGTAACGCCAGGGACTAAAACGAAAGGCGTTTTTCAGAATAGGGACTAAAATCGGTGGAAAAAAAAGTTAGGGACCAAAGTAGAAATCGCGTGAAAATGTAGGGACTAAAAGGGGGTTTTCGCCGATATTAATTAGTAATAAATAATGACGAAACTATTTAAATGTTTTATTTTTATTAGTGTGTGATTAAATTTCAAATGTCTTAAACATTCTCTGAACCACTTGGGAATCTCTTGTCATTGGACTTCTCCAGTAGGATTATGCAATGTACTTTTGTGTTCACTGTTAAAAATAAGGTGATTTATTTTCAGTTAAGCATTGCAGATAATATTCAAAACTTGATCAAACAATACATGCATATGAAATCACATACTTTAAATAAGGCTCTAGCTCAAGACTATTGTACAACAAGTACCAATGAGCAGTATCAAACAATGCACGAGACAAGTTGCCATCATTCTGCCTACCACCTATAGGTCAGGCAGTCTGTGAAAAAACTATCAATCCTTCACTAGATTCACCAAAATCTTCATTTCTTTCTCTTCGATTATGCACAGTTTCAATCCCATCAATATACAAAGACCAGTTGTTAATACATTCTTTGAGAATGTAAGCCTCTGCAATCTAACCTTCTGGTTGAGCTCGGTTTGAAACGTATCTTTTCAATTTTTCAAGGTACCTACGAAGAAAAAATATGCACATTATGTGATTTTATACCACATGGGAAAGATACAATTGATGGATGCATTAAAGGGTTTAATTACCTTTCAATTGGGTATATCCACCGATATTGTACCGAGCCTCCTAGAATTGCTTCTCGAGGTAAATGAACAGCAAGATGGACCATAACATCAAAGAATGCTGGAGGAAAGAACCTCTCAAGCTTGCATAGTATAAGAATTATACGTTCTTCTAGTTTCTCCAATTCACTCCGCTTTACGGTCTTTGAGCATAAGTCTTGAAAGAAGCTGCCTAACTCAAACAATACAATATTAATATCTTTATGTGCAAACCCTTGCAACCCAATTGGAAGAATTTGTTGTAGTAGCACATGACAGTCGTGGCTTTTCAAACTAGATAATATACCATTTTTTGCATTCATTGACCTTGATATGTTGGCTGCATAACTATCTGGATACTTGACTGATTTCAAAAAGTCATAGAAACCATTCCTTTCATTTGGGCTTAATGAAAAAAAAAGCCCAAGGCTTGTCATATGATCTATCAGGACGTTGTTTCAAATGCAACGTGTGCCTAAAGTTCATATTTTGCAAGTCTATCCGTGCCTTGTCAGTATCCTTGTTTCTCCCCTCAATGCACAACAAAGCACTGTAAGTACTCTCACTAGTGTTCTTTTCCACATGCATGACATCAATGTTGTGCTTAAGCTTCTTATTCTTCCAGTATGGAAACTTATACAAAATACTTACCTTTGACCAATTTGGCTCTCCAATAAGTTGTCTCTTCTTATTACTTGGATGCTTTCCTAAAATTATATTTTGTATTCTATCTCACTGCTCTTGTATTGTAACTATAAAGATCTCTTCTGCTTCTCTGATAAACCATTATGCAACCGACTATATCTCCAACGATGTTCCATAGGCAAATAAGCTTGATGGTTAGAGAATCCAATTTTTCTTTCCAAAGCTTCTGAATATGGTTCATCGTTGCAAGTATAACAAGAATGATAATCCTTTGTCCTCCACCCAGACACGTTACCAAATCCAGGATAGTCATGTATTGTCCACAACAAAGTTGCACGCATTTGAAAATGCTTTTTACTATAAGTATCATAAGTTTCTATACCTTCTTCCCACAACTCCTTCAACTCGTTAACCAATGGTTTCAAGTAAATATTAATCTCATTTCCTGGTTGATGGAGACTAGGAATAAGTAAGGACAACATAAAATATGATTCCTTCATAATCAGCCAAGGCGGTAGGTTATATGGGATAAGTATGACGGGCCACATACTATAGTTATTGTTTATATTCCTAAAAGGGTTAAGTCCATCTATAGCCAACCTCAACCTTACATTGCGAGGTTTGAGGGCAAAATCAGGATGTTGCAAATCAAACTCCTTTCACTCCTCATTATCAGCTGGATGCCACATTATCCCATCATCCACTCGTTTGTCTATATACCATCTCATGTCTTTAGCTCTTTGGACTGACATGTACAATCTCCTTAGTCTTGGTGTTAACGAGAAGTAACGTAATACCTTATAAGGAATCTTCTTACCTTGGGCACGTGTATCCTTGTACCTAGGCGCCTCACACACCGGACATTTATCAAGGTTTTCATTTTCTTTCCAAAATAGTGCACAATCATTTTTGTATGCATCTATATGCTCATATGACATGCCCAAGTCATGTAATATCTTCTTTGCTTCATAAGTTGACCTTGGAACTAAGTTATCTTCCAGTAAAACTTTTGTCAGCAATTCTAGCATCATATCAAGTCCCTTATTATTCAAGTTGGTCATTACCTTTACATTCAACATCTCAATAACAAACTTCAAGATACTATAATCAGTGCAACCTGGATACAATTCACTCTTTGCATCTTCCTCAAGTTTGTCAAAATGACACACCTCCTCATCTTCGGTTACATTTCTTGATTCCCCTCTAATTTGGTCACCTACCAAGGCATCGATACCATCCATATGATCACCATCTGACATTACATTATCATGAATGTTCTCGTTCAATACACGAGGTTCTCCATTATTATACCAATTAATGTAAGATTGCATAATTCCATGATGAAGCAAATGGATACGCACAATTTGAGGAGATTGTCGATAATAATTCACATAGTGAATATACAGGTACGGAATATTACCACTCAAGTCCACAACCGATCTTATAAAATTAATAAATGTATTGACTCCTTCAATATATGGACGACTTAATCTGCCATCAGGTGTCTTAGCCATTGGCATCCAACTTTTATCCATGTTTGACTACAATAAGGTAAATGCTACTTTAGTAAAATAAGAACAACTCATGCATAATGTATTTTAACATCTAAGTCTATAAGCTACTTAGATAAAGTTCTATCTTATTGATGAATGTACAAGTATATATTAATATTTAAACAAATATACATTGCACACTCAAACACTTCTAATATGAATTTAAACCACCTTATAACACCATACAAGTCACCTGCCTGCTCCAACACAACAACCTACCACAAAATCAGTCACAAACATCACAACTATAATATTTACAAGTATTGAAATCAAATAAAATACTATTCGTCACATCTAATAAAAAATACTCATTTACATTTGCAAGAAATGAAAAACACTCTCAATATTAGTTTAACCTACCTTATAACACCATGCAAGCCACTCGCTTGCTCTAACACAACATATCATCATAAAACCAATCACAAACATCACAAGTATAAAGTTTTACAAGTATTTAAATCAAATCAAATCAAATCAAATACTATTCATCACATCTAATCAACAATACTCATTTACATTTGCAAGAAATGAAAAACACTCCCAATATTAGTTTAAGCCACCTTATAACACCATGCAAACCACCTATTTGCTCCAACACAACATACCACCACAAAACCAATTTCCAACATCACAAGTATAGAGTTTTACAAGTATTGAAATGAGATAAAATACTATTCATTACATCTAATCAACAATACTCATTAACATTTGTAAGAATTGAAAAACACTCTCAATATGTATTTAAACCATCTTATAACACCATGCAAGCCACCCGCTTGTTCTAATACAGCAACCCACCACAAAACCAATTTCCAACATCACAAGTATAGAGTTTTACAAGTATAGAGTTTTACAAGTATTTAAATCAAATAAAATACTATTCATCATATCTAATCAACAATACTTATTCACATTTGCAAGAAATAAAAAACACTCCCAATATTAGTTTAACCCACCTTATAATACCATGCAAGCTACCCGCTTGCTCCAATACAACATACTACCACAAATCCAATTTCCAATATCACAAGTATATAGTTTTATAAGATTTTCAACTAAAATTTACTTACTTTGCTCAAGCTAAGCTTACAACTTTCAGAAAAAATTCAAAGTTATTGCAAACAATGTGTATTTAGCCTGTAAAAGAAAAGTTAAATTTATAAGTACTTCAGTCTTGAAAATGATCCTCTCATAAATTACTACACAAACTCATAGCTTACACATTTAATACATGTAGTGCTTACACCAATCAGAAAAGTGATGAGGGGAAAGTTATCTTTAACATCCCCTGCAGGTACAAAGAGATTATCATTAGCACTATTACGAATAGCTCTTATGGAATCCTTATGAAAGCACCTGCTGGTATCATCCACCAAAGAAACTGCACTAACCCCTCTGTAAAGGAAGGAACTAAAGAGACAAAAAAATTGTTGCTCAATTACATTCTACACTATCAAAGAATCACACTCATCAAATTTGCACCTTCTTTCCCCCAAAAAATTCTGATAGGTTGGGAACTTTATTTCAATTGAAAAAAGCCAAAAGGTAAGAACTTTCATCAAAATCAGTCTTTAAATGCTCACTTAGTAGCTGAGAAAATGTAAAAAACTGAATTTTAATAGAATTACCAAACTATGATGATGCAAGTATTGAACTAACTAAAACATTATAGCAAAAACTGAGTTTTTATTAACTTTCTCTCACATTTCTTGGCAACCAAATAAGGCATAAACTTCATGCTTGAGCAAACACCAACACATTATTAACCTCCAATCCGAAATTAAACAATAAACACAAACAATGGGCCACACCACAACAAAACAAACATGAGAGCATTTGAGCCATGCCTTTTCATTTGATTGTTTTTTGAAAGGTTCATTTGATTTATACCATTCCTAACAAACATGAGCTAAAGGGAATGAAAGAAAAAAAAAAAAACAAACCTTACCGCCGGTGAATGGTGCGGATCGTCGCGAATGGTCTGAATCGCCGGTGAAGACTTCGTTGCGAAGGGTCCTAATCTGTGATGAATGGGTTCCAATCGGCGACGAATGGGTTCCAATCGGCGACGGTGGGAGTTGAAAAATAATTTTCGAATCGGCGACGAATGGGTTCGGATCTACGATGAAGGGGTTCGGATTGGCGACGAATGGGTTCAAATCAGCGACGAAGGGTTTCAAATCGTCAAGAATTGCCAAGAATGGGTTCAAAATGGCGACGATGGGAGCTAAGATTGTCAAGAATCATCGCGAATGGGAATCGACGATTGGGAATCGTTGCGAATGGGAATCGTCCAGTGGAAATCGTCGAGAATCGCTTGGGTTTTAGCGAATGGAAATCAGTGACTGAATCGTTGACTGGGAATCATCGCGAATGGTCGCAAATGGGAATAGAGAGATGTCCATTAACAAGAATGGGAATGCATTGACTGGTTTGGCGTTGGTGTATTTGGGAGGCTTTTGGAATAAAAGAGAAATGTTATAAAATGAAAGGGAAGTGAAGTAAAAGGCATCAGGTTTTTAAGTTTTTAGTGACGAATGCCAGTTTCGTTACTAAAGAACCTAGCTTTGTTAAGGTTTTTAGAGACAAAATTTATATTTTGTCGCTAAAGCATACTTTTAGTGACGAATTGTGATTTCGTCACTAAAAACATTTAAGTGTAAAACTATTAGAATTTTTAGTGACGAATATCTTTCGTCACTAATTCTTCCTTATAGCGACGAAACGATTTTTGTCACTAATACTATCCACAGCAATACCTACAGTGATGAAATATTTCGTCATTGTAGATTAATTAAACTTGCGCCTAAGTTTCCCTTCAGTGGCGTCCATTTTTCAAATCACAATAGTGACGAAATTTATTTTTTGTCGCTAAATGTTATAATTTTTTTCATTATTAGTGACGAAATGCATATTTCATCACTAAAGCTATATTTTTAGCGATGTAAAATATTTTCACTAATTTTCGTTGCTAAAAATACATTTTGTTGTAGTGGGTGTTGGATAATGGATAAAATATGCAGCTAACTATCAAGCTGTAGCTCATTGTGTGAAAAGTGGAAACTATATATTGGAAACGGAAATGGGTTTGTGTGAGGAAGTTAAGAAGTATATGGTAAAAAGATTGGGACAGGTAATCCAATCACATTTAGCAATGATTGAGAATTTTATACAACATGCATCAACCTTTAACAATAAAAGCATCAGATTCGAATGATACCAAATGACATGCTCGAGGATATGTTGTCATCTTGATGATTGCTATGTGATGATTCCAAGGCACTAGATGAACAGGGATCAAACTTGGTTTATGCTTCGATTTCTAACTGGTTTTCGGACATGGGAGTTTAGGGACACATAAACTGTATTATATATAACTATATTCTGATGAAGTCTACCAGTGATTTTGAACCACGTGGCCAATATAGAATTGTTCCTTGGGACCTACATTCTTGGTTATTCAGTATGACAATGGATTATATAGAACGGTTAAACATGTGCTACACCGTTTAACACAATTTTACATGTACTCCAAAAATGCAATATGCAACTGAAATATGACTTGTAATCACTATTTTCAACGTTATTTTAAGTCATTATTTCAAGTGTTTTTAAAAGTGTAAAATAATTTGTGTAATAATTAAATTAAATGTTTAGAACCAACACATAAAATAATTTGGCTCTAAAGATTTAGGATTATATGTTTAAAATTTCAACTTGTATGTTTTAGCAAACCAAGGACAAAGACATGTCTAGAATAGATATTAAACATTGCTCAAAATTGTACATGTAAAAACTTAAGAATGTACAAATTGCAGGAAAAAGAATTATCTGTGAAGCTCGATTGATCGAATTGTGAAGCTTAATCGATCGAAAATCGCAGAAAAAGAATTTTTGCACAATTTTAAATAGACCCAAGCTCGCGAAAACGTTTAGGGTTTTAGTCCAACACTCCTACGTATAAAAAGAAAACCCTACCTACATTTTGAAAACTCTTGGAAGACTTGTGAATTTCTCCTGTGTGATTTGAGAGGTTCTACACCTTCTAACTCTATAAGCATCTACTAGAACAAGATCTACAATCAAGTGCTGGTGGAATCTAGTTGCTGCAAAGATCAACAAGCTGTGATCTGAAACCTTTGAGTGGGATTTCAAAGTTACAAGCGTGGGTGCTAGTGTGGTGCAAATCCAAGAGAGGAGTCCGTGAATTTGGAGCTTGCACGTCGTCGTGTCAGTAAGTTACTACTGGAGGTAGCAATAGATTTAGGGTTAAATCAGATTGTAAAAACTTTGATTCTCTATCGTGGATTTGTTTTACCTTGAGGATAGTTAGGTCAAATTCTCCCTAGGTTTTTACCTTGAAATTATTGGTTTCATTGATTTTCATGGGTCATCATATTATTGTGTTCTTTATTTTCTACTGCTGTGCATGATATGATCTATCCTTATTTAACCTAATCTTATAATTAAACTAAGTAATCACTTGGCTAATTTATTAGGTCAAACAATCTACTTTAAGGGGTTTAAACAAACAAATAAGTGGTAGTATAGCAGTTTAGCTCTTGTTCGAATAGTTTACCTTGAGTTGATCCTTGACTCCTACTATCATGGGACACAATCACTCTTTTGTGATCCCTCCCCATTTTGATGGGAATAACTATGCTTACTGGAAGGTTAGGATGAAAGCCTTTTTTAAATCCTTAGATGAGAGAGTTTGGTTTTTTGTTAAGAATGGCTGGGAGAGACCAACCACTCCTACCTAAGAACAAAACACTACACAAAAGGAAACAACAAGCTTTAATAACAAGGCTATGAATGTTATATTCAATGACATTTCTACGGACGAATTTAAAAGGATTTCTAATGTAGAGGTTGCTTATACTACCTGGAATATTTTGCAAACTGTGCATGAAGGCATTAAGACAATAAAGATTAATAAACTGCAGCAGTTGGCCTCTAGGTTTGAAAGCATCAGGATGTCTGATGATAAGGCTTTTGATAAGTTCTATGCCAAACTGAATGACATAGTGAACTCTACTTTTAATTTGGGTGAAGTATATGATCAATCTAAAGTGGTTAGGAAGATTCTTAGATCCTTAACTGAGGAGTTTAGATCCAAAGTCACTGTTACAATAGAAAGTAAGGATGTTAACACCATCCCTATTGATGAACTTGTAGGATCTTTTCAATCCTATGAATCTATGATCCAGATCCTCTCCATTTTCCTTTGAAATGGAGAATGTCCAGTTAAGGGTCAGGATTTGTTTGAAAACTATCAAGGGTCAAAATACTGCCACGTCAATTAAAATGTTAAAAACCTAACTCAACAAATTCAAACTCTGGTTAAACCAAGGTAACTCAACATATTCTTTCTCTCACCAGCACATCTGAAATTTCAAAGTTCAAACTCTCATCTCCAAGGATTTTCTCTCTCCATCCCACGGTCCTCACCGTCGCCGGAGATCACGCTGCCACGACAATGACATCTAAAAGGCCTATGAAGAAAGAAGATGGGGTTATTGCATCAATTCAACCAAAGAAGTTGTTTAAAGATGGAGAAAATTCGGTGAAGAAGCCAGTGAAGCCAGGCCGGGTTGTGGCGAGCAGGTATAATCAGATTGCTAATCAGAGTAATAAGAATTTGAGATTGAGTGATGGTAGGAAGCGGTCTCTATCGGAGTGTTAGATTGGAACTTATTTCTATTCCCCCTTTTGAATCTGTTATCATGTTTTACTGGTTTATTGAAATATTGGTTCTGAATATGGTTTTTTTTTTTTTTTTTGTGCTATATGCAAGTGGTGTTTTAGCTTTGTAGGATTTATGGGTTGTTTCAATCTGAATTCATTACTAAAATTATTTTAGTGTTTGATTTTTTTTTTCCTTTGCTTTGCCTAATTCTGAACTCTTGCTCCTCATCATTATGACAAATATGGTCATTAACTCTTACCATTTTAGCTTATAAGTTGAATTAAACCTTTTACTTTCAAATTAACTTGTCAATGTTAACACTTTTAGGTTCTAATAGGAAGAAGTCAATATGGGGTCAAATGCTCTTTCGAGGTGTAACTCTTCTATGTTATAGAACTGCTTTTTGATATGTTCATTCCATTATCAAATTCTTCTATAAAAAAATTCTACCCTTCCCACACCTTTTA
Organism: Castanopsis chinensis; assembly: GCA_032878915.1. NCBI lineage: Eukaryota > Viridiplantae > Streptophyta > Magnoliopsida > Fagales > Fagaceae > Castanopsis > Castanopsis chinensis. The sequence continues at coordinate 26,578,863 of JAVQMG010000132.1, forward strand.
TCAATTTTACCTCAAGAATGGTTGCTGCAATTCTTGGCACTAATCCTAAATGTAAGAACTTGGTTAACAATAATGCTTGATCATTGGTTTAATGCAAAACATGCTTCTTTGAACTTCTTTGTGCATTAATAATACTTTTTAAGTACCTTGCTGAAATTTATGTCCCTAACATTACTTGTTATTAGTAGTGCTTTGTAGAATTATCATTTAATTTTTTATCACATCAGTTTTGCATCTTGGCATGCTTGAATTTACTCCTACATTATATCATATGCTTTGTGTATCATAGCTATTTATCATGGTTGAGTATGTGAATCACTTATAGTTTGTTATAGTGTATTTGCTATATGTGTAGAACTTTCATTTAATGGTATGTATTTTTGTCATAATGCATTTGATTTTTATTTTTATAGAAAATGAGTTGAAGCAGCTAGCAGCCGTCTATTAAAAAGTCTGAAGAGAAGGGTATCTGTACAAAAGTCTGTAGAGAAGGTTATGGTTGTTGTTCAAGAAGTCAAGCACAAGATATATTCCAAGCTTCATGTACCAAATTTTACACACTTGTTATCAAGAAAAGGTTTTGAAGTATTCCATGACCGATTGAAGACAACATATTTTGAAGCTATGAAGGCTAATTTTTAGTTTTAGTAAAGATTTAGATTTGATATATTCTTAACTTGTAGGACAACTTGGACAAGTGTTTGCATAATTTGTAGTAGCATTTGGATAGTTTTCATAGTTGGCTTATGAAGGTACTCATATATGTTGGTTTACTATATGTACATGTTTGAGTAGTTTTTAGTCAATCATTGTTCATAAATGTGACAAGTTATTTTCCCTTGAAGCATTGCAACTATGTATGTACTTGTGCTTGACAAATTTCCCCATTTATGCGTTGTTTTATAGAAACCATAAACCAATGGAATTTGTACCACATACATGACTACAAGGTCATAGAGTATCATAAAATATAAAGCAATTGCTTCAAATTGATCAATTTTGATGTTGCATGAAATTTGATCCAACAGAGTAGACAAGAAAGGAATATAATAAAAAAAAATGAACAAATTTTATTAAAATGTAAACTTTGGTCACATAAAAGGAATTTCATTGAAATATACACTTTAATTACATGATTATAATAACATGAAACTTCTACAATTGGTGTGCCTATTGCTTGACTACACATTCGACCTCTTGCTCCTTGACTATACATTCCATCCAAAGTCCACAACTTTCAATCTTAGCTTGATCACTTCAACTTCCATCATGTTAAACAACTTGCCCATCCCTTGATATGAATGTATGATGTCTCTTTGTTAGGTAAGTTCTTTTGGTATCAAACTTTTGGGATGTATCATAGTTTTGAAATCCTAGGTTTCACTACATGAAATGCAGTGGCCTAGAGTATCTGGCACTCCAAAGTCCTTTCCTAGCTACTGATGATTAGGATTGATGAAACCTACAAGCAATATTAACAAATTCCAATCAAGACTTTCCAAATGGATAACTAAAAAGCTTATATCTCAGAATACAAGAACCAATCTACACAAAGAAAGACACAACAAACAATCAGAAAATTCAATTATTCTTCCAATAAGAGCTTCAAATACCAACCACAAAAAGGTTCTCAACAGTTCAGATTTTTGGAAATCGAAAATTCATCTGTCTCACCCTAAAAGCCAATGTATATCAACAGCCAGCAGCCAGTAAAAATCTAGACATAGGCTGAATGTTTTCTTTTATAGTTCATCATCAAAATACAATTATGTGCATTCCATTCCTACAAAGGACAATTTACACACACCAAATTTTGCAATCAGTGGCATGATAGGGAAAACAAAAGAGACATTCACAATACGTTCCCTAAAACCTTTCATAATAGAGTGAACAATTAAAAATAAAATCAAAATCCATGCAAAAGCACAAAAATTTACATAACAGTGAGACCAAGAAAAAAATACCCACAAACCAAAAAAATGGAACCAAACATTCTAATATCTACAACATAAAACGCACACAGAGATAGATTAGTGGATAAACTAATCCCGATAAAAACACACACAAAGATAGATTAGTTGATAAACTAATCCGAATAGATTAGTTGATAAACTAATCCCAAGAGAGACCCCAATAAAAATTTTCAGCATATAAACTAATCCCAATTCAAAAGTAAATCAAAAACCCCAAGAAAGCACTATCACAAAGCAAAACACAGCAACAAAAGGCAAACAAACATAGATAGATTAGTTGATATTTTTCTGGCGGATAAAGTTGGAGAAAATCTTCAGCTTGTAGTGTTCTGTAAAAGCTTGGAGCATTGAAGCTCGATCAAATCGTAGTCTTGGCGTAGGTGGTAGTGGTGGCACCGTGATGGCGGGGTGAGAAAGAACACTTCTATGGTGGTGTTTCAGCTTTGTGGGTATTAGAATGTTTGATTCCATTTTTTTGGTTTGTGGGTAATTTTTTTGGTCTCACTGTTAAAAAATATAGCACAAAAAAAGAAACCATATTTAGAACCAATAAATCAATCAACAAAATTGCAGTATCAATAGTTTAATTTCCTTTGTTTTCTTAGAAACCAAGCAGAGAGAGAAAACTTACTAGGTAGTGCTTGTGCCTAAAGGTGGGCGGCACTTTCCGATGATGATAGGTTAAGTGAGACATAGCTCGCGCAACAACGGTGGTTTGGCACGATGGTTGGTAGCACCGGCGACCGGGAGGAGTGGAGGACTGCGGGTTGGAGAGAGAGAATCCTTGGAGAAGAGAGAGTTTGAAATTACGGATGGGCTGGTGAGAGAAAAGAATGTGCTAAGTTAACCTTGATTTAACCAGAATTTGAATTTGTTGAGTTAAGTTTTTAACATTTTAATTGACGTGACACATCTTAGACCCTAGATGTATTTCAAATTAATTCTATCCATAAAATGGACACTCTCCATTCCACTTTGAAATGGAGAGGATTCGGATCCATGAATCTAACCTACCCAAAACCAACAAATCCAAATCTATGGCCTTAAAATCTGTTGATGATGTAGATGATAGTGGATTTGATGATGAAATCTCTTCTACAAAGATAGCTTCTCTTGCCAAGAACTTTAGAAACTTTTTGAGAAACAATAATCAAAGGGCAAGAAATCGAAACAATGCTGAAACTAAGAATGTGAAGAAGAATGAAACAACCAAAAATAATAATTCCAAAAGATCAAAAGATAAGGTTGTTCAATCCTCTAACAATTCTTTAGGTCAACAGTGTTTTGATTGTCAGGGTTATGGCACCTTAAGTCAGAATGTCCTACTTACTTGAGATCTAAGGGAAAGGCTATGGTTGCTACCCTTAATGATGAAGAAGTTTCTAATCACGAGTCTAAAAGTGATCAAGAAGGAAATTTCATGGCTTTTAGTGCTACTGCTGAAGTAAGTGAGCTTGAAATTGTTGAGGAGAACCCTTCTGATGGGGAACTCTCTGAGAATGCTGACTTGCAAGAGGCTTACAACAACCTTTGCAAGATTGCAACAAAAGATGCCATGAATGTTGACAAAGGTTTGAAGAAGATAAAAACTCTTGAACAAGAAAAGAAAAATTCGTTGGTTAAACTGTTTGATGCTAATGAATTCATAACCTCTATTAAGATTAAGAACATGTCTTTGATTGAGAATGTTAAAAGTTTAGAATCTGAATTATCTATTGCTAGAGAACAACTTGATAGGGCTCTTACTTCTAAACTAGATAATATATTAAATGTTCAAAAATCTTTTCTGATAAGACAGGGTTAGGGTTTGTAGAGTGTTTCTACTTTTGTTATTCATCCTCATAAGTTTGTACCTGCTACATCTATTTCCACTCCTGAAGTTAAGGTACCTAAGGAAGAAACTCTAGCTACTAGGAGAATTAGGATAGATCTAAGTGAATCAAAACCCATGAAACTCAATCATCCTGGAAGCAAGAAACAACACAAACCTCAATGGTTTTGTCATTTTTGTGGTCGAGTCGGGCATACACACCCAAATTGTTTTAAGTTGAAAGCTTCAAAGCAAGCAACCAAACAATAAGTGGCTGTGCCAAAAGTACAAGATCTTATGACACTTATTCATGAATTGGTAAAGGTTCTTAATATTTATGTCAATACAGGAGTTGGGTTCAAGTCTAATTAATTTAGAAACTCCAATTCCAAGTTTGTATCTAAGAGAGTGTGAATGCAAAAGACTCAATCTCAGTGAGTCTGTCTAACATGGTCCTTATGCTAATTCTTTCAATCTCTTGTGACCAAAATGTTTTTCATTAGGATTTTGTTTTGCATTACATTCATGCATTTCATTCTAGGCTTGTTTATGATGTTTTTAAGTTCTTTTTAAAAAAAAATTGTGTGTTAAACATCTTCAAGTGTGTAATTAAGGTTGGCCTATGAAATATACATTTCATGACTATGTGCCTTGTTTAGCTTAGATAAACCTTTTTTTGAACTTTGTTAGTTTGTGCTATGTAATGCTTATATTGTGTGAGTTGTTTATGGTTTTTAAACACATGTTCTTGATTTTGAAGTCACATTCTTTAAATTGTAAGGACTAAAAAATCTTAGGAGAAATGCATAAATAACCATTTCACAACAATTACTTGCCAATCATGAACACCTGTGTGCAATTCATAAAAGCCATGCTCAATAAAGTATAGCACTTGTACAGTAAGATTAAATGAGGTATTAATTGCAAAAAGAATATGAAAATTCAAAAGAAAACGAAAAATAAAAGCAAACAAAAAGGTATCAAAAGAAAAAGAATAAAAAAAAAATGCTTTTACACGATTGCAAGCATATTTTCTAAGAGATGTAGGAGTTGTATGATGTAACTCTTTAGGTGATAGTCACTTTCAAACTTATGTGATTGATAATGTAGAAATTGTGTTTAATTTGTATCTACATATTACCTTTTATGTATCTCATACACTTACTAGTTGCACATACCACAAGCAAATTTTTGTTAAACTCTGTAGATGTGATTGAGTGTTAATTTTTGTGACCATCCAAAATTGTGCTTCTTGAAATGGTTAATACTTTTTGGGGTAAAAATTGTTAAGTAAAATTTTGAATTTTGATTAAAAAAAAAAAAATTGATTGAAGAGAAAGTGTTTTGAAAAAATTTGGAATCATTGATATGCATTTCATATCATAAAAATTGGTTTAAAAATGTTTCTGCAAAAAAATTCTAAGTTTTTAAAATTTTCTAATTTTTCATGATTCGATTGATCGAACCTGTTTTTCAACTGATCAAAAAATTCAGTTTTTAAGGCTAAAACTCTCGGCCTGACTCAATTCCTCCTTCGATTCCTTCCAATCAATCAAATCTGTTTTTAAAACATTTTAGATTCCTATCTCAATTCCTCCCAAGCGATTGAAAATTGTTTTTGTTTAAACATAAAAAGGAATTAGATCACATGTTTTTCAAAACTTTGTCTTCTCCCTTTGATTCCTCTCGATTCCTCTTAGTCATTTTTTTTTTTGGTTCTTTTCTGAGTCAAAGCTTCAAAGATTTTCTACCTCCATACTTGGTAAGACTCTTTTGCCCCTCCTTTTTGTTTATGTTACATGCATTCATGCATTTCCATCAAATTTTTGGAACTAAAGAAATTTTGGGCTATTTGGTGATTCTAGGTGTTTTGATCAAATTTGTTGAACGGGTTTTTGTTCATGCATCATATAAACATGTTCCCACTACTTTAATTTCAAATTTTTCATGATTTGTGCAAAATTTCGAAATTAGGGTTTATGTGTTCTTAAGGAATTTGGGGATTTTTTTCAATTGAATGAAATTGAGTAAAATTGACTTATGATATTGTTTAATTGAGTAATTATAACATGTTTTATACTTGTAGTGTTGTTCAATTGATCAAAATTGATGAAAATGCATGATTGCATGTAATATTCTTGGTCAAATGCATGAATGCATGTAATATTCTTTGGAAAATTAGGGTTTCAAAATTGGGGTTTTTGCTAAATTTCTAATTTTCTTGGTCAATTTTCAAAATTGAGATAAAATTGAACTGTTTTTGTGCATTAGATCATGCATCATTTGTGTCGCTGCATCATGCATCATATAGTTTTTAAAATTTCATGTTATTTTGTGCTCTAACTCTATCTGATGCATTCTGCTCTTGGTTTTTGTTTTGTTTTGTTTTTTTTCCTTTTTCTTTAACCTTAGACATGGCTCCTAAGGTTGGTAAAAAGTATAAGACTAAAGACAATAGGAACATAGCTTCCTCATCCTCTTTTGCTCTTGTTGAAAGGGTTAGGTTTCCTACAGTCAAAACTTTGAGACTTTAACTAAATATAGGCCTATTTGGGGGGAAAGGCAATTAGTCCTAGATGAATTAGATCCTTCTATTAGTAGGAATCTAGTGTCTAGAAATTGGGGTTCTTTATGTGATGTTTCTCATCCCCTTCCTGCTGCCTTGATCAGTGAATTCTATTCGAATCTCTTTGTGTATTTTGAGGATACAGGTGGTCATTTTTGGACTTCTTGGATTAGAGGTAAAGAGTATAGGATAACTAAACGTGTAGTTTCTGAAGCTCTAGGTGTACCTCTAGTTCGTAGACTTACTTTCCCATACATTGAGTCTCTTCCTCTTGATGATGTGTGTCTTTGCTGTGTGGAAGATCAGTCTCTTGAGGATTTGAACCAAGAATAAACTCAAGTGAGTTGACTAAGGTTAACTATCTTTTCTTTAGGATAGCTTGTCATAACATCTTTTCTATTTCCTTCATTAACATCATCCCTTTAGACAGATGTGTTTTTCTGTATGCCTTTATCATAGATGGGTCAATGTGTTTTCCTTCTCTTTTTATTCAGACCATTGTTGAGGTGTATAGAAAATAAGTCTAATGCACATAATTTGTTCTTTTATCTATAGGGTTTTACTTTTTTTAGGGTTCGATAGTTTTCCTTTCCTTGAGTTAGTACATATTACTTCCCCCATAGGAGCCACCTTTCTTAGACAGCAACAGACTCAAATGAAGAGTGCTAAACCAAGCACTGGGACTTCAAAGAGACCAAGAGGTTAGGTTTCTACTACTGCTCCTACCTCTAGTGATCAGCCTGCTACAAAGGAGATTCATGTGGATCCTACTCTTGCTGTGGATCCTACTGCTAATCTTACTGTTGCTTCTCTTCTCTCACTCCGTTCCATGATGGAGACATTTATGACCACTCAGGCAACTTATGGACAGCTCATTGATGAGCTACTTACTAAGGTTTCTGCCCTGAGAGCAGATTTTGCTAAGTATAGGACAACTTTTCCACCTCTTTCACCCTCTTACCCTTGATGGTTGCCTATGGCAATGTGTAACAAAAATGGGGAGTAGGTTTAGGATGGATAGGCTCTTGTACTTAAGGGGAGAGTAGAGAAATTTTGTATTCAAGGGGAGTATATTTTAATTTTGATGTATAGTTCTCATTCTCATTGATTTTGATTTTTTTTCTCTTTTATTGTTCTTGTTTGACAAATATTGTTAGTTTATTGACTATGATAGTTTGTTTGATGTTTATTCATTTGATATTTTGTCTATCACTTATGTTTTGTGAATTCAAGTTTAGTTTTTATGTTTTGGATTTATACTATAATTTCCACACGTGAGTTTATGGTTTGTTTTGAGTGCTTTAGGAAATTACTGGTTAATTCTTTCTCATCTGTTGTCTATTCTAGCAACTAATAGTTAGTGGATTGTGATGGAATTGTATTTGGGCAACAATGTGTAAATTGGGCAAATTCTTGGGTTGAACAATTCTTTTTTAAGTGTATTTTGTCACGGATTACCAAAGGGGTAGATTGTTAGGTTCTAAAGATTTTGGATTAGATGTTTAGAATTTCAACTTGTATGTGTTGGCAAACCAAGAACAAAAACATGTCTAGGATAAGTGTTAGACATTGCTCAAAGTTGTACAGGTCAAAACTCAAGAATGTACAAATTGCAGGAAAAAGAATTATTTTTCTGTGAAGTTCGACTGATCGAATTGTGAAGCTCAATCGATCGAAAATTGCAGAAAAAAAATTTCTGCAAAATTTTAAACAGGCCCAAGCCTGGGAAAATGTTTAGGATTTTAGTCCAATACTCCTATGTATAAAAGGAAAACCCTAACTACATTTTGAAAACTCTTGGAAGACTTGTGAGTTACTCCTGTGAGATTTGAGAGGTTCTGTACCTTCTAACTTTACAAGCATCTACTGAAACAAGATTTACAATCAAGTGCTGGTGGAATCTAGTTGTTGCAAAGATCAACAAGCCGTGATTTGAAACTTTTGAGTGAGATCTCAAAGTCACAAGCGTGGGTGCTTGTGTGGTGCAAATCCAAAAGAGAAGGAGTTTGTGGATTTGGAACTTGTACGTGATCATGTCAGTGAGTTACAACTAGAGGTAACAATAGTTTTAGGGTTAAATTTGATTGTAAAAACTTCAATTCTCTATAGTGGAGTTGTTTTACCTTGGGGATAGCTAAGTCAAATACTTTCCAGATTTTTACCTTGAAACTGTTAGTTTCGTTGGTTTTCTTAGGTTATCATATCATTGTGTTTTTTATTTTCCTGCTGTGCATGATATGATCTATCCTTGTTTAACCTAGATCTCATAATTAACCTAAGTAATCACTTGGCTAATTTGTTAGGTTAAACAATTTGCTTTAACGGGTCTAAACAAACAAACATATGTGTTTATATATATATATATATATATATATATATTATGGCATTAGGTATCTGTTATAATTAATTATGTTTATATATAGAATTATATATTTTAAAATATGATTTGCTAAAATTTTAATGAGGGTTTACCAGTTTAAACGTATAAAAGTCTGAGGTCTTAATCTCATAATATTACGAGGTCAACCAAAAGATAGATACATTAAAATCTGGCACCCAAGCAACAAATACTAGTTCTGCCCCTGCAAACTATTTAAATCTTATGACATTCTAATCTTATTAAATTTTTACAATCCCATTAAACAAATAAAATGAACATTGAAGAATCATTGCGAGTCCATAAGAACAATCCATCGACTACTTATTGCAGTACTTGATCTTATGGAGGACACCTAGCAAGACAAGTGTGTCGCCTCCACGGAGAATGCCACCTGCCATTTACACGCCTTCAATGGTTATCTTAAGTTCATCTTCAGTACGATCCTTAGTGGCATCGAATGTGATAACTGTAAAAACTGAAAACTCTCTTTCTAAATAAAATGGAATTCTTATTATTGATCAGTTGGGAAAAGAGAGTACAAAAGAATAATTAAATACCAAGCCACTATTCCTATTTATACACAAAGTAATCAACCTAACTAATTCTGTAACTAATTCCCTAATTCAATGGGAGAAAAACAGTTAAGCAAACTAATGATACACGTGCTGGAAATAGTAACTACCACTGGAAATAGTAACTACCACTAATGACACACGTGCTGATAACAAAGACCATGTGCTAATTGCAGTAACCATCTTCCAGCTGGCTTGTGCATCTGCTTTTCCTTGCTTCAGCCTAATGCATAAAGGTCTGATAATGAGGCATTGCTTCTATACATTCTGACACTTCATCACTTGCCATCTCAGCCTTGATACTAATTACTTGGTCAATATGTTCCTGCAATTTGACTGCTGCACTACCTTTCTTTAATTCAGCCACATTGCTCTCAATATTTTTAATACTCCCCCTCAAGAGGAAAGCTCTTGCAGATTGAGAGTCTGATACCTGCTCTGGATATTGAATACAATGAGCAAAAATGTTAATTGATCCCAGCCTTCCCAGCAGCCTTAAGTAACTCTCTACACCAAGTGCTTTGGTAAATATATCAGCTAACTGATTTTGAGATGAAACATAGAAGGTTTTGATAGTGCCATCCAGAATCTTGTTCCTAATTATATGGCAATCTGCCTCAATGTGCTTGGATCTTTCATGAAAAACAGGATTGGCTGAGATGTGTAGTCCAGCCTGGTTGTCACAGTACATCAGTGCTGGTTTATTATGTGAAATGTGTAAATCCCTCAATAGGTACAATATCCAAGTTAATTCACATGAAGTGGTTGCCATAGACCTATACTCTGCCTCTGCAGAAGATCTTGACACAACATTTTGCTTTTTGGACCTCCAAGATACCAAAGCATTGCCTAGGAAAACACAAAATCCTGTAAGTGATTTTCTGGTATCGGGACACCCTGCCCAGTCTGCATCACAGTAGGCTTTGAGATGTAGATCTGATTTTGCAGGATAGAAGACCCTTTGTCCTGGTGTACCTTTTACATATTGTAAAACTCTTGTAACTGCCTTCATGTGAGGCACCCTAGGTTGAGATAAAAATTGGCTGAGTCGATTCACAGCATAGGTGATATCAGGCCTACTCAAGGTTAAGTACATTAGTTTGCCTATGAGTCTTCTATACTGCCCAGCATCTTGTAGTATCTCTCCTTCTCCTTTAGACAACTTCAATTGTTGTTCCATAGGTGTCTTGGCAGGTTTGCAGCCAATCATACCAGCCTCTCTAAGAATTTCGAGAGCATATTTTCTTTGGTTCAAACTAATGCCCTTTTCACTCCTAGCAATCTCTAAACCTAGAAAGAATTTGAGTGAGCCAAGATCTTTAATCCCAAACTTCTTATCTAATAATGACTTCAAGGCAGCAACACAAGTGGGATTGTTCCCTGTGATGATCATATCATCTACATAGACAAGTAGGGCAGTAAATAAAGACCCATCTGTGTGCACAAAAAGTGAATGGTCAGCTTGAGATTGATGAAACCCAAGCTGTAATATGGTGGCTGATAATTTTGCATTCCATTGCCTAGAGGCCTGTTTCAAACCATAGAGGGATTTGACCAATTTGCAAACTAAAGGAGCAGATGAGGCTGAATTAGAACTAGAAGAAGAGGACATGGACTCCCCCTTACTGTGATAACCAGGTGGAAGACTCATGTATACTTCCTCCTCAAGATCCCCATGTAAGAAGGCATTATTGATGTCTAATTGATGCAATGGCCAGCCCTTGGCAGAAGCAATAGCAAGAAGCACTCTAACAGAAACAGTTTTTGCCACAGGAGAGAAGGTTTCTAGGAAATCAAGGCCTTCCCTTTGTGTAAAACCCTTTGCCACCAAGCAGGCTTTGAATCTGTCAACAGTACCATCAGAATTGAGTTTGACTCTATAAACCCACTTGCAACCTATAGGATTTTTACCAGGAGGCAGTGGGGTAAGAATCCAAGTTTGAGTCTTTTCAAGAGCTTCAATTTCTTTATCCATGGCTACTCTCCAAGCTGGATTTTGGACTGCTTGGAAGAAAGTATTAGGTTCTTGATGACAAGCACTAATAGTCATCAAATAGGACTGATAAGAAGGTTCTAAATGGGAGTATGTCAAGGAGTCTGCAATGTCATAAGGAGTGCCTGGAAGGTGAGCAACAGCAGTTGTGTTGCAAGCATAGTCTTGTAAATAACCAGGTGTCTTGTGAACCCTGGTTGACTTTCTGACTTGTGGAACAACTTCCACAGATGATATAGTGCTAGGAATAATGCAAGGATCTGAATTAGAACTAGAAGGGACATGAATTGGAAACTCAGGAAGTGATAAGGGAGATGTATTGTGTCTAGGAATAGGTGAAACAGAAGAATTTGGACAGGTAGTTTGATTCATGTTAGGAATAGGTGAAACAGAAGAATCTGGACAAGGAGTTGGATCCTCTGTAATGGTAATGGGAGTGACAAAGTTATCTGTACAAGCTTGGTCAATAGAGTGAGCTTCAACCTCATTAATAGTAAAAGGATCAAAAGAATCACAGCTGTTTGATGCAAAAGGAAAAATGTGCTCATGAAATATTACATCTCTAGAAATGAAAATGGCATTATTTGACAAATCAAGAAGCTTATACCCTTTAATGCCAAAAGGGTAACCCAAAAACACACATTTTCTAGCCCTGGCATCAAATTTTGACCTAGAATGAGAAAGTGTTGAAGCATAGCATAGGCAGCCAAAGATTCTCAAATGAGAATAAGATGGAGCATGACCAAAAAGGACTTCAAAAGGGGTTTTATGTGATAAAACAGAAGAAGGAGTTCTATTTATTAAGTACACAGCAGTAAGGACACAATGCCCCCATAAATGCATAGGTAAGTTGGATTGAAACTTGAGAGCCCTTGCTACATTCAATATGTGTTGGTGTTTCCTTTCTACAATACCATTTTGTTGGGGGGTCTCAACACAGCTAGATTGATGTAAAATGCCTTTTTGAGCATAAAAATCTTTCATTAGAAATTCTGTTCCATTATCTGATCTAATGGTTTTAATTTTTCTTGAAAATTGTGTGTCCACCATTGTGCAAAATTGCTCTAAAATTCCTTGAGTTTGGGACTTGTGCTTAAGCAGATATACCCAAGTGCATCTTGAACAATCATCCACAATGGTCAAAAAAAATTTACAACCATGCATAGTTGGAACAGAGAATGGACCCCATAAATCACAGTGGATCAGATCAAAACAATTTTTAGAAATATGAGCACTGTTATTGAAAGGTAACCTTTTTTGTTTGGCTAAAGGACAAACATCACAATGGAAATTTTCTAAAGAATGAAAAAGAGGTACATGATTATTATTCAATTGAGTCAGCTTCTCATTGGACAAGTGACCTAGTCTAGAATGCCATACATGTGGCTGAACATTATTAGCTGAAACAGAAGCAGAAACATAAGATGAGGTTGAGCAGCTCTTTTGAAGCAGGTACAGACCACTGCACTCCTTACCCAGACCAATTTTGCTCCAAGGAGCAAGGGCCTGGATAAAGCAAAGATTACCAAGAAAAATGAGGCAACAAGGAATGGATTTTGTCAACTGACTGACAGAGATCAAATTGAAGTTAAATGAAGGAATACAAAGAACATTATGCAAAACAAGAGTTTCTGAAATTTTGACAGTCCCTATATGTGTAACTTGAGCAGTTTCTCCATTTGGAAGATTGACATAAGTGTTCAAAACAGAAGGAATGGATGTATAACAGGAAACAGAATGAATCATGTGATCTGTTGCTCTTGTATCTAATATCCAATCAGTTTTGCTAAGAGTTTTCCTATTGACAGCAGAAAATATGGAATGATCTAAATTTGGAGTAAAATTGAAGTGATTACCTGACATGAGGTTAAATTTGGAATGAGATGAAATAGAATCATCAGAAGTCAGACCAGAGGTTCCTTCAACACCATGGCATGAATTGACTGTGCTCACAGAAGCTGCATGATGATCATCACCAGGATTACCTCCATTGTTGAGATATGACAGTAATTGCTCACATTGTGTCTTAGATATGGGACATTGATTTGCAACAGTAGGAAAATTCTCTGCACTTGCTACTGGTTTTGAGGAAACTTGATTGGCATTGATATTTGATTTTCCCTTTGGCTTATATCCAGGAGGATATCCGTGTAACTTGTAGCATTTGTCAACAGTGTGACCAGTCATATTGCAGTGTGAACAGAAAGGTTTCTCCCTTCTGTTGTTTCCTTTATTCCAGTTTGCATGTCCTGCACCTCCTCTTGTATTTGCATACATTGCTGTTGCATCAGGTTGAAGTGTGCCAGAACCTCCATGTCCAATGGATTTGTGAGATTCTTCTTGAAGAACAAGTGAATAGACTTTGCTCATACAAGGAAAAGGATCCATTATCAGAATTTGACTCTTGAGAGTCTCAAAGCTCTCGTTTAATCCCATCAGAAATCTCATGACATATGCCTTATTATGCGAAGCATTTAATGCCTTCATAGCACCACAAGAGCACTCTGGAACTGGATCATATCGAATCAATTGATCCCAAAGCTTCTTGAATCTGGTATAGTACTCTGTCATTGACATTTGATTTTGAGAAACATGAGAAATTTCTCGTTGCAAGTTGTAAATTCTAGGACCATTCCCTTGTGCAAACACATTCTGCAGCTCAATCCACATTTCTCTTGCTGTCTCACAGTACATGATACCGCTGGATACATCAACATGCATTGAGTTGATCATCCAAGAAAGTACCATCGTATTACAGCTCTCCCAGTCCTCATATGAAGGCGAATCTAGATTAGGCTTTGCTATCTTCCCGTTGACAAAACCTATTTTCTTCTTCGCAGTGAGAGCAAGAATCATTGCTCTGGACCAAGATTGGTAATTTTTCATTCCAAGCAGCGGCTGAGTAACCAAAATACTCCCTGGGTTTTCACTGGAACTGAGGAAATAAGGATTGGGAGTTTTCGGAGTAGTGGAATCGTTGCTAATGGAAGGTGAAGGATGAACTGGAATCGCATCGGAAGGATCGATTGAATCAGAGGACGCCATGGAAGGAGCTTCAAAGCTCTGATACCATGTAAAAACTGAAAACTCTCTTTCTAAATAAAATGGAATTCTTATTATTGATCAGTTGGGAAAAGAGAGTACAAAAGAATAATTAAATACCAAGCCACTATTCCTATTTATACACAAAGTAATCAACCTAACTAATTCTGTAACTAATTCCCTAATTCAATGGGAGAAAAACAGTTAAGCAAACTAATGATACACGTGCTGGAAATAGTAACTACCACTGGAAATAGTAACTACCACTAATGACACACGTGCTGATAACAAAGACCATGTGCTAATTGCAGTAACCATCTTCCAGCTGGCTTGTGCATCTGCTTTTCCTTGCTTCAGCCTAATGCATAAAGGTCTGATAATGAGGCATTGCTTCTATACATTCTGACACTTCATCACTTGCCATCTCAGCCTTGATACTAATTACTTGGTCAATATGTTCCTGCAATTTGACTGCTGCACTACCTTTCTTTAATTCAACCACATTGCTCTCAATATTTTTAATAATAACAACATGAGTTGGTGAGATAGGGCGCCATAGGTTCGCCATGGACACAATAATATTAGTCTAGCAAAAACCACCAATGGATGTTGGATAATGGATGTAATATGCAGCTAGCTATCTCCGACAGTTTCATATGGTAAAAAGGATATGGTAAAAAGATTGGGACAGGTTATCCAATGACATTTTGACTTAGACAGTTTCATATGATGCAACGATCTCCGACAGTAAAAGTATCAGATTCGAATGATACCAAACAATACTAGCAGCTAAGTGTGAGGCAGAAATGCTCGAGGATATGTTGTCGTCTTGATCTTTGCCTTGTGATGATTCCAAGGAACTAAATGACCACGGAAATTAGTTTATTTAGGGTCCATTTGGATAGAAGTTGTTATTGAAAATTGAAAACACTGTAACAAAATAATTTTTAAATCTGTGAATAGTATTGTGGGACTCATTTTTAATATTTTTTCTGAATAAAGTGCTTGTAGGAACTATAAACAGTGCGTAAACAGTGCATTTCGTCTTCTGCACAGTGATTCCATGTACATGAACAGTGTGGTTACTGGTCATACGCGCTGAAAGAAAAAAAAAAAAAAAAAAAAAAGAAAAGAAGGAAACGTGAAATAGAAAACACAAACGTGCAAAAGTCCTATCCAAACGCTACCTTAGTTTATGCTTCTAATTGTTGGCTGGTGTTTGGACATGGGAGTTAGGGACAGAAAATGAGACATAAGGTTTTTACTCAAAACACAGCAAATTCTATAGTTCCATACTCCTTATTGGGAAGATATTAGTGCACACTAGTTGTTACACGCAACTATACACACATTTTGAAACAAACTCGCAAGGTTTGTGAAGATCAAGGTCATCCAAAAGATATTTCAGCCATTGGAGTTCTTAAGTTAGTGTTGCCATGGCACGGTATTCTGCTTTAGCAGTGGAGCGGGAGACAATAGTTTGCTTCTTGTTTTCCATGAAATGGGATTAGTACCGAGTAAAACTGACACAAAATATATAGATGCTATTACAATGAACCTAGACAAATTACTGGCAGCCTAATCCCATAATTGCAGCTAGTCAAAATATTAACATCTACCAACTCCCACAATTACAGTTGATTGGAAATCCCTTAATAGAGCTGGTTTGGGAATCCCTTAATTTTCCCTAATATGGGTCCTATCCCAATCTCTGACTGGCTTCTCTGTTCAATTGGTAGATGCCATAGATATGGTTGCTGACAACTCCCTCTTGGTATTGCTTTTGTTAAAGTTTAGTAAAATCTTTGTTCAAATGAAGAAGAAGGGCTCTTGCATTATGGCGCAGAAGTTATTTTTTTATTTTATTTACTTCAGACATTATGATGCTAAAGTTACATCCTTAAAAATGGAGGAATGCTTGTTTTATATTTCTTTGAACTATTTTGAAACTTTACACATTGTCATTTGAGTTTTCATGAAGTCACATGTGTTGTTCCTTATTTAGCTAATATTTTCTAAACAGGAACATCAGATGGGTAGTCTTTCGGATGTCTTCTGATGGTTTCTCTAAGCTGTTCCTCTTGCTCTTGAAGGTTTGATGGCAGATGATCATAAACATCAGAGAATAAGCCTTCAATTGAAGGCTTTTCTGTCTTCTCTGCAATTTGAATTGCTTGCAGTAGCTGTATTGTATCAGAAGAGAACGTAAGATAGCTTTAATATATGGAGATTGAACAAAAGTCATATTAGCATGTATTCACCTGCTTTTTAACGCTGCTTCGGTGCTCAGTTTCATCTTTGTCACTCCACCAACCATTCCTTTCTATCCATTTTCTAAATCTATTTACAGGGTTTCTAGCTGTTT
Organism: Castanopsis chinensis; assembly: GCA_032878915.1. NCBI lineage: Eukaryota > Viridiplantae > Streptophyta > Magnoliopsida > Fagales > Fagaceae > Castanopsis > Castanopsis chinensis. The sequence goes on from JAVQMG010000132.1 coordinate 26,595,564, forward strand.
TCCAGTATTCAATTTCATTCACAGATCGATACTTTGTGGAATCATCAGAGGTGGAATGGTGTCCTACTCTATATGCAAGGGCCTGAAATTTAAAATAAACAGAGAAAATTAATCACAATTTGGAATACACAACTAGACGTGCATTGCTTTTCACTGAAAGGGAAGGTTGTGGCCATATGCTAAGAGGGACACACTTGTTTTCTTTTACAAGTAAAATAGCCTGGCAAATAATAAGGATTGTGTCAATGTACCAGCTACGGGAAAAACTTTAACAAAAAGAAGTTTAGTCCTACCTCAACTAAAATTGGTCTTTGTTCAGTTATAGCCATTTCACGAGCAGTTCGAATTGCACTTAATACAGCAAGAGCATCACTCCCATCCACCCGGATGCTTCGAATTCCATAAGCCCGACCCCTAACAACAATTCCATCACCTACAATACATGGATAATTAAGAAAAGAAACAAACTAAAATATCCATGAATGCATAAAAGGGCTTCAGGCTTGCCCTTTCTTCACTAGGGGAACCCAATGAACAGTATTTTAATAAATTACTTACTGTTCTAAAAGCTAAGTCATGAGGAAATGGGAATGTAACCACATTCTCTAATACCATGACAAATTACCATTTGTTACAAAAGCTTAAGATATTAGGAGACAATGAATTTAACCATTTTATAATAATTTTGACATAAATTTGATATGATACTAATGAGTAATGATTATCCCAATCCTTCATATAAGAGTGTAAGCTAAAAGTGGAACTTATAGATAGGTGATGAAGAGTACTTCGAAATTGTTCTTCTATAGGAGTACTAATGGCCCATCCATTGTTACGACAAATAAAAATGACGGGGGCTTCCAGAACTGCTGCGAAATTCATAGCAGCATGGAAATCTCCCTGAAACATCAGTTAAGATACTAATGAGGATATGAACATTGATAATCTGATTTTTCAGAGGGAGAGGTGGAAGGGATTATTGTGCAGTCACCTCACTAGTGCCACCATCTCCAATATAAGTAGCTACACATGCATCCTTTCCCTCCATTTTAAGAGAATAAGCAGCACCCACGGCTTGTGGAAGTTGTGTGCTGACAAGCATAAAGCGTATGCAGACATTTAGTGTTGACTATATACAAGAAGGTTAATAAATAATAAGAAATCTTTATCTGAAAAAAGACTAATAAGGAAAAATGAGGGGTAGATATCTCACGCAATAGGTGATGACACAGCGAAGTAGTTGTGTTTCTTAGAGGCATAATGGATTGGCATCTGCCTAGCTTTTCCTTTGTCTTCCTTGTTTCCTAAGCACTGGTTCGCAAATTCTTGCAGTGTAAATCCACGCCACAAGAGAGCTCCAGGCTCCCGGTACTGGTATTACAAATCAGACATGCACTTGCATCAGTTTCCCATGCATAATTGTAAGGTCAATTGGTAATAGATGTCAATTAACAAAACCCCTATCAACTGGATGAGTTCTCCATTTGTATATTCCAATGTAGATATAAGGAAAACCAAAACTAAACTAATTAAGGTGGCATGACCATTCAAGGTTGACAAATCATGGATGTTACTCCTTGGGGGAATTGTTTCTATCCTTCAGCAAATAAAAATGGGACTCCACATTTCAGTTAGAATTAAAGATGTTGAAAATATTGTACAATGGAGAAGAAAAATGTAATGTTCCGGTTGGTGATAAAGTAGAGGAATCCCAAGTTTGAGCATGCTTAAATGAAACCAACAGTGATGCTTGGTGAGAACTACATAGTTAACTGAAAGCAGTAGATGCTTCAATGGGAATATGAAGGCCAAAAAGTTATATTAGTATGATCGAAACAATTTAAAAAACATACTCTAACAGGCTAAATTCGTAATGAGTTTGGATGGTTAAGCAGCCTTCACATGTCTATTATACATATCACGTAGTTCTAGAGCAGTGATTTTTATATATATATGAACATAGCTCATATGGATGTAATAAGTATACCTGAGGCAACACAAGATCATCTGCACTAAGTGCAGCAGCTGAGCCAATGTTAATTGCTTCTTCCCCTAATGTGGTCAAATAAAAAGAGATTCTTCCCTGCCTTTGTGCTTCATATAATATGTTGTCCATCATTTGAAGGGTGACCATGTCACTATACATCTTTACAGCCACTTCCTTGCTTACCTGTTGAATGTGACATAACCAAGGCAATTGAACAGTTTGTGATGTTAAAACTAAACCTTTAGACTCTGATGAATCTTGAAATTTTGCATATCCTTTTGGATTAATAGTATTTCAGACCATTTTACACATCATAAATTTTGGGTTTTTGTTAATGTTTGACCTGCAAGTTCAAGATTGAATGAAAGGCTTTGTTTGACATGGCTAAAGAAGGCCAAAAACAGAACATTCAGCACTCTGCTTTATCTATAAGCTTGCCACATTGAGAAACTTATTGTCCTATTGGATTACTTGAACCAATTTGAGAGATACCTGTACGAAGTTCTTGGACACGATCAGCTCCCCATCATCGTTGAGAACTCGATAACAAGGTACTCTTTTATCAGCAGACTCGGATATGAAATTCATGTCTGAAGTAAATTCAACCTTTCCTCCAGGAAAATCCAAGGCCTGCCCTTACAACAAACTCAAAGTGTGACTAATGAAATTCATATGGGCTGGAAATTCAAAATCAAGGCAATTCTCAAAATTAATGAAGAACATGGAACATCCTAAAACAGGTACCGTTGTGAGACACATAACATAAAGAAAAGTATGAAGCCATCCTTACATGATTTGAAATGAAAATGATAATGATAGGCAATAAAATCTAATAATTATCGGTTTTTTTTTTTTTTTTTCCATTTTATTTGGTATAACTTCATATATTAAAAATAAAAATAAAACTATCATTTCATACTTTATTCAAATCATTTAAATTAAAAAATGAAATTCAAAACTTTCTCTTTAAATTTGTTTACCCAAACCAATCATTTGCTTTTCTAACAAAGAATACATTAAATTAAGTTTATCCAAACCAATCTTTCTCTTTAGGTAAAGTAATACATTAAGTTTTCTAACAAAAATCAATCACCTGGATCTATTGGATTTAATTGTCCTTGAAATTTTTTATTTATTTGTCAATGCAACTAGATGTTTGGATCCTATTGAATGAACATAATATATAGCATTGCACCTAAGGTATTATTATACTTGAGATTTACCATTTTTTTCTTCATAAATTTACTCACTTCTTACGAGTAATTATAAGATACTTTGAGAGTACAACTATAATGTACTCTCTCATCTCACATAAGATAAGATCAACCATTTATATGACTAATATGGTGATAAGAGGGGAAATAGTACCTCAATGTTGGTTTTTGTGTTAGTGTCTAATTTTTCACACATCACACATAATAATAAATCTTACTAATTATATTTATGAATAGGATCAACTATTCATATGACTAATATGACGGAAAATAGTATGTCAATATTGTTCTCGGCATTAGTGTATAATTTTCCTCACATCACACATTGAGGATTTAAAAAATTTCCAATCTCAACCACTGTTACATACTAATGGGATAACATTACCATTTCACACAAAGATCATTGCATCGTCATTTCTAATTCACATTATAGTGAGTGGGACTAGACCCCACTCCCTAGACAGGATAATGCAGTAACGCCCAATGATAGTGCAATTAGGAATTAAGTAAAATAATATTAGGTGGGAATTTTGGCGTTTCAAAGAATCACAAATTGTTGCCTTTTGGAGCTCCAAAACGGAACGCCACTCTTGAGTGAAAAACTGTCGTATCTCATAGCCTTATCTTTTTTGATAATATCTCTTATCCTTATCAAATTAGAAGGCATTTGGAGGTAGAAATTTTTGGGTTTTGAGATGCGTCATTTCCAACAGGAATATTCATTTGTTTATTCTATTTTTAATTTTTTTCTTCTCCCAGTAAGGTTGTCCAAAGCTTGAGAGTAGTGTACATCCAACTCATCAACCCAATACAATTAACCCAACTTAACCCAACTCAATTGATGCTTCGGATTGATTTTTGTGGGTTGGAGGGTTAGAATTCTTTTTGAGTCTTGTATTAAATTGAGTTCAAGTTGATAGTTTTTTCAACTCATCTAACTTAACCCAACTTACTTTCATAAAAAATTAATACTTTTATAATAAAGATAGTTGTCAAAAATATGAGAGCTACCCCCCCAAAAAAAAAAGTTGTCAAAGATAATAACAAAGATGCATTTTGCTTTATGCCTTAATTTGTAAACTAAACTACCTTATTGTACATCTTTTTTTAGAAAAAACTTAATCAAATCCAATTTACTTTTATTTCATGAAGCGATCTTTAGTTGCTAGTATGGTATACAACCTCTCAAGTTTCAAATCCTGGGTATACCCACCATGTCGAGAAAGTATTTTATTCATTCAATATATACACCATCTTTTCCATAATATGTAGATTTCATACTCTTGTAAGATGCACATGTTATTATGGAGATGATGTATAAATTAGATACATAAAATAATTATTACGCCGCATGAGGTAACCATGTTTGGGTTTCTCAAGTTTCTCTTAGACATTCTCCAATTTTGGATTTTCATTTTTCAAAGTTTAGCTATTTTCTTTTCTTTAATTTTTTCTATTTATTTTTTTCTTAGAAAATGAGTGAAACGGACAAAAAATATTGAAGAAGAAGAAGAGAGAGAGAGAGAGAGGGAGTGGTCCTATCTCTGTAATATATTGCCATGAAACATGTGTGCCCGTACACGTAACGTAACAAAATCTGGCGTCCATTATTGTCCTATATTTTTTTATTGTCCTATATTATTTGGCATGATAGACACTGATCCAAAAGAACATGGGGAATTCATCAAAAAAAAAAAAAAAAAAGAACATGGGGAAAAAGGATTGGATCAATAGCTTTCTCTTTTTTTAGTGAGTTTTTGGCCCCAAGGGAGAGGATAAGATAAGGTAATTAACACCAAATAATTCTAAATTGTTAAAAGCCATTGATATTTCAAATGATAAATTATGCTGCTTCTAAGGTATGCGCTGTGATCAATTATGCTGCTTCTAAGGTTAATGATTCAGCATATTACGTGATCCACTTTTTTAATGAAAATTCACTAAAAAAAAGTATTTCTATCCCAAAAAGATTAAAGAAACATGAATAAAATGATTATCACATGTGCGTGTATTTTTTTAATGAAGTTATACTCTCTTGATGTATAATTTTAGCACTAAAAAGGAAAAAGAGCAAGAACAGATATATATATATATATATATAATCCTATATAAGAATCCTAATCATAATTAATTTAGAGTTAAACAACCTTCCCGAGAATCCTTATTCCTTAAATCAATAGCTGAAATTTTTTGGAAAAAAAAAAAAAAAGAATAATTTTACTAAACGTGTATGATATTTTCAATGCATATTTAGTGTCTCTAGTCTAAAACCAACATCAAAAACATGGAAAACAAAAACAGCATTAAAAATCTAGGAAAACAAAAATAGTAGTACCTGATCACCTCCATCCTGGTTAACGTAGTTCGTATCGAACTCTCTTTCAGCTTCGGTGGATTTGAAACGCCGAACGGCGAAATGGGTAGCTGAATCACCAAAAATTGCATGTGGTCTTCCATGGTTGTCACCCAGTTGCATTGAATGAAAGGAATTAGAAGTGCTACTCCAAGAACTAAGATTGAGAATTCCCAACAAACCCATCTTTTTGTTGAGATGATGAGCAATGATTCTTGACCTTATCACCCAATTTGCCATTGAATAATAACAACGGAGATTTTATGAAGGCTGTGCTTCTTAAAAATTGAACCTTGATGGAAGAAATGAGAAACCGAATATTCAATTTGTAGTAGAAGGATTGACGATGGGTCATGCCTGATGTTAAAGAAAGACAAAAAAACGTGGCTTGCATAGTACTACATATAGTATGTACTTTAATAATTTATATTTTACATCAAATTTTAAAATGAAAAAGGGATCAATTAGCAATCCGGCCACAAAAATTAATGACATGTTCATAGATGGTGGTGGAACGTGCCTTTTTGTCCATAGATTCTGTCCATGTCCAAGGATAAGGGTAGATTTAGCCGTGGAGCTTTGCTGGCTGTGACTTTCAATGTCATCCTAATCCTAGTCCTATGTGGGGCCACTGGTCAACTAGATTAATCCTAAAAGCAATTTTGTGCCGCATCTCAGTACGTCATAAGCTGTAAGTGGTAGAAGTAATGTGAATTTATATGGTACTACCACTGCACCTCTATCACTTATTACAATTTATCACCGTAATAATAAGTTGTGGCAAAAGCTAGACTTTTTTTTTTTGGGTGTGTGAAAGCTGACTGCATGTGACTTATACTCATATTTAGTTCTTTACTATTAAGATGGAAAAACTGCAACCATAGAGGAAATAAATTATTGGCGTGAGTACTGGGAAAAGATCAGAAAATGACTAGAGAATTATTGGCGTGAGTACTGGGAAAAGATCAGAAAATGACTACTCTAGTCATTTTCTATCTTTCTTGACAACGTGAGGCCGAAGATTTAAGATTCTTTGAATTTATGTAATTTTATAATTATAAATGATGCTGCATGTCAGCCACAAAAATGTAAAATGCAGAACATGTCTATTACAAGAAGATAGTCTCAAATCCATGAGAGATTCTTTAGAGCTCAAATCCATGAGAGATTCTTTAAATCTATAAGGTGATAAGGTTTAGAATCCACAAGAAAAGAGAGAGAAAACATTTATAATTTTTTAAATGGAATCTACATTGTCTTCAAGTCTACAATCTCATTTAAATAGTAAAAGAAATCCTAGAGCAGTTAGAAAAACACCCTAAAAACCTTAATTCACACTAATCACAAAATAAAGAATCAAAATCATGAAATTTACCTCCCCCCCCCCCAAAAAAAGAAGATAAAATTAAGATAATTGCAAAAATAAAACCAATTTTTGTAAGAGATGCCCTAAAATAAACGAGACTTTATTTGAACTTTTAAATTAAATGTTATAGAGGAAACAAAAATTACTATAATAAAAAGGTAAAAAGGGGAATTTTGTAGCATAAATGAAGGAATTTGGCCAAAAAGTGAAGTTGGTCATTGCCAGAAGGCATGAGTTGTTCCCAACGTCATTTCCTTTCACGTTACCAAATTTCACATAATTCCATTGTTGTCACTTTGATGATTACTCTCATTTCTCTCACAAATTTTTTTACTTATTCACTTTTTTAAAACCTATTTTTTAAGGATTGTGATTGAAATTTTTCTTTTTATTTTTCAATATCAATCATTGATGGCATTTGATCTTAATCCAAAACTAAATTATTGTGTATGTATATGGAAATGACTACTCTATAGTAAAATGACTTTTCAAAAGCCTCTATCATCAAGAAAACTATAAATTTAACAATTAAATTTCTATCTTTTTTGTCAATATGAGGTGGTAAATTTAAGATTCATTTAATTTATGTAGTCTTATAATTTTAATGTTAAAATTTAATACTCTACATATTGAAATATAACATGACATACTTAAATACAATATGTATAAATTTTCCATATATGAATCAATTAAAATTAAGGGGAAATTACACTTTGCCTACTTGTGGTTTGCTCAAAAAACACTTCGCCTACCTATGGTTTAAAAATTGACATTTTACCCACCTCTATTAAAAACATTGGTAAATTTGTATTTTTGTTACCATTTTATGTTTCTCTCCTCTCAAAACATTAAAAAAAAAAAACTAAAAAAATCAAGGGAAAAGAAGATCTAAAGGATAGGTTTTGTAAAAATTAAAATCTAACTTTTACATCTTCTTTTCATGTATCAACTTTTATATCTTCTATTTTAAAACCTTCCCGTCTTTCTATAGAACACACAAATAAACAAAGCCATTAGCAACTTTGTCTTAATCCTAGAATGAGTAAAGATCCGATGAACCAAACATAGAGGCAACATCAACCATGAGTCTAAAAAGACATAACAAACCAAAGCATTTGGCCTCAATATCGATAACAACCACCAATGGTTATAAACTCAAGTTTCCCAGAATCAAGTAAAGTCCTTGTAAACTTGGGTTTCCTAGCATCAAATAAAGGGTAACAAAAATACAAATTTACCTATGTTTTTAATAAAGGTGGGTAACAGGAGACAAATAGGACTAGCCTCAAGTGGGTAAATGGCCAATTTTCAAATTACAGGTAGGCAAATTGCTTTTTGGGCAAACCACAGATGGGTAAAGTGTAATTTAAAACATAAGGAAATTTTCATAAATATATTCAAAGTTGAATAATGAAATAATTAATATAAACAAAAGAAAATTACATTAAGTTATGTAATAGAAACCTATCAGTGTAAAAAAAAATTATTTAAAACTAAATATTATGGTAGATAATTTATTTAAAACTAAATATTATGGTAGCTAGATATTAATTAAAATAATTTAGAAAAAATAATAACAAATTTTAAAATTATTTCAAGAACTTATTAATAGAATTTTAATCGAAATAGTAATTTAAACTTCTTGTAATTTAGTAAGAGAGTTACACCTAGAGTTAAATTAACTTAATAATTTCGATACTTATAGTGCAGTGAGAAGTCTTTTTTTTTTTTTTTTTTTTTTTTTTTTTTTTTTTTTTTTGAGAATGAACTTGAAACTTTATTTAAATTGGTTGGCCAAATTGGCTAAATCATGTTGAACAACAGAGAATAATGGATTGGGGACTTCCTCCATCTAGCTAAACTATGTGCTAATTTATTGTCTTCTCTTCTACAATGAGAGTATAGTAATTTTGAATAAAAACTGGAAAAAACAATGGCATCCTCAATTAGTGGCTCCTAGGGGTGTGCAAAAAACCGAGGAATCGAAAAAACCGCTTCAAACCGACCAAACTGATGTAAAAATTTCGGTTCGGTTTCGATTTTTTATATAATAAAACCGAAAATTTCGGTTCGGTTGTCAATGGCAAATTTTAATGCACCAAACTGACCGAACCGAACCAATATATATATATATATATATATATATATGTAACACTAAGTCATGTTGGAGTTTGTAGCTTAGTGGTATGATGTGGCTTTAATGACCAAGTGTTCTTTGGTTCTAGCCTTCGCCCAAACGTTTTTGAGTTTTTTAATTTTTTTAAACCATTAAAAGTTAAAACCCTAGCCTCTTATACTTATAAGCTCTGACCCTTCTACCCTTTTCTTTTCAACCGCCCCTCCACCATTTTTTTCTCTCTCACCATGTTTTTTCCAGCCATTAACCTCGCCTCCGGCTCCTCCCCCACCGATCGCCCCAACCCCCTCCAATGCGCCGACCAGTACTCCCTCTCACAAACGGTAGCACACTCTACTCTCTGATCCCTCTCTCTCACGGTTTCTGCCTCTGCTACCGCCTCCCTATGTCGGCCTCCTCACAGTCCCCTTGTTTGGATGGTTAGAAAATTTATCCAAAAAAACACATAGACTATCACACTTCTTCAGTGCTTCTTCTCCGTTCTCCCTTTTTTTTTTTTTTTTTTAATGTTTGCTACTTGCTTGGTGCTTGGTGCTTCGTGTTTGGGTGGTGAGAAAATGTGAGAAAGCAAAGGAAATATATATATATATATATATATATATATTTCTTATTTTGGTATGTTTTCTGCTTATATACATGATTTTGATTTTTTTTTTTTTTTTGTTTGCTTGGTGTTTGGGTGCTGAGAAAATGTGGGAAAGTAAAGAGAAATAGGATTTTTTTTTTTTTGGTCTCTGATTCGTTTGTTCTAAGAAATTGGAAACAACTAAAATCTAACTAAACCGAGCCAATTGAAATCCATTCAGTTCGGTGTCGGAGTTCCTCCCTTTCGGTTCAGTGTGGGTGACAAATTTGGTAAAATCGAAATTTCGGTTCGGTGGAAAAATCACACTTCAAACTGACCGAACTGAACCGAACCAATTACACCCCTAGTGGCTCCACTAAAGCGATGGCATTGCCACCTACCTTCAAGGACTCAATAATCAAGTCGGAATCGCCTTCAAGAACCGCTCCACTTATACCTATTTCATGTCCAAACTCCAAAGCTCGTGTTGCTGCAATTGCTTCGATTTCAGCTGGTTGAAGTGCTGGAGAGATTAGCTGAGCTAGTAATGCGATGATGGAGCCAGTGTGGTCTTAAATAACAACTCCTATGCTGCTTCTATTTTAATTCCTGAAAATTGCTTTGTCGAAATTTATTTTGAACCAGCTTGCATCAGGTGGCTTCCATTTCACCCTTGTTCTCGGCATTGTTGGTGGCTTAGGTAGGAGTGTAGCAAGAACTTCATCTAGCCTCTCTTTTGCCTGCATTGCAATATGGTCTGAGCTGTAGCAAGGTTAATGGAGGCGAACCTGGTTTCTTTGGTGTCATATTCCCCACATTATCATCACAAATAGTTTCGGGCTAGCCTGATTTTTTAGTATCCATGACAGGAGCTCTTTGAAGTTTGTGGGGCTCGTATTTTGACGAAAGCTCCGCTCTAATGACAACCATGCCGAACTAAGTCCATTGCATTACCACAATGTGTGTAATGGGCTTTCCTCGTCACTCAAGCATCATTCGCACAGCGGGTTGTCTGTGATATGTCACCTCCTCAGGTTTGCTTTTGTTGGAATAGAATCATGACAAGCTTGCCACAAGAAATTTTTAATTTTGTTTGGGACTCGTAAATCCCAGATGTTGTGCCAGAAGTTTTTGTCCTCAACTTGCGTTGCCCCAGACCTTTCCCCTCAACCTTACGCTTCAATAACCGATATTCACATTTGCAGGAATATTGCCCACTTTGTGTCCACAACCAAAACAAAATATCTTCAATGGGGTGTCTTGAAAATGGGATTTTCTTAATGAGTTTAGCCTCCTCTAGAACAAATAGGCCATTAATTATATCTTCATTCCATGTCTGTGTGTCTTCATTAATCAGTACTTCAACTGTGGCTTCCTCCTACCCCTCCAAAATGGGTGAGGATACATGGGTAGGATGCTTGATAGGTAGCCACATATGTTGCCAAATCTGAACTTCCTACCTTCTGCCTATTCGCCAACAAGCTTCATGTCTAATGACATTACGACCATGGTGTACTATTTGTTTAGCTACAAATAGTACAGTCTCCTTATCATATTTTAGAATTAATAATAATAGGTGGAAAAAAAAAAACAAAGCTGCAAACGATGTTTTTTTTAGATATAGCTAAGAGAAAGGGTATTACTGAACGAATATTTTGGCTGAGAGCCTAAGACTAAAATTGATAAAGATTGCACTAACAATAGAGAAAAACGTACCACATCCATAATCTATTAGCACAAAAACAGTAACATAACAATAAAATCCATTAGCACAAAAATGTACTGTATCTAAAATTTAATCTCTACCTATACCAAAAATCTATTAGTGTCTTGATTTAATGATAAAAAGTACAATCATAAAAAATAGACTTAATAAGTTAAAACTCTATAAAAAAAATCTCAAAAATTAAAAAAATTCTAGAAAATTCTAAGGAAAGATTGCATATTTATGTGGGAGTTGGGGTTGTGGAACCTTGAATAAAAATTTCACAGGGATAAACAATGCTATCTTGATTACGTGACTTTTTGATCAGTTGGTATGATATCATTGATATGTCCACCTGACACCGCAAGCATAAACTTAATACAAACATCCTTTTAGACACTGTTTTTTAAGTGTAACATAATAGAATTAATTTTATTTAAAAAATAACATATTTCTATCATTTTTATCTCTTCGTCCATATTGATAGTTGTGTAGCTAGAACTTGTAAATTAATATGTACATTCAAAGTTAACCAATAGTAAATATATAGACTTACGGCCTAATTTTTGGAAATTCATATTTGTATGCTTATTGGTGACTATTTAGTTCACAAAATACTAATTTAAAAAATACAGATTCAACTATCATAAATAAGGAGTTCTAAAATTGTACTAATTAATATATCAATTCTCGTGGAAGATACACCACTATATTTTTTATGCTTATGGCCATAAGCATAAAAAATATATCAAAATTAAGGAAATTAGCTAAAACAAAAGCAACAAATATATCAGACCTATTCAATTTGATTATAATAAAAAAAATTAGTGTAAAAAATACATACTTGTAAGGTTGTAAGTACCTTAGATAGGAGAAGGAAAGATTAAATTAAAAAACCGTACAATTATTTGGAGAATGAAAAAAATGCACCAAATCAATTATTGTGTGTGAGTATAAATATACTCCACCTAAAAAGAGTCCACTTACAAATTAGATACCCTAAACTTCTTGGAGAAGATATGAAGAAAAAAAAAAAAAGTCCATGAGGTGCATGCAAAATAAAAAAGAAGACGTTCTCAAGAAAGAGTTTTATTTTATTTTATTTTATTTTATTTTATTTTATGTTAAGAAGGACGTTTTGATCGAAGTTGTTATGAACAAAGTAAAAAAATAAAAAATAAAAAGAAAAGAGTCCATGGTCCTCGGATTATGTAGTATATGTTACTGATTATATATAGATTGATTGATTTGGGCTGAGGCTAATTATATTAGCATGGTCGTCGGATATTATAATTGAACAATCATAAATTCATAATGCTACACAAAAATGAAAGTGAAAAAAAAAAAATTATGAAAAAAATGCGATCTAAATCATAATTGGTGATAGCAACCTATCACCCTGAAGGACTTATGATCTCTAATTCATTCCAAAATCAAGATAGCAATATTTACACGAATATTAGGAAATATTAAACAAACGCTCTGTCAAAGTATACACATAGCACAGGCTCCACCCCATTCGATCTGCACCGCCACATATCTTGATAGACTTTTTAAATAATTCTCTAGTATATATATGTACAGCATTATTTTATATGGATGAAGTCCCACGTTGAATATAAATGAAAAGAATTAGTAGTTTATATAATATAATTGGGCAAATATTGGTTGAGCATAGGTCTTTTGGGTTAAAATGTGCACCCCCAAAAGGCCTTCGCCCTTTAAGCTTAACTATCTTTATCAAAAACTTCCTTTTTATTTATTTATTTTGTTTTTACTCATTAAATTCTAATATCCTGATTGTGTCTTTCTTGGTGCCGCTCTCTCATCGACTATGTTGTATTGTTTCCTTATCACATACACGGGGATGGGCCACATACTGCCATGTTTCTCATGTAGATAGTTATTCATTTATTGATAATATTTGGAACCTAGCTTGTTGAGAACTTGGTTTTCTTTTTATCTATTTTAGCTGTTGTTTGGACATTTCGTTACCCTAATACATACAAATTGGTGCCTCTAATTATGATTGTTTCTTCAAGCTGGTGATAAATGAGCACCTCATTTGTTGTGAGATTTCTTGTATTCAAGAATGATTTAGGGCCTACTTGTGAGAGACCACGCCTCCGGCCCATTTTATATAATGTCGGGCCAAATCCACGTGAATGGGTGGAGTCGTGTTATTGCCTCTCAAAATGAAGGTTCGACTGATTATATTTTTCCCTTTAGATTAAGAGTTTTATAATGGAGTCGTCATTTATTTAATTATTGGAATAAATAAGAAAACCAAAATTAAAAAATTCCTTATTTTATTGATTTGCAATTTAATTTACATTGATCATGAGAAATTACATGGCTTTGATCCTAGATACAATCTAAGATAAAATACATGGCTTTGTTTTCTAGTTACAATCTATAAATTGAAAATTACAAAGAAAAAAATTGATCTATCAACCCTTGATCTAAGCTCAGAGGCTATCTCACAAGGTGGGAAGGTGTTAGGTACCCACTTTGCTCGGTGAAACTGGTCTTCTAGACTATGATGGCCAACATTCATATCATATCATCCAATATGTCAATCAATTTGCATGTTGAATTTAATATGTGTGCATGTGATGAACCCTAATTCAATTTATTAAGTATTACATTTCAATTGAAAAATAAATTCTAGTGAATGTGTGTATATGGTGATATCATAAATTCAAGGATTTGAAAGAATTATGAAACAAACATGTTTTTCATTATTTTTTATGTGGATTTAAGATCAAAACTAGTGTTTATGCATGAACATGTAATGAACAGCCAAGAACATGTGAAGAACACATAAGAACATTTAAGAACATTCAAACATATTCAAGAGAATTTAAATAATTACTATCATGCTTTAATCCTAAATTCTCATCATGGCAACACAAAAAACAAGTTAGGGAAAAGGATTATATCTTCATGCAATATCCATATAGTAGAGGAGGAGACTCTTGGTAAAGGTCTTAAAGGTGGAGGAAAAGAAGAGTTAGGAGAGGAAGAGTGAGTCTCACCCAATACCTTGAGTTTTAGGAAGACCAAGATATGACAAGACTACTTAACTTCCCTAGAACTTAAGAGAAGGGAAGAGAGGGAGTCTTTTTTTTTTTTTTGGTCTTGAAATGGAGGAGAGGAGAGTTTATATAGTAGTGGTTGAGGAAATATGAATAGAATGCCATTTAATGAGGGTTAACAAAGAATCATGAACCTAGACCTTATTTTAGCCGTTGGGGAAATCTGGCGCATTAAATGTAGAGATTGGTGGGGGTGAGGGGCAAGCCAAAATTCAGTTTTCCCGTAGCTACTGTAACAGCCTGTAGAGCCAATTTCGAAAAATCATATCTTACTCAATTCTGATCGGAATTGTCTCGTTCTTGTGCTCAAATTCAATCCCCGAATATCTAGTTTCTGGGAAAATTAACCTCATTCACAGATTCAAGATATTCTAAGAGATATCGATGAAATGATGAGCAGAGGTCATTTCTTAGAAAATGATTTTAGCATAATTAATATTAATAAGTCCCAAATTAGCTCTCAATTAACATTAAATGACACCAATCACTCTCAATTCAGACTTAATTGATTCCAAATTTACTCTAATTAAAAGATAATTGCTCAAATTATTCATTGAATAATTAATGTTTAATTATCTAGTTAATTAGGTGTATGCAATCTTATCATAAAATGTAGTCCTAACCAATCAAATTATAACACATCATTAATCTCAAATTGATTATAATTATAACCAATTGGAATCAATTGTTCATAATTACATATATTCGGACTCAATTTGTGATTGGCATCTCGGTCATTAAAACTTGATTTGATGATAACTTTCAATCTGATGATTCGATTAGAGTTTATGACCAGTCGATTTGATCATTACAACATCAAGATCATTTTGGTAAAATGAGATTAAGGATCTAATGACCAATATCAAGATGCATATTTTCAAGGCGAAATTACCCTTTTACTCTCCATGTGAGGTTAAATGCAAGTTGCAAAATGGGGTGTCAACACTACTATGAAATTTTAATCCTTTTGCATTAACAACCACTCTATCTATATTTTCAGTTAAGTGTCAGATAAGTTTGCCACGCATGTATAGTTTATCCAAAAAAATGATACCACATCATTTTTGTAGCCTAAAAAAATAAAAATAATTAAAATGACATTGCATAATAAAAATGACATGTCATTATTTTATTGGATTAACTAAACACACACGACAAGCTTATATGTCACTTAACGGAAAATATGGATGGAATAGCTCTTGATGCAAATGGAACTTCAGAGGATAAAATTAAAATTTGAAATTTCAAGATTTAAAATCCAAAAACCTCCAAACTTTAATTAGGAGAGTAATTTGCAGTTTAGCAAAAAAAAAAAAAAAATGACAACTCTCTATGAGATGGAAGTGTGAGGTAATGCTTTCTTTAATTTGATTTTTGTTTTCATTTCAATCTCATTACCCCGCCGGCAAGCTCTATTTAAGTCCATTGTTACAGAACCAAAAAAATGCACACATTACACACAAGCAAACAATTAGAATAAGCAACCTAGTTGTTTGAATTGGTTTTCGTTATGGCAACATTAAGCATTGAAGTAATCTTTAAAGAGATAATTAAGCCTTCTTCTCCAACACCTGGCCACCTTAACCACTACAAATTCTCCTTTCATGATCAACTATCTCCTCCAGTCTATAATCCTATGGTCCTCTTCTATGCTCCAGATCATTCTGACATCGAATTCAAAGATAATTCTGACATCGAATTCAACATCGATGACATATCCAATTGCCTTAAGAACTCTCTCTCGGAGGTCTTAACCAAATAGTACTACCCACTAGCTGGACGCTTGAAAGAGAACCGTTTCATACATTGCAACGATGAAAGGATTCCTTGCGTGAAAACACAAGTGCAAACCTTCTGATGTTATCAGCTGTCCAATTCCTGGTGAATTCAACAAGTTAGTCCCTTTTCAACGCGATGCTCTCACTGATGTAACTCAACGTATTTGAGTGCGGTGCAATTGGTATTGGAGCTTGCATGTCGCATAAGATTGCAGACGCGTTGTCATTCTTCTGTTCCTCAAGATTTGGGCAGCTACAACCTTTGGAGATGATAATATTGAGTCTTCATGGTTTGAAGCGGCTACACTCATCCCACCAAATGACTTATCCGGATATGTTCCTGGTTTTGGTTTCACAAAGGAGAATATAATAACAAAGAGGTATGTGTTTGATGCTTCCATGATAGGAAATCTTAGAGCAAAATATGCTGACAATGAAGGCCTTGAGAATCAGAAACAACCTTCAAGCGTTGAAACCTTATCACCTTCATACGGACACGCTTTGTTGCTGTAACTAAGGATGAATCAGGACCAGAGAAGCTATACACAGTGAACCTGCGTCCAACAACCAACCCACCACAACCACAATCATCTTTCAGAAATCTTTTTTCCATTGCCATAACAATACCGATTTTGAAAGATGGGGACAAAGGTCAAGGTTTCGTGCACCCGGTTAAAGAGGGAATAAGTAAAATCGATAAAAATTACCTGAAGAAACTCGAAGAAGGAAGCCAACACTTAAGTAACCTAACAGAGAAAGCTACACTTGACTTCTTTACATATGAGAACGAAGTCTCACATTGAATAATAATGAAAATAATTAATAATTTATATAACATAATTGAATACATACTAATTGAGCTTAGGCCTTTTTGGAATTGGGTCACCCGAAAAGTCTAAGCCTTTTTGGGCTTAGGCTTTTAATTATTTAAAACTTTTTTTTAATATCATATACATACATCTTGGTTAGACAATGTATTATTAAGTCTAGATAGATTTAGTGAAATTCAAGTTTTACCAAAGCTGCAAATAAAACAAAGAAAACTAATCAACGATTATTATTTCTTCAGGTAACAAAATTATTTTGACAAAGACAGGTTCCTAACTTGGCTTTTAATTATTTAAAACTTTGTTTTTTAATATCATATACATACATCTTGGTTAGACAATGCATTATTACGTCTAGATAAATTTAGTGAATTTCAAGCTTTACCAGAGCTGCAAATAAAACAAAGAAAACTAATCAATGATTATTATTTCTTCAGGTAACAAAATTATTATGAAAAAGACAGGTTCCTAACTTCTAGGCTGTTGCTACCAATTTTTCAACTTCTTTACTTCTTTACTCCCACCCCCAATAAGTGCCTTCTTTACTTCTTTACTCGAAATGCTTTGCTGATTTTTTTTTTTTTTTTTTTTTGAGAAAAGCATAGAGCTGAAATAATATATATGGGTTTAAATGTTAAATAACATAAATAGTTATTTATGTCCACTGTGAAGAAGTCAAGCTATTCAGAACTCACTATCCTCTTAATCTAAGAGAATACTAAAACATTTCAAGTTTAAAATTTTAATATTTCCTTAGTTCAAAAAAACTAAATGCATATATAATAAGATTTCAAAATCCAAAAGTAAACTACTTCACAGATTGAAATGCGGACAAAATGAAATTGTAACAATAAATCCTCCAGCACCTGTCCCGATTAGGGTTTCGTAATGACAAAAATTATCCTAGTTGTATTGAGTGCTTCAGGAATCAAATTTAAAACTTCTATCATGCAAGTACTACTTGAAGCATTATTTGATAGAGCAAGTTAATCTTAGATGGATCAAATAATCCAATTATCTAACTTAATTCTTATGTTAAAATTGCCTTCTCTAAACGATATACAAGGCCTTTCAATACTTACATTCTAGATATTCTCATATCAAAAACTCTTTTTTTTTTTTTTGATAAGTAATAAAAACATATTATTAAAAGAAGAAAAGAGTAACTAGCATTTACAGGAACTATACATCAGGGACAAAGTACAAATCAGGAGCATAAAGAGCAAAAGTCCAAAAACCCATGAACAGAAAATAAGTCATGAACTGAAGTGAAAGAATGACATCCTAACAATGCAGCCCAATCCAGAAGAGTCTTGAAGAAGAAAAGTTTGAAATCTGAAACTGTTTTCTCCAAGTCGTCAAAATGCAAGTTATTCCACTCCTGCCAAATGCACCGCATCAAACAATGAGGGACAAAAACTCTAATTCATAATACTTAGATCATCTGTGCAAAGAATATTTGTGAAATTGAATATCATATTATGCCATTTGCTAAAATTCAGAATATTAGATAATCTTATTGGTAATGGTGACAAAAACTTTTATGGCAAGACCCAAATGGGAGAAACTATGAAAGAATGAAAGCTTAAAAATCTATAACAACAAATGACAAGTATAATACAGGAAAATTTGGCGATAGCTAATGAAGAACTAACCCATATTGTTTGTTCCATTTTTTTGAGGGGTAAGACAAACTGCAACATGAAAGACAAAGCTACAAATTCCGTAGATAACTTATCATGACCGGAGTTTAACAGATTCATAAGGAACCGAATCTTCACATCAATAGCAATTACTAGAATGGTTCATACCCACCAGACTGATAACAAAATCTGTGGTAAATTGGTTTTACATGTTTATTGTTTGAAGTAGAACACTTGATATTCCCTGAGAATAATCTTATCATGCATAGCATTATTAATTGGGTCACCCAATTTCTTTGAAATATCTAATTCTCATTATTAATTGGGGAGCTTAGTGGAATTTGACTGTTATTTGGGTTATCTTTCAATATTGTGAACACTGTCACTATTTGACTGCAATTTATTTCTTTGAATTCATTGATCTAGTCTCCACATGCACTCTTGCTTGACCTTCAATTTTACATTGAGAATTGGTTACTTGAATATTTTGGAATCTCAGCCGCATTCATAAACATAGTGTTGCATGCATCTACGTAGTGGTCGCATCATGTCAAACCCTGAAATTCAATCTACCTCCGAGTCTAGTCCCTCTTTAGAGCAAACTATTCGAGACCTAGCAAACAGTGTCCGTGGTTTACTGGATAGGGTAGATCGAATTGAAGCATCCCAAAGGGAGCCCATTAACCAGGAAGGAGATAATATGCTTAGGCAGAATAACCATGGTTACTTTAATAGGGCTCCAAACCTTGAACATGATCACTATAATCACTATGGCCCTAGGGACTATGATGATCGGATGTCTAGGGAAAAGATAGAAGCACCCACCTTTGATGGTTGCCTAGACCCATGGGTTTTCACTGACTGGTTACGTCAAATGGAGAAATTCTTTGACTATTACCATTGGGCTGATAATAGAAAAGTGAGGTTTGCTAGGATGAAGTTGATTGGGAGAGCTGACCTTTTTTGGGAGGACCTTGAGGAGACCCTTAGGCGTAGACGTGAGCCCCCCATTATTGATTGGATTGAGATGAAGGAGGCACTTTCGAGGAATTACCTTCCTCCAACTTATAGGAGTTCCCTCCTTGAGGAATGGGATCGCCTAAAACAGGGCACTGCTCCTGTGACTGAATACATAGAGAAGTTCAAGGAATTCAAGAGGCGAATTCGAATTGTTGAGGAAGAGGTTGTCACGCTCAATTCAAGAAAGGTTTGAATGCTAACCTACTAGGCGAGATTATCACCCGAGGAGTCACTACCTTAGGAGAAGCCTATGACCTTGCTAGGAATTGTGAGTTAGCATCCAAGTCTATCTTTTGGAGACGTTCTGAGCTTCGGAGTGTTCCCACCAACCCCCAACCTTTTGGTAGCAAATCTAGGCTTGCCTTACCCCCTAAGGCCAACCCTAATAGCATCCCAATAGAAAAGGAAGATAAGGGAAAAGGTATAATCAATGAGCCCTCAAGATTAGGCTCTCGCCTCCAATGCTTCAAATGCAATGGGATTGGACATGTTGCAGCTAGATGTCCTTTTAGGACCCTTGTCATTCAAGAGGGTGATGAAAAGGGAGACAATGTTGAGGAGCTAGTGTATGATCCAAATGTTGAAGAAGTCCAAGATATTGAGGCCGGATGGGAAGATGAACCTAACTACCTCGCATACCTTAGGACCCTTTCTCCCTAGGTTGATGATTCCAATGTTGTTTTTGGTGTCCCTAGAGTGAATGTGGTAAGGTGTGCTTTGACTGAACAAAGAGACACTGATGATTGGCGAAGGAGCGTCATTTTTCAGACTTACACTAAGTGTGGAGACAAAACTTGCAAGGTTATTATAGATAGTGGGAGTTGCATTAATGCAGTATCCTCTAATGTGGTTTCTCGCCTAGGCTTGAAATTGATCCCACACCCTAACCCATATAAAGTTTCTTGGGTGGATACCTCCTCCATATCCATAAAAGAAAGATGTGTTGTCCCACTTCAATTCCTCACCTACAAGGCTGAAATATGGTGTGACGTGATTCCCATGGATGTAGGGCATATTATCTTAGGTAGACCTTGGCTTTATGATTTGGATGTTACCCTTCATGGGCGTTCCAACTCTTGCTCATTTATGTTTGAGGGTAAGAAAATTGTGCTCAATCCTTTGAAACCCAAGCCAATCGACGTGAGCAAGAAGCCAGAAGCACCAAAGGCGAAAGGTCTGAACATCATAAGCCCAAAGGCATTTGAGAGGGCAACAGTTCAGGAATCCATTGTGTTTGTCTTATTTGCTCGGGAACTTCATGAAGACACCATGAGGAGCAACCTGAAGAAGTGAGGTCCGTGCTCCAGGAATTTAAGGATGTTTTCCCTAAGGAACTCCCCGATCATTTGCCACCCATGCGTGACATACAACACGCCATAGATTTTATGCCGGAGCGACCCTACCTAACTTGCCTCACTATAGGATGAGTCTTGCAGAATATGCCGAGTTGCAAAGGCAAGTAGAAGAACTACTTAGGAAAGGTTTTGTTCGTGAAAGCATGAGTCCTTGTGCAGTCCCTGCACTCTTAACTCCAAAAAAAGATGGGACTTGGAGGATGTGTGTGGATAGCCGTGCCATCAACAAGATCACTGTGAAGTATCGTTTTCCTATCCCTCGGTTGGATGACATGTTGGATATGATGGCTGGAGCAACGATCTTCTCCAAGATAAACTTGAAAAGTGGCTATCATCAAATTAGGGTTCGTCCAGGTGACGAGTGGAAAACCGCCTTCAAGACGAAAGATGGTTTATATGAGTGGATGGTCATGCCTTTTGGATTGTCCAATGCTCCTAGTACCTTTATGTGAGTGATGACTCAAGTGCTCAAGCCTTTTATGGGGAAATTCTTGGTTGTGTACTTTGATGACATCCTCATCTATAGTAAGTCTAGGGAGCAACACTTAGACCATCTTACTCAAGTTTGTACGGCCCTTAGGAATGAGAGCTTATATGGTAACCTCAAGAAGTGCTCTTTCTTTACCAATAGGGTTGTCTTCCTAGGCTTCATAGTATCTTCTAAAGGAGTTTCTGCTGACCCCCAAAAGGTTCAGGCAATTGTGGATTGGCCTGAGCCCAAGAATATCCATGAAATTCGAAGTTTTCATGGGCTCGCTTCCTTTTATCGCCGATTCATCAAAGAGTTTAGTACCATTATGTCCCCCATCACTGATTGCATGAAACAAGGAGAGTTTATTTGGACAAAAGCTGCTACTAAGGCTTTCAATGAAGTAAAGCAAAAGATGACGAAGGCACCTGTCATGCGTCTCCCTGATTTTAACAAACCTTTTGAAGTGGAATGTGATGCCTCAGGTATTGGTATAGGGGGAGTACTTAGTCAAGAGCGCCACCCAATTGCTTATTTTAGTGAGAAGTTGAATGATGCTAAGCAAAAGTACTCCACATATGACAAAGAATTCTACGCCATTGTGCGAGCTCTTTGGCATTGGCGCCATTACCTATTGTCGCGAGAGTTCATTATCTACTCCGATCATGAAGCTTTGCGCTACCTCCATTCCCAAAAGAAGTTGAACTTTAGGCACGGTAGTTGGGTTGAGTTTCTGCAACGCTACTACTTTGTGGTGAAACATAGGGCGGGAGTTGAGAATAAGGCTGCTGATGCTTTAAGTCGAAGGGTGTCTTTGTTGTCAATCATGAGTGTTAAGGTTACTGGGTTTGAACGACTTAAGGATGACTATGACTCATGCCCAGATTTTGGGGAGCTCTACACTAGCTTAAGTAATGCCTCACGGCCAGTCCTGGATGATTATACCCTTCGGGATGGTTACTTGTTCAAGGCCAACAAGTTATGTATCCCTCGGTCATTGGTAAGAGACTTCCTAGTTTGGGAGATACATGCGGGAGGTCTTGCAGGTCCTTTTGGTCGAGATAAGACAATTGAGGAAGTGGAACGCCAATTCTATTGGCCTAGTCTTAAGAGGGGCGTTGCCAAGATAGTTGGTCAGTGTCGTACATGTCAACTAGCCAAACATCGCAAGCAAAACACTGGCCTGTACACGCCTCTACCTGTGCCAGATCGCCCGTGGCAGGATGTGAGTATGGACTTCGTGCTAGGTTTGCCCCGCACCTTTAGGAAGCATGATTCTATCCTAGTAGTTGTTGATCGCTTCTCTAAGATGGCTCATTTCCTACCATGTTCTAAGACCTCTGATGCTTCTAGAATTGCAAAACTCTACTTTGATGAGATCGTCAAGCTTTATGGTCTTCCCAAAACCATAGTGTCTGATAGGGATGTTTGCTTCATGAGTTATTTTTGGAAGACCTTGTGGCACTTAGTAGGCACCAAATTGAAATTTTCCACAGCATTTCATCCTCAAACTGATGGTCAAACTGAGGTGGTCAATCGTAGTCTAGGCAACCTTCTTCGGTGTCTAGTGGGTGAAGCCAATCGAAATTGGGATTCAATTCTTCCTATAGCCCAACTTGCATATAATAGCTCTGTCAATAGGTCTATAGGCGCTAGTCCTTTTGAGGTTGTGCATGGATTTACACCTAGGAAGCCCTTAGATCTGTTGCCCATGTCCCCACATGTTAGGATTTCTGAATCTGCTGAGGCATTTGCACGACATGTTCATGATTTGCATAATGAGATTCGCAAAAAAATTCAGGTAAGTAATTCTCAATATAAAATTCATGCTGACACGCATCGGCGTCATGCAGAGTTTCAGGTAGGGGATTATGTCATGATTCGGATCTGACCTGAACGGTTTCCCTCCGGGATCGTTAAGAAATTGCAGGCTCGTAGTGCCGGTCCATTCAAGGTATTGAAACGAATGGGCCCAAATGCATATGTCATTGACCTTCCTCATGATTATGGTATTAGCTCCTCTTTTAATATTGAGGATCTAGTTGCTTATAAAAGCCCTATTGCTATTCCTGATACTCCTTTTGATGAGCCTTTACCTGATCCTATTGATGCCCCTATTCCTACCCCTTTACCCTTAAATTTGCCTTATGCACATAAAGAATCTATTGATGCTATTTTAGATGAGCAGATTGTTTCTACCAGGGATGGAGGAGTTCACCGTTTCCTAGTTCGGTGGCGAGGGCGACCAGATTCTGATTGCACATGGATTACTAGGGATGAGCTACAGCGATTGGATCCTGACTTGCTGGAGTACTACCAGAGCTCTTCAGATTTCCACTCGACGGGGTCGAGTTCTTCTCACCCGGGAGGAGTTGGTGCGGACACAAGATATAAGCCTCCAATTATACGCATGTATGGGAGGAAGAGTAAAAAGAAGACGGCCCAACCAGTGGCCTTATGGATGGGGCCTGTTAGTTATCGGGCTTGAGTCATTAGCAAGCCCGAGCATTTAATAATTAGGGTTTTTGTGCTTTATGTTGTTAGCTATTTAAACACTTTTCTGATTATTGTAAGACAGCTTTTGAGAATTATTAAAAACGTTTGGTTTTCTTTTCACTGGTGCCGACTCCAGTTTGCTTGGTGCTGACTCCAAGCAGCCTTTAGGTGCTGACTCCAAGCAGCCTTTAGGTGCTGACTCCTAGGGTTTTTATTATTATTTTCTGTTTATTGTGGTTGTTCTACGTCACTTTCAAGTTTCAACTATAAATGCATCCGTCTCTTCATTCCTTTTCTGACTACTATTGTTACTATTCATTCAAGGCATAGACTCGCTCACAACTTCTTTGTATCCTGAGAAACATAAGAATTTAAGATAGGTCTAGACCAGAGTCATGCCTACTTTAGAATTTTTTCATTTCAGGTGAGTACTTTCAAACTATAGCTTGATTTCAAGCATTTTAGAAATCAATTACCAGAAGTTCAAGGCATGATGCCAAAAATGACTAAAGATTTTTTTTTTTCTTTATATTTTATCTCTATCAACCAAAGTCATTTGGATGACAAAATAAGACATTAATGTATTAGGATATACAGAAACAGAAGCAATTTCAACTGCAAAGAAAATTTTAAAAACTGAACCTCTGGTTAGTTTATACGATGCCAGAAAAACAATTCCACAATGATTTCTGTACACATTGATCTTCTAAAACCTAGCATTCAACAAATAGGGCAACATTAAGGTAAAATGAACTCAGAGGATTATATCAATAACTATATCAGTTAATGTATACATGAAGATCAGAATAATCTTTATCCTCCATCTCTCCAATCAATAATCTCAACACCAAATATATGTCTTCACCTCCATGATGCAGTACTTGGTCTGCCTTAAACATATATAAATGGTTTTTTATCCCAATCCAACTGCAGCCAATGACCTTCTTGACAAGTTTATGTTTCATGGAATTTCTTACTCGAACTATACTCTCCCATCTGCCCCTCATCTCATATGCCAGAGACAATACCAAGTAAGGTAGAGATGACTGTGGTTCCAACTCCATCATCCTCTCTGCAACTCTTTCAGTGAGTTTCAAGTCTCCATGAATCACGCTAGTGTGAAGAATTGATCCCCATATGACAAAACTAGGTTCATAAGGCATTGCATCTATAACATCTATTGCTTCTTTAATTTTACCAGCTCGACTCAATAACTCCACTATGCAAGCATAATGCTCATCCCCAGGTACAACTCCATATTCCTTCTCCATTGAAGAAAAAATAATCATTCCTTCATCAACAAAACTCCCATAATTGCAAGCCATAAGCACTCCAGCCAGAGTTGTTCGATCTGGTTTAGGACCTCCCTGAACTAGTTCCTTAAAAATTTCTAGTGCCTCATACACTCTACCATTGTTAGTCAAACCCAAAATCATAGTGTTCCAAGATATCAGGTCTTGTACGCCCATATTGGTAAAAATTTTCATAGCATAATCGATCAAGCCAACCTTAGAATAGTTTTCCACAAGTGAATTAGCAACAACTGCATCTGGCTCGAAACCCAATTTAACAACCACAGCATGAATTTGACTCCCCTGCTCTGTTGGGAACAAAGTGGAAACAGTACTTAGAACACTGCTTAGTGTGAACTCAGTTGGCCTGAGGTTCTCCCTCATTGTCAGCACAAAGAGTTGCATGGCATCCTCCACAAAACCATGTGCTGCACAGCTTGAAATTATGGAATTTCTAAGGGCTGAATCCCATTGATCTAGTTCTTTAAAGGGCTGGATTAAATCCTCCAATCTGTTGCATTTAGAGAACAGATCAATAACAGCACTTAATACAATGCTATTAGAAATAAATCCCATCTTGACGCAGAGAGCGAAAATTTGCTTACCCTTTTCCAAATTTTGCAACTTTGAACAGACACTAATGACTGTCGACATAGTAAACTGATCGGGCGAATGCCCTGTGGTTCTCATCAAACAGAACTGGTCTAGTGCCAATTCTCTGTACCCAGACCTATGACAACTCAAAATCAAAGTGTTCCAAGAGATTAAATCCAACTCCTCCATGGTAGAAAACACACCAAAAGCATAATCAAGAAGTTTAAGCTTCCCATACATATCAATTAATGAATTCCCAAGCACCACATTTGATAAATTCAGACCACTACGAACTATGCAACCATGGATCTGCTTACCATGATGAGCACACGACACAAGCAACATTAAAATCGACAACGTGAACCCACTTGGTCTTACACCAGCATTTTGCATCTCCATAAAAATTCCCAACGCATGATCAACAAACCCGCGCGAAACATAACCCGAAATCATGGTGTTCCAGCTAACAACGTCTCTCACAGGCATTTCATCAAACAAACAACCTGCCCTTTCAACGTGGCCATATCTAAACAAACCCTTCAGACAAATATTCCAAGATATACAATTCTTGTCAGAAATACCATCAAACACTTTCAAGGCATCATTGACTGTGCCATACTGAGAGTATAAGTCAAGACAGCGATTACACAGAAAAGTATGGCTATCAAACCCGACTTTTATCAACTGGGCATGAATGGTTTTGGCAAAAGTTAAAGACTTTAGTGAAAAACAGTGGTCTATGAGGTTAGAGTAATAGGAGAGCGAAGTTCTGTGAGGACCTTGAACTTGCTTTAGAAATGGGTACATGCAAATGCTGTTTGTTGGTACTAAAAACCATTGAATGAAAAGAATAAACCATACCCATGTACTAAGCGTATAAACGTACACATAATATAAGATTTTGGCTTTGGCTTTTGCTCTTCTTCTTCTTCTTCTTCTTCTTCTTCTTCTGCTAGTTCCATATGGCACAGAAACAGATTTTAACTGTCAATATATAAACAGTGGTTTTATGTGAACTCCTTCAACGGTAATTCCCCCCACCGCAAGCAAATGGATCGGTACCTCCAGTTGCTTATTATCAGTATGGTCAAGTGACCAATACATAGTCACCACGTCAGCACAAACATTGTTTTTCTTTTCTTTTCCTTTTGCCCTTTTGCTTTTAATTTTTTCTTTTATTTATATTTTTATATATATATATATATATTTATTTTCTGTTTTTTTTTTTCTTCCCCAAACCATCCATCAAATCTCTTCTCTATATAATTGAAATAGAATATTTTTTGTTTCAAATTTTCACTTTTTTGTCTTAAAATGCTTGTTTTAGATGTTTGATCGTTTTCTTGAAAATGTTATAGAAAACATTTTGGAAATTTTGGTTAAGTTGGAAAATTTTAATGACAATAGATTATTTGGTTTCCAATTTTCCTATGTATTGTAAGAGTTAACTAATATATTATGGTCATTTTTGTTAAATAATACTTTAAAAAAAATTTGGAAAGTAATGTTTTGCAAATTATTTTGAGAAATCACCTTTTTTAAATCTCTTTTGTTGGAGAGACAAATTCCTGCATTT
The DNA here is from genome assembly GCA_032878915.1 of Castanopsis chinensis. Classification (NCBI taxonomy): domain Eukaryota; kingdom Viridiplantae; phylum Streptophyta; class Magnoliopsida; order Fagales; family Fagaceae; genus Castanopsis; species Castanopsis chinensis. The sequence goes on from JAVQMG010000132.1 coordinate 26,623,039, forward strand.
AACTTATTTTTTGAAGAGACGAGTTTCAAGTCTCAAAAGATGAGTCTCATGTTGAAAGAGTTATAAAAAAAATTTAAAAAAAGAGAGAGAGAGAGAGAGACTATATTTCCAAATACTTTTAAAATAGTCATAATTAAAATAAGAAAAATTGAAATAGTATTATTTAATAGAAATGTATGATATGTTATTATACCATTTTTACATGACAAAAATTATGTCAGATTATCATTTTGTTTGTCAAATCTTTTTAGTGATTTATAAGATTCATTCATAAAATCTCATGCAATGAACTTCTCAAACAAAAGAATTAAGAGATCTTTAGGCTTGCCTTGATGAAGTGAAAATGTCTCTTAAGGCTTGCCTTGATGAAGTGAAGATGAAACTCCAATCCGCTCCAGTGCCTACCTGAACATGCTATTTGAGTATACCCCTTGTAAGTGTTATTTACATTCTGAGGACAAGGTTGGACTACACTAACAACATTTCAATTCATACCATTGTCCAATCTCCAACGTATGAGCGTGAAGCCTTTGGAAAGTGGCATGGTCTTTTTGTGTGCATGTATGGATGGAACATGAAAAAAGAAATTAAGGAATTAATATGACATAAGTTGGTCTAAACCAAAATTCTTAAACTTTAGAATAAAGTGGTGATTTCTATACATTATATTGCGGCCTCAATTGGAGTCTCTCCGATATCTGTTATCTACCTAACACTCTTCTTTTTTTTTTTTTTTTTTTGAGAAACTAACTCTCTTCTTTTAAAGCAGAACAAATGCTTATCTTTGTGATGAATTACCTTCCATGGTCAACAATAAAAATTATGCTTCTTGATTATGATCTAAAATTTTGATGTGGCATATCAGCACCCCCTCTTTGTAAGAACAAAGTGGAGGTATTGGAGAATTATGTTTGACAAAGGCTTTAGGAGCGTAGGCATTCCCATGAAAAAGCTAATAGGTGAAATTTAATCTTTATTTCTTCTTCTTCTTTTTTCCCCATGAAATGGCTAAGTGGTTTGAGAGCAAGGATGGAACCTGACTCTCCGCTTAATAATGCATCTAGCTGAGTAATGCATATAATGAAGTGCCTAAAATACATGGAAGAGCACTTTGTCGAAGTTTACATTAACAACTTTATTCAACACAATAATTACATTTTTGGGTCTTGTTCTTCTCAAGACATATGATTTTTCATAAAGTTTGTGGGTCTGGTCAGAATGATTTCTATTAAAGTCAAGTTTCTAACAAAGTTTTTGTTCTTTCCTTGAATTTGGTTAGTCAGTGTCGCCATCTATATTGTGTCTTAACAGTTTCCTCGCCTTTCTAATTGCCTCCACGTAATATCTCTATGTCTTCATAGGATAAGACACATGAATTCTGCACCAAATCCTTGGATTCTAACCTGGACAACGCAAACATAAAATGCCTTCAGACATTCAAGTTCAACTATATCAGAATTATGAAAAAACTTCCTTCACAGAAGTATATTAAAAGGCATAAAATCATCTAAAATGTATATGTTAAACAAAGGGAGCTATGAACAATAAATGTACATAAACAGAAAATTATCAATTACACCTTTAACCTTCAAACAGGAGTAACTTTCCTACTTTTCTTTAAGATGTGGATTTATCACCATCTATAATAACAGTAAACAAATATTAGAAGGGCACTTCCTAACCACATCAAGAAACATGTCATGTTCTCTAATCCAATTGCTTACACCGCAGGGATATTCTACATGACCATACAATCATGGTCACTGGACATAGAGGAAAACTGCTTGGGTAATTTAAGAAGTAAAATAAGCCATGCACACATCCTCTTTGTAACAGGTTTAATGCATCCACTGCATATACCAAACAGAAACCAGTGTAATAAGGATTTATATGTATTTCTACAATGGTTGCTGTGAACACAAGTAATGTACAGACAATGGCAATGACAATAATCATCTATTATGTGGCAGCTAAAATTAGTAAAACCACATGTTAGTTAATTATTTTATTGATACTTTGAACAAACTTGTTATATATATCAACTACAACAACAACAACAGAGTTTTAGTCATAAATATTTTGGGGTCGGCTGCATGTATTATTTCCTCCATTCTATTCTATTCTATCTGGGCCATATTCTCTATTACTTTCCTAATTGACATGCCTTTTTTTATACCTATAAAGGAAAAAAAAGGATAATTGGATGAAACTTAAAACATTTTATCAAACTCCGCCTCAAAAAGAATATTACCAATTTATTGCACATAAGATATATAGTTTGTAAGAAGCAACTGCTCAAACCATTGTACACACACTAAAATACATAGCCAAGTATCTAGTGTTTTGATATAAACTCAAATTCTCACTTCCAAAACAACTAAATATTAACCCAAACTAAATCAATCTGAAGTCATCAAAGAGAGAGAGGACCTGTGATGGGAATTAAAACACCAAAACACATAAGCCAGAATGGATAAGTCAAAAACAGCAAAATGCATCAGCCTAAAACAGAGTTGCAACTTGCAAGAAAGAATCAGAAATCCACCGTAGACATTGCAAAAAGAATTTAAAAATCCAAGAAAAAGAAGAAAATTTAAGTAATAGAGAGAGTAATCACCTTCTTGGAATGGGAAGGAGAGGTGCAGAGGGAGTAATAGCTTATGAAAAAGAAGATGAAAGAGGAAGAAGAATTAGAGCAAGAGTAATGGTAGGGTGAGCAATGATGAGGAAGGGGAAAAAGTCAAAAAAGGGAGAGGAAAGGTTGCAATGGTAAGCTGGGGAATTTAACAACCACAAATTGAAGAAGGCAAAATTTTATTTGCTAGTGGTTAGAGGCTTGGGATGAACTATAGACCCAGACATCCTGCGTTTGACTCCCACTAGGAGTTCCCCTAGAGTGATACACAGTTCTAGTAGGTGGAGTTGAGTATCTGTAGTTTACTCCCCAAGGATGGCTCCAAAGGGCCCTGTCTTGGTGAGGTTCCACGTCATCAAAAAAAAAATTATTAGTAGTGACATGGCACCACAAGAGCTTGGCAAATCAATTGCTAATCCTCCATAATATATTGTATAGATGTCACAATCAACTTATGCCTACATTAGAAGGAAATCACCTCTTCAAGCCTACTGGTGATCAAGTTGCTTAAAGCAAGACACACTCCAAGAGTAGCACATTTTCTCCCCTATGAAACCATGTGTCCCTTGGCTCGAGGGTTATGCTGCCATTAAGGTTTCTTATTCAACAATCAGCCCAACTGCAACCAGGATTCTTTTGTATTTGCTTGTCTCTCATCAAATTTCTAATTTGTGCTGATCTTTCCCAGTCTCCAGAGTTGGCAAATACGCTCGATAACTGCACATAAGCACCTGAGTTCTCAGGATCAAGCTTTATAATTCTCTCTGCCACCTTCTTCCCAAGAGTCTTATCCCCATGAGCCACACAGCCTCTCAACACTGATGACCACATGCTTGCATCAGCCTCAAAAGGCATATGTTCTATAAGATTCATTGCTTCCTCAAGGCGACCAGCACGAGCAAAAAGATCAACCATGCAAGAGTAATGTTCAATCCCTGGATCAATATGATAGTATGATTTCATTGCATAAAACCATTTATGTCCCTCCTCAACTAGTCCACAATGATCACAAGCAGATAGAACTGCTGTAAATGTAATATCAGTGGGTCTAACACCAACTTGCCTCATCTCAGCGAACAGATTCAATGCTTCAATTCCATAACCATTTGTAGCATAACCCATCAACATTGCATTCCAAGAAATTTCATCAAATTTTATCATTCCATCAAAAATTTTTCGCCCATCGTCAATAAAACCACACTTGCAGTAAAGATCAACAAGAGAGGTACAAATGATCTGATCAGACTCAAGCCCGATGACAGTAGCTCTAGCAAAAAGCTGTTTGCCAAGTTCAAGTGAAGAGATGCTGGCACACGCACTGATTGCACTGGCCAAGCTAAACTTGTCCATTCTCAATTTCAACCTACTCATCTCACACAGTAGATCTAATGCTTCAATTGCACACCCATTTTGACTAAGCGCTGCTATCATTGAATTCCATGATATCAGGCTTTTGTTTGGCATCATTTTGAAAATGCATTTTGCATCTTCAATTTTTCCACAATTAGAATACACTGTTATCATAGAATTAAGCAAGATTGTGTCCCAGTATTTGAGCTCACTAAATAATTTGCATGCATCATAAGGGCTTCCACACTTGGAGTATGCATCAACTAGAGCACTAGCAACTATGACATCATCAATTAACCCAACTTTATAGCCATAAGTATGCATTTGTTTACTATGTCCAAGGGTACCTAAGTTACTGCTGGCACTCAAAACACTTGCGAGTGTGGAGGAGTCTTCCTGGACTCCATTTCTCCGCATCAGATTGAAGAAAATCAATGCTTCAATTTCCTCATTATTATAAACATATCCAGAAATTATTGAATTCCATAACACAACACATGGATCACTTTTGCTATCAAAAATTCTTCTTGCATCATTCATTCTACCACAATTTGCATACCCTGAAATCAATGCTGATAGAGAGAAGTCATCCGGTTCCTTCAACATATTCAGAGCATGATTTGCACTATCTGGATCACCACACTTCCCATACATATGAATTAGAGAACTACTCAAGACCGAATCACATTCCACCTCATCAATCAAAATGCGAGCATGTATTTGCTTGCCACAATCAAGAGCTTCCAAATCACTACAAGCGCCAATAACTGTTGCCAAAACAAATGTATCGCGATACGATACTTCAGAAGGGTCTGAACTCAAATCCTTAAAGAGCTTCATGGCTTCTCTTGCATACCCATTTTGAGCATAACAATGAATCATCGAATTCCATGCAACCGCATTCCTCTTTGGCATATCATTAAACAAACTCCGAGCAATCTGTAGCTCACCAGCTTTTGCAAACCCTGAAACCACAACATTCCATGAGTATTCATTCTTGTGGGGCATGGAGTCAAACAACTGCAGTGACCTCTCCTTGTTCCCTGATTTCATGTATCCCTCTATTATAGCATTCCAAGAGAAACAATTTCTCTCAGGCATATCCTTGAACACTTTCCACGCGTCGCTCAAGCTGCCGCAGCGCACATACATCTGTATAAGGCGGTTTCCAAATGTGAGAGCAGAGTTTATGAGGCCCTTTTTGAGAAAGAGGAGGTGGACCTGTCTTCCCCGATGAATCCAACGGCGGGTGTTACAGGATTGGAGTAGGCCGGCCAGGGAATGCAAATCAAGATCCATTTTGTAATGAAGACTGGTTCACATACAGTGGACAGTATCCGGAACAGGTTCACATCACATTCACCCTTGAAAATCCATTTCCACATCTGCAACATAGGAAATTAAAAAATCAACAAGGAAACCAAGTAAGGATTGCAAATCCAAACACTCCACTCAGGCCACCATCATATCAGATAGAGCAATCAACAATTCTTTCAGAAAATCACCCCAATCCAAACATAGATCTTCTCCTTTGACCATCATTCCATGATCTTTTAATCCATCACTTATATCTACCACCCAATTCCTTTTTTCCCCCCAATTTTTAAGGGTCTCAAGAATTAAGAGAGCTTCTGACCCAACCTTCATATTTTCAAAATTCTCTGTTCCCAATGGTCGTATATCTGAAGCAGTCATTTTCCAACGGACTTAAATTGTACAATTTGTGCAAAGCACTTAAAGCTCCCAAATAACTTTAATGCGATATAACAATTATTCATCAAATGGTGATGATTAAGAAGTTCAGCAACAGGAAGAAGAAACATATTATGAGCTTATTAAACTTACTTTCATTTCTTTAATTAATTTTCAAATTCAGTACTGAAATATTAGTTCAAGATGACTTGACCCACTCAAGCTATTCTTCATGCTCATAACACCCACTGTGAGAAAGAGTAGGCAAACTGTTATTCCAAATTCATTAGAACTTCAAGACACCACAATGCTCATAATAAAGGAGCACATATACAAACAAGTAATCCACATGACACAATTTTCACTATAGTATATAAACCAATAGACAAGTTTTCTTTTTCTTTTTATGGCATTTGAGCATGTACTTTAACTCAAATTAGTTTTGTATGAAAATTATAATGCTCTTCAAAAACAATGTTAGAACCTCATTAGATAAGATAATGCATCATATCAATCAGAGCATTTTACCAACTACAGTAGCAGAGCAGTATGATAGTTGCAACCTTTGAAACAGAAAGCACAGGGTCCTTATAAGCAACTGAATAAATAGAATTTATATGGTGAAAGTCAAACAGAAGGAAAATTATGAGTCATATATATCACATGTATGCATCAACACAAACATGCACACACTCAAGGGTAAGACATGGTTATATAAGCTTGGATCAATGATTGCCCTACAGTTACAATGAGGTTCCACCGCCTTTCTAACTTCAATATAAGAGTCCCAAAAGTTGACTATAAAATGATTATAGATTGCATTAGCACTTAAATCTCATAAAACCTGCCATTTCACGAAGGAGAGGAGGGAAGTAGACATCTTATCAAGAAAATAACACTTCACAATGGAAGCTACTAGCTTGCTATTGGACTTTCATGAACATTCATATATCAAAACTATGTCCAAAGAACAACAAATCAAAATCCAACTTATTTTCGTGTAATTTCACTATGTACGCATCGTCAATGCTATAGCACTTACCTTAGATCCAATTCAAGCAAAACTGATATTACCATGACAAACTGGGTCCAGATTCTTAATACATAATTCATCCAAGAAATATAAATTTTCATAACCCCCCAAGGCCCCAACTAACCCAATACCAAGCAAAATTAGCATCACCATTCAAAAAAAATCCAATGCCAAAGTGCATCAGAATTAACATTTTCACAACAAAAGGCACAAAACATTAAGCCAAATTCTCAAAAATAAGCTTAGCATACATTATTACAGCAGAAAGCTCAAATTCCAATTATTGCAAGCACCAAAAGGAGCAAAAATTAACATCACAAGAACAAAAAGGAAAAAGTTGCTAATTCCCAAAACGCCAATTAGACACATTAACCAGAGTCAAGCAGAATAAACATTACTACCAAAAAAAAAAAAAAAACACTCAGAAATCTGGATAGTCCCAATCAACACTATACCAAAATACAAACAGAATTAATTTAAACCAAAACTAAAAGAATCTAATTTCAATGAATCAAACCAAAACCCAGTACAAAATTACATTTTTTTTTTTTTTAATAAGAAGATGGAACGAATTTATGGTAAACAGAAAGGCAAAAAGAAAGAGTTCTACCTTCCAATCGGCGGCAAAGAACTTTGCGGAGAGCAGTTGTTGAACATAACTCGACGCTGTTTCGCCGCGCAATACTTTGGGAGCTGAGAGTGGAAGATGAAGAAGCGTGTAAGAAGTGAGATGGCATTGTGGAGCAGAGAGAGACCATAAAAGTTTGCACCAGCCGGGAATCGAACCCGGGTCTGTACCGTGGCAGGGTACTATTCTACCACTAGACCACTGGTGCTTTACACGGTTTTGATGTTTCTGCCGCCGATTGGAAGGTAGAACCTTTTTTTTTTTTTTTTTTTTAATTATTACTCCAGTATTTCAGAAGCCAAACACAGCCAGCCCACATGAATGATATGTAAGTAAGTATTAACATAAAGGATCCAATCAGACTTTTTTAGGGTTTGAACTTACCCCTTAAGAATCCAATCAAAACTCATTAAAATACCAAAAAACAGCAAAATCCATGCCAAATCAACCAAACCTATACTAATATGAACAGATTGATATCCAAAAAAAATTATCCCAAACCCATCAAAATCACGAAATCCAAAAATTGGAGAAATAGCAAATCGTAAAAGAACAAACCTTGAGTTCGGTGCAGCGGCGCCAGCTCCAGAGACGACGTGTGCAGCGGCGGGCTAACTGCTAAGAGGGGAGGAGGAATCTGATTTGGGGTTTGTTTGAGACTATCGTGCAGTTTGATTGAGGATTGAAGGTTTATGTGAGCTGGGATTGTGTGTATTAGAATGTATTGGCTTTTCATTAAAAGCCTGATGTGGCGCTTTATTATTGGTGGCGTAATAGAGCCGGTTTACGCCAGCTCCGGACTGAAGGTATTCTCCCAGAGGAGAACAAACCATTCTTTTCACGAAAAACTATTAGGGTAAGTAATCTTGTTTGGGAGTAACCCGCTTGGTTAGGAGGATGAAATAGTGAGAAGATGAAAAATAGAGAGATGGTAAAAAAGTAGAAAGATAGAAAAGTTTTTAGTTTTTCTTAGTTGTATTTGGTTAAGAGGATGGAAAAGTAGAAGGGTGGAAAACTTTTTGATTTAGTTGAAAATAAAATTTGTATAAATTTACTATTATGTCCCTCTTAAATAAAAGAGAAAGTAATATATTATACTTTTTAAAAAAAATTGTGTATAAATGAAAGTGGACATTTAAAAAAAAAATAACATAAAAAATCATCCAAAAGTGTTTTTTTAATAATAAAAATAAAAAAAATAAAGAAAAGAAGAATCCACTTACCAAACAAAAGAAAGATAAAATAAAAAAATTAAAAAAATTAAAAAAAAAACAACGTTGAAAGTCAAAAGAGGAAAAAAAAAAATTACAGTAAAAAAGTCAAAAGAAAAAAAGACCAACGTAAACGTAGAAAAGTTTTTAGTTTTTCTTAGTTGTATTTGGTTAAGAGGATGAAAAAATAGAAGGGTGGAAAACTTTTTGGATTGGTTGAAAATAAAGTTTATATAAAAAAAAAAAAAAAAAAAAAAAAGACCAGAAAAGTGGGGGTAATTTTGTCAAAAAAAATTCTCACTTTTCACTATAATTTTCTCTCCAATTTGGAGAGATTGTATTTTGAAGGGAGAGGAGAGAAAACTTGTAAGTCCCACCACTTTTTTCTCCTCCTTTCTCAACCAAACCGTAGAAAATGTTATTTTTTAAAAAAAAAATTTTTCCTATTTTCTTAATATTAAACCCTAAAAACCTGTTTTCACCTCAGAAATTTGAACCAACCACAACACACCCTTAGGTCTGATATTTATGTTCTATTTCGGGTGAAAACAGAAGGAATGAAAAACAAAGAGAGGAAAATAAAGTGAAAAATAGTATTTTTTTACTGTTCGTTTGGAGAAAAAAAATAGGAAGGATGAAAAATCCATGAAAACAATGGGGAGAAAACTCTATCCGTTTGGGTTTGTATTTGTTGTTTTTGTGTTTGGAAAATCAGTTGCTGGGTTTGTGTTTTTGTTTTTGTTCTTTTTTTTTTTCTTCCAACGTTCAGGACTTGAGAGTTGAGCTTCGTTGTTGGACTTCGTTGTTTTTTTTTTTTTTTTTTTTTTTTCAACGGTCAGGAACTCAACTTTGTTTTTTTTTTTTTTTTTTTTTCAACGTATAGGACTTGAACCTTTTTTTTTTTTTTTTTCTTCTTTCAACGTTCAGGACCTGAACATTGTTTTTTCTTTTTTTTTTTTTTTTTTTTTGTCAACGTGTTCCTCCTTTTTTTTTTAACTAACCTCTCTCTCTCTCTCTTTAACGTGATTTAATCTAATTTTTACATTATAATAATAAAAATTTATATATATGATGTGATAAATTTTATATTATGTAATGAGTACAAATAAATCTATTTCTTATATATTATGTAACAAGGTATAATAGTCAATTAATATAAATTACATTTTCCATACTTCTATTTTTCTCTCCAACCGAACAAAAGAGTTTTCCACCCTCCCACTTTTCCACCCCTCCAACCAAACACATAAGAGAGAAAACTAAAATATTTTCCATCCTCTCACTTTTCCATCTTCCCACAATTTTTCATCCTCCCACTTTTTCACTCCTCTAACCGAACAGATCCTTAGTCAAATGTTAACATGTTAAAGCGTGCTCACAAACTCTGGTATTTCTTTTTTTTTTTTAATAAAAATTAATAATTTGAATCAATTATATTTTTCAATCACAAAAATATCTAGCAGTGTGATAAGTATTATGCGATGAAGAACCATTAATAATTTTAATATTTGATATAAACACAGAACACTTATCACACTCTTAACTATTTTTGTGATTAAAAAATGTAGTAATCCAAATTTATAACATATTCAAATTATTAACTTTGTAAACAACGTCTTCTATAATGGTAAACAGTGGCATTAATTTAAAACGAATAAAACATGGAAAAAAAAAACTATATATCATAATTTTTATTGAAGCTACAATGTATAAATTATAAAATAAAATAAAAACATTATATGATCATTATTTTGGAGTTATTAAAAGAAGCAAACAATGACATAAATTTAAAATAATAAAAAAAAGACTTAAATTTTTAGGTTGACATACCTTCTTCGTATGAATGATCGTGCCTGCTTTATAAGAAAATCCTTCTATCAAAAAACTTGTAAACCTATGAGTCTCTTTACTAAAAGAAAGTGTTGTTATATATATTGGAAAAAAAATCCAAAAAAAAAAAAAAAAAAAACTTGTATGATTTTTTAGAGTTGTTAAAAAGAAGTAAACAATGACATAATTTCTTTAAAAAAAGCTTTAAATTTTTAGGTTGACATACCTTCTTCATATGAATGACCATGCTGGCTTTATAAGAAAATCCTTCAGCAAAAAATTTGTAAACTTGTGAGTCTGTTTATCCAAAGACAGTGCTGTTATATATACTATAAAAAAAAAAAAAAATCCAAAGGATGAAGCAAAAAATAAATTCCAAAGGTGAAAAAGGACAGAGTATTTTTTTTTTTTTGGTTTTCCACAGTGTTCCTCAAGTTTTCAACCAGAGACTAATTACTGTTCGCACCGAGTGGGCCCACGAAGGGGTAAAGCGCTGGCCTAAGAAATTCTTTTCAAAGTGTAGATAGTAGGACTCAAACTAAGGAGCAGACCCAGTCGAGCCTTATACAAGCACCTTGAGACTGAGAGCCCAACCAACTTGGCCAACCCCTGGGTTGACAGAGTAGTTTATTGATATCAAATGAGGATGTTAGAAAATTTTTAGATTGACATACCTAAAAATTTTAGGTTGACATACCTTTTCCCAGATGAATGGTTGTGTTGGCTCTGTCATAAAATTCTTTTTGTCAAAAAACCTGATAGACACATTTACAAAAAGTGATAAGGTGGTTGCTAATGGTTTTGAATTTGGATGATAACTAATAACACGGTTTAATAACTTGAGAGATAGAGTTTATAATTTTTTTTCTTTTAAAAAAACAACAACAACAACGTGAGAGGGGGAGGGAGAGAAATTAAACGTGGAGAGAAAAAAAAAACAACATGAGAGAGTGGGAGAAAGGAAAAAATTGTAGTTAAAATTGAGGAGTTTTTAATTTGGGTGATAACTTAGAAACTTGAGATATATGTTTAACAAAAAAAAAAAAAAAAGGCAACGTGATATACCATATATGTTAGAGATAGACTTTATAAAAAAATATTAAAAAAAAAATGTGAGAAGGGGAGGGATAGAAAAAAAGAAAAAGAAAAAAGAAAAAAAAAGAGAAAAAAAGAAGAAGAAGAAGCTATTATAGTATACTTTTTTTAAACGTGGATAGGAAAAAAAAATACAACTTAAGAGAGTGGGAAAAAAGAAAAAGCAGTAGCTAAAATTGAGAAGCTTTTAATTTGGATGATAACCACTTTAGAAACTAGGGATATATGTTTAACAAACAAAAAAAAAAAAAAAAGTGATAATGGGGAAATTTAAAATTGTTAGGTAGAAGTTTGGAGTTGTGTGAGACTAAAATGTGGGTGTATTTTTTTTTTTTTTTTTTGTAATTATGGTAGATGTGTTTGGTTTTTTGATCGGTACATCTAATGTGTTTTTACAAAGAAATGTATGTTTTAATTTATTTATTTTTTAAATGGATAAAGTAATTTGAAAACCATGAAGTGAGTGCTCTTATTTTGTAGGCAATGTTTACGTGAGAGTTAAAGAAGCTGTGCATACCCAAAAGTAGCTGTTGGGTCCAACTTCTATCTGGGCTCACAATCTATTTTTATTGTGAGCTTTGGATTTCCTACTGTGAGTGATCCTATGTTCGGCAACCCAAGTACCCTTATTTTCTCTACTCTCAGAATTACTCTCTTTTTCTCTACCAGAATGGTCATCCTCTTTTATCAGTCTCTTCTCCCCAAAATTTCCAACCCTTCTCTCGAATAACCATCTCCTATTTATAGCCCAAGGTGAGTGAGAAGAGAGGTCCAATGTTATTACCCTTAAGTGGGTGTTTAGTTAGGAGTGGGAAGTGGTGAGAATGACATTTAAACTAGTTCCACCGTTAGAAGGATTGCCTGGCAGCGATACTCCCTAGGTAATGCTGAGCATATCGGGACTTATCTTCCCGAGAAATTGCATTCCCCGACCAGGTAGATCTCATCTTTGTCGTTAGTGTTATAAATGTCTTTATTTCGTAGTTTCAGGCTTTTGGTGGGCGTCAAAGCTTGCCTAGGTTGAGTTTGTGGGCCCGATAGTACACATGACTGTGTACAGTGTCCTAGGAGTCAGGGCCCAACAAGTACAAGGTCTTACACGCGACACCACTACGATGGGTTTTTACAAACAATGGGCTTGAGGGGGAGTAACACCCCGTACAATAGCCCCCCCTTGATTCATGCTCGGCTCTCAGTCATGAATCAAGGATTTTGAGAACCAAGTGTTGTCTGAGGAGTCTGATGGGCGGGTTACTGAGGGCAAATCAAAAGTAGCCCACGTTGCAATGATGATTCCCAAAGAATACCAAGCGCCCTTTAATTTGCGAAGAAGATAATTATCGAAGTCTTCTTAAAAGCAGCACTGTGCTAGACTGTCATGTCAGTAGTTATAACCTGTCAGTTGACGAATCGTCTGATGGTTCAAGAACTGTTTGAAGGTTCACGAATTGTCTAACGATTCGTGAACTGCTGCCACACGTGTGGGGATTTACCAAAAAAGTTGAGGGGGGGGGGGTTTCCCGCTTCTTGCATTATTAAATGCCTTAACCTCTATATATAGCCTTTCTTGGGTTTCAATTTCACTTTCTACATCCTTTCTCTTTCAATTTCCTCCCTGCCGAGCATCCTTCTCTGCGAAAAAAACACTCACTCCAATTCCTCACTCTCTAGAGCCCAAAGTAAGTCTTTTTGACCTTTTGCTTTTTCAATTCTTCTTCACTTTATATTTTGAGAATGGGATTTTCTCACCTTCTTATTCCTAGGGCTGCCTTGGCCAATTTTAGAGAAACCTTTGGTGTCCCAGGGAATGTTGATGTTGTGTACTGCCATGAGGGCGACATCGCTCTCAAGAGGACAGCCGGTTTGAACGTTGCGTTCTTTCCGTTGATGTCTATACTCAAGGGTGGTGTTAGATTTCCTAAAGACCCTCTCATCATACGTACCCTTGGGTTCTATGGCTTATTCCTAGACCAACTCCCCCCAAACTTTTATAGAGCCGTTAGTTGTATCAGCCAACTAAATCAAATGTTTGGACTACAATTGATTCATCATGACATCAATTTCATGTATAAATTGTACGGCAAAATTTTAAGTAACTATTATTTAAAGATTAGAGATATGCGGGTCCGGCTTATATCTTGTCTGCCCGACTCCAATAGAAACTCGGCAAGAGAATTTGTTTGGGTGCATGGCAATTGGCTTGCCGATAAGCTACTTTGCTCGCTTTCGCCACGTGATGTTGGTCGGTACCGAGAACCCTCATTTGCTTTAGTTTTGCATTTCTTTATTGTTTGCATATTGAACTGATTAGTCCTTTTGTTGGTTTGCTGTAAAGTCAAAAAGGTTCCAACCAAATCTCCGAGTTGTACACGAGCGAGATCTAAATTTTATACTTAGGTTGGAGATTTTTGTGCACGACGGCAGATAACTCCGAGCGTCCCATTTGATACTCAGTGTCAACCTAATGTACACTACCTAGCAATCTTTCAACCAGGCACTATTAGTAGATAGCCCGCTAATATCGTATATAGACATTCGACATGCAAAATTCCTCCCTCCTACACTCACTACTGGTAAAGCTCGGGACCTCGGCCCCCGTTACACTACCGCAAACAATCTCGTGCCGGTGAGGGATAAGTTTGCCGATCAAACCAAGAAAATGGTGAAGCAGAGAGCGATGACCCTCGCTCGGTTTTTGCCCAGCGCCAGCCCGCGGCTCAACCTTAGCTCCCCTAAGGAAAGGATCAGACTCCTCCTGCTAGTGAGAGTAAGAAGAGAAAACGCACCACTGAGAAAACCACTCTCGTCTAGGGTGATGCTCCACCGAAGGCCCTGTTCGGCGCAAAAGGTAGGCCTCAGATCCAGGATTTGATTGGTGTTCCTCAACCGGTGGTCCAAGCCGGGACTAATGTGGCATCCTCTTCCCAGCCTGAAGCGGGTTGGCAGCCTGCCTTTAGATTAGGTGACAAACCTTTGTCGGCGAACGCCAGTGTGCGGATATGGGCACAAGGCAAAGGGGGGCGAGTTTCCCAGAGCCTGGCGCAGGGTCTTCTTCTGTCCGAGGACGCTCACTTCCTCTTAGAAGATGACGATGAGTCGCTATCTAGGAGGCTGCAATGGCACACCATTGCGGTAATCTTCTGTCTTGTCTTCTTCCATGTGTTGCAATATGTAGATATCTTTCTTGTCTTATTATTTTATCATTGTCACGTCATCAAGCCACGCAGTTGACTTGCATCATTGATGGGAGATTAAAGGAGGCTGTCGAAGTCATTGATCGGGAGAAGGCATTAAACGACGTTGCTGAGGCCATGGCCAAGGAGAAGAGCAAAGCTGTTGTGGCCTCTAAGAGAAGTGCAAGATGTCGGGAAAGCCCAATTGGCGGTGGAGAGCAAGCTGACTGACATGGTGACCAAGCTAGGTGAGACTGAGCTCAAACTAGCGATGACGGACAGCCTAAACTTGGCCCAAGCCAACTAGATTGCTAACTTGAAAGAAACTCTTGAAGCCTGAGAGGACAAGTAGTATAACGCGGGCTTTACGGAGGCTGAAAATTCTGTGGAGCCTATTGTCCACCAAGCTCAGCATCATGGGTTCGGGGAGGGGTGGTTAGCTGCCCTTCAAGCAATAGGAGTGGTTGAGGATTATCTGCTGTGGAATTCCAAGCAGATCCCTTATCCAGCCCCTCCCAACCCCGTTCAGAGTCAAGTTGGCGTCGTGGATGAGGAAGATACACCTAGCATGAGGGAACTCGTGTGGGCGATTAATTCCCATATTGATCTGGAGGTCACAAGCAACGTTCATACCGGAGCCGAAAATGTTCAAATGCAGGAGCCCCTTATAGTCCAGATAGCTGATGATGCACCCGGTCAACCTACTATTCGGCCTCAACCTACTGACCCAACCGCATGAACACATAGTTTTATTCCTGTTATGTTTTTTTTTTTTTTTTTTATATATATATTTGGTAAGCCTAGGTCGCTGGGCTGTGGCGATGGAACAATTTCTTTAATTTTCAAATTATTTTAATTAACCTTGTTGAGATGAAAGTTGTGTTTTTTTCCCCTTTCCTTCCCCCCCCCCCCTTACCTTTAAACATATCTATACTTAGTAATTACTAAGTTTATACATGACTGTGGTTAATTTGCTCATTATACCTTACTTTCTTACTCATGGTGGTAGGGTTCCCATGTCGGGGTCAACTCTTTTAATTCATGGTAGCCGCCCACTTGGTAATAAAGGTCAGACCAATAGAGATTGAACCGATAGGAGACTTCCATCCTTATGATATTTTAGTGTAAAGTTTCTACCTGCTTGGTGATGAAGATTGAATCGAGGACAGGTTTCTGTCCTTAGGATATTCTAGCTTAAGGTTTCCACCTGCTCAGTAATGAAAATCGAACCGAGGATAGGTTTCTGTCCTAAGGATATTTCACTTTCCTCTGTACACATATTAATTGGGGCAAATGAATTGGAAATGCAGGAACCATAAGAACGAATACACCTGCATGAATAAACACCATTTTTGTATTAATTAACAATATGCACATAAAATACTACACTCAATAGGTACCCTCGCGAACTAATAACTAATGATAAAATTTCTTCAGATTGTGGGCATTCCATGGCCGAGGAAGTGGTCTCTCAGCCAGGTCCTTTAGAAAATACGCCCCAGCGCCTGTAATGGCGGTAATCCTATACGGCCCCTCCCAAGTTAGTGCTAACTTCCTTGCATTGATGTCTCATGTATTCCCAACAGCCTTACGAAACATTAGATCTCCCGCGGTAAACTCCCTTCTCCTCACGCCTCTGTTGTACTTTCAAGCGAGCTTCTGCTAATACTCTGCCAGCCGAATGGTCGTAGCTTAGCGGTGCTCCTCCAACAAGTTTAGCTGTCTGAACATTAATTCTTCGTTCCCGATTGGGGCGAATCCGGCAACCCGAGCGCTACATAGGTTAATCTCAACCGATATGATAGCCTTTGCTTCAAAAGTTAGAGAAAATGGGGTCTCTCCCATGGATCTCTTCGGGGTTGTCCAGTATGCCCACAGAACACTGGGTAATTCCTCGGCCCACTTACCCTTAGCGCCTTTTAACCTTTTCTTCAATCTGTCAACGATTGATTTATTGGTGGCTTCAGCTTGGCCATTACCCTGCAGGTATGTCGAGGTAGAATATCAGTTCTTGATGCCAAGATTGCTACAAAATTTGTGGAAGGCTTTGCTGTCGAACTACAGGCCATTGTCTTACACAAGGGACTTTGGCACTCCAAATCTCAATATAATGTTTCTCCATACGAACTTCTTGACGTCTACATCTCGAATGTTTGCCACTACCTCAGCCTCTACCTACTTCGTGAAGTAGTCCGCCGCCACCAATACAAATCTTTGGTTGCCCGTCGCTTAAGCAAAGGGTTCGACTATGTCCAGCCCCCATCGGGTGAAAGGCCACGAGCTACTGATAGGGTTTAGGTTCCCAGCCGGTTAGTGGATCGTTAGTGCATGTCTTTGACACTGATTGCACCTTCGCGCATATTCGATGGCGTCCTTTCGCATCTATGGCCACCAAAACCCTTGGGTCATTGCTCGATGAGCAAATGAACGTCCAGCAACGTGACTGCCATAAACACCTTCATGCAGCTCAGCCAGGAGATCTTCAATCTTGCTAGGGTACAGACACTATAGGTATGGTCCTTCGTACGACCTTCGATATAGTTTCTGCTCGACAGATAACCAATACCGAGCAGCGGTTCGACGTACTCTGGCTGCTTCCTTTTCATCATCAGGAACTTGGTTTTTAGTGAGAAAATCGATGATAAGGTCTATTTAGAATTGCCCGGTGATGGTGACTTGTGAAACTCCTGTCATCGTATTAATACTCGGTTCAGCCACTAACTCCACCCTGATTAGTCAGGGCACCTCATTGGCTATCGATGATACTAAAGTGGCTAAGGAGTCAGCGTGTCGATTCTGCCCTCTAGCCACCTGTTCCACCCTCACATTTGAAAAGTTGCCCATAGTCTATTTCACCAACCGCAAATATTCAATCATCCAGGGATCTTTGGTCTCGAAGCTCCCTTGTTCTTGGTTAACTACTAGATGGGAATCCGAGTAAACTTCCACCTCCTTTGCTCCCAAATCTGAGACGGCCCTTAATTTGGCCAGTATGGCCTCATACTCGGCCTCGTTATTAGAGGCTATGAAGCCTATTTTGAATGAATGCTCTAGCTTTATTCCTTTCGGGGTGATGACCATAATTCTAGTTCCTACCTTTGCCATATTAGATGCGCCGTCCATAAATACCTATCACGGGTTGACTCCTACAAGGCAAACCATCTCCGTACTTTTTGGCGAAAACTCAGCAATGAAATCGGTGAGTACTTGACCCTTTACTGAGTTCCTTGACCTGTATCTAATGTCAAAAGAGCCTAGCCAAGTCCCTACTTAGCTATCCTCCCCGTAAAGTCAGATCTCCTCAATAATGACTGCAGAGGATACTTAGTTAGGACATAGACAGTGTGAGCCTAAAAGTAATGGAGCAATTTTTGGGTAGCGTGCATGAGTGCTAGCACCAATTTCTCTAGTGGCAAATACCTCATCTCGATGTCAACAAATGTTTTGCTTATGTAGTATATTGGTAGTTGCACACTATTATCCTTCAACAGCACTGCGCTTGCAGCATACTCGGATACTGAAAGGTACATGTATAAATCTTCTCTAGGCTCCAGGACTGTCAACATTGGCACCCGCCCAAGATATTTCTTTAGGTCTTGGAAGGCTTTGATACATTCTTCATTCCACTGGAATCCCTTCCACCTCTTCAGAAGCTAATAAATTGGTCGGCACCTATCGATGAACTTGGAAATAAACCGATTAAGGGCAGCTAACATACCAGTCAATCTTTGAATCTCTTTTGGACTGCTCGGCGGTTGTAGATGCTTCACTGCTTCAAGTTGCTTAGGGTTTACTTCTATTCCCCGTTTAGTTATCAAATAGCCCAGGAATTTGTCGGCCCCTACTCTGAAGGTGCACTTATCAACATTGAGACGGAGTTGGTGTCGCCTGAGTATTTCAAACACTTCTTTAAGGTCGTCAATATGTTGCCCCTCCTACTTGCTTTTTATCACCATGTCATCAATGTATACTTCGACCATACGCCCAACCTTATCCCTAAACATCCTAGTAATCATTCATTGGTAAGTGACTCCTACGTTTTTCAATCCGAATGGCATCACGGTGTAATGATAATTAGCATTAGGGGTTATAAATGCAGTCTTTTCCTAATCCTCGGCAGCCAGGGTAATTTGGTGATAACCCTGAAAAGTGTCCAGAAAACTCATCCTTAAGTGCTCATAGGTGGCATCTACCAGTTGATCAATCTTCGGCATCGGGAGCGGATCTTTTGGGCAAGCTCGGTTTAAGTCAGTAAAGTCAACGCAGACCCTCCACTTACCACTCTTCATCTTTACTACCACAGTGTTTGCAAGCCATTCCGAAAAGAATGTTTCTTTTATGGCCCTAGCTTCCTTCAACTTCTCAACCTCTTGTCTGACTACTTTGACATACTCTTTAGCCGATCTCCTTGGCCTCTGCTTCTTAAAAGGGTATAGAGGGTCCACGTTAAGCTTGTGGACTATGAAATCGGATCAACCTTGGGCAACTTATAGGGATTTCAAGCAAATACGTCCATGTTCTGTACAAGAAAAAGCAACAACTCCACCTTTTCCTCATCTTTCAAACTTGCCCCTATCATAAAATTCCTTTCACAATTTAGCAGAATCTTCACCTTCACCATGTCCTCGGCACAGCTGGCCCCCATTTTCCCTTGGGGTTTCTGTAGTTGCTATGAGGAGATTTCCTTGGTGGACTCCCTTTGCCTAGTTCCTTGGCTAGCTGCAGCCACTAAGCACTATCTAACTACCTGTTGATTGCCTCTAATCACAGCGATTCCTTTCTTGGTGCGGAACTTGACATTCACATGCAGGGTGGAAGGCACGACCCCCATTGCATGAATCCACAGCCTTCTGAGGATTGCTGTGTATGGTGAGAAAGAAGTGACCACCACAAACATTATGATCTCCTCCTTACCCTCCATATTTATGGGGAGCGAAATCTGACCTTCTGGGATTACCATATGGCTGTCAAACCCTATTAACGGAGTATTATACTTGGACAGGTCTTCCTTCTTCAAGCCTAGCCCCCTGTATAGGTTAGGGTACTTCACATCCGCACCGCTCCCCTGATCTATCATTACCCTTTTTACTATGAAGCCGTTCATTTAGGTTGTAACCACCAATGCATCGTCGTGTGGTTCAATTGTGCCTTCCAAATCGTCATCGTCAAAAGCAATGGGCTGTCGAGTGTACTTCAACCTTTTCTTAGAGGGTTGCTCTTTTATGCAGTTTTCTGCTAATAGCACGGCTAACACCCCCTTTGTCCTAGACGCCTAAGCTTTTCTTGGAGCTGCATGGATGACTTCTATTATCCCCAAAGAGGGCGGGAGAGGATTCCCGCGCGACAGATCCGGCCGTTCGGTCTCTTGATTCCTCGGTGTCTCCACAAACCCTTTTAGATACCCTGCTTTCACCAACTGCTCTAAATGATCTTTTAACACCCTACATTGTTCGATGGTGTGCCCTTTATCTTTGTGGTACGTACAATACAAATTCTAATTTCTTTTCAATAGGTCGCCCCCCATCTTGTTCGACCACCTAAAGTACATCTCTTTTTTTATTCGATCAACAATCTTGTGCATCGGTTCCTTGAAGGCTACATTCACTTCTCTCATTCACGACCCTGGCTCTTGAATCCTCAAATCCTTCTGGGGTTTAGGTTGGAAACCGATATGCCAAGGATGATTTATGACCAGGGCCTTCCCCTTGCTCTGTAATTGATCATCTTCCAACCATTTATACTCCTCGATACGCCTCATCAACTACCTCATACCCTCGGGAGGCCTCTTCATCAACAATTCCCTCAGTCCGAAATCCTCGAGCAACCCCATTCAAAAAGTGCTCACCACAATTTTATCATTGCCCCCACCGATCTCGCTATACAGCTCCCAACATCGGTTAGCATAGTTGCGGAGGGTCTCCCCAGCCCCCATTTTCATAGATAGTAATGTGTCCATGGGCTGCAGAACTCGACTGCAAGTCATGAATCGTACACCAAACTCCTAGATAAATTTGAAAAAGCTGTGAATCGAGCCTTTCCTTAATCCGTTAAACCACCTCAGAGTAGTGAGGTCAAGGCTCGAAAGGAAGACTTTACACATCAGCGAGTCATTTTGAGCGTGCAAAGACATCATTTGAATGTAGTGGCTTACATGTTCTACCGAGTCTGTCTTTCCATTGTAGGAGTTGAACAGCGGCCGTGTGAACTTGCTCGGCATCGGTGCAGTTTCAATATCTCTTGAGAATGGTGATAGGGCAGCTCGGTGCAACACCCGACTCATTGCATCCATGGCCACACTCTGAGGTCATCCCCCATCTGGGGAAGTTGAATCCCAGTCTGCATATTCCTGTAAACGGTCGCAGTGTCGATTAGACCTGGACTGATGGGACCCTGCTGCACGGTGGTTCCCTACACTAACCGACCTTTCCCTTCGTCCCTTATGGTCCCTTCTCCGGCGTCTACCCTTTGCTTCCAACTCTAAATCCCTCACTATCCTATGCAGACGTTCGAGCTCCTATTCCCTCCGCTCAAGCTCATGGTCCCTTTTGTCGATGCGGTTGCGCCCTGAAGCATAAGATATTGTCCAGAGTGTTTGAAACGATCCCTCTCCGAGCTCGGACTGTTCTGCTTCCTCATGCTGCCTGTCTTCATGCCTTTTCTGCCTTCTTTCTCACCATGTGGACCCTCGTGAAGACCCTCCAGAGCCACTTTCAGCATAACTTCCTAATTAACCATCAGACATTCTCCTGTGCGCGTCTCGATAAAATCACAGCTATGTAAAAGTTTCCCATAGATGGCGCCAATTATGCGTACCCAAAAGTAGTTGTTGGATCCAACTTCTATCTGAGCTCACAATCTATTTATATTGTAGGTTTTGGATTTCCTATTGTGGGTGATCCTATGCCCGGTAACCCAAGTACCCTTGTTTTCTTTACTCTCAGAATTGCTCTCTTTTTCTCTACCAGAGTGGTCACCCTCTTTTATCAGTCTCTTCTCCCTAAAATTGCCAACCCCTGTCTCGAATTCCCATCTCCTATTTATAGCCCAAGGCTAGTGGAAGAATTATGATTATTTTCATGGTGAGTGGGAAGAGAGGTCCAATGCTATTACTCTTAAGTGGGTGTTTAGTTAGGAGTGGAAGGTGATGAGAGTGGCATTGGAATTGGTTCCACCGTTAGAGGGATTGCCCGGCAAGGATACTCGCTAGGTAATGCCGAGCATACCGAGACTCATCTTCCTGGGAAATTGCATTCCCCGACCAGGTAGGATCTCACCTTTGCCGATCATGTCATAAATGTCTTTATTTCGTGGTTTTGGACTTTTGGTGGGTGTCAAAGCTTGCCTGGGCCGAGTTCGTGGGCCCGATAGTACATGTGACTGTGTACGATGTATTAGGAGTCAGGGCCCAACAAGTGTAGGGTCTTACACGTGGCGCCACTACATTGGGTTTTTACAAACAATGGGCTCGAGGGAGAGTAACACCTCATGCAAAAGCATTTTTACTAAATTTTGCCCCTACTTAAACGTAGGTTGTAGGGGTATTTGGAACAAAAAAAAAATTCGGTCCAAACAGGGAAAGTTCCTTAAATAGTAGTATAGAAGATTTCAACTATTTAGAAGTTGAAAATTGTAGTTTGAATATTTCTTCTTATATTATGAAGCAATTTATTATGGTAATCATATCTCAAAAGCTTAGGCTACATGAATGCAATTCATATTTAGTTAAATCCGTTACTATAATACTGCTTTAACATTTATTTTGATAAGTACTAATAATTTTAGAAGACAAAAAAACTCTCATTCTTAATCTCCTCTTTCAAAGGCTTGTTCTAGCTACTTTATTCTTCTAGTAATGTATGCAAGATTATGTGCTCTCCTAACGAAGGGAACAATGTGGATCTCTTGTAAAATTAATAATAATAGTAATAAATTAATTTTTTGATAGATAATAATAATAATAATAATAATAATAATAATAATAATAATAATAATAATAATAATAATAATAATAATAAGTAGATGGGGTGCCCCATGGATGTGTTAGATTACTGATTATTCCAAAAGTTTAAACTATTGGGAGAGATATGGTAAATTTAATCATTTAACCAATATAATTTTAACACTTCTCCTCATGTGTGAGGATAGGTGAGGCCCAACAATTAGGATTTTAAATGGGAGGTAAAGTGGAGGAGACATGGATCAAACTCAAGTCCTCCTACTATGATACCATGTTAAATTACAAATTGTTCCAAAAGTTTAAGCTATTGGGATATGATAAATTTAATCATTTAACTAATACAATTTTAACCACATGTCATTGAGACCAACTACCTATTTTCCAAACAATATGATTTTTTCCTAAGCCTATGATATCTACCTAACCAATTGTGACTCCAAAAGTTCTTACATGCTGGCACATTGAGCAGTCCAGTTTACGTGATTAGTGTCAAAGTTCAACCCATCATCATTATGTTCAAGAATACAGAGGTAATGATACAGAAGACATTAAGTCCTCATACCACAATAAGCAAACTAAGAGTATGATAATTGGTAAATGACAAATGAATGTGGTTGCACTCGGAAAACTAATTTATAGGTTGAAAGTTTCAGGTTTCAAATTTTCAAATAGGGGGCCATATTAAAGTCGAAAATTGCATAAGAAATTTTAGAGCAAACCTTATTTTGGGTTCTTGAATCTATTGGAACTAGTTCTTAAAACTTTTATTTTCTACACAACACTACTATTTTGATTCTAGAGAAGAAGATCTGTACCCCATTTAAGATAGAAAATTGTAAGCTTAAAAAAGGTAAAGGGAAAAACAAAGTGAATATAAATAATCTTCTTAGCTAATGGCACAAAAATGAGTGAGATTATAGTATCATACTTATAAAAAAAAACAAACAAAAAGGCACACCCTAAGAACTAATATTTCTGTTTTTATGTTTAGAGAAAAAATGATAGCAAAGCTATAGTTCATTGCTTTTATACTAAGAAAGAAGCTGAAAATTTCAACTAAGTATTGAAATGTTTTCTGAATTTACACAATCTTGTTGTACTCTATAAAAATCAGTAGTTTTGATCAAAGTTCTCCAAAAAATGGACACACATAAAAGGACTAATTGCACATGTTAAAGTTCAAAATATGGATAAAAGTAACAAATGCCAAAATCCCATAACTAATGAAACACTCAAAGCTCCAAACTTTCAATTTTCTCAATGCCACACTCTTCACCAATAAACACCAACAACCTCAAAACCTTCCAAATCCACAATTTTGCATAATAAAAAAAAAGCGAGGAAAAGATGGGAAAAATATGATCAAAGTATCTCGCTTGTGTGAACTGGGTGTGAAGCTCAATGATTAGAACGGAGTCATAGAGCTGCTAATAGTGTGGCTTAGTCATGGGTAGGAAAGAGAGCACAAAGTTCTAATTTCTGGGTTTTGGTTTTGGCCCTTTTAGCGAAGGGTTTAGCATATCACTTATGGCTTGGGTTTAAGAGGTAATTTTCAGGCTAGCATGCATGTGGGAGACAATAGTGTTAGTTAGCATGCATTAGAAACGATTCAGTAAAGTAACATCTCGAGTTTTATTGGCTTGAGTTCAATATGAATCTCAAATCTCAAAAGACTCGAGTTCCACTTGTTGATCTAAAGGTTTTTTGCCATACAGACCTCAAGTCTTATAGACTCGAGTTTGTAAAAAGTAAACCCGAGTCTATAGGACTCGATTTCTATAGATGAAGATCTAGGAGACAAAAGAAGAAGAATAAAGGAATAGAGGACTAAATTAGATCCAAAATAGAGGACTAGAAGAAGAAGAAGAAGAAGAAAAAGAAGAAGAAGAACTAAGGACCAGATCGGGTAAGAAGAAGAATTAGATCTGGAAGGAAGAAGAAAAGAACTGAGGAAGAAGAAGAAGAAGAGGTCTGTTCAGGTCTATTCGTGGAATGTGGAGAATGGGGAACCCGAGTTTTAAATACTCGATTTTCACATGGATTTTTTTTTCCATATTAGACTGCCATCACATGCAACTCAAGTCTTAGAAACTTGAGTTCAACCTTTGAACTCAAATTTTAGAGTCTCGAGATGCAAGTTTGCTACATAGTTTTGCAAACATGACAACTAATTAAAATATTTCAAAAATAATGTTAAATGCAAAAAAAAATCCTAGGTTTAAATAAAACAACTAAATACAAATAAATAAATAGGGCTAACGTTTTGAATTTGAATTTTATTTTCTGAAGTTCTTTTATGTTTGCATCAATAATAATATTCCCTTCGTTCATATTTTTTGTTAAGTAAACTTGTCATGCGTGTTTGATTCAGTCAACAAAATAATGAATCGTTATTTTTATTATGCCATGTCATTTTTAATTGTTTAATCATTTAATTTTTTTTAGATTACAAGAATGATATGACATTATTTTAATGGACAAACTAAATAAGTGTAACAAATCTATGGGACACTTAAAGGAAAATATGGACGAAATGGGCTACTACTGCAAATGGAATAAAACTACAAGAGTAAAATCCAAATTATGAAATTTTAGGATGTAAACTTTAAATACTCCTAAACTTTAAGTTTATAGTATGCAATTTAGAAAATTAATAAATGAGATGTAAAATTATGGAAGTTTCAAAGTTTATGTGGCACAATATAAGAAAGTCAACTATTGGTCAAACGTTTTCAGCTTTATATATAAGTTTTTTTTTTTTTTTTTGGTTGTAAAAGGGATATTCATTAAACGAAAGTAAAACATGAGCATACAAGAAGTGGAACAATTATACAAAGTTCCAGTCGAGTCTAGACTAATTAACAAAACAACATCAGCAGGGGGTTCAGGAAAGACTACAAAATCTTGTGAAAGAAGAGCTCCCCTTCTAGCACGTGCATCAGCACACTTGTTTGTCTCCTTGTAGCAATGCTGGATTTTAGCCAACAGAATTTTCTTTAAACCTTCCCTACAATCATCTACAATAACATCATTCCCATTTGGATTCCCCCCTTCCTTCTTTAGCAAGTCTACAATTAGTTTAGCATCTAGCTCTATCTCCATAGCATAAAAATCCAAAGACAAACACAAATTTATACGATCACTTAATGCCCACAATTCAGCCGCCACACTAATTATGTTCCCTATCGCTCTAGCATATCTGCTTACCTAGTCTTTATCTGCATTTCTAATAATTCTGCCTCTCTAACACTCCCAAGATTTCCTAAAGAGGATCTATCAAAGTTCAGCTTGTACTAGCTTGCTAAGGGCTGATTCCATTTCACCTAGATGATGTGCTTTGTAGCTCCCAGCTTTCCTTCAAAGCCAAGGAATGTAAATTCTGCAGCTTTAGACATAACTTCAGGCATTAGATTTCTCTTTGGATTTTCATCTTGAACACCACACTATTGTAGTGTAACCAGAGGCTCCACACCCTAAAGGAAAAAAAAATAGTATTTATATATAAGTATAGTTTTAAGATAGTTACTCCTGAATCATTGTGACGTAATGGTTCATTTTCTCACATTCATAATGGATTTCGTTAATTGAATTTATGGTAGGGGTCTACCATAAATTTGAGAGAATAGAACACCACACTACCATACTTTGGAAGTATCTAATAATTTTCCATTTTAAGAGCATTTGCGTTTAATTATGCATGAAAATTCCATTTTAAACCACCAATAAGACATTTGACTGTTTCTCCAACTAAAAAGGAAAAAAAAAAAAAAGTCATTTTATCTATTTTATATAACCACTTTAACTATATATCCCACATCCCATTCTTTATATGGGTGGAATAAAATATGCTTTTTTTAAACATATTATTGTAGTAATTATTAATGCATAATTGAATGTGGATGTGTTTTTGTTTTGTTTTTTTTTTTTTTTGTTTTTGTTTTTTGTTTTTGTTTTTGTTTACTAGAGTATAAATGCATTTTGCATCCCTAAATACGAATGCTCTAAAAATTTCATTTGAAAAAAAATATTATAAAATGAATATATTATATTGTCTTTATTTCAAGTGAAATAGAAAGTGTCCATTTTTTTTTTTTTTATGGGAAGATTGAAACTTTTATTAAAACAATCTCAAAAAGAAGCAACATCATAGAGAAGAGCTTGCTCTAGGAAGCAAGGATTCTCTTTCAAGTCACATAGTTCTCAATACCAAATGCATGTTTTGCTAATAAATAAGCAGGTCTATTGTCTTGCCTCTTTACATGGGAAAATTCCACCCTGCCTATAGACCCACATGATAACAAAACCCCCCCTAACTACAGCAGCTATCGCGGAATGTGTCCATTTGAATGTGAATGTGTTTTTGTTTTGTTTTTGTTTTTGTTTTTTTTGTTTTTTTTTTTTTTTTTTTTTTTTTTTTTTTTTTTTTTACTAGAGTATAAATGCATTTTGCATCCCTAAATGTGAATGCTCTAAAAATTTTCATTTAAAAAAAAATTATAAAATGAATATATTATATTGTCTTTATTTCAAGTGAAATGGAAAGTGTCCATTTTTTTTTTTTTTGGATGGGAAGACTGAAAATTTTATTAAAAGAATCTCAAAAAGAAGCTACATCATAGAGAAAAGCTTGTTCTAGAAAGCAAGGATTCTCTTCTATCCAAGTCACACAGTTCTCAATACCAAATGCACGTTTTGCTAATAAATGAACAAGTCTATTATCTTGCCTCTTTACATGAGAAAATTCCACCCTGCCTATAGACCCACATGATAACAACACCCCCCTAACTACACTAGCTATCGTGGAAGGTGGTTCAGAAAAACCACAAAAAGGATTGTATAGCAACAGAGAGTCACCCTCAAGAATAAAATCATGAACTCCAGTGTCCTTAGCAAACTCCAAGCCCGCTTCCACCGCCTAGGCTTCCACTTCCTAAGCACCCAAAGGAGCATTGATTTTCTTTCTCAAAGCCGCTATTACTTGACCTTCAGAGTCTCTAATCAACACACCCACCCAGCAGATTTTAAAGCTGAGAAAACTGAGCCGTCTACATTGATTTTATATCTCGGCCTGGTTGGAGGAGACCACCTAACCACTTACAGTACCATTGGTGTGTCGTTCACCCGAGTTGCTTCTTGATACTCCTGTAGGTATTGCCGAGACCACTGAACCAACGCCTGAGCATTCTTTCTATTTCCGCCATGCTGAACCTCGTTTCAATTGAACCATAAAGCCCATGCCAAAGTTACCGCTCTCTCCACATCCCCTTCATCATAAGAATCTGACATTAATAGAAGCCACAACAGATCAACGAAGGAGTTTACTTGGTCCCGATCAAAGTTGAACTTGAGCTTTGTGCATTGCCATACATCCCTTGCCCGCTGACATGACCAAAATAAATGACCCAAAGATTCAACGTCCTCTCCGCACTCATCACAACAACCATCCACCTTTAAATCTCTCTGCAGTAGATTTTCCTTAGTAGGCAGAATACCTCGACAAGCTCTCCATGCAAAATGGTGTATTTTGTGAGGTACCTGTAAGCTCCAAAACAACTTCCAAAACCTACGATTTCTGTTGGAATCCGAGCTGGTTCTTGTATTGCTCGGCCGAGACTCTTCCACTGCCAACTTATATGCACTACGGACACTAACTAAACCACTAGAAGTACCAGCCCACACTAGCTTGTCAACAGGCAGATGTAAACTCAGAGGAATGCTTTTAATCAAACTTGCTTCATGAGGCAGAAAAATGGCATCAATTATCGGTGTTCTCCAGATGGCCGAATCTTGTGAAATAAGCTTACTAACCCGAGTCTCCTCATGTAAAAATAGTCTTGGAGAACTAACTCTGAAAGTGGAGGGAGATGGGAGCCATTACCATTACCCACTGCCCACCGAATACCCTTTTGTACCAGATGTTGTGCTGCTATTAAACTTTGCCAGGTGTATGATGGATTTTTGCCAAGGGATGCATGAATGAAGTCAGTGTTTGGGAAATATTTCGCCTTGTATACCCGATATACCAAAGGCTCATGTTGTGTTTGAAGTCTTCAACCCTGTTTAGCAAGTAAAGCCAGATTGAACTCCTTCAATTGACGAAAACCCATACCACCCTTTTCCTTAGACACACACAATTTTTCCCAACTAAGCCATGCTATTTTCCGCTCATCCTTTTTTTGGCCCCACCAAAAATTCTGAATCATGCTAGTCATGTCATCACAAAGAGACTCTGGTATTTTGAAGCAACCCATTGTGTAAGTGGGTATGGCTTGAGCTACCGCCTTTATGAGTACCTCCTTGCCTGTCTTAGAGAGCAGTTTCTCTTTCCAACCCATTAATTTTTTACTAAGCTTTTCCTTAATGGCATTAAAGGAATTCCTCTTGTTTCTGCCTACCAATGAAGGAAGGCCATACTTCTCATGCTGTTTAATCACTTGTGCCCCAAACCTGGTTTTTATCTCCTGTTGAATACCATTCGGTGTATTGCTACTAAAAAATAACGAGGTTTTTGCTCGATTCAATTGCTACCCCAAAGCTTCTTCATACACTGTGAGAATTCTCTGCAAGGAATTACACTCTTCAACTGATGCCTTGCAAAAAATGAGGCTATCATCAGCATAAAATAAATGTGAAAGTCTAGGGCCCCCATGACAAATTACTAAACCTTGCATGACACCTTCATCCACAGCCTTCTTTATCAGAGAAGAAAGACCTTCAGCACATAAAAGAAAAAGGTATGGTGATAAAGGATCACCTTGTTGTATACCTCTAGTTGGGATAATATGCCCTTTAGGCTTCCCATTTATCCTTACTGAATATATAACTGATGTAACACCCTGCATAATAAGCTTCCTCCACTTCTTATTAAAACCCAATTTGCACATTATTTTCTCCAACCAAACTCACTCCACTCTATCATAGGCCTTACTCATGTCTAATTTCAAAGCCATGGTACCCATTTTTCCTCCTTTCTTCTGATTAATATGGTGCATTGCTTCAAAAGCCACCAACATATTATCAATAATTAGCCTTCCGTGCACAAAAGCACTTTGGGTATCACTAAGAATAGATGGAAGAAATTTCTTCAATCTATTTGCAATTGCTTTTGAAGCAATTTTGAACACCACATTGCACAAGCTAATAGGCCTATAATCTGTCACCTTCTTAGGTTCCTTAATTTTTGGAATAAGGACTATGTGAGTCTCATTAAAATTAGGTGGAGCTAAACCAAGATTTAGAAAATCAAGAATAGTTTGTGTGACTACGTCCCCTATGTGTGGCCAAAAATGTTGATAGAACAAAGGAGGCATACTGTTTGGTCTTGGCACCTTAAGAGGGTACATCTGCTTCAAAGCCAACCTAACTTCACCTGCTGTAAAATCCATAGTGAGTTGCTAGTTCATACTAGTAGTGACCCTTGGTTGCACTGCTTCAAGTATCTCAACAAAGTCTGTTGGGGTTTCTAGTGGTGAAGAGCTCTCTGTAAGTCCACAACCATTTCACCCATCACCTCTTCATCTTCCTGCCATACGCCATGAACATCCATCAGTCCCTCTATTTGATTTTTCTTCTGTCTTGATGATGCTTTGGCATGGAAAAAACCCGTGTTCCTGTCACCATGTTGGTACCAATTTATTCTAGACCGTTGATGCCACATTGCATCTTCTTTCTCATGCCAACAGTTTAGTTCCACTCTGGTATTTCGCATGTCCTGAATAATGTTTGGAGAACTTGGTTGCATTTCAAGCCACTCCAAATGTTTTTATAATTTAGCAATCTTTCTCCCTACATAATTGAATTCTGCCTTGTTCCAAACTTTCAGTCGAGACCTGCAAGCATTCAAACAAGAAATCAATGGGAAATTTGTTAGAGAAGACAATCCTTCAGTCCAAGCATCCAAGACCACCTTCTCACATTGCGAGTCCTTGAGCCACATTAACTCAAATCTAAATAACTTCTTTGCTTTCTTTATGTTTTTTTTCCTCACAAACTGCAAAGAAAGAGCAGAGTGATCTGAGGCTGAGAAAGTTAGATGGTGCAGACATGCCGTAGGAAACAAATTCACCCAATCAGTAGCTGCAAGGGCTCTATTCCGTCTTTCTCTTATTTGAAAACCATCACTCCATTCATACAACCATGTAAATTTTGGGCCAATAAAACCAATATCCCTAAGACCACACCAATTAACAGTGTCAACAAAGTTTGCCATCTGTTGCCTCGGTCTAATACTACCACCTTCTTTCTCAGACATACCCATAATCTCGTTAAAATCCCAATAACCAACCATGGTAGTGAAGAAGTAGTAATCAAATGCTTGAGGTTTGCCCATGATTCTGGTCTCCTCACAGTTTCTGGACTCCCATAAAATCCAGTTAGATGCCACCAACCAACCCCAGATCCACCATCGACCCATGCGTCAATATGAGACTTGGAGAACGTTTGAACACGCAGTACAACATTTTCCTTCTACAACATTGCTAATGCACCACTAGAGCCATCACTTGGAACAAATAAACCACGCTTAAATCCACACTTATCACGATCCATAACCATCCACTCATCATTTGATTTTGTCTCCATTAAAAGACAATTTTGAGATCTTCTCTTTTAACCACCTCTTTCAAGGTGTTAATTGACCGGAGGTTTCCAAGTCCTCGGCAGTTCCAGCTTAAAAGACTCATTGGGCCCGGCGGAGGTTGCTTAACAACCTCCGCCGATCTAAATTCCGATGCCATAAGTAAACCCAACTGTTTAGATTCAACATCAATTTTAATTCTTTTTTGCTTCTCCCTTGAATCCGTGTCCACCCCTGCCTTATGCTTCTTTTTAAGACCTCTTTTTCTGCAAGAGGCTCATCGGAAAAGCCAATTTGTGGTTTGCCAATTCTAACCCAAGTTCCTTTCTTCTGAGTGTTTGCAATCTCTACTTCACAAGTTGGGCTTTTTGCGCTTTGCTGGGCTTTATCTTTACTCTCCAATACCAAAGCTTTTTTGGACACCCTAACTATGGGCTTATCAAACCAACCCGGGTTAAACACAATATCTAAAGCCTTATGAACCACATTCACCTTAGATAGGTCTGATAGGATAAGTTCCTCTTTATTCAAATTTTGAGAACCCGAATCTGCCTCCAACATATCAGAACCCTTTAATCCTGCCACTTTACTATCCTTATTCAAAAACATCTCCGTGTCATTATTATTTGAAATTTGAAAAACATTATCTTTGTGGATTGCCTCATCAATCTCCTGAAGAACTGCCTAAAAATTTGCTTGTGATTGAGCGTGACCTGCAATTTTTGTATTCACTGTATCAGCAACTCTCCATGCTTGTCCACCGGAAACCGTCATCGTCTCAGCTTAGTATGTTTAAAAATAAAAACATACTACAATAATTTAGAGTGCAATAAATTTAGAGTCTAACTTGTGCCAAGAACATTATGTAATCTTAGTAAAAGGGGAAATGGTTAAGAATTAAACTAGTGTGAGATATCATATTTTTTGAGGAACCCTAAATGTTGTTAGAGTAGAGGATCGTTACCAAGGAGTAATTTTTAAGTATTTTTGAAGCATTAAGAGTGATGCTTATTTTTTTCACATTTATGATAGAGTCTACTTATTACATTCATAGTGAGTTTCATTAACAAGAGCGTTCTAGTGCTTTATAGATTCTTTATCGATGATTCATCATTTGATGATACCCACTCTTTTAAAATAATTAAATAACTAAACATTACAAAGAGCAAAGTATAGCAAACCCTAAACGAGTACCTGTCAACCGAATCATAGTTCCAATATATAATGTTTGAATATTTGAATTTTCGCCGACAGGGGCTTGGCTGAGTGGGTAAGGCTCGGGTATTTCGTGCACCACACTTAGGTTCGAGTCTCACTGCACGCAGGCTTTCGTTGGTAAGCATCCTTAGTGGGGTTAAAATCCCGCACAGTGATTAACGATGCGGCACACTGGCACCCTGCTCGGGTGTAATATAACCATACATCCCCTCATTTTTTTTTCAACCAAAAAAAAAAAAAAAAAAGAATATTTGAATTTCCAGCCAATTCTACTTTCTTCTTCTTCATCTGTTACATGGGTGTCAGTGCTGCTTCTATACTCAACCACATTCTCTACAGCCGAACCCATAAGCCCAAAACTTAAGCCACTAGTGCTAAAGCCTTAACCAACACCATCTTCACTCACCTCAAAGTTAGTTGTCTCCAAAAAGTTGTCTCAATTCTCTTTGCTACCCAGTACTTTTTCGTTATTCCCTCTACGCCCATCTCTTCCAAATTTTTTCTTCCAATCACGCCATTGTTGAAGCCCGGAAGGTCGTCTCATCTGCTCACCTTCTCCCTTACACCGCCCATCTTTCTCCTGAACCGGGCGAGAGAGACATATGGTAAATGTGGATGTTTAGTTGATGCAAGGGAGCTGTTTAAGGAAATGCCTCAAAGAGATGGGAGGGACTTAGAATGCGATGATTACAGCTTCTATGCAAGGTGGGTGTCCTGAAAAGGACATGAATAGATCAGGAGTTTATGCGAGTGAGGTCACGTTCACCAGTGTTCTTGGGTCTTGTGGTGCAATGTTGGCACTTTGTCTTTCGAGACTGGTTCATGGGCTTATTGTGAAATATGGGTTTGTTGCGAATGCAATTTTGGAGAGTTCAATTGTTGATGTATTTGAGAAATGCCAGGTCATTAAAGATGGGTGAAGAATGTTTGATGAGATTAAAAATCCAATTGCTGTTTCTTGGAATGTGATTGTGAGGCGGTATCCTGAGATGGATGCAGTCTTCATGTTTTTCCATATTTTCCAGACTGCTGTTAGGCTCTTCAACTTTACATTCTGTAATGCACTTGATGCTTGCTCAAGTATATTTGCACTAAAGGAGGGGAAGCAAATTCACGGAGTTGCAATTAAAATGGGTCTTGAAGATGATGAAGTTGTTTCAAGTCCTCTCATGGATATGTATATCAAGTGTGGGAAATTTGAGAATTCTGTGTTTGAACAGCTAGTTTCAAAAGATTTAATTTCTTGGACTTCAATTGTGTCAAGGTATGCAACTAGTGGGAAAACTAGGGAGGCAAAGGAACTTTTTGATTAGAAGCTTGATGCAGTGTGATCTCTTGGAATGCAATGATGGCAAGGTATACCGGTTCCCTCCAATGGAAAAAGGATCTAGACTTCGTATTTTTATGCGCAATACAACTATGGACATTGACTATGTCACAATTGGGTTAATTCTAAATGTGTGTGCTGGTCTTTCAGATGTTGAAGTGGGGAAACAGGTCCATGGTTTTATCTACTGAAATGGTGAAGTGGTTTCCCTTCCAATCTCGTTGTTGGCAATGCCCCTCTTGACATGTATGGTCAATGTGGGAACTTGAGAAGTGCCAGAGTTTGGTTTTAGCTAATAATAAGTCAATGGAAGGATAGTGTTTCTTGGAATGTTTTATTGACTAGCTATGCTTGTCATGGCCTTAGTGAACAAGCAATGGCAATTTTCTCAAAGATGCAATGGGAGACAAGACCAAGTAAGTTTACAATTGGAACCCTTTTGGCTGCTTGTGAAAAATACTTTTTCTCTTGAGCATGGCAAACAGATTCATGGATTTATGATTAGAAATGGTTATGAGATGGATATTGTGATCAGAGGAGCTTTAGTAGATATGTACTCAAAATTTTGTTGTCTTGAGTATGCTTTCACAGTTTTTGAAGAGGCAGCATCACGGGATGTGATTTTTTGGAACTCCATAATTTTTGGATGTTCTCACAATCAAAGAGGTAGGGTGATACTTGAATTGTTTAGGTTGATGGAGGAGGAAGGTGTAAAAGCAGATCATGTCACCTTTTAAGGTATTTTGCTTGCTTGTATATATGAAGGATTAGTTGAGTTGGGAACACAATATTTTAATTCAATGAGCAATAAGTACTGTGTCATGCCTCGGTTGGAGCACTATGGGTGTATGATTGAACTCTAGTCGGTATGGGCACATAAATGAGCTGGAGGAATTCATTAAGATGATGCCTTTTGAACCCACTGTTCCAATGTTGACAAAAGTCTTTGATACTTGTAGAAAGTATGGATGCTTGAGGTTGGGAGAGTGGGCTGCTGAACGACTTAATGAATTGAATCCTTCAATGGAACTAAAATTTCAAATCATGGTCAGGGAGAGGAAGTAATTACCATAAATGAAGATTGAAAGAGCTATATTCCTGCATTTTGAGTTCTAAGGACACGGAGAGGCAGTAATCACCATAAATGTAGATTGAAAGGATCTATATTCCTGCATTCTGGTTTCTGAGCCCTACTTGCAATTTTCAGATGGAGATAAAAGTCATTTGATCTCCTTGAAACATAAGGATAGTATTTAAATGATTAAGCTGCACCACACTTTTTACAACCAACCTCCTCCTTACATTTGTTTGCAAATGTTAAAACCCTTTTGCAAACTCTCTTGTAATATGTGTAATTGGAGTAACTTCCATTGATTTAAGGTTGTGCTTTACAGAATCCAATGTCTGGCTAAAACTAGGATGGATATTAACACTTGGAATTGGTTGGATATTAAACAGAACCTATTAAGTTCCTGATGATTCTCTTTGTCCCAGACCTTGTTGCTGTGCTTTGATAAGAGAGCATATGCATGGAATAAGAAAATGGTTAATATGTTTTTCCAGAACAGGAATATTTGCAAATTCTCTCCATGCCTCAATCAAGGTATCGAATTCTAGATCAGTGTGTGGCACTAACTTGGCTCAGTATACTGTTAAATCTTGGTACTTTCTGCATTTGGACATGAAGTCGGAAAAAAGGGGAGAATTGAGATTTTGTCACTAGAATTCAAGAACATGCAAGTTACTAGGAGATGGCCTTTTCCATAGAAAGCTTAATTTTTTATATTGAAAATTGCATCCATAATTTTCTTCTGGTCAGTAAGCAATTGGGTAGAATGCACCTCTTGCCAGTTTCACTCTCTGATTTTCTGTTGACTTGATCAGCACCATCTAATATTCTTCACATGATTCTGATATATGCTTAACCAGTCAGAAGGATGCAGCTATCTTCATGTCAGACTATTATTTGCTATTTTCTTCTTTGGGCCATTTGGGTAACATAGCCAGAATTTTCTTTTAGAATTAGCTCCCTCTTTCAAATTTAAGTTTCTGAAAGGCCAATAAATTATGTTGGTAGATTTTGAGTAGAAATTTTCTGCAAATCTATTGACGTTTGGTTGCTGGATGCTACTATTACTGGAGAAAGCAGCACCTGATGCTCTGCCTATTAAAGATTCTTTGGTGCAACTATGGACTTACCTTGACAATGTTCTGCAGGTAACTGCTTTCCTGAACTATTGGTAGCTTCAATTTGACTATCAAACTTCTGGTAGAGTTTCCACTTCAATTTAAACATAAAACACTTATGGCATTTTCAGATGGAATTTCTGACTAGTTGTCTTAATGCAGTTCAGTAGTAGCAAACTTAAAATTAGTGACTTCATGTAAGTCAAGATGAAAATTTTTGCTTAAAATTAATCAACTACATTCTTTTTGTTGCTTGTTAACTTTTTGTGTTATAAATTTTATTGATATCTCTGGTTGCTTAGATGGCTGATTACTTGGTACTTCACAGTTTTTGTTCTTGCAAATCTTAGTACTTGTGAAGTTCCTAGGGATTTAGTACACTTGCTAATCCTACTTGGTTCTCTTTGGTGGATTTTTCTAGGTTTTTCTTTTTTTTCTTTTTTTTTTTTTTGGCGGGTTGGGGGAATTTACTTTTAA
Source organism: Castanopsis chinensis (assembly GCA_032878915.1). NCBI lineage: Eukaryota > Viridiplantae > Streptophyta > Magnoliopsida > Fagales > Fagaceae > Castanopsis > Castanopsis chinensis. Next base: position 26,659,427 of record JAVQMG010000132.1, read on the forward strand.
TTTTTTATGATGCTTGAATTGTGTTTAGATGTTAAAATAATGGGTCTCTATTGGTGTCTGCCTGGGCATTGAAACCCTGACCACCAGTGGAAAGTGGTATATCTCTTGGATTGGCCAAGTGTTTTTTAGTCCCTTCTCTGATAAAGGCCAGTGGAGGGTGATAGTGGTAGGGGATGATAAGGAGTTGGAAGACAACCTAGTGGATATGTGGAGAAATTTTAGAGAATCAGAGGTGGAAGGGGGCCGGGCAGCTATACTAGTGGAGGAGACAAAGCTTTTCACCGAAAAGAGATTTAATAGGAAATCCATGAAAACAACTCTATGGAACCTGTGGAACCCTAAAAGAGACGCAAAATGCAAGGAGTTAAGTAACAACCTCTTAATCTTTGCTTTCAACGATAGATATGATATGGTGAGAGTTGTAAGAATCAGCCCTTGGTAACATAGTCTGTAGTTTGTAAGTTTTTTGTTCTATTCTTATTCACTTAATTTGGTTGTGGAATATGTTAGTAACATAGTACATTGTCTTTCAGCTTTTAAGTGAAGTGGTATTTGATTTCTTGAGGGGTGAGATGACTCAACATAAGATCAAAGATCTTAAACGATCATTGAACAGGTAATGCTGGATGGCTATGTTAGGAAATGGCACTCTAGGCTGTTGTTTCTCTGGGTTTCTATCCATGCTGCATCTACCACTTCATAAGTTGTGAGAAGGACCAATGTCTCTTGTACATGACAAGTTTTGCATATTTGGGGATGTTCTTAGAATATTTTGTAATTGAATTTTGTCAGAAATAAGTTGTTCTTATATCAGCCTGTTCTTGAATTGCCTATTGCTTCAAGTTGAGCTTTCAAAGAACTATCAATATCTCATCAAAAGACAGTATCCATTTAACAGTGTGTTATATGATCAAAAAACCCATTACATGTCAAGTTCTTGATTTCGTTGAGCCTAGCTATTTTGTTTTTTGATATATTACCCTCAGATCTAAAACTCACTTTATATGTCTATCCATCTCTTTTTGACAAGTGTGATTTTGGTTGTTTACAGTGAGTTTCAACTCATTCATGATTTTTGCTTATATGTTCTATCCGCATCTCAAGGAACTGAGCTTCTACGTGCTACATTGTCCACATTGCATGCTCTCCTTTCATGGATTCCCTTAAATTATATTTTTGAGACACCATTGTTATCAATGGTATGTACCATCTTCTTGCCTAGTTGACCTTTTTCCTATGTAAGAAATTATACTGGAACTCACCTTCCATGTTGTGTCTGTGTGTCTTAGATTGAGACACCTAAAATCTCTTCCCTGTGACATCATCGTATCGAAACCTTACCCTTCATTGCTGGACCAAGATATGTTGCTCTTCGATTCTACTCAAGTAATTATAGTTTTTTATCAGGTAGTGACGATCGATCACTGTTTATTTTGGATTCTGCAGGTTGCGGCCCTTAATTTTGGGGACTTCTACAATGTGCAGTAAGTTAAAATGTATAAAATCTTCATGATGCAGTTACAGGTGTGTCTGAGCATAATTACTTCTACAATTTTATCTGAAATGAATGTCTGACGAATAAGTTTTGTAGATATATTGTTAAATTTATTTCTATTCATTTTATTGTCTAGTTTTTAATTTTTAACTTCAATTCATCTTCTGTTTTCTATTTTTATTTGCTTGAATTCTTTGCTTCTTGATTACTAGATAGCCAGGAAATAAGAAGTCAAATACACAAGTTACAGATTGCAACATGCAACAATCTCTCACACATTACATCGAGCAGAACAGAAACACAAAGAACACTTCCAAATTCAGTGATGTTCATTGAAATACATTGTGTCCATTAATAAGGGGGAAAACAAAAAAAAAACCCCCAATGCAATGGCCAAAACACAGTGCTCCTAAACACTGCAGAGGAAAAAAGAAAAACAATTTCTTTTTTGATTTCGTCATGCTAGTCAATAATTATGTCAAAAACATATTAGATTGTCTAAAATCGATTAATTTGGATGAATTACCAATTATCCCAAAACTTTAAACTATTATGAATTGGTGAATTTAATCATTAATCATGACTCTAACACTCCTCACAAGTGAGTTTAAACTCCCCCTTAATAAGTGGAGCCTAATACATAAGATTTTTAACATTTTAATGAGAGGTAGAGTAGAAATAGGGATCATACTTGGAATCTCTTACACTAATAGTCTAATACCATGATGAATTACCAAATGTTTCAAAAGTTAAAACTGTTAAAAAATGATGAATTTAATCATAATTCTAACAAATTTCATAAAAATACATAGTGAAACAAAGATAGAAAACACAAATAAACTAAAATATTTGTAGCTAGGAGTCGGGTCAATAAAGATCTGGATCTAAACAGTCATAAAACAAGATGGTTTTGTATATATATGCTAAATCACTCACAAATGGTGAAATTTGGAAAAGGGAGAAGAAGTAGACTACCCACATAGATATACTCAATCACACGCAAGTTCATCTCTAGGGCTCTCTTTTCTCTCGATGTGGAGTGCACAGAATGAGAGAAAAGAAAAAGTAATTCTAGAATGAGAAAAAAAAAAAAGAAAAAAAAAGAAAAAAGAAGAAGGTGATAGTTGTTTGTAGAGAATGAGAAAAAATAGTGTGTTTTGGCTTACATGGTGTTTGAACCAAAGTGCAGGTTCATTTGATCATTGTTTTCAAATTTGTTTTCTACGTGTTTCAAATTTGAAACCAAAAACAACCTTTTCATTGTTTTCACTTTTCAGTTTCTTTTATATATTGAGATTTAAAAACCGTTTTTGTTTTTTATTTTCGGTCGCCAAACAAGTTTTCCAAAAAACTGTTTTTAAAACCAAAAAAATAGAGAAAAAAAGGATTACCAAACATTATGTTTGTAACAGACTTTTTTTTGAAGAGTGAAGTTTATACCAGACTTGATGTAGCTATCTGTTGGGTATGCTAGTGATTGCCTAAAATCATAGATTTAGGACAATACCATTGTAATAGATGAAATAATTTGAGCGCCTATATTAGCAAGTCGATCAAGACGTCTATATGCTTCTTGATATATACGTTTGATGATAACCTACCATTTCCTAGTGAGAAGGTTCTTGCAATTAAAAACCAAAATATTATAGTTAGGTGAAATTGGAGAGTGAGTATTGAGAAATTTATAAACCATGAGAGAATCAATTCCAAGTAATGTGTAAATCCCATATGCTGAGTTAAATATAAGCCTTTCCAACTTGCCCAAAATTTGGTCATAATACTTAAGGTCTTTTTGGATACCGTTTATTGTTAAAAACTGAAAATACTATAGTAAAATAATTTTTAAATGTGTGAATAGTGTCGTGAGACCCAGTTTTAAAATTAATTTTACTGAAATCTATACTTGTGGGTCCCGTGAACAGTGCACTGGACTCACAAAAAAAAAGCAAATGCATGGTTTGCGCTATCCAAACCTAGCCTTAGTGTCGTTTGAGAATTTGCTTCATTCCAATAGCTTATTTGTATAGTGTTTATTTATAATATATAATTTTGGTAACTTTTATGTTAAATGTGTTACAAAAATTTAAAAGCTAGTTTATTTAAAAAAAAAAAAAAAAAAGGAAGCTAAAAACTAGATTATATGCAAAAAAAGCTAAGACAATAAGCAAAAAATACAACTTTTTTCAACAATTTCTAAACACAAACTAAGAGAGTAACTAACTATTCATTTTTTAGCAAGAGTAAAGTCTCTAAAGAGACTTCTCGAGTCAAAAACCTTGTAACTCAATTGATTAGCATCTTTTGGTGTTTCTAACAAAGACATTCAGAGTTTAAATTCTCATCTCCAAACCATCGAAAAGGGAAAACAAAATTAAAAAAAAAAAAAAAAAAAGACTTCCCGCGCCTAAAAGACCATGATTACCCCTCCAACTACCATTAGACATCAATATTTAGAGGGAGTTTGGATGCATTTATCACCAGCGTTTGTGCATTTTGCTAAAATAATGTGGGTTCCACACTTCCAAGGCACTGTTCACAGACCTACAAAAGTCATTCAAATACAAATTTCAATATAAATTTGGGCCCCACAATACTATTTACACATTTAAAAATTATTTTGTTACAGTATTTTCAGTTTTCAGCAAATATACTATATCCAAATACACACTTAGTTTCATAAAGCCAAATGGAGGTGGGGACCAAAATAGTGAAAAATAGCTCTTGTGGGTTCGATTTTGTTATGATTTAGTAGTGTGACATGCACAATAAATATAATTCAATAGCTTGGTGTATGCTAGTGTGAACTGCTTTTGAGATTATTTTGATGTTGATGGGTAGTGATATGTTGGAAAATAAGCTGATTGCATGCTAATTAACCGTAGATTCCAAGTTGTGAAAACGAAAACTCGAAAAGTAAAGCCATGGAAGACCTTGAGAAGACTCAATAAATGTCACATTGTGTTGACACCAATGAAAAATGGATCGCACTTGGAAAAAATTGTGCGGGACCAGGTGGTTCATGGTTTTATACGCTGCCATACTTGACCTGCCCAAGTACAATCTCGTCACAAGAATAGGTGTTTCTTTCCAATGTACAATGCATGCAAGATTTATTTGGGAATAAATGATTTTTTTTGGTGGAGTTTGGATTTTCTAGATCCAAGTCCAGGAGATTTGGCTTATAGGTGTAAGAGCATGAGATGAGCCTTTTATTTAAAAATAAATAAAAATAAAAGCATATATTTTCAATTAATTTTTCCATGAGAAAGAGAGAATATAGTAGAAGTGAAAGATATTATAAAAAATTTCGTAAAGGTAAAAAAAATACAAATATAAATGAAAAAGAATATCGAGGGTGCGTACTAGAATGATGATTAAGCATTCTGGCCAAAATAAACTAGAATTTGAATGGTGGAACAAGGAATTGAGTATACTTATTTAATGTTTAGAAGAAAATATGTGGGCTGAATGGAACGTAACATTTTTTATAAATATGATTTTTCTACTTTAATAATGAAAGATGATGTTGACTAGAAAGAGATCTTCTAGATTATTTCTCAAAACCAAAATCCTAGTTTTTATAATGGTAATTATCTTTTAGGACGTTATTTTATCAAATAAAACTATAGGTTCTAACCCCCGTGTGCCAACAATATTGACACTTCTGTACCAACTGCCAATGCTAGATTTTCTTACACCTAAAACATATTTATCTTGACTTTCTTAGCCTCACTGTTCTTGCTGAAGCTGACACAATAGACTAATAAAAATTGTGTTCATCAAAAAAACAAAAAAAGACTAATAAAAAATGTTTTTTTTTTTTTTTTCATCTGGATAACAACAAAAGTAGGAGGTCGTAGACTTTAAGGACAGTGTTGCAACGCATGTTGTTTGTTGTGAAGTAGGAAATAGATATATTAATTTTTATGAACTGGCATGATTTACAAGTTAAGCCCAATAAGTAAGAAAGAACTCTCTGATAATTATTTTTTTTTTAGAAGTTAGGAGTTCATTTAAAATAAGCCTAACGGATGTCAGTTCCATATACTACTTGGCTTCTTACAAAGCCTTACTAAACTACTCTATAAGCTCTTTTTTTTTTAGGGAATTATATTCTCTTATTTGATGATAAAATATTTCACCAGTTGAATTAATTGAAACTCACATTTCTAATAATTATTATTATTATATGATACGGGTAAAATATATGTTGAGAGACCAATGTTTCGTGGGGTTTGAAAAATATCCGAGTGGTTTTAGTACCTCTTATAATTTTGTTTTTTTTCAATAGTCATAGCAATGAGAAAGAGAGAACTTGAACCCTCATTCTGATCATAAATAAGAACATATAATGCCAGTTAGAATTTAATATTGATGAAATCTTAAGAATCTATAAAAGGAGAATGATAAATGAGGGGAAAAAAAATCCAAGAGAACATGATTGATCAATTTTTGTACTTGTTACCTTAGCATGGTTTAACCTTAACATTAGTAGTAATGTAGTATTTAGATCGACTATTGTATTGAAAGATCGAGCGACTGTCGACTTTGTATTGTTGGAGTTGAATTGATATAGGTAATTTTTATTCCTTTGAGCGTGGATTTCCTTGCTACTTTATTGAATTCATGTGTCTTAATTTGCTCTGGAAATTGGGCTAAGTGAAGGTGACTTTTGAGGGGATGTTGAAACTATAACTCAGCTGCTGCAGCGGAATCAAGTTGCATTTAATCCCTAAGGTCATGTTCTTTAAGTTATTTTAATTGAAGAAAAAGAAGAAGAAGTTATTTTAATTGAGGCAATTTCAAGCAAAAAAATAATTATAAAAATTTGGTAAACATGTTGCGAGAGAGACTAGCTCATATTCAGAATTTCAAGTTACACTCGTCACTAGTCTGAAGGTCTCACAGTAGGAGCGCAGCAGAGCGAGCGAATTGTAGATAAATTGGCAAAATCAATGTACCAGTTGAAGGTTTCTTTGGAGGTATTACATACATTGGGTTTATGCGTCTATGCAATAGCCCAAGAGACCCAAATATATTGTAGGCTCAGCTATGGTTAACATTAGTCCCTCTATACATATCCACTTAGCATAGTAAAAATGTAGCCACTAAGGAATGGAAGCAGTCAAGCTAAGCCACGTAATTTCTTGTATTCTCTCTTTTGCTTCTATACAATTTCAACATAGTATTAAAGCCACCCAATCCATGTCTCTCAACCTTTGCCTACAAATTTTTTACAGCCATAGTAAAACTTAGTCCCAACCTTAAGGTTCTTCAACCTCGACTCTGGTACAGCAATGTGGGCATGACCATAGTCCATCTCCAAATCTTTACAAGCCATCAGACCTAGACCAGCTACACCTTTTGTGTCAACTTCAACCCATTGTGACAGCCTTTTCACTTTAAAGACACCAATACCAAGCTGCCGTCCTTGCAAATCTCCATCAGATTTAAAACTAGTGAGATTGGCCTTCATAGAACCAACATATATATTTTCCTTGGTCCTCATTTGATGTCACAAACTACTACTTTCACAAAGCCTAAGAACAAATCTACATAGCATTTCAAAAATCAATCAGAAACAAGGCTCCGTGCACTGTCAAGTTCAGCCCGTGCCATCTGTGTCTCCTGTGCCGCATGTGTTTACAAATCTTGTTTCATGTGCCTCTATTCATCCCACGTGCTTCATGCGCCAAGCGGCCTCTACTGTGTGCCATGGGTCAAGTTTGAGGTTAACCCTGTCAGCCCTACCAATGTTAGTAGTAATGTCAATATTGTGCCACGCTAGCAACCACGTTAGAAGATTATACCACATCATCGCCACGACAGCAGTCTTTACCACGTCAATAGGTTTGATTAAGCCTAACGTTAGTACTCCTCAATTGACATACCTAACTCGACTGAGACCCCACTTAATCTAAACCTCAAGTTAGATCTCTATTGAACCGCAAATTTGAATTAGTGTGTTTATGTAATAGCCTAAGCATGCCCAAATATATTATAGGCCTAGTTAGGGTTAACCCTAACCCATATATACCCTACTTAGAGTACATTATAAAAACATTTGAGCATAGTAAAGATATAGCCACTGAGGGCTTCGTGTGTCGAAGTAGGTTGTCAAGCCGAATTATGGAATCTCTACAATTTTAATTGGAGGCACTATACATTAATTGTAAACCCTTTATTTTTTTTTATAATGATATTTCATCACTTGCTTCACCAAATCATGTAAATCTTTTCGTTGATTTTCTCTTTTTTCTCCTTATTTTTTGTTAATATTTTAAGAAACATGGTTTTCGACACATTTACTTGGGAATGGAAATAGTGCAACATATTAATTTCATAACTTTAGAGTGTCTCTCATATTCGTAGAAGAGAGAATTTTGTAACTCATAACCTTGCTAGACATGCAAGACATGTTAATGGTTTAGTTGTATGGATAGAGGATGTTCCTCCATACCTCAATTATGTATTAGTAGCTGAATATAGCTGAATTTTTAAAGAAAGTTGCTAGTCTTTCTTCTAAAAATAAAAGAATGTTTTATGCCAAAATAAATGGAGAGTAAATCGGATTGTTTAGAATCTTTCTTCTAATGGAGAACTGAATAAATATATCAAAACAACTTGAAGCTTTTGGAATCCACTCACCTATTCTCTTCTCCTTATGAAACAATCATGGCTACCACTTTGTTAGGTTCCAAATAACATATCAATTACAACTCATTCTGGTGCTATGCTTCGACCATTCAATGTTAGCTATATTCAGCGACCATGTCAAAGGTATAACAATATCTTCAAAGTAGTTGACTCGCATATTGTTAAGTTTTTTTGGTTCGGAAGATGGGTGTGTCATTGTCATCATTTTTGCTGCTAAAGATGTGAACTTTGAATGGTAGTTGGAAATTATGGTAAATAAAGTTTATGGACACAATTTTTGTCACTCTTGACATGTGTAATTATGAATTGTGAAAAAAAGATGATTGGTCTATGTCAAAATGATGATTTACCAATCACAATTACATAGAATCAAGTTGTAGCAAAGTCTACTGTTAATAAAAGAACTATAGTTTATAGCAAGCAGGATAAAAAATAATTAGGAAATTATATATATATATATATATATATATATATAAATGGGCAATTAAAAAATGATATTTTAACATCATAATTGATGTGTGAAAATAGAACCACCTGAGGTTAATTTTTATTTTTATTTTTTAATTTTAGAATCCACCCCAGATAGTATTGGTACTCTTACCACTGGTTATTTGGTTAGTGAAATAATGGTAGATTATTTGGTTAAGGTGAAAGCAAGTCATCAAGATTAATTGAATATGGATTTAATAGGAAATGACCAGGCAGGTGTTGGGGACAAATAATAAAATAAACATTGGCTCCATGCTTTTAAAAAGCTTAGCCTGAGTCAATCTGATGGGAAAGATAAAAGAAATATTGTTTGGTAGAACAAACTTTATGTTCATATAAAAAATTAAAAATAATAAGAACAAACTTTACCCCACAACCCAACATATTATTTTAAAAAAGATTCCACTTTACGAATGCCAGTAATTGATCAACTATTAAATCACAGTTTCTAAATGAATTATAAGGATTGGAAACCCTACCTATGATTTAGGCTTGATATTTGTTGGTGCAAACACAATAATAATGAAAATAATACAAAAAAAATTGAATAATATTTCTCAATATTATTTTTTTTAAAGAGAAATTACACAATACTATTTAGACTGAGACGCGTCACTTGCTCTCTCTATGGAGATTTAAGTCCTTGGTTGGTAATTATTCTGAATGGACTATCAAGTAAGAGGACCCAAGAGGCTGATTCATTTCCATTTTTGATACTTCCACCCTTCATCTCTCCATTGCGCACGTATCTAGCCCAATATCTGAGACAATTTATGTTAGCCTATTAATCGCTAAAATTGAAAAGAATAAAATAGTCATTCTCATTTTCAATATGGGATTAAATATTTTCACTAACTCCTCATCTTCCATACTCACTCCCACATTTTTACATTTATCTTGTAACATTTATTCATTTTAAATATTTAATATTAAAATACTCCAACAACCCCCCACTTATTTTAATATTAAATTTTAGTTAAAAAGAGATTGTCAGGCAAAGATGGGTCACTATGTATTATGAAGGTGTGCTCTGCATTGAACTTTCACTTAGTAAAACAGTGATCTTAACTCGAGAGTCGTAGTAGTTTTCGACTTGAGCTAGGATTGCTTAAAGGAAATTAAGCGTCACTGCTTACACATAACAACCTAGGTGTTGACATAAGCTTTTATAGCTAGCACTTTACGACCGTGTGTTGATCCCAGTTTCATGAGTATATTTGAGGTTAAGTCCAAATTTCATAGGAAGCGGCCCCACCCCCACACTTACATAAGTGAAATTTTGTCAAGGGTGCTCTTGTAATTATGACACCCCACTCATATGAGCTACAAATTTCATTAAGAGTTTTTTACTCAACCTCTTCACATTATAGGATAAATGCACTTACAGCATAGAGATGAACAATTTAAAAATTATTTACAAAATAAATAAATAAATAGTACATTTCTTACGACTATCGTATGATTCCTTTTTCCCATTGAACCCAATTCTCAAGATCTCTAGGCCTTGAGTTGGGTATTCTCATGCATGGCTCATGATTCTATGGACTTTAGTCCCATCCCCCTCGATATATACCAGAACTTATCTTTTGCCAAGGCTTTAGTAAATGGATCTGCAAGATTATCGTTATATTTAATATAGTCCACAATTATGATACCACTACTCAAATAAGATCGCACGGTACTGTGCTTTCTTCTTATAGGTCTGGATTTACCATTGTAATAATGGTTTTTAACTTTATCAATTGTAGCAGTGTTATCACAATGAATTAATAGAGGTGGAATTGGCTCTTCCCAAAATGGAATTTCATATAACAAATCTCTAAGCCAATTTGCCTCTTCACTAATTGAAGCTAATGCTATTAATTCAGCTTCCATTGTTGAATTAACAATTATTGTTTACTTTTTACATTTCCAATAAATAGCACCATTACCTAAGGTAAAAATATAACCGGTGGTAGAGTGAGAATCACTTGACAAAGTATTCCAATCGTCATCACTAAAAGCTTCAATCACAACAGGGTATTTTTTATAAAATAAACTATAGCTTCGGTATCAATTAAATATCTCATGACTCACTCAATTGCCAGTCAATGATCTTTACTAGACTTGCTAGTAAATTTGCTAAACACTCCTACTGCATATGCAATGTCAGGTCTAGTACAATCAATAGCATAACGCAAACTACTAATGATGCTAGCATAATCATTTTGATTAAAAATCTCACCATCATTATTCACAGGAAATAAATGAACACTAGAATCAAAAGGAATAGCTACACTTTTGTGATCATGAAAATTATATCTTCTCAACATAATGTGATTGATCAAAAAATATTCCATCACATGTTTTTGTAATTTTTATGCCCAACATAAAGTTATCCTCACCAAGATCTTTCATATCAAAATGGCTTTTAAGCATATTTTTTGTCTCATTTATAACATGCATATTAGAGCCAAAAATCAACATATCATCCACATAGAGGCTAATAATAACATGTAAATTATTCCATGATTTAGAATAAATACATTTATCACATTCATTTGATTTATAACCATTCTCAATCATGTAGGAATCAAACTTTTCATGCCACTGTTTTTGTGCTTGTTTTAAGCCATATAGTGATTTAGTTAGCTTACATACTTTGCTTTCTTGTCCAGGCTCTACAAAGCTTTCGGGTTGATCCATATAAATCTCTTTCTCTAGGTCCTCATTTAGAAAAACAGTTTTTACATTCATTTGATAAATTTTCAAATAAAAAATTGCAGCAATAGCAATTAATAATCTAATATATATAATTCTTGTTACCAGAGAAAAAGTATTAAAAAAATCAAGATCAGTTTTTTGTTTAAAGCCTTTTGCAACAAGTTTAACTTTAAACTTATCTATTGATCCATCCAGTTTCAACTTTTTTCTAAGGACCCATTTACAACCTATGGTCTTACAATCCGGTGAAAAATCTACTAATTTCCAAGTTTTATTAGAAATTAGAGATTCCATCTCATCATTAACAGCTTCTTTCCAAAACATAGCATTAGATGATGTTAAAACCTCTTTTAAATTTTGAGAATTTTCCTCAATATTAAAAACATAATAATCAGGACCAAAATCCTTTTCAACTCTAGCTCTTTTTCTCCTTCTAGGTTTCATATCAAAATTTTCTTGATTTTGTAAATGTGAAGTAGAACTAAGTTGTGACAAAATATTTTCTTCACCCTCACTATTTTTCAATTTAAATGGAAATTTTTCTTCATGAAAAATTGCATCACCAAATTTAAAAATTATTTTGTTTTCAAGATCAAAAAATTTATAGGCTGCACTATTAATCCCACAACCAAGAAAGGCACAGGTAATAGCTCTTATACTTAATTTAGGTATTTTAGGGTTAGTAAGTCTTACATAAGCAAGACAACCCTATACTCTCAAATATCCCAAATTTGGCTTATGTCCTTTCCACATCTCAAAAGATGTAGTATGTGATTTTTTATGTGGCACCCTATTCAAAACATGACATGCAGTTAAAATAGCTTCACCCCAAAAAATGTAAAGTTGCATCAGATTCAATTAACATAGCATTTGTTAGCTCAATTAGAGTTCTATTTTTTCTTTCAGCCACACTATTAGAATCAGGTGAATATGGTGCAGTAGTTTCATGGATAATTTCCAAGGACTGAACAAATGAGTTGAATGCACTTGATTCACATTCACGGCCTCTATCACTTCTTATTCTTTTTATTTTTTTACCGAATTGATTTTCAACTTATTTTAATAAATCTTGAAATGTTTCAAAAGTATCACTTTTATTTGTCAACAAATACATAGTTGTATATTTTGAGAAATCATTAATAAAAGTGATAATATATTTATTTCCCCCATGAGTTAAAATTCCCTCAAATTCACATAAATCGGAGTGAATTAACTCAAGCAATTCGGTATTTCTTACAACACTTTTATGAGGCATTTTTGTAATCTTAGCTTGACTACACATTTTTCAAAATCTTTTTGGCAGTCTAGGAATTAATTCTAAACTACTCATGATTCCCACATATCTACTATTTATATGGCACAAATGAGCATGCCAAAAAGTAATAGAAGAAAGCATATAAATTGAATTGGTAGATGTTTTATTATTCTCAACATTCAATTTAAATATTCCATCACAAGCATAACCCTTGCCCACAAATAATCCCTTTTTAGTAATTATATAATTATCAGATTCCATAGTTTGCTTGAAGCAAGCCTTGTTAAGCAAAAAATTAGACATCAAATTCTTCCTCATGGACAGAGTGTAAAGTACATCTTTCAATGTTAGCACACATCCAGAAGTGAATTTCAATTAAACCTCACCACTCCTAAGAACTTTGATTTTGCTAAAGTCACCAAGTATAACAGTTTTTTCTTCTTTAAAAGGAGTGTACAACTTGAACCAATTTTTGTCATAGCAGATGTGCCTATTAGCACCCAAATTTGCCCACCACCCTTCAACATATTGCGCCATATTGATGTTTGTAATCATAGCCACTAAAGGCTCTTCGATTACGTTAACCTGCGGGACAGATTCACGTTTCCGAAATTTACAAAATTGAGCAATATGCCTACTCTTGCCACAGACAAAACAAGATCTATTAGATTGATCTTGTGAAGGGAGTCCTTGGTTCTCATTGTAATTTTTATTCAGGTTTCCCCTTTCTTGAGATCTATTATTTTTAAAGGCTTTCTTTTTAGGCTTCAATTGACCATGTCTAAGAAAATGATTTTTGGACATATTATTATTGGCTGAAATAAGGTTTACCTTTGTGGTGAAATTATCATTACTCTCTAGTGTCATGAGTGTATCTTATCCTCTAGCCTCCTCCTCCACATGGATGTGTGTGATCAAAGTCTCCAAGGATGTTCTGGAACTCCATCCAAGGTTGTGGTAGTTTATCAATTATGCCAGCTACCACCAAATTGTCTCTAATCTTTATGTTTTCAGATCTCAATTTTGCCACAATCATTTAGAAGTCTTGTGCTTGATCCACCACCGATTTTCCATCCATCATTTGGTAACGAAAAAATCTATTAGCAGCATATTTCTTTGCACTAGCCTCCTCGGTATCATACTTGCTTTGTAAAGCTTTCCAAATTTTCTTAATAGAATTATAAGTTGTATCATAATAATTATAGAAATGATTGGCAAGACAATTCAAAAGATAAGAGCGACAATTATATTCATCTTTTGTATACTTATCTATTTTTTCTTGATGAAGACTAGATTCTTCTTCACTCATCTCATCGGTAGAAACTTTTGATAGATTCTTATTAGTGAGGATGTAGACGACTTTGAGAAGACTCTAGTAGAAAATGATCTTTCCTTTCCACCTCTTGATGTGGGCTCCTTTAAAGTGAAAGGGCTTGTTGAGATCTCCAACTGGCTCATTTGGTTTCTCTTGTGTAGGCTTCATGTATTGAATCTCCTTAAAATTGTTGGTGCAAACACATTAATAATGGAAATAATACAAAGAGAAACTGAATAATACTTCTGAATATTATTTATTTAAAGAGAGAAATTACACAATACTATTTGGATTGAGGCGCTATATTCGCTCTCTTTAAGGATATTCAAGCTCTTGGTTAGCTAAATTTTGTAACCGGTACAAACCTTCTCTGACTTGTCTCCCTAGGCCATTTACTCACCAACGGATATGGTAATTATTTTGAATGGGTTGTCAAGTAGGTGGATCCAAGAGGCTGATTCATTTCCATTTTTGATACCTCCACCATTCATCTCCTCCTTGTGCACATATCTCACCCAATATCTGAGATTATTCATGTTACCCCATTAATCAACTACTATTAAAAAGAATAAAATAGTCTCTCTTATTTTCAATGTGAAATTAAACATTTTTACTAACTCCTTGTCTTTCATATTCACTCCCACATCTTTACATTTATGTTGTAACATTTATTCATTTTAATTATTTAATATTAAAATGCTCCAATAGTATTGAATAATGCTAATTTTGTTAGTGATTTTGTCATCCGTGAGAATCAAATTTGAATTAAAAGGTTTGTAAACAACTAAACATGAGCAGAACTACTTGCCAAAACCAATTGCTGGAGCTACACTTCAAGGCCCTGGATTCCAAGGACATGAGGAGTCTTCAGGTCACATTTGTGGATTTAGGGTTTTGCTAAATTGAAATTACATCTTTATATTTTGAGAGTTTTTAGATTTTACACCACGAAATTTCAAAATTTGAGGTCTCGTACTTTAGAGGTAAAATATAAATTCTGTAATGTTAGAGTGTAAAATTAAAAAACCTTCAAACTTTAAGGGGTTAAAATTTAAATTCTAAAATTTTAAGGTGTAAAATTTAAACACTTCAAAGTCTAAGATGTAATTTAAGACTTACCTTTAAAAAAAAAAAAAAAAAATTATAGTTTGCAGGGGAAATTCAGTCGGTAATACTGTAAACTCAATCAAAAAAATCAATCAACTCCACCTCATAAGCCATGTGGACCTCAGCTGCCTTCACTTTCACTTCAACAATGGACTTCACTTTTACTACAGCCAAGTACAAATCAATTACCGCACATTATTAGGCTTTTAGCTTTATAGGACAATTTGCTTTTCCAAAATTGGCTTTTAAAAGTATTTGTCATTATCTTCTTAAACATTATTGACACGCAACCATATTACGTAAGCCAAAGCCAACGTGTCTGTCACGGTGAATTATATTTTGTGACTTTTACGGTATAATAATTGCATTCTAATGCTTATCCTAAAAAACAAAATTAGCATTCTAATAAATCAAGATTTATATCTGATTATGAGTCATATTATGATTATTTTCTTTTTTCTTTTTGGATAAGTCATATTATTATGGTTATGCTTATAAAACCCCACTCCATTTAATTATTTTGTTTGAGATACACACCTAAATCTATGAAGTAATAAAGTTATTTATCTTCTCCCCCATTTGCAAAAAATCTGTTCTTATTCACAAAAAAAGTACTTTATTTAAAATTAACAAAAAAAATCTCTGATTCAGAAAAAAAATAAAAATAAAAATGAAAAATTTGACCAAAGAAATACTACTTGACTATAAAAGGTCTAGAAGACAAAGAAAAGTATATATATAAAAGGAGAAAAACAAAGTGCCTTGCCTAGAAAGAAAGTCGAAACCGGTACTCATGGCTCAATCGGACAATATAATTACTAATCAACGATCACATATTCCAGAATCACATAAACTATTTTTCTTTGTGTACGTGTGTTTGGATTGGACGTTTTTCATTCATTTAAAAAATGACCAGATACTTAAGAAATCAATTAATTAATTAAATCCTTCTCGACCGACCTTGGGGTTGGGGACACGTTATCAGATTTTAAGCCAAAAAGTCAGCAATGTGGAGGGGTCATAGGATATGCATATCAGCATATGCTAGCCTTTTCCATCCACATAAAAAAAAAAAAAAAAAAAAAAAAAAAAAAGATGTAGAAGAAAAGAAAGACAAAACCCAAAGCTCCTCAAAAGACACAAAAGCCTAAAAACAAAGGAAAAAAAAATTGATGTGGCCCTCCATCTAGAACAGCTTGACTTTACAAATCCATCCCTCCCTTCCCATCTTAATCAGCAATGACCTAATAGGTCTAGATGTAGTAAACTGTGACAAATAATTTGAGGACCAATAAGGTAACAAGTTTTTACCTTGGTAAGTAAAAAAGAAGTGCTATTAGTGTCGATTGAGATAAGAACTAGTAAAATTTTTTATTAATAAGTAATGACTCTTTGCGTAGGTAGGATTGCTCATTGCTAATAAGTAATAATCCCTCAATTAAAACTTAGTTGCCAAGAAATTGGCAGGAAGACTAAAGGGTCTGTGAAGTTGATAATGTAATGCCCCTTCACCACCAACCATCACCACTCTTTCAAACAAACCAAAATCAAACACCCTTGTAATCTCTCTCTCTCTCTCTCTCTCTCTCTCTCTCTCTCAGTTTTCCCAGGAGAAAAATATGCTTGATCCTGTCACAAAACTACTCCAAAACCGTACACAATCCACGGATCGTATTGGAAAAGTATGTGCTGATAGTTATGACAGTTCTGAACCCCGGAACTATGGTCCCAGGGCTAGAAAAACTGCTCAAAACTACACAAAATATAATAGCTGGAATGGCATGGAAGTGAAATTCGAACCAGAAATGAAGGTGGTCGATGAGTCTGGCATTTGTTCACCGCCTTTGTGGAAAACAAGCCCACCCAGAAGTCCCCAACACAGAGCAAATCACTACAGAAGCTTATCTCCAACATCAAGAACCCAAGCCATTGCCAGAGGCCAGAGGGAGCTCATGGAAATGGTCAAGAACATGCCTGAGGCTTGCTATGAGCTTTCCTTGAAAGATATTGTGGAGCAACCAAAAGTACTAGAAGCTAGAGAACGAGAAAGTAGTGTCTCAGAAGAGAGGGATTTGAGCACTGAGGTTTTGTATAAGAGGGAGAATAGTAAGAAGAGGAATGATAAGAGGGCACAATCGCAAGTAGTGAAAAGAAGTGCAAGCATAAATAATGGAGGGTTTTATCTTAAGATGGTGTTTCCTGTATCTTTAGGGTCTAAGAAGAACATTAATAACAAGAAGAAGAATGATCAGTCTCCTGTGACAAATACAAGTGCAAAAGTTTCTCCTAAGCCTATAGTACAAGATGGATCTTCAAAGGGTGTAGATAAGGAGTGGTGGAAGAAGAGAATTTCAGTATCTGGTGGGAGTGAAAGTGGCAGGTCGAGTAGTAATAGCATGAAAAGCACTGGAAGCAGCAGCAGCAGCAGCAGTAGCAGCAGCAGAAGCAGAAGCAGAAGCAGCAACAACAGGTATGTATGTTAGAAGTTAGAACTCCTATTTCGATTACTGGTTTATGTTTCATTAATATCTATTAGACATAAATCTATAGAATTCATCTGGGTTTTGAATGGATAATTGGGAGATTTGTTATGAATGAAGGTTTTGAATTTGGAGATAAGTGAAAAGCAGTATGGTTTTACATGTTTGGACTTCAATGGTTTGGTTTTCATACAATTGTCTATTCAAAATTCATTTTTTGGGAATCAAAGAATCTGTTGTCTATTAGGAAAGTAAAGCTGGGTTACTATTAATTTATTTTATAAATTAACCCAATTATTTTCTTGACATTTTAGAAGCTGCTCTGGTCTGAAACAGAGGAACCCTGTTTTTGATGGATCCATTGTTTTTTTTTTTTTTTAAAACAATATATATTTTGCGTCTGTAATAAATTAATAATTATAAATCAATTAGTTATTCTTGTTCAAAAATTAGGTTTTTGTGAAAATTCAATCTAGACTTTAGAGTATTCTGATGAATGTCGAAAGGAAAATATGCCTTCAATATCTATCCTATGACAGTATTGAAGTCCAAACTTTCTGCACGTACAACTTAGCTGTCGAGGTAGCTAGATGCTTCTTCTTTGGCCAAACCTCTAACTCAGGCCAAGTACAAATTAATGATGTGGAAAATTTTGCAGTTGGGAATAGTTCATTGCATAAGTTTGTTTTCATTCAATGTTCAATAAATTTGCAGGGTTGGGTGTTCTGCCAAAGCATATTTAATTACTATCAAAACTCAAAAGCCATTAAAGGCATAAACAGATATTTTAGAATAGGAAAATGTTAGCTAATTTGATTAATAATCTATTTAAAGAAATTTTTATGTAAAAAATAATATTTTGACAAATTTTTTTATTTTTTATAAAAGTAGTATCAAAACTTGCTTAAAATAGATTATTAACCATTACTTCAAAGCCACCCGCTTCTTTTACAAATATTGGCCTACAAAATTAAGTAGTTGGTATTAAATTAATTGGAAAATTTTATTACGAAATTTGAGCAACTTTTTCAGCAATTCCTGTCATTTTATTTATTTATTTATTTATTATTAATTAGTATTTGGTAGAGATATTTAAATGTTGGAACTAATGTAATGCAGGAAAAAGAGTGGTGGTTGCTGGTCCTTCATCCGCAACAGGAAAAGGCAAATGCGGAGTGAATGAGGTCCCTAGCTCTAATAAAAATAGGAGAGAGAACGGCATAAAGCATGTAATTATTCTCCCAATAATGCTTAGGTACAGAGGCGTATAGATTATCTGAGTTTGCAAATTAGTGTGTTTATTATTATATTCTTTACAGATTTTGTAAGTTTGTTTCCTTTTTCTCCTTTTTCAATTTCCCTAAAAATTCTACTACCTTGTTTGCCAAATAGATGAGATGAGTGATTGTTTTGGTTTTACAGATCCTTTGTTCTTGTAATTTTCTTTAATAATGAGTAGTTTTAAATGGTTAAAAGCGTCTATCAGGAAGAGACAATGACTATCTATGAGGCAGAAGACTTTAATTCAACCCAACGCAATCTTCACATTTTTTTGGCTGGTCCTGTCACTCGTCAATGGGATGAGCCAAAAGTATTTGAATCAACTTTCTCCAGATTCTTACGCACGCCCTTCTTTTTTCTCCATTTCTTATAAGTTAAAAAATGAAGGTTAGATTTTCATAATGCCGGTGCAAAAGATTTGATCAAATGAATGACGTATATTATATTTAGTTTCAATTTTCCCCTTTTTTTTAATACACTCCGGTTTCAATCTAATGCTTTGAAGGACAAAGTTATTATACAAATCCTCCAAAGTCCAAACCAATCTAGACTGTAGAGGTAAACTTTTTTACGTTTTGACTTAACTAAAGCCATTCCCATAGTTGATAATGATTACCCTTATAAATTCTCCCTAACAAATGAACATCCGACGCCTTTGATTCTTGATTTTGCTTTCCATCTCAAACAAATGAAAATAGATCCAGTCCATGTTATGATCAAATAACATGAAATTAAAACTTTATAGAAAGGTTAAAGATACGTGGAACATGAATGCGGAGGTTTGGAGTGGAATATCACAAGGAGCATTCGCTGAATAGGTATTGTTAGGGTCAAATTTGGAATGACAAGTTTAAGTGAACGTGGGTATTATCATTATCACGATCACAATATAGCATAATGAGGAGAGAGTGAGAGAGAGAGGGAGAGTTATTTTCACTACCACTCAAACAAAAAAACCTCTGGAGAGTTAGGTGAAGCCTAATAATGCATGACTTCAGTTTTGTTCTTATTTGGAGATTAAGATAATATGGTTTTGTACCAATTTTGAGTAATATGTTGACTTAACCAACTTTGTTATGCCCGTTTAGGAAAAACGCCCTTTAAAAATGTAGCCAAAATTGGTTGATACAGTGCTTTTTCTTGCGCTTGTGGCCAGGACATGGGCTTGCACATTTGCTTAGAGATTTCGCAAATGTTCTAAGCTCATTTAGCTAGATCTATCTTTTGAGCCCATAGATAAGCTCAATATAAACCCATTTTTTACTCTTTACACCACACTCCAAACTTGGGCCATATCCCAAAATTTAAAGAAAAATCTTAAAAATAGTGGGCCCCAAAAGATTGGACTTGTTTTGTATGGACCTTTATAAAAAATAGGTATCACCAAGAATTTAATAAACCAATATTTTTATCCTCTCCTTAATAATGAAAGTCATCTACTCTTATTCTTCTTCAATTTATTTAGTTAAAAAATACTATAAATAAATAAATAAAGACCTTATCATGTACGTAAGTTAACATGTCACTATTATACCAATATTGTTGGTACGATCGATATTACTAATGCTGTGGTGATAGGTTATTGTGAATGAAGGTTGCTCCTGTAAATGAGGCTGCTATTGATGTTGCAATATGCTTGCCGCAGCTATGCCTGTGGTGTTTTGTGTGTGTACTGGTGGTGTGCTAATGCTAAGTATGTTGAGTTTGTTGAGCTACTATAAGCTACTATTTAGTTACTTTAATTACATAGAATGCTAAACTGGAAGCTGTGCAGGGTTGCAGTGTATTAGGTAATTCAAAATGTACGCATATAGTTTTGGTGAAAAGGCAAGTACTATAAGCATTGAACCTGCATTAAAAGGCTATAACTACTTGGCTGATTGCCATGTGCAAATTCAGTTCCAGCAAGTGATAAATCATAGAAGTTTGCTAGAAGGATGTTATTGTTTTAGTAGTTAATTGTTAGTTAGTTCTCCAACTGTTAGGATGTTTTGGCTAGGAGCTCGAGTAGCTTAGAGATATATAACAGGTTGTAGCGTGTAATATACTGATATGGAAGGCAATTAATGAAATAAAGAATTCTAGTTCTTACTTTCTTTGTACTAAATCTCACATTCTCATTCCATCTTCTCAAGGAGGCCTAGTTCCCTAATCATTACACAAACTTTAGCAGGTTTCTATCAAGAGAAAATGTTGTTATACACACACTATGTTGTTGTAACTTGAAATTGAAAACATGATTTCAAGTTACGTTTTCAATTATAAGACATTGAATATAACAAACATAGCTCTCTTAAAACAAAGAGCAGGACTTGTCATAATTGATAAGAATGTCAAACTCTCATATAACTTATTTTGAATAATTATTTTCAATTTTTCTATAAAAAATATTCTTATTTATTTATTTTGGAGAGAATCTTCATTGTGGACTTATATGTAACTTCAATACCTAGGAACAGGCTCCCCTCTTGTTTATAACTCTCCTGTTTTCTCTCAATTTAATTTAGATGACTGACACGTAGCACACATAAAATTCAAGGTTTAAAAAACGTCCATGACATATTAAGTTTTCTCTCTCCCTTTGTTTTTTTTTTTCCTCTCTTATCTGCCTCTTTCTCCGATCAACATCGCCATTATCCTTTGGTGGACAACGGCAGTTTGAACTGAAGCGGTGGTGAGATTAATGGCTGAGAGCATCAAGACTGGGTTTGGTGGCGATGTGAAACTAAACAGGGAGGTCCTCTAGCTGGGTAGATGGGTATGAGTTGGTTTCTTTGGGATTTGCAGATACTGATTGGATGAATATGGGTTGGGCACTGTGTGTGATTAATGGCTTACAAGTGACTTTTTTTTTTTCTTCAGCCAGTGCTAGTGGTTGCGGAAAATTAGATCGGATGTGATATGGATTTTTGGATAGGGACTTTCGATGGGTTGCGAGTTTGGTATGAGTTGGGGTTAGGCCATTGCTAATTTGCCATTGTTGTGGCGTGGTGATACAAAGAGAGAAACTGTGTTGAGATTGTGAGTTAGAGTCTCAGAAGTGATTGGCTCTGATGTAGACGCAAGTGTCAATAATAATGTTGGTCGGAGAAAAAGGCATATTTGGATTTGTCTATTAGCAATTTTTTACTTCATTGCAAACATTATTGATAGGCTAAAAATGTATTAACCCCTTATGATAAATTAATCGATTAATTAGCCAGTTGAATTAATTAATCCTATTAACATGCAAAGTGTGTGATAGCACAAACAAATCACAAACTAAGTTAATATGCAGTGGTAAATAAAGTTGACACGACGATTTGTTTACAAATGTGGAAAACCTTCAAGGTAAAAATCCCACCAGGTGAATTTAAGGTCACCACTCCCGAGAATCCACTATTATCACAACAAGCGGTTACAAGTAAAGGAATCTCAATACCTTATACCAACCTACAGTTGAACCCTTATCCAAATACATAATTGGACTTGTTCTGTAGTGACAGTCTCTCTTTTTCAATGCACGATTCTTAGTATGCGACTAACCAATTGATGTATGGATCCTAGTACGCGACTTAATCACCAACTTGAGAAAGATGTTGGCTGTAAAGTTCTTCAATTCATCAACACAATGAAGATTACGAAGCTCCTTGGTCACAAAATCCAACGCCGCACAAACGCAGTAGCTCATTTAAGAGAAAGATGAACTAGGGCAAATTCTGTCTCCGGTCACAATTTGCATGAACAAGAATTTGCTCTACACTTGTGCAACCTTTGACAGCCCTTAAAATAATCCTTTTATATGTTTAGGGTTGTGAGAAAAGAAAGCCTAAACATGTCCACACAGATTGGAGTGAAATCAGATCTGAAAATCAAGCTATCTATCGAACAGCTGTCGAGTATCGGGCTAAAGCAATCTTTTAAACCTCGAAAGATGCTATTTGTCGAGCTTTAAAATCCAACACTTCTTCACTTGTTTCTTGGATAGATTTTCATGGTTTCAATACTTGAACTTGAACTCTTGTTCCTTGAAGTATTAAACACATCCTAGATCTACCCAATTACAAGTAAAGTGCGTTTTGTCAAAGGATTAGCCAATTCTAAAGACATATGTTTCTAAAATGATTCACATGTATCCTAACAATTATCATAGGCTAATTGATTTTTTTTTTGTTTTGTTTTTTTTTTTTTTTTTTTTTTCTGGGAAAATGAGAAGTCATAATAATGGGAACTCAAGACATTGAAAATTGATGAGATAAAATATAAAATTCATGTTCTTTTTTTTTTAGGGAAGGAAGTGAATCCCGCCTCAGTCCAAATTGCCACCGTATAGAAGTCCAACAAATGTTGAGGATGATGATCTCTAAGAACTCTCTTTCTGATAATAAGAGGTTTGGAAAATGAGAGAGTGAGCAAGAGATGTTGAGGATGATGATCTTGGTCAGAGAAAGAGGCAACAAAGAGAAAAAAAGTGAGAGAAAAAGCCTAATACGACGTGGACGTTTTTAAACCCTTGGAATTTTTGTGTGCTACGTGTTAGTCATCTAAATTAAAATGGGAGAAAAAGGGAGAGTTATAAATGGGAGGGGCGCCTGCCCCTAATACCTATATTATGAAATGAATAACAAAATGGAGGTTTATGTATTGAAATTTGTGAAATTGCAACACTAAACATTTTTTTATTTTTTATTTTATGCTTTCTGACCTAATATATAATTTATAAATGTGGATCATATCATAAAAATTTTTATATAAAATTTATATGAAAGTGATATAATAGGTTATAAATATATTCGGGCCCATCTGGTGTTAGTAACCAGTCTCTTTAAAAGAGTTTTAACACCTTTAAATCTCTTTCACATGAGAAACATAGGTGTTTGGAAATGAAAGCTCAATTAGTGTGTAAAACACTAATGAATGTTTAGACCTCCAATTTTAAATAAAATCAACAAAAGCTTATACCCAGACAATAGATGTGCGGAATAATAGGTACAAGCAAAAACCCAAACAAATAAAAAGCTCTACACCACAATTAATCACAACACAACAGCAATTAAAAGGTAAGACTAAGGGTTAGAATGATGCAAATACAAAGATAACATTGGCACATGTTATCGAAGAGGAAACTGAAGAACTTGGTGAAAAATCTCTTTGCTGCTTTCCAAGCGGTAAAATGATCCATTAGAGAATAAAGGTGAGTACATGAATAACAAAGACCCTCCAAGCCTAGTCTACCTAATGTACTTGAGCCTTCAAAACTCTTGCTACCAACTGGTTAAGCCTAAACGTGCCTTCTCTAGCTTTTTAGATCCCGCAATAAGCTCATTGCATTAACCAAATGAATTGATCCTCTCAAAACTGCTTCCTAAGTACCAAAATACCTCCTCACTGATATGGATATGGTGACATACGGATTTGGCTAATGAATTTTTCAAGGATGCGTCAATAGAGATGGTGAGAGTAGAGGAATTCGGAGAGTCAAAAGTCTAAGATTGTGGATGAGTTAATCTTGGTTTTCTCTAAGGTTTCTCTTAAAATTCTCTCTAGAATCCCTTTACATTTTGTGGCTAAAAGAGTATTTATAGTAGGGTACCTGAGGAATGTGAAAAGTCATTCTTCTGAAAAACAAGGCATTCTAGCGACTCAGATAACTGCCAGGCTAGACTGTACTTATTGTTCTATAGTTCTCTAGCTTTTGTGACTCTTCAGTTTCTTGCATGCTTCACATATGTGGCATTTTGGCGAGTTGCCAATCGCGAGTCACTCGCAAGATCCAGTCACGAGAATCCTCTAAATGCACATACACTTGAATTTCTTCACACTCTCTCACACACAACCCTTACAATAATCCCACCTAAATACATAGTATCTAATTGCTGAAATTATAAGCAAATTTGGCACGAAATAAAGCCAATAAATGGTTGAATAGATTCAACCTTACAATCTCTCGTTTTGGCTATTCTGTGACAAAATCCTAAAACATACTATAGTTTTAAAATGTGAGTTGGGAATAGTTGCCAAAACTCACTCACATCTAACTCTATATTTGAAAAGCTCTTGAACCATACAGGCAAGTTTTCCTGAAAACAATAACACAAAAAGTTCATTGTAAACAGAAATCTTGGAATGCATATGGAGCAAGCACAATGAGATCAAGCATATATGAATATAACAATAAAGCATAGCTTGATCATATAAGAACAATCACTATAAATAGTGACCATAATGAACATTCATACGATGAATGAACATCCGGTCATGCAAGCTAATAAGCTCAATGCAAATTATCATTGGTATGTCCAATACTCAACCGATGCAATACTACTAAAGCAATTACATTAAGGATACAAGATCCAACAAGGGTACAAGAGTGGAGTACTAAAGAAAATGCATAATGTTAGGACATATGTGATTCATGTTAGGAACATATATCAACATTTTATGTACTGGCTAATCCTTTGACAAAACGCACTTTACTTGTATTTGGGTAGATCTAGGATGTGTTTAATACTTCAAGGAACAAGGTTTCAAGTTCAAGTATTAAAGCCATGCAAGCTGTCCAAGAATCAAGTAAGAAAGTGCTGAATTTTAAATCTCGACAGCTAGCTTGAGGTTTAAAAGTTGCTGAAGTCTGTGGCTCGACAGCTATCTCGATAGATGGCAATTTATCGAGGTTTATGAAATTTAGTTTTTTAAAACTGTTTTTCATCCAATCCGTGAATGTATGTTTGGGCTTTATTTTCTCACAACTCTAAACATATATAAAGATTATTTTAAGGGCCATCACAGGTTGCACAAGAGCACAATTTCACAAGTGTGAAGAAAAGTGTGACCGAAAACCTAGTTTGCCTTAGTTATTCTTTTTGTTGAAGAAGATGCTTTGTTTGTACACCATAGGGTTTTGTGACCAAGCAACTTCATGATCTTCATTGTGTGATGAATAGAAGAACTTTGCAGCCAACATCTTTCTCAAGTTAGTGATCAAGTCATGTACTGGGATCTGCGCATCTATTGGTTTAGTCATGTATTAGGAGTCGTGCAATACAAAGGAGAGATTGTCACTACACAACAAATCTAATTGGGTATTAGGGCAAGGGTTCAATTGTAGGTTGGTATAAAGTATTGAGATTCCTTTACTTGAAATCTCTTGTTGTGATAATAGTGAATTCTCAGGAGTGGTGACCATAAAATCACACTATGGGGTTTTTGCCGTGTAGGTTTTTCCCATTCGTAAACAAATCACCGTGACATTTAATTTCTGCTGCATATTTAGTTATTTGGTGATTTGTTTGTCCTGCCACGTACATTGCATGTTAATTTAATTAATTAATAAATTTGGCTAGTTAATCAATTGATATTTCACAAGGGGTCAATACGTTTTGGCCTATCAAGTGGTATTTGAGTAGGCACACTCTGATTAGGGTTTAATCTTTTCTATGAGATCTATTGACCTCGGTTTGTCATGGATAGAGGAAAATCACTTATTGTATTTCCTTTATTTGATGGTACTAACTATACATACTGGAAAGTACGCATGAGAGCAATCTCTAGATAAGAAAGTGTGGCAAGCTGTGGAGATAGATTGGACCAAGCTAAAGGAAGCGTTGGCCAATTGGGATGATGCAAAGATCAAGGCGGAAAACTTCAACAGTAAGACATTGAATGACTTATTCAGTGTAGTTACACATGAGGAGTTCAAGAAGATATCCTCCACTGAAATTGCAAAGGAAGTATGGACCATTCTTTAGATAACCTATGAGGGAACCAAGGCTGTCAAAGATTCGAAACTTTAGAGGCTTACTATTAGCTTCGAAGAAATCAAGATGGAGGAGGATGTGTCATTTGATGAGTTCTATGCCAAGCTCAAGGATATAATAAACTCAACATTTAATCTTGGAGAAACCATTTCCGAACCCAAGATTGTGAAAATAGTGCTCAGATATCAGCCCGAGAGATTCCATGCTAAGATCACTGCGATTGAGGAGTCAAAGGATATTGATAAAATTCCTTTGACAGAGCTAGTTGAAAATCTGCAGACTTATGAGTTGGATTTGTCTAGGATCGAGAAGTCAAGTAAGAGCAAGAGCATGACATTGAAGACCAAGAGCAGTGACACAGGTGAGTCTTTCGATGATGAAGATTCTAAAATGAAGTCCTACATCACTAGGCAATTCAAGAAGTTCATGAAGAATGCAAATGAAAAGGGCTTCGACAAGGACTGTAGGCAATCAAGTTCTTTTTAGTTTAAGAGCCAAGACAAAGGGAAGAAGGATGTTAGTGATGGCGGTCAGTACACTGTTCCCTCAGGACCCAAGTGTTTTGGGTGTCAAGGTTTCGGTCACATGAAACAAGAGTGCCCTACTTATCTCAAGTCCATTGGGAAAAGCAAGGCACTTGCTGCTACCTTGAGTGACACCAAACCTGAGGATGATTCTGAAAATGAAGATGACGGAATCCTAAATGCCTTCACCGCCACTGTCAATCCTACTAAAGGGATTGTAAAAGATATGGATGAAGAAGAAAACTTGGTGGAATCAAAGTTTGAGAAGATGGATGAGCAAAACAACATCTACACAGCCTATGTAAAGTTATACAAGGTCTTGAAAAAGTAGGAGAAGCTGTATAGGTTGACCACCAAGAAGCTTAGTGATGTGGAGCTTGAACGAGAACAACTCTCTACAAAGTTTGATGAAGCCAATTAGACCATTGGAGCACTGAGGTTTGAAAATAATTTCTTAGCTGAGAAAACCAAAAAGCTTAAGGCAGAATTGTTCCAAGTGAGAGCTTAGTTGGAAAAGACCTCAAGTGCAAAGTTTGATGAGATGCCCAGCATGCAAAAATCTGCATCCGATCGAATCGGTTTAGGGTATGATTTTTCTTCTCCTAATATTGCTTCTTCTAGTACTACTGTTTTTGTTTCTCTTGCTAACAATATTGATTCTAAGAATAATGATGCGAAAACTATGATAGCTAGTGAGAACATAGACAATGGTAAATCTATCTTTGGAGCACCCCCTAAACTTGCTAAGAAAGAAACCAAAAACCCTAGTGCTAAGAAGAGTAATGCTCAAAAGTCCAAAGAGAAGAAACAACATCTCTGTCATCATTGTGGAGCAGTTGGATGCACTCGACCAAATTGCTACAAGTGGAAAGACACTCAGTAGAGCAATAACATGGTCTCAGTAGGAAACTTGAGTCAGTTTCCATCCTCTCTTACTCCTTTTGGAGATCTCCTCAAGACCCTCATGTTCCTTTCGAACTTGAATGGTTGCAATTCTTCCTCGTCTTCGCCGGTTCAAGGGTTTGCCAAAAGGAAAGTTTCTTCCAAGGTGTAGAAAGAAAAGGGCTTCAAGTAATTTAGTCACTTTTTTTCTCTCTCTCCCTCTTTTTTTTTTTTTTTTTGCATTACTTGTGTGTTTTGCTTTCTTTTTGAGAAAGTCTAGTTTTTATGCATTGCTTTATTTGACATGTTTTTGTTTGGTTGTTTTTTTAGTTTTGTTTTGTTTTGTTTTTCATTCATAAAAAAAAAAAAAACAAAAAATACAAAAACAGTGTGTGTTTGTGTACATTGGTACTTGTATACCTTGAATGGCCAATGAAACAGAGTTTTCTAAATGTTGTAGCTCTTATAACTTAGATGAGCATCTCTATGCACAACTAAACAAGTGAGCTTTGTGGCTCGTGTTTGTGATGAGTAAGATTAAGTTATCTATTGTACTTAACACTCGTATCACTCTTTTTTACGGGAAGGAATAAAAAATCCTAAGAGAAATGCATAAATAGCTATCTCACCATTGTTGTCCGCCAATCATGAAATGACATCTGTATGCCTTGGCATAGCAAAAGTACAATGTTAAAAAACTTAACATAATTGGGTTTTCATTTTCTCTCTCTTATATGCCCATGCATGATATGCTTAATAAAAGAAAAATATGCAAAGAAAAATAATAGCAAAAAGATCAAAATGCTTTAAAACATGATTGCAAGTGTGTATTTTAGGAAATGTGGGAGTTATAGGATGTACCTCGAAGGTGATAGTCAAGGTGATAGTCCCCATCAAGCAGTTATGATCATGTATGATTTAAATTGATTTAATCATATCTCAAATCGTCATAACATAGAGATACTAATGCAATCTTGCGATGTTTTCACACACAACACATAATATTCTTTGCTACTTTTGATACATGTGCAAGTACAATGTAATTTGGTCATCACAAGGTTTACATGTGTTAATGTATGCTTACTAAACTGTCTTAACTTGTTTTTGAAATATAAAATTGGTTAGATGCGTTTAGTGTGTGTGTGTGTTTTTAGATCTATATGCTTACATTTTTCTTGATTGAGAGATGATTTTTAGAGCTTAAAATGTTGTTTGGATCTTTGGTTGAGTTGCATGTTTGATTGCATTCATGTTTGTGTTTTTCTCTTTTTGAAAAACTGTTTTTAAAGCAATCTCGACAGCTTCTCGATACCTCTCAAAAGTTAGGCTCTCTATCGAGGTCTTTAGCTTTTTCTTATCTCAATTTCGATAGCTCCTCGATCCATCGAGAAAGTTTCTGTTTCCTTGATAGATGCTCGATAGCTCCTTGATCCATCGAGCTCATTTTTGCTGTGGACACCTCCGAACAGCTCCTCGATAGTTGGATCCTTTCAAGCTTTTAAAGCTCGACACCTCTCAATCTGTCAATAATTATGAAGGTTTATAAATAGGATCTGTGAGATATTTTCTTCATTTCTCCTCAATCTCTCTCGATTGTTTTCAGTCTTTTCACCTCCCAAACACTCTCTTCTCACTCCAAATTTGATCCTTAAGGATTTTTTGGCCTAGATCAAGTTTTCTTCACTGGTAAGGGTCCTTAATCCTTCATTCTTCATGCATTTGACCTAACTTTTTGGGTTTTTGAAAATTTTTTGGGGTTTTTCAAAATTGATGAAGTTTTGTGAAATTTTTGGAATGGGCTTTGTGACAATGGCTTTAAATCATCATGCATTGCATCACATTTGCATTATAACAATGTTTCATACATTTTAGATGTGTGTTTATCTTGTTGCAATGATTGTGTGCTGGTAGGCTTGGTTTGGGCTGAGCCCATGATGTATTTACTATGTATATCACATGCTCATGCATTTTCATGCATACGTACATTCAAATTTCTATATTTGTTATACTATATTTTGTTGGTGCTTTTTTGATTGTCTCTTTCCCCTATCTATCTCTCCTTCTTACGTTAATTGTTTTATGACACCTAAACATAAATCCACTTTGTCTTGGAATCCTTTTCATTCCAGGGCATCTACCTCTTCTGATCCTACCCCCTCTTATATTTGGTTTTGTGATGATAAAGCCCATAAGGACTTTTTGGAAAACTTTTCTAGACAAGACATTCATTCGAAATGGCAAATCATTTTGTCGGACTTCTCTAACATTGACTTACCCACTGTCATTCACAGTAGGGGTTGGGAGTCACTGTGTGATGTCCCGATCACTTTTCCATCCGTGCTTATTCAAAAGTTCTACTCCAACATGCATGGATTTGATTATTCAGTACCTCATTTTTCTACTCGTGTTTGAGGTTCGCACATCGTGGTCACTCTGAATATTGTATCTGATGTGCTCCATGTCCCTAGCATAATGCATCCTAACTACCTTGGTTGTGATCGTCTTAAGACCGTGTCTAAAGATGAGCTTATATCCTTTTTTTGTGTGCGTTCCTCTGATTGGGGTGATCATTAGTTCACTTCTTGTCCAACCTTTGCTAAAGGTCCTAGGTTCATTAATATGGTTATGACATTTGTTTTGCATCCTCTTTCTCATTATTAATCCATTACAGAGCCTCGTACTCGGTTTTTGTTATCCCTTATTGATGATCTTTCCATGGACTTCCCCTCTCATTTCATTCTTTTACTCATAGATGTGTATAGGGATACGGCGACCCATGATAAGCTCATCTTCCCTTCGGTTATCACGAGGATTTTACGCCATTTTTTTGTTCCCTTTCCCGTTTCCAACCTTTTCCATGTTATGTGTACCATAGATGCTGCTATCGTTAAATGGAGCGAGGCACAACTACGTTCGAGGTGGTCTGGATCGATGGTTCCTCCAGCTTCTACAGTTCTATCCACATCTGCTCCCTTTTCTTCTACGGGCGATGTGACTCTCGAGGACATCATGGCACAACTTGTGCACATGGATGCTCACCTTGACACTTTCAGTGATTAGTTGTGTCAGGTGAACACCTGTGTTGGTCGTATTGTACGACGATAGGCTGGCATGGGTGGCTTCATTGCTTTTCCTTCTTCTACTTTAAAGGCTTCTAAGGATGAGGATGATGATGGTGATGTTGATGCTACGGATGCTGAGGATGATGGTGCTAACTCTTCCAGTGCTAATGAGATGTCTACTTGATATACTTACCCTTTGTCACTTGTGACAAAAAGGTGAAGTAGTTTTGGATATGAGAATAGTCATACTCATTGGGGGAGGGTTAGTATAGGATATTTTTGTTAGGGGGAGTGTTCTTATTTTGAGGGATGTAGTGAGGATTCTTATGTATCTTTTTCTTTTCTTTCTATTTTAGATACATTGTTCATGTACCTTAAATCTTGTGATCATATTGTGATAGCAAACCTTGTACTTGTTGGTATATATACATTCAAGGTTGTTATTATAGTTCTTTCACCTATCTTTACATGTGTTGTTTCTTTTCTCTCTTTATGCACATGTTTCTTATATATTGTATGCAATCTTTTATTTCTATCTCACACTAAGATGCCTTGATGAGTTTTGTTTAAAGTGTTTCAGAAATACAGGTTGTCAAAGTCTACTTGCCATGAACTCTCTTCTTGCAAAGTTTTTCAAGATTTTGTGTTAGGAAAGATTTTATTGTATTTAACAAGTGAATATGAGTTGAGTGATTTATGACTTCTCTCATATGTTCATTTATTTGTTGTGGTTTTGTCACGGATTGCCAAAGGAGAAGATTGTTATGACATATTTGATTCATGTTAGGAATATATGTCAACATTATGTATTAGCTAATCCTTTGACAAAGTGCACTTTACTTGTGTTTGGATAGAACTAGAATGTGTTTAATACTCAAGCAATAAGGTTTCAAGTTCAAGTGTTAATGCCATGCAAGTCTTTCCACGAATCAAGTAAGAAAGTGTAGGATTTTAAATCTCGACAGCTAGCTTGACAGTTAGTATCTATCGAGGTTTAAAAACTGCTGAAGCCCGTGGCTCGACAGCTATCTCGATAGATGACTATCTATCAAAGTCTATGAATCTTAGTTTTTCAGAACTGTTTTTCATTCAACCCGTGAATGTATGTTTGGGCTTTCTTTTCTCACAACCTTAAATATATATAAGGATTATTTTAAGGGCCATCACAGGTTGCAGAGTTGCACAAGAGCACAATTCCACAAGTGTGAAGAAAAAGTGTGACCAGAAATCTAGTTTTTCCTAGTTCTTCTTTCTATTGAAGAAGCTGCTGTGTTTGTACACCATAGGATTTTGTGACCAAGCAACTTCATGATATTCATCGTGTGATGAACAAAAGAACTTTACAGCCAACATCCTTCTCAAGTTGGTGATCAAGTCGCGTACTGGGATTCGTGCATCTATTGGTTAGTCACGTACTAATAACCGTGCAATACAAATGAGAGATTGTCACTACAGAACAAGTCCAATTGGGTATTGGGGTAAGGGTTCAACTGCAGGTTGGTATAAGGTACTGTGATTCCTTTACTTGTAACCACTTGTTCTGATAATAGTGAATTCTTAGAGCAATGACTTTAAAATCACTCGGTGGGGTTTTTGCCGTGCAAGTTTTTCCCATTCATAAACAAATCACTGTGTCATTTACTTTTCACTGCATATTTAGTTATTTGATGATTTTTTTGTGCTACCACGTACATTACATGTTAATTTAATTAATTAATAAACTTGGCTAATTAATCAATTAACATTTCACAAGGGGTCAATATGTTTTGGCCTATCACATAACATTAACTAAAAGTACTTAGCTACATAAGCAAAGGTACAAAAATAAATATAGTCAAATACACAACATATTCCATGAATTATGAACATAAAATAAAAATAGCTGCAAAATGTAAATAGACTAGAAAATGTTGGTTGCTTCTCTTGCTCTCTTCATTTCATTGCTCCCCCTTTGATCTAGCTTTTTCTCCACCTATCATTGCTCTCTCCCCCTAACATGAGCCATCTCTTCCCTTTTGTTATGCAATAGCTAGTTGTCTTCGTCTTCTAGCTTCCTTTGGATTTGATCCAATTGAGTTTGGAGAGAGGTGAACTTTGTATCAAACCGGGTATGCTGAGAGTGTATGATAGATGTGAGGCTTGACACATTGGTGCTGAGTTCTTGCATAGATGTAAGTATGTAATCCAACTTCTCATCATTGGAGTGTGAGCTAGAGCTTGTATCACCTTGAGGAGTAGGACTCTCTTGCTTGACATTCTTTCGGCTGTGGCCAATGATAGCATTGAGAGTGCGAATGTTGATTAGACTTTGCATAGGATGAGGGTACTCATTGTCCAATATGTGTACTCCTTTGAGTTTCAAATATTTGAAATGAGGCAACAAAAAGGAAGGTAGTTCCTTGGGGCCATCCTCTTAGCATTCTTGCACAAAATATGGAAGATATGTGAACAAATATCAATTTCTTCATCAGTGATCAAGTCATGAAGAAATAAAGCCCATCCAAGAGTCATGTACCTGGTGTTTGAGAGAGGATAGAGATTATGAAACATTATAGCAGTGAGCAATCTCAATTCAGGAGATAGTGATGACACACTGGTTGATTTCCCATTAGGATAGATCTCTAAGCTTTCTCCAAGAGCATCTCGAAGCATGCCAAGTTTCGAATCCAAATCATCATACACTAGTAGTGTGACAAACATAGGTCGGTTGATGTTTAGAATGATAGCAAGATAGGAAGGTGTGACCGTGAAGTCCTTTCCCCTCACCTAACATCTCAGTTCATCCCCATTGAAGGTGGTATTTCCATAAAATTCCTTTACCAGCTCTTCATAAAAATCGTCAAGATTGGATAGAAGGTAGTTCCAATCTTTGGAGGCGAACCATCTTGGAATGATCGTATGAAGAATAGAGCCTTGTTCAACAATCCTTTCAATTAACACGGGGGCATCCTTGAAATAGTTCACATATGCTTGATACATATGATCTGAACTTATTGGCATCATAAAATCCTATCGATGATCGAGTCTTCTTCGACTTAGGGGAGAAGCTGTCGAGATTGAAAACTGTCTTGGATTTAATCCTATTTGTGCAAAACACACGATTTTCGCGACTGGAATGACTTGCAAGCAAGTGGCGAAAACGAGTCGCCAAATTCCCTTGAACAAAATTTTGAAAATTTTGTCTGAGTCTTTTTCACGATTGGGAGATCCACCCGTGAATGAGTCTCGAGACCTTCTGTGTAAGCTCGCGATTAGAGCTTCCACTCACGACATAGTCGCGAAATGAGTTGCGAAAGAGACCGAAACCCAGAAATTTTGAAAATTTTTCTAAGTGTTTTTCATGACTGGGGGACTCACTTGCCAGAGAGTTGTGAAAGCTTTTGAGTAAGCTTGCGACTAGGGCCTCGCGACTAGCATGACCTGCGAGTGAGTCACCAAAACAAAGTTCTAAAATTTTTTAGATTTTCTAAAAATTTTCAAAACAAAAAAACTTTCCAAAAACAACCAAAACAATACTCAAAAATATTTTTGATGTTTAATCAACATATGATTGAGTATGTACAACACATTTAATTAAGTACAATCACACAAATGAATAAGACATTCATTGAACATAGACATGTGTGATGTGTATGGGTACCAAATGTGAGATAGTCATTAGTCTAATATGAAATTTCAATGATCAATTCAACCAAGACATACACAATTAGCACTAGGAAGAGTGACCAATCTCAATTATAGACATATGCATATATGACCTCCCACAAAACTTGGTTACATAACATTGAAGCATTTCATTTGGCTTCTTACAATTCATAACATTTGATCATTATAGAACAATAGATCTCAATACATCTCATTTGACATCGATGCTTTAAATTTTTGATATTTCAAAATGATGAACAAGCCTTTGGCTTTTTGGGCATAATACATTTCAACAAAACCATTGGCTAATCATTCATAACAAGTTTGAAGATCTACTTACAACAATTACATACATGCCAAGATTTTTCCTACATTGATATGAGTGCATAAAGAACAAGCTATGCTTATAAATGCACAAAGCCATTTGTACGAAGGTCTAAGGAAAAACATGCGTGACACAAAACACAACAATGCCAATCAAACTTTTGGGATTTTTGAAGATTAATAAAAAAGAAACAAACATTCAAAGCTTTAAAAACAGCAAAAATAGTAAAAATATGCTAGAAAAATAAACATAAGCAAACAACCAACACTGTCACTACATATTGAAAGAATTGATGCATGGACATGTTCTAATGCTTATGCATGAGTACCTCTTCTTCACCCACACGGCACGTGCGTTTAGGGTGATATCCTTAGAGGATTAGGTACTTGAGTTGCGATTCTCAAACCTGAGGGTGAAGTTTGCCAAACATGAACTGATGGTATCTATCATCTTCATCACCTCACCAACATTGGGATCGACTTCTTGCCCTTCAGATTGCCTAGGGTTCCAATTCCCCTTTCCTTGCCTTCTTTGCCTTTAAGGACTGGCATTCTTCAAAGCTTGAAGTTTATGACAATTTGGTCTAGTATGTCCTCGGATTCCACAGTGGTGGCAAAAATGTTGAGTTTGAGAACCTCTTTGTGCCTTCGGAAGAGACTTCCCTTTTGGCTTTGGTTTGGCCACAAATGGATTTAAGGCTTTGTCAACACCTTTTGAGCAATCACATTTGGCTTCTTCACTATATTAGGCTTCTTCTCAACCTTCACTTTCTCAATAGGTGGAGTTGTTACCATTGGTTCCTTGGCTTTCACAAACTTTATCGCCTTAGACATATTAACGCTTGAACTACTTTCACTGGTACATCCTAATCTGCTTTTGTCAGAAAAAGGGCTTTTGATGTGCAAGCACTTCGTCAGGTTTCTTGGAGGCAACACACTCCATTTTGGCATTGGCTTTAATCACTTCAAGCTCAAGAAACTTGATCTTGGAATGGGCTTTGGTTAGATCTTCATTCAGCGCCTTAACTTCGCATTTCATCTCCTTATATTACACTAGAGGACTTTTGTAATCTTGCTTAGCTCTTTTCATTTTTCTTATGGCTGCTTTAGCCACTCTAGCATACTCTCTAGACTTCTTAAGAAGAGAATTATAAGTTTCTTGCAAATCCTTTGTTTCTTCATCTTCATAAACGGATTCCTCCCCAATCCTCATAGACTCCACTTTGGTGTGCTCACCAAGCTCTTCCACCAGAATGCATAAATCATCCAAAAAGTCCACGGGACCAATGGTCATAAAGGCATTGTAGTTTCCATCTCTGTCACAACTATCTTCTGAATCTAAGTTGGAGCTGTCCGAGTCATTAAGGGTAGTAGCAAATACTTTACCCTTTGCCTTCAAGTAAGTGGGGCATTCTTTCTTCACATGCCTATGCCCTTTGCACTCATAACACGTGACCGCTTGGGATGGAGAAGAATCTTTAAAATCCTTCTTCTTGAAATTCTTTTTATCCTTAAAATTTGAGAATTTTCCCTTCTAAAAGGACTTCCCCTCCTTCTTGAATTTTAAGAACTTACAAAAGTTCTTAGCAATGCCCCTTCTTTTTCAACCTCATCCTCATTCAAGAAGTTTTGAGCTTCCACTCTCTCATTAATCATCTTGAGAGCAAGAGATTTGCTCTTCCTTTGTGATGATAGAGATAGCTCATAAGTTTGAAGAGAACCAATAAGTTATTGAATTTTGATCTCATCAAGGTCTTTACTCTCTTCAGTTGCAGTAACCTTAGCACGGAAGCTCTTCGGCAACAATCGTAGGATCTTTCTCACAATCTTGGAGTCCTCCATCTTTTCTCCCAAGTTGAATTTGCCAATCACCACTTCATTTAGCTTTCTATAAAAGGAGTCGAACGACTCATCTTCGCTCATCTTTAATTCCTCAAAGAGAGTGGTGAGCATTCGTAACTTGGTGTCCTTCACCTTTTTGGTGCCTTTATATGTGGTCTCCAAGATTTTCTATGCCTCCTTAGCAACTGTAACATGTGATATCTTTTTGAATTCATCAGGTGAGACACCATAAAATATAGCATTTAAAGCTTTACTATTAGCATTGGCCGTTGCAAGGGCTACCTTATTCCAACTGGATTTGGCTGCCTTTGGCTTAGTCCATCTAGTGTCAATAGCGTCACATACGCTCTCATCAATATAGTACAAGAATGCATGCATACACACTTTCCAAACGACGTAGTTACTCCCATCAAAGAAGGGAGGTGCATTTAAGGATCGTGACCTATCCATATAAGGGTCAAGGATCACACTTAGGATATAGAAATCGAACAAAGTGTACCTGCTCTGATACTAATTGAACGCTCAATTAGTGTGTAAAACACTAATGAATGTTTAGACCCCCAATTTCAAATAAAACCAACACAAGCTTATACCCAAACAATAGATGTGTGGAATAATAGGTACAAGCAAAAACCCAAACAAATAAACAACTCTACACCATAATTAGTCACAACACAACAATAATTAAAAGGTAAGAGTAAGGGTCAAAGAGATGCAAACATAAAGATAACACCAGCACGTGTTATTGAAGAGGAAATTGAAGAACTCGGCGAAAAACCTTTCCGCCACCCTCCAAGTAGAAAAATGATACATTAGAGAATAAATTTGGAGTACACAAATAACAAAAGACCCTCCAAGCCTAGTCTACCCAATGTACTTGAGCCCTCCAAGCTCCTGCTACTAATTGGTTAAGCCTAATCGTGTCTTCTCTAGCTTTTCAAATCCTTCACTAAGCCCATTGCATCAACCAAATGAATTGATCCTCTTAGAACTGGTTCCCAAGCACCAAAATATCTCATCACTGATATGGGTATGGTAAGATAAGGATTTAGCTAATGAATCTCTTAAAGGTATGTCAATGGAGAGAGTGAGAGTAAAGGAATTTGAAGAGTCAAAAGTCTATAATTGTGGATGAGTCAATCTTGGTTTTCTCTAAGGGTTCTCTCTCAAAATTCTCTCTGGAAGCCCTCTACATTTCATGGGTATAAGGGTAGTAGGGTACGTGAGGAATGTCAAAAGTCATTTTTCTACAAAATAAGGCATTTTGGCGACTCACTCTCGCTACTGAAACAAGTCACAAGTTTGAGTCATGCGATAACTACCAGGCCAGACTGTACTTTTTGTCCTATAGTACTCCAGTTATCATGACCCTTCATCTTCCTGCATAACAATTGAATGCTCAATTAGTGTGTAAAACACTAATGAATGTTTAGACCCCTAATTTCAAATAAAACCAACACAAGCTTATACAATAGATGTGCGAAATAATAGGTATAAGCAAAAACCCAAACAAATAAGCAACTTTACACCATAATTAATCACAACACAGCAGTAATTAAAAGGTAAGAATAAGGGTTAGAGAGATGCAAACACAAAGATAACACCGACACGTGTTATTGAAGAGGAAACTAAAGAACTTAGCGAAAAACCTCTCCACCGCCCTCCAAGCGGTAAAATGATCCACTAGAGACTAAAGCTGGAGTACACAAACAACAAAAGACCTCCAAGCCCAATCTACCCAATGTACTTGAGCTCTCCAAGCTCCTGCTACCAAATGATTAAGCCTAACCGTGTCTTCTTTTGCTTTCCAGATCTCGCAATAAGCCCATTGCATCAACCAAATGAATTGATCCTCTCAGAATTGCTTCCTAAGCACCAAAATATCTCCTCACTGATATGGGCATGGTAAGATAATGATTTGGCTAATGAACCTCTCAAGGGTATGACAATAGAGAGGGTGAGAGTAGAGGAATTTGGAGAGTCAAAAGTCTAAGATTGTGGATGAGTCAATCTTGGTTTTCTCTAGGGTTTCTCTCTCAAAATTCTCTCTGGAAGCCCTTTACATTATGGGGGTATAACGGTATTTATAGTAGGGTTTGTGAGGAATGTCAAAACTCATTTTTCTGCAAAACAGAGCATTCTGGCAACTCATTCTCGCGGCTGGAATGAGTAGTAAGTTTGAGTCGCACGATAACTACCAGGCCAGACTGTACTTTTTGTCCTATGGTGCTTCATCTATCGTGACCTTTTAGCTTCCTGCATGCATCACACGTGTGGCATTTTGGCGAGTTACCAGTCATGAGTCACTCGTGAGATCCAATCACGAGAATCCTCTAAATGCACACATACTTGAATTTCTTCACATTCTTTCACACACAACCCTTATATTAATCCCACCTAAATACAGGGTATCTAATTGCTGAAATTACAAGTAAATTTGGCATGGAATAAAGGTACCAAATGGTTGAATAGATTCAACCTTATAGGAAATTTTTTAAAAGATCCTTAAGAAAACCCTAAATGCCTCAAAGAATGCATTAAGTTAAAGCTCAAATTTGGGGCTTTTCCCTTAAAATTCCTTTTAGCATTGTAGAGCTTTTAAGACTAATTAGTTAAAAATAACTTATATATATATATATATATATATATAAACCTTTGTTGTAATACCCTATTAGAGATATATTAGATTGTTAGAGATATATTGGACATATTAGCCCAATGTAATAGGCTCAAGACCAGTTCTACTTATACTAGTACACAGGTTATTGTACTACACTATTATATAATAAAGATGTAGCCCTTTAGGGATTCCTTCATGGATGTAGGCTGACAAGATTGAACTACGTAACCCTCATGTTCTCCGTGTTCCTATTCTATGCTTCCTCTTCCGCATCCATTCTAGCATATACAACATGGTATAACACAAAATATATAGACCATTCGCAATGAAAATTTATTTAACATGGTATCAGAGCCAAACTTCGTTCTTGGCATCAAACAAATGTCTCTAGCAAGAAAAGAAGATTATTATGTGCACACCACCATTTGAAGACACACATGCTTGCTTGCTGTATCTAGACTCCATGGCATCTCGCAGCCATTATGGCTTTGTGTTGTGTCAAAATCCAACAACCGAGCAAGCCATGACTTAACTTATCAGATTTGTGCAAATCCAAGCTTTGCTTGATGAAACCAACACCACAGTCAAAACCAAGGAACTCGGCCCCCAACGGTAGCCTCACGCGCCACCACACGCCACCAACGACTTTGACACCTTTCCACGCACTGCCAAAATTCTCAGCTCCCAGGTAGGTTTAAGGTTATCCGCGCTGCTCTATCGGCCTCACAGGCCACCGATCTGCAAAACTCGAGAAGTCCAGCTGCCTATCTTGCCAACAAGCTCCTACATATGCCACCTGGGTTTCTGGCTTCTCCTCCATGCGTTGGTGGAAATCGCACGTTCCAGCCACATGCCAAAAAATCTATGATGATGTCATCCTCACATCATTTGATGACATCATTTAGCCACTTCAGCGCCACGCAAGCCCTAGCGACGTCAACGCCAC
Organism: Castanopsis chinensis; assembly: GCA_032878915.1. Lineage (NCBI taxonomy): Eukaryota > Viridiplantae > Streptophyta > Magnoliopsida > Fagales > Fagaceae > Castanopsis > Castanopsis chinensis. The sequence goes on from JAVQMG010000132.1 coordinate 26,699,790, forward strand.
ATTATCAGGATGACGTCATTGTCTTTGTAGCCCGATCTATGACCCGACTCAAAAACCTAGAATCGACTCGGACCATGTGGCTGTTGACTGACCATTGACTTTGACCTGGATCCGTTGACTTTGACCTTCGTTGAATTTGACTTTTGCGTTAACCTTTGACCAAAAGTTAAAATTTTCGAAAGGACCTATCTTGCTAAATTTTTAGTGTAGATTTAGATTTTGGACTCTATTTCTTCATTTGAAGCTCAAAAATTGGTCAATTGGCATATTCTTCATTGTGATTTCTTCAAAGGCTTTCTTCATGGCATCTCCAAGTGATATTCTCATGCTTATCTAACCTCAAGCCTTCATTGAGCTTCCACCTGAGTTGGAGGAATGGTGTTAGAGATATATTAAATATACTAGTCGCTAACCCGTGCGATGCACGGGAACAACTACTAAATGAGTTTTAGGAAAAAAAAAACTATTATTTTTTATTTTAGGTAGTAAGCACAAATGTATGAAATTAAAAAAAAAATGATATTGAAAGAAATAGTATTAATTTTTATCAGTTAGGCAAAAGAAAGCAATGTTGTTTTATTTATTAGTTTTTTGTAGTAAATAATAATAGATAAAATGTTGCGGCTCTAGTTTAATTTTTGTTGTATATATAGGTATATAAAAGATAACTTGTAAGATATATACCAAAAGAAGTCTATTGAAATATCATAATCCTTCAAATTAGATTTATTAAAAGGTGTGTATTAAAAAGTTAAAACCCTTCAAATTAGATATTTTTAAAAGGTATCTATATATTAAAAGGCACCAATTGAAAAGTCACAACCCTTCAAATTAAATATATATTAAAAGTTGCCTATTGAAATGTTACAACATTTTATATTGAATATACCAAAAGATGCATATTGAAATGTTATAACTTATAACTCTTCATATTGGATATACCAAAAGGTACCTATTAAAAGGTCATAACCTTTCATATGAGATATATATTAAAGGTACTTATGGATCGAAAATGTGTCTATTAACTGAAAAATGTGTTTATTGCATGAAAATATTCCTATTGACCGTAAAGGTACTTATTGAATGAAAAAATGATTATTGGCCGAAAAATTGCATATTGATGAAAACATGTCTATTGAAGGTCATAACCCTTTGCGTATAAATAGTGGTTCATATTCATTTGATAACTTCTTCTCAAATTCTTCTCTTTCATATTTCTTAGAAACACAAAAAACCTATGTCTTCTCCAAACTTCCTATTTGTAAAACCTATTTTTTTTTTTTTTTTGAGATTTTCCTATTTGTAAAACCTGATAAACTTTGTTGTGTGTTTCTACGAATAAGGAGTGGTCATCAATATCTCCAACCAAGATAATCTATATTGATTCATTCATAAACCTAGCAGGTACATAATAGCCATTTGTAATACACGAGTATTTAAGCACTTGAATAAAATATAAAATATAATACCATGGCCAAGAAACTCATCTATTCCTGAACATGTTAAAACAAATATAATATACAATAATCAAAAGACAATCTCCCTGTATATTCATAACAATCACAAAAAACCAATTAGTTCTAAAAGTTCTTAATGGTTACTAACCAAGGAAATCTTCGAAGCAGTGCAAATTTCCAAAGCAAATCATCGTCGCAAATGGATATCATACACAAGAGCCAAACTGAAATCATAATACCATGCATAATTCACAAATCCTCTTGCAGAATCAGACGCAAGCACCTGCGATTGATTCAAATGATTTAAAACATACGCAAATTTTTTTCCAATTGTCACAAAATAAATACAATTTTGGCCATTCATTGTATTTATTGGTTTGGGTTAAAGATGAGTGTAGTTTGATTAATAAATTATAGAATGAGAGAAGGGATCTGACCTTGGGACTTGCTTTGGCACTTTTCTAATTGATTTTATCGTAAAGCAAAATCGTATTTCCTGAATTAGTTGTAGGAAATAAAGTATAGAGGGAGGGAGGAAAAGAACATATAGAAATAGAGGAATTTTTTTTTTCTTGTGGGAAGAACTATGAAACGTGCAAAGTTTAAAACTACCCAACCAAGAGAGAATGCTGGGGGAAACAATTGGAAGAGTTTAAAAACAGAGTCTAAAACTTTGCAAGAGAATGTTGGGGAAACGATGGGAAGAGTTTAAAAATGGAGTAAAAAACTTTACCGGCAGTGCTTTTTGAGAAAGATCGGTCTGAACACGGTAAAAGTCGTGCACCAAAAATTGCGAAAAAATAATACTGAAACGAAGTACCAAGAAATAAAACAGTTCCTTTAATAAGCCCAACGAAAAGGTGCAATTTTTCAGTGTTTTTAAATGTAAATGTGGCAAAAATTTATGTAGACATGTGGTGCAATGAGGAGTGGTCAACAAAAAGTCAAACGTTTCGGCTATTAGTTATTATATAGCTTAGCCTAATGGAATAGGCCCATGGCCACTCCTACTTGTAATAGTAGTCTAGGGTTTAGTCGCCTTTATATACTCATATTAGGGTTCATTGTAACATAAGTTATTGTATTTTATACAATAAAGATGTAGCTTTTAAGGGATTCCTCCATGAATGTAGGCTGACAAGGCTGAACCACGTTTCCTCGTATTTTCGATGTTTCTATTCTATACTTCCCCTTCTGTATCCACTCTAACATATACAACATGGTATAACACATAATATACAGACTATTCGTATTGCGAATATATTTAATACACCTAATGCCCAATTATTTGTTCCCTTCACTCTCCCCTCAATCTAAAAAGAATTAGCTAGCCCATTAGAGAGTGGTGCTATGGAATTGCGAATTCGGACAACTTGAAGGCAATGAGGAAGAATTTTATGTCCTAGGAATGAGATTCTATTGCCACAAAAAGTTTCATAATTTTTGCACAAATCACTGCGTGATAAGTTGTAAGTGATGGAGAATATTAGGATTATTTCTCCATCACACCTCCAAACCAAAAAATTCTTATTTGAAATATTGTGGATTATTTCATTACTTCTTGGTTTTCTATTTATTTTAAAACTTTTAGAAAAAGCTCAAAAAAATATTAAAACCCATTTAGGATGTTCGAAAGTTTTTATTTTTATTTTTTTATTAAATACATCAAGAAAGGCTGAACAAGACCATATTTACTACTATGTGATTAATGGGTGTCTTCATTTGATGACCATCTCTTGACAAGAACATGTAGCATGCCACTAGGTACATGCAATTTGGGTAAGGCATGAGCGTTTATCAAGTGATCAGGGCCATTGTGCACATGAGTGTCCATTAAGCGAGTGAGCACCTTTTTATCGATTTGAGTAGGGTTTGTGCATCAGGTATTTAAGGTCACGTGTTTAAGCTTTTGAATCTTATGGTTTGGAGGTGGATTCTATCAATTTGAGGCATGTTGCCTTTGGTGTGGGCGATTTATATTCCATTATTATCAGTAATTGACCAAGAGTTCATTTGTTGTATGCAAATATGGGGTCTTGGGTCGATAGATGTTGGAGTTGGCTCATAGTTATTTCTTGGTCAACCAGCCCAAGGACTTTATATGCCTAGCTAGAGAGAGAGAGAGAGAGAGAGAGAGAGAGAGAGAGAGAGAGAGAGAGAGAGAGAGAGAGAGAGAGAGAGAGAGAGAGAGAGAGAGAGAGAGAGAGAGAGAGAGAGGGTAATTTTTATGATTTTCCTATTATTATTATTATTATTATTATTATTATTATTATTATTATTATTATTATTATTATTATTATTATTATTATTATTATTATAGGGAAATAAGGCTTAGAAATGTGTATTGGGCCGTGGGCCTTGTCCGAGGACATTCAGTAGTCTGAGGACAAGTAGACATTAGTGAAGGGGTAAGAATCAGTAGGTTACGAAAAGGTTATGACTATAAGAATCTGGGAAGGTAATCTGAGGAGGAATGCCTCCTCGGCTAAGCAAAGCAAAGGTAAGAAGGTGTGGTCTGCCATCAAGAGCAACACTCCGAAGGATTCCGTGGATAACGATAAATATCAGGAAAGTATAGGACAAAGGAAAGCTAAGAAATATCTAAGAAAAAACTGCTACCACTGCATTGAATGCTCTGCAACTAACTCTGGCCGCATTAATGTGGAGGTGATACCTGAACAGTGATATTCAGCCTTACAGCTACTCTCAGAGATTTCAGGAAGGTTCTGATGGGATAAGGATTAAAGCCAGCAACTTGACCTACACGTGGAGGGTGGAGATTAAGAAAGGAAGATAATAAAAGATAGAAAGACGCCTTTTACAAGACGATCTATCTAAGAATCTCTAGGAAAAAACACTGAAGCAACAAGAATTAAAATTGTAATCGAGTCTAAAAGAAATATATTCAAGAACTGTTCACCTCGGACTTTGCCGAGGAAGGATTCTTTTGCAAAAAGCTTACTTTTCTCTGTTTTCATATCATCTTTAGTCCATGTTGAACACTGTTCATTCCATTAGAGCCTAGTTTTCATCTCATTCTCTACAAATTCATTATATTGGGCTCTTTGGGCCTTAATTCTATTACCCTTTGGGCTTAGGACTCAAATCCTGTCCTTACAATTGGTGTTGCCTGTGGAACTTTACTTGAGCTTTAGTGAAATCAACGTTTAGCGATGGTAGGTTCGGGGCCTAACCGAGAAGAGTCAGTTGGTTCCCAACGTCACGATCAGTTCCTCAATCTTGAGCGAAGAAAGGACCATGAGGTTAGTGTACACACCACACACACTAGTTGGTGTGCTGTCGTAGGCAACCAAAAATAAAACCTATACTCCGAAAAATATATGTAGTAGTATGAGTAAAGATCGTTCTCACGAAGAGTATCTAGCCTAGTTTTATGCTATGTGAACAATGATTGGGGGGGGGGGTGGGGTTGAGTATAATGAAAATTTTTTAAAGAAAAACAATTAAGGAACAATTTAAATTAAAATATCAAAATCAATCAAAAGAACAAACCTTGGTCTAAGTCAACATCCATCACTGAAATTTACAACTGATCATTGATGCAAGTATATATCAATTCACACTTTGAATATTCACCGTTGAAATTATTTTTCTATCTCTCCTTAGTCATAGTTAATTAGAAAACAGGCGATCTAATTAACCCTAACTACTAAACAACCCAAAACAAGCGCTAAAGGTTTAATCTAATAGCAGCCTTAAAAATTAGAGAGATTGATGAAACTAAACAACACAAGCACAAGTGGCTGTATTTGATTTAGTCGAGCATTCTTCCTAAGATCTAATAATTTATGACGCAGCAAATCATTAAATCTTGGTTGCTTCACAAATTAGAGGGATCAAACAATTACGGATTTGATATCTAACCTACCAGTAGATTGTAATGAATAATATACTAGTAGGCCTCCTAGTTATTAAATAAGACAATCATGAAAATAGGCATAGAAGAACATCCAATACTCAAAGCATAAATTGAACAATAAAAAAAAAAAAAAAAGATCTCACAGTTTTATTGATTCCGAGGTTTCTGTTTCTTTCGACCAAGTATAAAAGTTTTAGCCATGCAAGGCCATGAAGAAAACTTGAAGGAAAAAAAATTAGAGAAGAGGGGAGAGAGAGGCGTGTCTCAAGTCTAATTTTTCTTCTCCCTTTATAAACATTAATTCTCCCTTTTCCAAGCCTACAAGATCTCCTAAAAATATTATAAATATTATCCTAAAATAATAACATCCAAATCTGACTAATTAAAGAAAAATATAAAATAGAGTCCTAATAAAACTAGGAAAGTGGTGTTTTCAGCTGGAAATTTTGTGCACCAAATTTGGAAGCTTCCAAAAATAAACTGCATTAGATCCGCGTATTAGAATTACAGGCTAAGGATTTAGAACGTCATCAGTGCAGGTGCAGCAACTTCAAGCCCGATTTGGACCTTGATGCGGCCCCATATCTCTCAAAACGCAAAACATGAAAGTTGTAGAGCTTTGTCTTGGCGTTCTATAGCATCTTGAATCATCTCAATCGGAGCTCAGATGAGAGAGTTATGCCCAGATTACAAAACAATGTCAAAGCTATCCAAAATCGCCCAATTAACTACGTTTTGCACTTGACGCCTCCATTTGCATCCTAAATCAAAATATAAGAATAATGAGTACATTTAGGCACCAAATAAGTATAAAATACTAAACATTAACAGAGGAAAATATGAAATTTTGCATTCTCATCACTAGTAGGATCCAATCTCGAGGTGGGAGTCACATCTCTCATGAGGAAAATACTAGAAGCATGTAATTGGAGATTGACCATTTACGAAGGACATTATGTCGTGATCGGCGTAGAGGAAGTCCTTCAAGTTTTGACCATTCTTTTGATGATGACAGTGATAACAGCTACCGGCCTAGGTCAAGGACTCCCCCAGTGAGTCCTTTTTGTGTGATGAGGAGCGCTATGATAGGCGGAGGCAGAAGAGTCCGTCTCACAGGGGAATAGGCAGCGATACTACGAGTAGGGCTCTGAATCAGATTTCTAAGTCACCTTTTTCCCGTAGGATTGAGGGGGAAAAGCTTTATCAGCTGTTTATTCAACCAACGTTCACCATGTATAATGGCAGAACAGACCCTGTGGAGAACATGAGCCATTTCAACCAAATGATGGCTGTTCACTTAAAGAATGAGACCTTGATATGCAAGGTGTTCTCATCCAATTTAGAGCCCGTGATGATGAGATGGTTCAATGGTCTAGAGGAGGGTTCTATTGCCTTCTTTAAGGAGCTAACAAGAGCCTTTGGTTCTCTTTTTGTAACCTATAGTAGAGTTCCTCAGCCTCTAGACTCCCTGTTGCTTATGAATATGCAAGAGGGGGAAACCCTGAAGACGTATTAAGGACATATTTTATATAGTTGGCTAATCCTTTGACAAAATGCACTTTACTTGTAGGTAGATCTAAGATGTGTTTAATACTTCAAAAAACATGTTGTTCAAGTCTAGTATTAAAGCCATAAAGACTAGACCAAGAAACAAGTGAAGAAAAGATGTTCACTAAAGCTGGATAGATAGCTTGACACCTGCGAACAGATAGCTTGACAGCTGCTCGACAGATAGCTATCTATTGAGGAATAATAAGGCTTGACAGATTCTATCTATCGAGGTATCTATTGAGGTTACAGAAATTAGAATTTTCAAATCTGATTTTTGGCCCATGCTTATGTATTTGTGTAGGGTTTCTTTTCTCACAACCCTAGACATATATAAAGCTTATTTTAGAGGCCGTCACATAAGAGTATACAAGGAGAATATATGCAAAATGTGACTGAAGCCTTATTCTCTAAAAAAAAAGCTACTGCGTCTTTGCGCCTTAGGGTTTTGTAACCAAGTGCTTTTTGTTAATGAAATGAAGAACTTTGCAGTCAAAATTCTTCTTCCTCAAGTTGGTGAGTGGGTCACGTACTGGGATTCGTACAAAGGAGTTAGTCACGTACTGGGATCTGTGCATTAAAAGGGTGGCATACATATATTGAAGAGTTCAGAGGTTCTGATACGGTAGAAGGTTTCCGCTGTAAGTTCATCTACGGGGATTGTAAAGTCTAGGAATAAAGGTTTTGTATTAGATTTGAAACTTATCTTTACTATAATGGATTGCTTTTCGGGAAGGTTTTCCCCCAAGTTTTTTTACTGTGAAATTGGTTGGTTTTATTGGTTTTCCTATGTCATCATATCTTGTCTTATTTATTTTTCCGCTGCATATTATTTGTGATATAATATTGATGTTTGTTTTTTTTACAAGTTTTATTCATAATAAATCTAATTAACAACTTGAGTTTAAAATTTGTTAATTCTATTAACCGGGGTCTAAATTTCCCAACAAGACGTACTCTGACAGATACTGGGAGATGTTTAATGAAATAGATGGGAACTTTGACAATGTCGCTATAAGGACATTTAAGGTCGACCTATTTGCCGAGCATGGTTTGAGGAAGTCTTTGGTTGGGAAACTTGTTAAAAGAGTGCATCAGCTCATGGACCGCATTGTCAAGTATAAGCGGGTCGAGGATGACCAACAACTAGGGAAAGGCAAGGCTAAGGTGGTCCTTCAAGATAGAAGCGATTTCAAGTCGGACAATTATAACAATAATCATCCTTGGTGGGATTTTACTAGGCAATCTGGAGCTACTACTACTCAAGTGGTTAACACGGTATTCCGAGAGCCAGTGCATCAAATCCTGAAAAAAATTAAGAATGAGCCATTATTTCAATGGCCAAATAAGATGGGAGGGGATCCTATGAAGTGCAACCAAAGCCTTCATTGCCAATACCACCAGGAGCGAGGGCATACCATAGAGGATTGCAGGACTTTATGGAATCATCTAGAGCAATTAGTCCGAAGTGGAAAGTTAAAGCAATTTCTGTATCATCCTAATAGGCAAGGAGGCCAGACAGGGTCAGGAACTCAGAGAGATGCTTCTTCAAGGCCACCTCTGGGCACAATCAGTGTTATTCTTGCCACTCTGGGAAGGACTGGTTCTCACCCCTTTAGGGTAATGTCCATAGCTTAGCCATTCACAGAGGACTTGTCCCCTGAGCCGAAGAGGAGCAAGATGGAGGTCTGACCAGCGTTGAGTTTTTATGATGAAGATAAGGTTGGAACCGTGCAACCACACGATGATGCCTTGATGGTCACCCTTAGGATAGGGGGTTATGATGTGAAGAGGGTGTTGATGGATCAGGACAGCAGTGCAAAAATTATATACCTTGATTTATATAAGGGGCTAACGTTGAAACCTGAGGACTTGGCATGTTATAATTCACCTTTGGTGGGTTTTGATGGGAAAGCCTTTATTCCAATGAGCCAGATTAGACTATTGGTATAAGTAGGTTCAGAAGTGGTTGAGGTGGACTTCATTGTAGTGGATGCTTACTCTCCTTACACCACCATTGTGGCAAGCCCCTGGCTTCATGTCATGGGGGCCATTTCTTCCACTCTGCATTTGAAGGTGAAGTTCCATTCTGGGGACCAGGTTGAGGAGTTGGTCGGGAGCAAGTCTATGATTAGGCAGTGCTTGGTGGCTGCAATTAGGCATCAAGCTGAAGGTGAGTCCTCGGCCTCTGCCGAGTGGGGTTTATAGCAATAAAAAATATTAGTGTTATCTTTAGATGTAGCGGTGGAAGGGGCAAAGTGTGAGGAATTAGAAAAAATTGTTATAGATGACGATACGGAGAAGTTTTTCCAAGTTGGAACTCAGTTGTTTCCTCAAGAGAAGGAAGAGCTGATAATGTTTCTTAGAAAGAATATTGATGTGTTTGCATGGAGTGTTTATGAAACTCCTAGTGTGGATCCAGATTTTATTTGCCATCATTTTAATGTCAATCCAAATATCATCCCCAAAAAGCAATCACCTTGGCGCTCATCTAAAGAGCATTTTGAGGCTGTCAAAGAGGAGCTCATCAAGCTTAAGCGGCTAGGGCTATTAAGGAGGTGTTCTACCTTGAATGGGTGGCCAATACTATGGTGGTGAAGAAGAAAAATGGAAAGTGGTGAGTATGTGTAGATTTCACAGATTTGAACAAAGCTTGCCCTAAGGACTCCTTCCCCATGCCTCGAATAGATCAGTTAGTGGATGCAACCGTAGGCCATCTTTGAATGAGTTTCTTAGATGCCTTAGATACCATTAGCTTTGGATGATTAGGAGAAGACAACTTTTGTTACTCCTACTGGAAATTACCACTACAAGGTGATGCCCTTTGGTTTAAAGAATGCAGAGTCCACCTATCAGAGAATGATGACTAGGATGTTCGAACCACAATTAAGAAAAAAATATTGAGGTTTATATAGATTTTATGGTGGTGAAGAGTAAGGTAGAATCCGAGCACATTGGTGACTTTGGAAATATCTTTGAAATATTAAGGAAACATGAGCTGCGCCTTAATGCTTCTAAGTGCTCTTTTGGTGTTGGTTCAAGAAAATTTTTGGGTTACATGGTCACTCATCGTGGAATTGAAGTCAATCTTGATCAAATTAAGGAAATTAATAGTTTACAACCTCCTCAGAATCCTAAAGAAGTCTAGAAGTTAAGGGAAATGACTGCTGCCCTAAACCGATTCATCTCTCGGTCGGCAGACAGGTGCAGACCTTTTTTCCAGTTGTTGAATAGATGGAAGGGGTTTGAATAGATGGACCGAGGAGTGTACCCTGGCCTTCCAGATGTTGAAGGAATACCTTACTCTACCACCCATTATGTCCAGGCCGGAGGAGGATGAGGTTTTGTTTGTCTACATCGCTGTAGCTTCCTATGTTGTGAGCTTAGTACTGATATGAGTTGACGATGGGGTACAAAGGCCAATCTATTATTTAAGCAAGTGGTTGCACGAAGTCGAGGTTTGGTACCTACCATTGGAGAAGGCCATATTGGCGGTGGTGCATGCCACACGCAAGCTCTCTCACTACTTTCAAGCTCACATGGTGGTGGTGGTGGTGGTGTTGACCCAACTTCCTCTTTAATCCCTACTTCGAAGAGCTAATTCCATAGGAAGGATTGTCAAGTGGGGCACAATTCTAAGGGCTTTTGATATCAAGTATATGCCTCACACCTCTATTAAGGGCCAGGTCCTTGCAGATTTGGTGGCCGAGTTTGCTGAATCTCCTTTGGAAGAGGAGGGGGAAAAGCAAGAAATGGATAGAAAATCAGTTGGAATGGTTTCCTTACAAGAGCCTTTATTTTGGAGGGTGTATGTTAACGGTGCTACTAATTAAAGAGGATCTGGGGTGGGCTAGTTGTGGAATCTCTTGAAAGAATTGTTATTAAGAAATCCTTAGGTTGGGTTTCTTGGCTATGAATAACGAGATTGAGTATAAAGCTTTGTTGGTAGGGATGACTATGGTTCAGAAAATGGAAGGAAAGGCAATACAATTGTTTTCAGATTCAAGGTTGGTTGTTGGATAGGTAAAGGGAGAGTTGGAAGCCAAAGATTTAAGAATGCAAGAATACTTAAATCAGGTTAGACACTTGCAATCAGGGTTCGAGTCCTTTGTCTAACAGCAAATCCCTAGAAGTAGAAATACGCATGTTAATTCTCTTGCCATTCTTGCAACGTCCTAGGCACAAAGTTTACCTGCAGGTCGTCTTGGTTATGTAAACCTATTGAGAAGAAAAGAGAGAAGGTCCCAGTTCACCAAATTAGAGTAAGACCTAGTTGGATGGATCCTATAGTTCTGTTTCGTAAAAGTGACATCTTGCCTGAGGAGAAGGGGGACACTGATAAACTGTGAAGGAAAGCTTCTCGTTTTTGGTTATCTGAGGACCAAAAATTGTACAAACGCTTCTTTTCTGGGCCATATTTGCTGTGTGTCCATCCTAAGGCAGTAGAACCCCTCTTAGAAGAGTTACATGAAGGGATTTGTGGAAGTCATACAGGGGGCAGATCATTATCTCACAGGGCTTTCACTTAAGGATATTGGTGGCCAAGTATGCAAAAGGAATCACAAGAGTATGTAAAGAAGTGTGACCAATGTCAGAGATTCACTCCAAACATTCATTAGCCAGGGGGTGTCCTCAATCTTCTATCCAGTCCCTGGCCTTTTGCTTAGTAGGGATTGGATATTGTGGGGCCCTTCCCTAAAGTAGTAGGAAATAGAAGGTGGCTTCTAGTGATTACTTCACCTAATGGGTTGAAGCTGAGTCACTAGTGAACATCAGAGATGTGGATGCTAAAAGGTTTATGTGGAAAAATATTGTCACTCGGTTTGGGATTTCTCACACCTTTATCTTGGACAATGGGCTTCAATTTAATAGCAAGGTTTTTAGGAGGTATTATTGTGAAATGGGTATTAAGAATAGGTATTCCACTTCGATTTATCTCTAGGGGAATGGACAGACCGAGGCTGTCAATAAGATCATAGTAAGTGGGCTCAAGAAGAGGTTAGATGATGCAGGGGTATGACTTAGTGCTAAGAAAAGTTGTGGGCACTGCAAAAAACCTAACATGGGGAAAATTAGGGCCCAATTGGGAAGGACCATTCCATATTACTTTAGTAGCTAGTATAGGTGCTTATTTCCTAAAGGATTTAGACAAAAATGCTATACCACGTCCTTGAAATGTAAATAACTTGTAAAGGTACTATTATTAATGGAAGGTAGCTCTGCCATGTTTTTATTTTGATATTATATGCTACCTTCATTATCTGTCTAAGTATTAAATAGAACCTTGATCATGCCTAGCTCCTCAGATCATATGCCTTGGGCAAATTAATACTCTTCATTACTAGTTTAAGTATTCAACGAAACCTTGGTCATGCCTAGATCCTCAAACCACATACCTTGGGTAAATTAATACTCTTCATTATCTGTCTAAGTATTATACAAAACCTTGATCATGCCTGGCTTTTCGGACCACATACCTCGGGTAAATTAATGCTCTTCATTATCTGTCTAAGTATTAAATAGAATCTTGGTCATGCCTATCTCCTCGGACCACATACTTTGGGTAAATTAATACTTTTCATTATCTGTCTAAGTATTAAATAGAACCTTGGTCATACTTGGCTCCTCGGACCACATACCTTGGGTAAATTAATACTCTTCATTATTTGTTTAAGTGTTAAACATAACCTTGATTATTTTTGGTTCCTCGGACCACCTACCTTGGGTAAATTAGCATTGCCAAGCGTCTAACTAAATGTTAAACAGAACTTTGGCTATGTCTGGTTCTTCGAATCACCTGCCTTAGGTAAATTAACATTTCTTTGATTATGAAAATACTAAACATAACCTCGGCCATGTCAGGTCTCTTGAACCACATGCTTTTGGTAAATTAGTAACCAACCTGACTATGGTGGATAACCCAAATCCTCATTGTGGTAACTTAATTGAAAAGGTACACTTGAGCATTACTTAAAGCATTTGCAAGTATGCCCACGATTAGTTCATGAGCTAATTGTCATCTACAACTCCTTAAATATACTATTAAGTGAAAGGTTTGCAGAACCCTAGTTGGATAGATGCTCCACCATTCTTTGAGATTAATAGAAAGTCCAATGATATGCAGGGTCCTTTAAGTTGATTACGCTTAAGGTATGTTTTTGAAATTAATGATATACTTTGTTAAGATTGTAAACTTGGAAGGTTTAGCCTATTCCGTTGCTGATTATGTAGGATGTAACAACCACACTATCATTTGTGCAGATAATTAAATGAAGCTAGATCTCATTCTCATATTGATTAAGTGTGAAATAAAGTAGAAACTATGTTAGGATTTGCATAAATATCACAAGCCTAAAAGAAAAGCTCATAATTATCATTAAGCTAAGAATTAAAAAAGGCATATTGATTACAAATTTTGGAAACAAAAACAACAATTAAAAAAAAAACTATTCTAAGAACTACTTGATTTTTAGTACAAGCTTGTCTTTTGCTAAGGCCTTGGCGGACTGAGTAGGGGTTGCTATTGAGGATGCTGGGCCTTTACCCTTGAGGTCCTCCTTGACAGGCACAGGATGAGTAGCCAGGATAATCTCCATGTTGTGGGAGGCCTCTTTCTCCTTGAAGGGGTCCTTGGGGGCAGTTAGAGGCTAGGTGGCATCAGAGGCCACTCCTTTGGTTGTCTGCTTCCTTTTCAGCAACCCCAAGCTACTCTGCCTCTTTGGAAGGAATGTTAGAAGAGGGAAGGGCCTTGGCTGGGCTGTCCTTGCTAGTATCTGTCTCCTTGGTGGCAGGGTCAGCCTTGGCGCCCAAGGAGCTTGATGCACGGATGATAGGAGGATAGTATATCCTCTCTGCTCTCCCAAGGGCAAAGGAGGCCTTAACACCAGCTTGGTTAAGGGCCTCATTCCACACTTGGAGGCAGTAGAACTTACACGCCTCTAAGACCTCAGCCCTGAGGGTCTCCTCAGTCTCTGCCATTCCCACCTCATAGCTGTCCCGTTCAGCTTTGTTCACGGCTTTCTCTACCTCTTCTAGATTTTTCTTTAGGACCTTTACATGTTCCTTGGATGCAGCCAACTCATCCTTGGCCCGATAGGGTTGCTTGCATTGAGTCTCTACTTGCTTCTCTGCCCCTTGCAAAGCAACTTCAGCACTTTTCCTTTCTCGATTAGCCTCAGTGAGTTGGGTATTTAGCTTTTGAATTTTCTTGTCCACCACCTTGAAGGCGTCTACCGTGGCAATATGCCTGTGGGAGTTGTTCATTAACTCCTCGGCTTTATGGGCAGCTTAGACAGTCTTTCCAAGAAAAAAATACAATGGTTAAAAAAAAAAAAAACAATTATGATTTTAAGTATGAAAAAGCTAATTAATGGACTTACCATGGCGAGGTCCCTCTTCAAGTGGAGGAACACTTAATGTTTCCTTAATGACCTTAAGTTGGCCATGTCCCTAAGTAGGAGTAGAGCCTATTCTATGGCGTTGGCCATGTATGCAACCCTCCCTTGTTGGAAATCCTTGATAGAGGCATCGACAGGCAAAGGAGCTCCATCCAGTATTATGGTAGAAGTCCAGGTCGGGACCTCGACTTGAGGATCACTTCTCTTGTCGACCATGGTCTGTGTTACCCTGGCCTGTTTGGCCCCTCGTCTAGGGCTTGGCTTTCTTGGAGGAAGAGCCTTTTCCTCCTTCCACCACCTCCTTATCCTTCTGATCCCTCTTCCTCTTGTGGTCAGCATGGTCAGGTCAAAGAGATTAAGTAGATGGAAGGGTGGGAGGCTTGGCTTGGGTGGCCTTCTCTAGCACATTGCCTTCTACTTGGGACTCCATTAGGTCTTGAAAGCTTGATCTGGTCTTGCATTGGAGCACCATGTGTCTGAAATAGTGGGGTCTTCTTGGGCGTGACTTACTTATGCTAGAGGAAGGTGGTAGAGGTCACCAATTAGGATTTCTAGGGATGGAGGTTGGTTGAAGACTTCGAAGTTGTCTTCAGAATCTAAGACTTCGACTATCTCTTCCTCTTCCTCTTCCTTGATAGTAGGCTAGGAAGGGGTGGCTTCCTCGGCTGGGTACTGGAACGGTAGGGTTGCCTCTTGTACACCTTCTAAAGTAGAGCTTGGGCTAAAGAAGCCCAAAACGACGACATTTATAAGGTGTAGACACTTTTCTTTGGCCCTGATGATGCACTTGGGTACCTGAAAGCTAAATGATAGTGGGTTGTAGCCAAGGATGAGATGAACTGCTTTTAGCAGCCTGTCACTATAAATGAAGACCTCGACCTTAAATATTTTGTCCAAATCTGGCTGGTTAATAAGGTTTAGGTTCGGAATAGTGGCGTACTTATTTACAAAAAATTTGAAAAAAAGAAACACTATCAACAAAACAACATAAATCAGAGAAAAATTCAATTACAAACACAAATAGGAGAAAATAGGCACAGAAGATGTCAGAGAGGAAAAGAGGTGACATTAGAACAATAAAACTAGACCTAAGAACCCCACTCGGTGTCCTATCTCTCGTCGGACAGTGAAGGCCATTGTGCCACTCCCCTAAGACCTTTAGAAAATCTTTGTTCATGCCTTTGTTGGACTCAAAGAGGCACGAAATAAGCCTGACCTCAAGAACCCTAGTCTTTAGGTAGTACCGCTGCCCTTTTAAATGGTGAAAGTTGTAAATTCAATTAACGTCGTGGTGGGTAAGGTTCAAGCTCATCTTCTCATTAAGAGTGTCTACACTACCTAGAATCCTAAACATATTAGGGGTATATTGGGTGGGGGAAAGCTTATGAGCTATCAAGTAATCCCTAGTGACTCTACCCATGGGATTCTCATCCGTCCCTCTATAAAGGCAATCATAGGGATTACTACTTCTCCCTCCTGCCTCATGGTGTGCCACTCCCCTTGTTTGTAATACCTAATAGAAACCCCTGATGGGATACGATATTGAGCCTTAAAGTTCTCTATACCCTCTGGGGTGTCTACTAGGTAAGCGAATCTCCCCATATGAAAAGAAAGTTAAAGGAACTAAGGAGACAAGGTGAAATTAGACGGGCCAAGGAAGAGAGAAATCTAAATAAAAAGAAAGACAAAAGGGACTGAAGAGAAGAAAGAAAGAAAAAATTGCTAGAGACAACTTATGGGAGAGAAGAAGGGCTCATCAAACTAGCTCTTAAGTTTTAAGAGTGCAAAAAGTGAGGTAGATGAAGCTTCTGAACAATATATATATATATATATATATATATATATATATATGAGAGAGAAAAGCAAGCAGGAAAATTCCTGCTCAAGTTCCCGTAAAATCCCTAGTCGTTGGATTTCCGTTCTACCGTAGAATGTGGACAACATGGAGCTGTAGAAATTAATTGCAAGCGCGTCCTGGATGCCGAAAAGTCAAGAGCGTGCTTCTAGGCAGTTGAAAAGACACATACACAGACAAAAATGATGTAAGGGAAGAGCAAAATTAATATTGTAATATCAAACTTCCCTTTTTTCTGAGGAGCAAAAGAAGGGAATTGCAAGGGGCTTTTGTAGGGATACAAGGCTCAGAAATGTGTATTGGGTAGTGGGTCTTGTCCAAGGATGCTTAGTAGTCCGAGGACAAGTAGACGTTAGTGAAGGGGTAAGAATCAATGGGTTACAAAAAGGTTATGACTGTAAGAATTTGGGAGGCATTCCTCCTTGGCTAATCAAAGCAGAGGTCAGAAGGTGTGGTCTGCCATCAAGAGCAACACTTTAGAGGATTCCATAGATAAGGATAAACATCAGGAAAGTATAGGACAAAGGGAAGCTAAGAAATATCTAAGAGAAAGTTGTTACCACTATATTGAATGCTCTGCAGCTAGCACCTTGACCGCATTAATGTGGAGATGATACCTGAATAGTGATATTCAATCTTGTGATTGAATCATATAATAAGAGTGAATTATTAATATATATATATATATATATATATATATGTATTTGTTACTAAAAAATTAGTCTATATTTGGTAGTAGTTGTTGAAATGCTGTCGTTGTTGCTATTAGTCTATTAGGTACTGGGTGTCATTTAAAAAAAAAGACGAAGTTACGAATGGATATTTTTATTAATTCATTATTCTTTAAAAATCCGGAATAATACATTAAAGAGTTTTAACGTTAAAGCTTGGAAATTGTGACAAAATTGACAAACGGTTCTCATCTCCGTAAAAAGACTCTTTAACAAAATTGACAAACGATTCACTCATTAAAAAGAATCCGGTAAGCTCACTAATTTTAATCTGAATAATTCGGTTATTTTTTCATATAAAGAAAATGTGAACATTTCTAGGATCTGAAAAGTTTTATGAAAATTTGAATAGATGTTAAAATTTTTTTAAGGAAAAAGCTTTAAACTTGTGTTTTTTAAAATGAGTCATATAACTGCAGATAAAACAGTTTTTCACAATAATTAAGTTGGCTCATTTTTATTAGTTTTCATTTGAGTTCACCACTTATATCATCTTATTCTCTACTAGTCATAACTTATAAATTATATAATTATGAAATATTTTGTGAAATTTATTGTGACACTTGAGTTAATTGTTTTAAAATTAGCCCACCACTTACACATCTTATGAGCCGAATCTTGCTTTGTCTTTTTTTTTTTTTACTTTCCCAGAAAAAGGAGAAGTAAAATATGAGAGTGGAAATTGGGGTGTGGTGGAAGAAGATTACCTTAAACCAGCAAGTTTGGTAGGGCAATGAAAGGTATGATGTACGACCATTTTGATGAACTCCGTGCTGAGTAAATTACTATCCCATTTGCCCCAACGAATCATATCCGTTGGATCATTTGTCTCGTACTCTCGCTTCTCCTCCTTCCTCAGATCAAAGAATTTGGCTAATGCCTCGTAGACTCTCATTATAAGGTTATTTGGTAACTCATGATTAATTACCTGCCAAAATATCCAGCCGACTAATCATACATGTGCACTAGGGCTGTAAATGAATAGAGCCATATTTGAATAGTTCTGACTTTGTTGATCATGAAGAAGCTTGCTTATGTTCTTTATTTAGCAAATGAACTAAGCTCAATCATAATAATATATTCATGAGCAAAGTCATGGATATAATATTTGATTTTATGTATAATATCATATATATACTTATTTATGTACGAAAATTTAGTTATATAGACAATATATTAAATTGTATGAGTTTGTAAATAAGATTTCAAATTATTATTTATAAGTTATTAATAATATAATTAGTCCATTTCGTATTTTTACCAATATATGGGGGGTGTGAATATAATTTTTATAAGCTTATAAACAAAAATTATATTATCTAATAATTAACTAAGGTAATAATATTATTTCAACTATAATCTATATATACATACATACATATATATATATATATATATATATATATATATATATATAAAACGGAAGCTCTGCTAGCTCCACAATTTTTCACGTCAGCATTATTTAAAAAAATAAAACTATTAAAAATAAAATATAACCCCAAACACCGTAACTATTTCTAACCCAATAAGTATTTCTCCCCAAAACTAACCCGATAATCTTCCAACTTCTCAACAATAGCCGATACAAAAACCTATTTCTCAATCTTTGTCTCTTCTTCAAACACAAACTCAGCCCAACAAACACTGCAAGACCCATACCCTTCTCTCTCTTTCTCTATCTCTCTACCCTTCTCCTTCCCCAAAACCCAAACGCCAATCAGATCTAACAGATCGCCTCTCATGGGACATTGGGACAAATCAAGTTTCATAGACTAAAACGATTCCGTTGGAGAAAGGCTACAGGTATTTCTCTTAATGGGTTTTCGCCAGAATCATCTGGCTGTTGGGGGGACGATATGGTATGTTAGGTTTGGTTTTTGATTTTGTTATCAATCTTGATTTGCTTTGCTTTAAATTTTCAGATCCCACACCCTCCTTTCCTCAGCCTCTCCATTTATCAAGTTCCAAAATCAACCAAAGCTTCAACTATGAACATACCCATTTGCAATTTTCTCTAAAGATCATCACCGCCCCTCCAACCAAATCAATGGAGGCAAATTTCGTGGTAATTTTTTTAAAATCTACATTTCCAGGCGCTACCACTTTAATACTTATTGGTTGAGGCATACTTCAATTTTATTTTCTATGTATATTTAAAAATTTTGGGGGTTAATTCTTCTGTATTTTTCAATTTGGCTATTGAGTTTAAGTTTATGGTCTGCAACTTTTTGCATTTTTATTTTTTGTCATTGGCTGTAGATAAAAGCTCAGAAATTAGGCCCACTTTGTGATTTCTTTTTACCACCGTCAAAGACCAGTCTTTCTCAAACTCTATTACCAGTAAGTTTTGTAATTTTGTTTTATAAGTTTTCCTATTAAATATGATTTAGGGTTTTGTTTGGGAGTGTTTTCTCTTTTAGATTGATGGGTTTGGAGCTCGTAGTGGGTTTTGTTAATTTCAATCAAAACTCTGTCTTAATGTGAAGATAGTTTTAAATTTACAGTTCAGATTTGTTTTTACTATTGTATAGCTTCTTTCTTTTTTTCCCTTCCATCATGTTGTATAGTTTCTTTTGCTGCTTTTGTGTCGTTCCTTCCCTGCAACAACAAAGGTTCCATTCTTACATTGTTTATGCCTTAATACTTCTATGTTGTTCACTGTTGTTAAGATTCCATCTTCCTAATTAATTTATGATTTCTTATTTTCATTCTTTTTCGTCTTTTTCTCCAATTGCAGTATACTGTGTTTTTGTACCAGACATCGGGTCTTATGCCAAAAAAATAAT
Source organism: Castanopsis chinensis (assembly GCA_032878915.1). Lineage (NCBI taxonomy): Eukaryota > Viridiplantae > Streptophyta > Magnoliopsida > Fagales > Fagaceae > Castanopsis > Castanopsis chinensis. Next base: position 26,719,444 of record JAVQMG010000132.1, read on the forward strand.
TGAATCAGGGTTAAAGGTACCCTGATTTCCCATTTTATTTTTCCAATTTCTGGGGATCTGTTTTGTCAATTATTGTTTTTTGGTTAGAATATTTTTCCTATGTGGTATACTTTTGTGAGATTTTAAAGTTTTCTTTCTTTAGGTTATGGTTTTGTCATTGCTAGAAGATTTGTTTCAATTTCTTTATGCCATCTTGTTCATTCAATTTTAAGTTTTGTCATAGGATGTTCTAAGCATCCTAAGACTCTTATATCAACATGAGTTGCAAGTGTTGTAATATATGTGATTCCAATTTTGAATCCAACCATAATTCCTTCCTAATGTTGGTTGCGAAATTTCAGTTATAGAGAGGATTTTTTAGGTAGATTCTTGCTTACATATGTCTTTGTTGATGTCATTTTTTTCCATCTTTTCATTTCCTATGTCTTTGTCCAATTGCAGAAAATTGAAGTGCAGATTGCAATTCATTTGCCTCTTTGTTAGATTTCTGCTTTGTTCAATGTAGCCTTATTTTGGGAATACAAGATTGATTGAAAATTGACTTCTTTCCTTTATAAAAGTTCATGTTGTTCAAGTATTAGGAAAGTTGTTAATTTGTTTAATAAATAAAAAAGAATAGCATAATATGAACATATGTACTCCATTCTAATTTGATCATAGATTGATCAAATCAGTTGGTGTTTGTTTGCAATGCATCTATGATTTTGTAAATTTTATAGACCCAAAAAAGGAGGAGACTAAACCTACATTTAGAATTCATCTCTATCTAAACTGCACTATGATTATTACACAATCATTGATTTAACTCTCTCCTTTTTTGTTTTTGTGTAGGTGATTTTGTAGATTTCCATGCACCAATGTATATCTTACATGCCCACATTGCTTATCACAAACCAAGAACTTGTGCTACAAATAATAAAATAATGTTATGAACAACGTTAATGTTGTAGCTTCATTGATGGTATGTACTTAAAATGATTTCAAGCAACTTCATTGATGGCATGTACTTAAATGATTTCAAGCAATTGCTTCAAATATTTTTTATTTTCTTGCTCATAGAAATAGCTATTAATACATTATTGCATTGTCTCTATTTAAATGAACCTTACTGTATTTTAAATTTTTTCCATAGAGAGTGGCTTGGCTGAGCCTAATAGCACTGCTTCAAATAATTGTGTATTACTTTCAACCCAACATTTGGTGTTTTTGAAATTGATTGCATGTCTTACTTAAGATGTATCCAACGAGTTTATGAAATTTGGTTTTAATTGTTTATTGAGATAGTTGAAACTGAAATATATAGGCATTTCGTTTGATTCCTTTCAAATACACTCTTTCAAACTACTATTTTTTGCATGTACTTAAGATGTATTTAAAGGAAATTAGATGCATCTAACACAAATATATGCTGCTGCAAATGATCTCCTCAACAATTTCTAAGAAGCCAACATAATCAAAATTGGGGGCCATAAGGAGTAGGTAAGCAGAGATACTTAGACAATTTGTCAGCTGTTTCTTTTCAAAGTTTTGAATATTGTGTTTATGAGTTGCTTCTTATAAGAGATAGTGGCATAGTGCCCCGTGTGTTTATGTGGCATATTATTCCCTTGCAGCAAATGCATGGTCTTGCTAATGCTGTCATGAGATTATTTACACATTTAAATTTTCATTTTATCAATAAATTTTTTATATGATTTATATTGGTGGTAGACTATAAATTGATTTGCAATTGAGCATTATGGGAATTCATATTATGCCCAAATTTGTGTATGAGCTATTGGAATGTTGGCAATAATTTTTTCATCTACATAGAGAAACCAATGTGTGATCTTTATGTGTTATGTGAAAAACCCTACATTTATAATCAAAGAACATATTTTGCACGCTTTGTATGATTATTTGTAATTGTTATTTAACCAAACATCTTGTGCATCGCACAGATTAGCGACTAGTTTATTTAATAAGAAAACATTTATGTTCTTCAAATTATATCAATATTGTAGGTCCCACCGTTCTTAAAAACAAATATTGTAGGTCCCACCTATTACAAACAGTGTTTATAATGTCTACCATTTATCCATAGGCAGTACTGTACGTAAACTTGAATTAACTTCATACTTTCTTTGTTTCGATTATATATGACCCACGTAAACATGAGGGGAAGAGGTTTTAAGGATTGATATTCATACCATGAATGAACCATACTCTAGGCAAGCATTGCGGAGGTCTTGGGTGGTTTTAAACTGTTTATCAGGGTCATCAGATATGAGCATTGAGAAGTCAATGATGGGAATGGGATCATCTGCTCCTGATAAGGAATCATCAGTGTTAGTGGAAGAGCTATTTGAGTGAACCTGTGGCATGTAACAATCCTCAACTTTCTTCTGATTGACTGCTGCGTTTGTTTCAGCCATTGAGAGAGAGAGAGAGAGAGAATGGCGCAAATAGGAGCTTTAGAAGTAAAGAACTAAGAGTAGGTGAGGCAGTGCATAAAGAGAGCCATATGAGACACGATTTATCGGCAATTATCGTGTTCGGTAGCTTTAGCCTTGTGGCTTGGAACGCTAATAAAAACAAAATTTGTAAACGAGAAAGAGAAGTCCATACATCAGAACGTACAATATTGGCATTTCTTCTTGATGTGGAAAACTGAAAACGAGAAACTTATGACTCCCAACCCGGTTTGACTGTTTGTTTGGGGTGATTCTCAGGAGATGGAAAATGGAGAGAAATATAGAAGGGTATAGAGGGATATAAGTACAGTGATAGCTCTAAGAATTTTTTTCAGAGTAATTATTAAAAAAATTAAATTAAAAAAATAATAAAAGAAAATTTTCATATATTGACCAAAAAAATAAAAAACACAGACACACTCCCAACCCAGCTTGACTATTAGTTATATGATAATCTAATTATCAATATTGCAAATTACATTTTTTTTTTTAAATTTAAGTTCAGTAAAAATTTTCTTGGCCTATTGCTTTTTGTTTTTAAGGGCCTAATATATTATTAAGGGGACTAAAGTTTAAGGATAAAATTTGGCTACAAACTTAGCTGTAAGCTAATCTACAAACTTATGAAACAAATTAACATGACTATATATTTTAAAAATATAACCGTTGAATTGTATATTCTTTATATTCTTAAAAAATATATCAAATTTTATGTCAATCTGATGTTATTTACTATTCGATCAAAATAAAACAACCCCCAACTTTAAGTACCAAAAGTGTACTTTAATCTTATATATTCAGAAAAATTAAAGCAGCAATTCAGTTAACTAGTCAATGCCACCACCTGGTTGTATTTAGTTGGACAACCTAAATAATAGCAACTTGAAGATCTATAACTAAGTTTTAAATTTTTTAATAATGGTAGCTGAGGAAGTTTAAACCCACTAATCACATTCATTACCACATCAACTTGTAAAATTCATATTGGAAAACTTGTAATACCTTTATCATTTTTTTAAAATAAACTATCGGAAAGTATAGTGTTGATGTATGGTTTGAATTTACTGTATGCCAAGTGCGTGCACATGGCTTGCGCATGGTGTCATACTCATTTAAAATGTTGGTTAAATTGTAGCCAATTTTGACTTTCAAAAAAAATTGTAGCCAATTTTGAGTGGCATCGATTGATTCTTCATTTTCGCGAACGGCTTCCCCACCAATTGGCATTTCTTTTGTGGTTCTTCTTTAAGAGATAGACTTACCTAAAACTTGGGCAACATTGCAACATGATTACATGGTTTCGTTTTTTGAAAAAAAGACACATGTTCATATAGGAAAACTTGCTATACCTTTATCCTTTTTCTTTAAATAAACTATCCATAAGTATAGTGTTGATGTGTGGTTTGAATTTACTATATGCCAAGTGCATGCTCATGACTTGCACATGGCATCATGCTCATTAAAAATGTTGGTTAAATTGTAGTCAATTTTGAGTGACATCAATTGCTTCTCCATTTCCGTGAACGGCTTCCCCACCAATTGGCCTTTTCTGTGGTTCTTCTTCAAGAGATAGACGTACCTAAAACTTGGGCAACATTGCAACAGGATTTCATGGTTTCGTTTTTCGAAAAAAGGACATGTTCATATGTATAGGAAAACTTGTAATACCTTTAGCATTTTTCTTTAAATAAACTGTCAGAAAGTATAGAGTTGATGTGTGGTTTGGATTTAATATAGGCTCACTCTTTACTCTCCACAGCACAGTCCAAATTTCGCATTAATATTACGTAGGCTTGGGCCATGTTCAATAATTAAAGGAAAAATCATAAAAATAGTAGGCCCCAAAATATTAGACTTGCTTTGTATGGACATTCAGAAAAAATAGGCATCAACGGGTATTTAATAAACCGCTTTTTTTACCCTCTCCTTAATAATGCAAGTCATCTACTCTTATTCTTCTTCAATTTACTTAGTTAAAAAAATGCTAAAAATAAATAAATAAAGACCTTATCATATAGGTTTATATGCCACTATTATGCCAATATTGTTGGTACGATATTACTAATGCTGTGTTGATATGCTACTGTGAATGAATGTTGATCCTGTAAATGAGGCTGCTATTGATGTTGCAATATGTTTGGCGCAGCTATGCTGTGGTGTTTAGTGTGTGTACTGTTTGTGTGCTAATGCTAAGTATGTTGAGTTTGTTGAGCTACTATAAGCTGCTATTTAATTACTTTAATTACAGAGAGTGCTAAAATAGAAGGTGTGCAGGGTTGCAGTGTATTAGGTAATACAAAATGTGCGCATATAGTTTTGGTGAAATGGCAAGTACTATAAGCATTGAACCTGCATTAACAGGCTATAACTACTTGGCTAATTGCCATGTGCAAATTCAGTTCCAGCATGTGATTAAATCTTAGGAGTTTGCTAGAAGGATGTTATTGTTTTACTAGTTAATTATTAGTTAGTTAGTTCGCGCGCTGTTAGGATGTTTTGGTTAGGAACTCGAGTAGCTTAGAGATATATAATAGGTTGTAGAGTGAAATATAGTAGTATGGAAGGCAATTAATGAAATAAAGAATTCTAGTTCTTACTTTCTTTGTAATAAATCTCACCTTCTCTGATTTTCATTCCATCTTCTCAAGGAAGCCTAGTTCCCTAACCATTACACAAACTTTAGCAGGTTTCTATCAAGGGAAAATGTTGTTACACACGCTATGTTGTTGTAACTTGAAATTGGAAACTTGATATTAAGTTACGTTCTCAATTATAAAACAATGAATATAACAAACATAGCTCTTTTAAGACAAAGAGCAAGACATGTCATAATTGATAAGAGTGTCAAACTCTTATATAACTTTTCTATCAAGGGAAAATGTTGTTACACACGCTATGTTGTTGTAACTTGAAATTGGAAACTTGATATTAAGTTACGTTCTCAATTATAAAACAATGAATATAACAAACATAGCTCTTTTAAGACAAAGAGCAAGACATGTTATAATTGATAAGAGTGTCAAACTCTTATATAACTTATTTTTGAAAAGTTATTTTCATTTTTTCTATAAAAAAGACTTCTTATTTATTTATTTGTTTTTTGGTGAGAATCTTCATTGTGGACTTAAATGTAACTTTAATACCTATATTATGAAATGAATAACGAAACAGAGGTTTATGAATTGAAATTTGTGAAATCGCAACACTGAATTTTTTTTATTTTTTTTTTAATTTTTTATGCTTTCTGACATAAATGTGGATCGTATCATAAAAAAATTATGTAAAATTTATTTGAAAGTGATATAATAGGTTATAAATATATTCGGGTCCATCTGGTGTTATGTAACCAGACTCCTTAAAGAGTTTTAATAGCTTTAAATCTCTTTCACGTGGGAAACATGGGTGTTTGGAAAATTTTTAAAAGATCCTTAAGACAACCATAGTTATCAGACTCGGACCGGACCGTACGGTCCGACCAGGATATCCGGAAACCTCTCACTAACACGGTTCTTTTAACCACCAAAACCGTTCTATGCACAAAAAGCACGAAACCGTTGGAACCGCAGTTGAACCGCCCGAATTTGAGAACAGTGAACGGTTCTCACGGTTCAGATCAGCGCTTTAAAAAAAAAAAAAAAAATTAGAAGCTCAGAAGTCAGAACACCTTATCACCATGGTTGAAGCTTCAACCACTATGAGATGTTGTCAAACATTGTAAATATTGAGATCCAATCATCTCTATCTCGTTAGCTCTGTCTCTCATTTGTTATCTGTCTAGAATTTTTCTTCTTCATCTTCTTCTCTTTCTCTCATTGTCTTGTTTTCTTGCCTCTACTCCGTCTAGATTTAGCGTAAACTGGTTTAAGAAAACTTAAGAAAGCTAAAAAGAAAGAAAGAAAGAAAGAAAGAAGAGGTATGAACGGGGAACTAGGGAGCTGGAGTGAACGGAGGAAACATTAGCTAAGAATATGAAAGAAGGGAAATCATGTAGGAGTTAAAAGGCTGACTAGGTGCAGGGAAATTTTAAAAGGTGTGGTGTAGATTAAACCTTGGAAATAGAAGCCTTGGGGGAAATTAAAAAGTCAAAAAAGAAGGTGGGTAAAGCTGAGGTCCTGTCCATCCAAACGTGTTGTCTTTCTTCTTCTTCTTTTTTTTTTTTTTTTTTGATAAGACAAACGTGACTTGTTGCCGCTGGAGTGAGAAGCGAACGAAGGAAATAAAAAGAAATAGATTATAAATTTTTATTGGGTTAGAAAGAGAATGATATGGCTACGATATTTTCACAATAAATTTTAAATAGTGGGTTATTAATGGTTGTTATTGTTAAAATAAAAAAGTAATCTTAATAATAGATTTAAATTTAAACTAACTCATAATTTGTTGTAAAAATATTGTGGAGATAAATATTCTAAATTAAAAATTAACGTAATGATATTTTTATTTAGCATTTTTATAATATTTATACAATAAATTCTTGTATTAGATTAATATTTAAAGTAATGTTAATTCTATAATAAATTCACCATAAATCTTAAATTGAGAAATGTTTATTTTCAAAATAAATTTCTCTCTCTCTCTCTCTCTATATATATATATTGAACTATTTTAGTTAAATTTTCATTTTTTACTAATTTAATATATTTATATATTTTTTAGATAATTATTAAATTAATTATGACGTCATCACGGTTCGACCTCGGTCCAACTTCAAAAACCTTGAACCTCTTCCTTTTACGGTTCATTAAACAGTCCGAGTTTTAAAACCATGAAGACAACACCAAATACCTCAACAAGTGCATTGAGCTAAAGCTCAAATTTGGGGCTTTTTCGTTAAAATTCCTTTTAGCACTGTAGAGCTTTTAATATATAATTAGTTAAAAATAACTATAAAAAAAATAAAAATAAAAAACCTTTGTTATAACACCCCATGCCCAATTATTTGTTCCCTTCACTCTCCCCTCATTCTAAAAAGAATTAGCTTTCCCATTAGAGAGTGGTGCTGTGGAATTACGAATTCGGACAACCTAGAGGCAACAGGGAAGAATTTTATGTCTTAGGAAAGAGATTCTATTACCACAAAAAATTTCACAATTTTTATCACAACTTGCAACTAATATTTCTCTATCACTTACAATTTGCCACGCGGTAAGTTATGATAAAAGTTGTGAAAATTTTTACGGCATTAGAATTATCACATGCATTAGCATGTTTGAGTTGTTTCTATATTTGTGGAGTGCTTTTGTGAGGAGAGATTGTCCTCCTACCTTTTTGATCTCTGGATTTCGTCGAATTATGGTGATGTAACCACAATTTGAAGGAACTAGAAAATTGCCCTAGTATCGTAGTTATGACTATGTTCGATTTTCACCTTATAGGCTACGCTTGAGTGAGGTTTGTGTATGGCACCGTGTTTGGTCTTTTCCTTGGCATTCTCTGTTTAGGATGTTCTTGGTTGGTTTGAATTGCGCTTGGGGTAGAGCCGTAGAGGCGCTTTGTGGCTTTTTACATTATTCAAGCTATTAACCAATCTTATATTGGAATTTTTTTTTTTTTTTGTTATTTTCTAGGGGTTAGCAGTGATCAAAGGATGAAAAGTCTTGCTTAGGTTGTTGCAAACTTGAAAACTCATTCTTGAAATCCATTGGATTTGAATCACCTCAAAAATTTCAGGAATATTCAAAATGTTTGGAGAACCAAAAATTTTTCTTATTTGAAATATTGAGGATTATTTCATTCCTTCTTGGTTCTCTATTTATTTTAAAACTTTTAGAAAAAGCTCAAAAAACTATAAAAACCCATTTAGGATGTTGAATTTTTTTTTTTAATAAATACATTAAGAAAGGCTGAACAAGACCATGTTTACTACTATGTGATTAATGGTAGATAAATATTATGGAGTGAATAATAAATTGACTCTTAATGTGTTCACTTGAACATGATATTGAAGTGGTGAGAATCCTTGAATCTCACATAAGAAATGATAGAGAATATGAGTTTTGGGTTGGACATAGGGTTGGACTTTAGGCATTTGTGGACTGCGCCCTCTTGTCCAATTAATAATAATATTTTATTATTTTATTTTTTGAGTCAGTAAGTTTATATACAGCAAGTATTCTTGAAACAGTGTATCTGTTTAGTAATGTATATTTTCATAGTCCCTCATTCAGGAAAAATAACTTTGGAGAAACTCTCCTAGAAAGAAAATATTTTTGTGTATTCATTTGAGTCAAAGAGAGAGAGAGATATATAGTGTAGTTCGTAGAGCACAAACCTTGTGTGCTTCTTCTTCGTACTATAGTTCATTTTATCCTAGAAGGCAAATGTCCATGAGTTTCAAAGCACCACAGATTGTGTGAGGGGTGAAATCTGGTTTAAGGAGATTGTGTCAAACACAAGACCTGATCTGAATTATTCATCCTTCATGCATTTGGTTTGCGAGTTTTTAATTATTTGCAGATTTCTTCTTATATATATACAGTATTTATTTTTGTTTTTTCCTAGCTATCATATTTATTTGTGTTATTGCTTATATTTAGATCTGTATGTTGTTCCTTTTTGTTTAATTACAAAAGTAAATTGTTGAAATACATCCAACAATCTTAAAGCAGATCTTTATTTTCTTAATTTATTTTTGTGATTCTGCGAAAAGTTATGCATATAATGTGTTGAATTTCATTGCCATCGTTAACTTGTTTTTGGTGGTTTGTTTTATTGCCTGTTACAGTTTGTGTTAACTGATGTTAAGTGTTAATATTGATGATGGTTATGGCCAATGTATCGGTAAGATTCCTATTATTTCGTAGTGTTGTGATTGGGTTTCGGTGTAACAACATATTAAGTTTAAAGTTTTTAGTGTGTAAAATTCTTTGATTTCTAGATACGTGTACCGTAGTAACAAATTTGCAGAAGTACAGTTACAACTTTGCAAATACTTTCAGCAAAGGTGGCTTATATATACATATATATGTACGTATGTTTGTATATAACTGTTATATTTGGAGTTTAGCCCCGATTGAACTATAATTATTTAACTATTATAGTTGTTTTTGGTTGATTTTAATATTACACAAACTTGATTCGCTCTACCGTGTAAGATTTATTTACTATGTTTGCAATGGCCTATAGGAGGAAATGTTAAATTATGGCCAAATTGTAACCAAGTTAATGTTTGACCATTGATTTCTGTGCAAGATTGTAATAGCACTGGTTCATGACATGTAATCTATGAGTAATACATATATATGGTCAAATGGACATAATGGCTGAAATCATTTGTTGATATATTAGTTGTGTATTTGGGTATATTGTATACAATGCATATGTTATGAAAGTTTCCATTGTAATGTGAACTTTGATGTTAACAGTAGTACACTAATGTCTAATAATATGGTATTTATTTAATATCAAGGGTAGATGTAAATGGAAATTGAACATGTTTTTAATGCTAATAACATGTCCTCAGTCTTTTATGTCCAACGGTGTATGGGCTAGATGAATAAAGGAAATTGGAAATTTAAATGGAGGCAAAAATTTTAAATCCATTTAAATGAACTTAATTTTGGGCGTGGCTGCCATCTTTTAGTTTTTGGTTAGCCTTTACTAATTCATCAAGTGATTCTCTAATTGATAATTAAAATAGCATTATGAGAGCTATTATTAATAATTTCAAAAGGGGGTATAAGCCTTTTATTTGGTTGTGTCATTTTTTAAGGTGGAAAAAAATGAGACGATATGCACACTGGTGGAGCTTGTTGTATTTGAGCATGTATAGCCTTATTTTTACATGATAGCATATTAATGTGTTTATATGTTTTGTAATATTTCTTTGTATGAAATATATGTTAATAATAATAGGGCTGGACTTTAGGCATTTGTGGACTGCGCCCTCTTGTCCAATTAATAATAATATTTTATTATTTTATTTTCTGAGTTAGTAAGTCTGTATACAATAGTTATTTCTGAAACAGTGTTTTTGTTTAGTAACGTATATTTTTATAGTCTCTCATTCATAAAAAATAACTTTGGAGAAACTTTCCTACAGAGAAAATATTTTTGTACATTCATTTGAGTCAAAGAGAGAGAAAGAGACATAGTGTAGTTCGCAGAGCATGGACTTTGTGTGCTTCTTCTTCGTGTTGTAGATTATTTTATCCTAGGAGGCAGACATTTGTGAGTCTCAAAGCACCATAGATTGTGTGAGGGGTGAAATTTGCTCTAAGGAGATTGTGTCAAACACAATACTTGATCTGAATTATTCATCCTTCAAGCATTTGATCTATAAGTTTTTAATTATTTTCATATTTCTTCTTATATATATATATAGTATTTATTTTATTGTTTTTGCCTATCACATCTATTTGGGTTGTTATATTTAGATTTGTATGTTGTTCCTTTTTTGTTTAATTACAAAAGTAAAATGTTGAAATATATCCAACAATTAATGTGTGTCCTCATTTGATGACCATCTCTTGTCAAGAACAAGGAGCATGCCACTAGGTATATACTATTTGGGTAAGGCATGAGTGTCTATCAAGTGATTGGGGCCATTGGGCACATGAGTGTCCATTAAGTGAATGAGCACCTTTTTATTGATTTACGTAGGGTTTGTGCATCAGGTATTTAAGGTCACGTGTTTAAGCTTTAGAATCTTATGGCTTAGAGGTGGATTATATCATTTTGAGGCATGTTGCCTTTGGTGTGGGCGATTTATATTCCATTATCATCAGTAATTAACCAAGAGTTTATTAGTTATATGCAAATACGAGGTCTTGGATTGATAGATGTTGGAGTTGGCTCATAACTATTATTATTACTAGTCGCTAATCATGATGCACGGGAATAACTAATGAATGAGTTTCAAAAAAAAAAAAAAAAAACCATTATTTTTGAGTTGGAGAAGTAAGCAAAATTGCATGAGATTTAAAAAAAAAAAAAAAAAAAGGAAGAAGAGAATTTATTAGTTAGGCCGAAAAAATCAATGTTGTTTTCTTTATTATTTTTTAATGAGAAAGAATAAGAGACAAAATACTACATCTCTATTTTAGTTTGTGCTTTATATATATAAGTATATATATGATATGTTGTAATATATATACCTAAAGGTGCCTATTGAAAGGTCATAACCCTTCAAATTAGTTATACCAAAAGTTTTCTATTGAAAGGTCATAACCCTTCATATTGGATATACTAAAAAGTGCTTATTGAAAAATCATAACTCTTCATATTAGATATATATTAAAGGTGCCTATTGAACGAAACGGTTTCTATTGACTAAAAATGTACATGTTGAATAAAAATGTATCTATTGAAGGGTCATAATCCTTTAGGTGTAAATAGTAGTTCATATTCATTTGGTAACTTTTTTTCAACTTCTTTTCTTTCATCTTTTTTAGAAACACAAGACACCTGTAGGTCTTCTCCAAGATTGTTATTTGTAGTACCCTTTGTAGTACCCAATAAACTTTGTTGTATTCTGAAGATAAATTTGTAGTAATCTATTATTAACTCTTGTGTGGGGGCAATGTAGAAGGCAACTAACAAAGATCACCATTCACTTTAATTTAAAGTTCATATGCAACATAATGATAAAAGGCCAGTCATATCTATGACTGAGTAGTGCCAAAGTCGTTGATAAAGCCATCGAGAAAAAGCTTCAAGATCAAATATGGAGTTAGAGGAAAATACTTGGCATAATTTTAGGCATATGTCGACACACAGTTTAGTGTGTTATATATATGTGTGTGTGTGTGTGTGTGTGATGGGATTTTCTAACATAGAGAAAAAGTAGCATTGGTGTTTTTGAAGCATGAAGGCCTTGAAAAATTCAAGAAGTGCTTTGTGCAAAACCTTTATTATGGCTTCATCTGATATTTTCCATGCCTATTGTGACAAGTTCCTCAACTCCTTCCCATCTAATGCATTTGACCAATTAGGTTGGACCCACTTATTCATATTTTAGTTTGTTTTTAAAATTTTTGGTGTGGGACTCACATTGGTGTGTGTGAAACTTTAACAGATTGTACGTAAGGTGACGATTGTTTTCCTTGCTTGAAGCCTGATACTTGAAGTTTTAAAAGATAATGAGTCGTTAAAGCATTTAGAGTAAACTATTGGTAATATTCGGTAGTATAAGGATGATGGTATTGACCAATACTGATCTATATGGCACCATATAGATGAGAGTTAGTACGTAGCCTAATTGGTACCAATATTTTGTACAAGCTATAGTTTATCACCAATTGATGTAAAGTGTTTACCGACTGAAAATGTGTCTATTGAAAAATGAAAAGACATAACTATTCAGCATTTTTAAATGCATATATGATGTAAATTTGACCAATTGGTATGGACTCAATTATTTATATTTTAGTTTATTTTTAAATTTTTTGTGATGGGACTTGCATTGGTGTGTGTGAAACTTTAATAGATTGTATGTAAGGTGTCAATTGTTTTCCTTACTTGTAGCCTACTATTTGAAGTTTTAAATAAATTACTAATGTCACTCACTTGAAAGAGAATGAATCACTAAAAAATTTAGAGTAAACTATTGGTAATATTGGGTAGTATAAAGATGATGTTATTGACCAATATTGATCTATGTGGGACCATAGATGAGAGTTAGCATGTAGCCTAATTGGTACCAATATATTATGCGGGCTATAGTTTATCACCAATTGATGTAGAGTATTTATTGACTGAAAATGTGTCTATTGAAAAATGAAAAGACACAACTGTTCAACATTTTTAAATGTATACGTGACATAAATTTATATAAATACGTGGTGTAGTGATGAGTAGTCAACAAAAAGTTAAACGTTTTGACTGTTAGTTTTTATATAGATATAGATTATTACTACGTGCATAGAACGAATTTTTGTTTTTAGAAATATATTAATTTATAAAATTATTATGTTCATTAAAGAATAACTATTATAGCGAATTTTTAGAGGAATAAATATTTCTCACTTTAGAAGATAACTATTCGTAACAAATACTTATTACTCGTAATGAAAATGCAATTAAACAACCAAATTGTTATTCTACAAGAATAGACATTTCATTCAAATATCTATTTGCAGATATCAAACATGCCTTTATAATTAAGTAATGGAGGAATATTTCATTCAAATATCAATTCGCACATATCGAACATGTCCTTATAATTAAGTCATAGTATAGTCCTCGTTATTGAATGGAGAAATGTTTTATTCATACTTTATTCCTCTCCTAAATTATGAAACCTTGATTCCATCCTTGGTTAGATACACATAAGTTCAAAACCAACTTCCCCAAGCCCCATTGAGTTCCACCTTAGTCCTTACCCATGCTTACGCATAATACATGTACACCATCACCGTACTCATTACCACCACCAAGTGTTCCAAATTAACCTTCATGCCCATGGAAAACATTGAATACAAAATGACACCTGAGCATAACCCTTGAAAACTTGCATGGTAAAAACTATTATTTTAAAAATTGGACTGGATTCGCTAGTCGATCGTAAAACAAACCTTATGTTAGTTTGGTAAAAATCGAGAACCAAACCTAATTCCAATTCTTTGATTGTTTCGATTTTTTAAATCATGGTAAAAGTTGTACACCCCAAACCATTAAAAAAACAAAATTCATACCCTTACACTCTTTCCCACGCTTCTCAATCCACCCACCATTATTATGAGTCTTTGTTGACACAATTGTTAGGATATATGTAAATCATGTTAGAAATATATGTTAATATTTTATGTAATTGACTAATCCTTTGACAAAAAGCACTTCACTTGTATTTGGCTAAATCGAGGATGTGTTTAATGCTTTAAAAAACAAGGTTTTAAGTTCAAGTGTTAATGTCATGCAAGTCTGTCCAAGTGAAGAAGTGTTATTCATTAAAACTCAACAGTTATCTTGATAGCTAGTATCTATCGAGGTTTAAAAAGATGTTTCTGTCACGACCCAAGAAAAAGCATTAGCCACATTTGCGCTATATCTCAAAAGGACTAGTCACAATTGAGGTTCCTTGTAGTTGTTAATAAAGCCCAGTTCAACCCAGTAAATACCCGATGTGAGACTCATCACACACCTGCATACATCACACAATCAATCACATTGGGGCATCACAATCTCCCTAACTTAAATCCTTAACGTCCTCATTAGGGCTCACTTTGTGAAGTAGTAGTGTCTCCGAGCCCGCATGGGGTTACCGGGCCAGCTTTGATACCACATGTGACGACTCAAGGAAAAACGCTAGTCACATCTACACTATACCTCAAAAGGACTAATCACAATTGAGGTTCCTTATAGTTGTTAATAAAGCTTAGTTCAACCCAGTAAATACCCGATGTGGGACTTATTACACACCCGCACACATCACACAATCAATCAAACTGGGGCATCACAATAACAACCCAAATCCATGGAACATGAATTTAGATACATGACTAACTTGCTAACCTTACCTAGCTCAATAAGCATAATTCATTTAAAAATATTTCAATAAAAATCCAAATAAACAATGCTACTAATAAATTTCTTACAATAACTAAAATACACACTTTATAATAATCTCCAAAATAATGTGAAGTCTAAGCATAAATAAAAAATAATAACTAATAATCTTTTCAAAACTCCGCAAATTGGAAAATAATTTCCACTATATAAAACGTGAATTACAAAACAAAGGTAACTAAAATTATATGAATCTTCAAGTAATACTGAAATTGCCTACAACTTCCACGTTCTACCTTACACCTCACAAAGCGATCCAAGGGTTCTATGTTCCCAACTACACTTTAATCTGAAAATAGTAATTGATGGGGTCAGCCACACATCTAGTAAGTAATTATACAGAATACATAACGGAATAGAGTCAAGCAAAGCACGAATTTGATTTCACAATTTCACTCAAAATATCCAATATAGTTTTCCAAACATGTAAAGAATCACTTAATACACATATAATCAAATCTTAAAGTCTTTCAAAAACACATACATATAATTTATCAGAGCACAGCGTCACATATACACATCACATATTCTCACATACAATCCTGTGAGCGGATACCAACATCTAACCCCTGTTGGTGAGGGATCAACACATATTCTCACATACAATCCTGTGAGCGGATTTACACATATATCTGATTAATTATAAAAAACACTCATTTTAAGTCACATATCACCAAAAAAAAAAAAAAAAAACAAACAAACAAATGAACAAATTTTATACAACATAAAATAATTTTCTCAATATTAATAATTATTCCAACAATAAAATCATATCGAATAACACAGTATCAAATTGAAACATAAATCAAAAGATGCTTGACCCTCTTAGAGAATGAATAGGAACTGAAGAGTTTATATAAATTTTTTTTTTTTTTTTACAATTCTTAAGTAAGTTTGAAAATCCAATTTACTAAAAGAAACGTCTTAAATACCATTTGGAAAAAAACAAGAATATGACTTCGAAATCACTTGGTTTGAAACAAATTTAAAGAACAAGAATCTTTTTAGAAAACTTACTTTGAAACTCAATTATTTTCAAAAAGTAGTTTAGTTTATAAGTCATCTTTTAAATGAGATTTAGATGTTCAAAACTTTATTTAAAATCCAAACTTTCTCTTTAAAACGTTATTTAAAGGTTGAAATTTCTCTTAAAATAGTGTAAAAATGCTTTTTGATAAAATTTTAAAACATAAGCTAAAAAAATATAACTATTGAAAATCTTTAACTTCTAAGAACCTAAAGAACAAAACTTGTGCATATTTTGCATAATTACTTACAGCACTTGAATCACTCTGAAAGTTTAGCTGAAACACCCTCCAAATAGTCTTAAAATACTCTTAAATAGGACCTATAATCAATCATGGAAATATACTTAATATCCTCCACAAAACATAAAGCTTATAGAACTATACAAATGGACTCACTAAGATTATACTTCGCTGAACTAATAACACTTTTAACAATAAATTAAAGTTTCTCTAACCAATGATGCCTTAACCAATAATATTCCCTTGCATTAATCAAAACTCATATTGCCATGAGGAAGGCAACAGCCAAAAATATCATTGACCTAGGATTTAATATAAAACCCCAATGAAAAAAGTAAGAGCCATATACCAAAATAGAGATTTGTAATCTATGGCTTGTTCTAGAGACACACAGTGGGCAACCTAGGATTTAATTATATACACTGATGAACACGTGAAGGCCATCTCCATGAAATAATATATTGATCCAAGACTTATTTCCTAGATTACACACGATGGCCCAACTAGAATATATATATATATATATATATATATATATATATTATATGTTCAAATTCGAAGGGAGGCTTAAGCCAAAATCACGAACTTCTGAACAATCTAACATCACAACTGATTCCAAGATAACCTTATAAACTTTTAATTATTTGTTTCTAATGGTGAGAAATCATACCTTGAACAATTCGATTGTCTCTTCAATTGTATGTGCTCTAACTCCAAGAAAAACACCTCTTAGCCTCTTTGATAAAATCCTGACTATCTCTTCCTCTATCCTGTAGTTTGTATTAGAGATGTGGACTCAGTGGGGTAGCGGGCTACGGTTATTAAAAAAAAGGATACCTATGGCCCAACAATTATATTTAAAAGAAAACTTAATAATAACCTCAAATAAAAAATATATATATATATATATGTGTGGTATTACAGTTTCAGCCCGAGACTCGCCAGTGATAACGCCTTAAAATGTATACTTGTTATATGTTTACGTGGGTGTTATCTCCTTATTACTATGCTTAATTTGTATAATTAAACCATTATTTGCATTAGTCCCTATTATATAGCTTTACATAATTTCTTGAATAAGATGCTATTCATTGTGTGTAATTTTCTACTTTCAGGAAATTATGTGAGAAAGATGAGTTTACAGGAATTTGTGAGAGAATGGAGGCCAAACTATAATTAAAGTGGAGCTAAAGAACCATGCTCAAATGTCTAAGGAGAAGCTGGAGTGCTTGGATCATCTACCATGATTGGAAGCTTCAAATAAGGAAAGAAATCAAAGAGGCAGAATCTGAAAAGGAAAAATCTGATTTGAGCACTGATCAGTATTTTGGGCGTATCTCACTCATCAAAAATCCAATTGATACAAGGCCAGATGGGTTGGAACCGTGATTTCATTATCTACAACTTTCCAGTTTTGAGTTTTTCCAAATTCGCAAGTTTTGAAGGCCGAAATTAACTCACAAGTTACCGCTGTAAACCTGGACGGAAAAAAAAATAGAAAAAGTTTTATTTTCTTTAGACTTTTTTGACATTAGGTTTTTGGAGGCGAGGCTGTGAGAACGAATTTTGGGCAGAGAAAACTTGTATTTTTCCTTCTCTAATGGCAGCCTAAACCTTTTGTTAGGGCTAGGGGTTATGTTTCTTCTATACGGTATGAATATTCAATGTGATTTTTTCTAAGATTTTATCAACGACATATTTGATTGTTCAATTAGATTTCTATTGATGTATTAGTTCTTCCATGCTTTCAATAAGTTCAATCATGTTTTTCTTATTGTTTAGATGAATTTCTAATAGTTTCAAATAGAAATCAGATTTTAAAGTGAATGGGTTTTTCTGAAAAACTTTTCTAACCGCATTATTAATCGAGGTTATAATGCGTTCTTGAATTGTCTCAGTTCAACCGAATCATAAGTTTTTAATTGTATAAGAACAATCAATTATGAAATAGATATTTTCTTAGATCACAAAGAATCTCATATCGATATAGGGAAACTCCCCGATGCTCTAGTATATACATTATTGATTTGAATCAGTTTTTATTATTATTCTTGTTAACAATCACCAAGCAAAAGTATTTTTTTTTTCTCCACGTAAATTGTCATTTAATTATATTGTCTTTGAATTTACCCTGCTCCTTGTGGTTCGACATCGGTACTCCGAGAATTATATTGCTACGATCTCCTGCACTTGGGAGTGAGCAAGCAGCCAGCTGCTCGATAAATAGGGTATTTGTCGAGATTTATGAAAATCAGTTTTTCAGATATAATTTCATGCCAATCCGTGAGTATGTGTTTAGATTTTCTTTTCTCACAACCCTAAACATATATAAGGATTATTTTAAAGACCGTAAAAAAAGAGCACAATTGCACAAGTGTGAAGCCAAGTGTTATCCAAGTAAATTGTGACCGGAAACCTAGTTTGCCCTAGTTTATCTTGAAGAAGCTGTTGTATTTATACATCATAGGGTTTTGTGACCAAGCAACTTCGTGATCTTTATCATGTGATGAACTAAAGAACTTTGCAACCAACATCCTTCTCAAGTTAGTGATAAAGTCCCGTACTAGGATTGTCACTACAGAACAAGTCCAATTGGGTATTAGGATAAAGGTTCAATTGTAGGTTGGTATAAGGTACTGAAATTCCTTTACTTGTTGTTAGGACATATGTAGTTCAAGTTGTTGACATATGTCACTATTTTATGTAATTGGCTTATCCTTTGACAAAATGCACTTTACTTGTAATTGGGTAGATTTAGGATGTGTTTTAACGCTTCAAGAAATAGTGTTTCAAGATCAAGTGTTGAAGTCATCAAGTCTGTCCAAGAAACAAGCTGGAAAGTGCAAGTTACTAAAGCTCGACACCTAGTCTCGACACCTAGTCTGGACACCTAGTCTCGACACATGCATCTATCGAGCTTTAGAAGCTGTTTCAGCCCCGAGGCTCGACAGATCCTCGACATCTCTATCTGTCGAGATTTAAAGAAAATAGATTCCAAGTTCTGTTTTAATTCCAATCCGTGAATGTGTCTTTGGGACTTCTTTTTTCCTAACCCTAGACATATAAAAAGATTGTTTTAAGGGCCGTCAAAGTGATGCAAGTTGCACAAGCATTGAGTAATTCTTGTTCATGCAATTTGTGATCAAAAACAAAGTTCATGCCCTAGTTTATCTCTTTTGAAGAAGTTGCTGTGTAATGTGCATCGTAGGGTTTTGTAACCAAGCATCTTCTTGATCTTCATCGTGTGGATGATTTGAAGAACTTTGCAGCCAACAACTCTCTCTCTAGTTGGTGAATTGAAGTCGCGTACTCGGATCCGCACAATTGGTTAGTCACGTACTTGGAGTTGTGCATCAAGAGGAGAAACTATCACTACAGAACAAGTCCAATTGGGTATTGGGGTAAGGGTTCAACTGTAGGTTGGTAACGTACTCAGATTCCTTGCTTGTAACCGCTTGTTGTGATAATAGTGAAGTTTCGGGAGTGGTGACCTTAAATCACCCGGTGGGATTTTTGCCGTCAAGTTTTCCCCATTCGTAAACAAATCCCCGTGTCTTTTATTTTATGCTGCATACTTTAGTTTTTGGTGATTTGTTCGTGCTGCCATGTGAATTTGCATGCTAACTTGATTAATTAATAACTCGGCTAATTAATCAATTTAATTAATCACAAGGGGTCAACGCGTCTGTGGCCTGTCAAGTGGTATCAGAGCGGGCACACTCTGATTAGGGTTTAATTATTGTTGTGTGATTCATTGACCCCTGTTGTCATGGATAGAGGTTAATCTCTTATTATTCCTCCATTGTTTGATGGTACTAACTATGCATACTGGAAAGTATGTATGAGAGCTTTCTTGCATTCATTAGATGAGAAAATGTGGCAAGTTGTGGAAATAGGCTGGACCAAGCCTTTAGAAGCGCCGGCCGATTGGGATGATGCCAAGATCAAGGCGGCAGAGCATTGAATGCCCTATTCAATGCGGTCACCAATGAGGAGTTCAAGAAAATTTCCTCCACAAAAACTGCTAAGGAAGCATGGACTATTCTCCAGACAACTTATGAGGGAACCAAGGCTGTCAAGGATTCGAAGTTACAGAGGCTCACTACAAGCTTCGAAGAAATTAAGATGGAAGAGGATGAGTCATTTGATGAGTTCTATGCAAAGCTCAAAAACATAGTGAACTCAGCCTTCAATCTTGGGGAAACCATTCCTAAACCCAAGATAGTAAGGAAAGTGCTCAGATCTTTGCCCGAGAGATTCCATACTAAGATCACAGCAATAGAGGAATCAAAGGATATTGACGGGGTTCCTTTGACTGAGCTGGTTGGAAATTTGCAAACCTACGAGCTAGGGCTGACTAGGATAGGCAAATCAAGCAAGGGAAAAAGCATGGCACTAAATGTCAAGAGCAGTGATACAGATGATTCATCAAACGATGAAGATTCTAAAATGAAGTCCTACATTACCAGGCAATTTAAGAAATTCATGAAGAATTACAATGTTAAAGGCTTCAACAAAGACCGTAGGCAATCTAGTTATTCTCAATTTAAGAACTCAGATAAAGGGAAGAAGGATGCCAAGGGTGGCGGTCAGTACACTGTTCCCACTGGATTGAAATGCTTTGGGTGTCAAGGCTTCGGACACATGAAACAAGAGTGTCCAACGTACCTTAGGAGCATTGGAAAGAGCAAAGCACTTGCTGCTACCTTAAGCGACATGGAGCCCGAAGATGATTCTGAAAATGAAGATGACGTAATCTTGAATGCCTTCACTGCCACTGTTAATCCTTCTAATGGGATTACTGAAGAAGTAGATGAAGAAAAAGAATTGGTGGATGCCAAGTTTGAAACTATGGATGATCAAGATGATATCCATACCGCCTATGAGAAACCGTACAAGTTTTCTGAGAAGCATGAGAAACTCTATAGGCTGGCCACCAAGAAGCTCAGTGATGTGGAACTTGACCGTGAGGAGATTTCCACTAAGATTGATGAAGCAAATCAGACCATTGGGGCACTGAGGTTCGAGAACAATTTCTTGGCTGAGAAGACCAAGAAGCTTGAAGCGGAGCTGTTTCAAGTTAGAGCATAATTGGAGAGGACATCAAGTGCAAAGCTGGATGAGATGCTAAGTGTTTAGAAATCTTCTTCGGATCGTACTGGATTGGGGTATGAATTCTCTCTCTCTAATACTCCTTCTGCTAGTACTACTGTTTTTGTTCCTCCTGCTAATAACATTAAAATTGAGGATAAAAATGTTAAAACTGTATTAGCTAGTGAGAACTTAGACAAGGGCAAGTCTATCCTAGGAGCACCCCCTAAGCTTGAGAAAAGGGAAACTAGAAACCCTAGGACTAAGAAAGCTATCTCTCAAAAGCCCAAACAGAAGAAGCAGCATCTCTGTTATCATTGTGGTGTTGCCGATTATACTCGACCAAATTGCTACAAGTGGCTAGTCACTCAACAAAGCAATGACATGATAGCTTCTGTGAACCAGAATCAGCTTCAGACCTCTCTTGCTCCTCTAGGAGACATTCTTAAAGCCCTCATGTTCTTTTTGAACTTGAACGGTTTAAACTCTTCCCCTTCATCACCTGTTCAAGGGTTGGCAAATAGGAAAGATTCTTCCAAGGTGTGGAAGGAAAAGGACTCTAAGTGATTTTGTTCACTTCTTCTTCTTCTTTCTCTCCCCGTTTTAATGTTTTGCATTACTTGTGTATTGCTTTACTGTTTTGAGTCAATCTAGTTTTATACATTGTTTTGCTTTCTTTAACTTGTTTTTGTTTGTGTGTTTTCAGTTTTGTGTTTTATTTGCTTTTTTGAAAAAAAAAAACAAAAAAAAAATTGAAAAAAATTGAAAAAAATTGAAAAATACAATAACAGTGTGTGTATGTGTACATTGGTTCTTGTGAACTTTAAAATGGCCATTGAAACAGAGTTTTCTAAACTTTGTACCTTTTGTAGCTTAGATGAGCATTCTTATGCACAACTAAGCAAGTGAGCTTTGTAGCTCTTTGTTTGTGATAAGTAAGTTTAAGTGATCTCTTGTACTTAATACTCATATCACTCTTTTTGACAGGTAGGATTAGAAAATTCTAAGAGAAAGGCATAAATAACCATCTCACCATTGTTACTCGCCAATCATGATATGACATCTGTATGCTTCGGCATAGCAAAAGTGCAATGTCAAAAGCTTAACATAATTGGGTTTTTCTTTTCCTTCTCTTATATGCCCATGCATGATATGCTTAATAAAAGAAAATATGCAAAGAAATAAAAGCAAAAAGATTAAAATGCTTTAAAACATGGTTGCAAGCGTGTTTTCTAGGAGATATAGGAGTTATAGGATGTACCTCAAAGGTGATAGTCCCCATCAAACAGTTATGATTGTGTGTGAGGTAAAGTGATTTTCTCATATCTCAAATCGTCATAACTTTGAGACACTTACACAATCTTGCGATATTTTCACACACAACACGCAATATTCTTTGCTATTCTTGATACATGTGCAGGTACAATGTGATTTGGCTATTACAAGGTTTACATGTGTTAATGTATGCTCACTAAACTGTCTTAACTCATTTTTGAAATATAAAATTGGTTAGACTTGTTTAGTGTATGTGTGCGTGTTTTGGGATCCATGTGCTTTAAATTATTGTTGAGAGATGATTTTGAGAGCTTAATGTGTTGCTTGGATCATTGGTTGAGTTGCATGCATGATTGCATTCATGTTTGTGTTTTTTCCTCTCTTGAAAAACCGTTTTTAAGGCAATCTCGACACTTTCTTAACACCTAGCTGTCTGTCGAGTTTCTTAGTCTTTTTCTAATCACAGTCTCGACACATTCTCGACACCTGGTGGACCGATCAAGAAACTTTCTGTCTACTCGATAGCTTCTCGACAGCTTCTGGATCGATCGAGATTCTTTAATGGTTTATCTTCCTTTCTCGACACATGTCCTCAATAGCTGTATCTGTCAAAGTTCATTTCCTCGATACCTACCTCAATAGCTGTCTCCACACCTCTCGATACCTGCATCTGTCGAGAATTACTGAAGGGCTATAAAGGTATTCCTCGCAATTTTTCTCTCATTTCGCTTGATCTCTCTCTCTCTATACTTCACGTTTCTCTCTCCCAAAATCTCTCTCACTCACTCCAAACCCCTTCTTAAGGATTCTTCATGTGTTTCTCAAGTTTTTTTCCTCACTTGGTAAGCTTCTATCCTCTCATTCTTCATGCATTTCATGTTTAAAAACCTAGGTTTTGAGGTTTTTGAAAATTTTTGGGGTTTTTTCAAAATTGTTGAGAGTTTAATGAAATTTTTGGGTTGGTTTTATAGATTTGATCTTTAAAACTACACGTATTGCATCACATTAGCATTCTAACAGTATTTTCATGCATATAGATGTGTGCAAACTTGTTGTGTGCTGGTAGGATTGGTTTGGGCTGAGCCCATGATATTTTTATATTGCACGTCACATGTTCATGCATTTCCCATGCATACGTTCTATCTTTTCAATACTTCTCTTCCTATATTGAACTGTTTGGAACTTTTCTATGTGTTTCTCTCTTTCTTCCTCTCTCTATGTTTGCGTTAGTAGTGTCTATGGCACCTAAGCGTAAATCCATTCCATCCCAGAACCCTCTGTGTTCTAAGGGATCTTCTTCTTCTGATTCCACTCCTCTGTCTATCCGGTTTCGTGATGAGAAAGCCCAAAAGGACTTCTCGGAGAACTTCTTTAAACGAGGTGTTCATTCGAAACGCCACGTTGTCTTGGCAGACTTTGCCAACACTGACCTACCCAATGTTATTCACAGTCGGGCTTGGGAGTCACTGTGTGACGTCCTGGTCACTTGTCCTCTCGTGTTGATACAGGAGTTTTACTCCAACATCCACGGGATTGATTCTTTAGTACCTCTCTTCTATTCTAACGTTTGAGGTACGCGCTTTGCTGTTACTCCGGAGCTGGTCTCCGAGGTTCTTCACGTTCAGAGAGTGGATCATCCTGATTACCCCGGATATGAGCGTCTATGGACTGTGTCCAAAGACGAGATGATCTCTGCGTTCTGTGAGTGCCCTTTCGCTTGGGGAGATCATCAATACACACCATGTAGGCCTTTTGCTAAAGGTCCTCATTTCGTTAACATGGTAATGACTTTTGTTTTGCACCCACTATCTCACTACAACTCTATCACAGAGCTTCGTGCTCGATTTTTGTTATCTCTTCTAGAGCATCTTACTATAGACTTTCCTTTACACTTTATCTTTTCTATCATAGATGTCTATAGAGATACGGCCACCCGTGATAAGCTCATTTTTCCTTCCGTTATCACAAGGATTCTTCGCCGTTTTTCCATCCCCTTTCCGTCGTTCGATCCATTTCATGTCATGTCTGCCATAGACGCCGCTACCGTAAAACGTAGTGAGGTGTAGTTCAGATTTCGGCAGTCAGATACTGCTGCTTCTTCCTCCCGTCTGACTACATCCAGATCTGCTCTAGCGCCATCTGCTCCTTCTTCTTCCTCGAGCGACGTCACTCTTGGAGACATCATGGCGCAACTTCAACGCATGGATGCTCGTCACGATACACTCTCCACGGAGTTGTATCAAGTGAACATTCGTGTTGGTCGCATCGCCAGGCGACAGGTGACCTTGGGCGGCTTTGCTTTTGAGACTTCTCCTCCACCACCTCATGTTGCTTCTGAGACTGAGGACGGTGATGACGATAATGCTTCTGATGATGATGATGGAGATGCGAGCTCTTCTGATGAGATGTCTTCTTGACACTCTACCCTTTGTCCCTCGTGCCAAAAAGGGGAAGTAGTTTTGGTCTATGAGAGTAGTTATCCTTAGGGGGAGAGCTAGCATAGGACATTTTTTATAGGGGGAGTGTTGATATGAGGGATGTAGTAAGGATCACATGTATTTCTTTTCTTTTCCATCTTTTTAAAGATACATTGATCATGTGTTTATTGACATACATTGTGATTATTTTTGGTTATATATGTTGATGTATGTTTCTTTCACCTACCTCTTCATGTGTTGTTTCTTTTCTGTCTTCATACACATGTTTCTTTTACTTGTATGCAATCTATTATTTCTGTTTCACACAAAGATTCCTTGACATGTTTTGTTTAAAAGTGTTTCAGAAATACAGGTTGTCAAAGTCTGCTTGCCATAAACTCTCTTCTTGTAAAGTTTTTCAAGAGTTTGTGTTAAGATAGATTTTATTGTATTTAACAAGTGAATATGAGTTGAGTGATTTATGACTTCTTTCATATGTTCATTTGTTTGTTGTGGTTTTGTCACGGATTGCCAAAGGGGGAGATTGTTAGGATATATGTAGTTAAAGTTGTTGACATGTGTCACTATTTTATGTAATTGGCTTATCCTTTGACAAAACGCACTTTACTTGTAATTGGGTAGATTTAGGATGTGTTTTAACGCTTCAAGAAACTGTGTTTCAAGATCAAGTGTTGAAGTTATCAAGTCTGTCCAAGAAACAAGCTGGAAAGTGCAAGTTACTAAAGCTCGACATCTGGTCTCGACACATGCATCTATCGAGTTTTAGAAGCTGTTTCAGCCCCGAGGCTCGACAGATCCTCGACACCTCTATCTGTCGAGATTTAAAGAAAACAAATTTCAAGTTCTGTTTTAATTCCAATCCGTGAATGTGTCTTTGAGATTTCTTTTCTCCTAACCCTAGACATATAAAAGGATTGTTTTAAGAGCCGTCAAAGTGATGCAAGTTGCACAAGCATTGAGTAATTCTTGTTCATGCAATTTGTGATAAAAAACAAAGTTCATGTCCTAGTTCATCTCTTGTGAAGAAGTTGCTGTGTAATGTGCACCGTAGGGTTTTGTAACCAAGCATCTTCTTGATCTTCATCGTGTGGATGATTTGAAGAACTTTGCAGCCAACAACTTTCTCTCTAGTTGGTGAATTGAAGTCGCGTACTCGGATCTGCACAATTGGTTAGTCACGTACTCAGAGCCGTGCATCAAGAGGAAAAACTGTCACTACAGAACAAGTCCAATTGGGTATTAGGGTAAGGGTTCAACTGTAGGTTGGTAAGGTACTCGGATTCCTTGCTTGTAACCGCTTGTTGTGATAATAGTGAAGTTTCGGGAGTGGTAACCTTAAATCACCCAGTGGGGTTTTTGTCGTTAAGCTTTCCCCATTCGTAAACAAATCACCATGTCTTTTATTTTATGCTGCATACTTTAGTTTTTGGTGATTTATTTGTGCTGCCACGTGAATTTGCATGTTAACTTGATTAATTAATAACTCGGCTAATTAATCAATTTAATTAATCATAAGGGGTCAACGCGTTTATGGCCTGTCACTTGTAACCGCTTGTTGTGATAATAATGAATTTTCGGGAATGATGGCCTTAAAATCACTCGGTGAGGTTTTTTCCTTAAAGGTTTTCCTTATTTGTAAACAAATCACTGTGTCAACTTTATTTTCTGCTGCATTATATTTTAGTTGGTAATTTGTTTGTGCTGCCACGTATTGCATATTAATTTAATTAAATAATTAACTTTGATAATTGATCAATTAATTCATCATAAGAGGTTAATACATTCTTGACCTATCAACAGTAAATTCTACTCACAAAACCCCGAGTAAATTTTCACTGGTATGTTCAAATTGAAATCAATAACAACTAACTATCTATGATTTGTTGTGAAAATGTTGTAAATGTAACACCATTCTTTTTAGTTAGAAATGATTTTTTTCCCCCTTGGATCCAAATTTATCATTCCAATGATTACAAACGGAGTATTATTTTAATATTTATTATGATCTCAAAGTTTTTAAGACAAGATACATAAAAAAAATCCTTATTTATATCATAAGATTATCACGCTCACTGTAGATAATAGCATTATAGCATTGGCACAAAACACCAAACACAATTTGCATGCAAATACTACTTGCATGGCCTATTGCGCAAACAGATCATCTCTGAGGATGTACTTGATTCGGGAACCAACACCTACCTGGTCTATCAAAGTCGAACATTATTTTTCATGCATGACATTCCATCAATTACTTGGCACTGATTTGTTTCCAATAACTCTTTATAGGTCTTCATAAGGTATGCTGGTGGGGTGATGCTCATCTACAAACTCTGGCATTGGGCTCACTGTAGTGTCCAGTGAAGGTCCAAGAAACAGTGTTAAGCTTATCCTCCTTACTTTTTTGTTAAGAACCACTCGATGCAAGAGACTCTTATACTTCCCATTAGTTAGAATCCGTGCAGAAATAAAAATAGGCAAAATTTCTCAATTTTGAGTTGCAATAAAATATCAATTTAGTTTTATAAACAACAAAAAGTAAAAATGAAGTAAATAGGAAAATATATATGGCATAATTGTGCATTGAGAAGAGAGTGATTCTGAACTTACAGAATGTACCTCAATATGGTCAGCAATGATGACAGCAATAGAATTAGATTGAGGATTTACATTAATCCATTTCCCATGATGCTCTAGTTGAAGACCATTACTCTCACCTGGTAAGAGGAGGACCAGGAGTCCAGTGCCGTAATGAGGAGGCTGACCTAGTTGATTTTCAGTATTCAAACGGAGTAGATAATCATTTGCTGAAATAAAGTCATGGCCCGATTCTAGCTTCATTCTTTTCTCTATGTAGCATTCTTCAAATCCCAAGGTTTTTGATATCCCTCTAAGCAATTGGATTCCAAGTTCCCTCATTCTTTTGATGCATTCTTGTAAAATCTCACTGTAGACAATAACAAAAGGACTCGTGGGTCAATGAGTCATAGCTAATGGAAGTGCTAGGGTTTTAGACCCCAATTGTCTTAGATTTAAAAATCTTTTAGCCAAATAATTAATTAAATTAATTATAAATTAGATTTGATTCAAATAAATATCAAAAAAGCATAGAACATATAAACACCAAGAATGATGACCCAAAAAAACTTTTGAAATTGTGGTTTCAAAGTAAAAAACCTAGGGAGAATTTCTCTTAAATAATTTTTTAATACTTTTATCATTACCACTAATCACATTCATTACTGTATATCAAGTGCGTGCACATGATATGATACTCATTTAAAATGTTGGTTAAATTGTAGCCAATTTTGAGTGGCATCATCCATGAAATGCCCAAATTCAGGATGGTAGAGGCTAGACACATAAATATGAATCGCAACAAGATAGTCCATGAAGTTGCTCAACAGGCCAAGAGAGTCGTTGCAAACTTGAAAACCTATTGGATTTGAATAATATTAAAAAATTAAAATGTTTGGAGAACCAAAACTTTTTCTTATTTGAAATATTGAAGATTATTCCTTTCCTTCTTGGTTCTTTATTTGTTTTAAAACTTTTAGAAAAAGCTCAAAAATTTTAAAATCCCATTTAGGATGTTGAAAGGTTTTTTGGCTTTGTAATAAATACACAATCTAAGAGAGACTGGACAAGACCATGTTTGCTTGATTCAGGAGCCAACACCACCCTATCTGGTCTTTCAAAGTCGAACATTTTCCATGCATAATTTTCCATCAATTACTTGATATTGATTTGTTTCCAATAACTCTTTATAGGTCTTCACAAGGTATGCTGGTCGGTGATGCTCATCCACGAACTCTGGCATTGGGCTCACTGTAGTGTCCAATGATGGTCCAAGAAACAATGGTAAGCTTATCCTCCTTACTTTTTTGTTAAGAACCACTCGATGCAAGAGACTCTTATACTTCCCATTGGCTAGAATCTGTGCAACAATAAAAATAGGCAAAAAGTTTCTCAATTTTGAGTTGCAATAAAATATAAATTTAGTTTTATAAACGATAAAAAGTAAAAATGAGGTAAATAGGAAAATATATATAGGTTCATATTAACAAGTGACCTTAGAACAATTATTAATAAACTATATATAAAAAGTTTTGAAATTATTTTATGGAAAATATAAAATATGTCAACAAAATTAATTATTTTATCATTTTTCTATAAAATTTTTTTAAAAACCAATTTCTAAACTAATGCTCTTAAGACATTTTTTAATATTTCCCATATATATGGCATGATTTTGCATGGAGAAGAGAGTGATTCTGAACTTATAAAATGTACCTCAATATGGTCAGCAATGATGACAACAATTGAATTAAGTTGAGGATTCATAGTAGGTTCCAGCTAGCTCAACTGGTAAAGTCTCTGATAGTTAAATAAGAAATTTGAGGTTCAATCTCCGCCTATACAAAAAACTGATTAGTGTCTTGGTCTGATGATAAAGAGCTATCATCAGAAACGAACATTATAGGTTGAAATTCTCTCTAAAAAAAAAAAAAAAGAAAGAGGTTAAGGATTCACATTAATCCATTTCCCATGATGCTCTAGTTGAAGACCATTACTTTCACCTGGTAAGAGGAGGACTAGGAATTTAGGGTCGTAATGAGGAGGCTGTCCTAGTTGATTTTCAGAATACAAACGTAGTGGATAATCATTTGCTGAAGTCATAGCCCGATTCTAGCTTCATTCTTTTCTCTATGTAGCATTCTTCAAATCCCAAGGTTTTTGATATCCCTCTAAGCAATTGGATTCCAACTTCCCTCATTCTTTTGATACATTCTTGTGAAATCTCACTGTAGACATGAACAAAAAGAATTAGGTGGGTCAATGAGTCATGGCTAATGAAAGTAATCGTGTGATTGAATCATGCACTTAATCATATTATGATTGAAAACACAAAAGAAAATAAAAATGAAAAATAAAACACAATCACTGAATCACATTTGATTGAATAATATAATAAAAGTGAATTATAAATATATATATATATATATATATATATATATGAGTTGGGTTCAAGTTACACCTGATGTAACTCTAAGTAATGTTATACCACTCAATAACTTGTTAGTAAATTAATATTTTAAAGATCCAACCGTCAAATTACATGTTCTATATGTTCTTAACATGCATGCCAATTTTCATATTAATCGGAAACTGTTTACCAGTTTATCCATAAACTCATCTTTTATACATTATTTTAAACTACAAAAATTTGAATTTTAACAATTAATTGATGACATGGCTATTAATTTTTGATCACTTTGAAATTTTGCATGCATGAAGAATATACGAAGATAATGTAATCTAATGGTGGATTTGTTAATATTCTCATCCAATTAAAAAATATTGAGTGGTGTAACATTACTTAGAGTTACACCAGGTGTAACTTGAATCCAACCTATATATATATATATGTGTGTGTGTGTGTGTATGTTCAGTATTACTAATTAGTCTATATTTGGTAGTAGTTGCTATTAGGTACTGGGTATCATTTTTAAAAAAAAAGACCATGCATGAATATTTCTATTAATTCATTATTTGATAAAAAGCCGGAATAATACTTTAAATATTTTTAGCGTTAAAGCTTGGAATTTGTGACAAAAGTGACAGACAGGTCTCATCTCTATGAAAAGAATCTGGTAAAGCTCATTATGCATTTTTTTTTTTTTAGTTTCAACCTATGACATCCACTTCTAATGATTATGTTCATTATCATCAGACCAAAATAGCAATCGATTTTTTGTGTAAAAGGTGATTAAACCTTAAATTTTTTATTCAACTATTAGAAATTTTACCAGTTGAGCTAACTGAAATCCACTAAACTGGGTAAGTTCATTAAACTGAATCTGAATAATTAGGTTTTTTTTTTTTTTTTAAATTAGACTAAGGCTACAAATTGGGTATTATATATATAAAATGTGAATATTTCTAGGACCTCACAAGTTTTATGAAAATTTGAAAAGATGTTAAAAGAATTTTAAGGCAAAAACTTTAAACATGTGTTTTTTGAAATGAGTACTACTACAGATAAAACAGTTTTTCACAATTTTTGAGTTGGCTGATTTTTATCAATTCTTATTTGGGTCCACAACTTATATCATTTTATTCTCCTCTAGTCATAAATTCTTAATGGACAATTATAAAATATTTTGTGAAATTTATTGTGACACTAGAGTTAATTGTTTTAAAATTAGTCCACACTTACCTTATGAACTGAATCTTGGTTTGTCTTCTTTTTTATTTTTTTAAAAGAGAAAAGGAAAAATATGAAAGACGAAATTGGGGTGTGGTGGAAGAAGATTACCTTGAACTAGCAAGTTTGGTAGGGCAATGAAAGGTAGGATGTACAACCATTTTGACGAACTCCGGGCTGATTAAATTATTGTCCCATTTGGCCCAACGGATCCTATCCGTTGGATCATTTGTCTAATACCCTCGCTTCTCCTCCTCCTTCAGATCAAAGAATTTGGCAAATGCCTTGTAGACTCTCATTATAAGGTTATCCGGTAGCTCATGATTAATCACCTGCCAAAATATCAAGCCAACTGATCATACTTATGCACTACGGCTGTAAATGAATAGAGCCATATTTCTCAGCTGATCATGAAGAATTTATGTTCTTTGTTTAGCAAATGAACTAAGCTTAATCATAATGTGTTCATAAACAAAGTCATGGATATAATATTTGATTTAATTGAGTGGATATAAAATCATATACTTAAAAGTAATATATTTGCAAAAAAAATTAGTTAAATAAAAAATACTAAATTGTATAAGTTTGTAAATAAGATATCAAATTATAATATAAGTTATTAATAATATAATTAGTCCATTTCATAGTATAATTTTTATCAATATACAGTGGGCGTGAACATATTTAATTTTTATAAGCTTATAAAAAAAATTTATATCACCTAATAATAAACTCTGGTAATATTATTTCAACTATAATTTATTTAATAAGACAACATTTCTTTTTTGAGGGAAAAGATAGAATAAGACAGCATTTCAATTCTTCTAATGAATTACATCAATATTGTACGTCCCACCTATGACAAACTATGTTTATAATGCCTACAATTTATCCATAGGCAGTACTGGGAAAATAGGCTTTTGCCCTTATTTTTTAAAAATATCAAGTAAATTGCCTTTGTTTTGAAATTATTAAGCACTATGTCCCTGTTTTGAAACTCGATTTTTAAAAAATCGAGTTTTAGATAAGTTTTTCCCTAAAACTTGATTTCAGTAAAATTGAGTTCCTGCTGGATTTTTTAAATTAGGAAATGCCACGGGCGCTCCTCCAACATTGCAAAAAATTACCTAGAACTCGATAATCATAAAATTGAGCTCTATGAGAAATTCAATTTTTTTAAAATCGAGTTTCAAATCAGGGAGACGGTACCTAATAATTTCAAAACAGAGATATTGTGATAGATATTTTAAAAAATAAGGGCAAAAACCTATTTTTCCCAGTACTGTACGTAAACTTGAAACTTCAAACTACTTTCATACTTTCTTTGTTTCAATTATATATGACCCACATAAACAAGAGGTGAAGAGGTTTTAAGGGTTGGTTTTCATACCATGAACGAACCATACTCTAGGCAAGCATTGCGGAGGTCTTGGGTGTTTCAAACTGTTTATCAGGGTCATTAGATATGAGCATTGAGAAGTCAATGATGGGAATGGGATCATCTACTCCTGATAAGGAACCATCAGTGTTAATAAAAGAGCTATTTTAGTGAACCAGTAGCACGTAACAATCGTCAATTTTCTTCTAATTGACTGCTGCATTTGTTTTGGCCATTGAGAGAGAGAGAGAGAGAGAGAGAGAGAGAGAGAGAGAGAGAGAGAGAGAGAGAGAGAGAGATATGGCGCAAATAGGAGCTTTAGAAGTAAAGAACTAGGATAAATTGCTTTGCTAGCAAAAGGGAAATTACAAACACATATTTCATATTTTTATTCAAGTGTTAGTATTTAGTTCAATCCTTTAGTTGTAGAGAAAAAGAGAGAGATTAGATCATCGGAGAAGTCAAGTAAAGATGAGATACCTTAGGTAGCCAGGTAGGTGGAGGCAGGCAGCGGCGTCACGGTGAGCTGGTGGAGGCAGCGGCGTCACGGTGAGTCAGCGACTCAGGTAGAGGCGTGAGCCGGTGAGCGTAAAACTATTTGGAGTTGGAGGCGTGATCTAAGAAGCTAAAAAGTTAACTTACTAAGGGCGGCTGGGCGGGCAAGGCAGAGGCGTGAGGTGAGGCATGAAGAATCTAAAGATTGTTCATTACTTCATAGTCTTTATTTGTTATCTCTTTTAGATTGTTCAATGGTGAGGATTTCTTTTCTTTTTTTTCTTTTTTTTCAGACAATGAGGATTGAATATTTGAATGCCTTTTGTTTTTGTTTAATTAGGTATATTAGATTTTGATTCGGGCTGGGTTGGAAGTGTCATGGCTTAGAAAAGATTAACTTTGTTTGCTTAGAGAATTGGGGCTGTCTCTGGCTGGTGGGGCTGGATGTTGTGGGCCAAGTCTATGAACAGCCAGATTTGTGGGCCAAGTTTTTTTTTTTAGTTTGAAGTTGTATTGAACTACAAGTCTAGAACTCTAGAAAAATGCTTGAGAATAATATTGGGGGGGCCGGATCTTAACTTTTGGGGGGGGGGGGGCAAATTTAATTTTTTTACATACTTTAGAGGAAATTTGAAAACTTTTGGGGGGGGCAAGGAGCCAAGTGGCTCCGCCCCTGGGTGAGGCAGTGCATAAGGAGAGCCATATGAGACAGAATTTATAGGCACTTATCGTGTTCGGTAGCTTTAGCCTCATGGTTTGGAACGCTAATAAAAGCAAGATTTGTTAACGAGGAAGAGAAGTCCATAACGTACAATATTGGCATTTCTTCTTGATGTATAAAACAGAATATGTTCCACTAAAACGAGCAGTGGTGACTCCAAGAAATATTTTCAGGGTGTTCCTCAACAAGCATAAATTACACAATTTAATAAAAAAAAATTATATATTGACAATAACAACAATCAAAAAACATGTAAATACAAAAAATTTACAATTGCCTTCTACGAGTTTTCATATTTTGAAATCATTGCATGATAGTCTCAGTATCAATGCTACAAGCTACATCTTTTTCAATATAGACAACCAAACAATCATTCATCCACTGATCTCCCATTCGATTGTGCAGTTCATTCTTTATATATTTCATTACTGAAAAACTTCTTTCTACTGTTGCAGTAGCAACTGGAAGGGTCAAAGCTAACTTCACAAGCAAATAGACTAATAGAGATGTCCCATGCTTCCTTGTACTCACTAACTTTTCAGCAAGTTCCCTAACTCCTTGAAGCTCTAAAAAGAAGTCATTGCTGCGCATATCAAAAATGTGATTCTAAAGTTGAGAGTCAAGTGCCAAAATATCTATCTCAAGAAAAATAGAGGGATAGAACTTAGCTAGATGTATCAACTTTTCCTTATCGAAAACCACAAATGAATTACTTGGATTCAAGCAAGCCATACAAAGTAGCAAATCAGTATTTGCCTCAGAAAAATGGTTGTTAAGCTCTTGAAGTTGCATATCTATGACTGTGTGGAATAGCTTAATACAATAATGATGTAAATTTGTATTTTGTTGAGTGTTATGTCGTGGCCTCCCACTAACTACAAATATTTCATCCATATTCAAGATAGAAATATCATGTGTGGTACAAAATGAAGACACTTCAGTTAATAAAGATTTTCATTCATCATCTCTCATCACTTACAATCGTTGCTTAGACACTTTAACAAGATCCATAGCATTTACTATATCCTTATTTTTTTATTTTTTATTTTGCAATGCTATTGACAACTCATTTGTGATCCCAAAAATGTTTTTCATCAAGTGTAGAGCAAAAACAAATTCAAAAGATAGAATTGACCTCATAATAGATCGAGCTTCAACTTTTTAGTCGGAGAGGCCATCTTCTTCAATAATCTCAAGTACATCAACAATAGCAGAGAACATCAAAATCAAGTTGAGAATAATCTTATAATATGATCCTTAACGTGTATCACCAGGGCGTTCAAGATTTGTCTCAAGATTTGTCTCGTGATTCAAACCTTGCCCACTTCTATATACACCATTCTCTAAATCTTCTTTAATTTTGGCAAATTGTGCACCTCGAAGAGCATCTCGTCTCTTACAAGAGCCTCCAACAATAGTTACTAAATTACTAACCATATAAAAAAATTCAGCAATGTTAATGTGATTTTTAGCAACGGCAACAAGTGTCAATTGAAGTTGATGAGCAAAAAAATAGATATAAAATGCTAACTTATTCTTTTTCAAAATTAAAGTTTTGAGACCATTGATATCACCTTCCATATTACTAGCCCTGTCATAACCTTGCCCACGTAGGTTCGATAAACTCAAATTATGTTCACAAAGTAAACATTCAATAGCATATTTGAGTGACAAAGCGATGGTACTTGCTATATGTACAACACCAAGGAACCGCTTTATAATAATTCCTTTTTTTGTTCACAT
This sequence comes from Castanopsis chinensis, assembly GCA_032878915.1. Classification (NCBI taxonomy): domain Eukaryota; kingdom Viridiplantae; phylum Streptophyta; class Magnoliopsida; order Fagales; family Fagaceae; genus Castanopsis; species Castanopsis chinensis. The sequence continues at coordinate 26,755,018 of JAVQMG010000132.1, forward strand.
AACAAAGAACGAGGGTCATTTGTTCTTTCATTGAAATATCACATGACTCATCAACTAATATTGAAAAGAACCCATTGTCAAGATCCTTGATGATGACTTTGGATGTTTCACGTGCAATTGCATTCACAATGTCTTTTTGAATATCAGAGTGGGTAAGCTTGCAATTTTTTGGAGCTTTTTGCAACACTTCATTGATAGATTCATTGTGATCCCCCAAAAATTGTAGAAGCTCAAGAAAATTTTCTTTATTACTTGAACCTTGAGATTCATCGTGACCACGAAAAGCTAATCATCAGCATAAAAAAAATCTTATGCAATCAACTATTGCATTTAATTGAACCAGATATTCAAATTTATCTTGATTTGATTGGTTAACCAAAACACTTTAAATGTGTTGCTTTTCCTTCAGTAGATTTTTACTTTTCTTGACAGCTTGGTTATCAGCACTATTAACTCCTTCAACATGGGAATCTAACTTTACAAGTCAATTCCAAAGTTTGAATCCCTTCATTACAAAAATCTCACCTCCTCCTTACTTACCAATATGCTCCATCCTTGTCTATACTATATTCCAACTATTTTCTATTTACATACCATTTGGCTCTAAATCGACGGGGCTTTCTGGAAAAATGTGATACAGGGTAGTCATGAACAGGTTGACAAGGGCCTTTTGTTAAATAATATCTTCTTATTTCATCATGATTATTAGGATGACGAGATGATATCTTTTGTCGTAGCCCAGAATCTGAAGGAAGATTTTCTATGTTAAAGTCAACAAGAATTCACGTAGAAGATGAAGATGAAGATGAATCTTGCACAGGAGATGAATCTTAGGTACATGGTTTTCTTATCAAATATTTGTCCATAATTCTAGTAAAAGAATAAATAATAAACTATAAGTTCATTTGAAATATTAATAAAATTATTAATTATTGTTGTTTAGTTGTTTCATTAATTTGTTTGTCTTTTATAAGTTATAATTTGTTATATTGTTGTTTCATTAATTATAAGCTATAAGACTCTTCAGCAAATGGTAGAGGCTGAATCGTTCTTGACAGTTGTTCAAAAGAGTAGGGGTCTTGAAAATGGATTGACAAATGTCATCTGGAGTTAGGGGTCCAGGTTCAGTAGTGATCTTTCTCCCAATATATTGTTGACAAAGAGATAAATATCATTTTGGAGGAAAAGAGAAGAACTTCTTGCATGGTTGACAATTTTCACCACAAAGTAATAGGGGTATGTTCTCAACAAACATCTGGTAGGGATAGTAGGGGCTGGTGCAAGAAAAGTCTTTAATAGTCCATTACTGGTCAAATAAGATGCACTAGCTTAAAGATGTTTCTGGTAGCTCTTTTTTTTTTTTTTTTTAGGTGTTGGAAATGTCTAACCATCCCATCCATCTCTTTCTTGGAACCATTCTTCATCAACATCAGCATCTAGATCATGGTTATGATAGTAAGGTCATCATGTCCAATAAGAGGATTAGGCATTTCCCAATGGTCTTCACGTGGCCATTACTGTCTACAAACATCTGGATCAACAGGTGCTATCTCAAGTAAGATTTCCTGATTAAGGGATTCTGCCATTGTGAGAGAATAGTGACAAGATATCCAAAACACATCCATGTGTATGTGAAGAGTACCATCTGTAACAGTTACCCTATGCATTTTGACAGGGTGGAGGATTCCTTCTTCACGGCCATCATTTTTGGAATTGAGTCTGGCAACAAAACATGCTGAAGTAATTTTGTGACCAAAGCGTGGGTGCTCTATTTTGGAATACTTGAACCATTCACCACTATGAGCATCATTTTTCAAGATCTCAAACTAGAATTTGTGAAAATACTTATTTTCACGAGAAAAAATATATGAGTAAAATTCTGACTCAAAATGGAGACACAAGTGATACTCATTGAGTAAGTACCACATGTAGAGGTAATGTACAGCTGTCCAATTGGTTATCCAAAATGCAAAAAGGGTTTTCCATGGTTGTTCTATATTTGGGCAAAAAGAAAGAAAATGGCACTGATGCTCTTAGAGATAATCATGGAGGACTCTAATGATTCGTTTGGATCTGGCTTTAAGGGTCAAGGTTTTTATTTGGTCTTTTATTTCTAGGGGAAGGGTTTTTACCATGAAGAATATCATGAGGGGTTGCAGAGGAAGAACTTGAGGATGAGGATGGATCTGTAATTGGATATACACACAAAGGTGAAGGAACAACTGTGGTGTTAAGGACTGGAGGTTTTCTAGAAAGATAGTTAGTGAGAAGGTTATCTTTTCCTTTGATGTGTTTGACTTGAAAAGACCATTATGAAAACCAATTTGACCATCTGAGTAACTAAGGATGGTGAAGCATTTTTCTTTTGAACTAGAGTATTTTGGAAAAGGAGGACATGTCCATTTCTACTAGAAAATTGTGTCCAAGAAGGTGAAACTAGAATTTTTCAATTCCATGTTGTATCTTGTTCTATGTTCCATTTCTTATGTTTAGGTTATCTTTTATACGTTCTTAACAATATATGCTATTAACCAGTTCTTATAATCTTCTCATAATCTTCTTACACTCCCATTGTCCATTTATCCCTCTATTGTCTCTTTATCCCATTGTCCGTTTATCCCTCTACTGTCTCTTTATATACTAGTTGTTATCAAAGCACTGTAACCAGTTTATCCCTCCTTTGATTAGTATACTTTAATTATTATCCTGATTAGTATGCTCTATGATTTGCAGTTGCCATATTACATAGATCATCTGTATTCATCACATCAGAACACTAGATTTGATAATCAAGTAAAACACTAAGGAGTTGTTCTTAAAGTTTCAAACAACCATATTTTCCTGAGTTATCTTATGGACGTGTAAGCCTAAAAGTGGCACTTTAGTCCTGTTAGGTCTTAGATAAACAGTTCTTTCTAAAAGAAACTATTATGGCTAGTTCATCTTCAGCAATTACTGATACCACTCCCCCTACATTTGATCTTTCTCTGCATAAATCCACTGCAAATAGGTTAGACTTCTTATATGAAATCTCCTATGTACCTGAAGATAGCAAGATTTCTATTACTGATTTTTCTATTGTAAATCCTTACACTGTGTTTGATAAATCTCAAAATTCTTTCAAAAAAAGTTTCTAGGTCCTTCTCATCCTTTTACTGTAAAAGAATATGTTCAAGCTTCTAAGTTTGATCAGTTCAATATTCCAATAAGAGAGAATAAAAATTTTATTACCCTTGCTCTTCCCCGAGAATCTGCAATCCCATGGCAAAAACAAGGGTATACCCACCTCTATATTGGTGCAGTAAGGTTGGCTCTAACCTTTCATGGAAGAAAAGGACTCCTTGTAACCTCTAGAATTTCACTCCTTGATTCTAGATTCTTGGAATATCACAATGCCGTTATAGGAACTATTCAAAACACTCTTAATGCGGGAACAGTCTTTGTCACACTCTTTCCCAACTTTAACATGTCTGTTAAAGATCCTCACCTTTGTGATGCTCTTAAAGTCCAAGTTCAGATCACAGGAGCTTCGCAAATGCAAGATACTTTTGCAGCCACACTCCATTACCAGCTCGCCTACAGACTTCAAAACCATGCTTTTGACATGGTTGTGCCAGAAATAGCTCAATCTGATGATGCTTTACTGATCCAAGTTTATTCAAGCATGATGCCTATGTGCACATTTATTCCAAGACAGTTAAATAGAGAACAGATGACCTCTCTCTTTCTAGAGTCATGGATTACGAAATATGAGATGATTCATCAAGCAGTTAAGCCAACACAATCTAATAATCCTTTCTTTATCAAAGAAGAAAATGGTGAAGTTAAGACTAGGTTCTTGGCGGCTACACCAGAAAAGAAAGAGGTAATAGTCTTTCCTACTCAAATTGCTATGATCCAGCCGGTGTTATATGAGGGCCTAGATAGCCTTCAAATCAAAGCATTCCGAGAAGATGGAAAGCCTTGTTATAAAGGAAAAACATCTTCTGGTCATATATGTTGGGATGTTTATGATTGTGTTGATTACCAAGAAGAAGAAGTTTTTGAAAAAGATCATTCACGAAGAAAGAAAAAGTCCTCCTAGCAGATTCTCAAGGAAAGATATGAGGCAAGAGATCCAGAAGTTGACCTCCTTGGAGAACCCTTTGGAAAATTTGATTATTATGTCCTCTATCCTAGAACCAAGAAACAAAATCTTCCTTCTCTTTCTCCATGTAAAGAAAATCATAGTCAAAACCAGAAACCTCCATTAATCCCATACTACCAAAAAGTCCTTCCCCAAACACCAAAATGCCAACCCAAACCTATTAGTCAAACCCATACACAAAAGATATTACCTTGTTACATGTTTGACCATGCTTCACCCTCCTATTCACAAAATTTTCCTTCTCTTGAAGGTTTTGATCATCCCTAAACCAACATCAAACATGTTTGGAAAATCAAAAATCCTGTTGGAAACAATTCAGACGGAACCAAGAAACAAGTTTCTTCAGCTGAAGTAGCTATAAATTAGCAGGCAGAAAATGCTATGGCACAAAACCAAGTCCTTTTAAAGATACTTGGTAATCAACAAAAGATAGCTAAAGCGGTTACTCATACCTTCTCGTCCTTAAATTCTCTTATTGAATACTTGAAGAAGAAAATACAAACAGTTGAACAAAAATCGGCAACCGTTGCTTCCATAGTAAAAGACTTGTCTGTCTCCTTCCCTCTCATTGGGCAAAAAGAAAGAGAAAGAAAACAATTGTTGATGCAATTTTAGTCTATGGAGAATTCAAGGAAAAAGGTTACCCAAGCTCTTCCAATGTCAGTCTACATGCCTTATCAACCTTACCAATCATTGTATAAAGATCTATCCATGCCTTTAACCTCACCATTCTCCCTGGTTTCTCCTTACCAAAACCTCCAACCACTACCCATGACACATCCTGATCATAATCCTTTTGAACCAAGTGGAATCTTTTCTAGTATAACATATTCAGCACCACTCCAACTAGAACCTCAAACCAGACCACAAAATGAACCTTCTCCTATGAAAAAGGACAAAGAACAATTATACCAACCCCTAGATCCAAGTGGAATCTTTCCTAGTATAACATGTTCAGCACCACTTCAAGACCTCCAGATATGAACATGTTAGCTATAGAACTTGACCCCCTAAATCCAATCTCATCATTTCTCAAAACCCTTACTCTTCAAGACCTAAGAGAGCCTTTTGTGCTCCTAGTCATTGATGACACGGATCTAGACTTGTCTGATCTTGAATTAGAAGGAGTATTTGTGACAAACCCAAAGGTAAAAGAAGATGATAATGTCCTTCACCCTGAACAACCTCCCTAACCACCAATTTTTCCTCCACCACCTTTAATTCCTGATTACCAAGCAAGATTAACCTTTAATTCAAAACACTTGTTCACCATTGATAATACCCCTCTTTCAAAGTGGCATGATGAGATTTTTAACATGTATTCACGGTGCATATCTGAACTCCAAGCCCCAAATAACACTATTGCCCAAATTATTGCCAAATTTGCTACACGACATACAGGAAGGTTAAGACAATGGTGGATCAATCTTGGAGAATACAGGTAAAGACAGGCAACCTAGTGCAACACTCTAGAAGACTTTTTAACAATTATTCGCAGTGAATTTCTTCGCTCTGTGGCTCATTATACAGAAGTGGCAAGAGAAGAATTCTTACTAATGAAATGTTACTCCTTTGAAATGAAATATTTGGAAAAATATTTTGACAAAATTTCAAGCTGATACTACTCCTTTAATGGCATGGATAATGTCAATTCTAAGCACACCTTTCTTATCTCCTTCCCAGAGCCATTAGGAGATGAAACTCTCCGTATGATGAACCTTCAAAAAATAACTTTGCAGCAAGCTTCTTTGGGAGAAATCTACCAGCATATGCTTATTGCTCTCAAAAAACTCTGCAATCAGAGAAAGTTTCTTTCAGAAATTGACAAGGTTCATAGCAAACTTAAAGACAACTATTATATATAAAAAAAAAAAAAAGATTTGCAGATAAAGTGCTATGACAAAAATTGTGCTTGTACAACAAAAAGGAGAGACCATTTCAAGAAGTATTTTTGGAAGAAGAGACACTATGCAAGTCAGAAGAAGAAATCCTTTAGAAAAAAGAAATGGAAGTTTCTCAAAAGAAAGCAGTTCAAAGGAAAAACTTCAAAAGTTTGTTTTGTATGTAGAAGACCAAGTTACTTTGCAAAAATTGTCCAAAGAAGAAAAAAGCAGCAAAGCTTCTTGAACAAGCCCAGATTCATGCAGATGATACCTCCTTCTCAAATGTAGAATCACTCTTCTCACTAGATGATGATTACTCTCCCCAAGCTTTGGTAGTTATGGCTTATTCCACCTCAAATGATGATTCAGATCCAGATAATAATGATGATTCAAATGCAGAAATCCAAACCATTTACACATCCTAACCTATTATAGCCCCCCTAACTTGCCCCACACCCATAGCCCAAGTGCATATCCTCCTTGATACTTATTTCAGACTCATTCCAATAATAGCCTTGTTTGACATAAGAGCAGTAGCAACAATACTCCATCCCAAGATATTACCTGAAAAATTTTGGCTACCTCATCATCAGATGTTCAGAGCAGCAAATAGAGAAATATTTTTGATCACCCAAAAAAGTAAAACTATTCTCATTAGAATCTTTCCAACCCTTACCATTAAACACCAAGTCTTTGGCTCCCCTCTCATAGGCAGAGACCTTCTTATAGGATTTGATCTCCTTCTTCAAATACCTAGCCTCAGATGGTCATCAAAAGGACTTTTGCATAGACAACATCTTCTCACCTAGACCCAAGTACCTTATTTATTCACAATAGACCCCTTTGACTCTTTGAGACTCCAGATTATTAATGAATGTTGTGCAACTACCCATTCTGAATTCCTTCTTAAAAATCCAAACCCTTTGTGGAAAAATTCATCTTTTTTCATAAATCTACCCTTCAAAAAGAATAAGATGTTAACCCCACAAAAGCTAGTCATAGAGGAATGAATCCAGAACATTTGACCTTGGCTAAGCAAGAGTTATCCACTCTTCTTTCAGAGGGCCTCATTGAACCTACAACTTCTCCATGGGCGTGTGAAGCTTTCTATGTCAACAAGCATGCTGAGTAAGTTTGTGGAAAACCCAGATTGGTAATCAATTACCAAGATCTTAATCATTTCCTTGCAGATGACAAGTTCTCTTTGCCAAAAAAAAGTGCTATTTTCTAGCATCTTTCACATGCTAGGGTATTTTCAAAGTTTGATCTCAAAGCAGGATTTTGGCAATTAGGAATCCATCTAGAAGAGAGATGCAAGACAGCATTTTGCATTCCGAACCACCATTATCAAAGGAGTGTTATGCATTTTAGTCTTAAAAATCCTCTATCTCAATTCCAGAAAGCAATGGTAACGTTGTTCTAGCCACTTTTGACAAATGCACTAATCTATGTAGATGATATCCTCCTATTTTTAAAGGATGCAAAAACCCATGAAAAATTGCTTACTGAATTCTACAATTTAGTAAAAGTTCAAGGGATAATACTTTCAGAAAAAAAAAAAAAAAATGGTCATAAGAGCGTCTTCTATAGATTTCTTAGGAGTAAACATTTTAGATGGAAAGTATACTTTGCAACCCCACATAGCAGTTTCTCTTGGAGAATTTCCAAATAAGCTCACAAGTACCAAACAAATACAACAGTTTCTTGGAATTGTTAATTATATGTCAGACTTCATCCTAAAGATCTCCAAATATAGGAACTGTTTGGCTCAATTGTTGAAAAAATCTCCTCTAGAATAGAATTCAGTTCATACAGAAGCAATCCAACAATTGAAAAAATTAGTAGAAAAACTTCCCCCTTTATAGATTCTAGGACCAGGGACACGAATTCTGCAGATAGATGCAAGTGATGAGTATTGGGTAGCAGCTCTCTTTGAAGAAGTTGATGGCAAGAGGAGTATTTGTGGTTATAAAAGCGGTGCACTCAAGCCTTTAGAGCTTCATTACCATTCTACTTTCAAGGAAATCTTGGCAGTTAAACATGGAATTGAAAAATTCCAGTTTCACCTTCTTGGACACAATTTTCTAGTAGAAATGGACATGTCCTCCTTTTCCAAAATGCTCCAGTTCAAAAGAAAAATGCTTCCCCTTCCTCAGTTACTCAGATGGTTAAATTGGTTTTCACAATGGACTTTTCAAGTCAAACACATCAAAGGAAAAGATAACCTTCTCACTGACTATCTTTTTAGAAAACCTCCAGTCCTTAACACCACAATTGTTCCTCCATCTTTGTGTGTATACCCAATTACAGATCCATCCTCATCCTCAGGTTTTTCCTCTGCAACCTCTCATGATATTCTTCACATGGTAGAAACCCTTCCCCCAGAAATAAAAGACCAAATAAAAACCTTGACCCTTGAAGCCAGATTCAAACGAATCATTAGAGTCCTTCATTGATAGGCCACAAACGCGTTGACCCCTTGTGATAACTTAGATTAATTAATTAGCCTAGTTATTAATTAATTAATTTAACATGCAATATCATGTGGTAGCACAAACAAATCACCAAAACTAAGTAATGCAGCGGAAAATAAATGACACGGTGATTTGTTTACGAATGGGGAAAACCTGACGGCAAAAATCCCACCGGGTGATTTAAGGTCACCACTCCCGAAACTCCACTATTATCACAACAAGCAGTTACAAGTAAGGAATCTCAAGTACCTTACCAACCTACAGTTGAACTCATACCCTAATACCCAATTGGACTTGCTCTGTAGTGACAGTTTCTCCTTTCAATGCATGGCTCCCAAGTATGTGACTAACCAGATGCGTGGATCCTAGTACGCGACTTCAAACACCAACTAGAGAGAGAAAATTGTTGGCTGCAAAGTTCTTCAAATCATCAGAGATGAACTAGGGCACGAACTTTGTCTTTCAGATCACAAATTGCATGAACAAGAAGTTCTCAATGAATGTGCAACTTGCGTCACATTGACGGCCCTTAAAATAATCCTTTTATACGTCTAGGGTTAGGAGAAAAGAAGTCCCAAAGACACATTCACGGATTGGACTTGAAACAGAACTGAAAATCTGTTTTCTTTAATTCTCGACAGATAGAGGTGTCGAGGATCTGTCGAGAAGCTGTCGAGGCTCGGGACAAAACAGCTTCTTAAAGCTCGATGGATGCATGTGTCGAGGTAGGTGTCGAGCTTTAGTAACTTGCACTTCCTTGCTTGTTTCTTGGACAGACTTTGATGGCTTCAACACTGAATCTTGAAACACTGTTTCTTGAGGTGTTAAACACATCCTAGATCTACCCAATTACAAGTAAAGTGCGTTTTGTCTAAGGATAAGCCAATTACATAAAATAGCGACATATGTTCTCAAACTTGAACTACATATGTCCTAACATCCATGATTATCTCAAAGAGCATCAGGGTCATTTTCTTGCTATTTCCTAGATATAGAACAACCATGGAAAACCACTTTTGTCTTTTGGATAACCAATTGGAAAGTTGTACATTACCTCTACATGTGGTACTTAGTTAATGAGTATCACTTGTGTCTCCACTTTGAGCCAGAATTTTACTCATATATTTTTCCTCGTGAAAATAAGTATTTTCACAAATTGTAGTTTGAGATCTTGAAAAATGATGCTCATAATGGTGAATGGTTCAAGTATTCCAAAATAGAGCACCCACACTTTGGTCACAAAATTACTTCAGCATGTTTAGTTGTCAAACTCAATTCCAAATATGATGTTCGTGCAGAAGGAATCCTCCACCCTACCAAAATGCATTGGGTAACTAATACAGATGGTACTCTTCACATACACATGGATGTGTCTTGGATATCTTGTCACTATTCTCTCACAATGGCAGAATCCCTTAATCAGGAAATCTTACCTGAGATAGTACCTGCTGATCTAGATGTTTGTAGACAACAATGGCCACATGAAGACCATTGGAAATGCAAAATCCTCTTATTGGACATGATGACCCTTACAATCATAACCATGATCCAAATGCTGTCGTTGATGAAGAATGGTTCCAAGAAAGAGATGGATGGGACGACTAGACATTTCCAACACCTAAAAAAATAACTTCCAGAAACATCTTTAAGCAAGTGCATCTTATTTGACCACTAGTGGACTATCAAAGACTTTTCTTGCACCAACCCCTACAATCCCTGCCAGATGTTTGTTAAGAACATACCCCTATTAATTTACTATGGCAATTGTCAACCATGCAAGAAGTTCTTATCTTCTCCACCTAGATGATATTTATCTCTTTGTCAGCAACATATCCAGAGAAAGATCACTACTGAACTTGGACCCCTGACTCCAGATGACATTTGTCAATCCATTTTCAAGACCCCTACTCTCTTGAACAACTGTCAAGAATGATTCAGACCCTACCATTTGCTGAAGAGTCTCTTTATCTTCTGAACATAAAATATTCCTATAACTTATTGCCTATAAATAGGCCTCTTTTATCTTTAGAATGGAGATAGAGAGAAAAGAAATCCCTTGTAAGATGTGTTTCAGTCTCTCTTATGTCTAATGTAAAAAAGCTATTGAATCTAATAATATCCCTTAGTTTGTTGTATCTTGTTTTGTGTTCCATTCCTTATGTTCATGTTATCTTTTATACGTTCTTAGCAATATATGCTATTAACCAGTTCTTATAATCTTCCCATAATCTTCTTACACTCCCATTGTCCATTTATCCCTCTACTGTCTCTTTATCCCATTGTCCTTTTATCCTTTTACTGTCTCTTTATTCTACTTATCAACCACAGGACCTAGAAACTTTTTTATAGATTTTTTGAAAGAATTTTGAGGTTTATCAAACACAGTGTAAGGATTTACAATTGGAAAATCAGTAATGGGAATCTTGCTATCTTCATGCACATACTAGTAGATTTCTCCCAAAGAAGCTTGCTGCAAAGTTATTTTTTGAAGCTTCATCATACAAAAAGTTTCGTCTCCTAATGGCTCTGGGAAGGAGTTAAGAAAGGTGTGCTTAGAATTGACATCATCCATACCATTAAAGGAGTAGTATCAGCTTGACATTCGATCAAATTGTTTTTCCAAATCTTTCCTTTCAAAGGAGCAACATTTCATCAGTAAGAATTCTTCTTTTACCACTTCTGTATAATGAGCCACAGAGCCAAGAAATCCACTGTGAATGATTGTGAAAAAGTCTTCTAGAGTGTTGCACTGGGCTGCCTGTCTTTGCCTGTATTCTCCAAGATTGATCCACCATTGTCTCAACCTTCCTGTAAGTCGTGCAACAAATTTGGCAATAACTTAGGCAACAGTGTTATTTAGGGCTTGGAGTTTATTTGAAAATTTTGATTATCATGTCCTCTATCCCAGAACCAAGAAGGATATGACTCAATATATATCTATATATATATATATATGATCTCCAATGACAGTTTGGAAGCTTCGCATCGAAGGCAACATGGACCTTACCATTTGAGTCATGAGCAAAGATCACCACCCCTACTATTAGATTCGTAAAATGTATCAATATATTAGCCACGTTTATATGATAAGTTGTGATTGGTAAAGTATAAAACGAGACACAAAAAATGATGCAAATGATTTGTATTCCATTCCCCGAGTCCCTTAGAGCTCCACCTTGACCCATACTTATACATGTACACCATTACCTTACTTATTAGGAGAAAATAGGATTTTGCCATATATATATATATATATAAAAGCATTTTGCCCCCTTTCCCAAACTAATTAGGGAAATGCCTCTGTTTTGAAACTCGATTTTCTCAAAATCGAGTATGAGGTGATCAAATGTTAAAAAAATAATAATAAAAAAAAACCCGCACGGAACTCAAGTTCATGGAGCTCGAGTTCCACTTAAAACGCCACTATAGGGCTCCTTGAATGCAGCTATAGGTATGGGGCAATCAAACATAAATAAAATAAATAAAAAAATAGAACTTGCATGGAACTCGAGTTTATGGAGCTCAAGATCCATTTAAAACGTCGTTATAGGGCTTTAAAACGCCACTATAGGGCTCTCGGAATGTAGCTATAGGTATGGGGCGATTAAACTTAAAAAATAAAAATAAAAATAAAAATAAAATTGCAAAAAATCCAGCATTCATGAAGCTCGAGTTCCATTTAAATCGCCACTAAAGGGCTCCCTGAACACAACTATAGGTATAGGGCGATCAAACTTAAAAAATAAAAAATTGCATGGAACTGGAGTTCTAGAAAATTTTTTTTTTTTTTTAATTTTCAGTTTGTTATAACTTGATTGTCCAAAAATCGAGTTTTAAAACAGGGGCATTTCCCTATTTATTTTGGAAAAGGGGGCAAAATGCTGGATTTTTTTATAAAAAAAAAAAGGGCAAAAGCCCATTTTCTCCTTACTTATTGCCACCCCATATTCCTAATTAACCTTCATGTGTAAAACATGGAGAACAAACTTCCACCTATGCATAACCCTTCAAACCTAGCAAGCATGGTCTGAATATTTCACACCCAAACAATGTTTAGAACAACAAAATTTATACCCTTGCCCTATCCTCCTCAATCAAGTAATAAACACACTTACTCCTTCTGTTCTCTTTTCCATAAAGAAAGAATTTTCCCTTTTTAAGGGCGTGTAAATATAAACTAAGACGATTAAATTAATAGGAGCATAAATTTATTGGGGGTTTTGAGAGAAGAATTTAATGAGCAAAAAAGGACACAGAATAGTAGTGGGTCATTTTTGACTTTCTGTGTTAAAAACTGTACGTTTTTAGACCCCTTAAAACACAACCAAATTAACCTAGTTATTTAACCAAGTAATTAACTTAGGTAAATTATGCAGTTCTAGGTTAACACATATAAATCATATCATTGTAAAGTGAGGAAAATAAATGACACAACAATATGATAATCCAGGAAAACCAAACCGGTAAAAAATCTAGGGAGGATTTAACCTAGCTATCCTCAAGGTAAAACTGAATTCACTATGAAAGAATTGAAGTTTACACACAATAGTGACTTAGACCACTAAAATTCTCTTGTTACCTCGAGTAGGAAACTTATAACTACAACCACATGACAGCTCCAAGTCCATAGACTACTTCTTTCTTGAATTCCCAGCAAGCACAAGCAATCCCGCTTGTGTATCTTTAAGCTCTTGAATCTGCAACTGAATTTGATCACCAAGCTATTGACATCAATCTAGATCTTGATAACCCTAAGTGTATGCAAAGGCAAACACCTCTAGATCTCACAAAAGATTCACACATACAACATAAAGAGAATCCACAAAATATGGGTAGAGTTTTCCCTTTTATACCTAGGGCAAAACATAAAACCCTACACGTAAAACCAGGCTTGGGCTGACTTGAAAAATTCTATAGAAAAACAATCTGCACAAGTTTCGATCGATCTAGTCTAATTTTCTATCAATCGAGCTAGGCAGATTTACACAGTAAATCCTGCAAAACGCTCGATTCTAACTTTACAACATAAACATACTTTGAGCATGTTTATGAAGAATGGTTCTAAAACAAGACTAAACGTTTTGATCATGGTTTGCCAACATTTCAAATTGAAGTTCTAATACATTTAAACCTAAAGTCTTAGAACCTAACAAACTCCCCCTTTAGCAATCCATGACAAAACACAAACTTAACCAAGAGCTCAAAGTTACAAACGAAACAGCCCTTTACAAAATCATAGCCCAACATAACAAATTCAACCTAACTACTATCCATCAGTTGTAAGTGTAAACAGCAGCACGACTAAATTAACCTGTATATTCCTGTAACACTTAACAAACACATAAACGCATGTGTGGAAAGAAAGACAGAAAAATAGTAAAACAAAAAATATGCAAACTAAATCTCCCCCTAAGTTAGATACATCAAAAACTTTTTATATTCTCCCCATTTCAAAAACAATTTCAACTCCCCCTAAAAAAAAACAAACAAACAGAATTCCCACATTTCATCTATTTCTCCCCCTTTTTGTCACGTATTGACAAAGACAACTCAACCAAAAAGTAGATTAACAGTAAACATGAGAGAAAATAGAGAACTAAGGAATCACAAAATTCAAGCTCTATAGAAAATAGGGGCAACTCCCCTTATGAAGAGCAACAACTCCCCCTAAGAACAACAAAGGTTAAAAAAACTTTTCTCCCCCTATAAAAATAGGAAAAACAAAACAATTTTGGGGAAAACATAGGGGGTGGGGAATAGAAAGACACAAAACCAAACTTAAAACTAAGTTAAGGATACACATGAAAAAAAATATTCTCTCTTTCAATAAAAATTTCAAACTTGACACTATTTGACCCATAAACAGTTGCATGAGTGGAGATAATATATGCACATTTGTTATCTATCATATCTCTTAAGAAAAATATTTTCTGCAATTCACACATAAAAATAGCATATACTAGAATGTACATAGGACTCAAAAATTAATCAATCAATTTTTAAAGTAAGTTGCGTATCCAATTTAGCAAAGTGTATTCACATTATGTATGAAAACAATAAGAGATATGACTGCAAAACTACAAGATGGATACAAAAAAAAAAAAAAAAAAAAAACAGTGCAATGCATGTGAATCCTAAACACAAATGATGCAAGAAAAAAAATTTGGTCAAAAACTTAGAAATTGAAAATCTTTCAGTTTCAATCGATCGAGCATTGATCGAATACCGATCGAGTCAGGCAGAAGCTAACCAAAAATTTTAACGCATTTTCAATTGGTCAAAAAACACCCTCGATCTATTGAAATTCTAGAAAACAAAATTTTTGAAAAATAGCAAAAGATTTTACAGAAACCACTCAAACCAAGTTATTTTATGGATGAAATGCATGAGAATGAGTTTAAAAGTTTTTCAAAAACATGAGTTTTCAACCTAGAACTTCAAAACAAAGTTTTTAATCATCAAAAGCATAATTTTTGCCAACCCTTAAACATATTTTGCATCAAACACCATGGAAAACATAATCTTGGATGGCCAAAACAAGATCACACACAATAACATGTACCAAGTTTAGCGAAGAGTAACTTGTGAAGTGTGAGTAACTTGTGAAGTGTGTGCAACTAGCAAAAGCTTGAGATACATGTGAGGTGATAAGTAGATAGTAATTAATCACAATTTCTACAAAATCCAGCACATAAATTTAAAAGAGACTATCCCTTAAAGAGTTACATCATATAACTCTCACATCTCCTAAAATAAAAACTTGCAATCAAGTAAGTTTCTTGATTTGCCTCATAATGTATACACCAATTTTATTTGATATGGAAATTATTAGAATAGTCAAGATAATGTACACACCAATTTTATTTCATTGTTAATTTATTATAGCCATGTAATGTACACACCAATTTTAGCATTAATCTGAGGCTGCGTCTCATGTTCTTTTTGTGCATGTGCTACACTTTCTCGAGCACAAAATCTTAAGATATGCACTAAGGTGTTCATGATTGGCTAGTAAACAATAGTGAGATGGTTATTTATGTCTTTCTCAACAAGTTCAAATCCGACAATCAAAGGCATGTGATTTCAAGATCAAGATCATGTGATCAAAAACTATAAACATCTTCCCACACAACGTGCACTACAAAGCTCAAACTAGTAAAATAAATAAGCTCATCCAAGCTAAACAAAGTACATAAACATGTTATGCAAAGATGGTTTGGCCAACTTTGATTATTTGTCCTTGATGTGTGATACAAAAGAAATAAAAATCTTTTTGTTTTAAAAAAAAAATTATGACCAAAACTAAAAGCACACATTATACTAAATGATAAAAAAAAAAATGCAAAAACAATGCATGACAGTGCTGAACTAAGCTATAGAGGGTACACAAACAAAAAATATTAATTTCTTAATTAACCCTTGAGTACATGCACAAACTAGTATATACTCACAAAAAAAAAAAAAAAAAACTTAGCATTTAGTTTTGTAACACATACTATTCAAGTTTCTCCACAATGTCAAGCATGTTCTACATCAAGAGAGATACCATAACTCATGTAATCCTCAAGAAAAATAAATCAAGACTCAAAATAAAATATTTTTGTCTTTTTGAAAATTTTCAATGTTTTTGGATTTTTGTTTTAATAAAAAACAACCTAAGAAAATAAAACAACCAAAAACAAAAACAAAACATGTCCATAAACAATTGAAAGAATTAAATCAGGGACAAATAAACAACACTCACCTTAGATAATCTTTTTTCACCCATATAGCATGAGTCTTTGGCTTTGTAGGTGAAAATCCATGAGAAGTAGAGCGTATTTGAGGGATTATACCAATCTTTTGAGAAAGACTAAAATCCTGTAATTTCCTTTTACAAGCTAACAAGCTTAAATTTGTCAAAAGAATATGAAACAATTTATTTGGGCTTATGGCAGGAGAAATACCATCACATATCCTAGATTGAAATACATAATGTTTGAATTTCAATTTATGACAATTAGGACGAATGTGACCAAAGACACCACAAAAGTGACAAACAGGAACAAATTTAAGAACATCAGTATTCCTAACAGCAAATCTAGTCTCAAATTTTGGTTTTTACCTCAATAAAGAACAATTTAGTCTAATATGACCAACAACACCACAAAGGGGATAGGTAGACACAAAAACAGATTTCTTATGCTCTTTAACAATAGGTTTAGACATAGGTTTAGAAACTTCAATGTCTACATCAGATTTTTTACCTTTGTCTAACCTAACAAAATAAGCATTTTCTTTATTATTCCTCTTAAAAGGAGAGATAAAAACTTTCTCAGTTTTAGGCTTAAGAGAAACAGAAACACTTCTGTTATCAACAGCTGGCTTGATACTAGTCAAATTTTCAATTTTAGCTTTAGGTTCAACTAACTCTTATTCCAAGCTTTTCATCTTCTCCTCTTGAGAGGAAATTTGATTTCTTAAAAATTCGTTCTTTTTTTTAGATTCATCTAATCTAACAACCAATTCCTCTTTTTCAAGATTAGCCAATTTTAACTCCTTGAATTTCTTAGCAATTTTCATAAATTTCAATAATTCTTTATGGAGAGTTTCACAGGCATAAAATAGATCAACAGAAACAACATTGCCCTTTTTATTCAAATCATCAAAAACATGAGCAGAAAGACACTTTAAATTATCCATGATAACAGAGTTCAAGGATCAACTCTTAGATCAAAAGATCTAAACACTAGAGCTAACCCACTCTGATACCACTTGTACGTTTTTAGACCCCATAAAACACAACCAGATTAACCTAGTTATTTAGCCAAATGATTAACTTAGGTAAATTATGCAGTTTTAGGTTAACACATATAAATCGTATTATTGTAAAGTGCGAAAAATAAAGAACACAACAATATGATAACTAAGGAAAACCCAACTGGTAAAAAACCTGAGGATAATTTAACCTAGCTATCCTCAAGATAAAACCAAAATCCACTATGAAAAAAATTAAAATTTATACCATAGCGACTTAGATCACTAACATCCTATTGCTACATTAAATAGGAAACTTACTACCATAACCACGTGACAATTCCAAGTCCATGGACTACTTCTTTCTTGAATTCCTAGCAAGCACAAGCACTCCCGCTTCTATATCTTTAAGCTCTTGAATCTGCAACTGAATTTGATCACCAAGCTCTTGACATCAATCTAGATCTTGATAACCCTAAGTGTATGTGAAGGTAAACACCTCTAGATCTCACAAAAGATTTACACACACAGTATAAAGAGCATCCACAAAACGTGGCTAGGGTTTTTCCTTTTATACCTGGGGCAAATCATAAAACCCCACACATAAAACTGGGCTTGGGCTATTGGAAAATTTTGCAGAAAAACAATTTGCACGAGTTTCGATCAATCGAATCTAATTTTTAATCGATCGAGTCGGGCAGATTTACATAGTAAATCCTGCAGAACACTCAATTCCAACTTTACAACATAAAAATATTTTGAGCAAGTTTAAAACAAGACTAAATGTTTTGATCATGATTTGCCAACATTACAAATTAAAGTTCTAATACATTTAAATCTAAAGTTTTAGAACCCAGCACAAGCCATGCATTTTTTTTAGGGTCATTTTGTCGTACCCCCTCTCTTTTTTAGGGGATACAGTACCTACTTAATCCAATCCATTAATTTATTGGTGTTCTAATCTTGACCATTCATTTAATTTGAGTGGATACTGGTTACCGGTAGAACATGTTACATATATAAACAAACAAAAAAATCAGAATTTTATTTTGCACTCGCATGCTTCTCTTTCTCCCCTTTTACTCTTCTTCCACGCCTCCTCCCTTCCAAAACAACTGCAAGAAAGCTAAACGGTGAATAAACAAAACCCTCTCTTTCCACGCTTCTTCTCTTCCAAATCAACCACAATAAACCTAGAAAGCTACTAAACAAAACCCTAAGGAAGGCTCACAAAAGAAGAAATTGAGTCTTTCAATTCCAATCGTTCTCTATCCCATAACGATATTAGAGCATTGAAACCGTCAAACAGGTTTCTCTTTCTCTATTTCTCCTATTATAATTCGATTTTAGTCTACTGGATAAAAGTCTGATTTTGGGTGAAGAAAGTAACGAGAGAATTTGTGGTTACCTTACTATCTTTTTTAATACCCAATATTGATGCAATCTGATATTTGCTTTCCTCTTCTTGATAAAGAATTTGTGGTTACTTGGTTAATTCAAAAGATATTTGCTTTACTTTAATTGAACTAGGTGTGTATCTTAAGTTATATGGCCTCAATTGTATAGTCCTCACACTTGCCTATGTTTTGTGGCTATATGGATAATGTGCTGCTAGTTACCTTTTAATTAATGTGTGTGTGTGTGTGTGTGTGTGTGTGTGTGTGTGTTAGGACATGTGTGTTTCACTTGTTTAGAACATGTGTCATTCTTTTATGTAATTGGCTAATCCTTTGACAAAACACACTTTACTTGTAATTGGGTAGATTTAGGATGTGTTTAATGCTATAAAAAACTGTGTTTCAAGATTAAGTGTTAAAATCAAGAAATCTGTCCAAGAAACAAGCTGAAAAGTGCAAGTTCATTAGGGCTCGATAGCTAGCTCGACAGCTAGCATGTGTCGAGGTTTAAAGAGATATTCCAGCCCCGTGGCTCGATAGCTTCTTGACAAGTGCTCGACAGCTTCTATCAGTTGAGAATTAAGAATTTCAGAATCCTGATCTGATTTTCTTGAAATCCATGGACGTGTTTTTGGGCCTTCTTTTCTCTTAACCCTAGACATATAAATGGATTATTTTAAGGGCCGTCAAAGAGTTCACAAGTTGCACAAGTATTGAGAAATCCTTGTTCAAGCAAGTTGTGACCGGAGACAAAGTTCTTGCTCTAGTTCATCTCTCTTATGAAGAAGTTGTTGTATAATGTGCACCGTAGGGTTTTGTAACTAAGTATCTTTGTAATCTTCATCGTGAATGAATTGAAGAACTTTGCAGCCAACAATCTTGTCTAGTTGGGATTGAAGTCGCGTATTGGGATTTGCACAATTGGTTAGTCACATACTTGGGAGCCGTGCATTGAAAGAAGAAATTGTCACTACAGAATAAATCCAATTGGGTATTGGGGTAAAGGTTCAACTATAGGTTGGTAAGGTACTTAGGATTTCTTTACTTGTAACCGCTTGTTGTGATAATAGTGAAATTTCGAAAGTGGTGACCTTAAAATCACTCGGTGGGGTTTTTGCTGTGTACGTTTTCCTCATTCTTAAACAAATCATTATGTCATTCATGTCCACTGCATACTTAGTTTAATTAGTGATTTGTTTGTGCTACCACACGCTTTACATGTTAAGTTGGTTAATTAATAACTTGACTAATTAATAAATTAATCCATCACAAGGGGTCGATACGTTTGTGGCCTATCAATATGTATATTAATAATCCACTGCTTGAATTTTGTTTAACAATTAGTAGTTTAAACCCTACGCAAATGTCGAGACTAAGTCAAAGTAAGAAGGAAAGACAATTGAGGTTTACAATCTCTTTCAGTAAGTGCCTACATTCAATGTCTGTTGTATTTCAAATGTATTAGACTGCGCAGTTTATTACTCTTACAGATCCTTATTTACTACTGTTCATGTAACTTGATCCACATTTTCCAAACTTGGTTCCTCTAAAATATCCATTTCTTTTACACTATGTTCCGGTTTGTTTCACCTTTTAACTGTAGTTCCTCCATATCTTAATTTTTTAGAATCCAATTCAAGTATATTTCTAAAATTTCTGTCATCTTATGTTGAGATTTTAAAATGTTTCCCACTTTTAGTTCCTGCCCCTTCTCCATTTTTTTCTAGTGAATTTATATACATGTACATTTGGACAACTTTACTACCATAAAGAGGAAACAGAAAAATAACCAATATATAACACCTTTAATTCCTTTGTCTTTTTGTGATCTTTTTTCTTCCTTTTAGCCTTGGATTTTCCCTATCCTTGTCTTGCCCCGCTTCCTCCTTTGTGAGTACCTTTCTTGTCGCTACTATTAAGTGCTGACAACAACGCTTCTGTTGCAACCTTAGACTTCTCTTCAGCATCTTTGTAAGCCAAATCCTACAGGTGTGCCTATAAAAAAAAAATATTACTCTGAAAAACATTAAATCATAGAAAGGAAAGAAGGTAACTATATAGATTTTTTCACAAAACTGCAAGGAGAATCTAACACAAACTCGCATTAATGACTTCAGCAAGGGCACCATAATTGATCGGTAGTCATAAGCAGTTACTGAATCAATTTTCTTCCCTGTTTGCTGCATAGCAATAGAAGTTGTCCTAGTTATAGCATCAAATTTGTAAAGCTGCTGCCACAACAAACATACTAAGATTCAATCATCCTATAAAATATAACAGTTCATCAAGCAACATATTTAATATTACAACAAACAACTTGGAAAATTTCACATGATCAAAAATTTGGCTATAAAAATTTGCTCAAGTTGGTTTGTGAAATGCCCTCCTCTAGCCTGAAGAAGTTCTGCATATTATTCGATTTTACACAAATTTTTTTCCAAATTCTACTAGACTTGTGAGTAAATTCAGTGTGATTTTCTGAATTATACATGTGAAGCCTTGTACTCTCAAATTTTGTTTTTATAGTTCTTATATCATAAGTAGTGAGGACAGAAAATTAGTTTCTCGATATTGAATTTGTAATTCTGAAGGGTGAGGAAAGGGATCCAGCAAAAACATTTCTTGTTTGCATGCTTCACTCTTGCTAGGATTGCTTGTAATTGTTATAGTTCTTCCATGCCTAAGTGGGAAAAGGGAAAATGTCTTTGCAAACGTAATAGGTGAATGGCACAGCTACCTTTATAGGTGAATGACGCACTATTATTCTAATGGAGGGTTAATATATAAAATATATTTTAAATTTAATATAATAGAATGTAGCATATTTAATAAAATATTAGTTTTTTTTTTCTTTTATTTTTTGTCTTAATATAAAATTTGATAATTATAGTAATTATTAATTGACATTTAATATGATTTCTTTCTTCTTCTTCTTCTTCTTCTTCTTCTTTTGGTAAAAAGGCATAAATTATATTAAGGGTCTATTTGGATATCGCTTATTTTGCTGAAACTGAAAACTTATTGTTGAAAGTACTGTAAATAAAGGTAAAAGTTAGTTGAAATAGTACAGTAAAGCTCATGAATAGTACCAAAAAGTGCAGTGGGGCCCATAAATAGTAGCAAAAATAATTTGAATAGTGAAATAATTTTTATTTATAATCTGTATCCAAACGGAGGCTAAAAAGGAACAATAGGCACAGGCGCGCAGCGACTAGGTTTTCTATAGCAATGCCATATTTTTCCCCTGGGGTTTGAACCTTAGCAACTCCCTGCAAATATCAATCAAAAATGGATATGTCACCGTTAGAGGTGTTATCACTTGTCATAAGATTAACCACTTGAGAAACATCAAGCTGTGTCTCCAAAACTTGGATGTTTAGATCTTTGCATTGGGCTATTTTGTCTCTTAAGGCCCGTGGTTTAGTTATAAGACTCTTTCATGGGCCAATTTGTTAGAACATATGTGATTGGATGTTAGGAACATATGTCAACATTTTATGTATTGGCTAATCCTTTGACAAAAAGCACTTTGCTTGTATTTGGATAAATCTAAGATGTGTTTAATGCTGTAAAAAACAAGGTTTCAAGTTCAAGTGTTAAAGCCATGCAAGTCTGTCCAAAAATCAAGTGAGAAAGTGTTGGATATTAAAACTCGACAGCTAGTATCTATCGAGGTTTAAAAACTCTTGAAACTCGTGGCTCGACAGCTAGCTCGATAAATGGCTACCTATCGAGGTTTATGAAACTCAGTTTTTCATGCTTGTTTTTTCATCCAATTCGTGAGTATATGTTTGGGCTTTCTTTTCTCACAACCTTAAACATATATAAGGATTATTTTATAGGCCATATCAAATTGCATAGGCAAGAGCACAATTGCACAAGAGCATAATTCTTCAAGTGTGACTATGAAACCTAGTTTGCCCTAATTCTTGAAGAAACTGCTGTGTTTGTACACTGTAAGGTTTTGTAACCAAGCAACTTTATGATCTTCATTGGTTAATGAACCGAAAAACTTTGCGGCCAACATCCTTCTCAAGTTGGTGATAGAGTCGCGTACTGGGATACGCGCATCTTTTGGTTAGTCAAATACTAGGAGTTATGCAATACAAAGAGAGATTGTCACTACAGAATAAATCCAATTAGATATTGGGGTAATGGTTCAACTATAAGTTGGTATAAGGTATTGAGATTTCTTTACTTGTAACCGCTTGTTTTGATAATAGTAGATTCTCGAGAGTGGTGATTTTAAAATCATCCGATGGGGTTTTTTACCACATAGGTTTTTCCCATTCGTAAACAAATCACTGTGTCATTTAGTTTCCATTGCATATTTAGTTATTTGGTGATTTTTTTTTTTTTTTTGTGCTGCCACCCTCATTGTATGTAATTGAACCTAATTGATTCACTTGGCTAATTAATTGGTTAATTCATCACAAGAGGTTAATACATTTTTGGTCTATCAAGTGATATCAGAGCAGGCACTCTTTGATTAAGGTTTAATCTTTGTTATGAGATCCATTGACCCCTGTTTGTCATGGATAGAGAACAGTCACTTATTGTACCTCCTTTATTTGATAGAACTAACTATGCATACTAGAAAGTACACATAAGAGCTTTCTTGCAGTCCTTAGATGAGAATATGTGGTAAGCTGTGAAGATAGGCTGGACCAAGCTGAAGGAAGCACCGGCCGACTAGGATGATGTAAAGATCAAGGCGGATAACTTCAACAGTAAAGCAATGAATGCTTTATTCAGTGCGGTCACAAATGAGAAGTTTAAGAAGATCTCCTCCACTGAAACTGCAAAGGAGGCGTGGAACATTCTCCAAATAACCTATGAAGGAACCAAGACTGTCAAGGATTCGAAACTTTAGAGGCTCACTACTAGCTTCAAAGAAATCAAGATGGAAAAGAATGAGTCATTTGATGAGTTCTATGCCAAGCTCAAGGACATAGTGAACTTAACTCTCAATCTTGGGGAAACCATTCCCAAACCCAAGATTTTGAGAAAGGTGCTTAGATCTCTGCCCAATAGATTCCATGCTAAGATCACTACGATTAAGGAGTCAAAGGATATTGACAAGATTCCATTGACAGAGCTAGTTGGAAATCTGCAGACCTATGAGTTGGGTTTATCTAAGATTAGGAAGTCAAACAAATGGCAAGAGCATGGAATTGAAGGCCAAGAGCAGTGACACGAACGAGCCTTCCGACGATGAATATTCTAAAATGAAGTCCTACATTACCAGACAATTTAAGAAGTTCATGAAAAATGCTAATGCAAAGGGCTTCGACAACGACCGTAGGCAATCAAGCTCTTCTCGGTCTAAGAGCCAAGACAAAGGGAAGTAGGATGCTAGGGATGACGGATAGTACATTGTTCCTTCAGGGCCCAAGTGTTTCGGGTGTTAGAGATTGGATCACATGAAACAAGAGTGCCCTACTTATCTTAAATCTATTGGGAAAAGCAAGGCACTTGCTTCTACCTTGAGTGACACTGAATCTGAGATGATTCTGAAAATGAGGATGACGGAATTCTAAATGTCTTCACCGCCACTGTCAATCCTACTGAAGGGATTGTAGAAGATGTGGAGGAAGAAGAAAACTTGGTGGAGTCAAAATTTGAGAAGATAGATGAGTAAGATGATATCCACACAGCCTATGCAAAGTTGTACAAGATCTCGGAGAAACATGAGAAGCTATATAGGTTGGCCATCAAGAAACTCAGTGATGTGGAGCTTGAACAAGAACAACTCTCCATAAAATTTGATGAAGCAAATTAGACTATTGGAGTACTAAGATTTGAGAATAATTTCTTGGCTAAGAAGACCAAGAAGCTTAAGGCAAAACTGTTCTAAGTGAGAGCTCAGTTGTAGAGGACCTCAAGTGCAAAACTTGATGAGATGCTCAGCATGCAAAAATCTGCCTCCGATCGAACCAATTTAGGGTAGGATTTTTCTTTTTCTACTATTACTTCTTCTCCTAATATTGCTTCTTCTAGTACTACTATTTTTGTTTCTCGTACTAAAAATATTAATTTTAAGAATAATGATGTTAAAACCATGATAGCTAGTAAGAACATAGATAAGGATAAATTGATCTTAAGAGCACCCTCTAAGCTTGCTAAGAAAGAAATCAAAAACCCTAGGGCTAAAAAGAGTAATGCTCAAAAGTCTAAATATCAATAGCTATATCATCAATAACTATGTCATCAATAACTTTTTTAAATTGCAAGTTTTTGTAATTTAAAAGTATGCACAAAACATAAGTTTATAAATCATATAGTAAATAATATCTGATTGACACAAAATTTAAAATGTGTATTAAGAGCGTAAAGAATATGAAATTCAACGGTTAGATTTTCAAAATATGTTGTAATATTTATTTTATTAAGTGAGTTTGTAGTCTTAAGCTACTTCCAATTTTGTTGTTAAATTTTGTCCTTTAAAAAATATATATATATATATATATATATATATATATATATATATGATATGACAAGAATTTAATAGAATGATTAAATATAAAATAGAATTTAAAATACTCTCTAAAAACAAATAGAATTTAAAATCAATGAGAAAATACTTATTAACGTGTGAGATGCAAGGCCAAAAAATTTATGTGACAAAATTTTAACATGTCAACCAAAAGTTAAATGTCTTCAATTTTATATATAAATGCAGGGATAACAACGAAAAGTCGCCATTGAAAGATCACTACAAAAGATATGTGACTAAGGGCGTGTATAGGAGAGTGTTTAAGTTATGTTGTTTGGGTGTCTTTGATATCGTGTGAGTGAAAAAGTGTGAAAATTTGTGTAATATTGTTTAAAATGTGTGAAAATGTGTTATAACTTGCTTGCCAAATAGCCCCTAAAAGTCTATTAAATTGATTACTAGTTGTTAAGAATAGTCTACCCTTGCTTAGGCACATTATTACTAGTTATTAAGAATAGTCAACTTTGCTTAGACACATTTTTTCCCTACATAATTTTGAAGAAGACAAAATTTAGGTACAGTATTTTAGATGTTTTTTAGGTTCTCCTCCTAAGATTCAGTTACATGACTACTAAACCAAAAAAATACACTTCCATCCCATGAATAAAATTCACATGGCAAAATCTTGATAGGGGAATCTAAGGAATAACATCTAAGTATTATACCTAAGTTTTGCCATAATTTTGATGTTCTCGCTTAAGTAAACTAACTTTTGCTTGTGCAAATTATTCATTAAACATAACAACCATTAAATAGATAGTTTGCACTTATTTTGGCTTCTATAGTCAATTCGTGAAGAAGATGATAGTAGTGGAGGCTCCAAGAATTTTTTTTTCTCAAGATGGTCATTATGAAACATAAATTATATAAAATCTAATAAAAAGTAAACTTCATTTATTGACAAAAAAAAAATTACGCAAATACATATTCTTACAATTTTCTTCTACAAGTTTTCTTATTTTGAAATCGTTGCATGATAGTCTCATTATCAGTGTTGCAAGTTATATGTCTTTGAATTTAGTTTAATATAAATTTTCTTCCGCTCTTCCTTTTCTTTTCTTTCTTCTTCTTCTTCTTCTTTTTTTTTTTTTTTTTTTTTTTTTTTTTTTTTTTGTAAAGGCCTAATATATTGTTAAAGGGACAAAAGTTTAAAGATAAAGTTTGGTTACAACTCTCGCTAAAAAATTAACATGACTGCATATTTTGAAAATTTAATTATTCTATTATACGTTCTTTATGTTTTTAGAAATAAGTCAAATTTCGTGTTAATTGGATGTTATTTACTATTAGATCCATAAACTTATTCTTTATGTATAATTTTAGACTATGAAAACTCAAATTTAAACATTTATTCGATAGCATAGCTATCAATCTTATTGAAGTTTTGTGAGCATGTACATTATAAGAAGAAAATGTAATCTAATAGTAAATTTGTCAAAATTCACATCCAATGAAAAAAAAATATTAACTAGAGTTGTAGCTTAGTCTGTAATCAAATTTGTTGTCAATTTTGTCTAAAGTTTAATTATGTTAGACCTAAAAAAAATTAAGGATGGTCACAAATTTTTTTAAAATTGGTATATAATAATTTTTTTTCCAGCTCGGTATGATCCTGTGATCACCCTGGCTTTAACATGGAGCGGTCCCTAGATGAGAGTATGCGAAGGTTTACAAGAATATATGGTCGTCATAATAAAACAAGAAAGGCAAAAAACATGAGACTTGCCATGATTATTGTTAGGCCACAAATGCATTGACCCTTTGTGATAAATTGAATTGATTAATTAGTCGAATTATTAATTAATCAAGTTAACATGCAAAGTCACGTGGCAACACAAACAAATCACAAATAACTAAAGTATGTAGCGGAAAATAAATGACAAGGTGATTTGTTTACGAATGGAGAAAACCTAACGGCAAAAACCCCATCGGGTGATTTAAGGTCATCACTCCCGAAACTTCACTATTATCATAACAAGCGGTTACAAGCAAGGAATCCCAGTACCTTATCAACCTACAGTTGAACCCTTATCCCAATACCCAATTGGACTTGTTCTGTAGTGACCGTTTCTCCTTTTGATGCATGGCTCCCAAGTACGTGACTAACCAATTTGATGCGCGGATTCCAGTACGCGGCTTATTCCTTTGCACGAATCCTAGTACGTGACTAACTCCACAGCAACCCTTTGATTGTTGTAGTTGATTTGCAGCAACTTCACATAGAAACACCAATAAGATCTTCAATGTTGGTGTAAGAGACTTTGTTTGGTTACAAAACCCAAAGGCGTACAAGAAACACAGCAAGAACTCTTTCTTCTGTAGGAGGAGGCTAGGGTTTCAAAAAGAAAACCTTATGAAACTCTTTGGGGTGAGGTTTTTCTTTTTCCACCTCCTTTAAATAGGAGCTTAATGGACTCTCCTATTCCAAATAGGTTTACACAAACCTTGAGTTTTCCTAGTCCAATAACAATTATACAAACCCATAAACAATTAGCATTTTAGAGTAAAAACGTTACTGGCTATAATCTGACTCCCGTAAGCTCGATCGATCTAGACATCTGTCGAGCTTTAATGAATCTCAACAGATTGAGATTCTGTCGAGGAGGTATCGAGACCTGCAGTTTGCACTTTTCTTGAGCAGTTCTTGAGTAATTTTCATGTCTTCAATATAACCACTTGTAATGATTATCTTGAACCTACTTAGATTTACCCAAATACAAGTGCATTTTGTCAAAGGATATGTCAATTACATAAAAATATGTCCCCAACAATTGCTTTACTCATAGTTGAAATGGTAGCTCCAAGATATTTTTTTAGAGGGTCAATAAGATGTATTTTGAGTAAAAAAATGAATCTTGCAATTACGTGATTTCCTTATTACAAATTTATTCATAGTACATACTAGTAAGAGAATAAAAGATGAGAAGTGATACGTCTACAATATTTGTAAAACATTTTCTCAAGAAATTTTAGGTGATAAATTATTATTAATTCTAATTTAAACTCATTATTGAAATTATTTTTTTCCCATCAGTAGCTAGTAATAATTTGACACTTAGAATTTGTTGTGAAAGTGCTATGAACATAACGTTTCTCATATAAGATACACTATAATTTCATAGCATATTTTTTTGTTTCTTAATACAATTAATGAACATACTAATTATTGTTGCTAAAATTAAATCTTGAAAATTATCAATTGTTTTTAAATACAATAAACATATGAATCATTGTTGTTAAGTGAACTTCAAGCGAGATTTAAATACAATAAGCTGTTATGTATTAGTTTATTTCAAATTTGTTAAAATCTAAATGTTTTTTTTTTTTTTAGATTTAAGAATAGCGAATTAGTTCTTTTGTTGTTAGGCTTATTTTTTTTTTTTCTCCATATTTTAGATCAAATTGGTTTTTTTTTTTTTTAAAGGTTTTAAAAGACCAAAATATTGTCAAGATAATCATATTCAAGTTTATTTAAGCTAAACTTAAAAAAAAATTAGGTCTAGGAAGTTCAAAATTTTATTTTAGGAGGGTCAAATAAAAAAATTATATATAAATTTTTTTTTTTTTTGTACTAGCTCAGGAGGTTCATTTGAACCCACTGGACTGTACCTAGAGCCACCCTTGAGTGGAATGTAACATTGAATTTCAATGAGGTGATAATGTTATTTGAGAAGTAGGGTACCTAGCTTTAAAGCTAAGTTTGGAAGTTTGAAGGGAGAGAAGAGTAGTGGGGAGGAGAGTTGAGGGAAATGGTTATCCTCCACCTTATTTGGATGTTTTTAAAATTAAGTAAGGGAGAAGAGAATAATAAACCTTTTTATAGTTTGTAATTTTGTTAACATAGTAAGGGTAAATTTGGTAATTCATTTGGTTAAGTATTTCTATGCTCTACTGAGTCTGCTCTCCCTCCAAATCTCTCCAAATTGGGAGAATTAAAAACGAGGGATTAGAAGTTGTTAGAATCCCTCCAAACCTCTCAAAATCCCTCCCCTATCCCTTAAAAAAAATCCAAATAAGGTAATTTAATTTACTTTCTCTCCCTCTACTCTACTCTCCCTCCATCCAAACAAGTTATAAGGGATGAGAGACAAAAAATGAAGTCTAGGAAGGCCTTAGATTATATCTGCATGATTTGGAATTCATAGCGAATATGTTTGGGACAATCAAAGACAACGCTCTATAAGCATATAAACTGCATATATTGTGGGAACTGGATAGAAACAAGGGCGACTTAAGGGCCAAGTCACTTTCATATATATATATATATATATATATATATATATATATATAATAGTGATAATATAGGTTTCTTGTTAATTGTTTATCATCGTTATCATGTACTTTGTTTTGTTTTTTCACAAAATCAATATCATGTATTTATTAGTGTTTCATTATAGTCAAAAGTTTGACAATGTTTTAGTTTGGACAAATTAATTGGCCTATATAAAAAATTTGACATAAAGCCATCCCTGGATAATACTTGGCCAAATTTCTTGAGACGATGTTCATTGTCTAGACCAATGAACAGATCTGTCATTCTCATATTTCTATCCAAAGAAAATTTCACAAAATTCTTGTTTACTAATTCTGCCAAATCTTAATTTCAAAGGTATTTGTAGGCCTTTCGCATTGGTCATTGGTGTTCCCTCAGTTTCCACAAGAACTATTATTAAAAAAAAGTCTATTTTATACACGTGTGTTGCAACTTGCGATGGTTTTGGACCAGAACAGGGACTTGGGTCTTGGGGGACTTGGACAATGTGTTTCTAAATTCTACGTTATTGTTCCGGTTCGGTCCAGGTCAACCCGGCTGAAAATTCCGGCCAAGGTATGGGTTCATTGACTTTCTGAAGCCTGAGCTGAGAAGTCAGAACTCAGAATTCAGCGGAAAAGCTAATCTGCGTTCCCATACACACACCTTACTAGTGGGCCCCGGTCGGCATTAGTAAAAGGAAACACGCTTCCGGCTCAGATTATTTCTCCACCCATCAAGAAAAGTCAAAATGGGAAACACACGTAAGCTATTTTTTTGGAGGAAAAAACAAATAAAGCTTTCGGTTCACAAGCACAAAGGTTACCTTCTCTGTTTCAACAAATTTTAGGTTGTTGGATGGAGATTTTCTTCTATTTATTTTGTGTTTTTTTTTTTTTTTTGTGTGCAAAATACTATTTGGATGGGTTTTCTTGTATTTATTTATTTTCTTATTATGTAAATTAATAGTACTACTTAAAATATAATATATACACACATTTTTTTAAAATATAATTGAAATAAATATTATTATTATTTTTATTCTACTAATTTAACTAAGTGTTTCATAAATTTATAATATCATTGCTAGCAAATGGGTAGGATTCATGTTAAGGTTAATCGGATTGCAAGTCAGATCAAGTTTGAAGCCAAAGATGGGACATTATAAATGAGTTGTGAGTGAGTCAAGTCGATCGAGTTACAGGTTCGGATTAATCAAGTTACGAGTTGATTTGTACTTTTTTGCATGTAGAAATAAATTACTACTACTAATAATAATAATAATAATAATAATAATAATATGGTCACATTGTCTTTGTTTTCATTTCAATACAAGTAAGAGAACATATGATTCTAAACAAATATAAAGATATCATCACTATAAACAAATAGAAATATAAAATGTCGTGAATCATAATTTTTTTTATCATCACCATAAAATGTTGTGGACCAATGTTAAAATTGTTTTTTTTTTTAAAGAAATATACTTTAGGTATAATATCATCACCACAAAAATTAAATGTTGTCCAATGTTTTTTTTTTTTTTTAATCAGGTTGTGTACCAATGTGTTTTTTTTTTTTTTTTTTGAAATTGTATTTATAATAATGTTTAAGATATTGTGTGCCATTAAAGAGAATTTTAAAAAATTTGAAATTATTGTTTTACCAAGAGAGAATAACCAAATTGCATATTACCTTCAAATAAGAAAAAGCAAAATTTTTAAATTTTTAAATATCCTTTCTTTAAATAACATGTTGAGTTGGGTTGGGTACAAGTTGTACTTGTCTTAGCTCAGCATTTCAACGAATCGAGTACAAATATTGACATGTCTTTTCTGTAGTTTGGGCTATTTTCATTCAGTTGGGTTGGATTAATGGGTTTGAGTTCAATTTTGTTTAGTCTAATCTGTCAATTACTATCAAGAATAAGTTAAACTTATTAGTTAGACTTAGACAATTGTTTAGATTTTTTTTGTTAATTGGAGAGAAAATTTGAATTTTGAACACAATGATATTAATTACATCTAAAAAAAATGCTATAATTAAGCTATATACTATAAATAAACAAAAAAATAAGCTAAAAATAAAAACGAAAATATTTAGCTATAGGATGACAACTTTAAACTTATCCACAAAAAGTAATAATCTAAAAGCAGCAGTCCTCAGCTCAATCATCAGAATTAACAAAATGGTTTGTTATTAACAAATCACAATTCCTAGCTGTCTTGGAAGCTTTGTGCTTTTTCATCTCATTTCTTTATATTTGTATATAATAATATAATAATTTTCTAGATAGATAGTATATAGGACTATTTTAAAATTTTCTTCTAATAAAAAAGTAATAACATAGTAGGAAGTAGGAAAGTCCAAGATGGTTCTAAATTTTCTAAACAAAACAATGCTAATTGTTTAAAGACAAAAGTAGTCCTATCAAAAAAAAAAAAAAAAACAAAACAAAACAAAAGTAGTAGAAGCCGACTCGAAGAAATATATTTACCACCAACACCAACCAAGTTCAACATCTCAAACCCACACAACAAATAAAAAGCTCAATAAAACCAAACCACTTCTCCTAATCTCGCTCTCTCTCTTCCTCTCTCTGTCTTCTAGACCCATTCTGCATATATACATAACATCACAAACCTTTTCTATTCTATTTGTGGGCTTTGACAGGTAAGCTTTTTTAGGATCCCAAAACGAAAGTCTTTCGGATATAGTTTCTGATTTTTTTTTTTTGTCTTTCGACTATTTTTGTCAACTGTGGTGGGTTTTTTTTGTTTGAGGATTTGAATTTGAAATCTGGGTAATCAGATAATTGTACTTTTGTTTCTGGATTCAAATTCTTGTAATTGTTGATGATCTGAGTTTTTTGGGCTCTAATCTATGAGGGTTTTTTTTTTTCTTCTAATCATCATGTTGTTGGGTTTTTGTTATTCTGGGACAAAATATATCATCAGGGTGATTCATAATTCACTTTTTTTCATGGTCAAATTTTGTGCTTTGTTGATGTTTTAACATCAAAATTTGATCTTTTCGAGTTTTTGTTATTGTGGATTTATGGTGAATTGACTTTTGGAGGATTAGAGGGATTAGTAATAATCATCTAATTAGTAGTTGTTGACTGAATTGAATTGGTTGAACTACTTAATTTTATGTATTGGTTTGAATTATCTGATTGAACTTGTGGAGGGTTTGTATTGTTAGGAATTTGGTGGATAAAGGACTTGTCTAGACATGGCTACTGGTAATGCTGCAGCTTGGGCTGAGAAGGCAACAAGTGATATGCTGATTGGTCCGGACTGGGCAATAAACATCGAATTGTGTGATATTATTAACACGGATCCTGGGTATAATTTTTTTTTTCCTTTTGGTTGTTAAATGTTAACTCTTTTTGCAAATTCGGGGTAGCATAAATTTCTAGAAAGCATGAATTATGTTATTGTAATTTGAGTGTTTGTTTGAAATGAATGGCCTACTTGACAATGCTATAATATCATAGAGACTATGAAGCAGATAGATTGATTTTGTACCATAGGCTAAACAACTTTGATAAAGTTTTAGACGATGGAATAATATTTGGTATAGAAATTAAGCAAATATCATTTTTGAAAACAGACATCTCGCTCTAATCATTTATTTCAGTGTCCTCTTCTTTTCCATAATAATTTATAGATTCTTGTGTTAAGTCCTGCGAAATCCATGCAAATAAAACTACACTGAGTTGGCTTTTCTTTAGCATACGCTTCCTAAGTTAATAGAAACTCAGGTGCACAGGATGTAAGTCAATGAAACACAAGCCTTGGTAGTGGTTTTTATTTAACTAAATTAAGTCATCATTATGATCAGATTGGAACACTTCGATCTTTGTATCATCCTAGAAATTGCATCTTTTTCTTTTTTTTTTTGTAGGATAGAAATGCAAGAAAATTTATACATGCATTAAAATACTAAAAACATGAGCATAAAAATATTTACACCTGTGTGGCTTTTCCTTACTTTTCCTTGTAGAAGACGTTGGAAATTTTTTTATTTAAAAAAAAAAAAAAAAAATCCTTCCATGAAAAATAATGCACCAGGTCAAAACTCGTCCCAACTGGCCTATTTAAGAAACTTGTTTTTGCATAGTTGAAATGCCCTTAGCCAGTGATTTTCTTTGTCACTACTTTTGATGAGCATGCATGATGCCCTTTTCATGACCAGGCAATAGTCTTCTTCTTCTTCTTCTTCTTCTTTTTTTTTTTTTTTTTTTTTAATTATTAAAAATTTGATGACTAGGCAATAGTCATCAATAAACTCTGGCTCAAATGGCAGTTCCTCCTTCCATAATAATGGGATGGAGGACGAGGTCATGGTTCAAGATCCATTGGAAGTTTGTATAACTTACCAATTAAAAAAAAGCAGTATTCAGTTGTTTATTTATTTTGATGCAATGCAAATTGATGACTTAGGAGAAGGCTTTCTATATTTTTTCACTCAAGCTCTTAGCCTTCAATTAGTGTTGGTTCTGTCAAATGTTTGAATGTTATACTTTTTACCTTTGTGGGGGACCAAATATTTTGTTGTTTTCAAATTTTAATCTCAATTAGGAATGACCTTTAGTCCTTTTCAAAATTTATTTTTTTGCTATACTCCTTTTTTCCAGATCTTAAAGAAAAAATTGCATCTTTAATATTTCTTTTGAATTTGATTGAAAATTTGCAGGCAAACTAAGGACGCCTTGAAGATACTCAAGAAGCGCTTAGGCAGTAAAAATCCTAAAATACAACTTCTGGCTCTCTTTGTTAGTATTTTCCTCTCCTTCAGACATTTTGGACACATATTTGTGCATGTTTATTTAAGATAAAATTTGCAGATTGCAAAATTGTTCATTGGTGGTGTTAGTACTTTTGTGCCTGTATGTGATAGCTTATTTTGGACAACTTCTTTTTAAAAGTGGGGTCTGTTTTAACACGTGAGGTTTTATTGAACTGTACCTAGAAGTAAGGCTTAAAAAGCTGTACCTAAACAAGCTGGGGAAAATAAGCTTGCGTTAAATGTGCACTATGCTTTGTTGTTATGGGCAACATAACAACAAATCAGCAATCACCTTACTTCAATGTTTTGTGTTGGGATGTTTTGATCTAGGCATTGGAGACTGTCAGCAAAAACTGTGGAGAGAATGTATTTCAGCAGATCAGTGACCGTGATATCTTACACGAAATGGTTAAGATAGTAAAGAAGAAGGTGCATGATGATTCTCCTGTTTGCTAATACATTTCTTGTTCCTATTATTCCAATCTGCTGCTGACCCTTGCCCCCTCTGTCTATGATTTTTCTTGTTAACTGTATTTCTAATTCAATTTTGCAGCCAGAATTAAACGTGAGGGAAAAGATTCTTCTTTTGATAAATGCATGGCAAGAAGCTTTACCAAGGATAAAGTATCCCCAGTACCATGCAGCATATAATGAAATATTGGTAATTGCTTGTATCTTTATTTATTTTCATTAAGCTTGTGCAGTATATGTCAAGCTTCATCTGTTCTGAAAATTGATACGTGTTACTATGAATGAGAATGTGTCTCCGTCTGAATTTGTTCAACTTCATGATTTGTGCTCAGATTAACACATGCATTGAGTATATGTTGTTATCTGTTCAAAAGGCTGGTTTCATGTTATTTCTATCCATCATGATTATTAGATTAATATAGACAGATGTGAAGTTGCTGGTCGTGTGTACCTATAATCAAGGGAATACATATTCATGACTAGATCTTGGAAAGCCCAAATGTCTGTTTGTTATTTTTGTTGTTTTTTGTTTAATTTTTTTAAAAGTAAATTCATAATAAAGAGACTAAAATTTATGTTGGCTATCAACATACTGCAACCTTCCCCCTTTCTTTGGACTTGGTATTGGTTGTGAGCAAAATATACTACACTAAGCACTGACAAAGGCAGAATTAATTTGTTATGTAATGTTATTCTGTTGAATGTTTTTGAAGCATTCTAATGTATCCCCATTTTCACTCTTCTTTGTTATTTCCGGTTAAGGTTTTGGTTAACTTTAGTTTAATCCATTTGCAAGACATAGAACTATAGTGGCTTAATGCAATCATGAGGTGCACTGTCTGCACATAATGTTAGTAGCCACTGCAGCTTTTGCTAATCATCAATCAACAATGCTACAAACACAACTTTTTCACAACATTTGAGGTGGCAGATTGTGAATAGTGAACAACTTTTTCACATGGGACCACCATTAACATCACTTTTATTTTACACTAATAAGAACCTGCCACCTTAGCAGTTGTGGAAAAGTTGTCAAATTTATTTTTTATCTAGACTTATTGAATTTGTATTTAGTTTATTTAACCTAATGTTGGCCTTTCACTATGGAACTCAAAACTTCTGTTAAACCTGATAAATATTTATGCATGTTGGATCATTTTGCTTGGTGAATAGTTTAGAAGTTATTATGCATTGGTACTCGCTAATATAGTTTTGCCTTGTGTAACTATAAATACTTTCTCCTTGACTGCTTTTCCTTGAATGTCCAATTTTATTGTTCTACTTATGGAAGTGGCATGCTGTATCATGGTATCCAACTAGCATTACTGATTGTTTCCTGTTGTACCTTAGTGGTTGATTGCATGCTTGTGGCTGGTGCCAGAAACCCTTCTTCAGAATCATTACTGGCTTTATCTAATGTGTCCGCTGGTGCCCCTTGACTTATTAGGATGATTGGATGGTGAAATGATACATATTATTATTATTGGATGGTGAAAATGATGTGTTGTTTTGAATTATAGAGATTTTATTACTAAAATGTGATAATATAATACACATGAAGTGTACAAGAACTAAATATTAATTTGTAGGACCAGGATCTATCTGTTCCTTAAAAGTTTTTTTTAAAAAAAAATAGCAATGAAAAAGCTACGTATTTCTTCCTTTTGTTTTTCTGAATTATAACATTTAGAACTAGCTACTTTTTTAAGCCAACCATACGCATTGCTACAAAATGGGCACTTTATCAATTGGCCTTGCTGAGCTTGCAAAATTTCTTTAAAGAAATGTTGCGGACTCCAAAATCCAGATGTATGGCTTACATTACATATCCAAGTGACAATAAATTGTGTGTATTTTATGATCTAGTCGAAAAGGCACCTGGCTTCCCCATAGGGTGGAGGCCATGGGTTCAAGATCTACTAGGTGGATGTGTTTAACTGGCCAATAAAAGAAAAAAGAAAAAAGAAATTGTATTTCTGATCTTTTTTTTAAAAAGTGTGTTCCTGATCGTTAAATGCTTAATATATCTAGTCTAGTATAGAGGCTAAGGTTGTGACTTGCTCCATGAGTTTTGGCCTTCCTCCAGTTATGGAAGTGAGGTTCTAAGTTGTGGTTGACGAATACCATGAGTTTTGGCTATTTGCTATGTATTCTTTTTATCTTTCTTGTTGTAACATACTTCACAGGGTTGCTTCTTCAATATTAGTAAACCAGTTTTTCAATCATTTCTTGCATACCCTTTAATTTGTATTCCTTCATTAATTTACTTCAATCTGGTAATTGACAGTCTGCTGGAATTGACTTTCCACCACGAGATGTGAACAGTGTTCCATTATTTACTCCACCACAGACCCAGCCTGTAGTTCCTCCCGAGTTAGCATATGATGATGCTGCTATACAGGCCTCTCTACAGTCTGATGCTTCTGACCTCAGGTATTGTTTGAACAATATCCTGCGTCCCATATTTTTAGCTTCTCTGTTTATTCATTGTTCATAAATATTCATGATACTTAAATTGAACTTAGGTTTTTGTTTTTTTTTGTTTTTAGGTTGGGGAGGGGGGGGGGGGGGGGGGAGAAGGGGGGTGGGTTTACTGTACCTTGATCATTCTACTTAAGTTTGTGTCAAGCATGCCTATGATCTCTGACAGGCATTCCCAACAAATGAAAGAGTTGAAGAACATTCCTAGTTCACTGATTATAGGATAGGATAAGTTCTTATCTTATTCATACATTTTTTATGATAAGTAATTTTTGTATCTATTAAAAAAATAGTGATTCTTATCAATCAAACTTACTACTACTATGGGAATTCCTCTACATAATCAAGCCTTGAGATACTGTTGTTTATGAGTGCCTCCAAATATTGTTAACAACTTTGCACCTGCTGCTGCTTTGAATTACTTTATATGTGTATATGAGGGTCATATGTTGTTCCATTGTCTCTTATAGATTGATGTTCTAAAATTTTTGCATATAAGCCATTCACAGGTTGCTAACCTGAAAGAAATTAATGGTCACCAGTTTGAATCTCCGCTTCCACCTACCCTTGGGACAAAACTTATCAAAAATTATTTTTATTTGACTCAGAAGGCATTGTTATGTTTGACAAAAATGCTTTTGGATGAATTCTGAAGTG
This sequence comes from Castanopsis chinensis, assembly GCA_032878915.1. Taxonomy (NCBI): domain Eukaryota; kingdom Viridiplantae; phylum Streptophyta; class Magnoliopsida; order Fagales; family Fagaceae; genus Castanopsis; species Castanopsis chinensis. The sequence goes on from JAVQMG010000132.1 coordinate 26,792,806, forward strand.
AATTGGTACAAATCAGGTAGAAACTGGTTTCTTTATCCATTTGTCCTTTATATCGGCTAATCATGATTGAATGACCAAGTAGAGGTACTGGTTTGAAAAGGCAAAATAATCCAGACAAAATGTAAATATAAAACTGTTGATAATGAGCTTGTCCTTTATCTTATATGAATATTATAAGCCATCAATTTTTATCTTTATATATGCTAATTATGAGCCTATCTGCTGTCCGAAATTAGTTCTCAGCGTATATTTGTATCTTTGTCAACGTTCTCCCCTTACATTATTTAAGCAAGTGATGTGTAGTTTGTATAACAGATGCATTTTACTTTTTGGGGTATTTATGGGAGACACTAGGCCAGTTAAATATTTGTTAATCCTTGTTAGATTATGATCAATCTGAACTATGTTTATCACCAGCTTGTCAGAGATTCAAAATGCTCGGGGAATATCTGATGTATTAAATGATATGCTGGGTGCCTTGGATCCTCATAATCCTGAGGTAATATATTATTATTATATTATTTTCGAACTTTGCTACAGGCTTATAAGTGACTCTTCCCTAGTCATTTCTCTTTGGAATAATTAATCAGTTGCTTGTTTATAAATCCTTGAAAAGATGTGTTTTCCACAGCAGTGGCTCCCTTCATGAATTACATTTATACACTTTTGCTCAGAAAAAGAAAAAAAAAAAAAAAAAAAAAAAAAAAAAAAAAAAACTGTGAAAGCTATTTGGCAGGAAAGACATTTGGTTCAAATAAAAAGTTAACAAGAAAGCAATTTACTCTGTTTTTGGGTGATTTACCAACAAATGAGTGCACGTGTGTGTGTGAGAGCGAAAGATGTATTTATATTTCCTTCATAATACGGACTAATAAATAATTCAAACATCTTGATTGTTGTTGGCACTAAAAATGCATGATGCATACTGATTTGTGAATAATCTTTGAGAACTCATGATTCTGCTTAATATGGGCAGGGTGTGAAGCAAGAAGTGATTGTTGACCTTGCTGACCAGTGCCGTTCTTACCAAAAGCGTGTCATGCTTCTTGTGAATCATACTGTGTAAGAATTTGATAAAAAATTTGTATTTCTTTTTCATTTTGAACTGCTCAATTGACAAGCAGTGTTTTCCTTCACAGAGATGAGGACCTTCTTTGTCAGGGATTGGCATTGAATGATAATTTGCAGCGTGTGCTTCGCCGACATGATGACATTGCAAATGGAACCCTTACGGTAGGAGTAAGAGAAACTGATACACCAGTTGTGTCTCTTGTGAGTGTGAACCATGAGGATGATGAATCAGAGGATGATTTCGCCCAGCTGGCTCATAGGTGAAGGATCTCTTTTAATTTATCCACATACTTTCGCTTCTTTCATTGAGCTCATACTTACCTGGGGCATAACTAGGGCTATTCTCACTTTATGCAAGTAACTTTGAATTCACTATGCAGGAAACCGGCCTACACAAAGACTGAACCGGTGCGTGTCAGTCCTGTTCTTCCTCCTCCACCCTCATCAAAGAAACCAGTTGCCACAGATTCAGGCACGATTGATTATCTCAGTGGTGATGTCTACAAGTCTGAAGGATCCTTTGAAACATCAAAACCAACATCATTTGCAGTTCCAATTCATTCCGACAGGAATTCCACCCAACCATTGATTCCAACTCGCTCTTCCTCTGCCCCTCCTGAAGACATTAATCCCACTGCATCTATGCCTATGTTCACTGAACAGCCTGTGTATGATGAACAAGTTCGCATTAGCAAATCTGCAGACCAGATGCCTCCAGCTCCTTGGGATACTCAATCTGTTAACCTTCCACCCCCACCTTCCAAGCATAATCAGAGACAACAATTTTTCGAACAACAAGTTTATTCAGGTGGCGCATCTTATTCAAGTAGCGGATCTGGTTCCAGTTCCTCTTACGACAGCTTAGTGGGACAGACTCAGAATCTCAATATTAATACATCTATCCCACCCAAAGAAGCAAAACCAGAAGATGCCCTGTTCAAAGATCTGGTTGATTTTGCTAAATCCAAATCTTCATTATCTTCTTCTTCTTCTTCTTCTTCCAAACCCAATCGGTCATTTTGATTGATTGAGCATTGGACTACAATGGTACAGCTTATGAATGTTGTTAGTTTATCAGGTTTTGGATCATATCATGAGATTACTCCTTGTTAAATAATTGTTGTTAGGTGCTTTGTAATTTCTTTTGGTTTGTCTATTCTGTTCAGCTGGTTTATTTTGATGTGGACAGCATACTACTGCATATATTTATATATATTCTGACTGAGTATACTGATGTACCATATTTTGTTCTTTATTCGTTAGTACCTCATTTTTTAAGTATTAGTCTTCTTTCCCTTTTTAACATGTGTGGCCCCAAATTTACTACTTGGGGTGAGCAGTCGTTCCCTTTTTTTTTCCCCTTTATTTATTTTATTTTTGAGTGGGAACATATAAAGAATCTTTGAGTGGGAACGTATGAATCAAAAGCAAGTATTACGGTTTGCTTGCCAAGCAGAAAGCTAAACTTTGGAGGTCCTGGCGTGGTCCTGTATAATGAATTTAGCCCCCAAAAAACCCTCTTTTGTTTTTTTACACATACTTTTTAAAATACATTATACCAAATTATTTATTTTACACTACATTTTATTAAAATATCAATTTTTTTAATTGTATATATTTCTTCACATACAACAATCATTATTCAGGTTTTTTCTTTATTCTCAGATACGGAAAAAAAAAGAATAAAAAACAAAATGTAAAATGAATACTGTTAGTTTAAATTTACACAATAAATGTAAGAACAAAATTTTGAGCTTAATTGACTAAAATGTGATATTTTTACTATTAATACAGACACTGAATATGTGATAGCCTGTACTACCTCATGCAAGAGGTTTAGATGGTTTTTTTTTTTTTTAATTAATTTGAAATTTGATGGTGAAAATTTTCATAATCCCTTGTTAACACCTCCACGAAACAAATGGGTCTATTTGCCTCGACGGCTTGACAGCAATGGTTATGCCACCAAAACGATACAAAATAATATGAAATATTTCTATTTCTATATTGGGGTTGTGGATGTCATTAATTTTTTTTATTAAACTCAATGGCCCTTGGGTTTTAATAATTTCCCCTTCCCTGTAATGTAATTTTTAATGAAAAATAATCATTTTTATAAATTTACAAATAGCCCCACCTAGAATTTTTAATATAAATGGTAATTATGATTACTTAGTTATTGTTTCCTTTTATTACTCCTTTACCGTACAATTTCATCAAATCAAAGTGTTATCAAGTTACATTTTTCTAAAATTGTCGGTTTATATAAAAATTTAATGCACCATTTAATCATGTTATTATTATTAGAGTAATTCTACGGTACTCCCTAAAAAAAGAGGTACAGTACGCATTAGTAGGTAACCTGTTATACCAGGTTACTTTTTTCTTACATTTGATGATTTCATCTTCATATTGTGTAGTTTCAACCTCATATATGATAGTTCTTCTCACATTTGATGGTTCTCTTACTTTTTTTTCTCACATTTAACAGTTCTATCATCATATTGTGTAGTTTCAATGTAAGGCCACAAAATTGGCTTGGGCCCGAATGGATGACTGGGCCGGCCCAGTTGGCCTTTACAATAGAATTTGTAGAGGATGGGTTCTAAGCCCTGACTTCCCGGTACTATGGAAGGGCGCAATGTAAGATCCAAATGCGCTACTGAAACGTGGCTGGCTACAGACTCCCTTTGAGGAGATTCCGTGGTGGTTGTCGTTCTGTTCTTCAAGGGAGGGAACCTTCCTCCTTATCTCCTGAAAATTCCGGATTCTCATGGTATCTCCCCCCCCCCATTTATACCTCCCACCCCTGGCTCTTACCTGTCTTTTCCCAGAAAACACTCCCCAATGCCCTCAGGGCCATTCCCCGTCCCTTCAGAAGTCGTTTCCCCATTAATGCGGCCAGGCGGGTAGGTGGGAAGTCTTTAATGCGGTGGCAGGGACACTGTGTAGTGCATGTCCCCCCCCCCCCCCCCTCGGCGTATCATTGGGGCGTGGGGTGGCCTGCCGAGGTCCGGAGACGCTTTCCCAGGTGCTCTGCTGCAGTGTCCTGCTCTCAACTCCACGTCCGAGGAGAATTCATCCTCGGCTCGTCTCTGGTGGCTGGGTAGGCTGACCCTTGGGCCCCAGTGTTAGAGGGCCTTGCTCCCGTCATGCGGCCCACCTAGCGGAACTCGCGCCCTTGGACTAGGCCCAAAGCCCACAGGGTGCCTGGGCGCCGTTACCCCCCACATTCAACATCACATGTGACAGTTTTTTTCTCACATTTGGTGGTTCTCTTACTTTGTTTTTCACATTTGACGATTCTATCCTCACATTGTGCAGTTTCAACATCACATGTGACAGTTTTTTTCTCACATTTAATAGTTCCCTTATTTTTTTTCTTACATTTGACGGTTCCATCCCCACATTGTGCAGTTCCAACATTACATGTGACAGTTTTTTTCTCACATTTGACGGTTCCATCCTCACATTGTGCAGTTCTAATATCACATGTGACAGTTCTTTTCTCACATTTGGTGGTTCCCTTACTTTTTTCTCACATTTGATGGTTTCATCCTCATATTCTGCAGTTCCAACATCACATGTGCCAGTTCTTTTATCATATTTGGTGGTTTCTTTACTTTTTTATCTCATATTTGACTGTTCCATTCTCACATTGTGCAGTTCCAACATCACATGTGACAATTCTTTCCTCACATTTGGTGGTTCCCTTACTTTTTTCTCACATTTGACATTTTCATCCTCACATTATGCAGTTCCAACATCACATTTAACAATTCTTTTGTCACATTCGGTGGTTTTCTTTTTTTTTTTTTTTTACATTTGACGGTTCCATTATCGCATTGTGCAGTTCCAAAATCACATCTGAAAATTTTTTTTGTCACATATAGTGGTTTCTTTATTTTTTTTTTTCTCAAATTTGATGGTTTCATTGTCATATTAAACAGTACCAACATCGCATCTACTCTATTTTTGTCACATGCGACAGTTCTTTTCTCACATTCGGTAGTTCCCTTATTTTTTTTCTCACATTTGACGGTTCCATCCTCATATTGTGCAGTTTCAACATTACATGTGACAGTTCTTTTCTTACATTTGGTGATTGGCTTACTTTTTTCTCATATCTGACGCTTCCATCCTCACATCGTGCAGTTCCAACATCACATTTGACAGTTATTTTGTTACATTTAGTGGTTTCTTTATTTGTTTCTCAAATTTGATGGTTCCATTATCACATTGTGCAGCTTCAATATCAAATTTGACAGTTCTTCTGTCACATATAGTGGTTCCTTTATTTGTTTTCTCAAATTTGATGGTTCCATTGTCATTTTAAGCAGTGCCAACATCGCATCTAATTCTATTTTTGTCACATTTAGTTGTACCCTATTTTTTATTCTCAAATTTGACAATTTCATTATTACATTCGGCAATACCAACATTACTTCTGACTGTACTTTTGTCACATTCAATAGTACCCTATTTGTTTTTTCCTTACAATTGACAGTTCAATCGTCATGTTAGGCAGTACCAATATGAAATCTTACCAAAATTTTACATTTGGGTCTATCACTGATGTCACTTTTTTACTTATTAATAACCGCTCATCACAATAGTAATTTTTTTAAGTTATTAAAAAAATTTAGATCTAAAATATGCGTCACTATAAAATAACATAGTTGAGGTCACTCTCTTGATGTTTGTATTTTTATTATTTATATATACTATAAAATCGAAAATGTATAACCTTATGTGCTCTCTAATTGTTCTTATGCAACATCTACAACTTAATCACAGTTGTGTGTTTATTGTTGTGTCTAAGGTTGGAAATAGGGTGACTATACAATTAGCAAGTTATGCAAAAAATCCAATCCAAAGATTGTTGACAATTTTAAAATTTTCAGTAAACACTTGAATTTAAACTACAGATGCAATATGAAATAGTCATCAATCAAGGCTACTACACCAGGTTTTATATTTTTTAGGCATTTTCATTAGATCTACATGTGCAAAAGTGTCCCATATGACTGTGTTTGACACGGGTATAACCACCCCAATTGAAATGTCTGAGCAATTTTGTTTCATAAAATTATTATTACATTTAGACTCATCTAAAACAAAATAAACATCTCAAAAAATTTCCACAATAACAAAAATTACTAATAGAAAAACTAAAAATAATTAAGCACAATTGACCAATTGTACCCAAAACGAACAACCCAATCCTTTTAAAAAAATTTATCAAAATTATTTTGTCCTTGAGAGTTTAGCATTCAACCATAATGATAAGTGTGAGTCTCATTTGAGTCAGTCAGCAGAGCCTCCATTAGCTAAGTATAAGAGAGCCCTAATAGCAATGAAATGTTTTCGTTGTTGAAGACTTATCAATGCCACAAAGCAGTTATCTCTCTCTCTCTCTCTCAAACTTTTCATTCTAAAGCCGTTTGGTATTTGTTCCTATAAAATATTGAAACGTGTAATTTGAACATAATTGGCTGTTAAAAGGTCAATTTTATGAAAATAGTGTGTGAATGTACAAAATTCTATAACAATCTTTATTTTCTGCTGTAGATGGAAGAAACCACTTTTATTTGGATAAGTTTGTCTTGTCAATGGAATTCTCCTGTGTTGAATTGATGGAACATTAGGAAATGTGTTCTAAAATACTATTGGGCTTTGTAGAATTTCTTAGGCATACTTATCTTGATTTGTGATATACTTGGAATGGAGTAGATTCTTTTTATCTGTTATCACCATTTATTCATTAGTATGGCACTGTTACCAAGAAATAATCCATCACCACTAGCATTGCAAGAAATAATGCATAAATTATTTTAGGTATCTAAAAAGCCCAAACCTTCTTTTTCCTCCTGTCCACCCCTTCCCTGTAGCATCATAATTAGTGAAAGATGCCATTGGAATCCATTGTGGGCAAGTTATGATTCATTTTAAGGTTACAAAACTTTGAACTTAAACATAACTGTACTCCTAAGTTAAATTTGAAATTAATAGTTTCAACAAAAACTGTCATAGTTTTAACTTTTAACATATAAATGAAGTCCAAGCATGAATGAATTAAGTTTCGCAATTGAATCAAGTTTTGCCATAGAATCAAGTTTTGCTAATAACTTTGTTTTGGCTAAAAACTCTTTAATATCACATTAGAATCCATACATTGTAGATACATTTTCTCAACAACTAAAACTAATTTGCTCTTTAAAAAGTTGTATATACTTAACAACCAAGTCTGCAAATATTTTGTCGATGGATGGCGTCTACCTTGTCCTTAAACCTTCCATCTTTGGTTGATGATTGGCTTCGCTGTCCATCTACATGTGTAGAAAATGTAAAATGCATATTTTGGTTCACAAGATCATCCACTACCTTTCCTCCTCCTTAAATTACCCGTTGAACAATTTTAGCCCTTTGAGAGAAGAGATCATAGCTAACAATTAAACACATTTGAATATTTAATACCTGTCTCAAATTCATTATTACATACCAAAAAAATGAAAGAACATAATAAAAAATATATTCAACCTAAAAAAAACAAAAAATATTGAGAATCAGAAACAATTAGCAAAACCCAAAAATGCACGCTAGTAAGTGTAAAAAGAGCAATCAAGTTCTCAAAGCCAACAAATACTTTTTCCTCTAAAATCTTACAACATATCCATAACTGCTTCCAGTGTTCAAACCAATCTGTAGAATCTTATTTCATAATTTATAACGCCAACTTTAATTAAGATACACACAAACTAAAGCCTTAGATCTAAGGGGATTCAATGTGTGTATGTGTATATAACATGATGATGAAAATTTTAAGAGGTTGATTTCAAGTACTAATGGAAAGAACTCAGAAGTCTAATCCAAACCAAATTGTTTAATATATAAGCAATATGCTCTCTACCATTAAATATAGAATTCTTAACATAGCAACCAAAGATCTTTAGTTTCAGGCAGGTTTACAAGACTGCAAGTTCATGTTTCACATTCCAAGTCCTATTTAGTGCACAAATTTTCTTTTTGCAAATGACATTGATAATATTTTCAACAATTATTAAAAATACCTAGTGTACATTTCTCTACATTTACAATTTAACATACACATTTACAACCAAAGGCACATAAGTGAACTTCTAAATAGTGATAATTATACAAAGGCCATGGTTCTTTTAGTGCAAAATTGAAGGAATTTTAACAACTTACCCTCTCCTCAAGAAAGAATTTTGAGAAGCAAAATACTCTCGTCTTGAACACACTTGATGGCTTCTCATTTTTAACACTTGAATCATGTTGTGTCTTCTTTGACCCTTTTTGTTATCCATCAATTGACCATTACCTTTTCCAATTATAATAGGAAGTTGACTTTGCTCAGAAAATTTTAAAGTTGCTTTAAGAGAACTGTCTCGGTTCATGTTGATTTCTAACCTCTCTTCTTTGTTTTTCTCCAATGATAGCTATCTAATTCCAGAGTTCCTATTCCCCAGTACATGATTAGATGACATGCTAAGATGAACTATGGAGTTTTTACTTTGATTTATGTTGGCTACTCGAACCACTGCTCCTTTGTGGAGCAAGCAGAATCTATGTGATCACAATTTACAAGTTAAGATTAAAATGTATAACATACTCAAAAGTTTTACAAGTACCAATCAAACAAATGAAAGAAATAAAAACAGCCTACATAACGATATAAGTCTGGCTTGAACTAGGATGTAAAATTTAAAACTCTCACACACAAACCAGGACTTTTAATATAGAAATAAGCAAACCTTTTGGAAGAAGTAGATCATAGGCTATGTATCTCAGTAGAACATGGATCTTTTACTTTTCGCAATCACAATCTTCTAGCCATGTGCATTTAACTACATAAATAACACCCAAAGCTACAAGGCTCCTTACCTTCTTTTTTCTCACTAAGAAATTACAAAAGCAAGTGAGAGATGAAGCTAATACAAATAAGGGAAGATATTCCCCAACTCAGCAAGCATAACAGAGAGCCAATGCGAATAAAAGGAATATCACATTAATGTCATAAATCACCATACTAGCAAGGGACCTTAAAGAATTTCTTAAAGAAAGAACCAAATTTTTTTTTTATAAATAATCTTTTTGCTTCAAAGAGTCAAGGACTTATTACATCTCTGAAGGAGATACAACTACTCTATGTGTCAATTTATCATTGAATGACATATACTGGGATCCTCCACCTCTATGCACCCTACTGACTAATTTACGCATTTTAGAACTTCAAAGTCATTGAACAAAAAGAAAGATACACTAGCAATCATAAATGAAAAACCAGAATGAGTGCAAAGATTTATGTCATGAAATCAATTTTTCTATATATTAAATAAATATGTAAAAATTAAAGTTTCACATTACACACTTGCTGAGGGATTCTTCAATGGGAAATTTTCACATGGGGTTTCCATTGGGGGAAAAATCGAAGCAAGTGGCTTGATTTATAATTCGAATCTGCTTATTACGAAATTTCAATTCAGATTTCACAACATTACTGCTCCAAAATTCTTAGGGAAAAAAAAATCCCCAATCACATAGGCCCAAATCTTGACAATAAATTCAAGGAAAAGGGAGAAGGGATGAAGAAAAAACCTATCCTAATCACACATTCAATTGAAATAAATCATTAATTAAATCCATCATTCAAAAACCCAAATCTTGATGATAAGTACAGGGAAAACGTATAAAGAATGGTTACCTGAGATTTGTATGAAGATGAGGTGAGGATCGGCCAAGAACGATGAGGAGGAGCAAAATTAGAAGAATGCAGCAGAGAAGTAGAGAGAGCAAGCGAGACGGGGAGGTGAGAGAGAAAAAAGAAAAAGGAAACGTCTGTTTTTTTTTTTTTTTTTTTTTCGTGTTTGATTTTATATGTTACCTGCTTGATTGGTAACTGGTAATTTATTAAACTCACATAAACGGCCACGACAAAAACAAGTGAAATAAATGGTTAGATCAATGGGTGGGTATCGTACCCACACAAAAAAAAAGGTGGGTATGGTAGAATGACCCTTATTATTATTATTATTATTTGAAAGTTCAAATAGAGTATATAAAACACCTATGAACGTTTAGACCCCCAGATAGCAAATTACCAATTCAAGCCTAATATCAAACAAAGTATGTACGGAAAATGAACATAAGCTTATAACAGAATTGATAAACAATCTAAACCAAATAAAATCACATCTATAGTAGAAATTAAATGACAAAGATTAAGAGAAGAGAGATGCAAACACAAGGACAATACAATGACAATACAATGATTTGTTATCGAAGAGGAAACCGAAACCCTCGGCGTAAAACCTCTTCCCCGCCCTCCAAGCAGTCAATAATCTACTAAAGAATGTAGTTGGGATACATGGACAGTAGAAGACCCTCCAAGCCTAATCTACCTAGTGTACCTAAACCCTCTAAGCTCCTACTCTAACGAGGTTGCGTCGAACCTATTTCTTCTTTAGCTTACCGGATTCCGCTATAGCTCATAGCATCAACCAATATGAATTGGTCCCTTTTTAACTGCTTCCCAAAGCACCAAACGGCCTTCTCACAAATATGGGTATGGTGAAAAAAGGTTTTGGTAATGTACCTCTCAAGGATGTAACAATGGAGAGGTAGAGAGCAGAGGAATTTGAAGAGTCTCTATGTAAAGATTATGGATGAATCAATCTTGTTTTTCTCTAGGGTTTTTCTTTCAAAAATTCTCTCTAGAAGCTCTCTACATTTTGTGGGTATAAGGGGTATTTATACTGGAGTGAGAATGAAATGCGAAGAGTCAGGATTTTCTAAACAGAGCTGGCTGGCGACTTGGCCTCTTGACTTCACTGAGTCGCAAGTTCAAGCCACGAGTAAACAGAATGGCCAGACTGGACTTTTTGTCCTGTAGTGCTCCAACTGGCATAACTGCTCATCTTCTTTGCATGCTTCACTCGTGTGCATTATCTGGTAGCTTGCAAGCCGCGAGCCACTCGCGAGATCCAGCTATGAATTCCTGCTTCACTGCACAGTCTTGAGTATTTCTTCACACTTTCTCACACACTACCCTTGCATGAATCCCACCTAAACACAGGGTTTCTAAATTCTGAATTACAAGCAAATTGACACGGAATAAAGCCAACAAAATGGTTGATAAATTTCAACCTTACATTATTATTATTATACCATACATAGTTCACTAAACCAAAGCATATTCAAGAATCAAGATATGATGTCAAAAAAGAAGAAAAAAGAATCAAGATATATGTTTTTAATAATAGATAAGTAAATCTCATTAATTAAAAAAGTATTTAATTTCTAAAAGCAATTTTTTAAATGTATTTAAAAAATAGACATACTGAAACTACGATTTATTATTATTATTCATAAAAGAAATGGAAATTGAAAATTTCATTAAAAAATAATAATAAACAAAGATTTATCTTTAGTTTTTATTATTGTATCTTTTTTATATATTGACTTATATATGTTTAGGCACTTAAAGGGACATTTGTTATTTAAAAAATTTATTAAATATTTTATGTTATAATTTTAATACTATTAGAATTAAAATATTTTATTAAATATTCATCTAAAACAAAATATCTAAATAATTTAAAATGTGATCTGTATGACTTAAAAAAAAAAAGAATCATGATAAATATGACTTAAAAAATAGTATACATTTTTCAAACTAATTAGTTTGATAAAAAAAAATATATTTTGAGTTCAACTAACTTAATGAGTTAATGCAAATATTTTTGTTATATACAAGAAAATAATATATTTTAAATAATGTTATCAACTTTGCCACACATCATATACTATATAATAAAATGTGGGCTTAGACGTTGTGGCTACGCCAAGTGGTTTCACTAAATTGCAAAAATTTTGTTAGATTTAAAAAAAAAAAAAAGATATATATATATATATATATATATATTTGTCCTTATCTTCTTCTCTTATTATTACTAAGTTGATAAAAATTTTAATTTGATTACAATCTAAATTCTTTATATAATCCTTTTATTATTAATTTATCTATAATTTCTATAAATTTTAAAATGTACGAAGAGTAGTTAAAGTGAAAGAATAGTTAAATAAGGACTCTAGAGTCTAGAGTGAAATAAATTTTAAATCTTTTTTCTTATAAGGATATAACTTCTTAATTTTTTGAAGTTTTAATGAGATTTTTTTTTTTTTTTTGTTGACAAAAACAATCATTGGTTGGATTATGGATAGACAAAATTTCATCTTGGTATCTAACAAACAAATTTTTTTACATAAATTATATAACTACACATCAAAAAAGCAACGCTATTAGTATTTTTAGATTTTAAAAAAAAAAAACATAAATTATATTAACGTCAAAAACAGCAATGTTAGTTCATATTTTATAGACTTTCAAAAAAATAGATATAGTATTTTATTCTTATATTTTTCTCCTATAATTCACACCTCCACAAATTAGACTCACATTAGATAGGGATGGAAATTTCTGCTTGACCCGCGGGTACCGGCACGGCCCAACCCTAATAGGTTGGGTTTTACTAGCCCGATAAAGAATAGGGTCGGGTTTGGGTTTTAAAAAAACTCGAAACAGGTCCGGGTTTATATATATGGGGTATTTTAGTAACAGGTATAGGCCTGCGGGTTGGGTTCGAGCATAAAGAAACCCGACCCAAATCTGACCTGTTGCCATTCCTAACATTAGACTCTTTTCTTTTCTTTTTCTTTTTTTTTTTTTTTTTTTTTTTTTTTCCATATCAACTTATTCAATATGGCGTGTATATATATATATATATTTTATATAATTCATAATAAATACCCACCATATGGTTTTTTTTTTTTTCCTTTATTCTTCTCTTCTTCTACACCTTTCAGGTATGTATCGTTTTGTGTATTGTTTTGTCTTTTTTTTTAAACCTAATTTTATTAAGTTTTATCCAATTTATATAGTGTTGAGGCCCAAAATATCACAAGTGTTGAAATCTAAGACTAAAGGAGGGGCCCTCGAAGATAGATAAGAGGAAGCCCAAACCCATGAATGAGAAAGCTTTGGGCCTTAGAAAATGAAGAAAAAGGAAAATGAAAGCTCAGACCAGCCTTTGTGAGGAGAGTCCCCTAGGCAGCCCAAAAAGGGGACTAGACTAGGATACCTTGGGACTAACAGAACCAAGGGGATCCTTAGGAAATGCAGGAAAGAGCCAATTGAGATTTGGATAGCTCAAGGAAAACATGCCTATGGACACAAGGAACAAATGTAGGCATGTCCCATCAGCTGCTTGTGATTCAGAAAAAAGTTTATGACTTAGAAATCAACATTTGATAAAAAGAAGCCTGGTACCTTGGAAAACCCAAGAAAGTAAACCATGAAGGAAGGTGGCTGAGGGTCTTTCAGCTTGACAAGGGGGAATCTACCCATTTAGAGGAAAAGACAAAAGATGAAGTAGCAAAAAGGTGGAGTCTGAAAAAGGTTCATCTAGAAGCTTTGGGAAGAGAAAATTGAAAGCCAGCTTTTAAGACCCCCCCAAAAGAGGAAGGTCAGCTAGGAACTTTCTGAGGGGAAAACCTCAAAAGAAGGATGTAATGAGAAACTAAGGAAATGAACAACCACCAATGTTACTGACACAACATTGGTTCTGGTACCCAGGGTAGCAAATGGAAGGAATCAATGGCACATCAAAAAAACCTAGGAAGGCACTATAAAGGGGGATCAAGTTATCAGCAAAATTCATTCAACAATAAGGAATCAGAGCACAAAGATCATCTGAAAAACTCCTTTAAATCTCATAAAAATAGAAAAAGAAAAAAACACTATAAGGGGTCCTGTGAAAAGCACTAATGGATACACTTGGATTTAAAGGGATTCAAACCTCACAAGTCTTGGAAGCCTATAGAGAGCTATCTAAGTCTGTGACTTTTGAAATTATTTGAACCTTATGACACATCCCAGTGGAAGAAAGGGTCCAATGTACTAAAACTTAATATAATAAAATATCACTATATTTTCTGAGGATCCCTGATGTCTTTACTTGCTTTTTCTTTATCTCTTTATTGTTCCTAAGCCATTTACTTTACAATACGTATATATTTGTATGTATGAATATGTATGTGTTGTAGGATCCATGTTTTGTGCCTAACTTAGTTCGTAATTAGCCTAATATAGTTGCGGTGAACCAAGCCCAGTCTACTAAATAACAAATATAAAACTCTTTTGGGCCCCAGGATCCTTGATTCCACTTGGGCCTGGGTACTGTCCAAAATAAGAACTCACATATAGTTATGGTTTAAGAATCAATCATTAAATATGCTTATTTATGATTTTTTTATGATGGCTTGAGAATCAATAATTAAACATGCTTAGACATGATTTTTTTATTATTTTGTATCTCGTATATGAATTAAACATTAATGACATGGGTTCCAATGGTGATATGTTGTTACACATTCATGGTTAATATTGTTAGACATGATTTTCTATTATTTTTTATAGGTGAAAATGCATTTTTGGTCCCTACATTTTGGATCAATTCCCATTTTGGACCCAAAATTGATTTTGTTCCTAATGTCATTCCTAAAAAAAGAAAATCGTTTTTAAAATGGTCCTTGCCATCAGCCAACCAACAGAAAATTCCTACGTGTCTAACAGAATGCCCTGTTTACTGACATGGCCATTAAAATATTATTTAAAAAAATTATTTAGTATTTTTAAATGCCATGTCAGCATTTAAATTAATAAAAAAAGCCAGATCAGATTATTTAAACTAAATTTAAAAATTAATTAAAAAACAAACCTTTAATTTCTTAATTTTAATTTAAACTAAAAATGCAAACTTGATTTAAACTGAAATTTTAATTTCTCAATTCTCAGTTTTAAATTTTTTTAACACAATCCTCTGCACCAAACCCCAATCCCAACCCCACGAACATCAACATCAACATCCCAGCATCAATTTAATCCCTCTTTTTAACCATTGTTCTCTCACTTTCTGTCTCTTAGATTTCTCTTTGATATGCTCCATACCCAAACACCCATGCCAAGGACACCAAGCTCCAAACTTAGAAACCCATGGCCAAAGACCCCAAGAACCCATGGCAGAAACGGTGTCGTTGGATCTACTCCAAACCCAAAAACTCATATTTGTTCCCAACCCAAAAACAATAGAATTTGCTCAGATTTTTGAGAGAGCCCATTGGGTTCACACGGTTCAAACTTTTGGATCTTCCTCAACCCATCCAATCCCCACCGGTCTGTAATAGAGTACCATCTGGGAGGAACTGGCAGGATGAGCACCATGTGTCGGTCAAAATCATTAGCAGTCAGATTTGGTTGGTTTGGAGGTTGAGGATGACGGAATGGGTGTAACCATCTCGCTTCAAAACAGCATCACTGCAGTTGAAACGACAATGGCCCTTGGGGAGCATTTTGCGCGAAGGGCTGATATTGAGAGAGGAGAGATATCTCAGTTGGATTTGGGTTAGTGTTGGGCACGAAATTGAAGGAGATGTGTTCTTTTTTTTTTTTTTTTTTTTCTTTGTGTTTGTTGTTACTTGTTTCTGTGTTTGGTTGCTAAGAGATGGGTTTGTTTAGTTGGGATCGACTTGCTCTTAATCGATGGTGGTGATGGGTTTGATTGTGAGAACATGAAGTTTGCTTGGTTGCTCTTGTTCTAGGTTTGTTTAGTTGGGTTCGACTCACTCTTAATTGATGGTGGTGGTGGGTTTGATTGTGAGAACGTGAATTTTGCTGGGTATATTAATTGTAAGAACATGAAGTTTGATTTTGGATTTGCTCTTGATCTGGGATTTGGGAAGAACATGAAGAACACAAAGAACAAGTTTTTATGTTCTTACGAAAAATAATTAAAGTAAAAAAAGTAATAATAATGATAATAAAATTAGATTAAAGGTTTGTTTTTTAATTTAGTTTAAATAATTGGATTTGGCTTTTTTAATTAATTTAAATGCTGACATGGCATTTAAAAATACTAAACAATTTTTTTAATAATATTTTAATGGCCACGTCAGTACAATGTCAGCAAGCAGAGCATTTTGTTAGACCCGTAGGATTTTTCCATTGGTTGGCTAACGGCAAGGACTATTTTAAAAACTATTTTTTTTTTTTAAGGGATGACATTAGGAACGAAATCAATTTTGAGACTAAAATGAGAATTGACCCAAAATGTAGAGACTAAAAGTACATTTTTGCCTTTTTTATATCATATATGAGTTACACATTTATGACATGAATTCCAATGGTGATATATTGCTTCCATCCCTCAATTTTGATTTAGAGAACAATCTTACTTTTAGCTTATTATTAAGCATGTCTTGATATAATTTGGTGATAAATTGTTCTATCTATTTTATTATTTAATTTTACTTGAATTAGAAAATGTTATCTTATTTTCTTTAGTTTACACATAATTCTTGATTAAGCCATGCATTACACGGGCATAATACTAGTTAAACTTATATTTGAATGAATTTAGTTGTAAGAGATGCTACGTCCACAACATTTTTACAACATTTTCACAAGAAATTATAAGTGGTTGATTGTTATTGGTTTAAATTTGAACTTAACACTAAAATTACTTTTTTACCCCAACAATAACAACCAGTGACAACCTGCCACATAGGATTTGTTGTAAAAATGTTGTGGACATATCATTTCTCTTTAGTTTTACGCCCATTCTATGTAAACTCCTTAATTAAGCTCCCGAGTTATTTCAAATTATTGAATGGAGATTTAGAATCTAGATTCTGACAATAACAGAAGATGAACATAACAAGTTCCCTCTATTTAGAATTCTGCTATATCAGGGGGATCAAATTGATTAGGATAAACGTATTCAAATTCATAACCACTGAATCCCATAAAAAGCGTCAGAGAAATTTTAATTTTAATGGTTTTTGTTTTAGAGAGAGGTGTATGCATGGTATATTTGGAAACTTGGAAGAGTTTTTGGAGCAAGTATATGTATATGTTGCAATTGCTCCCATTTTTATCGTGGAGATTGTACTGCTTGCTAGCTTCGAATTATTCACGTGTGCCATTAATGCATGCCTCATGCATATATGAATCAATCATCTATTTGTTGAATTGGTATATATTTGATAAACTAGCATCTTGTCTTGTTGTAATAGCTGCCTTGTGTTTTTCACCCCCTATTTTTTTTTTTTGGTTGTATTGTATGTAATCAATATACAGTTTTTACCTTATTCCCCCATGATACATGAACGTGGAGTGCGACTAAAGAGTTTTCTCCTTCAACCAAACAGGGAAGAATCTCATTTTCACCGAGTCGAGACAAGGATAATAAATATTATTTTTGCGTAACTGTGTATATATATATTATCTGCTTGTTTAATTATTTTCTCTTTTAGTTTATATATATTCATTTGCTATTATGTTTAATTTGTTTTGTTTTTAGTTTTTATTTTTTTTATTCCTTTACCCTTTGGGGAGAATTGTACATACACAAGTTGCCAATATAGCTAGCCCATTCTATAGAATTAAAAAGAATTAATTTCCTACAATTCTTATGTGCCATCGGAAAATTAAAGAACCCTAGATTATTGTGCGATTTTAGATTAAATATCTTATGAGTTAGAAGATAGGCAATACATCTATATATCAATTATTTTTGCATTAAATATTGAACCAAGAAACGAAAAGAAGAAGACTTAGCTTAAGCATTGCTGGTACAAGCTTTAAGGATGATATGGGGTTGGGTATGTAGGTCAATAGTTCAAATTTTATTGAAGTAAAAAGAAAAAGAAGCCCCCTAAAGATGGGAGAAGTATAAGATCACTCCTTTATTAGTGTTCTTACATTATTGTTCATAGGCTATATATATATCACTGCCAGTAAGATTTGTGTTCTTCTCAATTATTGATGCTCTTTCTTCAAGCTTTGGTCCAGTACTTCTCGTTAATCTGCTAATAAAGCATGATACCGATAACTAGAACGTTACCCCTGAGGCAAAAGATATAACTTAGACCAGCAAATGACCATATATATACCTAACTTATATAAAGATAACCATGAAAATAAAATAAATGGAAGCCAGTGTTATTGATCTTGGCTTGATCATATATGATATATATTTATATATATTTTGCTTCTTCCCATGATCTCATCTAACTACTATATATTTTTCTTTGTAAGTTACCTTTAAATTGAGAAAAGCCTGAATATTCAATAGAAAAGAGAGAGACATAAATTAAGAAATTTAAAAATAAAATACTAAAAAATATTTCCTTATCAAAACTTGGTTATATACTATTTATCAAGAATATATGCAAGCTAATTATCTAATAAAAGGTATTTAAAAAAAGTATGGGCCTCAAGCTTTGAGAAGGAAATGAAGACTACGACCTTCCCTTTGAGAACAAATCTTCTAATTCATTCCTAAATCATTTCATTTTGTATATGATCTAATGTGGCCAATCAAGTTTAGGATATTCTTTCAAGAAATAAAAGATTAAAAGAAAAAAAGAAAGAAATTAAGATGAAGTGCATGAATGAGTATTAATTAATATGTAAATGCAGAAAAAGAAGGTGCTTCATAATAACATTTAGTGGCTAATTACAACCTAAAGTATGCATTTCTGTAGATGACAAGAGGAGTAGGATAGTTAACTGTAGTTGGGGTTGTTGTTGCTAAGCAGGTAACGAACGGCATGTAGGCTTGTGAGCTTCAGTTTCTTATACAAGAGGGCGAAAATCTTGCGCTTGATTCTTCCTCTAACAGGAAGAACCACCAGGCACCTCTTCTTGTTGCTTCTTGCCATAGCCCTTCGTGGAACCAAGTCCAACTTTTTAGCCCCCATTATTGTCTTCCTGTCCATTAGAGAGAGAGAGAGAGAGAGAGAGAGAGAGAGAGAGAGAGAGAGAGAGAGAGAGAAAGAGAGTTGCATGAGAAGTAGTGGTTAACTGGCCGGATATATGAAAGATATATATCTCTATTTGCTATATATGGGTATTATTGTTGAAGGAAGAGAGGAGGAACCTTCGTGCCACCTTCATGCACTTTGGTACAAGTAAGTAGTTCACAATGGTGCCAATTAAAGATGCCAACTTTTTACGTCTACTTCCATGTCCGAGCAAGCAATTCCGTACCTTCTTGTGGAGGAGGTGAGGGTTTATCCGCAAGAGACCAATATCTTATGTGATTCTCAAACCGGAATATTTAGTCAGTCTCTCACTACAGCTCCATATGTAATGTTCACTGAATTTCACATGCATCTGACATTAAAATAGGACACACTGTTTCTCAAAAAAGGAATAGGACACACCATTATTTTATTACGTAGAAAAAAAAAAATAGGACTCTTTTATTGATAATTTTACGGATATTCCTATGCTTTGCATAACATTTTATAGTTTGAGCTAATGCAAGTTACGTCTAAAATTTTTTAAAATTAACCAACTTACTCTTTAATCACGCTGTGAGAGAGATGAGAAAATGACTAACATGTACAGTTTAGGATCCAAATTGGGTATAGGAATTAAGTTTGTCAATTTTGAAAAATTTTAAACTACTTGATTGTCATTAGTTTAAACCTCAAGAATGTTAACTCTATTTTACCCTATTTGAAAAAAATAAATTTGAACACATCATAAGTGGGTTGTGTATATAAATATATATAACAAATGGTGCGCATTTAAACATTGGGGTTTTGTTTAATTCATGGTTATCTAATAAAAATTACTTTTTTGCGGATCTTTTTGAAACATGCAGAAACACTATCAAATAAAAATAGTTATTTGATTCAACAATCATTATACAGTAGAACTACGGATTCTAAATAGAACAAAAATGTGTACTACTCTTAGGAACCCAAGTGTGTTGCCTCGATCTCAAGGTATTCATGTCCCTCCCTCTTTTGTTTTAGGGCAGTATCACACAATAGTTCTAAAGACCAACCACTAACATGATATGTATTATTTATAAGACTTTAGTAAACACTAGAGAGAAATTGGATGTCGGATCCTTAGGGATTTTCTTCTTTAACCGTAGGATTGGTCAATACCTTTAAAAGACTATTTAATAGCTTTAAATTTCTCAATCAAATCAAGAAAATATTTTGGACTGTTTCAAATTGCAATAATGTCCATCAAAACATTACAAATTGACCCTAGTATATTAAAGAATTATATACGAGGTCACTTTACTTACAGTTATATATATTTGTCCTTTCACCACACTAGAATTGGATTAATATCATTGTCAAGTCCTTAACTTATACATTTGAAGACTAGTTGGTGAAGAAGCTAAAGCTATGGTACTTACCACATACTTGTTGCGGTGAAGAAAACCTTGAAGCAATTCTTAGAGTTGGTTGGAGGTTCTAGTCGTGAACATGGGTGCATCATTCGTGGAAGCGGTTCATATGATTGCAGAGTCTAGACATGTTGGTGCAGTGAAAAGCTCTCTTTGTGTCTATGAGTTGGTAGAGTATAGGAAAATGTTTTTCTTTAATTGTAAAATCTCTTTTATCATGGTTGATTTGTTTCTTTAGAGAAAGTTCTCCCCAAGTGGTTTTTACTTTAAAAAAATTGTTCCGACGGTTTTCCCTAGGCACCATAATTTTTAATATCTTTCCGCTGCTATTTATTTTGGTTGCACAATATATATTGGTTTATTCTCTTTGACCAAAGACTATTTATAATTAATATAAGTAATCACTTGGTAATAATATAATTAGTTAATTGGTATTTGTGGTGTCTAATTAAATTTCCTAAGCTTGGCAAAGTAGACTCCAGAAACTTTGTTTCCTTCTGTATGGAAGTTTGTAGTGACAACATTCTATAGTATCAATAGCTAACCGTTTTCTTATTCTGTGAATATCCATCCGCATGTAAATTGTATATATGCCTAGTTCACACTTTAATTAAACAAAAGCAAAAAAGGACACATTTATGTTCATGTTTTCACACCCATCTCTGACAGGGGATGATTATATTACAATCTATATAGAGTAATTTAAGATTAAAATATATATATATATATATATATATATAAATTGGTTCTAATTGATACAAAGAAAATTGTTCTTTTTTACAAGGAAGAATATACTTTACAGTTATGACATTCTATAATATCAATAGCTCAACTGGTAAAGTCTCTGATGGTTGTATAAGAGATTTGAGATTCAATCTCGGCCGATACTAAAAACTTATTGGTGTTTTAGTTTGATAATAAAGAGTTATCATCAGAAGCGAACGCTATAAGTTGAAATTTTCTCAAAAAAAAAAAAAAAAAAAAAAAAAAACTTTCTAAATATATGATTTTGTGGGTTCCAGTTAGCTCAGCTGGTAAAGTCTCTGATAATTGTATAAATGATCTGGGGTTCAATCTCCGCTTACACAAAAAACTAATTGATGTCTTGGTCTGATGATAAAGAGCTATCATCAGGAACGGACGCCATTGGTTAAAACTCTAAAAAAAAAAATAAATAACCAACCATTTTCCAAATATAAAAAAAAAAAAAAAGGGCTAACCTTTTGTAAGATGGTATGACTATACTCTAGAATTTAATTAAACAAAAAAAAAAAAAAAAAAGGACACACGTGCGTGCTCATGTTTACACACCCACTCCTCACCGGGGATGACTATAATACAATGGATTGAGATATATATAAACAGTATTTGTAGCAATCAGCTGATTGCTGCGGCGAAAGTTAGGGTTCTTCATGGTTGAAGACAAGCATACGTGCAATCCTTTGGGCTGTGATTTTAAGCCCATCGAAGATTCCATTGAAAATCTTGCGCTTTACGCTTCCTCTAGCAGGAGCAGCCATGCATTTGTTTTGCTTCACATCCTGCGCTTTTGATCCAAACCCTTTGCACTCAATCATTTTCTTCTCCATCTTCAGGTTTAGCTGGAATTTACAGGGAGGGTTATAAGAAAACTAAAGTTTTGGAGTTCGAGTGAAACTTTGTTTCTATATATAGAAAGAAAGGAAGCAGCATATATAGGAAGAGAGTATATATGTTTTTGTACATAAATTCCTTTGTTAAACTATAAGGGGTGGAAGGTCCTTATGATGTAATTACGATAGTTATTGTTAGGTTCTAAGACCTGAAGGACTAATGTATTAAAATTTCAATGTGTATTGTATTGACAAATCATGATCAAAACATTTAGTCTAGATTTAAACTTACTCAAAGTTTGGTTTAAATTAAGTTTGAAATCAAGTAATTGCAGAAAATTACTATTCTATTGCTACAGTATTCGATTAATCAAAAATTAGATTCGATCGATCGAAAGGCGCAGAGAAACAAAAATCAGCAAACGGAAAAAGCCTATAACTTGATTATTTGAAGCTCAAATCGTGAGCCATTTTTTCCAGTATTTAAAGGACATTATATGCTAACCCTAGAGAGGGTTTTCAGAGCTTTTTAGAGAGATTAGAGTCCATCTTATGCCTCTTTTGTGGATCTAAGGTTTTATACCCAAAAGCTCTCTAAGGTTGCTCACATTGCTGTTTGTGTGAATTTCTTGTGAAATCTAAGAGATGCTTGCCTTCACACAAGCTTAGGATTATCAAGAAGGAGATTCCTTCAAGAGCTTGATGATCATTCAGTTGTTGCCATAAGAACTTAAAGATACACAAGCGGGGGTGCTTGTACTTGCTGGGGAATCCAAGAAAGAAGGAGTCCGTGATTTTGGAGCCTGCACGTGGTCGTGTCATTAAGTTTTCTACTAGTGGGTAACAATAGGATGTTAGTAGTCTAAGTCGTTATTGTACAAATTTCGATTCTTTCATAGTAGATTCAAGTTTACCTTGAGGATAACTAGGTTAAATCCTCCCCAAGTTTTTTACCGGTTTGGTTTTTTTGGATCATCATATCATTGTATTCTTTTTATTCCGCACTTTACATTGATATGATTATATAATTGTGTTAACCTAGATCTGGAATTTGGACTAAGTAATAACTTAGCTTGTTAATTAGGTTAATCCAATTATGTTTTAAGGGGTCTAAAAACTTAACAGTTATTTCTAATTATTTCCAGATTATTCTTATACTTTATTCTAATCAAAATACTAATATAAAAAGACACTTGTTTAACACTTTTTTCGACATTAACATTTTTTTTTTTTTTTTGGAAAATAAACATTTTTTAGAAAACTAACTCATTTTCTTATGTTTGGTAGCAAAATCATCTTTTAACTTTACTTATTTAGCTTTGCTTAAGATAGAATTGTTTTCCTCATTTAACTTCAAGTTAGATAGAGTTGTTTTTTAAAAAAATTTAGCAAAAAACAACTTTATCTTATGTCAAGTTAAATAAGAGAAGTTCAGAGATAGTTTTCTTTTGAAATATTTTTTTATACTGCTGAACATAAGAAAATGTGGAAAACTATCTTTACATAAAATGTTTTATTAAAGCAAATAGAGCAAACAAATATTTATCTTTGATTGATTAATATGCAATTACACTAAAAATAACCTAACGAATTATAGTAAAAAACTCAACTTTAATCACTGTCTTCAAGCACTTGTCCACAGGGTCCATAAAATTAAAAAATTTAGACCAAAATCATCCCTTCCGTGTGAACACGGTATAGAACATTCGCTGACCTGAGTTTACAGAATATGCACATTACAAGTAGCATATTGGTAGACCAGGCTTGTACAGGGTGGGGGGTTGAGTGAGTCAATTAAGATGACAAGGTCATGTTCTCAAGAATCTTAAGTTATCCTTGCCTCAAATTCATGGTTGACAAACCATAGGACCTTTGAATTTTGATAGGTGACACATATTGCAAGTGATGGAATGATGTAAAAAATTTCCCATCATCTACGCAAGTTCTCTGTATTAAAAATGCAGATGATCACTCCAATTATCTGGCAGCAATTGAGACAAAAATTAAAAAAAAAATTTTTAAGGCATTTCACTAACGCGTTTACTTGCCACGCATATCCTAAGTGTCCAGTCAAAGACACTATTAGCAGGTCTTGATTTAAAGTACGAAAATTGCTTGAAACTTTCTGTTCATTTAGGCCGGCAGAAGAAGATTAAAATATTAAAGCCATGCATATTTGATGGTAGAAGTAAAATAGAATGATGCACTTCATTTGTACTCAGTCAAAGACAAGGGTAATGACTTAGAACTTTGAATTCAATCTCCATGGACAGATATCCTTGCCTACAGCATAGACATCATCGCAAAACATGGAAAATCTTTGCCCACAAGGCTACAACATAAATTTTTCCAGTGGTTTTCTTTACATTTTTGTTCTCTTCTTCTGTTCTGTTTTTTTGTTTTAATGCATTTATAAGTAAGTTGGTCCCTTTATACATTCCATGTGTTCCTTATCATTAAAAGTTGGCCTCTTCCACATTCCCTAGTTTTTCACGGCCTAGTCCACAAATCAGGTTTGTATCCAACTCAGACTCGACTCAATCACTTCGAGTTCTCAGGATTGGCAATTGCCACCAACTGGGAAGAAGAGTCGGTTCTATCGAGTCGGGTCTTTTCATTCTTCGTTTTTCGATTGAAGTCAACGAAGAGCAGCTCTGGCCGAAACTTGCCAGATCGAAATTCCACTGGATTTGGCAAGATCAAAGTGGATCTAGTGAAATATGACTAAAGAATGCTCATACTGATAGAGAACAATAACTCGAGTGGGGTGGAGATCGATTGTGTCAGTTGGAATCAGGTTTCATGGTACGACCTACTAAGAATGGTTTCTTAGGGTGGAGACCTGCCACCTACTATCACAGGTTTTGGGTCGACCGGTTTCGGGTCAGATGTAGTTGATTGGGGCAAGTGGGTCAGTTTCACAGTTTGGTTGGACAATCTTACCCAAAATCATAGGAATTTGTTTATAGAATGTGCTTCTAGCCTCTCAATTTGAAGATTCACTCTATCCGTGTGCGTGTATATATATACATATTTATTTATTGAAGAAGGGATTCATTACATTTATATCTATACATACTGTTTGAGATAACACTGAAACACATGCATATAAAGTCAATCATATATATATTGACTCGCTAACGTAAAGGGTATGTCTTAGCTTCAAAACGACGACAACAACAACAATAAAAGGAATCCCTTATTTTTGTTGCGGGGGAAGACTTAATAAACCTCAACCAAACATTAATCTGGTCTAGTAACCGGGTTATATTGTTCAATTAGTGAGTCATTGGTCAAACTGCAAGATTAAATAAAAAATAAAAATTTAATAAATATGAAAATTAGTTTGAGAAATTAAAAATAAATATGTAAGTTGAAAAGATAGGCGTACCTAAACTAATTAAATTAAAATTAAGTCTAAAAAATTAGCCATCTAATATAATTCAAACTCAAGATTTTACTAGTAACAATACTAGAAAGTGTAAAATAAAACATGATTAAGTCTTTACTAAATAAAATCCTATTATATTATATGTCTTAAAATTCTAGGAAAACATATCTCAAACTCCAAGCTCAGGCACATTCTGTACATATTGCATATATATTACTAATATTAGATCTCAAACTCCAAGTTCAGGCACATTCTATACATATTGCGTATATTATATTAATATTAGATGGTAGAAGTAGAAAATTTTCCATAGAGAATGATGCATTTGATTTGGATTCAGCCGAAGACAATGATAATGACTTCGAACTTTGAATTCAAACACGCCCATCACTCAAACCTCCGTTGACAGCTAGCCTTGCCTGCAACATACTGACATAGACATCGATCTAATCGAAAAACACGTAAAATCTTTGTGTACAGCATAACTGGCCTTCATGTTTTCTTTACTATTCAGGTCATTACTCGTTAGTTTAACTAGTGGATCACCTATCGAACAACATGGTTAAAATTAAAAATTAATAAATTTGAAAATATAATCAATCTCCAAAGTCACATTCTATACATGCACATATTGCATATCTCAATTTCTCGATCAACTCTCAATCAATTAGGAGTTAGGACTCAGAATTTTGAAGACCCCAGACCCTTTCCCAATTATTTGATCATTTTTTTTTTTATCATCTGTCTCTCAACACCAAGAACACCCAAGAACCAAAAATCCTCCCAAGAACCAAAAATCCTCGTGCCAAATTTCATCTTTTTTTTTTTTAATTTTTTTTTTATTCCAATCACAAGGTAAGCTCAGATCCTCGTTATTTCATATTGAATTTCATGTCTAATTCATGCATTGTACGCACAAATATCAGGGTTTCATGTTCACGCATTTTATTGGGGTTTAGTTGACTATTTCGAAGGCTTTTTGTTGGGCAATTGAGGGAATACAAAGGTAGTTTGTCCTACGATTTGTATTGTGTGTAAAATTTGAAGCTTAATTATATTGGCAATTGGTCAACTCACCCTCGCCTTCATTGACATTCAGAGCAAGCCTTCTAGGAATAAGCCATCTACTTCACATGTTACTGATAAGAAGGATAAGCTACTTGCTGAGGAGAATGATGCAAATGGTGCTGCTGAGTTTGATCTATTTCAGATGTAAAACTTCAATTCTAATGGGGTTTCGTGGTAACCCTTGGTGTCTTTTTTTTTCTTTTAGATTCGTCCATTGGTTTTCACTTTATCAACAAATCGCTCTAGTGTTATTTTCCTTACTATGCATTATTTTGTGTGCTAATTTGTCTATTGCGGCTTGTTAACCAAAAATCAACGAATATCATAATTAGTTAACTTAGGTACATTTGATACAGTGTAACAGATTTTGTAATGACATAAGTATTACATAGGAATAAGTATTCAATAATTTGGTTGGGATTTTATTACAAAGTATAGTCATTCTTTAAAAAGTTACTCCTTATCAAAAGACTATAATTGTTATTTCTTAACTTACTTAATAACTTTAAAAAATAAAAACCCCAAAATGCCCAAGCTATTGTCTCTCTCCCTCTCTCTCAAATAACAACATTTTTCTCATCCAAAACAAAATAAATAAATAACAACATTTTTTTCCCTCCGCAGCTTCGTTGATTCCCTATTGTCGACTTTGTAGTTGCCTCATTTGATTCTCTATTGTAGTTTTCATTGGCCTTGGGCAGGATGAGGTTTCTTTTTAAATTGACTGGTTCTACCGGCACACGTTAATAGACAAGTTTTTATTTCTTTTAATTTTGACCTTCTAGATCTATTGCAATGCAATCTAGAATTCCCTGAGCTTAACTGTCTCTCTGGTGTGAAAATGGGCATGGATGCTATGTTCTTTTTATTTTTTTTATAATTTTAGTTTAATATTTTTAAAAGAAACTGTTACTTCTTTAGAACAATAATACTAATTATATAATTTATTTTAAATTCATACATATTAGAATTCTAAGCAATATTCACAAATATATATATATATATATATATATATATATATATATTTATATGATCGTGTGTGTGTGTTTTAAATGGTACGTATTTTAGGAAATTTGAGTAAAATTTTATGTCATTCCATGATTTATTGTGGGGAACCAAACTATATAGTAGAGATTTAGGATTCGATTTATGTAAACACCAAACAAATATGTGAATAATTATTTCATTCCAGCTTCATGTATTCTTGTAATATTTATTTCTATTACATTTTAATTATCATTACAGTGTACCAATTGTATCATCAATACAATTCTCCAAATTCCCTAAAAACTTTTAAAAGAATCTAAACTCTAAGGTGTACTTTCACCTTTAATTTTTTTTTTTTTTTTATATTATGGGTCTGTTTAAGATCCACTTATTTTGTTAAAACTGAAAACTTTTTATTGAAAATACTTAGATAAAAGTAGAAGTTAGTTGAAATAGTATAGTAGGACTCATGAATAGTACCAAAAAGTGCAGTGGAGCCCATGAATAATAGCAAAAATAAGTTCAATAGTAAAATAAGCTGGCTTTTTAATTTGAGACCAGACACACACTATATATTTGCAACTTTTTGAGTGTGTATGTGTCTTACCATAGGTAATGGGTATAGGATTTGGATAGGGTAGGTGCAATTCAACCCTCCCCATGCACAAATATCTTTACAATTTTTTCTTCTTAACTCTTTTTTCTCTTTTTTTATTCAATGCCTAAGATTTAAAGTTACTTTTTTTTAACTTTCAATCTCAATCTCAATCCTTAATAGCTATTACATCAAGTGCAATTGCATTTGATCTCAATCTTTGAGTAGATGTCAGTCCAAAGAATTTATTGTATATGTTACAAAAATTGAACCATTTTATGAATATTGATGTTGGGGATGTAATTTTTTCCACAACTTGGTAGGGTGGTAATTAAATTGTAATTAAAACAACATTATCTTCGCATACTGATACTATTTTTATAGTTTTATTATACACCAATCAAAATATATCACTTCAATCAATTGAACGTGTCTTATAAAGAAGGAGAAACAAGTCTTTGTGTCTAAAAGAAAAGAAATAGAGTTCAACACCTATACGCATTCCTAGAATACGTTCGAGCTTACATCAAAGTGTTAGTCTAAAAGCAATCTTGGGTTGTGATTCTTGTAAACAAGCAAAACTATTAAAGAAGAGTGATATTATTTATACTATAATTTTTTTTTTTTTTTGGGTTAAAATATACTATAAATTTTATTAAATAGACACTGGAACTAATGTCATTTTTTTTTTTTTTTGATATATCTATTGTCATTTTTAAATACAAAACAAAAACGTCAAAATTGAAATTTATAGACTATGTTATTAATGTTGTCCTAATCACATTAATTGTTTACTCAAAAAGAAAATCACACTTATTGTTGCATCACTCTATGATTTTTAGTAAAATTAACAGTAGTTTTAGCATTTTCCGTAAAGAATTGAGCATGCTCATTCAATAAATGGACTGAGTAGCCTGAACATGGCTTGTAGTCAGATCCTGAGCTAACTGATAGGCACAGACACTCCATGCTGTACCCATTGAAGTTCTTGGAGATAAAAAATTGAATTCTATTATGTCTTCTTCTCTCTCCTTTTTATTTCGGAGGCATATCAGAGAGGGAGAGAGAGGGGAGGGGGGTGGACACACAGAATGACATATGGAAGTATACAACTAAGATACACATGAAAAGTTTGAAACAAAGAAATGAGCCATTTTCTGATTTACCAGATGAAAAAAGGTCTCAGTCACACAATAATAGTGAATCAATATTTCCAATTGAACAAATGTGTTAATTGAAAAAAAAAAATCATGACCCCACATTTTTTATGCAACTTGAGGTTGGCCTTTAGTCTCTTCCCATTTGTTAAGGTTTTGCTAAGAATGGACCCTGCTATGCCTCAGGCACCTGAAATAACAATCCTTGTGGCATGAAGAGCGCAGAGAACACTTCGAGATTAAGGTGCTTCTTAAGTGCACTTCAAAGAAGGAAAGTAAAAAGAGCTTGAAAAATGGATCTTGGTTTTCCCCACTTTTGCTTCAAACCATCTTCACTTGCACTTATCAAACCTTGGATCTGGTCCCCTTGTCTTCCCTGAAAATTTCAATTAACATAAATAAATATGGTAATTCCACCCTCTTTCTGATTTTCTATTAGAAATTGTTTTGGTGAGATATATTAGAGGTTTTGGATTCAAGCAATGCTACAAAACTTCAAAGGAAGTGTCCATTCAGTGGATACAATTAATTTATATCTTCAAGAGAACTTTTAAGGGTATTATTAAAAGGGTCCAATTAATGTGTGTCCTTAAGACACACATTAAGCCATCTATTTTTAGAAACATTTTATGAAAAATTGAAAAAGCTTTCCAATAAATTTTTTTCCAAAAATAATATATCATTGTGTGTCCTAAGGGCACACATTAGTAAAATCCTTTTTAAAAAGGTAATACTAATAATTAGTCTCTGCTTGGTAAGCCAGGGCTACTGACACGAGGAAATTGTGTTGACAGAAGCAACATGTGATGTGTGATTTTACCTCTGCAGCTTTCTTGAGAGGACCCCAATATTCTGTGCGATTGTACTTTCGTGAACTAGAATGGAAATATATCCTAACCAAAGCATCCAGTAGCTCAGGATGGTCTCGGAAAAGTACTGAATCCCCATGTAACACAGCTTTAAGCACCTGGCTTTGCATCAATATGAAATATAACCCATTTATAATTCATCGGCCATTAAACATTTTAACAAATTTTATAGCTTGGACTAGGAAACAGAGGAGAAATTATTTTCTGCAATGTCTATAATGATGAAGTGAGGAATAATATGGGGAAGTGAGGAATAATATGGGGAAAATGAGAAATGATAGATGGTGTCTACTTAACCAATACTACAGTTTTAACCATAACAAGTGCACCAAATCCATTCAAGTTGACCATCTAAGGCACTTGTGACCCAAGCAAGAGCAATACACCCCATCTTTGCCAATTTCTCTTTCTAGAGAATGGAATGAAGAATTGCAACATAAAGTGTACTAGTTGTACAGAAGATAGCTATACATGGCTTTTTATCAATTTCACCACAGCGATGCATGAATGCTTGTCTATAGTGGCATGTCATTGATGTTAAGAACCTAAGAGATGGTGTCCTAGTTAATTTGGAATCCCTTCCTTCACAAAAATGAGATATTTAAGTCAATATTATAGGAGAAACTTACCAAAGGCAATTCCTTGGAGAATATGTGGTACCGAAACTCTGCAGCAAGGTCTAGCAGGGGATTTGGACCACTCACATAGCAGTGGACATTTAGACACATTTCGTCTTTCACTTTCTTCCATTCGGCAACTACATCATCTTTGTTATACCAGCCTCTTAACTGTCATTGACATGTAAAATCATGCAGAAATCCAATTAAAGCTTCAAATATTGCAGATGACATATTGCTCCCGCTAAAAACATATTATCAAAAGATTGACAAGAATCATGAAGACTTGGCTACATCAGTAACAAGGAAAGCTGCATCTGCATCAGTGAAGGAAGAAGCCATCCAACAAGAAAAACGACAGTAGCTTAAGTAACTAAACTGTATGTAGCTTAATGTATTTATATCTAATAGTTAGTTACAACACGTGAGAGTGGTTGTTAGTCACACGTGAGGAAATCTGTTAGTTAGTTTCTGTTAGTTTCTTCTTGGAGTCTCTGTTTTAGTATAAATATATGGTCCTGTACATTGTAGTTCAATTAATTCAATAGAGAAAGATTTTCCCTCTGTTTCTTTGTTTCTTGATATGGTATCAGAGCAAGAATTCCTAATTTCTTAGGGTTTGTGCATTCTTTCTCTATTTTCTTTCTCAATTTTCTCGAGAAAATTCTTCCTTTTTAAGAAAATTTCTCGCTGTCCTGTTCACAATGGCTTCCGCTGCAACTACAAATGGCTCTGCATCAGAGAATGCACCTTCTTCTTCTTCACAGGACTCACCAATGGATGATCCATTGTTCTTGCATCACGCAGAGAGTTCAAGCGCAGTTCTTGTTACACAGCCCCTGACTAGAGGAGAAAATTACTCAGCATGGGCTCGAGCTGTGAGGAAAGCTTTGTTGACCAAGAATAAACTTGGATTTATTGACGGAACCATTACTCTTTCATCGCCATTGGTGTCTTCTCCGTCATCAGTGCAAGCTTGGATCAGATGCGACAATATGGTTGGCACCTGGTTAACCAATTCAGTCTCACCTAAGCTCCAAGCAAGCATCATCTATGAGGATACTACTTTAGAGATCTGGAATGATCTTAGGAATCGTTTTGCCCAAACTAATGGACCTAGAGTCTTCAATCTTCAAAAGGAAATTGCTGAACTTCATCAAGGTGAGGTATCTATCACTGACTTCTTTACTCAGTTGAAGGTTTTGTGGGATCAGTTACAGAATTTGAGTCCTTTTCCTTCATGCACTTGTGGGAAATGTGTGTGTAATATAAACAAGAGACTACATGATTTACAAGGTAAAGAATCAGTAATGAAATTTTTGATGGGGCTGAATGAATCATTTTCTCAAGTTAGGACTCAAGTTTTGCTTATGGATCCAATTCCATCACTTAGCAAGGTTTATTCCTTATTGATTCAAGAAGAAGCTCAAAGATCAGTCACAAACTCAGCAGTTATTAAGGTTGATTCCACTACTTTGGCTGCTAAATTACCAAATGTTAATGCACATTTTGGTACCAATCTTGCTGGTAATGGTATTGGTAAAAGAAACAAAGAAAAGCCAATATGTACTCACTGTGGTAAAATTGGCCACACAGCAGATAAGTGTTATAGGTTGCATGGCTTCCCACCTGGTTTCAAGTTGAAGAATAAGACTACAGCTATGGCTCACCAAGTTACAGTTACTCAGCCCCAAGAATTATTGTCAGCCACTAGCACCAATAACTCAATGTTTACCCCTGAACAATGTCAGCAGCTACTGGCTTTGATTGCTCCTTCTTCTCCACTTGTTTCTGCAGTACAAGGGAAAGTCTTATCTTTTGCACATGGAGAATCTTCTTCTGCCAATGCTATGTCAGGTATTAATCTTTCTCATTCTGTTTTCTCTGCTAAAGTGGTGAACAGAAAAGCCTTTAGTTCAGATACATGGGTGCTTGATACTGGAGCCACAGACCACATTGTATGTTCAGTGAGTTTGTTATCTTCTATCACTGCTACTACTAATGCCATAGTTCAACTGCCTAATGGGGAAACTGCTTCTGTTACACATATTGGAACCATTGCTTTATCTTCTTCCCTTACCCTTACTAATGTCCTATGTGTGCCTTCCTTCACCTTCAACCTACTTTCTGTTAGCACTATCACTAACACACAGCCTTGTTGTTTTGTTTTTCTATCTACCTTTTGCTTTGTTCAGGACCTTGCCTCTTGGAGAACGATTGGAGTGGGTCAACAACTTGATGGACTATACCTATTGCAATCTGGTAGTTTTCAGATCATCCCTTCAACTGCTTTAGCTGACTTTCTGGCCAGTCACAAAAATACTTCAGCCTTCAATTCTTTTTCAGCCACTGTTGCTTCAAATAAAGCTCTCTCATCCCTTTGGCACTTCAGACTAGGACATCCCTCGGATTCTAGGTTGCAAGTTTTATCTCAAGTCTTTCATTTCTTACAAAATACCTGTAATAATACTTGTGACATTTGTCCTTTGGCTAAACAAAAGCGTTTGCCTTTTCCTTTTAATAATAACATGAGTAGTTTTGCTTTTGATCTTGTTCACCTGGACATTTGGGGTCCCTATTCCACTTCTACCTTGGATGGGTGCAAATATTTTCTAACGATTGTTGATGATGCCACTAGGGTTACTGGGGTTTATTTGTTGAAAAATAAATCTGATGTTCAATGTCTTGTTCCTTCTTTCTATACTATGGTTGTGACTCAATTCAATGTTAAAATCAAGCAAATCAGAACTGATAATGCTTTAGAGTTTAACATGTCTAATTTCTTTAACTCTAATGGTATCATTCATCAACTTAGCTGTGTCTATACTCCACAACAGAATTCTGTTGTGGAGAGAAAGCACCAACACCTCCTTGCTATTGCTAGG
Organism: Castanopsis chinensis; assembly: GCA_032878915.1. Taxonomy (NCBI): domain Eukaryota; kingdom Viridiplantae; phylum Streptophyta; class Magnoliopsida; order Fagales; family Fagaceae; genus Castanopsis; species Castanopsis chinensis. The sequence goes on from JAVQMG010000132.1 coordinate 26,826,333, forward strand.
TCATTGCAATTTCAATCCAATCTTCCTCTTCCATTTTGGGGGGAATGTGTCTTAACTGCTGCTTATTTGGTCAATAGATTACCCTCTCCCTTGTTAGGCAATAAAACTCCTTTTGAATTGCTATTTCATAGACCTCCTACTTATGATCATTTAAGGGTGTTTGGCTGTGGGTGTTTGGCTGTGAGTGCTTTGCTTCTACCATCGCAGCCACTAGGTCTAAGTTTGATCCTAGATCTAGGAGATGTGTTTTCATTGGCTACCCTTTTAATGTCAAGGGATATAAGGTTTTTGACTTAAAATCCCATTCAGTTTTCATTTCCAGAGATGTCACCTTCCATGAAGCAGTTTTTCCTTATCAATCTACTGCATGTCCTTCTCCTAGTTCTGATCTTTCTGCCATTCCCTTGCCTTGCTCTTCCACTCTTCCCTTTGATGATATTCCTTCTTTCTCTCACTCTTCTACTTCCATTCATCCTTCTGTTTCCTCCACTTTGGATGATACTATTCTTCAAGTTCATCATGAACTTGATGATACTTTTCTGCAAGATGTTCCTTCTGCACCCCCTGAGCCTCTTATTGACCCTATTCCTCTTAGGCAGTCCTCTAGACTCCATAAAAGACCTTCCTATCTTCAAAACTACCATTGTAACATGGTTGCTTCATCTCCCACTGCCAATGTTCTTCAAACAGGTACTTCTCACCCCTTATCTTCTCATCTTTCATACCAATCTCTTTCTTCTCCTTATAAAACTTATTGTTGTTCTATCTCTTCTATGGTTGAACCTACCCACTATTATCAAGTAGCTACTCAACCCAAATGGCAGGAGGCTATGGCTGCTGAAATTGCAGCCTTAGAATCTAATAACACCTGGACTTTGACCACTTTGCCTCCTCACAAGAAGCCTATAGGGTGCAAATGGGTCTATAAAATTAAATATAAGTCTGATGGCTCTGTGGAAAGGTATAAGGCACGGCTGGTTACTAAAGGTTTCACTCAAAAAGAGGGGATTGACTACAATGAAACATTTTCCCCAGTGGCCAAGATGGTTTCTGTCAAAAGTCTCTTAGCAGTGGCTGCAGTCAAGGGTTGGTTTCTTGCTCAACTTGATGTGAACAATGCGTTTCTTCATGGGGAATTGGCTGAGGAAGTCTACATGGCTATTCCACCAGGTTTTCATAGCCAGGGGGAGCAGGTCTGCAAGCTAAATAAGTCCCTTTATGGGCTTAAACAGGCTTCTCGGCAATGGTTTGCCAAGTTTTCCACCACTTTGATTCATGAGTTGGGTTTTATTCAATCTAAAGTTGACTACTCTCTTTTTACTAGACATAGAGATGGTTCTTTCTTGATTTTACTGGTTTATGTGGATGATGTCCTAGTGGCTAGTAACAACAAGGATGAGATTGTTGAGTTTAAGTTGCTGTTGGATCAGAGATTCAAATTAAAGGATTTGGGAGACTTAAAGTTCTTTCTTGGACTTGAAATTGCAAGATCAGATCAAGGCATAGCTTTATGTCAGAGGAAATATGTTCTTGAGGTGTTAGATGATGCAGGATATCTAGGATGTAAGCCTGCAAGGACACCAATGGATCAAAACCTCAAATTGAGTAAGTATGAAGGGGAAGAGCTTAAGGATCCAGGTTTGTATAGAAGAATGATTGGAAGGTTGTTGTATTTAACCATCACTAGGCCAGACATCACCTATGCAGTCCATAGGTTGAGTCAATTTATGGCTAAGCCTAGGAAACCTCACATGGATGCTGTTTATAGGATATTACAATACTTAAAGAATGAACCAGGGAAGGGGATTTTGTTTTCATCAAAGTCAGAATTGCATGTGAAGGGCTTTGCAGATTCTGATTGGGCTGCGTGTACTGATACAAGGAGATCAGTGACTGGTTATAGCATATTCATTGGTGACTCATTAGTTTCATGGAAATAAAAAAAACAATGCACTGTGTCCAGATCTTCAGCAGAGGCAGAGTATAGGGCCATGGCTATGGCTACTTGTGAGATAGTTTGGCTGTTGTATTTCCTAAAGGACATTGGAGTTCAGCACACTAAAGAAGCTTTGCTGTTCTGTGACAGCCAAGCTGCACTACACATTGGGTCAAATCCTGTTTTCCATGAGAGGACTAAACATATTGAGATTGACTGCCATGTAGTGAGGGATAAAGTTCTTGAGAAGGTGATAAAGCTGATTCATGTTAAGACTCACTACCAACTTGCTGATTTGTTAACCAAGGCACTTAGTTTCAATCAATTTTCAAGTTTAGTGGGTAGAATGGGAATGATCAACATACATTCTGCAGCTTCCCTTGAGGGGGAGTATCAAAAGATTGACAAGAATCATGAAGACTTGGCTACATCAGTAACAAGGAAAGCTGCATCTGCATCAGTGAAGGAAGAAGCCATCCAACAAGAAAAACGACAGTAGCTTAAGTAACTAAACTGTATGTAGCTTAATGTATTTATATCTAATAGTTAGTTACAACACGTGAGAGTGGTTGTTAGTCACACGTGAGGAAATCTGTTAGTTAGTTTCTGTTAGTTTCTTCTTGGAGTCTCTGTTTTAGTATAAATATATGGTCCTGTACATTGTAGTTCAATTAATTCAATAGAGGAAGATTTTCCCTCTGTTTCTTTGTTTCTTGATAATATTCATACTACAGTGATTGTAGTTAGCAACATGTACAAATTTCTAGACACCTATTCACTACCACAAGGTCAATTTTGAAACAAAATATCGTGGACAGGTGCAATTGTTTGCCTTTGTTCAGGTTTGGACATCAGGTGAAAAGCTTAAATGCCAAATTAGTAAATAATAAGAATGCATACCTGATCAAGATTTATGACATTAGAGATGGTCAAGGTTAAGTTAGCTGTAAAGTCACAGTGGGATAGGATGTAGGTTCTTGGAAGAATTCCTGAATACTTGTTTAACTCCTCTCCTAAGAAAACAACTTTCAGCTTTGAAGCTTCAAATCTTACTGGAGGACCCAAAAGCCTAACAGCCTAGCATTAAGAACATATAACTCGCCCAGTTATGCCTTTGAGAATAACAATGATAATTTGTAGCACAATGAACAAACCAATGTGGATGCTGCTTTAAATAAGCAATGATTGTTCAGAACAATTAATGCAAACAAAATATGCGTTCATCCAACAACCTAACCTTCGTATGTTTAAATTTAGTTGAGAAATCTAAGATACAGTATCTAAGGAACTGTACCTAACTAACCTAAGTTTTGTGCTTAAAATGGACCGCATTATTAACACATAGGTATTGGTTAGAGACTCAAATCTTGACATAGTTTACAAAGAAACTGACTAGAAACATTAATTGAGGTGAATCTGAGATGCCTTCAAATTCACAGTTGCAGGTCTATATGTAAATACAAATGCAAACACGTCTCACATTGTGAATTTAAGGCACCCCGTAGAAATATTCACATTGATGCTCCTTGAAATTCCATACCAAGTAGGTTCACAGGTAGTTAATTGTGAAACCAACTATAACCAGTACCAAAACTCCTGTCAATTGACCAAAAAACAAGGCTGCATTTTAATCTTCTAATACAACAGAGAGAAACTTATTAACCATGCTGAAGGCAGATAAAGGTTTATAATAATTGATAAGAATCAACAACTGCACAATAATATCAAAATGCCAGTATCTAAAACAACCATAATGTATTGTCCTCAAACATAGTTACAACTTTTATGCATGACAATGCCATTATATATGGTACATTACATATTAACATAGAGAAGAGAAAAGATTAGCACCTCAAAGACAAGAGTATTGTAGGAGACTCTAGCATTGCTTATAGAAGAAATGAGAACAGGTTTGGATCTACTCGATGGCTTTAAAATGGTTTTGTTGATGAAGTCTCTCTGTGACTGTGGTGATGGTGAGAAAGCATTGTAAGCACAATAATGGCAGGCCATGGAAGATGCGTAACACAATCTTCCTCTTCATTTTTCACACCACAACATTGTCTCTCCTCTCAAAGGTAGTCTCGGAGAAAGAGAGAAATCGATGGGTATGTGGAGAATTGGAGTTCATAGTTTTGGTCATGTTGAGTCGAGAGTCTGTGGACTGTGATTCGCATGCCCCACCGTAGTCCAAAATCTTTGTCAAAGGCGTTCCATCCGCATATTTGTTTTTCTACTTTATTTTAAATTGAAAGAACGCTTGGAGAATGATGATTGGTGGTGGAGCTAAATGTTCTGACACGTCATGTCCAATGCTTCAATTTTTGATAAGTTGCGGATAATGTGATTACGTGGCTTTTGTTGGGTCTATAGTCTAATGGGCTCATATCCATAGTCCAAACCCCGTTTCTTGTTGCTAACTGACATTATACTAAAACTAGTCCATAATCCGTGTCATGTATGAAAAAGTTTAACCCAATATTATTATTTTTTTTTAAATATGAAACTTGATAATTATTAAAAGGAAAAGGTTTCTTTCCAAATTAGTTTGAGGAGGAACCCTTCAAACTTATCTTATACAGTATCTTTTTAATGAATGTGAATTTTGAAATTTTAACTATTAGATTATATTTTTTTATGTTCTTAATATACATGTAAAATTTCGTTCAAATTGGATGTTGTAAGGACCTAAAAAGCTAGATGCCCAGGCCCACTTAGAATGGTGGCTAGATTCGTTCAACAATGGCCCAAAACAATGAATTTATGAGAAAGGGAAACAAACAACAAAAGGGGGACTCAGCCCTAAGAGGAAAATAAGCGAGGAAGAGATGATATTATTTATGGGATTAACCACTCCTTGTCATACAAGCTAGCCCAAGGAGGCCACAATTATATAAGAAATGTTATTGTTCACTCTCTTTTTCTCTCAATGTTCTTCTTGTGTCTTTTCTATCTCTTGGTGTTTGTGTCTCTCTCACTTTCTCTGTAAACCCTTCTTTCCTTATATACTTCTCATTTCCTCACATCTCAACCATCCATCCCTACCTAACTAGCCTCCTCTCATGACACTTGTCTCTTTCTACATTTGAAGAAGGTGGTGGAAGAAGTTTGCTTAGCTGTGACTTACACTGTTCAAGTCACTTACTCATCAATGTAGTTGATAAAGTTGTTGCCGCCCACCATTTAATGCGAAAGCAACAAGCTACTCCAAACTAGAAACTTCTCCTATGATCTCTGATTCTCTCTCATCAAATCCCTCCTCCCACTTGGAGCACCTCAGAGTCCTTTTGACTCATCCCTTCCTCTCCCCAGGCAACCTTCTTCCTCAGGCCCATGGCCCGTGGCATCCCCTCACCAATACTGCAACTCTTCAACAACTTCATCATCGGTCCTTGGGCAACCACAATAGCCCCCTAAAACTTTTGTTGTTAACCTTGAGGTAAAAGTGAAGTTTTAGTTATGCAAGCAAACTATATACATGCTGCGTGCTTTCCCACATGGTAGCGTCCTTTCACCTGTCTCCAGTATGTTCCTGACGCTTCAGAATCTACGATCTCACATTTATGGCATCAGGCGATTACTTGTCTTCCCACATTCTACGGCTCGATCAAGATCCTACGGTCCTTATTTTCCCTCATTTATAAGCGGGAAATTTACCGCCCAATTTTTACCCATATAAAAGGAGGATATGGGGCTAGCTAAAGTTCATTTGCGCATTTTGGCAATTTGAGTTAAAGCAACCTCCCGAGGAGAATCTTTCCCTTCGCTCGTAGGTGTGTTCTTTCTCTCGTTTTTATCTTTGCACAAGCTCATTCTTTCATACCATAAAACTTTATGGGTAGATACGCTAAGTTAGTGGATACCCCCGAGGCTACGGCTATCTTTAAGGCACAATATAGGATTCCTGATGGTGTTGAAATCCGACATTGCGAATATGGTGAATGGTTGGTCTTGAACAGGCCTCTTGAATCATTGGTCATTCCTATGATTGTCTTCATCAAAGGCGGGATGGAACTCCCCATAGGAAGGGTTACTAGGGACTACCTAATTAACTATAGGTTGACCCCCACCCAATGCTCCCCAAATGTCTTTATGGTCCTCGAGTGTGTAGATGTGCTAAATAGGAAAATGGGAACCAACCTTACCTGGCATGACGTAAACTAGGTATACAATTGCCAGAAACAGGAAAAAACTAAATATTACATCAAATGTAGAGCCCCCTCTGTTAGATTAATCTCCTGCCTACTTGACCCAAGCAAGAGTATGGATGAGGACTTCCTCATCGTCTAGGATATTGGCACGATGGACTGCACTGTCTCACGCAAGAAGGGGAACCAAGTAGGGTTCCTTAGGACCATAAATGCACATAAGATGTTACCTAATTTTATCAGTATAAAAATTTCCTTTTTTTTTTTCTTTTTTTACTCATAATTATTATTGTTTTCCTCAGCAAACAAATATCACACTGCCTTAGCCAAGCATCTAGTGAACTTCAAGGACTTGAACCAGATCCTCAGGTCAAAGATTTTCCTACATAAGGACAATCAACTCCGAGCTGCTCACGTCATCCTTGGATACAAACCCTCCACCAAAGGATTCCAAAGCCTGAAGAACATCATTAAAGCCAAGGACTTCCGATTAGCTTTAATTGGCGTATCCATCCCAAGCTTCCTATTGTTAGAACCTCCTCTAGAGGGAACTTAGGACGCCCAACTTCCAGCCCCATTAGCTGCAAGGCTCCTCTATTCCTAAGAGCCTCCCATCCTTTCTGACGATGAAGACAAGGAGCCCATACCAAAACCTACCCAGGTAAAAGTCACAGATAAGGATTTCAAGGTCTTTTATCAACAAGAGGACCTCGAAGACACTCCTAATACTTCACACCCACGATTGTAACCCACACAAGTCAGCTCCAACCAAGAGGCAACCAACATCCCAGAAGGCCTGGGATTTGAAAAGAAAACCTCTGATTTGCTCGCCCTGCTTACAGCCTATGCTAGGGGCTCTTCCCTAGCCATGACAAAGGTGACCTGACCACCCACCCCTGCCCCAATACGCACCTCTTCTGTTGACTCAACTGATAAGAAACAGAAGAGGGCCCAAGGAGGCAAAGGCATTGAAGGTGCCGAGGAAGGGGAGGTATCCAAGTCCTCTCACCAGGCCCCCGCTAAAGAAGCTCAGACAAGGAGGGGGCCACAAAAGAAGTCCTCCTTCACAAGGACTACTAAGGAGCTTGGGGGAGACCAGCCCAAGAAACCTTCTATCTAAAGGCCCCTCTTCACCCTCAACTCTAGCAATCTAGTGCTGGACAACGCTAATCTGAGGGACCCCCAAAATGGGAGCTCAGGCCTAATGGCAAAGTGTCTAGAGAAGGTCTTATGCCTGCCTGAAGACATGATAGAGCTGAGGTCCTTTTGGAAGCATAAGGTCTTCCTATCCTTGAAACAGGGCTTAGCCAAGGTATGAGACTACTTTCCTTAGCCTGCTACATTAAACTGTATAAACCTAAACTGATACTTGTTTTTTTTTTTTTATAGTTTGTCCAAGCTGCCTTTATGGCCGAGGAATGGGTAGACCACTCCTTGGACTTGGCAAGAAAGGCAGAGAACAAACTGGAGGCTACTAAAAAATTCCAGGGAAAGGTAGACAAGAAGCTTAAGGAAACTCTTGCCCAACTGATTGAAGTAGAGAAGGCTCATAGGAATGCTAAGTCTACCCTCAAAGGTTATGAGAAAGATGCAACTAATGCCCTAGAGGCCCAGAGAAAGGTCGAGAACAAGATGGCTCTGACTGTGGTAGAGCTAAAGCAAACAAAAAAGCAGCTGGAGTCCAAGGAAGCTGAGAGTCCCAGGCCGAGCAGGCAACTTATGACGCGGGCATGACTAAGGCCGCTGAAAGCCTTACAGCCCAACTTAGGATGTTGCTTGAGCCTTCTGTTTGGAAGTGTGAGGCCAAGCACTGAGTGCTGCTAGGATTGGCACCGAATCAAAGCTTAGGGCTCCTAATAAGGTGTACTATCCTCCGACCTTATGCATGGCTCCTACTCCCCCTCAACCTCAAGCAGATCCCATTTTCGCTCCCCCTCGTCCTCAGACCAACCTACCTCTACTCCCTCTACTGCCCCCACCAAAAACCAAAAGCAAGAGCAAGAGCAAGAGCAGCCTTATCAAGCCAATGTGGTGGACGTAGAGAAGGAGGAAAAATAGAGGTGGCCTAGTTGAAGAAGAAGAAAAAAGACAAAGAGTAGGAAAAGAATGGGGGAAAAGGGAAAGAAGTTTCAGCATAAGTCCACCTTGGACTAAAAGACAGATAGCCACTTTTCATTGTACTTAATTTCTCAAACATTAATGAAAAAGATTTCACGACTTATCTCATGCTCCTTTAACTATGTAACTTATATTTGTCAATTTGTATCTTACACTCTTGTATTTCCTTTATGACAATTTTATCATACTAACCTATAACTTATTCATGGAACATTCCTTATCCTCCTATCTAATCTAGAATGACTTGTAATAAAATTAATAGACTGGCCAATAGAACTTAGGAGAAATTCCAACCAACACTTACCTTAAATTGGACTTGAAATCTCCAAGCAAATCCATTGGCTCTGAACCTTAAACCTGAGAAAATACTCAAGGCCCTTAGCTTTTCTATTCACTTTAGACAACCTTTTGCATGGATCAACTTGTTCCCCATCCGTAACTCAAAGAGTCACATTAGGCCCTAATTCTAGCAATCCTTAGAATTTTCAACCAGCGTTAATTTACCCTAAGCTTGTGACCTGAGGAGCCGAACAAGGCCTAAGTTCTATTTAACACTTTGAATTTTTCAAGCAATGTTAATTCACCCTAAACCTGTGACCCAAGGAGTCGAACAAGGCTTAGGTTTTGTTTAACACTTAGAATTTTTCAAGCAATGTTAATTTATCCTAGGCTTGTGACCCAAGGAGTCAAACAAGGCCTAGGTTCTATTTAACAATTAGAATATTTAACAACCATGTTAATTTACCCTAGGCTTGTGACCTGAGGAGTCAAACAAGGCCTAAGTTATGTTTAACACTTAGAATATTTCACAAACAGATTACTTCAGCAAGTACATCCACAATGAGACACAACTAGTCAAGTCATGAGTGAGAAAGGGATTCATAATATTAATAATAATAACGTCGCAGATTGTTTACATTCCAAGGACAAGGAATTATATTTTCTTCCAAATCTTCTAAGTGATAAAAAATACATGTTTGCATCACATACAAAGCATATGCAGCTGAAAATTAACGGATCTACTTCATTCGCAATTGATAACATGTATTATGTAAATTTCAGAATTCTAGAACAAGAGAGTATACCTTGGTTCGGTGAAATTCAAAACAAAAATCAGAAGTATTTGTGAATACTTTTAATCTTCACTCCAATTGTAATACCCAATACCCCACATATTTTTTTATTTAAGAGTTTTCCTTAAAATAAAATTGATGGGCCATAGGTTTTCTTTTAACTGTAACTGCAGCCCACTATCACTAAGCCCACATCTGATAAAACAACTAAAGGGTAGAGGAAGAGACAGTTAGGGTTTTATCTAAGGAGGCTAGAAGGTGTAATTTTTTTCCTTGGAGATAATTGAAGAAATAGCCAATTATTCCAAGTATGGTTTATTTTTTTAAAACAATTAGAATTTGATCTTAGGAACGTTAGTGATGTTTAGATTTTGCAAAAAGGGATTTTTTCTCCCAGAATTGTTGTTCACTAAATCTTGGATTGCCCATTGCCAGTATGTGGGTCCTTAAACAAATTCATGGAATTCAATCCCTAATATAAGAGCACGGCTGGAAAATTTTGGATTGTGGTTATATATATATATATATATATATATATATATATATATATTATAAAATGGCTTTAAGGTTAGAATCGTTTAGGCCTTAACGTCATTCCAGTAGGATATATTATATATAATCATAGATTGAAGAATTCGGTGACGTTGAGTTAATCTTTTTTTTTCAGATTTGGACATATATATATATAATCATAGATTGGCGTATTCATGGATCAAGATATTTTTTATGGAGCTGGTCTTCCTGTGCTCATCAATGTCATATAATCCTAGTTTGAACTATGGCATTTCAAGAGTCAAAGAATACGGCTAAGAGATATATATATATATATATATATATATATATATATTATAGATATATATTATAGGTATGTTCAAGTCAAAGAATGCAGTCAATACCTTCATTGCCTCTGGAGCACTTTCCTTTAGATTATGCTATGCCATTGTGGATATATATATATATTAGGTGGTTTTAACGCGGTTGGATAGAGATACTTTGCATTATTGCTATCATTTAGTTCAGTAAAGTATTTTATTAGTGAGTCAGTTTGTATAGTTTAGTAAAATTTATATTTTGTGGAGGAGATTAAGTAATTTTCACGATTGATTATGGGTCCTATTTGAGAGTATTTTGAGGCCATTTGGAGGGTGTTTCAACTGGACTTTCAGAGTGATTCAAGTGCAGTAAGTAATTATGCATAATATGCACGAATTTTGTTCTTTAGGTTCTTAGAAATTAAAGGTTTTCAAAAGTTATATTTTTTTTTAGCTTACGTTTTAAAAGTTTATCAAAAAGCATTTTTACACTATTGAAAGAGAAATTTTAATTGGTTTTCAAATAGTGTTTTAAGAGAACTTTTGAATTTAAATGACGTTTTGAATGTCTAAATCCCATTTAAAAGATGATTTTTTTTTAAACTAAACTATTTTCCGAAAATAATTGAGTTTTAAAGTAAGTTTTCTAAAAAGATTCTTGTTCTTTAAATTTGTTTCAAACCAAGGGATTTCAAAGTCATATTCTTATTTTCAATGGTATTTAAGACGTGTCTTTTAGCAATTGGATTTTCAAACTTACTCAAGAATTTTAAAAATTTATATAAACCCTTTAGTTCTATTCGTTCCCTAGGAGAGTCAAGCATCTTTTGATTTATGTTTCAATCTGTTATTATGATATTCAATATGCTTTTATTGTTGGAATAATTGTTAGCATTGAGAAAATTATTTTATGTTGTATAAACTTTGTTTTTTTGTGATATGTGGTTCAAAATGGGTGTTTTTAGAATTGATCAGATATATGTGTAAATCCGTTCACAGGATTGTATGTGAGAATATGTGTTGATCCCTCACCAGCAGGGGTTAGATGTTGGTATCCGCTCACAGGATTGTATGTGAGAATATGTGATGTGTATATGTGACACTGTGCCCTGATTAATTATTTGTATGTGTTTTTCAAAAGACTTAAAGATTTGATTTTGTGTGTATTAAGTGATTTCTTACATGTTTGGAAAAACTATATTGGATATTTTTAGTGAAATTGTGAAATCAAACTTGTGCTTTGCTTGACTCTATTCCGTTGTATATTCTGTATAATTACTTACTAGATGTGTGGCTCACCCCATCAATTAATATTTTCAGATCAAAGTGTAGTTGGGAATTAGAACCCTTGGATCGCTTGTAAGGTGCAAGGTAGAACGTGGAAGTTGTAGGCGACTACAGTATTACTTGAAGACTCATAGAATTTTAGTTTCCTTGTTTTGGTAATTTACATTTTATATAGTGGAGATTGTTTCCAATTTGTGGAGTTTCTTTTAAGATTTATTAGTTATTTTTGGTATTTCCGCTTTAGACTTCACAGTGTTTTGGAGATTGTTATAAATTGTGGATTTTAGTTATTGTAAAAGATTTATCAGTAGCATTGTTTACTTGGAGATTTATGGAACTATTTTTAACTAAATCATTTTTGTTGAGATAGTAAGGTTAGCAAGTTAGTCATGCATCTAAATTCATGTTTCATGGATTTGGGTCGTGACACCAATTCCACTTTACGCCCAAGAAGTGTGGTCTCTCAATCAGTTTTCAAAGGAGAATGATAGGGTGTCTCACTCTCACATACACACCATTTCATATTCATACATCTAAATTCTGTATATTTCTCTCTTTATAACTGGTTATCTAATTGGGATAGCCTTTTGGGCCTTTTCACTTGGGCTTTAGTATGTGGCTTGGAGTAGGACCAAAAGAGACCAATAAGACTAGCTCTAATGGGCCTTGGGTTTTTTTGTCAACTCTTAACAAGTCCAAAGTTATCATTAACTATATTTAATATCACTATATAAATATAGTTGCACTCTAAGCCTTATGTATAAATTATATCCTAATATTTTATTATACATGCAACTTCTTCATAAAATATTCATAATAATACAAAATCATGAATGTAGATTGTCACTTTGTAAATTATTACATCTTATTCTTGAGTACCCGGTCTAATCCTTTAAAGTTATTCATTATATATTTATGAAATCCAATTTCATAAATATATACTTTAGTAACTTCTTACCAAAATGGTTAAGCTTAACTCTTTGAATAATTGAACCCATTAAACTTATCTCAAAGGAATATTTAATATCTCCATTAAGAGACTATGAATTCCGTCTTGAAAATATATATTTTATCAACACTAAATATGGCTGTCCAACATACTAAGGTTTTGACTATTACTTTAGATCTCACTCCGGATATATCAAAGCAACCTACATTTCATGATCAAGTCTATTATCCTCTTAGAATTAAGAGTTCATGTAAATAGAAGTCATGAGATTTATTATTCATTTGACAGTCGTTTGGAAAATAATAAATCTCACAGCGGTCCAGTTCAATATGTCTTAACTCTTAAAAAATATCAACATATCAACTAGAAGTCTACACTTCCATGATCAACACAAATCATCTTAGTTGATATGTTATAGTCTTCGCAGATAAAATGCCTAATTTCATCACCGATTACGAATTATAATTTTGAGTTTACAAAGAACTTGTGATTTATATCTTCTGTGACTTTTCACATAAATCACATACTATGCATCTCATGGACTATATGATAATGTCTAATATTCATGTTACCATTATTTTAGATTATAATAAAACAACTTTATCAATTTACAATATTAAATCATACATCATGTCATACATAATGTCATATATAATATCATACATAGTATTAAACAACAGGATTTAAGGACACTAATCCTAACACTAAGTAATAAACCCCAATGCCAGCAATGGAAGTGATTCGATAGGGTCCTTCCCAGTTAGGGCCCAGTTTTCCCCAAGTAGGGTTCTTTACTGTCCCCACCACTTTCCTCATGACTAGGTCTCTCGGAGTTAATGGCCTTAACCTCATTTCCTTATCATACCCTTGCTTAAGTTTCTGCTGGTAATATACCATCTTTACCATTGCCACTCCTCTACTTTCCTTGGCGATGTCCAGGCTATCCAGGAGCAAATAGTTGTTCTCTTCAACATTGAACTAATCCGTTCTCAAAGTTGGGAACCTAGACTTAAGGGGGATTACTGCCTCTGCTCTATAAGTCATTGAAAAATGAGTTTCTCCTATTGATCTTCAGGGTGTAGTATGATAGGTCCACAACACATGGGGCAATTCATCCACCAATTTCCTCTTAGCGTCATCCAGCCTTTTCTTCAACTCAGATACTATGACCTTATTGGTGGCCTCGACCTATCCATTCCCTAAAGGATAGGCAAATGTAGAATATTTATTCCTAATCCCTAACTCCCCACAATATCTATGGAAGGCTGTAATGTCAAATTGAAGACTATTATCCGAGATCAGTGTATAAGAAATTCCAAACCTTGTGACAATATTCCTCTAGATGAATCTCTTCGCATCCACATCCCTGATATTAGCAAGTGGCTCAGCTTCCACCCACTTAGTAAAATAGCCCATGCCGACAAGGAGCCATCTTCGATTTCCTATAACTCGGGAAAATGGTCCCACTATATCCAAAACCCACTGAGCAAACAGCCAAGGGCTTGACAATGGATTTAGGACTCTCCTTGGTTGATGAATATTCGGGGCATACCTCTTACATTAGTCACACTTCTTCGCATAATCTCGGGAAGTTCTTTGCATGATAGGCCACCAGTATCCCTAGGTGAGGGCTCTATGCGCCAAAGACCTACTCCTTGTGTATCTTCCACATATGTCTTCATGTAACTCTTCCAACAAAGGTTCCACTGCCTCCGGATACACGCACAAAAAGTATGGCCCTAAGTAAGGGCGCTTGTACAACTTCTAGTCTTCATATAGCCAATAGCGAGGAGCACTTCTACGTACCTTCTCTACCTCACACTTGTCTCAGGCAGCAATTCCTACTTCAGAAAGGTTACTATGGGGTCCCTCTAGCTTGTCCCTACATGGAGGCTATACAACCCGACCAAGGATACCCCTATGAGACTTGAGCTATCCATCTAATGACGACGACCCAAGGAAACTTTGATCCCCAAAAAGTGGCTAGCATTTCCAAAGAATCTGCATTAGAGTTCTACCCCTTAAGGATTTGCTTTAAAACAAAACTCTTAAAGTAAGCCCGGGCATGTTGTACCTTAGCAAGATACCCCTGTATTCTTTCATCTCGAGCTTTAAACTCTCTATTAATCTGGCCCAGCACCAACCTGGAATCATAATACAACTCCACCATATCTCCACCTAACTGTCTGACCATAGCTACTCCTGTTAGTAGAGTCTCGTACTCGACCTCGTTGTTAGTAGCCAAAAAACTCAATCATAATGATTTCTTGATTATAAGATTCTCGGGAGTGATTAACACAATTCCTATCCCTGCTCCCTTTCAGTTAGATGCTCCGTCTGTGTAGACCTCCCAAGGAAGGAGAATGATGGCCAACGTGACCATCACCCCTAATGCTCCTTTTTCCCTCTCTATTGTATCCTTAGTGAACTCCGCCATGAAGTCTACTAGGATCTACCCTTTAATGGCAATCCGAGGCATATACTTGACATCATAGGCTCCAAGCATGGTTCCCCATTTAGCAATTTTTCCCTTATAGTCTGATTTCCTTAAAAGAGCTTGCAAAAGGAGCTAAGTGAGCACCACCATGGTGTGAGCCTGAAAGTAATGAGGAAGCTTCCTCGTGGCATGCACTATAGCCAATACTGCCTTCTCCAAGGTTAGATAGCGTGTTTTAGCCTCCTGTAAGGACTTACTAATATAGTAGACTGGCCTCTAGATCCCATCCTCATTTCTGACCAAGACGAGACTAACGATATAGTCTATGACCACTAGGTATGCATACAACACTTCTTCATTCTCAAGCTTGTAGAGGATTGAGGGACTTGACAAATACTGCTTGAGATCCCCAAAAGCCGTCATACACTCCTCCATCCACCGAAAGTCCTTTCACTTGTGAAGAAGCTGGAAAAAGGGACGACACCTATCCGCAGACCGAGAGATGAACCTATTTAAGGCTGCAGCCATTCCGGTCAATTTTTGCACCTCTTTAGGATTCCAAGGAGGATGCAAACTGTTAATAAACTTAATCTGCCTAGGGTTGACCTCAATCCCACGATGAGTAATCATGTAGCCCAAAAATTTGCCTGAGTTGACCCCAAAAGAACACTTAAAGGTGTTTAGGTGTAACTTATGCTCCCTTAAAACCGAGAACGTTTCCCCCAAATCAGTCAAATGTTCTCCCACCTGCCTACTCTTCACTACCATGCCATTAATATATGCCTCCATATTCCTCCCAATCTATGACTCAAACATTCGCGTCACCATTCTCTGATATGTGGATCCTGCATTGTTAAGACCGAAGGGCATCACTCGATAATGGTAGTTCCCATTAGGAGCACGAAAGTCTGTCTTCTCCTGATTAGGTAGTGACAGGGGTATTTAATGGTAACCTTGGAAGGCTTCCGAGAAACTCATTCGAGGGTGTCCCACCGTGGCATCCACCAACTAGTCAATTCTAGGAATAGGGAAAGCATCTTTTGGGCAAACTTTATTCAAATCAGTGAAGTTTATGTAGACTCACCACTTTTCATTCTTCTTCTTAACCACCACTGTGTTGGCCAACCACTCGGGATAGAATGTTTCTTTAATGGCTCCAGCTTGTTTCAAGTTGTTTACCTCTATCCTTACTGCCTTGGCGTGATCCTTGGATGATCGTCGAGGAGGTTGTTTTTGTGGCATGGCCTTGGGATTAACGTTTAGTTGATGATAAACAAACTCTGGATCAATCCTTGGAACATCATAAGTACTCCATGCGAAGACATCAACGTTAGCCTCTAGAAACTTCACCAACTCAGCCTTTTCCAAGGGTGGCAATTGGGATCCCACCTGGAAATATTGTTCCTAATCTTGTCTTATTACCACACTCTCTAGCTCCTAAAATGACTCTCTGAATGTCCCTGTCTATTGCCCCCTGCAAAGCCTTTTAATTGATGTGGAATTGGATCTTTAATCACCACAGGAGGATCTAAAGGTAGCCATGTAATTGCTGATACCAAGCACTACCTAGCTGTGACTTGGCTATCCAACAACTCTTCCACTCTCCCCTGAGTAGGGTACTTAACCTTTAGATGTAA
This sequence comes from Castanopsis chinensis, assembly GCA_032878915.1. Taxonomy (NCBI): domain Eukaryota; kingdom Viridiplantae; phylum Streptophyta; class Magnoliopsida; order Fagales; family Fagaceae; genus Castanopsis; species Castanopsis chinensis. The sequence continues at coordinate 26,842,730 of JAVQMG010000132.1, forward strand.
GGTTGAGGACATAACACCCATAGCGTGAAGCCAGGGTTGGGCCATGATAGCTATGTAGGGGGAAGATGCCTCTACCACAATGAAGTTAACCTGCACCTCCTCATCCTTGGCTTGTACGGGTAACCTTATCATTCCTTAGGGGACTACCATCCTCCCATCAAAGCCCATTAACGGTGAATCATACCTTTCCAAGTCCTCAGGCTTCAAGTTTAGCCCCGTGTATAAATCGAGGTACATGATCTTTACTCCACTTCCGTGATCAACCAGTCATAACCCCTAATTAACGTCATCGTGTAGTTGGAGAGTTCCCTCCTTATCCTCCTTTGAGAAACCTAGGATATTTGTGACCATCACCCTAGTTCTTTTTGGAGGCTGATCATCGTACTTCAAGTCACATCCTCCACCCATGTGCATAACCCGAGTACCCAAGCCTCCACTATTCCCTAGCTTGGCAAAGATCACATTGATAGTACCTAATGCTAGACGAGGAGCACAATCCCTGTGAAACTCACTGGGTGACTAAACTGTCCTGTAGTTTGATGCAAAAACTGATTGAGCTTTTCTACCTTCACCAACTGGCTCAGGTGATCTCACAGGGTTCTACAATCCTCAATAGTATGTCCTCTATCCTTATGGTAGTGGCAATAGAGGCTTTAATTTCTCTTGGATGAGTCCCTGCGCATCTTATTGGGCCACCTAAAATAACGCTCATTCTTAATTTTCTCTAGTATTTGATACACTGGCTTCTTAAATAAGGAGTTGACCAACTAAGCTTCCGTGGATGACGTTTAATTAGAAAACTCCCATCGGGGGCGATTAGCCTGGTATCCTTTTCCCCCCTCGAGAGTCCTTCTTCCCTAGGAACATCTTTGCCATACCCTTTCCCTGTATCTGGTCCTCCTCTACCTATTTATACTTATCTATGAGCTCTATAAGTTGGCGCATGTTCGAGGCGGACTTCATCGTCAACGACTTCCTTAACTTATGCTCTGCAGGGAGCCCTACAGTAAAAGTCCTCATGGCCATGTTCTCAAAGTCTCCATCAATCTCATTATATGAATCTAGTCTCGAATGCCTTCGTTAGCTCCTCGAAAGATCCCACTATCCTTCCTCCAAGGCATTAAACCAACGCATAGCCACTGGTCTAAGACTAGAGGGGAACACTTTGCATATAAGAGCCTCATTGTTGGCACAAACTACCATCTTCAGATTAAAGTGGCTGACGTGCTCCATAAGATCAGTTCTCCCATTGTAAACAGCAAACGTCAATTGAGAAAACTGGTGAGGAAGCTTGGCGTTGTTAATTTTCCTGACGAAGGGTGACTTAGAAATCTACTGTAGGGCCTTACTCATTGCATCATTCCCCATGCCATAGTGGGAAGGCCATTTCTCATGCTTATTGCTGCTCTTGTCACACTTATCCTGGCGTGAAGAGGTTGAAAAGGACTCATTAGATGGAGTTCTAGACTTGCGATGATATGAACAATCCTTGCTTCCCCCAAAACCATTGCTTGGTGGGGAGGATGGACTTCTTTTATCACGTTCCTTGCGCCTCAGCCTGCTACGCAGGTGATCTATTTCCTGTTGCAACTTCTGTGTCTCGTGATCATGTAAGACATGACTTCTAGTCCTTAAGTGACTCCGCTCAATGCGCTCAGTGTGGTAAGACTCCACCATAGCGCTTGGAGTACGTTGCTTATCCCTCTTTCACTCCAAGTTAACGTACTGGTTCTCCCTTTGTGAGCCAACTGATTCCTCCCTATCCTAGCCTGTGTTAACCATAACCACTCAAGACGAATCCATAACACCTTGTTGTTTTCCACAGACGGTGCCAATTGTAAGGACCTAAAAAGCTAGATGCCCAAGCCTACTTAAAATGGTGGCTGGATCCGTTCAACAATGGCCCAAAATAATGAATTTATGAGAGAGGGAAACAAACAACAAAAGAGGGACTCAGCCCCAAGAGGAAAATAAGCGAGGAAGATCTGATATTATTTATGGGATTAACCACTCCTTTTCATATAAGCTAGCTTGAGAAGGCCACAATTATATAAGAAATGTTACTGTTCTCTCTCTTTTTCTCTTAATGTTCTTTTTGTGTCTTTTCTATCTCTTGGTACTTGTGTCTCTCTCCCTTTCTTTGTAAACCCTTCTTTCCTTATATACTTCTCCTTTCCTCACATCTCAACCATTCATCCCTACCTAACTAGCCTCCTTCATGACACTTATCTCTTTCTACATCTGAAGAAGGTGGTGGAAGGAGTCTGCTTAGCTGTGACTTACACTGTTCAGGTCACTTCCTCATCAATGTGATTGATAAAACTGTTGCCCATCATTTAATGAGGAGGCAATAGACTACTCCAAACTAGAAACTTTCCCTATGATCTTTGACTCTTATCAAATCCCTCCTCCCACTTGAAACGCCTCAGAGTCCTTTTGACTCATCCCTTCTTCTCCCTAGGCAACCTTCCTCCTCAGGCCTGTGGCCAGTGGCATCCCCCCACCAATACTGTAACTCTTCAACTTCATCCTCGGTCCTCAAGCACCCATAGATGTAATTTACTATTTGATCAATAAACCTATTTTTAATACATAATTATTTACCACAAAAATTTGAAATTTAAACATGTCATTGATGACATAATTATTGATTTTTGATTTTCTTGAAACTATGCAAGTATGGTAGATATAATAAGAATATACACTTCAACAGTTAGATTTTCAAAATTCACATCTAATAAAAAGAAATAGTAGAGATAAAAGGATGATAATCAAAGACATTAAAGAGAGAAACACATTATGTGATCAAGTCACAATAAACTTCAATCATCTAGGGCCTGTTTGGTAAGAGATTTCTAGTAATGTTATTTAAGTTTTACGGAAATATATGTGAGTGAAAAAGTATGTGCAAATACGTGTTGTGGTGTTTAAACAACAGTTTTTGTTGTTTAAATATTGTTACCAAACGGAGCCCTAGAGTGTGGTCCAATAGTTAGGGTTTTGGTGTACGATAGGTTTTAAATTTAAACCTTTGTGAACAATGATATTATATTAGTTCAACTCAAGGACTATTACTTCTTACCAACTTGAAATCATTGGATCCATAAGTAGGTAAAGGCAAATACCTAAATTATATTCCACACATTGGAGATAAATTATTTAGCCCTCGTAATTCCTAAAGGACCACTTTAGTAATGCCTAATGATTCTCCCATTCAATAATATAAAGCCAAGTGTACATTTAATTGAGTATTCATCCATGTCACAATCCTAAGTCCTAACCATCCTTCAAATAAAAATAAGGCGAAAACCACATTTTAGTCCCTACATTTTCACACGATTTTCATTTTGGTCCCTACATTTTTTTTTCACCACTTTTAGTCCCTGTCCTAAAAAACGCCTTTCATTTTTGTCCCTACCGTTACTTCTTTGACAGAAATAGTCTATGTGGCAAACGGAAGGCATCGCTGGCACACGTCAGCATTAAAATAATAATATAATATTTTATTTTACATTAAAATAATAAATAAAAATGCCACCTCAGAAAATTAAAAATCAAATAATGAAATAAATTAAAATTTTAAAATTTTTATTGATTTTAGTATTTTAATTTAGTAGCATAACTCAAAATCTAATTGCATTGGTCAAATCCACGTTGAGTGAATCACAATCATCATATTAATTAGGCGTCCTCAAGAGCGCCAATCACGTTACTCTAGTCGTACTATCTTGTGTTGTTCTATACTCCCATATTCCTTGAATCTAAGGTTGTAAAGTGTACCATTCTTTGTTGCCTAGATCTAGATTCTAGTCGTCATCGACAAAGAACACAGAGACAAGTTCTCTCCCCTGTAGGAGTCTTCCCTCTCCCCTTAGTAAGAGTCCTTCCCTCTCTAACCGCTGAAGAGATTCTCCCTCCCATCCTCGGTGGGCCTTCTTCGTGAAGTCCACTTCTTCGTTTTCTCTTAAACTTATGTATTTTCTGTTTGGTTGATATGGAACAAGAAATGATTGATGGTTTGCAAAGTTTATGCCTCACCAAAGAAGAGGAAGAAGAAATCTCCATCACAGCAAGAAGCAGATCAGATCTATTGGAGGAGTGTTCCTTAAGTCTGTTTGGTCGCCTACTCTCTGACAGGCAACAGAACCAAAGGGCTCTAAAAAACACTCTGAGGTCCGCATGGAAGATGGGATCTGAGCTAAAAATAGTGGATGTTGGAAATAATATTCTTCAGTTTAAGTTCAGTTCAAGATATCAGATGGAGTGGGTAGAGAATAGTGGTCCATGGAATTTTGAGAATAACTTGCTCCTGCTTTGCCGGTGGAGGAAGGGGCTTTCCACAGCAAACATTGTTTTTACCCATTCTCCCTTTTGGGTTCAACTATGGGGTCTGCCTTTTGAACATATGTGTGAGGAAGTAGGCAGAGACGTTGGGAATAGACTGGGGCGTTTTATTGAAATGGACAAATGGGCATGTCAGTCTGATCAAGCATTGTTTATGCGTATAAGAGTGGAGCTTCCGATTGACAAACCACTTCGCAGGGGGGGAAATGTGGTGAGTTTTGATGGAGAAAAGTTCTGGGTTAATTTCAAATACGAGCGACTTCCCACGTTCTGCTATCTATGTGGCAAGCTAGGCCATGATGACAAGCACTGCCAGGACTTTCCGGACTGGCAAAACTCCTCTAAGCAATATGGCGACTGGCTTAAAGCGGGCGGTATATTCAAAGGAAACTTAGGTGGACAGAGAAACAATCACAGGGATGGACGTGAGGAGGTAAATGGGGAAAATTCCAAAGGAAAGGGCCAAACCGGAGCAAGAAACACTCACTTGGCTACGGCGGAGGGCGACGGTGGTAGTGCAGGTAGCAGTAACAATCTAAAAACTTCCAAAGATACCAGTCACATGCGCGGAGGTGACATCTCTGACGCCCAAGCGTGCCAGACAGAGGAGTATGGGGCTAAACGGGACAAGTCTGGAAAAGGTAGTCAGCTGTTGGACTTGGGAAAAGGTATCTGTGATGAGGTGGCAGCTAAAAAATTTGAAATAAGATCAGAAGAAAGACCAGAAAGGGCCGAGACAGACGTGCTATCTAATGTGGGCCTCACTCTCAATGAAGCCGAAAATCTTCCAGAAGAAAAAAGCCCGTGCAAGCCCATGAAAGGTATTCAAACAAGCCATGAAATCAAAGAGCCAAGGGAGGCCCATGAGGCAAGCAAGCTGCAAAAAGGCAAGGGCCGTCTGAAAAAAGTTGCAAGGGAAAAAGGGCAAAGCCAAGCCCAATCATCACAATGCCAAAGTCAAGTTCTGGGGACTAAACGCCCAAATACAACGGATTGTACAGAGGACGAAGAGCTTGTAGTTCACAAAAGGCAACGTGGTGGCTTTAGTGGAGTATCAAATAATCAGTGTCTATCGGCGGTGGCTGCTGAGCAGCACCGCCGGGAGCCATGAATGCTTTAAGCTGGAACTGCCGGGGGCTTGGGAACCCCCGGTCAGTTCGTGCGTTGCACGATATGGTGCGACGATGGGATCCCAGAATTATTTTTCTTTTGGAAACTAAACTTAAGGTAAGGCGTATGGAAAGAATTAGGAGTAGACTTGGTTTTGTAAATGGCTTTATAGTTCCATGCCAGGGCTTCAGTGGTGGTTTGGCCCTCCTATGGTCTAGGGAGATAAATCTCAGCATTAAAAGTTTCAGCAAGCACCATATAGATGCAACAGTCACGGAAGAGAACTCCAGCCTTGTATGGAGAATCACAGGTTTTTACGGTAATCCTCGAACTTGCCTAAGACATGAATCATGGAATTTACTTACTTTGCTCAATAACCAACTGCATCTCCCCTGGCTTTGTTTTGGAGATTTTAATGAGATAGTATCTATGGAAGAAAAATGGGGGGGTGCTATCAGATCACAAAGTCAAATGGATGGATTCCGAAATGTTATTAACTCTTGTGGTTTCAAGGATTTGGGCTTTAGTGGCACGGAATATACATGGTGCAACATGCAGGTGGGTGATAGTAGGATTTATCTAAGGCTAGACAGAGCTCTTGCCACGTGTGACTGGATTGAGAAATTTGGAGAAGTTAAAGTCCACCATCTGATTGATTCCACCTCCGATCATAGTGCTCTTCTTATTTCAAACTCCCCTGCTATCAAAAGGCCACGCTCCAGGCGTTTCCATTTTGAGGCTCTATGGACAAAGAGAGAAGACTGCAAAGATATTATTGATTCTGTCTGGGGAACCACTAGTGATTTAAGCACTCCGGAAGGCATGGCTAGTGGGCTAAAATTTTGTGCCTCTGAGCTGGCATTATGGAACTCTTCTACTTATGGGCAGATTCCAAAGCTGATCCAGGAGAAAAGGAAATTTCTTACTAGTTTGACACAGCAAGATAAAGATGGTTCACTTGGGGAGGAGATTAATAAGGTCAGAAAAGAGTTAAACGGCTTGTTAGATGATGAGGAAATTTTTTGGGGGCAGCGTTCTAAGGTGCATTGGCTTAGAGAGGGCGATAGGAACACGAAATTTTTCCACGCCAGAGCCTCTGAAAGAAGGAAGCAGAACACAATTACTGGGATCTGGGATAAGTATGGGAGGTGGTGTGAAGATAGCAACAGCATTGCCAGCGCTGTTATTAATTATTTTGAGGACATTTATTCCACCTCTAGCCTGAGCCGAATTGAGGAGGTTATAGCAGTTATTCCTACCAGGGTTACCGATGAAATGAACAGAGAGCTGACCAAAATCTTTACCAGGGAGGAAGTGGAGAATGCTCTTAAACAGATTCACCCCACAAAATCCCCTGGGCCAGACGGTATGTCTGCTATTTTCTTTCAAAAATACTGGAATATTGTTGGTACTAGTGTCTCAAATATGGTCTTAAATGTGCTTAATTCTGGTTTGTCTCTAGCTGCTATAAATAAAACAAATATTGCCCTCATTCCGAAGTCAAACAATCCCAAAAGAATGTCTGATTTTAGGCCGATTAGCTTATGTAATGTTATTTACAAACTTATTTCAAAAACCTTAGCTAACCGCCTCAAAGCATTGCTTCCTTTTATTATCACAGAAAATCAAAGTGCGTTTACTACTAATAGGCTCATCACGGATAATGTTCTCATTGCCTATGAATTAATGCACTACTTAAAGCATAAAAGAGAGGGAAGGGACTGCTATATGGCAGCAAAGCTCGACATGAGCAAGGCTTTTGATAGAGTCGAGTGGGGCTTCATTGAAGGGGTTATGAGGAAGTTGGGTTTTAATGAGAGGTGGACTAACTTGATCATGAGATGTATCTCCTCTGTATCATACTCCATCATTCTCAATGGTGACACTTATGGAAACATTGTCCCCTCTAGAGGTCTTCGACAAGGAGACCCCCTTTCCCCTTACTTGTTTCTCCTTTGTGCGGAGGGTCTTTCTGCCCTTCTTCACGAGGCTGCGAGGAATCAGCTTCTGAATGGCATATCAATCAGCAGAGGGTGCCCGAAGATTACCCATCTTTTCTTTGCCGACGACAGCCTCCTTTTCTGCAAGGCCAATAGTGAGGAATGCAGGAAACTAAAGGAGATTCTTGGAAAATATGAAGCAGCTTCTGGGCAAAAAGTAAACTCAGATAAATCCTCCATTTATCTCAGCCCAAACACATCTCTAGATATCAAGGAAACAATATTTAGCATCCTGGGGCCTATGCAAGACTCGAGGCACACAAAATATCTTGGGCTTCCTTCCATTATTGGTAGGTCCAAGAAACAAGTCTTTGCCGGAATCAAAGAGCGTGTGGGGCTGAAATTGGCTGGTTGGAAGGGGAAATTGCTCTCCTCGGGCGGCAAAGAGATCCTCATCAAGGCGGTAGCCCAAGCCATTCCCACCTACACAATGAGCTGCTTCCTTCTCCCTAAAAGCCTGTGTGATGAGCTTGAAAGAATGACGAGGAAATTTTGGTGGGGGCAGAAAAATCAAGAGTCAAAAATGGCCTGGGTTAGTTGGAAAAGAATGTGCAAGCCAAAATCTCTTGGGGGTCTGGGATTTCGAAATTTGCAAGCCTTTAATCTTGCCCTTCTAGCCAAGCAAGCGTGGAGAATTCTCTCAAGCCCTTGCTCACTAGTAGCACGTATCCTCAAGGCTAAATATTTCCCCTATTGTGATGTGCTCAATGCTAATTTGGGCAGCAACCCTTCCTATACTTGGAGGAGTATTCATAGCAGCTTTGAGGTCCTTAGAAAAGGGTCTAGATGGAGAGTTGGAAATGGCCGAAGAATTCACATTTGGGAGGACAAATGGCTCCCTACCCCCTCAACTTTTAAGGTTATTTCTCCTCCTAGGATCTCTGAGGACTATCCCATGGTCTCCTCTCTCATTGACTTAGACATTAGGTGGTGGAAAGTTAACAAGGTTAGAGACCTTTTCCTTCCCTTTGAAGCTGATATCATTCTTAAGATTCCTCTAAGCTACAATCTGCCCGAAGATAAGATTATCTGGATTGGGAATAAAAAAGGTGAATTTTCTGTCAAAAGCGCCTATTTCATTGCTACCAAACTCTTTGAGTCGCCTGTGATGGGCGAGTGCTCCTCAGGTGACCCTAACTCCTCTCTTTGGAAGTGCTTATGGAAGCTAAAACTCCCGGAGAAAGTTAAAATTTTTGCTTGGAGAGCTTGTCTTAACGGCCTTCCAACCCTTGACAAAATGCAGGTTCGGGGTCTTTGCTCTAACTACACCTGTCCGGTCTGTGCTGAGGAAGTTGAGTGTTTATCTCACTGCCTTTTATCTTGTGACTATGCCCTCTCTGTCTGGGCTTTATGGAAGGACTGCCCTCTTAATTTACTGTTGGAAACCAGAAATTTCATTGACCTTGCTTTTCAAATGCACTTGAACTCTTCCCTGCAGCACATGGAGATATTCTTTGCCATCTCATGGTCGATTTGGCATAACAGGAACTTGCGGATTCACAATGAGGGCTTTCCTACCCCTATTCAAACCTGGGAGTTGGCAAAGAATTTAGTGGAGGACTTTCAAGGAGCTCTCAAGATGGATTTTCCCCCTAGGCAGCCCAATTCTAGGGGCTGGTCTACTCCTCCTTCTGGTGTTTATAAGGTAAATGTTGATGGGGCTAGCTCTGCTGCATCGGGTTTAAACTCTGGGGTTGGGGTAGTGATTAGAGATGACAATGGTATGGTTATAGCAGCTCTTTGTTTGTCTCTCCCTGCCCCCTACCCCCCCGATCTGACTGAGATGTATGCCTTAGAGCAGGGCATTTTTCTAGCACAGGAAATGGAGCTCTCCCGGATTATTTTGGAATCTGACGCTCTTGCAGCCATCCAAGCGCTCATCCAGGGTGATATTGGGAATGAAACAGGGCATCTGATTGAAGGAATCCTGAAAGCAAAATCTTCTTTTGTTAGTTGCTCTTTTAACCATTTGAAAAGGGACTTCAATCTTGTTGCTCACGAGCTGGCTCAACATGCCATGCGAAAACCCTGTACTCAAGTTTGGAAAGGAGTTTCCCCTCCTTTTGTATCTCATCTAATTCTCTCAGATTTGAAGTCTTCCTCCTAGCTGTTTGCTGGAGGCTCTCTCTGTATTCTTTCCTGGTTGAATGAACATTTTCCTTTCAAAAACAAAAAAAAAAGTCGTCATCGACAAATAGTAAAGTAGTTTTTAACCTTACCTGGTCATAAAATAACATTGAGATTTCATTTGAGGCCTTCTTTCACACCGTCATCTTCGGCATACCGGAGAATGAGTATCAAGTCCACCACTACTCCTAGAAATGCAAATTGGCTGATGTGGGTCCGATGACCACGTCCTATTAGAATGCCCAATTTGACCCTTAAACTAACTTTCTGCGTGAGAAAAAAGAAAAAAGACGTTTTGTGCGTCGGTGAATGAATGAATCTGTGCATTGCAATTGCATGTGCTTCATAACATTGCCAATGTGCCATCGCATTTAGTGTGCCCGCGTGGGCTTCCTCCCTTTACTGTCGGTGACTCGGTAGTGACTAGTGAGCCTTTATTGTGAGAAAGTACAGAGAAACAAAAAAAAAAAAAAATGGCAAAAAGAATTTGATATTAGTTGACGTGAGGATTGTTAGTGGCAGATAAAGAAATGAAGTGATAATAATAGTAACTCAAATGATAATGTGAGAAAATTTGTCATTGTTATCAATTTTTACTGTACGTATACCGTTACTCCATTATTTTTATTTTTTATTTTTGCTAAACCCGATACTCCATTATTTGTTAGGGAGGTGATTTGACTACTGACACAACTTCTGTTCACGTTAAATTGCTTACTACCTCACACAGTCACACTGTAATTGGCATCCATCCTCAAAGTCAAAAGTCTCCATTTTATTTTTGGCAACTGATAAAATGGGTAATGTGCTAATGTTACACAATATTTTTCATAATTGTTAATATAATTTATTACATAATATTTTTTATAATTATTAATATGATTTATTGTAATTTTTTTTTAAAAATATTTGTTTTTGAATCTATCACCAATTATACTATATCATATAATTAGTTATGAAAAAATTATTCACTTGGCAAGTGCCTTTTATGAAAAGCAAGAAATTTTAAGTTTGAGTGCAGGAATTAGCATTTTACAAAATAAAATAAAAATTTAGGGGTAGAATTTATAAGATTGCCTACTATAATTTTTGCTAAATCCCACAAAAGTATGAGTTTTGTGCATTAACTACAATTTAACAAATATTTGATGCTTAGGGTAAAATACTGTAACAATAGCTTTAGTGTTTTTATTTTTTTAGGGGAGGGGAGGGAGGGGAGGGGGGGGAGGGGGGGGGGGTTGGGGTCCTAATACTTAGTAGTATTTTTTTTTTTTTTTTGAGTAAAAAACTTAATAGTATTCAATTTGGAACTAAGCATGCATACTGTTTTAAATTTGGATAGAATGATGCCATATGAATTAATAAGTAAACTATCCAACAAGGAAAAATTTATGCTGTATTTTTATTTATTTTTAATTAATTAATTTGAAGAGATAAGATTTTAACTCACTTTATAATGATAAATTTTTATCATTTAGTTAAGATACAAATTGGAGTATGAGTGCAATACACCATATATACTACTTCGGAAGGAAGTTTTTCTCAATCCATCACGTTAAAAAAAAATTATAAATGTTTATTTTTAATTATGTAACTTCTTAATAGTCATGCAACTTGTTTTTTACTTTTTGCTCAAAAAAAAAACTTATTTTTTATTACATGATTTAATAAATTATGTGATGGAAATATAGAGTATATGAAAACAATCCTAGGAACCGACATTATCTTTTATTTTGTCACAACATTTCATAAAAGTATAAGTAATAAAATTTCATAAAAATATAATACGATACTCCAATAATAATAACAGTGGTACAAAAGGGTAAATATCATATATAGAAGTCATAATTTTTCAGTGAATTAAAATGACAATTCTCGTAACCTTCCAAAAAAAAAAAAACAGATATAATTTCTAACAAATTCTATTCCCCCGCGTAAGTGATAATCATGTAATGAACAAGTCATTGTCCAATTAGTTTTTTCAGCTTTAGCTGTTTGTTGGATTTGCAGCTTCACGCTCTCTTAAATTCATCCCCTTTTTCCAGCGAACACCCATCATATATGATACATCCCATGCCAACCCAGATCTCACAGTTTCTCAAAAAAAAAAAAAAAGATCTCACAATAATAATAAAATAACTATTTTACTAATACCAATAATAATATCATCTTCCTATAAAAAAAAAAAATAAAATAATAATCTCATCTTTTTTAGAGGAATGATAATTCAACACTGTTTCTGTTTCCTTCTTTGACTCTTGCAAATCTTACTCCAAAAAAAGGAATAAAATAATAATTAAAGACACAGATAAACGAAAGCTCTCAGAACTCTCTCAGTGCCAAAGCACCCAACTCTCTCTCTACTCCCTTCTATAAAACAGATCAATAAATATGACCCAACACCCTTAGATTTTTTTTTTCTTCACTCAGATCACTCTCAGGGAAAAAGGGTACACTTCAAATCCTACTCTAGTATATTTCTGTTTTGATTTTGCTTCATATATTTCTTGAACTATTTGGAGTGTTGTAGTAGTATAGTGTTTGAGATCTTTTCTGGGTTTAACTTTTTCTTCACGTTTTGTGCTCCTGATTTCGTTTGCTTGCTCTGTTGTACTGATCTTGGGTGGTGAAAGTTTTGTCTTTTTATTTTATTTATTTATTTATTTTTTTTAATTTTATGAAAGATTGATTCTTGCATTGATGGGTGATGCTCTCTTTTGTTAAAGTTGAAAGCTTTTTTGCTTTGGAGTCTTCCCTCTTACTGTTTCAATTTATGTTTTGAATCTCACTAGTCATACTATGGAATTTGTTTATCCATTAGCATATTACCATCTTGAACCAAATCTGTGCTTTTCTTTTCCACTATGAGGTTTCAGCATTTTTCAAATAGTATTTACACGACTTATATTGATTCACATTTGGATGGATTCTTGAAATTTATGATAAAAAATTCTTGGTCTTTTTGGTAAGACTGGTTGTTCTGGGTACTTGGATTTAACCATCAGAATTATGTTGAGCTTCGATTTTTTTTTGGGTACTTGGATTTTTTTGGATTTAACCATCAGAATTAAGAGTTAGAGATTTTGAAACAATTAAAGAGCTAAGTTGAAATTGAATTACAGGAGGTTTGTTTTGTGGGTTTGCTTATTTTATGTTGTTATTGCCCCCTCCAGGTCTATAACATAAGGAACTCTACACCTAGAAAACATGGCTCAGGCAAAGTACTCCCGAATTGATGGGAGGAAGTCTTCAAGTTACTGTTCGACTATATCTATAGTGGTGTTTGTTGCTTTTTGTTTAGTTGCGATTTGGACTTTAATGTCATCCATTGTTCCGGATCAAAATCCAGACTTGGCTTCTGAGGATACTGGAAATGAGGTGAAACAAATGTTACCTGAAAATGGTTCTAGAAATTTCAAGGGCAGTTCAGATGATTTGCTGGAGGATTCAACTAATGAAGATGGGAACACTGTGAATGAGCAAAACATAGTTGAAAGGGAGTCTGGGAATAGAGCTGAGGAAAATCAGGAAGAAGGGGTGAAGGTGAACTCTGATGATAAGTCTGAGTCTGAAGAGGAGCCTAAGAGACAGGTTGAAAATGATGGGGAGGGAAAAACTGGAGATGGGGGAACAGATGGAGGGGCTGGTGAAGTGATGGATGCTAAGCAGACAGAATTTGATGATAATAAATCAGAGTTGGTTGAGGGTGAGAAAAAATTGGAAACAGAGGAAAGTAATCTGACTGAGGAGAACAAAGTTGATCAGCCTGAGATCTTCCCTGCTGGCGCTCAGTCAGAACTATTGAATGAAGCTACTACTCAAAATGGGGCATTTTCAACCCAAGCAACAGAGTCACAGAATGAGAAGGAATCACAACAAGCTTCAATAACTAAGGACCAAAGTGGCTATAGCTGGAAAGTCTGTAATGTCACTGCTGGGCCCGACTACATCCCTTGCCTTGACAATTTGAAAGCAATTAAAAAGCTTCCAAGTACAGGCCACTATGAGCATCGAGAGAGGCACTGTCCGGATGAAGCTCCCACTTGTCTCGTTCCTCTACCTAAAGGATATAAAATCCCAATTCAGTGGCCTACAAGCAGGGAAAAGGTATACCCAACATCTAGTTGATCAATGAAAAACTATTTAAAGTTTACTTGGTGTTGAATATTGTTTTTCTGGTGTGTTATGCAGATATGGTATTATAACGTTCCCCACACCAAGCTTGCAGAGATTAAGGGGCACCAAAATTGGGTTAAAGTTACTGGTGAATATCTCACTTTTCCTGGAGGTGGAACTCAGTTTGTAAAGGGCGCTCTTCATTACATTGATTTTGTTCAAAAAGTGAGCCCTTGTCACTTATATGTTCTGCTCTGGCCATCCTGTGAATAAAGCAGATATGTTTATTCTGATTTCATATTAGTACATATATAGGTGCATCAACAATATTAGGTTCAGGGAAGTAGAAAGCATTTTAATATACTGTGAATGAGGTACTTTTGTATCTCATTTCAACATATCCAAATGCTCCTTCCTTTGTCTATTTATATTTGCGTTTCATGCGAAAAGATTTCGTTTTTTTCGCTGATTTTAAACTAGTTCAGTTCTCTAAGCTCAGGACTGGATTAAACATGAACTGGAACTATACGTCTTTTATTCTACACTACACCTGAGTGGTGAGTGCTCACTGGGGCAATTCTTATTTCTTTGCATACACTGGTCTACTGCAGTAAGTACAGATCTACTGTATATGAATCACAGCAGAATGAATAAAAGGAGAATATTCCTGTATTTATTATTAGTTTTTTCCCTTTCCTTTTGTGATAGGTGAAAAGACTCATAAATTTACTTGATTTCTTGATGAGCACGCTGGAAGGTTCTTCTGTGTCCTCTTCTGAACTTACCAGGATTGTCTTAATTTTGAATTTTCCATTTTTGTTAACCGAACAAAGCTTCTGTTGAATTTATCAAATGCGCTGGCCTCTTCTCTTGATTTTCTGTTCTTGCTACTTTTGCTTATCATCAACCTCACTTTCCCTATTCATGTCATGTCATGTCCTGTTCTTTATTTACATTTCACTAATTTTATATAATGTTGACATGATCATACTTCTGTTATCCAGAAAATGTTTCAAACACAATCTACTTATCTTTAGTTTTCCTATATTTTTATTGTTATTTTTAGTTTGGCATTCTGATTTGCAAGGATGATCTGTTCTTGGGATTCTATTCCTTCTCTGACAAGTATAATTCATTATATTTCTATGGACAATGCAGTCTCTTCCTGATATTGCATGGGGAAAAAGAAGTCGTGTATTATTGGATGTTGGGTGTGGAGTGGCTAGCTTTGGAGGTTTTCTTTTCGAAAGAGATGTTCTTGCAATGTCATTTGCTCCCAAGGATGAGCATGAAGCTCAAGTACAATTTGCACTTGAACGAGGAATCCCTGCCATATCATCAGTTATGGGCACCAAAAGACTTCCCTTCCCTGGGGCTGTATTTGATGTTGTCCACTGTGCACGCTGTAGGGTCCCTTGGCATGTTGAAGGTAATGTTTACATCCTCTTCCCCCCCCCCCCCCTCTCTCTCTCTCTCCAACCCTCCTCTCCTCCTACTTCTTCCAGTTAATTTTTGTTAGAGATAAAATTTGAGGTACATTGCAGGTGGTAAACTTCTCTTGGAGCTAAATCGTGTCTTGCGACCTGGAGGTTATTTTGTCTGGTCTGCCACTCCAGTTTATCGGAAGAATCCAGAAGATTCTGGCATTTGGAAAGGTATAACTGTTTTCATTTAGATTCCTCTAAGAAAATATGGACTTGAAGTTGACTTTTAGATGCCCTTCCATTTTTCTTTTTGTTGTAATTGATGGCAGCAATGTCTGAGCTAACAAAGTCAATGTGCTGGGATCTGGTGGTGATTAAAAAGGACAAATTGAATGAAGTGGGTGCAGCAATATACAGGAAACCAACTTCCAATGAGTGCTATGACAAAAGACCAAAAAATGAGCCTCCCCTCTGCAAAGAATCT
The DNA here is from genome assembly GCA_032878915.1 of Castanopsis chinensis. Lineage (NCBI taxonomy): Eukaryota > Viridiplantae > Streptophyta > Magnoliopsida > Fagales > Fagaceae > Castanopsis > Castanopsis chinensis. The sequence continues at coordinate 26,858,335 of JAVQMG010000132.1, forward strand.
GATGACCCAAATGCAGCCTGGTATTTTTTACTTTCCCCATGGTTTAATATAGTGCTTTAATAATGGTATCAGTGGTGTCTGGTACAAATATTGGCTATTATAAGTTAAAATAGACACTTAACTCATTATTGGGCTATAAAATGTAAGGCAAACTGTGCACAAATCCAATTGACAAGTTCATTAAATAGATAGCCATATAGGATATAGATCTGTCATGTTTAGTGGGATTAAAGACATTTGTTACTATTATAAAGCAGTTATAATTATCTTTTCGCTAGGTAATGCTCACATACCCTATGGGATTTGAACCACCCTATTCACCTGACTCGCCATACTTCAGGGGGGTAGAAGCCCTATTTGGCTCAAAGGCCATTGTCTTAAGGAGTTCACAAAATATGAGATGCTTTACTTTCTATCATTTTCTACTTTTAGTCTTAGAAGTATTAACGCATGCAAATTAAAGAAGTCTTGAATTTCTTTTGTGAGGTAAAATAAGATCATGGTGTACCTTGGAAGAGAATTTCTATTTCCTTGAAGTGACCTTCAGTTTCTTAGGGAAACTAATATTCTTTCATTAGCTTTACATGGAGATAATATAGTGACACAGGACAAAAGCTTGAATGGGCTCTGATAAAAATTATTTAGGAAATTGCCACTAATTTTATTTCTTGATGAGATCTTGAAGGATTCTTGAATAGTTTTGATGTTTGAGGGTTTAGGTAATGAATGGATGGAATCTTGAATATGCTTGATGTTAAAACAGTGGATAGAAGCTATAGAACAAGTAATAAAAAAAAATAGCTTTTCCTAAGCAATCACACAGGTAGGAGATGGCAATCACATTCTCAAAGCTTAAATAAGTGGTTGGAATTCTATTAAAACTATCACTATCAATTTTATTTATTACAATAAAGCCTTTATCTAGGATATTGCTAATGTTTTACCAAGAAGAGACAAAGACTCAAAACGAATTACTAATAGCAAAGAAAAAGTGTTTACGAACCTCTAAACCACATAGGAAAAGGATTCAAAAGACAAAATAAGACTCATGGGCCTTTGGTACGATCAAGGACAGACCACTTTAGAACATTTGGAAGTTACCAAATTGCGCTTATTCTAATTTAACTTAATTAAAAATGAACCAGCAACTTTCTATCCTAAAGAAACTTAATACTAAGACTCTGTAATAACCAAATTAGCTTATGAAAGGTGCCAAGAAGATGCTTCATTAAAACTATCTTTGGATTTAATTCTTGTTTTTCCTTGAATTCTTTACTCTCTGCATCTGTTCTGGAGTTTTGGAAGTTGCAGATTTTTGAATTAAGTGTCCATCATATGTGCGACTAATATGCATTTTCTTTGTATTGGTAATGGGAAAAACAGAAAAATGACAATAGGAAATAGCTGAAGCATGGGTGTAATTTTATCTTCAAAAAATGAGTATCTTTATTTATATCTTATCTTCTTCTAAGCAAGTTCACCTGCTTCAGAATTTCTTGACTTCACTATGGAAGCATCTCTCCGCTCTGGAAATGCTCCTCAAATATTTTTATTAGTGAACATTTTCATTAAGTGTTTCTGTGAGTGTTTTTGTTCAGGAATGTACCACTGCAAGCATGTATGCACAAAGTACCAGTTGAAAAATCAGAGCGAGGGTCTCAGTGGCCTGAGCAATGGCCACTAAGGTTGGAGAAGCCACCTTACTGGCTTAATTCTCAAGTTGGAGTCTATGGCAAAGGTGCTGTGGAGGATTTCACTGCTGACAACCAGCACTGGAAAAATGTTGTCTTCCACTCATATTTGAATGGGATGGGAATCAACTGGTCTTCCGTGAGGAATGTTATGGACATGAGAGCTGTATATGGAGGGTAAGAAATCCTACATTTTTTAGTACTATTTTTTCCCTGATTGGTAAGTTACAAATATAGTAGGTCTTATACCCATGAACTCATCCTAAACCTAGCACCACACTCACATGGTTAAGTTAGAGTTCATTGGCTTTTGAATACTTTCTTTCCATCGTTGGTGCTAATGAGCTCTAGCTCAAATGACACTTTTTCTCCTATAAGAATGGTGGAGGGTAAGGTTACAAATTCAAAACCCATTGGGGGGCATGTGTAACAACAGCAAAGCCTTAACCCCCAAACTATAGGGTTGTATACTTGTATGTCAACAGATTTATTGGGTCACATATGTTCTTCCCCATTCTAACCACTTGGTGCATGTTTAATTTATACAAAAACAACCAAGCATTGGTTTCAAATTATTGGGGTCAGTTTTGGATCCTCGACAAAGTAGTTAGGTGGGACACATGTATTTTTTGTTTTTTGTCATTCTATTCCGTATGAAGCCAACTCTCTGTTGCATATTTAACTTATCAATTAAAAAAAAAAACCTTGGCAGGCCCTTGAAAATGGGTAGATATCCTTTTGGTACTAAATATCTGATCATCTCTCATTAATTCGAGCAAAATGTGATTATTGTTAGTTAAATGGTAAGTAGGCGGAGCTAGGGGGGTGCCAAGGGGGGCCATGGCCCCCCCTAGCTTTTGAAAATTTCCATTAATCTTCTTTTACATTTGGTAATAAATCTAAAAATTACACAAAAATGTATTCACCCCCTTGAGAAAATTTCCTGGCACCACCTTAACATTCACTTTTTCTTATGTAGTAAGAAGCTAAGCGAGGCTCATTTTCCTTTTGATTTCTGTATCTTTTTGATTAGTTCTTTATAATTTATATAATGGATGCTTCTTTTAGGTTTGCTGCGGCACTAAAAAACTTGAAAGTGTGGGTAATGAATGTAGTCCCAATTGACTCTCCAGACACACTCCCAATAATATATGAGCGTGGTTTATTTGGAATATATCACGACTGGTGTGAATCATTTAATACCTACCCCAGATCCTATGATCTTCTCCATGCTGATCATCTCTTCTCCGGTCTCAAAAAGAGGTTTGTTCTTTTATGTTACATTTCTTGCTGCTTTAGTCCTCAACACTGACCTCCAATGATTAGTTTGACTTAATGTGTTGATAATTATCTGGTCACAGGTGCAACTTAAAGGCAGTGGTTGCAGAAGTTGATAGGATCCTCAGGCCAGAAGGAAAGCTGATCGTACGGGACAGTGTTGAAACCATACGTGAAGTTGAGAACATGGCCAAATCTTTACAGTGGGAAATCCGATTAATTTATTCAAATGACAAGGAGGGATTGCTCTGTGCCCGGAAGACAATGTGGCGTCCCACGAAGGTCGAAACAATTATGTCGGCTATTTCTTAAGCATGATACTTAAGTTTAGTCTGTCCAAGGCTGCTGTGCTGCTGATACTACTAGCTCTCTAGCCCATTTAGGTATTATTATTCGTCCTCAAGCTTTTTAAGTCAATGAGGCCATACCTGCAGTTCTATATTTAGATGTAAATTATTCTTTTACTCTATTTATTCCTTCATCAATTATAGACAAGATCGGACCTTATTTTTTGATATCTGCATATTATCTTTAATATGAATGAAAATTTAATACTTTTTAATGGCTATTAGGCATGTGTTTTTTGAATTTTATAGATTGGTATTAATACAGAATTTGCACCCGAGCGTTGTGTTGGGAGGCTTGGGATGAGCTGTTGACCCAAACATCTTGGTTTTGAATCCCCACTTGGAATTTTCTTAGATTACTTGATACATGGTTTGGCATCTGAGGTCATGTATCCGGGATTTAATTCCCAAGGATGGGTCCAAAGGGGACCTTGGTGAGGTTTTGTCGTAAAAGAAAAAAGTAAGAAAAATTTCATAATGTTCCTTGTTAAAATTTTTCTGGGTTCTTAAATACCATTTTGTGGATTGTGTATCCCCCAAAGACTCTGCATCTTCATCTTGTCCTAAAATTGCTGTGGCATCTGAAATCAACCTATTCTGTATTTTAGTTGCTTTCTTCATTGGCAAAATGGGTATGCCAGAATATGATAACTATCATGTGTTGAAGCTAAATGTAGGCGCTAAAGCAAAATAGGTTGAATTTTCTTTTGATGAGAATCAAATTTAATGTATGCAAGAAAATTTAGCGTTGTATGGACTCTGCAGCTTAGATCCTTTCAGTTATTGAACATGAGCCTTTTCATTTGTGTAGGTTGGGGCCCACTTCAATATACTCATGGGTTTGTTTGGTATTAAAGTAAAGCTAAATAGAATTTAAGTTGTTGAGTTTTTGCAATAAAGAACTTTAATTGAAAGGGATTTTGAGTTTTTAACGGTCTAAACATGCTTAAAGTGGGGTTACTCTCTTTTCTGAAATTTTCAAAATTATAGAAAGTAGATCTAAGTAGAGTTTTTGTGATAAATTGTTTTTAAGTGCAAGAGATTTAGAAGATTCTACTAGCTTTTCTTTGGAGTCGTTGAAAAGTGCTTTTTGGGGGAGGGGGTTAAATTTTAAAGGGATTCTTAAAGCTGAAAACAACTTTTAAGGCCAAAGCTTAGGGGCCGTTCACTCCGTTGCAGAGCCATACAGTGCTTTTTGTACCGAAAAGTAGCCGAAAATAAATTGGATTTAGGAGGGAGGGAGGTGTCATTTAAAGCTGAAAACAAATTGCTTTAGGAGGGAGGGAGGTGCCATTTAAGCTGAAAACAAATTGAAGGCCAAAGCTTCAATTTGGAGTTTTTAGGGGGGGTGATGGAAAATTATACAACTCATTGTCCATATTTTATAACCCTACAACTTTAAAACATTAGGGCCTGTTTGGTGGTAGACTTCAAGAATCTTTGTTCAAAATGATATGAAAATTGTGGTTTAAAAAGTGTTTCAAAAATACGTGTTTAAAGTATTCATAATGCAAAAGATGTATTTGGTATCATATTTCAAATAACATAGTTTAAAATGTGAAATAGCATAATTGTGTATTTAGTATATGCGTTTTTTTTTTTTTTTTTTTTTTTTTTTTAAGTTGACATACACAATAAAAATAATTTTATTTTATTTCAAGAGAGAGAGAGAAACTCCCTCATTTTACCATCGCAAACCTCTCCTCTAGGATTGCAAATACCCAAACCAATCATCCACTTATTCTGCATACTTTGCCAAACACTTGAAACACTAAAGAGCTTTTCAATAAAAGCTTTATTTCATAAAGCTTTATTTTAAAATAGAATTTTTACTCTAACCTAATTTAAATGTATATGTGTATGAAGCTCCCTCTTGGAGACTTGAATCTCGGCCCTTACTCTCCACGCCCCACAAGCATCTATACTTATGGAGTGACCATTTCACCAAGGGTGTGCGGTAGTAAAAGGTTGCCAAAGTTTTAAAACTTTACTTTCTATAATAATGCCAAAGGCGATGTTAGTGTTTATTGTGTTTTTTGTTTTTGTTTTTCGTTTGTTTTGTTTTGTTTTTTTTTTTTTTTTTTTTTTGTTTTTTTTTTTTTGGTTTTGGTTGAGGAATATTGATAAGAAGTTTTTAAATCTGAGAAATGACATGAGATGACTTAATAAAAATGTTTTGTATTTTCATAGTTTAACAAAAAATGCTAAGATTCATTTAATTATTATTATTATTATTAACTCTCCATCCCTCTAAAAGTAGGTGTGCATTGAGTGTCAAATTAAAAAAAAAAACGAATTAATATTTATTTCAAAAAAAAAAAAATGCTAGGTCCACAACCTTCCACAAAAGGTTGTAAACATGGCGTTTCTCATGTCAAATCATTATCTAATATCTATACTGACTATAATATCTGTCTTAGATTTTAGCTATTGTGTCTCCTTATGGCTTTTAAATAATTGAAAATTGTTAATTATTAAAATATTTGTTTGCACATTTTTTCACCCTACCATCTCTCACAAAAAAAGATTTATTTTTTACTTTTTTAATTTTTAATTTTTACTTCTTTTCACTTTTTTTTCTTAACTTCTTTAATTAATGGTTGAGATTGAAAATTACTTTTTGCAACAACCAATCTCAACCATTAATAAGAATTGCATTAGGTGCAATACTCTAGGTATTGCATAGGATCTCAATCCAGTATATTTCTTTTAAAAATAGTTAATCATAATATATAAATGTATAAAAAAGTTAATCATAATATATTTTCTTCAATAAAAGTTTGTGAATATATTTTAATATACATCACATTACAAAATAATTATATAGCGTTTGGACTCTGCGACATTTTCTTTCAAAAACCTAGAATAATGCATCGAAGAGCTTTAATGTTGAAAATTAGAATTACAGCTTTAACTTGAAGTTGTTTTTCAATTTTCTTAAATGTGTATTAAGGATACCAGAAGTCTCGCAGCTTAGTAGGATTACTTGCTTTTCTTTATGAGAAGAACAAGGATTCAAGTCTCTCATACCCATTGTTGACACTATCTATTTTGTAATTTAATTTAATTTATATGAGGTCTCGCACTATAAGCATAGTCATACGTGTACGGTGCAGGCCTATCTAACTTTATTTTAATATATATTACGAATGTAGCCAATGTCAATTTCTTAGAAGAACAATCCCACCTTTGATAATGTAGCAGTTGTGCACATAATTATGGTGTATGAGCCGGTGTAAAATTTTCCGACAGCAAGACTTTCAAGGAAGATATGAGCATATCTTATATTTTTATTAAGTGAGCATTCCCATACCCAGGCTGACAAAATAAGCTTAAACTACTTCATTCACAACTTCCCCATCATTCTCATCCTTTACATTGTCTCTGTTACTTGGAATGTTGGGAATAATTGTACTTGTTCATTTTGAGTCCTTGATTTTGGAAGATCCTAGGTGGACCAAGGGATCAGGCGACATTGAGAGCAATGTCAAAGATGAATGACTTGTTGATGGAGACAGTAGTGACTTTTGGTGGAAAGTAAATATTTACATCTGAAATGAATTTTTTCTTGGTTTAAATTAAATGTTACAAATACAAATATTTACCTAGCACCACTTCATTAAAAAGTGGTAGTGAAATAAAATCTTAACTGTGAAATGGGCTATTCCTTTTTCAAATGAATTGAGAGGATTCTATAATTTTTGGGGAAGAGTTAACTGCTTAAACATTCAGTTCTTTAACCTAGTACAGCACAGTTTTTTCCTGTGCAAGAAAATTTACAGAGCAAAGTCTTACTGCAGGTTCCTTTAGTGTTACAACTTCTAGGATAGTTGGGTACCATGTAAACACTAATATTTTGGAATATTTTCAGCCTAACCAATTTGGCTTGGGACGATTCATTTATATAGGATTGTGCAGATACAAAGATTCAAAATATAAAAGAGTTTAAATTACAAAACAACTTCATCTTATCCTATCTTCAGCAGATCCTATCTACAATTTGTAATTCATATTTGAGATTATCACAGCTGCTGTGGATAGCTGGATTAACTTCAGCAAAGAGTTTGAATTACAAAAAACTTCATCTTATCCTATCTTCAGCTCTTATCCGTAACATGGGTTGTATGCATGCATCTGTTCTTGTTATTTCAACACTTGTGTGGCTTGCACAAGATTCCATGAATATTGAAATCACAAGAGCATGTGCATTAGATAAATAGTACAAGAATTGCTCTAGTTAGTGATGATCACTAGCTCTGATGCAAGGACATAAGAGTACAAGTTGAGGCATAACAGATTCTACATCACAATAAGCGTAAGATGTTTTTAAAAGGTGAAAATGTTGTTTCTCAGACATTCTAATATAATTGAGGACTTTAATGGGAGCTCTCTCATAGATCCACTTGAAAAAAAAGTTAAAAATTAGTTTTTTGTGTGTTGGAGTTCTAGAACAGCAATGCATAGCTGAGAATTCAAACTAGGGGCAGATGACAAATAAACTCTACATTTGTCAGTTTAAGATTAAATATTTTATATGGACATTAAAGCATTTTGATTACTGAATAAGTAGTTAGTAAGACATGGAGCACTTTGAGCAAGAATGGACCCTACCACTTTGAGAAAGAAGTGCATTGTACACATTCCAACTCCTTTTGTCCCAGATTAGCCTGCATAAATGTTAAATATAGTCTTTCATCCGACATTCTTCAGCTTACTGCAATTAAAAATTGTGAGCTCACGAGCACTTCAAAGTTTGGTGCAGAAGGCTTCTTCTTTAGTATATTGAAAAAGCTCAAATAGCCCCTTTTGACAGCATGGTAATGTTATATCATTTCTAATGGCTAAATTCTGGTTTGATCTTCTTCCGGGGTAGAATAAATATTCGCATGGATGGATTTCGTTATTATTTTTTACATCTAATGTTAGTAGGGAGATTTAATCCTTGGATATCTTTGTTGTAAACAGACATAAGGAAAATATGTCAATTGACCTATAAGTTCTTCGTGAATAATTTCAGAAGTAATTTTTTTTTTTAATATGTTGAAAGAGAAAGAGGATTTTGATTTTGTCTATTATAACTGACCTATGTTTTTCCTGAAGAAGAGAAAAGGACCATATACCTTGTATCTTAATTAAATTTTGTTCCTTCACTGACTTTACTTAGCTTTGGGGTGCCCCGATACTGGTCTTTACACAAAATATTAATTGATTTCCCAGTGACAATGCTGATAAGTGATGTCCATTATCCTTTTGAGGTAAAAGCATTTCTTTGTTGGCAGAATAGCATACAAAAGTGCCTAGATGCATCTTTCGACTCCTTTAAATTTTTCTCAAGCTTTTCTTACTGAGGCTTGCTTGGCTTTTGAACTATCTAAAATTAGTGAAAAGGGTACTCTCCTCATGTTTGCATTATTGAGAGATAATAATAATAATACCAGAGTTAGGTGGGGTTTCTATTTTCTAAAATGAAGGCTTATAGGCTTTAGGGAACATTTTTTATTATTGACACATGCTTCATCAATTCTAATGTAGAAGTGAATATTTACCCATGCATGTTTCTATGCAGTCATGTAAAACCAAAGAGGATGCATTTGCAATGTATTGAAATGATCACCCTTGTATATTTCGAGACTCAGACATAGCTTCAAGGTGATTTTGATTGAGTTTTAAAAACTCTGATACCAAACATATTATGAGCATGCTAACCAATGCTATGTATTTTCATGGGCGACATGAAATCGATCTCATGGCATGCACTGTATGTAGGAATATGTATGCTTACAAAAAGTGCAAACCAAAATGGTAAAATACTGTTTCATTAATGTCACATATTGTCTAAGTGGCATTACTAATTATATTGCTTGAATAAGTCTGACAGCAAAGATTTCTTACCAGAGAGAAGATTAAACAATTGTAGTACTCAACCAATTTGGGGTACGAAATATTAAACTCCCTCAAATTCCTCACTCTCACACACACACATTTTATTTCTATATTAGACAATGAGAGCAACAACATGAGCTGCTCAAAAGATTAGCATTATCAAATACCCCATTGTCTGCCATTAAGTCATCTTTTCTCAAACACACAAGTTGGCAGTCTCCATACATTACTCAACATGTCTGCTGCAACAGTCTATCTAAAGCTGCAAGCTTTGAAAGTTAAGGCAGAGCTCTGTTCATTTCCTGAGTATTCAACATGTTAGGTTCTTGGAGGCACAAGTGCTTGCTCTTTACTCTTCTTGCTTTCATTGTTCTTTCAGAAGCATCAAGATTGCCTAAGGAATACTGGGAACAGATGCTACCTAAGAAGCTCCCATGCCCTTCCTCCTCTCCCTCCAAAGGCACCAATTCTCTATCTAAATCATCTTCCAAAGCCTTGAAGGCCAACAGAAACCTTCCTTCATCAGATGGAAAGGTCTAGTTGTGATTTGAAGAACTCTAATTCGGCACTTCACTCTTAGTTGTAAGAAACACAATTTTAGAGTTGCACTGATGAGAAGGAAGCATGCAGAGTTTTGTATACTAGCCTTTTACAGCGATTTTGAATCGATCTGATGTGCTTATCATCAACAGACTCACTCCTGTAGATTTGTTTCACTTGGTCAGCGGGTGTAGTATAGTCTCTTGTAAAGATAGTTGAATTGGGGTCCTCATGAACAGAACGAGTTTACAGAAGATAATTTCAGGATGGGGAGGATAAAACAGCCAGATTTTAATCGATTTACTTCTCTTTCCTTGAGAGTCATTGCTCAAAATGATGAAACTAAATCACCTTACCATGGTGACAATCATTATTATTCTTCAATGTAATGTCTCTTAGAATCTGTATTTTCCTCAAAAAAATAATGATATAATAGTTAACAAAGTGTACTGTCTTGATTTTCATTTCCCACCTTTTTGTGTCTTTGTTGTGTTTTAGATGATCTGTATTGGATTTCTTGTGGTAGTTACAATTTTCCAAACTCTCACGAGAGCATAACAATATGTAATAATAATATGAATTTGTGGAAAATTGATGCCCAACACCTATGATGTGTTTCCAAAATTTTTTGTTACATCATGACCTTTACAAGTATGTTGTAGGATAATCATGCCAATATAAAGCTGGAAGATAGACCAGGAAGTGACAGAAGTTATAAATCTCATCAAAATATATTCTGATGAGCTAGAGTAGATAAATTTTATCTTAGGTGATAGCAGTTGATTGTAATTTGGATTCTTACACGTTTTGTACATACCCATCAACAGCCTCTAAGTAATCCAATGATGTATTCCCCCACCATGTTAAGGTGAGGTGGAAAGTTCAATTCAGTATTTGTAAACTTTACATGCTATCAGAGCCAAACTGACAACTATCTGTCTTGACCAAAATGGCCTCCTCCTCATCTACTTCAGCCAACATCATTGAGTCTGACAAAATCTTCTTAACGCTTCATTCACAACCATCACCTTCATACACCATTTAATAACTATTAAGCTCACAAGAGACAATTATCTCTAGTGGAAAGCACAAGTGTTCCATAACCAAAGGATCAAAATCTTTATGGATTTGTTGATAGTTCAAACCCGTCCACCACAGGTTATCACCATTCAATCAAATTGTGAAACCAATGCCATATTTCCTCAGTCATACCCTCACAAAACGGTACCTACGAGACCAAATCGTCCTAATTGCACTCATCTCATGTCTTTCAAAAAATGTTATTTGTGATTCTATATAATATCTAAATGCTGAAGTCTAGTATTTATTATTAACTAGTCGCAGACCCATGCGATGCGTTGGAATGTACAACTATTTTGTAACATTTTATAATATATGATTTATTCTATAAAACGTACTGGAGATATTATTTTTAAAATTATTCTTCATCTCTCCATCTCTACAAATATATCATTCTATTATTTTGAGTTTTTTTATTATTTAAAAACTTATATGCATTCAATTGATATTAGTCTATTATATTTTTTGAGATGAAAGATAGAAATACCATTTTTTTTTTCAAGTGATCTATTTTATTCAAACTTTTGTATAGTGTGTTATGGTTTTTTTTACTACAACTAAAATTTTTGAGTTCCAAAATTAATTATTTGAATTTCTCATTCTCTTAAGAAGATTATCATGATAATCAAACTTCATTACAAATTTACAATTGATAGTACTCAAATAATTTATAGAGACATTCAAATACATAATCATCTCACTTCTTAAATATCTAAAAATTAACTCAAACCAAAATTATAAGATAGAGAGTACATGTTATAAATAACTCAAAAAACACACCACCAAAAGTGTCTCATCCAAAAGTAGAGAGACAAAAAAATTCAATAATCTAAATTTACAATTGCAAGATAGAATTAATAATTGAGAGAGAGAGAGAGAGAGAGAGAGAGAGAGAGAGAGAGAGAACAATCACCTTTTCTGGAAGAGAATGTGAGACAAATAATAAAATTATATAAAATAAGATGAGTAGAAAAATATTTAAAAGAAAAATGTATAGTTTTAAACACTAAATTATCCAAGTCAGCTATGTAATAGAATAATAGTAAATCATTCTATAATTTCAAAGGATAACATGTAACAAATAAAGAAAATAAAATTAAAATATAACAAATCATATTAATCTAAAGTAGAGTAAAACAAAAAAAAAAAATTATCAATTTAAAGAATCAAACATCCACCAAAATAAAGAATATATATATATAGAGAGAGAGAGAGAGAGAGAGAGAGAGAGAGAGAGAGTATTCACCTTTTTGTATGAGCAAAATATGGATTGAATGGAAGAGAAATATCGAATTTTTATAGCAAAAAAATGGGGAGAAGAAGAGTCAAAATAAAAGGAAGATGAAGGGATAGAGAAAGTGTAAGGTCCAGGTGTAGAGTAGTGGGGAGATAAAAAGGTTAAAATAAGTAAATGTTGAAAAATGTGTAATTGTAAAGTAACAAATTAATAAGGAGGAAAAAAAATTAAAATAAGAGAGAGAAAATATTGAAAATAGATTGATGATGTGGTGTTGGTGTGGCGCTGATGTGGCTCAACAAGAGCACAGCAACATTAAACTCTACGTTTCAGCTTTTAGATATATATAAATGCGTCCTGTTGAGCTACATTAACATAGTATTTTGTTCCGCTTCAGTTAATTTGGTACATTTCAGTCCACTTTGGTCTATTTAGTCAATTTCGGTCCATTCCAGTTCATTCAATTCACTTCGATCCTTTTAGTTCACTTTGGTGATACTTTGGGAGTAGAGGTTTGTGTAAAAAAGAAGAGTTGCTTTATTGACAATTATGTCACATTCTTGTAATAAGTTTAGTAGATTCTTGATAAAATTACATTTTTCTTATGTTATTAAAGTCTTGTTTTTTTTTTTTCCTTAGATAAGTGGTGAATTTACTTATATATGCTTCTTTTTTTAGGACATTTTAGATATATAGAGGATTCTTCTAAAAAAAGGATATATAGAGGATAAATTGTTTGTAAGGAACATCAGAAATATATTCTGCCACACATTATTTCATAAAATATCTTACCTATATAATAATTGAAAGTAAAATACGATATGTTTCTTTGAAAGAAAAAAAAAATTACAAAATTTAAAATACTTTTAAATAACAAATATAAATAGCTTAATTTAGAAAATCTTTATTGTATTAACCATTCTTTGTTAGAAAATAATTACATCATTTTAAGGGTTTTAAACTAATATATATAAGTCTCGTCTACTATTTTTATTTTCAATTAACCAAAAAAAAAAAAGATGTTAACTTTTTCCACGCATCGCGCAGTTCTGCAACTAGTGTAGTTAAATGTGTAACTTTGTGAGAGGTTTGGCTAACCGTAGAACTCATTGTCACCTCAATATCCAGTGCTCCAACTATGCAGATTTGATATCAGCTTGCCTCCTTAAAGAAAGAGAACCTCTCCATGGCTGATTATTTTCACAAATTCGCTAGCCTTTGTAAGAGTTCTTACAGAAAATTATAGAGAAAGTAGAGAGTTTTGGGAATTTTCTTCCATTGTATGTTGCAGTAATGAATCTATACAAGCATCTCTGTTATATACCCTAAGAAAACAGAAAAACTAACTTTCCCTCTCTTTTTCCAAACTATATGCTAAGTTAGTTACAACACGTGTGACAAAGCCACGTGTGTTTTACACTTGAATAATTAGACTACTTAAACTACTTGCAATTTAGCTTACTCTTCTGTCGTTTAACTGCTGTGTTGATCTTCAGGTTCTTTTCTTTTCTTCCCTTTTGATCTTTAGAACTTTGACACTCCCCTCAAGATGAGAACCAGAACAATAAATGTTTACAATGCTCATCTTGGAAAGTAGAGGAAAAAGTTGTTGAGAACTAAGTGCTTTTGTAAGAAAATCTGCTAACTGAGAATGTGTTGGTGTATAGAACAACCTGTTGATGTTGTGTTGTATTTTATCTCTCACCGCATGACAATCTACCTCTACGTGCTTAGTTCTTTCATGGAACATTGAATTCTCACCTGTTAGAGTGTGATTGGCATGACTTTATTCTTCGTCTTAACCCTGAGTTAGTGGTGTATTCCCAAATTTAAGTGTAAGTTGGCATTCATGGGCTCAGGCGGTCATAGCACTCACCAACAAAGTCATAAACTCATTATTGGATGCCTAAACATAGTTTGATGATGAAAAGCAAAGAAAAAAAAATGAGAGTTTGTATTTATTTTCATCTTTAAGGCTAATGTTATTTGGAAAATCCGTGCACATATAACAAAAGAAAAAATTGACTAATGTTTTCAGCCGTGGCTTGAATCAAGGCGTGCTTTCAATTGAAGAATCTCCAAATTGAAATGGTACTCTAGAGGGATTGAAAATTACAATTTTATTTGAGAGCTCTTAATATTTTTACAACAAATCTTAAATGTTAAGTTATTATTATTAGTTATTAATTTGAGTCCATCACTAATATTATTTTTTTATTAACTAACTTATTATTTAAGTCTTCCAAAAAAAAAAACGTAATATTTAAGATTTATTATGAAATTATTATGAAAATGTTATGTACGCAATACTATTCATTTTATTAGGAGGATAAAAAATTAAATATGACAATGATTACTGATTAGAATGTGATTTACGTCAAGAAGGAAAGAGGATGGTTGAAGGGATTTTTCATCCCTTTGGTCTCGTAAGCCGGTAAGTCACAGGTGGGCCTATCTGTTGCCAAAGGAAGGAGAAGAAATGGTGGGCTTTACTGCCACCAATCCTCCTTCGTGAAAGGCCCTTGGGTTTTCAATTTTTTTTAAGATCATATCCAACAAAATTGACTTTGGCAAGCACGTTCCCTTTTTCTGTATACTGTTGGGATATATATATATATATTTGTAGGTGTATACAGTTAGGATATTAATTGAATATATATTTTTTCTTTTTTATAATAATTGTTCTAAGATATCAATTATTTTTTAGTGTAGGCATGATTAATTTGAACCTCATATTTTTTATTAAACAACAATAAATTTTATTAGTTGGATTAATTGAAACCCATTTTATAGGGTTAGTTTATAGTGTAATTAAAACACAAATTATTGGGGTAACCGATAATTTGCCATATTCTAGTTATTTTCAACCTCATTAACGCAATAAAAGCAGGGGGGAAAAAGTGTACCTCACAATAAGTACTAGTTTAAAACATGTTTAAAAGCAATTTAGTGTCATACAAAAAAGTTCATTTGCACCTCCACTTCGATCATCTAGGCTAAGTCCAACTAATTATTGGCATCCAAAAGAGATATATCAATAACTCTAATGTGTGTGAAAGAGGGAGGAAGAGAGAATTATAAAATTCATAGGTTTACTGGTTTAGCAATAGAAAGAAATAGATAAATGGAAACTACACTACACCAAATGATCACAATCAATAAGAAATCGATATAAAAGACTTGATCTTGATCGGACTCTTACGTCATCATCATATATATAAATTTAAATACAATCACACTCTTAATTACTACATCTTCCAATATTCAAAATATAATTCATAAGACAAATACAATTGACAATACACACACGATAGTATTTAATAAATATAAATATTATTTCAAGACAGACCCAAACGGCGTTCAACTTTCGAAACAATTTTTAACTTCCAAGATTGTTAATTGGTTGCTTACTTGGAAATTATTTTGCCCATCATAACACCATGTCAAATTCGATTGTTAATCGATACCAATATATTACCAAGGAGCAAGTAATTATCTCCCATTATCCACGAGTTTCATCAACTGGTCATTCATGCTATCATATTCAGCAGTTGTACTGGTAGAACCACCGGTGCCAACATCAATATCGAAAGACTTACTAGTTGCACTGAGCAAATATTCAGTCTTGTTCGCATAGACATCAGTGTTTTCCGATGGCTTTTTTTCCATTTTTTTCAATCTCTCCAGCTCCGCTGCCACCTCTTTCATAGAAGGCCTATCATCCCCTCTCAACCTTAGGCACCTTTTTGCAAGATTAGCAACTTCCTTTAGTTGCTCAATATTGCCATCACTAACAATGTGAACTTCAACAATTTGAAGTAGTCGGTCCTCTTTTATGGCGGAAACAAAGGATGTTGCTAAATTTCTATCAATTTCAGGCCTATCAAAAGAAAGTGCCTTCTTACCTGTCAGTAGCTCCGCCATAACAACACCAAAGCTATAGACATCGCTTTTTTCTGTTAGATTGCTAGTTTGTAAGTATTCTGGGTCCAAATACCCCAAAGTTCCTTGCACCAAAGTGGTCAATTGTGTTTGATCAAGAGGAACTAGCCTTGAAGCTCCAAAGTCAGCTACTTTTGCTGTATAGTTATCATCTAACAATATATTCGCAGTTTTAACATCTCTATGTATAATTGGCATAGAAGTTGCAGAATGCAAGTATGCAAGTGCTTCAGCAGTTTCTGTAGCAATCTTCAGACGTTTTTCCCATGAAAGTAAGGTTGATCGGCCTTTGTCATGTATGTGGTCACAAAGAGTTCCGTTTGTGATGAATTCGTAAACAAGTAAAGGCACTTCTGTTTCTAGACAACAACCAAACAACTTAACCACATTCCTATGGTTAATTTGGGTAAGCACAACCACTTCATTTATGAATTGCGCAGTTTGACTTTGATCACCAATTTTAGACTTCTTAATGGCAACAACTTTGTTATCAGATAATACTCCTTTATATACTGTTCCATAGCCTCCATGGCCAAGGACTCTACTCTCGTCGTAGTTGCTGGTGGCCTTTTTTAACTCTTCTGCAGTAAAGATTTTGGTTGTCATAGAACTTTCGAGATTAGAGACTTGTTGTTTTAACAATAAACCACCATTTTGCTGGAAGAATTTTTCTTTGAGCTTGAGGCGCTTTCTTCTTTTTAGAGCCCAATATATCCAAAAACCACCCAAAAGCAATATTAAGAGGCTTACGCTGATACCTGCACATATTCAAACTTGCATTTTTACCAAGTAGAACGTTTTAACTTCTTTAAATTTGTTAATCCCACTGTCTCTGTAATGGCACAAATTTTGATACGGAAGAGAAGTATATTTAACATACGTATCATATGAAGACGCAATCAAGATTGGAATTAGAATAGTTAACGACTTCCACAAAAACATATACTCCACTATGAGCGGCTCTCAAATCTGGTAATGACAAATAATATCAAAATCAAAAATATACAATAGAAAGAAACTGGTGAACCAGATTTTGAGTTGACATCCTTTTATAAAACCACGTTTAGTTCCTTTGTTAATTATGAAGAAGACGTTAGCGAAGCTAAGAATGCATAATTTTTCTTTAAAAAAATCATGGCATATATATCAAAGATTGGACCTCCCACAAGCAAGTATTAAGAGGCAATCCGTATGGTTTTTGAACTTGTTTGGATAGCGAACCTAGCTACTTGAGAATCAAATCATTTATATAACCCAATGCAGGAACCGTTTTTTTTTTTTTTGTATGTCTAAATTTCTTATTTTCTTCAAAATATCTTATTTTTGCATAGTCTATGACAGTGAATTCAAACAAATAAAAAAAATGAGGGTACGTTTGGTACACTGAATTTAGATTATATTAGGAATAGTAATCTTTATTACTGTAAATAGAAGACATTGTAGTGGAATAACTATTACTTTCATAAGTTTGGTTGTTACATATGGGAAGTTTGTAAAAGATAATGTTGCAGGAAACTTTATATTTTTTGAAATATATTAATTTTAAAACCTATTATATGCACTAAGGAATAGTTATTACATCCATTTTAAAGAGGAATAGCTATTCTACAATTTAAAGAATAGTCATTGTAATGTATTAACTAATTCATGTAATAAAGATGCAACCAAATGATCGAATTGCTATTACACTTGAATAACTATTCTATTACAGGAGCTATTATAGCATACCAAACGTACCCTAATAATAATAATAAACAAGAAGTAGAACATCGGATTGATAACATCTGTCGGTGAAGACCTCAACTCCTCACCAAGTCAATTGAAAAACAAAAAACCCAACGCTCATCAAGTCTAACATTCAGGGTTTGTTTGATGCGGTTGACATGGTGAGTTTAAGAAGAAGAAAAAATACAGAATTTTGTTTCTCTCTCTATCTCACAGTTGGCTCTAATACCATAAAGAATTCTTGAGAAATTCTATCTCACTTTGAGATAGAGGGAGTTGGTATTTCATTTATACAGAAACCATTACATTCTGTATATTATCCATTTAGATGGATATGTACAAAGGAGAAAAAATAGGGAGCAAATCATGTGTAACAGCCGTTAAACTTTCCATAAGAAATAAGGACAACTAGCTTTGGTATTTTGAATTTGCTAGCTGTCTACCTTCTACAATTTAGGTGGTTTTGATATAGAAATATTTTCCTCCTGATTTTCATCCTCTTGATTTTCAGCTACACTTTTACTCCCGCTCAAACTTGGCCGTGGATCAAGACAAAGGCCAAGTTTGTTTCGTAATTCCCGAAAGGCAACCTTTGAGAGGGGCATAGTGAAGATATCAGCTAGTTGATGGTTGGATGGAACAATGTGGGTTTCAAGAGAACCAAGAGCCACCTTTTCATGAACATAGTGATAATCTAGTTAAATGTGTTTTGTCCTTCCATGAAAGACAGGAGTCACTGTCATATACAAGGCACTCAAGTTATCACAATGTAGTATTAGAGAGCGAAGAAGGGCAATACCAAGATCATGAAGTAAGAAGGATAGCCACATGAGTTCAGCTGCAGTGGATGCCATGGAGCGATACTCAGCCTCAACACTAGATCGAGACACAGTTGATTGCTTTTTGGCACTCCAAGAGATGCAATTATTGCTTAGAAATGTGCAGAGCCCGATGGTAGACTGTCGGCTAATAGAGCAACCTGCCCAATCAGCAACAGAAAACCCATACAAATCAATAGTACTTGAGGCCAAAATTTGTAACCCAAAGTGAGTAGTCCCATGGACATAACGCAAAATGCGTTTGACAAACTGGTAATGAGCCATTGTAGGAGCATGCATAAATTGACACACAAAATTAGGAAAGGTCTGATCTAGTGAAGGTAAGATATTGTAGTCCTCCAACTAGGCTACGATATTACCTTTTGTGGGCATGGGTGTTGAAATTGGTTTGCATGATGTCATGGTAGCATGATCTAGATGTTCTAAAGCATAACATGTTTGTGAAAGGAAAAGACATTGGGTACTTCGATGAACTTCAATGCCAAGGAAATGATGGAGGAAACCCAAATCTTTAATGGAGAATTCACGAGACAATTAAGAGATAAGCCATTGAATCCAATTTGGGTTGTCACCGGTGACTATCATATCATCAACGTAGAGTAGAAAAATAAGAACACCTTGAGAAGATTGACAAATGAACAAATTCGGGTAAGATATGCTACAATAAAAGCTGAGTTGAAGAAGAAAGTCACTAAGCCTATCAAACTAAGTGTGAGGGGCTTGTTTGAGACCATATAGGCACGACTTAGCTGGCAAACATGAGTAGATGTGAGTACATAGAAAGCCATGAAGGAACTCATTTTTGACATCAAGTTGGCGAATCTCCCATCCCTTGACAACTACAATTTTGAGGGTAAGTTGAATACTAGCAGGTTTGATAACAAGAGAGAAGGTTTCTGAGAAATCTATACTATCAACTTGATGAAATCCCCTGGAAACTAATTATGCTTTGAGTTGGTCTAAGGAGCCATTAGGTTTAAGTTTAGCTTTATAAACTCATTTACATCCCACCACATTCATCTCAGGTTTGTATGGAACAAGGGTCTATGTTTTGTTTACAACAAGGGCATCCATCTCCTCATCCATGGCAGCTACCCAACCTGGGTGACGTTTGGCATTTTGAATGGATCATGGTTTAGTTGGGATATCATGCTTTATGTGGACTACATGGAGATTAACATACTTGGGGTTGAGCTTACACCATCCTTGGAATGAGTGAGCATGGGGTGTTGACTTGGGTTTGTTTCAAGAGGAATAGGAGTGGTCTCTATTGGTGGATCTGAGTAAGATGCTTGACAAGGTTCAGACAAAGAACTGTCTGATATGGTCACTATAGGAGGCTCAACTAAGGAGGAAGTGTGATGCATTTGATGGTGCAGTTGGCCAGTGATATCTTGAGATTCAAGGGGTGCAAAGGCTGAAAGTGGTGTAGAGTAAGGTGGAGGAGAATCGCTTGGTGGATCAATCTCCCATTTTAAGAAGATTCAAAGCTCTCCCTCAAGAGGATCACTCTTGTGCAAGCTTGTAGGCGTGGAATAAGGAAAGATAGATTCATTAAAGACAACATGGCGTGAGATATAAACTCGCCCAGTCGGTGGATACAAACATTTGTACCCCTTATGCTTCATGCTATAGCCAATAAAAACACAAGGAAGGGACTTTGGATCAAGCTTATGTGATCTATACTCACCAAGATAAGGAAAGCACTTTGAGCCCAATACTTGTAATGAAGAATAGTCTGGATTTCTTCTATAGAGTTTGAAAAAAAGAGATTCCATGTTGAGGTGTTAGGATGGAAGATGGTTGATTAGGAACATTGCTATGGAAAAGCAATTTGTCCAAAATCTTGATGGTAGATGTGCATGGAACATCATGGTGAGTCCCAAGTCAGTGATATTTTGATATTTTCTCTTAGCCTTGCCATTTTGCTCTGGTGTTTTTGGACAAGCAGATTGATGGTGAATACCTTTCATGCCTGAAAATTGCAAGAAATCACGATTTGCAAATTCTCCACCTTCATCACTTTGAAAGACACGAATTTTTGTAAACTAACATGTCACATATTTATAGAATATATCAAAGCAGTTAAAAGATTCTGATTGCTTTTTCATAGGAAAAAACCAAGAAAAATTGGTAAACTCATCAACAAATATTGTGTAGTAGCAAAACTTTTCTCTTGAAAGAACAGGGGCTGGCCCTTATAGATCACAATGAATTTTGTAAAATAGAATTTTTATTTCATTTTCTCTAAGCAATAATGGAAGCCTACATGATTTCCCCATTTGACAACTAGTACAAATTGAAGAAGACGTAGATTCTAAAGCAAAAGAAATGAAATTTCTTGAGTGCAAGTGATATATGATCCTTTGGTGTGCATGATCGAGGAGATAGTGCCAAAAATCTCTAGCAACCCGCTTGAATCGATGGGAGAATTGGGCTGTTGGACCTCTATCAAAGGCATAAAGACCACCTCGTTTACTCCCTTTTGCTACTGTCTTGTTGGTTGTCCTGTCCTTTATCGCAAATCAGGTCCATCAAACTCAAAGACGAGTGGATAATCAGTAGTAAGTTTACTAATAGAGAGCAAATCTTTCTTAATATCAAGAACTAATAGCACATCTTTTATGTGAATAGAGGAAGAACCAGTACCAAGAGTAGTTTCACCAATATGTGTGATAGGTAAAGTATGACCATTGCTAACCATAACACCATCAAATCCATGATAAGGAGTTAAAGAATGAAGATTACCTGGGTTACCAGTAATATGGTCACTAGCTCCTGTGTCTGGGAACCACTCAGAATCTTAACTATTAGCAATGGTTATAGCTGCTAATGCTTATGGAATATTGTTTGCTGTGAATGAGCGATTGAATCGGTTAAAGAATTTGAGGGCAATGTGGTTCCTTTTGTTTCAAATTTGACAGATAATTGCTTCATCTTTTGTGTTTTTAGCTGCGTTGATTGGTGAATTTGCTAGTTGATTTTGTGCAGGATGGCTAAAAATCTTTTGTGTAGATTGGGCACCTTGAATACAACCACATCCCTTAGAATTAAAGGACCCTTGACCACCATTGTTTCTTTTATTTTTATTGTTGCATTGGCCATAGAAAGCCATTTGAGTAGTGGGTTTGAGCATCAAGCTTATGCCTTTCAGCATAACTTTCTAGTAAAGTGACAGTTTCAGAGTATGGAGGGACTGGTGGTCTCAACATGGTAGTAGTGAACACCTCAAATTCTTTTCCAAGCCCATTGAGTAGCCACCGTGACTTCTTGTGATTTGGAATTGGCTTCCCAATGGCTGCAAGACCATCACACACTGCTTTGAATCAACTGAGATAAATAGCTAAGGTATCGGTGCCTCGAGTTATAGAGGTAAGTCGTTGCTTAAGTGAAAGGCTTGATTCTGATGAGACACAAGCAAATGCATGAACCAATGCATTCCAGACATCAAAAGTAGTAATGAGGCCTACAACAATGGCAAGAACTTCCTTGGGAGAGTGGCTGTCAACCAACCTTTGACAAGACGATCAGTTTTGTGCCACTTCATAAATGCAGGATTAGTTTGTGTGTCAGAGTTAGCATTATTGATGAACTGGGGTGGTGGTTGAACTTCACCATTGATAAAGCCTTGGAGGTCATAGCTCTCAAGGATATTAAGCATTTGCGTTTTCTAGAGAAGGAAGTTGGTAGAGGAGAGACAAAGTGACATAAAATTTGCAATATTCTATGTCACAGGATATGGGTAGTCATCAGATTGAGTGAGTAGAGGAAGAGTTTGATGTGGTTGACATGGTGGGTTTAAGAAGAAAAAAAATACAGAATTTTGTTTCTCTCTCTGTCTCATAGTTGGCTTTAATACCATAAAGAATTCTTGAGAAATTCTATCTCACCTTGAGATAGAGAGAACTGGTATTTCATTTATATAGAAACCATTACATTCTGCATATTATCCATTTAGATGGATATGTACAAAGGAGAAAAAATAGGGAGCAAATCCATAAGAAATAAGGATAGCTGGCTATGGTATTTTGAATTTGCTGGTTATCTACCTTCTACAATTTAGGTGGTTTTGATATATAAATATTTTTCTCCTGATTTTCAGCCTCCTGATTTTCAATTGCACTTTTAGAGACCTCCTAATCCCTCCAACATAGAGATCTAAGTCATTTTTTACACTAACAAGGATGTTTGGTGAATAAAATTTGGGACATTTGCATTTACGTCATTTCTCACTGTAATGAGCCTACTATCCAGATATTTACATGGAAATATAAAATATTTCTGTTAGAGCATCCATAGTGGGCTTGCAATATGCCAAATGCAAGACCCATTTGGCATTCTAACCCCAAAGACACCCAATAGCTGGACGTGTAAACCCAAGCCTGGCCAAATTTTTTTGGCATAGCGCTACAGTACCATCTCAAAGGTGAGATGGTACTGTAGCGCTATGCCAAAACTCAATACTATATATTAATCCTCTCTCTCTCTCTCTCTCTCTCTCTCTCCGGGATTTTGCTCTTCTCCATCCCCTTTCTCTCTCTCGCCATTGTCAAGCTTCTCTCTTCCAAATCACCAAGCCGCTGACTGCTATCACCAAGCCTCGCTCTTGCTCTCTGAATCACCAAGCTGTTGTCACCAAGCCTTTGCCTCTGCCAATTCACCCTCACCCATCCCCAAATCCTTTTACCTACCAATTCACTCATCTCATAAACCCAAGCCTCTGCCTCTGCTGATTCACCCTCACCCATCCCCAAACTCCTTCAATTCACTCTCCTCATAACCCAAGCCTCTGCCTCTGCCGATTCACCCTCGCTCATCCCCAAATCCCTTCGATTCACTCATCTCATATGGATTTGTTGGTGATTTTTTTTGAATGGGTTTGCTAGTGATGGCTCTGATGGGTTTGAATCGGCATGAATCGGAGCTCCGATGGCTCCGATAGTGATTTTTTTTTTTGAACGGGTTGATCGATGGGTTTGCTGGTTTGATTTTTTTTTTTTTTTTTTTTTTAAAATGTAGTTTTGGTTTTGGTTTGATGGTGGTGGCGTTGCTTTAGGGTGGTGGTGTTGTTTAATGGTGGTTTAATTTGGTTTTGGTTTGATGGTGGTGGCGTTAAGCCCATGAGAGACCTTGCTGGTTGTTTCTTTTTTCCTTATCTGTTCTTGTGCTAGAGGTTGAGGGAGAGAGACGAAGAGGAAAAAAGAGAGAAATAGTAAAAAAAAAATAATAAAAAAGAATATTTAAATAAATTAAGAAAAAAAATAGAGTTTTGGGATGTTGGGTGTATTGAAAAATAGGATGGTATAATTGATAAAGTAACTTTTTGAAATGGTAAAATAAGATGAGATGAGATTTACAACTGTGGATGCTCTTAGAACATGAGTATTTGGGCTTCTAATTGTAAAAAAAAATGCTATATTTTAGCATCAAAGCACAAAAAACTTGTATTACTTAGACTTCTAATTGTAAAATTTACAATTAAGCGATAGTAACGTCTTACAAGTACAACATTACTGTAGCAGCTTGTATAATATTAAATTCATTTTTAGTTTCTTTTTCTTTTATTCTCTCCCCACATTTTCTTTCTCTTTCTCTAGACATGGCAAAACAGTCAAAATTTTCTAACCCGACCCGATCCGAAAAATACTAGACTCAAACCCGATTTTTTTGACCCGAAAAAAAAAGGGTTGACCCGTGACACGACCAGAGTTTTTATGTTTTTTGTGGGTCAACCCGACCCAACCCGCGACTCGACTTAAACTCGAATCACTTTTTTAAAACATTTTTTTTTGGTAAAAATAAAGTAAAATTAAGACAATAGTAGTTTAATTGTTTATTGTGAGTTTTAAAGAAACAATTGATACATTTACATATACAAAATAATTGAAAGATAACAGGTTGAGCATTCTATAATGAGTAAATATTTTTAGATATCAAATAACAAAATACATGCCAAGATAATATGGTTATAGTAGAGTTAAAAATAAAAATTTAAAATTGTAGACATGTGTGAGAAACATTTACAAGTATAAAAATTGTGAAGCTTAAGTATCAAATTAGCATAAATTATGAATGCTTATACTTATTTTTTAACAATTTATGTCCAAAATAAACAGCTTTTCAAAATAAATTATGATATTTCCTAGAGTGTGCGTTGCTTAACAATGATATGATATTCATAAAAGAGACCATGTATAAATAAGTAAGCAATCAAATTTTAATGTATATCTCAAATTGAAATAGAGTACCAACCACAATTGATAATAGATTATAAAATTAATTTTCAAGATTGTAAATTTCTTATATGTTTTTATTCTTTATCAAATGAGTTATCCAATAAGTCATTTGTAATTTTGTTTTATATTTTGGAATGTTGATATTGTGTAGAAATAAAACATGTGTATTTGTTTTACATATGTTTGTGTTATTTTGTTTTAGATAGTAATGTTAGGATTTGTATAATTTTAAAATAGTTGAATAAGTATTAATAAGTTTAACTAAATTTATTCTTGATATAAGTGGTGAAGTTAAAATAATGCTTGTTACATTAAATAATTTGTTGCATAACTTTCCAAATGACAAATACATGTTATTTTATTTAAATAAAAAAAAATTCAGGTGAAAAATATGAGTCAACCTGACCCGACTTGCAATCCAATTGACCCGAACCCGTTTTTAACCCATTCAAGATAACCCGTTTTTTACCCATGACCCGTTTGACCCGCAACCCATTTGACCCGACTTGAACTCGACCCAACCTGCCCGTTTTGCCATGCCTATCTTTCTCCCACTCTCCCTCTCACTTATCTAATTCTCTCTCTCTCTCTCTCTCTCTCACGGTGGTTGTGGTATTTTATTTTTTTTTGGGTGATTTTTTTTTTGTGTGGCAAGATCAGTGTGTTTTTCTAGCTTTCTAGATTGGCGAGATCAACATGTTTTTCTGACTTTCTGTGAGGTCATAGGTTCTTGTTGGCATAGGTCTGGTTGCATGGGTTTGGTAGTTGCAACGACTTGGTTGTTGCTAGGTTATGGCATGGTCTTGTGATGAAGGAGTGGTCGTGGTGTGGTCAAGGGTTCGGTGGGTTTAAATTGGTGGGTTTTGGTGGCCAGGGTTAGTTTAAATTGGTTTGAATTGGTGTTGGTTTCAGTGGGTTTCAATGGTTCCAAGTGGTTTTCGATTTTGGTGGTTCCTATTTTGTTGGATTTTGGTGGTTCTGATTTCAATGATGTTGCTGGATTAGTGGCAGTAGTTTGGGTTTTGTTAGTCATTTGTGGGTTTTATGTTGGCGGTGGTGGGTGATGGGCAATGAGGCAGTGGTGGTTTGTTTGAGTTTCATTAGCTTTTTTGGGTTTGTTCATGGATGTGGCAAGTGGTTGCAGTGGCAGTGATAGGTTGGTTTTGGGTTTTGGGATTTATTTAGGTATTGGCTTTGAGTTTCTATTTGGGTAATTGGGTTTTGCTTCGGTATTATGTTTGGGTTTGAATCGGCAACTGTGTCGGTGGGTGGTTCTATTGGGCTGTTCGGCGGTGATAGGTGGTTGAGAGAAGGAAAGAGAGAGTCAAAGAGTAAGAGAGACAAAAATTAGAGAGAGCAGAGAGATGATTATGGATTATATTATTTTATTGTGTAAGTATATTATTTTAATGTGTTGCGTAATTAAATAAAAGTTAGGATGTTAGGTGTATTGTAAAGTAAGATGTTATAATCATTGTTTTTAAACCAGGACCGGACCAACCAGTCCAACTGAGAACCCGTTCATCCATGTCATTATTTTGGTAAAAATTTATGAAAATATGTTGCTAGTAGGACTTGAACATGCTCTCAGCGAGTGAAATAGTATGAAGCCTTATTGACATTATTATGAGTTGCGTCACTTCAGCTAACACTTCAATTCTTTTCAATGGGGGCAATCTTGAAGAATTTAGTCCATCAAGGGGTATAAGGCACGGGGACCCCCTCTCTCCCTACCTTTTCATTCTTTGCATATACCTTGAGCAACTGATTGTTGAAAAATGTGAAGCTAAGTGTTGGACTCTAGTGAAAGCATCTAGAGGAGGTCAGGCCTTTTCACACTTGTTTTTTGCTGATGACATTGTATTATTTGCCAAAGATGATTTGATTAATTGCTCCACCATTTGGGATGTGCTAGACCATTTTTGTGGCATCACAGGCCAATCGGTTAGTGAAGCAAAATCGAGGGTTTTCTTTTCGCCTAATATTGATAAAGATACAAGGGAATTATTTAGTGACATTCTTGGTTTTCGGTCCACTCCTAACTTGGGGAGATACCTTGGAATTCCCATCAAAAGTCCAGGCTCATCCAATCAGAACTTTAATTTTGTTTTAGAGAAGGTAAAGTAGAAACTGGCTGGTTGGAAGGTAAACATGCTCTCTCTTACTAGAAGATCAGTGTTGGTTCAAGCTTCCTCATCCACCATTCTTCCTTATCCACCATTCCGAATTATGTGATGCAATGCACCTATCTTCCAAGTAAAGTTTTGGATGGCATTGACCGAGTCAATAGAAATTTCATTTGGGGAACATCTGATCAGGCCAAAAAAGTGCATTGGGTTGGCTGGGATAAGATAACGAGACCTAAAGTGGAAGGTCGGTTAGGATTGTAGTCGGCTAGGGGCAGAAACATCGCTTTGCTCTCTAAGTTGAGTTGGAGGTTCTATACGGAGGGTGAATATCTTTGGGCTAGAGTTTTAAAGAATAAGTATTGCTCTCAGCAAAGAGTCCGATCAATAAATTGTGAAAAATTGCCTTGTTCCCAAATATGGTCTGGCATGAAGAAAGGGAAGAGTGTCTTCACTCAAGGCATTCGGTGGCTGCCTGGAAGGAATATCAATCTTAGCTTTTGGAACAACAAATGTCTGAAACAGGGATCTTTGAGACATTTAATACAAGGACCTTTGCCCTTTGCTAGCGAAGAAGATAAAGTAAAAGATATAGTTTCTAGTGTGGGATGGAATTGGGCAAAGATTCCTTTTGATCTTCCTCCAAGCTGCAATTAGGAAATCCAAGCAACCCCTTTTGCCCTGACTGGTCCAAGTCAAGATAGATTAATCTAGATGGGATCTCGAGATGGGAAATTTGACCTTAAGAGTGCTTATAGATGTGCTGCAGATTTGGGTCCGACTTGTCATTTCCATGGGAGTTGGGTCTGGACTATTAAAACTCTGCCAAGAATTCAGTCATTTTTATGGAAGTGTTGCCATGACAGCATCGGTGTCAAAAGATTGCCTGGTGGCTAGGGGGATGGGAATGGACTTAACATGCCCTTTATGCCATAATGATGATGAATCAATTGCCCACGCATTAAGGGACTGCCCAATCAGTAGGCATACTTGGAATATCCTTGGAATTCCTCATAGTAGCAGCACCTTCTTTTCTCAAAGCATTCATACTTGGTTGGCAGAAAATTGTACCTCTGAGAGAGGGTATGCTAGGTGTTCTATTCCTTAGAAGGTGCTTTTCCCTTTTGCGGTTTGGTTAATTTGGAACAATAGAAATCAGGTGGTGTTTAAAAACAGAATTTCCAACTCGAAACTGGCTGAAGATATAATCTAGAAGCCTAGAGTATATTTTTATTGTGCCTATTTTCCAAAGGTGGTAGCAACTTAGATAGTCAAGCAAATCAGGTGGGAAAGGCCAGCTTGAGAGTGGGTGAAGCTTAATACTGACGGTTCATCGTTAGGAAATCTCGGACTGGCAAGAGGTGGGGGTGTTATTCGGAAGGGAATTGGATTGTGGGATTTGCAAGGAACATTGGCATCACAACTAGCTTCCAAGTTGAATTATGGGGCCTTCGTGCTGGCCTAACTTTGTGTGTAGAGCGTAATTTTAGCGTTGTGGAAGTAAAACTAGATTCTAGATCTGTTTTAGATGTTATTTCTTCCCCTGTTTGCTCTAATAGCTTAATTACTCCTCTGGTGGCTATTGTAAGTAGATGGCTGCCCGCATCACCTGGATCATTTTCAAACCCTGCTACCGTGAAGCGAATAGGAGCGTTGATAAGCTTGTTATGATGGGGGTTGTCCAAGAAAGTCCTTTCATTATTTTCTTAAGTCTGCCCATGGACGTTGCTCGTGTTTTTAGTTCTGAGATGTTTGTTGTTTTCTTTGCTAGGGGATGCCCTGAGACTGTGTATTTGGTTTAGTTTTTTGAATTCAATCCTTCATTTGCAAAAAAAATAAAATAAAATAACATGTCCAACATGTAAACCATTGGGCCATGCACATCTTGTTGGTCAGGAATGAAAACTTAATAAATATAAACCAATTTAAGTATCAAATATATTAAAAAATTAAATGACACATCTTGGTTTGACCTCGGTTGAATCTCGATCTAACCTCAAAAACCTTGAACCTCTCCCTTTCCTAGTTCATTAAATGGTTCATGTTTCAAAACCAAGGTTACAATAGATAAAATATATTTTTAGATGGTAAAATTGAAAGAGGAAGAAGCATTTCACTAGTTACTAATTCAAATACAACGGCTACATCTTAACGGTAACTTATCCAATGGTGCCGTTTCATTAAAGTGCAACGACATTGATTGGTTAAGTTAGACCGGGTTGAGTTTGTTCTCTAGACAATGCCGTTCAATATAAGTTGTACGACATTGTTTCATGATGAATATATTATCATTCTTTTTGGAGTAACACGATGTCATCTTGAGTCTTCTTCCACTCCTTTGCTTCTAGTCTCCAGACCTCCATGTTTAGAGCTTCAGATATTTTTCTAACTTCTCTAGATATTTTCTGTAATTGATTAGATATTTTCTGTAACTGATTAGATAATTATATAGTTTGTTAGATTAGTTAGATATGAGTTTGTTAAGGTATAAACCCACGTGCTCGTTTGTGAAACACTATAAATAGTGTATCAGTGTACAATTTATCATTATGCTTGGAATACAATTTCTCTAGAGAATTCCTCTCAATTTTCCTCTAGTTTCTTTTGTTTTTCTGTTAAGCTTTAGCTTTCTTCCAAGCTTTCATCTTTTCTTTCATGGTATCAGAGCCAGTTTCCATGGCTTCCACTATAACCACCACACCTTCCTCATCTAACACTAACTCACCTTCCATAACTCACACTTCATCATTACAATCACCACTACTACTTCTGTCAAACATGTCAAACTTGATGTCAATCAAGCTTGATTACACTAACTACATACCATGGAGGCATCAACTTGTCACCATTCTTGATTTTTATGCACTATTTGATCACATTGATGGCACTGTGCCTCAGCCATGCCAATTTCTTCTTGATGCTTAAGGTCTTTGCCCTGTGATTGTGAATCCTGAGTACTTAGCTTGGAAAATCAAATACAACGCTTTACTGTCATTGATCAATTCCACTATAGCACCACAAGTTTTCTCTCTAGTGGTTGGAATTACAAGCTCTCGAGAGGTTTGGAATACTTTGGAACAAAGATTCACCTCTACTTCAAGAGCAAATATTTAGAATCTGAAGCTTGAATTGCAAAGCATAAAGAAAGGAAGTGATATTGTGAATGTGTTCTTGTAGAAGATCAAAATTGCAAGGGACAAACTTCTGCCCAGCTATATGCACTAGAAGTGATCTAATCATAAATGAACAACTATCTATAATGTTGCAAAGTGAAGAACTGGCAATGGCAAAGAATCTTGAGATAATTCCTCAATCTCTAGCTATGTTTGCTTCTAAATAAAGACCAAATGGAAGCAACTCTCAGAATCAAGGTTCTGGAAGAGGAAGAGGTTGAAACAATTCCAATAGAGGAAGAGGTGGTGGTAGATTCAACAATAACAATGGAGGCGCTTCACATCGAAATTCCTTTCACACCAGCAGTCTAACTCACAGGTTGGAAATCTATCCTATAGAATTGATTCTACTAGACCTGTGTGCCAGATTTGTGGAAAATCTAGTCATCTTGCATTGGATTGCTATCACAGGATGGATTTTGCTTACCAAGGCAAAAATCCACCTACTAAACTTGCAGCTATGACAAGTGTTTCTAATGCTGCCATCATTGGTAACCGAGATCCTTGGTTAGCTGATTTTGGTACTTTAGACCATCTCACAGCCAATTTGAACAACCTTTCCACTCCAACTTAGTATACGGGTGTTGAATAGGTCACTATGGTGAATGGTTAAGCTCTTCCAATCAATAGCATAGGCAACTCAACTATCCATACCAAATATCACAAAATTATACTCAGAATTGTCTTACATGTCCCAAGGATTGCTAAGAATTTGTAATCTGTTCACAAATTTTGTTTACACAACAATTGTTCTTGCCATTTTGATGCTAATGAGTTCAAAATTTAGGATATTCCTACGGGGAGACTCCTCTATAGGGGCTTGAGTGAGAATGGAGTTTATCCTATCTACTCCAAGCTTTTTGCCAAGCTTCCTTCTCTCACACAC
The DNA here is from genome assembly GCA_032878915.1 of Castanopsis chinensis. Lineage (NCBI taxonomy): Eukaryota > Viridiplantae > Streptophyta > Magnoliopsida > Fagales > Fagaceae > Castanopsis > Castanopsis chinensis. The sequence goes on from JAVQMG010000132.1 coordinate 26,889,318, forward strand.
AGTCACATCTGCTCATGCCACCTCTTCATCCTTCTCTGCACAGTCTGCTTCTACTTCAACTTTTCATGTTAATAGGTCAAATAAATGGTTGCTATGGCACCAAAGACTAGGTCACCCTAGTGACGATGTTCTACATACTGCTATTTTAGCTATTGAACATTCTAATGTTTTCAAATGCACATCTACTTTTGTTTCATATTGTAAGCACTGCCATAGTGGCGAAATGCATCAATTACCTTTTGTAAAGTCAAACATACAATCTAATGCACCTCTTAAACTCATTCATTGTGATGTATGGGGTCCTGCCCTTGTTGTTTCTATCAATGACTTCAAATATCATCTCATTTTTGTTGATGACTACTCTAAATTTGCATGGGCTTATCTGCTTAAACTCAAATCAGATGTTTTTAATATCTTTAAGTTCTTCAAAGCCACTGTTGAAAATCAGCTCAATCTTAAAATTAAGACCTTTAGGTTAGATGGTGGTGGAGAATTTTCATCCAAAGCCTTTACTAAATTTTGCACCTCCCAAGGCATTGTTCACCAGTTTTCTTGTCCTCACACACATCAACATAATGGGGTTTCTGAGGGGAAACATAGGCACCTTATTGAGTGTTCACTTACTATGTTATCCTTTTCACGGCTACTTATCTCATACTGGTCTTATGCAGTTGCCACTACCACCCACATTATCAATAGACTTCTCACTCCTAATCTGCATAATAGGTCACCTTAGGAACTTCTTTTTAAGTTTGTTCTAGATCTTACAAATGTTCGAATCTTTGGTTGTACTTGCTTTCGTTTGCTTAGGCCTTACAATACTCATAAGCTGTAACCTCACACTAAACACTGCATCTTTCTTGGTTGTCTAGTCTATTCCAAGGGCTATATCTACCTTGAACCATCTTCTCATAAAATATATATTTCCAGACATGTGATTTTTAATGAAAATGAATTCTTTTATTCTAAAAATTCCTCTTTACCCCCTGGGTCCTTAGATCCAGCTGCTCCTTCTCAGTATTCCACTTTCCTTGCTTGGATGTCCCTTCTTTTACACACTTCTCCACCTTTTGCACATACATCAAATACTACTAATTCACACACTACTCCTATTCCTATCTCACAAGTCCCACAACCAAGCACTTCAGCTTCTACACCTTAAATATCACACCATACTCTATCTGTTTCTTTACCTTACCTCAAGTATCCTCTCCACCTAATCCTGGTTCTACACCACCTACCCACAGTCTATTGTTCCTGCTTCTTCCTTATAGGTGTCACCACCCTCGCCCTCTTCACAACCTAACGACTCTTCTTTTATTCCTATATCACGTCTTCCTAATTCAACCCAATCCTCACTCATTGAGCTTATTGCTCTCCCTATCATAAATACACGTCCTATGATCACTAAATCCAAATCAAGTGTCTTCAAACCCAAAGCCTATGCTACTAAATCTTCTCCCATTGACTATACCTTTACTTAGCCACCTACATACAAGGTTACTGCTCAATTTCCTCAATGGTGTTCTACCATGGATAAGGAATATGAGGCATTGCAAAGACAAGGTACTTGGTCATTGGTTCCACCTTCACCCTCTCGAAATGTTGTTGGCTATAATTGGGTGTTTAAACTTAAACACAAGAGTGATGGTACTATCAGCAGGTATAAAGCAAAAGTAGTTGCTAAGGGGTTTCCATTAGCAATATGGCGAGGACTTTGAGGAAACTTTTAGTCTTGTCATCAAGCCTCCTACGGTAAGAATCATTTTGACTTTGGCTATTCAATTCAATTGGCCTCTTAGGTAGCTTGATGTTCAAAATGCCTTTCTTCACAGTTTGCTTAAAGAGGAGGTCCATATGGTTCAGGCCCTCTGGCTATGTTGATCCCATTCACCCAAATTATGTATGCAAGCTTCATAATTCCCCTTATGGTCTGAAGCAAGCCCCTCGTGCCTAGTTTGAGAGGTTTTCCACTTAGTTGCTTCACTTGGGTTTTCATACTTCCCTTGCTGACTCTTCCCTCTTCATCTTCAAACATGGCAAGATTTTGGTCTATCTCTTTGTCTATGTTGATGACATTGTCCTCATTAGGAATAATGTAAGTTTCCTTAATTCCCTTATCAAGCAACTCAGTCAAGCATTTGAGCTCAAGAAGCTTGGTGATCTTCATTATTTTCTAGGCTTGCAAATCACAAGGACTTCAAAGTGTCTGCTTTTTGAATCAAGCTAAGTATGCTCAAGACCTCCTTGTCAAGCACAATATGCTTGCCTCTAAGCCAGCTAAAATACCATGTGTTCCACACTTGAGGCTTGTTCCTAATAAGAGTACTCTTTTGCCTGATCCACATCCTTTTCGCACCCTTGTGGGCTCTCTTCATTATCTGACATTCACCAGGCCTGATCTTAGCTTTGCAGTGCATCAGGTGTGCCAGTTTATGTCTAAGCCCATTGATGTTCACTTGATTGCTTCCAAGTGTATTCTTAGGTATCTCAGTGACACCATCAATTATGAGATTTTCCTTCAACTAGGTCCCTTTTCCCTTTTTGCGTTCTTTGACTCAAACTGGGCTGGTGACCTTTATGATAGGCGCTTTACCATTGGGTTTTTGGTGTATTTGGGGTATAGTCCTATCACTTGGAGTGCTAAAAAGCAACTCATAGTTTCTCATTCTTCAACAAAATCTGAATATCGTGCTCTTGCCTCCACCACTGCTGAATTATGTTGGCTCCGTCAGTTGTTAAAGGATTTGGGCGTCTTTCTTTCCACTCCTCCTAAGCTGTGGTGAGATAACGTTTCTGCTCTTGCAATTGCCTCCAATCCTGTCTTTCATGCTAGGACGAAGCATATTGAAGTGGACTACATTTGAGATCGTGTGCTTCATCGGGATCTTCAAGTTAAATATATAGCTACTAATGATCAACTCGCCAATGTGTTCACCAAGAGCCTTCCCACCGCTTGCTTTGTATTTCTGCGATCCAAAATCATGTTGCCTATTGCCCCCATGACCTTGAGGGGGGATGAAAGAGGAAGAAGCATTTCACTAATCATTGATTCAAATACAATGGCTACATCTTAACGGTAACTTATCCAACGGTGCCGTTTCATTAAAGTGCAACGGCATCGTTTGGTTAAGTTAGACCGTGTTTAGTCTATTCTCTAGACGACTCCATTTAGTATAAGTTGTACGACATCGTTTCACTGTGAATGTCTTATTATTCTTGCTGGAGTAACACGCTGCCGTTTTGAGTCTTCTTCCACTCCTCTGCTTCTAGTCTCTAGGCCTCCATGTTTAGAGCTGCAGATATTTTTCCAGCTACTCCAGATATTTTCTATAACTGATTAGATATTTATATAGCTTGTTAGATTAGTTAGATATGAGTTTGTTGAGGTATAAACCCACGTGCTCGTTTGTGAAACACTATAAATAGTGTATCAGTGTACAATTTATCATTATGCTTGGAATACATTCTCTCTAGAGAATTTCTCTCAATTTTCCTCTAGTTTCTTTTGTTTTTATGTTAAGCTCTAGCTTTCTTCCAAGCTTTCATTTTTTCTTTCAAAAATATGATATTATTTGCAATTGCATGCTCTTACACTTAAAGTTTTCTTTATTTATTTAATGGCCTGGCTGAGAAAAATCCTATAGAATGTTTTATGGTAGATTAAATCATTACATAACAGAGGATAACTTTACTTTAAAAAAAAAAAAAAAAAAAATTAGAGAGATGATAACGATGATTTTGGTGTCCAGCAGACAACGTGAGGCACGTGACCAGAGAAAGAGGGCCAATGGGCAATATTGGCAATCCATAATAAGAAAGAAAAAAGTTTCGTGATATTTCTCCGTTTGGAATCTTTGGATCGATACATCACAGACTTTGACCTTTGGAAATATGTCGTTTTGTTTAAAGAAGCGATAAGTGACATATTGTCGGGTATTGTAGCTGGTAGGGACTAGGGGCTAGGGAAGTCTGTGACTCCGTGTTTGACGGTGTTTCTCCTTTGGTTGAAACTTGAAAGAAAGTTACATGCAGCCATAGTGCGTTATCAGAAAGAAAAAGCGAGAGAGCATGGAAAAGTAATGAGAGAAAAAAGAAAAGAAAAAAAAAAGAGATCGATATTTTGTTGGCCAAATTATAATTTTTGTCAGTTTCAATTTGTTTCTTTTATATTGTCTCGATTTTTAATTAATTGATATCAAATTTATCTTTTAACTAAAACAACTTATATGTTCTCTAAAAAAAAAAAAAAAAAAAAAAAACAACTTATATGCATAAAATTGAATTTATTTTAAAAGTTGAAGGATGAGTTTGACTATATAAAATTGAATATTCTGTTAATAATAATAATAATAATAGTATAAGAGCAAATTCATTACCTTGGTCCTTAAGATAGAGAATAAAGAATGACTAACAAATGTTTAGGAACTAAGTTAATTTTAGAAACCAAATTAATCACTTATGAAATGTCTTGAATCTAGTTAGTATTAATCTAAATCAGAGAGTAAGTTAATACAATAATAATAACAATAACAATAACAATAATAATAGTACAATTCTTATATATATTGTTATACTTACACAGTGCGATGATAGATGTCTTAATAAGTTGGTTGCCAGGGATGCGTTGACAGCCTGTTTTTACTGTTCGGTTTCCTTCGAGGATTAGTTCGTACCCCTTCCCACAAGTGCAATGGTAACCACCATCAGTGTTATTGCATGTTTGGTTGCATGGGTGTGGTGTTTTGCATTCATCAATATCTGAAACACAGTTGCAGACCATGTATCAGAACATGAACAACCTTAGTGCTCATTTAGGTTTTTCTTTAGGGAAGAAATGGATGATATTGCTTCTTATTTTGATACCATATCAAATTGTCAATTGCCTCAAAAGTTTAAATTATTTCTATCACTTCTATAGAGAAAAAAAAAAAAAAAAGCTTAAATTATTAAGATATAGTTAATTTAATCAATTAATTAACCACATACTTTTAACAAGTTGCAATATTCATAGCTAGTCAATAACTAGTGTAATGCATGGAGAATTGGGAATATTAACAATTTTTTTTCCCTTTTTTGTTAATATGTTTTTATAATGATTGTGTTTTTATGAAGTTATATATTATAATATTTTTAAAAAATATTGTGTGACAAGATTCTAAAGTGTTAGATATAAAATAGAATTCAACCCTTAATTAAATATATATTAAAATAATGATATGCAAAATTATAAAAAATTAAAAGATGACGCAACAAACTATTATAATTGAATCAAAAAATTCAAATGTTTTCAGTTTTATATAAACTAGTCGCTAACCTCTACGATACATAAGAAATTTTTTCTTAAAGTTAACACTTATATATACATTATAACTAAAATTATTTTCTCTACTATCAAGATACATTTTTTTTCTCGAGAACTCTAAAAGAGAAACAGATAAATAGTCATTCCCAAACAATATTTAATTATGGAATTAAGTGCGTCATCAAAGTACATTTGAATATTATAATTATTACCCAAAACAAACTTTCTTAAAATCCAAACTTCTTCAATCTCTAACCAAAAAACATGTTGCATATCGAAAATTTTTTAAATTAAGGGGGTAAAAATGAAACAAACACTTTGACACAAAATATAATAAAACATGATTCAACACCAAAATGACAAAACCAAATCACATCAAAATCCAAAATTTCACTCTAATATCCAAAATAAAGAAAAGTATTTCAAAATTTATAACAAACCAAAATTAAAATGAGATTAAAGAAATAAAAGATAAAATTATCGAAATGGAAACATATATCTGTAAATTTTATTATATTAAAATAGCACAAATTAATTAAAATTTTTATATAAATTAAAAATATATTTCAAAAATATTATTGAAACTTTAATAGAGTTTCATCTAAATTAAATTATTAATATGCAAATATATATTGACCCACTTGCCATATTGGTAAGCAATGCGTAACTTTTACTATATTAAAATACAAAATTATAATTGATCAAAATAATTTAAATAAATTTTAAATTTCATTTTAAAATTCTTGAATTTTTTTGAACTATAATTTTAGTTGGAGTAAAATTTTAAACTTTTTAAGACTTAGCTATTAGAGTTTAAACTATAATTGAACGAATATATATATATATATATATATCCTAATTAATAATAATATATCCTAATCAATTGATGCAGTCACGAATTTAGAACCAACTTTTACATTTTCAATTAATTTCATACTTATCAACCAAAAAAAAAAAAGCCACAAGTTGAAACTCTATTAAAAAAAAAAAAAAAATAATATATATTAGCTAGTACCTGTGCAACCATTATCTGTGTATGCGTTCCCTTCAAAACCTGGGGAGCAATTGCAACGATACCCAGGACCGTTGGTTAATTTGGAACATTCACTATTATTTGCCTTACATGCATCTTCGCATGTCTTATTTGCAATTGTCAAATCAAGCACCACAGGAACGGTTGCTTTATTTTGTAAATTTTGAAGATCAGAGCGAGACTGAAATTCCTCTTTTTTCACTACAAAAGCGAAAACACATGAATTGTAGTAGGATACCCTGTCAGGAGAGAGAAGAATGTCCACTTCGAAATTTACTACTCCTTGTGGTATAGAAGTCTCACAACAGCCCTTGCCAGAGCAATTCCCTTCAACCACACTGCTATTACGACTGTGACAGATTGTTGTTATGCATGCACTCGCATATCCCGATGGACCTTTAACATACGCAATAATGTCACAACCAACAGCAATGAATTTGTTCTTACTATCTGAGATGGGAAACTTTGACCATATGCTCTGTGTAGAATAATTGCCGAAACAACTACGGGTTAAAGGGGTTGAAACTAGCAGCTCACCATCATTCGGTGATATGTTGAGGATTTCTATGGAACCATGGAGCAGAAATGGTTTTGGAGTCCCAGATGTGTTTTTACAATAGATGAGAAAAGATTCATCAAGGGAGCAAGGAGGCGCGCTAGTTCCAAACGGGTAGGGGATTTCAACATTTCCACACTTCCTTACACAGTTCGAATTGGATTGAGATGCTACTCTTACTGCTGTAATTATCAACAAAAGTAGCAATTGTTGGTGCAAAATCAGTCTATGTAAAGCCATGGTTTTGCCTTTTTCATTGTCTCTGTTCTTTTGTAAAATTTAGACTCTCTTAATTTGTGCTATAGACAGCCCAGAATGGCCAAATTTATAAAAGGCAAGTACCTCTTTGGGGAGACTAGCTGGCACTGAATGTAGGCGTGTACATGGGTCGCTTGGGTGATCAATTATTGGCCAAATCGAGAGAGAGAGAGAGAGAGAGAGAGAGAGAGAGGCATAAAGAATAGGAATTAGAGGATCCTATGTTATCTGGAATAGTGATAGAATTATTGAGAAGCTCGTGCTAAATTACTAAATTTACCTTTTCAATTCAATTTAGAGCTCGTTTAGTTGTTCTTTAACACAATACAAAAAGAGCTTGAGGAGAGATAAAGTATTTTTTGGGAAAAGAAGAAAAAGAAAATAAAAGAGGGTGTCTGCTCGTAAGAACGAATAGAGCTTTCTATGTCCCATAAAATTCTTTTGCATTTGGTTTGAGTTGCAGTAAAGTGGGAGTATTAGGACATATGTAGTTCAAGTGTTATCATATGTCGCTATTTTATGTAATTGGTTTATCCTTAGACAAAACGCACTTTACTTGTAATTGGGTAGATCTAGGATGTGTTTAACACTTCAAGAAACAGTGTTTCAAGATCCAGTGTTGAAACTATCAAAGTCTGTCTAAGAAACAAGCAAGGAAGTGCAAGTTACTAAAGCTCGACACCTACCTCGACACATGTATCTATTGAGCTTTAAGAAACTGTTTTGCCCCGAGCCTCGACAGCTTCTCGACAGATCCTCGACACCTCTATCTGTCGAGAATTAAAGAAAACAGATTTTCAGTTCTGTTTCAAGTCCAATCCGTGAATATGTCTTTGGGACTTCTTTTCTCCTAACCCTAGACATATAAAAGGATTATTTTAAGGGCCGTCAATATGACGTAAGTTGCACATTCATTAAGAACTCCTTATTCATGCAATTTGTGATCTGAAAGACAAAGTTCATGCCCTAGTTCATCTCTAATGATTTGAAGAACTTTGCAGCCAGCAACTCTCTCTCTCTCTAGTTGGTGTTTGAAGTCGCGTACTGGGATCCGCGCATCTGGTTAGTCACGTACTTGGGAGCCGTGCATTGAAAGGAGAAACTGTCACTACAGAACAAGTCCAATTGGGTATTGGGGTAAGAGTTTAACTGTAGGTTGGTAAGGTACTTGAGATTCCTTGCTTGTAACTGCTTGTTGTGATAATAGTGGAGTTTCGGGAGTGGTGACCTTGAATCAGCCGGTGGGGTTTCTGCCGTAAGGTTTTCCCCATTCGTAAACAAATCACCGTGTCATTTAATTTCCGCTGCATTACTTAGTTTGGTGATTTATTTGTGCTACCACGTGATATTGCATGTTAATTTGATTAATTAATAACTGGGCTAATTAATCAATCTAATTTATCACAAGGGGTCAACGCGTTTGTGGCCTGTCAGGGAGGATAGAAAATAGTAGGAAGATGGAAAAGTGAAAGGATAGAAATGATTTTAATTCTCTAATTTTTGTTTGGTTGAGAGTGAAAAAGTGAAGGGATGAAAAAAGTAAGGTTATATAAATTTACTTATATAACTTTATTAAAAAATAATGGTCAATTAAAACAAAAAAATGACAAAAAAAAGGCAATCATCCAATTTATTAAAAAATAAAAATTATGTCCAAAAAATATCATGTTTAATTAAAAAAAAAAAAAACAAAAACAAAACAACTATCAGAGCGCAAGGAATTAAAAGGAAGAAAAGGCAACATTCAAGAAAGGAAAAAGGAAAAAAGGAAGTACTTGGGAAAGCACAAAAATTTAAAAAGGAAAAAGAAAGAAAGAAGAAGTGCACATGGGCATTCTCTTATCCATTAAATAATTCTATTTTCTTCCTTTAGTTTTTTTCTTTTTTATTTATTTATTTATTTATTTTGGTGAGAAAACTTTTTGGTAGATCCCGAGAAAAAACACCTAAGCCTCACTATTTATTTTCCTTCCTCTCTACTCAACCAAATACACTTCAAAAATATTTTTTCTTCCTATTTTTTCTCCAAAATTTTGCATCCATTCTATTTTACGTTCAAACAAACACACCTTTAGTATAACCTAAAATTTGAATTTTTTTTTTGAATCTAAATTTATTGTTAATGCTCTATAGATCTAGCTTTAAACCTTATTCACTATTATTTTAACAAACGTTCAAAATACTGAAGACTTTTTCAATTAAGGCTGTGTTTGTTTTGGTTTCAAACGGTTTCAGGAAATCGTTTTACATGAAATCGTGTGTTTGGTTGCGTATAAAAAATAGAGTTTTCCGGAAAATCACTTCCTTTGACCGTAAAATTAAAGGGTTTGACCTGAAAATGGTTTGAAGTGAAAATTTTCACCTCAAACCATTTTCGGGCTCACAGACACGCAAAGAGAGAGAGAGAGAGAGAGAGAGAGAGAGAGAGAGAAAAGAGAAGGAGGCGCGGGCGAGATCACACCCCAGCACCGGCTTCGCCTTCTCGATCGCGCCACTTCGCGATGTCGATCTCGATCTCGCCTCTCTCTCTGCCTTCTTCTCTCCCAAATTTTATGATTTTTTTTTGGGTTTTGTTTCTTTTTTGTTTCTCTACTGAAAAATGATGTTATATATTTGTTTGAAAACTGAGAAAATGTAAGCAATAAGTAGAAAATGTATTTTCTATAATATTTTCAAGATTACAACAAAACACCTGAAAATATTTTTCAAAATATTTTTTAAAATGCCACCAAATACCTAAAAATATTTTCCTTTCCCGAAAATATTTTTACCTAAAATTATTTTATATCCAAAAAATATTTTACACTCAACCAAACGTAGCCTAAAGCAGAATGTCGCAAAAATTCTATCACTAAAGTCTACACAACGTTCCTCAAAAAAAAAAAAAAAAACCTACACAACACTGACAACAGTGTCATTCGGATACTTTTGATATAGGTAGTGTTTATTAAGTTGGAATCCATTAACATTTTAAAAATTGTTCTTTTATTGATATAAAAAATAATACCATGTCATGTAATTGATATTCTCACTGATGAGGGTCAAAGTTTGGCAGTAATAAGACATGGACTTTTAACTGACAAACCCAAGACCTGGGGGTACATTCCGCCTATTCAATTTTCACACGATTCAGGGTGAATTCTTATGGGGTGTCAGGTGTGTTTACACACTAATACAAACAAACTTATATATGCGCACGTTTTAGAAGAAAATCGTGGCTTAAAGTCACCATATCGTTAAAAACGCATGTATGTAAGTAATTTCCCAAAATTTTCTCATGATATCAGTTCTTTCTATTTTTTTAGTTTAAAAGTTGAATTTAAAGTCGGATACTTAAGGGCTTGTTTGGTAAGAAATTTATAGTAACGTTGTTTCTATTTTTTAAAAATATGTATGGACGAAAAAAGTGTGAAAATACTTGTAATGTTGTTTAAACACTGAAAATTATTGTTTAAACGATGGTAATAAATGGACCCTAGAGCTGAGTTTGGATACGGATGAAATGTGTGTTCTGTGGCTGGAATGCTTTTCTAGTAGGTCCCGTACACTGTTCATAGGACCCACAAACTTATTTTTTCACACAAACTTTCATTAAAAATAGGTTTCACGGCATTATTTACACTTTTAAAAATTATTTTACTATAGTATTTTTAGTTTTCAATTTTCAGCAAAATAAGCAGTATTCAAACACATCTAAATTCTCTTTAAAATATGACAACTGCAGGTAACATGATTTCTCACCTATGCAGGGCCTTCGATGGTCTGCCTCAATCTCTGAAAGTAGAATGAATTATCTGACTTACTAAACATTGTCTCTAGCGATGCCTCTTCCTTTGTCCATGTGTCAGTTTGCCAGATGTCTATCCTTTTATTAGCTTAATTGAATTAAAAGGGGAAAAAGAGAGAGTAAACGGTACGTTTTAACAGAATGAACTTGTCTGCAACATGCTAAAATAACTCCAATTCTGTCATATAGTACTATATGGTCAAAGCTAAACAATATATACATTACTCTCAATTAATGCAAATGTATTACGATGAATTAACTAATTATCTCCCTTCAATCTTCATGCATCTATGGGTTTCAATACATTGTTTCTCCTGCTATTGTAAAAACACCTTGAGAAGATTTCTTAAGTAGTTAATATAATTTATAAAGACATCAATTAACCCAAAGACAAATTTGTATGTATTTTGTTTAATTATGTTAATATATCTTTTCAGGACTTAATTGTATTTGAGGTAGATTGTACTTGGGCCCCTTTACTTTTGTGAAAGCTACATTCAAAGTTATCAGGTGACATCAGGCAACCTGATCTGTACACGAATGATACGTGACAAAAAGCTAGGATTAGAGTCCTGATTAAGCAAGTCGTGACCATCTCACAACTAGCCAGGCCACAACAAGGTCACGAGTTGCACAATTAGTGTACTCTATTCTCTGAACTTTATCTGTCCACTATAATTCTGCCAATACACACACTATAAGCTGTTGTGTACAGCTGGGCCTTTAGATAAGGGTTATAGCAAACTCTAGAACATAAGTTGAATATCCAAGGGGCCACATTTTTAAGAAAAGAGAGAGAGAGCTTTTAGTTTTTGAGCAAAAACACTCTACATCTCTTTTCTATCTCTTTCAATCTTTGATTGAGATTTGTATTCCCTTCATCTCACACCAATACACAATGCCTTGTGAACTGTGAATGAAGTTTTTGGAAATTTAGGAAACCACATTCAAAATCCAATTTATTTTATGATTTCTCCATTGGCGCTTCAACAGAGGGTCTCTGGTAAATTAGAAGAAGAAAGGGCTCGGTGAGGTTGTTTGTTAGCTGGAGGTTAGAGGGCTCAAGTATACTAGGTTTATGGGCTTGGAAGGTTTATCGTGTCCTATGTACTGCAACTATATTGTCTAGTGTAGATTTCCAACAATATGGTTGGGAGAGAGTTTTTTCTGCTTCGAGATTTGAGTTTTCCTCAACACTTCTTGATGTTAATCTTTTTATGTTTATCTTTGGTTTGCATACTTTTCCCTTATTTTCATATTTCCTTTTATATATTATGCTTGTTATAGCTTAGTTATTGTTTTTATGTAAATTGGCTAATAATTTATATTAGTTTAAATTGTTAGTTTAGCTTAAAAGTGATTAAGTTGTAAAAAATCATGGTTTAGGATTTTAATCTATTTGGAGTATATTAGCATTTTTCAGATAGCAAAATACATTGACCCCATGCTTCTTTAAGGTGTATTTCTACAATTAACCCTTTCTTCTTTTGCTGATGAATGTATAAACAAGAATTATAAGTGTACAACATAGGATTGATGAGTCATAAAAAAAAAAAAAAAAAAACAAAAAAAAGAAACATAGGATTAATGACTTTTTCTGCAAATGAAGACCTCGACTCCCTCACCTCGTAAAAGAAAAGAAAAGAAAAAAAGACTTGAAGACTAGCATAAAGTCATTGCTGACAACCTTATAATTGAGTGTTTTAGGGCCCATCTGGTTTAAAATTTATCATCACTCAATTCTCATAACTCATTACTTAAAATACTTCAATTATCCAAACCCCCTATTTGGCACCTTAACTCAGACCTAGTTTTCGACTTCAAAAGGTGCGGCTAGGTTTCACCAAAAAAAAAAAAAAAAAAAAATCATAGAATTTGTCAAACATTGAGGCTGGGTTTCACCCAAAAAAAAAAAAAAAAAATCCATTTGTCAAACATTGCAGCTGGTATTTGGGTTTAATTACGAAAATGCTATTGAAAACTGAGTTTTGGGAACTGAAAACACTTAAAATGTGTTTTCAATTTCTATAACTCATCACTCAAAACTTAGAGAATTAAGTGATGGAAACAAGGGGTGAAACCAAGCCATACAAAAAAATTTGTGTGGGTCCTATGTGTTTTGATAATTCAGTTATGAGTTTTGGATTATATCACTCAAAACTCTTCTAAACCAAACGGGCCCTTAATACTTGCTGATGTTCTTTTAGCATATGGACTGTGACTAAGAAAAAGAGCTATGCTGGTCACACAACTTGTGGCACAATTTGTGCCACAAGTCGCCTATGTGGAACCAGCATTAGTTTGAAAAAAATCATATAAAGTATTCTCTTATTTACCTTGTAAATTTAGTTTTTATATATAACTTTTTAAAACTTCATTTAAAAAAAAAAAAAATATTTTTCACTTTTTTAAAATTATCAAGGCACAAGTATATTTTACTATATTATTAGCAAAATATTAATATATATCTTCCCTTTTTCAAAATTTTTAAAGCACAAGTATATTTTACTATATTTTCAATAAAATATTAAATAAGTTGTTTTCAAATAAATACAAGTAAAAGAGAGAGAGAAAAAGATAGCAAATGTATAATGATAATTCTTGCATTTTGTATTCAGTCATGTTGTTTAGCAGACACAACATGACCAAAGGGGCCAAGGGCAATTCCAAAAGCAAAAAAAAAAAGGCACGTGATATTTTTCCATTTTGATAGGGACCACAGTCTTTATATTCCAAAAGCAAAAATTAAAGTGAAATGAATTGTGGAATGCATGATTGTGGTTCGGTTGTTAGGGACTACAATGTTTGTCATTTGGTTGGAAGAAAGTGATATGTTGTGGTGACTATTGAGTGTGTATAATTTATATGGAGCAAACTTAGTGTTGTGAGAAAAGTCACTTACTTCCATACGTTTTCGGTAAGATGTGATATTGAAAAAGAAGAAAAGAAAAGATAACAAACGGATTCACTTTTTGCTTTTTGAAAAAGTAAAAAATAACTTTTTTCTTAGACTTGCTGCGTGATGCTGATTGTCGTATGCAATTTTATTGTTGACGTATGAGTAAAAGGGCAATTTCACATTAGAAATAGGCATCATAATTGTGGACATTAGATCTTTAATTTCATTTCATCAAAATGATCTTGATGTTGTAACGATCAAATCGATTGGTTATAAACCCTAATCGGACTATTAGATTGAAAGTTATTATCAAATAAAGTTTTAATGGCTGAAATTCACTATTACAAGTTTAGTTCGACTATATGTGATTATGAATAGTTGATTTCAATTGGTTATAATTATAATCAATTTGAGGTTAATGACGTGTCATAATTTGATTAACTAGGACTACATTTTATGGTAAGGTTGCACATTCTTGATTAATTAAATAATGAAACATTAATTATTCAATGAGTAATTTGTGTAATTATCTCTTTAATTGGGGTAAATTTGGAACTGATTAGGTCTGAAATAGAAGTGATTGGAACCTATTAATGTTAATTGTAAACTAATTTGGGATCTATTAATGTTAATTGTGCAGCAATTATTTTCCAACAAATGAGCTTTGCACACCATTTTGTTGATATCTCTCAGAATATTTTGAATCTATGTGTGAGGTTAATTTTATCAGAAACTAGGCATTTGGGGCTTCAATTTGAGCACAAGAATGAGACAATTCTGATCAGAATTGAGTAAGATATGATTATTTTTGAACTTGGCTCTGCAAGTTGTTACAAGAGCTACGGGAAAAACCGAATTCTAGGTCATTTTGTTTGTTCATCACTCTCACCAACCTCCACATTTAATGCACAAGATTTCTCTAAATATTGAAATAGGGTCTAGGTTCATTATTCTCTTTGATCCTTTGTCAACCCTCATTAAATGACCTTCCATTCATATTTTCTCCACTACTATTATATAAACCCCTCCTCTCCTCTATTCCAAGGCACACGAAATACCATCTTTTTTCCTTTCTTGAGTTCTAGTGAAGTAGAGTAGTTTTATTACATCTTGATCTTTATGAGACTCAAGGTATTGAGTGAGACTCACTCTTTCTCTCCTAGCTTTTCTTTTCTTCTCCACCCTTAGGACCTCCACCAAGAATCTCCTCCTCTATCGTGTGGATCTTACATGAAGGTATAATCTCTTTTCCTAACTTGATTTTTATTTATTTTTATATTACTATGATGAGATTAAGATTAGAGCATGCTAGTGTTTATTTAAATTCCATGAATATGTTTGAATGTTCTTAAATGTTCATATGAGTTCTTCGTATGTTCTTGATTGTTCATCACATGTTCATGCATAACACTAGTTTTGACTTTAAATCCACATAAAAAATATGAAAAATATGTTTGTTTTATAATTTTCTCTAGTTCTTGAATCTAGGATATCACCATTTACACATATTCACTAGAATTTATATTTTTCAATCCAAATGAAATGATTAATAAAAGATATTTCATTCATGTTTTTTTCACCACTACTATTTAAATCCCCCTATCCCCTATTCCAGGGCACATAGAAAAACTATCTCTTCTCCTCTCTTGAGTTCTAGTGAAGTAGAGTAGTCTTGTTATATATTGGTCTTCTTAAGACTCAAGGTATTAAGTGAGACTCACTCTCCCTCTTCTAGTTCTTTTCTACTCCACCAAGAGTCTCCTCCTCCATCATGTGAATCTTTCATGCGAGTATAATCTCTTTCCCTAACGTGTTTTTTTTTTTTTTTTTTTTTTTTTTTTTTTTTTTTTTTATATTACTATGATGAGATTAAAATTAGAGCATGCTAGTGTTTATTTAAATTCCTTGAATATGTTTGAATATTCTTAAATGTTCATATGCGTTCTTCACAAGTTCTTAGTTGTTCATTACATGTTCATGTATAACACTAGTTTTGATCTTAAATCTACATAAAAATATGAAAAACATGTTTGTTTCATAATTCTCTCAATTTCATGAATCTAGGATATCACCATTTACGCACATTCACTAGAATTTATATTTTCAATCCAAATGCAATGATTAATAAATGGAATCAGGGTTTATGTGCACACACATTAATTCAACATGCAATTGATTGATTTGAATGATACGATATGAATGTTGGCTACTATAGTCTAAAATACTGGTTTCAATGGGTAAGGTGGGTGTCTAATACCTTCCTATCTTATAACGTAGCCCGTGAGCTTAGATCAAGGGTTAGTAGATCAAATGCTTATCTATGTAATTTTCAATCTTTAGATTTTAACTAGGAAACAAAGTCATGTACTTTATCTTAAATTGTATATAGGACCAAAACCATGTAATTTCCTATTATCAATGTATATACATTCTCAAATCAATAAAATGGGAAAATTTTCAATTTTTGTTTTCTTATTTTTTCCAATAATTAAATAAGTGGCGACTCCATTGTAAAACCCTAAATCTAAAGGGGAAAATATAATCAATTGAACCTCCATTTTGAGAGGTTGTTGGACACAATTGGTGTTGGATCGCCACCTAGTTTTTGCAATGGTTTAGGAACCATATATATAGTGTCATTTTCGAGGAAGGACATTTTGATCTTATTACTAGAGATATGGGTTTGGAGTTTAGGTATGCTTTTGGGAAGGTGTTAAGTACCTAAGATCGCCCAACCCTAAGATTGGCCTCCCATTATTGTGTCTTATGTCTTAACATTATTAAAAGAAAATTCAACACTTGTATTCTAGCTCACATGCACGCTAGGATGCATCTATCATACAACATGACATCATTCATCCCAGAACACATATCTATCCATAAAGTAATAATGAGTCAAACACATATGAGAAATTATAACATGTGAAACCCTATCATATATCAAACAAAGCAGCCACCCAAGCATGGCAACAATCATATCATCATGAAATCGTGGAAACCTTTAGGTTCAACACCATACAAACATGCTTATCACAAAAGATGCATGTTCATGTCAAAACATGACTTACCTTTACTTATCTTGCAACACCTCAGCACCTATTACATCATGAATGAGCATGTGAATGCATGTTCATGTCATCAAAGCAAGAACAAACATAAAACCCTAATCTAAACATATTAAAGACAAACAAGCATATAAGACAAAGACTCAGATATGTATAAACATAAGAAAAAGATTTAAAAGGAGACAAAACATGTGAAACAAACAAACCAAACAACATAAGAAATCTGAATTAGGGTTTCTGAGCAAGCACCTGCATACACAGGGTTCAACCTATGTATGCATGCTCACGGCATGCGTGCATGGACTTGTTCAACAACCCTAACCTAGAAACATGAAACAAAAAATGAGCATAAACAAAAAACCCTAATTCTAGCAACCAAACATGCTCTGAATATAAAAGAACTAAAAAACTAACCTAAGAAAACATGCATAAACCTACACTAAGCAAAGAAACAAGATCAAAATAGAAAATAAAAAGAAAGGGTTGAAGCTTAATACCTCAAAAAGTAGTTCCCAAGCTTTGATTTTGATTGTTCCCCTTAGTCAAATTTATAATAAGTCATTAAACAAGTGATTAGCAAAGTTAAACTAAAAGGATTAGGGCCAAAAAAGGTCTCAATCAAATAAAATTTACTTGAGGGTGTTTTGTAAAAAAACTCTCTTTTGATTCACTATTTTTCTAGTGAATCTTAGGTTTTATCCTGTGGGATTTCTATGTGTTTTGAAAATGTACCATATAATGCTTTTTATAGTGGAAAAAATGAGGTTTGGAACAGTTCCCAGATGAAGTGAGATTCATTCCAAACCTCAGACATTATTGCCGAAAACTTGCATTTTCCATGCTTCTAAAACCTTAGTTGTGTATGCAGGGATGTGCCTACGTACGCATATTTTGGCCTACATACGTAGGCTGTTGCCGACGTTTGTGGGCCTTTTATTTTCAAAAATAGATTTTTGTTTATTTAAATGGTTATATTTTTCATTTTAACACTCCTCAAGTCAATTTGATATTTGATTGGGCTCTAAACTAGCCTTGGGCCTTAGAGTTTGACCATCATTAGGAAATAGGGGCCCGAGTCGTAAGGGGTACAAAATGTGGGATCTACATAGGCAATAACACGACTTCACCTATACACGTGAGTTTGGCCCAATACCAAAAATGGGCAAGGTCGCGGTCTCTCACAAATAGTGGGTTATTAAAAAGTATAAAAGAAGAGTCAAAGAGTCCATTTGAGAATAACTTATTTAGTTGAAAATAAAATTTTTTTGTTAAAAGTACTGTAGATAAAGTTAAAAAGTAGTTGAAATAGTACAATGAAATCCATGAATAGTACGAAAAAGTGCAATGAACTTATGAATAATAGCAAAAATAAGCTAAATAGTAAAAAAAGAACTAGGCCAATGCCAAATGTAACCTAAGTTAGCACCCAATGTAGCCAGTGCATTAGCACACTGATTAACTTCTCTATGCATGTGTTTAATCTAAGTTCTAGGAATGACCATTAATAGGTTATTGCAATTAGAGAGTAAAAGTTCCAATAAATGGTTAGCAGAGATGTTTTTCATAAGTTGAAACAATAGATAGTGTCACACCTTGAGAATAACGGTAAGGGATTTTTTTTTTATTTTTTTTTATTTTTTTATGATAAAGATAAGTAAACATTTTGAACTTTCCACAGAATGAGTCAGAGCTCTATAACACAATTACAAATGATGCAATTGCGAATCATATGTCTCCAATTATACATAAACTCTTTCAAAACTCCAAATGAATTAACACAAGATTATGATCCTTCCTAAAATACGCAACCTTAACCATAAAAGCTAGACCTACCACACCCAAGGCTAACAAGCCTCAAGGGCCCAACCACCAATAGGATTAGATATGGCCCCGATAAATTAAGCAAGTTGAGTAAGCAACCATTTGTAGCACAAATATCCCAATTTGGTGTAGTACTCCAATCACCCTTAATAAAATAAGCTCTATGGTCAAGGTGTAGCTAATTGATCTGTAAAACTGCATAGTGTACCTTTATACACCGCTCCATAGCCTCCTTTGCCAAGGATTGTATTCTCATCGTAGTTGTAGGTGGTCTTTTTTAGCTCTTCTGATGTAAAGATTTTGGTTGTCTCGATAGACCATTGGTTACTAGAGAGTTGTTGTTTTAACAATAGGCCACCGTTTTGTTGAAAGAAATTTTCTTTGATTCTGATGTGCTTTCTTCTTTTCCATCTCCAAAGTATCGAAGAACCTCTCAAAAGAACTACAAAGAGGCTTATTATGCTGATACTTGCACATACTCAAACATGCATTTTCTCACCAAGTAGAACGTTTTAACTTTATACTTTTGTTAATACCATTGCCTTCGTAATGGCAAACATTTTGACACAATAGAAAAATAAATTTATAACATATGTATCATAAGAAGAAGACAACATTAATATTTTAAATCGCTGGTCCAAAGGGTTTTTTTTACAGTGTAGTTTGCGGTGAGACAATTACTGCCCTACAGTAACATATCCACCTGGGCTAAATTTATCATAAGAAGTGACTCAAAATATTTATAATTAGTTTGCGGTTTCATCTCATTAAATACTAGAGTGACTATCAAATTTCTTTCATCTCAAAAAAAAAAAAAAAATGCACAACTAATAGAGAACTGGTGAACCAAGTTTGACTGGACATCGATCCTTCCTAAAAAAATACAATATTCCTTTGTTAGTTGAGAAAAAGAAAATTAGCTAAGAATTTATAATTTCTTTAAAAGTACCATGGCAAATTTAAAACAATATTTCAACACAAAGAATATACATGGTTCAACATTGTTCTTATGTCTAAAGGAGCGAACAACTAATAATTAATAACTCACTAAATGTGAAAATAGGATTAAAACAATATTTACATAGAGCAAGAACCTAACACTATCCGGTGTTTTCTCAGGGAAAAAAAAAAACACTATCAGGTGTAAATTCCTAGAATGCCATTGTATCTTATAGTGCGCGTTACTCGAACTATCAAACCATCTATTGATCCAAAGTCAAATATGAGCCACCTTTAAAATGCATTGGCAGCATTGCCCTTAACCTGATTGGGCAACGAACCTAGTTGAGAATCAATATCCTCGTTTATGTAACAAAATATTTTATTATTATTTTTTAAACATTTTTTTTTTCTTTTATAATTTGATTGTTACGGTAAAAGAATTTGAACTATAAATGTCTTTATTATAAACATTAAAAATGTATAAGTTGCTATAATGTTTTCGTCAAATAGTTTTTTAAAATAATAGATGTAAAAAAGGACATAAGAAGATTTTTTTTTTTCTCCTTGAACTCAACTAATTCGATTAATAATTAATATATTTAAATAATAATAATTATTGTTATTATTATTTATTATGAAGATCATTATATTATTTTATTATTGCTATTATTTATCTATCCTCATTCAAATTGATATCTCTTTCCCCTACTTTCTTAAATTTCTTTTTCCCGAAATAATGAATTATAAAAAAAAGGGGGTTGGATATTAAAAAGTGAAATAGTGCACTAAAGAGTTTTAACATCAAAATTCAGGATTCCAGCTTTTTTTTTTTTTGAGAATCAGGGTTCCAGCTTTAGTTTAGGATCATCTATTTAAATTTTGGTCCAAACTTGAAGAATTTGAAACCTATTTTTCATTTAAAAAAACCAGTTTTTCAAACATACCCTTAAACGACGTCCTCATCTTTTCTCTATTTTATTAAAATAATATTTTTATTCTTTTAATTTTTCCCCTCAAAATTACTATATTTCATTGCTTATTTCTCCCTACACTTAATCCATACCCAACCTAATAAATTCAAGAGAACCTAGAGAGAGAATTTTCTTGAGGTTGTGTTTGTGACGGTTTGTTGGTATTGGGAAAAATTACAAAATAATTAAGGGTTTGGAGAGCTATAATGACTATTTAGATGTAGAAAATCACTATAGCAAATGATGTGTGTAAATTCGTAATCGTCCAGAATGAAGGAGTAACGTACAACCCTAATAGATGTATGACCGTTGAAGATAATAAATGTCTAGTACTTATGGAAAGTGTTTCTCAATTCATAAATGAGAACATTCATTACCAAAATGAAGATGAATGCTATAAAACCAATACCATATGGAAGAAAAAAGTAGGCACTCTGATATCTACAAACTAACCATATTATTCTTTCAAATTGTATTATTAATTGAGTTTTTTCACTATTTTTAACTTGATCATTGGAGGGCCTTTGGCCAACACCATACTAATGTTCTTTCCCTCTTTTCTCTGACTTTATTTGTAGATCGATCGTTAAAATATTGTCCATCAATATAGACGAGAATACAATTGACAATTTCTTACATCGTCAACATATTTATTCTTTAGAGTGCTATAGTGATTCTCTGGGCACAACACTGATATGTAATACATCTTTCACATGGAATGAACTCATGTGAGAGGAATGTTACATATCATAGTTACATAAAAAAAAAAATATATAAAAAAAAAAAATTCAACAGCAGCCATTGGAGCTTCAATTTTTAGTGACAGTCTCTAGAAAATAAAGACGAACAGCTCTTTTTCAACTTTTAAATGTTTAAAGCTAATTAAAGGTTGTGCCCTTTTAGTATATGACATATATGTCCTGGCTGAGAAAAATCTGAAAATCATAACCATAAAGAATGTTTTATTATTGTAGCTTTTAGACCGAGTCCAACTGAAAAAACTTAACAGAGAAGATAGATGAAAAGAGGATAACGTTTATTCTTTCTTTTATTTCCGTGTCCCTTTCTCCTACAAAAGTGTGACTAACAAAGTTGGTGATATTTCTCCGTTTTGATCGACTCTACAGTTACATCACAGACTTTACGTTTGTCGTTTAGTTTAAAGAAGCGGTCAATTCAGCAAACAAAAGAAAACGAAAAAGAAAAAGAAAAAAGAAAAAGAGGATAAGTGCGTTTGGTAGGGGAGTTTGTATCACTTTAGGTTGAAAGAAAGCGACATATTTAATAGTTTTTGATGCGTTTGATAGGAAGAAAATTTGAAAGAGCATGGAAGAGAGCAAAGGGAAGGTACTGATTAAATGGATTGAGAGCATTATGTTGGCCATATTATACCTTACTAAGTTTCAATTTCTTTCTCAATCATATACTGTATTTTATCAATTTTATCTCTTTTTATTAATTATGTCAATTTCATCCCTCAATTTTAAAAATCAAATCAATTTTACCTTTAACTAAATCAACTTATAGGCATAAAAATGACTTCATATTGACTTGAGGGAGAGAATTGAAAAATTAAAGGAACTTCTTTTGGAAGTTTTAAAGATAAAATTGACATAATTAAATGTATAAGACGAATATTGAAACTAAAAATATATGAGGACCAAAAAATTGTAGTGTGTATTTGTCTCAATTTATTTTGCAAATAATTTAGCAATTAGCTTTTTTTAATTTTATTTTATAGTCTTATTATTTTTTATTTTCATAAATAAACTAGCTTTTAGAATTCTTTCCTCCGCCATTCTCCTCATATTTTCATTTTCTTCTCTTTCTATTGTTCTTATAAAAAAAGGGAAAAAAGAAAAGAAAAGACTAAATCAGTATGTATTTTGATTTCACTTATGAATAAGACCAATATTTAATCTAATTAACAAAGTTCATTAATTAGTATATCTATATTTATTTGAAAGAGTTTATAGTTTTATTTAATTAAAACTGAGTTATTTTTTAGCATATTTCTATTTGTTGAGTGACAAAGCTTATTGATTGTGATTCGGCATCATTAAAACTACAAATGATTTTCAAAGAGATAATATTTTTTTGACGGGTAAAAAAAAAAAAAAACATATTTAACCCATGTATGATGCATCACACAAATATTCTGTTAATAATAAAAGGGAATTCTAGCATTTTACCCTCTTTTTTAAAAATATTTGGCAATATGCCATTGTTTTGAAACTCGATTGGCTTAAAATCGAGTTATGCCAAATGAAACTTAAGAAAGAAAAAAAAAAAAAAAAAAAAACTTGCATGGAACTCGAGTTCCATACCTATAGTGGCTTTTTTTAGTACTATAGCGGAGTTTTTTATAGAACTCGAGCTCCTTGAACTCAAGGAGCTAGAGTTCCATGTAAGTAGTGTATTTATTTATTTATTTTTTTTTGAAGTTTGATCACCCCATATATATAGGTGCGTTCAGGGAGTTTATAGCAGCGTTTTTTATGGAACTCGAGCTCCTTGAACTTGAGTTCCATACAATTTTTTTTTAGTATACATATAGCCGCATTTAGGGAGTCTATAGCGGCGTTTTTTTATGGAACTCGAGTTCCAGGCAATTTTTTTTTTATTTTTTTCATTTAGCATAACTCGAGTTCCATGCAATTGAGTTTTTTGATCGAAACTCGATTTTATTAAAATCGAGTTTAAAAAAAAAAAAAAAAAACTTGCATGGAACTCGAGTTCGTAGAGCTCGAGTTCCATACCTATTGTGGCGTTTTTTCAGTGCTATAGCTGTGTTTTTTATGGAACTCGAGTTCAAGGAGCTTGAGTTCCATGCAAGTAGTGTACCCTCTCTTTTTTTATTTTTTTTTTAAGTTTCATTTGGCATAACTCGAATTCCATGCAATCGAGTTTTTTGAATGAACTTAATTTTATTAAAATCGAGTTTCAAAACGGAAGCACGACCCTATATAGTTTGGAAATAGCGATATAATGCCAAATATTTTACTCAATAGGGGCAAAAGGCCAGAATTTTCAATAATAAAAATAATAGTACACCTATGTATACTTACACAATGCAATAATGATATCCTTAGATTGGCTGACTCGATGGTAACCTGTTCTATCTCGTTCGTACCCCTCCTTACAAGAGCAGTTATGACCCCCAAGAAAGTTGTTGCATCTTTCGTTTTTGTCGCAGGGAGAGGGAGAATTTTGGCACTCACCAATATCTGAACCACAGTGCAGACTATCAAAAGTTAGCAATACAATCTCTATACTTATGCAGCAACAAATAACTCAAAATAAGAAGAGGTTCTCTTTCATGCAACAAATAGGTAATATCTTGTTTACTAAAACTCCAAAAAAAAAAAAAAAAAATCCAAATGTTTGTTAGCTAATACCTTTGCAACCATGAATGTGGTATGGGTTCCCTTCAAAACCTGAGGAACAATTGCAACGACACCTAGCATATACTGTTTTCTGCCTTACACGTATAGTGTAAGGACTCCATTTGATACCTCAACCCACTAACAATGGATGATGGATCAACAAGCCCAGAACAAAATATTTGTTAGAGAACGGATGTTACAGGAAAGCTTCTTAGCAAATTAAGTATGGGCCATAATTAGCTGGATTCATGCTTAGAAAACTAAAGACACAAACTTATAGAAATAAGGCTCCTCGGTCAAATCCAAGGATGAGACGTTCTTATAATCACTCTAGTTATACGAATACACTGTGTTTTTTTTTTTTTTTTTTCCTTCTCTAATTACTTGCCCCATTTTTTATAGGGGCCTATCCCTTATAAAGTCCTTTCATCCTTCATCCCAGCCTTCCACTTGTTAATCTTATAGGTGAACTCTTGGATGCTTGTCCCATCAAAAACCTTCTGGAAGCTTTGTGAATAGCTGTAAACTGAGATATCACTGTTTAAGTGTCATTTTCACATAAATGCGGCCAGTAGGTTAGGTGTAAAGCATTTAATGTGGTGGTAGTAGTCTTCTTCCCAGATATTTATTCCTTTGTTGTTAGCTACCTTCCTTGAAGTTTATCCTCAAAAGAATAATTACCTTTTGTACAACATTCCTAAGGTGGCTGGGTTCCAACCTTTCACAATGCTTTCCTGAGGAAGCTCGGCTCCTTGGGAGCTGCCACCAGTTCATTATTATCTTCTTCTTTTTTTGTTCTCGGCTTGTTGACCCCAAAACTTAACAAACCTTATGACCATCCTCGGGTTTCTATGTGTCATTGAGAACGTTCCACAGCCCAATCCATTTATTCGGCCTACTTATCCTCACAATAGTCCCTCAAAACACCACATTTTTTCTCCACAGAGGAAAGTGAAGTTTCGATTTTTGCTACAAAACTTCACACACTCAGTGTACATTCTCACGTGATAACGTCTTTTCACCTGCTCTGAACACACTCCTGACGCTTCAGTTTTCGTGACGCCCCATTATTACTTCATATGACACTCTGTCCCCCATGTTCTACGGTGCGATAAAAATCCTATAGTGAAGATTCTCCATGGGAATTCGAGCAGGCATTTTTCCCTTCACTTTGCCTTCCTATATAAAGGAAGCAAGGGGGGGGGGGGGAGGGAGGGTCCATTTCTTCCATTTCCTGAATCTTCAGTCTTTCAAAGAAGTGGTCTAAGGTACTCCTCTCATACTTCTCTGTAAGTACCATTTAGTTCATATATCAACTTTAGGTTCCTGCTCTTCCCCGGCCTACAATTCTTTTCCTTATTCTTTAGCAACTTTTTCCTTTACTTCCTAGATGGGTAGGTTTGCTAGTTTGGTAGATACTCTTGAGGGCATATAAGCCTTTAAAACCCGATACAATATACAACTTGGGGTTACCATACAGCATTGCCTTTTAGGGGATTGGAATGCTCTTAGGCCAAAAGGGGCTGTGGTGATCCCTATGATAGCTTTTATAGAGGGAGGAATGTGAATCCCTATGGGGAGGGATTTTTTTATTGCCCATAGACTTTGCCCGACTTAGTGTTCCCCAAATTTGTTTAGGATACTAGGTAGTGTTGATGCCCTTAACCAAAAAATGGGGTTGAACCTTACCCACCATGATGTTAGTTGGGTATACAATTCCCAATACCTTAAGGACACCAAGTTTTACCTCAAAACTAGGGTTCCCTTGGTCAGACTCATTTCGTGCCTCCCTGAATCCAACAATGGCTTAGACCAAGATTTCTTGATTGTCTTGAGTGAATGGTACGATGGTTTACACTGTCTGACACGAGATGGGATGCCAGGTGGGATGTTCGAGGCTTAATTACTCCGTTATTTCCCCTTCCAATAGTGACAAATTTAATTTCATAGCCCCTTTCTCTCTTTAGCTCATAATTGCTTTTACCTATCCTTTCTCTAATCATACTTTTGTTTTTGGATTTCTGCAAATAAGAATTTTACAATTCCCAACTTCAGTCTAGTTAATGAAGCAAATCTCAAGAAAATTCTTCAGTCTAAGATCTTTCTTCACACGGATGACCAACTATGTGCTGCCCACATTTTCCTTGGGTACAAGCCAATCTTATCTAGCTTTCAGTCCCCTAAGAATGTTATCAAGGCAAAAGATCCTTGGCTACATTGCATTAATGTTGCAGTACTTGGGTTTCTCACCCGTCCTCCCTTTAAAGGTACTTAACAAGTCAAGCTGCCCACCCAACGTATAGCCGAGGATAAAGCAACTTCCTTTCATCTGGGACAAGAGGAAGAGGCGGTCCAAGTATTTGAAGTGGTAGATTTAGTGGAAGACTTTGAAGTCTTTGACCGATTAGACCCTATAGAATCTTCAGGCACCACTTCCGAACCTCTACCCTTTGCTCAAATTAGCAACAACTAAGAGTCAGCTGACATACTAGAAGTCACGGTGCTCCAACATAAGAAGAACACTAGTCTCTTCGAATTACTAGAGTCACATGCAAGGGGGTCCACACCTGAGGTACCCGTCCAACCTTGGCTCCCAACTCCCCTTCCTACCCACACCTCCCTTTTTGAACAACCAGAAAAGAAGAGAAAAAGGGAGAAGAAGGGTAAAGAAATATTCGAAGAGGGTGAAGTTCCTCCTCCAAAGGACATTGAGCCCTAGAAAGGGGCAAAACTTGCAAGAGGGGCATAAAAAAAAAACAATATAGAGGGCTCGGGTATGGAGATGGTTTCTGACCGCCGTTCTAGGGTTCCAATTTGGAACCCACCACTTGAGCTTGATGAAGCCCCACTCCCATTAGACTCCTTCATTAGGGACTTTCAAAAGGGAAAAACGGGCTATGTGGTCAACGCTCTAGAGTAAGCCCTACTCTTTCCATAGGACATGGCCGATTTGAGGACCTTAAAAAAGCATGAGGTCTTCTTAACCCTATAAAGGGACCTAGCCATGGTATGCACCTAAACCAATTTCTTGTATCATATATACTTATTTATTTTATTTATTTGAAAATTTTGACTTATTAGCCTTTTTTCACTTTGTCGCTTTCTTCTAGGCAATCCAAACCACAAACATCATTGAGGAATGGGTGGATCAAGCCCATGCTCAGTTTAAAAATGAGGAGGCTTGCCGAGTATCTACTGTCAAGACTTTGGCCATGGCCGAAAAGAAGATCAAAGACCTCGGCACCAAGTTGATCGAGGCAGACAGAGAGAAAAAGAGTGCTAAAGCCACTTTAGCCAGCGTTGAGAAACAAGTGGAGGATCAACATTAGCAACTTTGCAAAGCTGAAGAGCAACTGTCTAGAGTAGATTGAAGTTAAAAAAAAAAAAAAAAAGCTAGTGAAGAAAGAGGAGGCTCTTGCTCAAGCTGAGCAATCCGGCTATGACATTAGAGTGAAAGAGGTAGAGGATGCTCTAAAGGCCCAAGGAGTTTGCCGAGGTTACTACCTTCAAGTATAGACCAAGGCATTAAAACTGGATAGAGTGGATGCTTCCTTGGATCTGAGGAAAACAAAGAACATCTTCTACCCTCTAGCACTGCGAATAGCAGCCCATCCAACCTCCCAAGCAACCACTGCTCCTAAAGTCCTTGCAGTTGCTTAGCCTACTAATGTTGGTACCACCAAAGCCACTGCAGAACCTACTAAGGCACCTAATAAGGAAAAAGAGGTTCCTAAGGAAAATTAGGTTGCCAAGGACAAAGAGATTGAACACTCCGACCCACCTCTAGCAGCCAAAACCAACCCTCCACCATTTACTGGCAGCTAGGATACTACTGCTCCACTTTACTTTTGGTTTTTTTTTTTTTTTTTTTGATAAAAGGAATGTAAATGTACTCCCTCTTTTTTTATCAATGAAGAACTTATAGTTTCAGTTCATTCAAAATGTATGTATACCACTCTTATACCCCTTTTTTTTTATTTTTTTTTATTTTTTTTAGATAAAAAGCATAACTTATCTAGACAAAGCATAGTCTAGACTATTAACAACCCACTTCCAACCTTGCTCAAGGTTTAAATCGTAAAAGTGAACTGCAAAATTTTAAAGATTGGAAACTGCCATAACACTTCTCAAACATGCTTATATAAACCAAAACAATTAGCATACCAATGCTTAATCAAACAAACAGTGTTAATTTACCCAAGGTATGTGGTTTAACACTTAGTTAAATAAAGAGTATTAATTTACCCAAGGTATTTGGTTCGAGGAACTAGGCATAACCGAGGTTCTGTTTAACACTTAGTTAAATAAAGAGCATTAATTCATTCAAGGTATTTGATCTGAGGAACCAGACATAACTGAGATTCTATTTAACACTTAGCTAAATAAAGAGTATCAATTTACCCAAGGTATGTGATCCGAGAAATCAGGTATAACCGAGGTTCTATTTAACAGTTAAACAGGCAAAAATAATTCTTAATAATGGATGAACTGAATAATGACCACAATAATGACTGAAAAAAAAGATGGCTACAATGCCTTTTATTAATAATAATACATTCGAAGGTTATTTACATTCCATGGATGTGGTACAACATTTTCATCTAGATCTTTTAAAAAATAAGCTCCTATTCCAGCTACTGAGGTGATGCAATATGGCCCTTCGCAATTAGGTCCTAGTTTTCCCCAACATTGGTTCTTTGCAGTTCCTACAACTTTTCTCAACACCAAATCCTCTGGTGCTAATGGTCTGACCATCAACCCCATGTCGTACCCTTACTTAAGCTTTTTTTGATAATACACCAACTAGACCATGACCACTTCTCTCTGTTCATCAACTAAATCCAGACTCTCTCGGAGTAATTGATCATTGTTACAGGATCGAACAGGCTTATTCTCAACATTGAAAATCTTGTCTCCAACAGGATCACGGCCTCGAAACCATAGGTCATGAAAAAAAGGGTTTCCCTAGTTGAACGACGAGGAGTTGTTCGATATGTCCAAAGAACATGTGGGAGCTCATCAACCCACCTACATACTTGGCCACCAGTAACTCTAAGTAAGAGCCCTATGCGATAACGACCTACCTCTAGTGTGACTACCACAGATTGCTTCATATAGCTCCTCTAGCAGTGGTTCCACCCCTTCAGGGTAGACACAAAGTAAATACGGCCCTGAAAAAGAGCACTTATACAATTTTTGCTCCTCAGACAGCAAAAAAGGGGAAGCTTTTCTTCGTATTTTCTCTTCCTCTCTCTTCTCAATGGGTAAATTTCCTTCCATCAAGAATGAAACTATGGAATCATCCAACTTGGATTAGTGACTGAAAAGCCCAATCTCAGGGATTTCTCAATAGTAATCCTTTTTGGGATACTACCACTACCCCAACTCTAGACCTTCTTTGGTTAGTCGCCCCAGTCGATCCTTATCTGGTGCACTCCAACCCTCATCAATTCCACCTCGGCAGGCATTAATAAATCCTCGATGAGGATGACTTGAGGAAGGCCTTGCTCTAAAGAAGTTGCTAAAGTTGCCAGGAGTTTGCATGAGTATTCTTGCTCCTCGGGACCTACTGTATAGAAAAAGATTCAAAACCAGAATGTAATTTTTGAGCCTTACTAAGGTATCCCTACGTCCTATGATTCCTAGCTTCCAGCTCATCCTTAACTTGTTCGACGACCAACCTCAATCTGAAAAGATCTCAACAGCTTTTCCACCCAGTTTCTTCACCATAGCTACCCTAGTTAACAAGGCTTCATAATCGGCCTTATTATGAGTGGCTGAAAAGCCCAATCTTAGGGATTTCTCAATAGTAATCCTTTCTTGGATACCATCACTATCCCAACTCCAAACCTTCTTTGGTTAGCCGCCCCATCAACGTAAAGCTTTCATGCTGGATGTCCATGGACAGCAACTGTTGTGACCTAAACCCCTACTAATTCCCCATTCTCGACAACAATTGCTCTTGGTTATTCTATAAATTCTATCACTAAGTCTGCAAGGACCTGCCCCTTAATGGTGGTAAGAGGCATATACTTTATGTCAAATGCCCCCAAATCGTCACCTACTTGGCGATCCTTCCCGTATAATCAAAGCTTCAATGTAGTGACTGCAAAGGGAGTTATGTGAGAACCACAATGGTATACACCTAGAAGTAGTGAAGGAGCTTCCTCGTAGCAGGCACTATGGCCAAAATGGCTTTCTCTAGTGGCAAGTAACGAATCCTTGCCTCTTACAAAGATTTACTCACATAATAGACCATTTTCTGCACCCTGGCCTCCATTCTTACTAAAACTAAACTTACTGCATGACACATTACTGCAATATAAGCAAAAAAGACTTCTTCATTTTCCGACCTAGAAAGAATAGGTGGGGGAGACAAGTATTCCTTCAACTCCTCAAAGGCAAGGTTACACTTTTTAGTCCACTTGAATCCCTTCCACTTGTGAAGGAGCTGAAAGAATGGTTTACATCTATCTGTTGACCGAGAGATAAACCTGTTCAGAGCAGCAGTCACTCCAGTCAACTTTTGTACTTCTTTGGGGTTTTAAGGAGGTCGTAAGTCACTTATCGCCTTAATCTGATTAGGATTAACTTTAATTCCCCGATGTGTGAGTACCAAAGCTGCCACCAAAGGATCACTGCGAGGCATTAATAACTCCTTAAAATGTATAATTGTTATATTATTATGTGGGCATTATCTCCTTATTACTAAGCTTAATTTTTATAATTAATCCATGATTTGCATTAATCCCTATTATTTATCTTTACATAATTTCTTGAATAAGATGTTATTCATTGCATGTAATTTTGTTACTTTCAGGAAATCATGTGAAAAAGATGAGTTTATAGGACTTCATGAGAGAATGGAGGTCAAATTAGAATTAAAGAAGAGCTAAAGGACCATACTTAAATTTCTAAGGAGGTGGATCTAGAGTGCTTGGGTCGTCTACTGTGTTTGGAAGCTTCAAATAAGGATAGAAATAAAAGAGTTAGAATCTGAAAAGGAAAAATCAGATTTAAGCATTGATCAGTATTTTGGGTGTATCTTTTTCCTCAAAAATCCAATTGAAACAAGGCTAGATGGGTTGGAACCGGGACTTAAATATCTACAACTTTCAAGTTTTAAGGTTTTGAAATTCATAATTTTTAAAGGCCTAAATTAACTCACAAATTACTACTATAAATCTAGAAGAAAATTAAAATAGTAAAAATTTTAATTTCTTTGGACACTTTGACGTTAGGGTTTTGGATAGAGGCTGTGAAAAATGAATCCGGGGAGAAAAACCTTGTATTT
The DNA here is from genome assembly GCA_032878915.1 of Castanopsis chinensis. Taxonomy (NCBI): domain Eukaryota; kingdom Viridiplantae; phylum Streptophyta; class Magnoliopsida; order Fagales; family Fagaceae; genus Castanopsis; species Castanopsis chinensis. The sequence goes on from JAVQMG010000132.1 coordinate 26,920,635, forward strand.
TCCTTTCTCTAATGACAGTCTAAACTCTTTGCTAGGGCTAGGGATTATGTTTCTACTATACGGTATGAATATTCAATGTGATTCTTTCTAAGATTTTATCAACAACATATTTGATTGTTTAAATAGATTTCTATTGATGTATTAGCTCTTCCATGCTTTCAATAAGTTCAATCATGTTTTTCTTATTGTTTAGATGAATTTCTAACAGTTTCAAATAGAAATCAAGTTTTAAAGTGAATGGGTTTTTCTAAAAACTTTTCTATCCGCATTATTAATCTAAGTTATCATGCGTTCTTGAATAGTCTCAGTTCAATCGAATCATAAGTATTAAATTGTATAAGAACAATCAATTATGACATATATAATTTCTTAGATCACAAAGGATTTCATATCGATATAGGGAAACACCACGATGCCCTATTATTTACATTATTGACTTAAATCAGTTATCACTGTTATTTTTGTTTACAATTACTAGGAAAAAATTATTCTTCATCTTCACCAAAAGTTTTTTTTTTTTTAAATAATTACATTGTCTTTGAATTTACCCTACTCCTTGTGGTTTGACCTCGGTATTCCAAGAATTATATTACTATGATCTCCTGCACTTCAAAGTGAGCAAGCATTTTTAGCGCCGTTGTCGGGGAGTTGCTATGTATTCAGAGGATTTTATTTATTTACTTTTTTTTTTTTGAGCAAAGCATGGCTAGTGGAAATTCTTCTATTGGTAACTTCGTTTTATTTTTTCACCTTATTTTGATTGTGCATTCATTGTTGCATGAGCATTTGGGTTAGAAACAAAAGAGGCAAATTAGAAATTTTTGAAACTTACTTTGGTAATATTTTTCACACACCATCACCTTCACATTCTTCATCAATTATGAGTGATGAAACATGTAATAATCATGAGGAGAATAGAAGAACTATGTATGAACTGTTGCATCCCACACAAAATTCTATTCCTTCATGCATCATGTTTCCACCTAATGCACCACATGTAGAATTAAAACAAGGATTATTAGCAATACTTCCTGACTTTAGTAGACAAGAAAATGAAAATCCTTATGTCCATGTTATAGCTTTTGAAGAGGTAATTAGTAGTTTCTTTGCACAAAATGTTGTTGAGACAACTAAGTTACGTTTCTTTCCTTTTTCTCTTAAAGATAAGGCAAGAAGTTGGCTTTACACCTTGAAACCTAGGTTGGTAGATAATTGGGGGGAGATGGCTTAAGAGTTTTTTAAATAACGTTTCCCTCCCCATATAGTCCAGCAAGTAAAAAGAAGGATAGCTAGTTTTGTCCAAGGAGAAAATGAGACCTTATACCAAGCTTGGGAAAGGAACACAGATCTTTTCAATTTTTGCCCAACTCATAGGTATGAAGATTGGAGGTTGGTTAGCTATTTTTATGAAAGACTTGCACCTAGGGGCCAACAGTTTGTTCAACTCTCATGCAGAGGAAACTTTTTACAAAAAGAACCCAAAGATGCAATAGTTTATCTTGATGAGATAGCTGAAAACTCCAACACATGCTTCAGGAGAATTTTAATTCTTCTATGTCATTTAGTAAACATACTAGGACACGTGCCTTTTTGTCTTCACAACCAAAGACTCGTGTTGTGTGGGTGAGAAAGGAGCCTAAGATTTAATTTTCTTTTCTGTTTGTCCTCTGCTTTAATTCTTTATATCTAAAGTAGGACTCTCTTTGCTTGATTTCTTATCTGCTTTTGAAATCATGCTTTCATGCATTTGCGCCTTTCTATCATGCCCTCATGCATTTGCATCTTTCTTTCATGCTTTCATGTTGTTTGTCTATTTTTGTTTGGTTGTTTAGCTTTTATTTTGTTTTGTTTTCAAAATAAAAAAAAAAATTGAAAAAATTGAAAAATACAAAAATAGTGTGTGTATGTGTACATTGGTTCTTGTAAACCTTAAAATGACCATTGAAACAAAGTTCTCTAAACTCTGTATCTCTTGTAACTTAGATGAGCATCTCTATGCACAACTAAGTAAGTGAGTTTTATGGCTCTTTGTTTGTGATGAGTAAGGTTAAGTGATCTCTTGTACTTAACACTTGTATCTCTCTTTTTAACGGGAAGGACTAGAAAATTCTAAGAGAAAGGCATAAATAACCATCTCATCATGATTACCCACCAATCATAACATGACATATGTATGCTTCAGCATAGCAAAAATGTAATGTTAATGACATCCATATGCTTCGACATAGTAAATGTACAATGTCAAAAAACTTAACATAATTGGGTATTTATTTTCTCCTTTTTATATACCCATGCACGATATACTTAATAAAAAGTAAAATATGCAAAGAAAATAAAAGCAAAAAGAACAAAGTGCTTCAAAACATGATTGTAAGTGTGTATTCTAAGAGATGTGAGAGTTATAGGATGTATCTTGAAGGTGATAGTCCCCATCAAACAGTTATGATCATGTGTGAGTTGAATTGATTTACTCATATCTTAAATCGACATAACATAGAGACAATTATGCAATCTTGCAATGTTTTCACACACAACACACAATATTCTTTGCTACTCTTGATACATGTGCAAGTATAATATGATTTGGCGATCACAAGATTTACATGTGTTAATGTTTGCTCACTAAACTGTCTTGACTTGTTTTTAAAATATAAAATTGGTTAGACTTGTTTAGTGTGTGTGTGTGTTTTGATCAAAATGCATGACATTTTTCTTGTTGAGAGATGTTTTTGAGAGATTAATATGTTGTTTGGATCTTTGGTTGAGTATTATGCTTGATTGCATTCACATTTATGTTTTTCTCCTCTTTGAAAAATGTTTTTATAGCAATCTCGACAGCTCCTCGACACCTCTTGACAGTTAGGCTATCTATCAAAGCTCTTCAGCTTTTTCTTATTGTAATCTCGATAGCCTCTCGACAGCTTTTCGATCCATCGAGAATTTTTCTGTCTGCTCGATAGATCCCCAACACCTTCTTGATCCATTAAGGTTGGCTCGATAGCTTCTCGACACCTCTAGATTGATCGAGATTCTCTTGCATGTATTATTTTTCACATATTTTGCATCTTTCTTTTATCTTGTCATCCATAACATCTTGTTTCATTACATTCATGCATTTTTATGGATTCCTTGTGCCCCTTGATCATTTTATGTTTCTCGGGTGAAGCTTTCTAGCTTCTTGTACCCTTTGTCAATCATGACAAAAAGGAGGAGAAATTGGAGAAATTGTGGTTTCTTTTTAAGATTCTACAAGTTAGGGGGAGAAATACATGCCATTGTAAGGGGGAGATGTATTGCATCTTGTTAGGGGGAGTGTTTATTTCCTTCTTGTTGTAGGACCTACTTTTAGCTTCTTCTTCTTGTACATCGGTCTTGTGACCATGTTTACATACATTGTGCTTATCTTTGATATATATATGATGATGTATATTTTCTTCACCTACCTCTACATGTGTTGTTTCTTTTCTATCTTCATGCACATGCTTCTTATTATTTGTATGCAATCTTTTATTTCTATTTTACACAAAGATGCTTTGATAAGTTTTGTTTAAGTGTTTCAGAAATACAGGTTGTCAAAGTCTTCTTGCCATGAACTCTCTTCTTGCAAAGTTTTTCAAGAGTTTGTGTTAGGGTAAATTTTATTGTATTCAACAAGTAAGTATAAGTTGAGTGATTTATGACTTTTTCCATATGTTCATTTGTTTGTTGTGATTTTGTCACGGATTGCCAAATGGAAAAATTGTTAAGGACATATTTTATGTAATTGGCTAATCATTTGACAAAACGCACTTTACTTGTATTTAGATAGATCTAGGATGTGTTTAATACTTCAAAAAACATGTTATTCAAGTCTAGTATTAAAACCATGTAGACTAGACCAAGAAACAAGTGAAAAAAAGCTGTTTACTAAAGCTAGACAGATAACTCAACAGCTGCTCGACAGATAGCTATCTATCGAGGTTTAATGAGGCTTGCTAGATACTATCTATCGAGGTATCTATCGAGGTTACAAAAATCAGATTGTTCAGATCTAATTTTCGGCCCATTCTTATGTATTTGTGTAGAGTTTATTTTCTCACAACCTTAGACATACATAAGACTTATTTTGAAGGCCGTCACATAAAAGAATACAAGGAGAACACATGAAAAAGGTGACCGATGCTTTATTCTTTTTAAAAGAAGCTACTGCATCTTTGCGCCTTAGGGTTTTATAACCAAGTGCTTCTTGATCTTCATTATTGATGAAGTGAAGAACTTTGCAGCCAACATTCTTCTTCCTTAAGTTAGTGAATGAGTCACGTACTGGGATTCGTGCAAAGGAGTTAGTCACATACTAGGATCCGTGCATCAAAAGGGTGGCGTTCATATATTGAAGAGTTCAGAAGTTTTGAAGCAGTAGAAGGTTTCTGCTGTAAGTTTATCTATGAGGATTGTAAAGTTTAGGGACAAAGGTTTTGTACTAGATCTGAAACTTCTCTTTACTATAGTGGATTGCTTTTTGGGAAGGTTTCCCCCTAGGTTTTTTACTGTGAAACTAATTTGTTTCATTGGTTTTCCTGGGTCATCATATCTTGTCTTATTTACTTTTTCGTTGCATATGATTTTGACATGATATTGATGTTTTTTTTTTTTTTTTTTTTAACAAGTTTTATTCATAATAAACCTAATTAATAACTTGGGTTTAAAACTTGTTAATTCTATCAACCAGGGTCTAAATTTCCTAACAATTCTACTCATTGGAAATGATGTAGGGGTAATGTTTTCGGTTAAAGTTTGGTTGTCAAACCAATTTGATATGAAGGACTTGGTCGAAAGAATAGGATGTTGGGTTTGTCACAAGCTGGATATATAGATAAGTTTCTAGAACAGTTTAGCATGCAAAACTCCAAAAAATGATTACTTCCTTTTAGACATGGAGTTCCTCTGTCTAATGACCAAAGGCCTAAGACTTTTGAGGAAGAAAACATGATGAGACATGTTCCCTATGCTTCTGCAATGAGAAATCTCATGTATGCCATGTTTTGTACTAGACTGGATAATTGTTATTCAGTTGTCATGGTCAGTTGATATCAATCAAATCTAGGGCCAAAAAATTAACAAACTGTAAAGCATATTCTCAAGTATCTAAGGAGAACAAGAGATTATATGCTTGTTTACCAGAGTGAGGATTTGATTCCCATTGGCTATATAGATTCAAATTTTCAGTCAGATCTTGATTTTAGAAAGTCCACTTTAGGTTGTGTGTTCACCTTGGGAGGTGGAGTCATAAGTTGGAGGAATGTTAAGTAATCTTGTATTGTAGACTCCACCATAGAAGCTGAATCTGTTGATGCTTGTGAAGTGGCAAAGGAAGTTGTTTGGCTCAAGAAATTCCTTTCTGATCTTGGTGTTGTAGAATTGAGCAAGTTCCTATTACATTGTTTAGCGACAATATGGATCAGTTGCACAATCCAAGGATCCAAGGAATCAGAAGATAGGAAAGCACATAGAAAGAAAGTACCACATCATTTGAGACATTGTTGCTTGTGGAGATGTAGTAGTAGCAAAGATAGATAGTGCAAAGAATCTAGTGGATCCTTTTACCAAGGCCTTGGCCCAAATGACTTTTGAGTCACATTTGGAGGAAATGGGAGTTAGATTAGAGCACAATAGTCTTTAGGGTTGTATGATGCTATGTATGACATTATGTTGTGATTAATAAAGTTGTTTTATTATTATTTAAAAATAATGGTAACATAAATATTGAGACATTATCATATAGTCCATGAGATGCATGGTATGTAATTTAGTCACAGAAGATATAAATCATAAGTTCTTTGTAAACTTAGAAGTTTAATTCGTAGTCAGTGATGAAATTGGGCATTTCATCTGTGAAGACTAGAGCATATCAACTAAGATGATTTGTCTTAATCATGGAAATGAAGATTTTTAGTTGGTATGTTGATATGTTTTAAGAGTTAAGACATATTGAACTGGACTGCTGTGAGATTTATTACTCTCCTAACAACTGTCAAATGAATAATAAACTCACGACTTTTATTTACATAAACTCTTAATCTTGAGAGGATAATGGACTTAATCATGAGGTGTAGGTTGCTTTGATATATCAGGAGTGAGGTTTAAAGGTACGATCAAAACCTCAATATGTTGTGCAACCACATTTAGTGTTGATAGAACATATATTCTCAAGATGGAATTCATAGTCTCTTAACAGGAGATACAAAATATTCTCTTGAGATAAGTTTAATGGGTTTGGTTATTCAAAGTGTTAGGCTTAACTACTTTAGTAAGGAGTTACTAAAGTATACATTATGGAATTAGATTTCATAAATATATGATGAATAACTTCAAGGATTAAACTGGGTACTCAAGGAATTAAAATGTAGTAATCTTCAAAGTAGTAGTCTATATTCATGACTTTGTATTACTACAAATATTTTAGGGGTAATTACACATAACCCACCTATGGTTTATACGAAAATCACTTTGCCTACTCGTGATTTGAAAAGTTTCACTTAACTAATCTGTGGTATGTTTTCGTCAATCTCCGTAACCCACCTCAATCCCAGCCGTTACAAAAACACCTCTTAAGCCTAAAACACAACTAATGTGGATCAAAACACTCAAAACTCAAAAAATTTTCAAAAGAGTGACCTGTGGTGAGATCGTAGTGTTCTTCGTCATTTGGAGTGTCTAGAGGGGGAGAAAAGACAACTTGAGCAACATCGAAGCTAGGGAAAGTAGTTTCGGTAAAGAAAATCAAGGTATTTGTGTTTGTTCTAGATTTAGGGTTTCAGATTTTTTTCAAGTGCCAACTTACTATGTGAAACTCTAAATTTAGGCTTCCCAAGAATCGTGTTTTGTTGATATGTATTCATCAAGTGGTAATTTCTCGGGTTCATGTGGGCATATGTGCAATTAGTAGACTTGTGTTTTGAGAACAAGTTTGAGTTCATACAATTTTGGGAGGAGGTTCTTGGGTTATAGCCGTTATAAGGTTGGTCCTAAGTGTCCTTTCTTTATTTGGCTTGATAACCCAACTTGTCCTCGTGGGAATGAAACTACACCTTTGGCTTTAGAGAGGATGTCTAGGCTTCAGAGTGCTCTCCAACTTGCCAATGATAAGGAAAGGATAGCTCTGGAAATGGCAGAAAAAGCTAGGCAAATAGCAGAAAAGGCTCTTAAAGAGGAATCCAAAGCCAAGAAGAGGGAGAGAAAGGCTCAAGTTGTCTGTGCAAAAGCTAAGGAAAATTCCATGTTTGCTGAAGAGAAGCAGAGAATGTGGAAGTTTGCATGCATTTTGTCATGGATTTTTTTAATTATTGTTATGTTATTGTTGTTGTTGTTGTGTTTTGGCTCAATTGAGTTCTCTGGAGTGAAGAGACCGAGGTTGTTGCCTTGAAGTAGTTAATTGGTTAGTAGAGATAGTTATGGTAATGGTATTAATGAATTCGCATTGTAATAGCACTAGCCTACTGATGTAATGTTTTGATGTGTCAATGAACAAAGAATTGGTCAATTATTGAGTATTGTTTTGTGCATACCATAACAACCATTCAATGAAAGAAGTATTGGTTAATTATCAATGACCTGTGCATACCATAACAACCATTCCACAATAATAACTTCCATACACTTTGTATTGGAAAAATCTACTTAGACACAATCTGTAGTAGCAATAAATAAACTTCCATATAATTCGGTTTGGACAAATAATGTTCCATACAGTTAGCTACACATACCATAACAACCATTTCACAATAACAACTTCCAAACACTCTGTATTGGAAAAACCTACTTGGACACAATCTGTAGCAGCAATAATAAAACTTCCATATAATCTGGTTTGGAAAAATAATGTTCCATACAAACTGACTTGAATAAATGCCACAACTTCCATACCGTAATACCACAACTTCCACATAATACCACAACTTCCATATAATACCATAAAATTTCATACCATAATAACAACCTGGAGTATATTGTACCTTAACTTTTAGTATATTACAAAAAAGCACATTCCAAGTTCAGCTATATATATATATATATATGATAATTATAAAAAGGTAATTGTTTTTTACACTAATTGATAATTACAAAAAGTCAATAGTGGCCTTAACAAAAAACACTAGCTACAGGCCCACATGTTCCCATTAGCTTTACTCCTTATGCTGGCATGCGTATCCACTAGTTTCATTTCTTGCTTTTACTTTTTCCACCCACTGAATTCATTTTTGGTGGCCTTTGTGTAGCAAGCTGTCCTCTAGTCCTCACACCACCAGTGCTCTTATTTGCAGGTGACGGCTACAAAATAAAAAATAGATCCACTTGTTAAAAAAATCCCAGTCTACACAACCATCTAGGAAAGAGGTAACTACACTAAGTTACTAATGAAGTACTTGGTAGGGTATCCCAAGTCTCCCTAGGTGTGTGAAACTCTGGCTGTAAGGACGAAGGCTGAGTGACAGACCTTATGTTGTAAGTCTAGGTAGACTGCTGGGATGGTGGCTGGGGTGTAGCCTGAGGTGAAGATCCAAATCTGGTACTAGGTGCAGGCACCCCTCCCCTTGCCTGTAACAAAACCCAATTTCAGTACATCAATACCTTTGTAAGTTTAAAAACAATTTTTTTTTTCCATTTAAATCTTAATTACTTATAGGCTTTTCTCTTTCAAGCCTCTGTATAGGCTTTATAGGTCTGTTCAGCCTACTTGCTTTGTAAGGGTTCTTAGGCTCATTAGGAGCCCTCTTTCTTTGCTTGGGTGGCATGTCTGGTGGTTTGTATATGTGAGGTGCTAGAGGAGTAGGCTATCCAATCTCAGCCCATTCTAATTGGCCAGGCATGGGAGGAAGTACCTCCTTGTATATCTCCATGTAAGTTTCTTAGTGGTAGCATGGGTGGGTGTAGGCTTCTGGTGTCTCAATGTTTGTATAAATGGTTGTTATGACATGTTTGCATGGAATGTCATTTAAATCCCAATACCTACAGCTGCATGTCTTCTTGACAAGATTAACTACATGCCTGTCATACTGACTAGCTACCTCATAAAGGAAACTGCCAGCTAGGGTAGCACTAAATGGCTTGCTTTCAACCTTTAATTTCTCCAATGTATCTTGTATGCTTGGACAACTTTCTGGCATACTTCTCCCTTCCCTTTTTGTGTAAAGCCTAGTCATAAGTCTAACCCTAATCCACTCCAACATTGCCAAGATAGGCTTGTCCCTAGACTTCAATATCATCGAGTTAAAAGACTTACTCAAGTTATTTACCAAACAATCTGTTAAGGCCCTAGAAGTGAACTGTGACCCTGTGCACTATGCAGGTGCAATGTTTGCAAGATACTCATATGCCTTTTCATCCAAATCCTTTATGTACTGCATGCATCTCTTAAACTCCTATACTGTTGTAGCAACAGCACACCTCCACAGGGCATCCTTCTACTCCAATCCCTTGTGATCTACTTTGAAATTGTTGTAGATGTGTTTCACACAATATCTATGCTCCACAGTAGGGAATAATGTCTCTATTGCAGGTATAGGCCCCTGCAAATAACCAAATAAACAAAAAAAAACATGTTAGTTCACCAAACAAAGTAAACCATTCAAGTATAACTGAACAAAACTTGCATACCTTTTGCTTATCAGAAATGAAGACCAACTGAAGCTCCTTTAGCCTACCTATATCATCATAAAAAATTTCCAAAAACCATATCCAAGACTCCTTGTTTTCTTGTTCCACAACAGCCATGGCTACTGGAAAAATGTTGTCATTTGCATTCTTAGCAGTGGCAGATAAGATTTTCTCACCAAACTTGTGCTTTATGTGACAACCATCTAAACCTACAAATGGCCTGCATCCACCTAAAAATCCTACCTTCTGAGTATTAAACTTAACATGCATCCTCTTAAATTTTGGCTAGGAAGTCTCATCAGCCATTTTTGTCTACAGTATAACCCTACTTCCCTTGTCTATAGTATTTATCATTGGTGCATAGTCCCTAAGGACACCATATTGTAGTTGTTCATCTCCATTGATCATTTCCTTTGCCTTTCTCTTTGACCTATACACTTGGTTTACACTTAGGTTAACAGATAAATTTTGCATCACATGGTTATGTACACCACTCACCTCCTAATTTGGATTTTTCCTAAAGTCCTCAATGAACCTCTTAGCATCATAAGTTGATGTTGCTTGGCTATTTTTAAAAGACTTAGGGCAAGAACCGTCACCAGTTAAGGTCTTAATCTGACCCTCCACTTATTTGAGATGCATAATATCTCCACCCATACTCATTCTTGCAGTGAACTGATATCTTGGTCTTCTCATTAAACTTGAATTTGATGTCAATAGGTTTTTTAATTGCATACTCCCTCAAAGTAGCTCTGAGCACCTTTGCATTAGGAAACTTCATCTCTTTCTTCAGTACAGCATTTCTCATGTAACTCTTAGCATTAAACTCTAGTTGCTCAGGTACCTGCTCATCATCAGACCTATTTTATGCTTACTAGGTCATCCTCAAGAGCTGGCTCAGTCCGCTCAGGGTCTGCATGAGGTGCATTGCTTGATTCTGGGGCTGTATTGGAAGTATCACTTGATTTTGGAGCAGAAGCTTATGGAGTTGAGTTTGGAGCAGCAAATATGTCATCACCAAATTCATCCCCCTCTGGGCCTTCATATTGCCAATCATTATCATCATCTTCTTCAACATTCTGTTCTTCAACCCTTACACCAACCTCAACATCCTATTCTTCAACTCTTGCACCAATCTCAACATCCTCAACATCTTCTTCTTCATCATTCTCATCATCTTCATCATAATCACTCTCCAAATATATTTCATCCACCCCTCTATCACCACCTACACCATCATCTGCCACTAGTCCTCCATCTAGGGGTGGCAAAATCAACCCAAACCCATTTGCCCACCCAAACCCACCCACTTAAATGAGACCTAAACCCACCCAATTATTAATTGGGTTAAATGGGTATTAACCCAATTAAACCCAATTAATATTAATGTTTATTGGGTTTTAATTGGTACCCAATTAGACCCAATTATGATCCAAGTATGATTTCTACAAATCACCCAACTCTAAAATACCCCAAAACCACTAAAATTACCAAAATACCCCCTTAACCTAAAAAATGACCAAAATAACACTAAAACCTAAAAATGACCAAAATACCCCTAAAACCAACAAAATGACCAAAATACCCCTAGGAAACCCCAAAAATGACCAAAATACCTCTCAAAACCCAAAAAATGACCAAAATACCCTCAAAAAACTTAAAAATTACCAAAATACCCCCAAAACATAAAAAATGACTAAAATACCCCTGAAACAAAAAAAAATGACCAAAATACTTCCAAAACCTAAAAAATTACCAAAATACCCTCAAAACCTAAAAATTGACAAAAATACCTTCAAAACCTAAAAATGACCAAAATATCCCCAAAACCCAAAAAATGACCAAATTAACCCCGAAACCCAAAAAATGACCAAAATACCCTTGAAACCTAAAAATGACCAAAGTACTTCCAAAACCCAAAAAATAACCAAAGTACCCCCGAAACCTAAAAAATGACCAAAATACCCCTAAAACCCAAAAAATGACCAAAATACCCCTGAAACCTAAAAATGACCAAAATACCCTCAAAACCACAAAAATGACCAAAATGCCCCCAAAACCCAAAAAACGACCAAAATATCTCCAACTCTATAAAATGACCAAAATACCCCCGAAACCTAAAAAATGACCAAAATACTCCTAAAACCCAAAAAATGACCAAAATACCCTTGAAACCTAAAAATGACCAAAATACCCTCAAAACCACAAAAATGACCAAAATACCCCCAAAACCACAAAAATGACCAAAATGCCCCCAAAACCCAAAAAATGACCAAAATATCTCCAAACTCTAGAAAATGACCAAAATACTCCCGAAACCTAAAAAATTACCAAAATACTCCTAAAACCCAAAAAATAACCAAAATACCCTTGAAACCTAAAAATGACCAAAATACCCTCAAAACCACAAAAATGACCAAAATGCCCCCAAAACCCAAAAAATGACCAAAATATCCCCGAACTCTAAAAAATGACCAAAATAGCCCCGAAACCTAAAAGATAACCAAAGTACCCCCAAAACCTAAAAAATGACTAAAATACTTCCAGAAACCTAAAAAATGACCAAAATACTCCAGAACCCCAAAAAAATGACCAAAATACCCTCGAAACCTAAAAATTACCAAAATACCTTTGAAATCCAAAAAAAACCAAAAACCCCCGAAACCTAAAAAATGACCAAAATACCCCTAAAACCCAAAAAATGACCAAAATACCCCTGAAACCTAAAAATGACCAAAATACCTTTGAAACCTAAAAAATAGCCAAAATAACCCCAAAGCCTAAAAAATAACTAAAATAATCCTGAAACCAAAAAAATGACCAAAATACCCCTGAAACATCAAAAATGGCTAAAATACCTCTAAACCTAAAAAATGACCAAAATAACACCGAAGCTTGAAAATTGACGAAAATAACCTCGGAACCTAAAAATGACCAAAATACCCCCTAAAACTATAAAATGACCAAAATACCCCCTAAACCTAAAAAATGACCAACATACTCCTGAAACCTAAAAAATGACCAAAATACCATCAAACCTATAAATTGACGAAAATACCCCTAAACCTTTGAAATGACCCAAATAAACCCAAAACCTCTAAAATTGCCGCAAACAACCTGAAACCTCTAAAATTACCAAAAATACCCTAAAACCTCTAAAACGACCAAAATACCTCTAAAACTATAAAATGAGCAAAATACCCCACAAAATATCAAAATTGGCCAACATACCACTAATCCTATAAGATGAGCAAAATACACCCGAAGCCTCTAAAATTACCAAAATAGGGTTTTCGGGTAGCTTAGTTATTTTTTAGGTTTATGGGGGATTTTGGTCATTTTTTGGGTTTAGGCTGTATTTTTATCGACTTACAGGTTTAAGGGGCTTTTTTGTCATTTTACAGTTTTTGGGGCATTTTGGTCATTTTTTAGGTTTTGAGGATATTTTGGTCATTTTAAGGTTTAGGGGTTATTTTGGTCATATTTAGGTTTTAGGGGTGTTTTGGTCATTTTTTAGATTTCAGGGGGGTGTTTTAGTTAATTTTTAGGTTTCGAAGGTGTATTGATCATTTCTTAGGTTAGGGGGTAATTTGGTCATTTTTAGGTTTAGGGGTATTTTGGTCAATTTTTAGACTTCGAGATTATTTTGGCCATTTTTTAGGTTTCGGAGGTATTTTGGTAATTTTTTAGGTTTCGGAAGTATTTTGGAAATTTTTTGGGTTTAGGGGATATTTTGGTCATTTTTAGGTTTTGGAGGTATTTTGGCCTTTTTTTGGATTTCAAGTGTATTTTTGGTAATTTTTAGGTTTCGGGAGTATTTTGGTCATTTTTATATTTCAGGGGAATTTGGTCAATTTTAGGTTTCGGGGGTATTTTGGTCATTTTTAAGTTTCAGGGGGTATTTTGGTCATTTTTTAGGTTTTAGGAAAATTTTGTTCATTTTATATGTTGCAAGGGTATTTTGGTCATTTTTGGGTTTCGTTGGTATTTTGGTCAATTTTTTTGGGTTTTGGGGATATTTTGGTAATTTTAGGTTTTAGGGGTATTTTGGTCATTTTTTATGTTTTGGGGGTATTTTGGTAATTTTTAGGTTTCGGGGGTATTTTTGTCATTTTTTAGGTTTAGGGGGTAATTTGGTCATTTTTAGGTTTAGGGGGTATTTTGGTCAATTTTTAGGCTTCGAGGTTATTTTGGCCATTTTTTAGGTTTCGGAGGTATTTTGGACATTTTTTGGGTTTATAGGGTATTTTGGTGATTTTAAGGTTTCGGGGGCATTTTGGCCTTTTTTTGGGTTTCAAGGGTATTTTGGTAAATTTTTAGGTTTCTGGGTATTTTGGTCATTTTTATATTTTGGGGGTATTTTGGTCATCTTTAGGTTTTGGGGGTATTTTGGTCATTTTTTAGGTTTTAGGAAAATTTTGATCATTTTTTTATGTTTTCAGGGTATTTTGGTCATTTTTGGGTTTCGTGGGTATTTTAGTCATTTTTTTGAGTTTTGGGGGTATTTTGGTAATTTTAGGTTTCGGGAGTATTTTGGTTATTTTTTATGTTTTGGGGGTATTTTAGTAATTTTTAGGTTTCAAGGGTATTTTGGTCATTTTTTAGGTTTGGGGGGTAATTTGGTCATTTTTTGGGTTTTAAGAGTATTTTGGTCATTTTTTGGGTTTTAAGGGTATTTTGGTCATTTTTATGTTTCGGGAGTATTTTGGTCATTTTTTTAGGTTTTGGAGGTATTTTGGTAATTTTTAGGTTTTGGGAGTATTTTGGTCATTTTTTTAGGTTTTGGAGGTATTTTGGTAATTTTTAGGTTTTGGGAGTGTTTTGGTCATTTTTTTAGGTTTTGAGAGTATTTTGGTCATTTTTTTATGTTTCAGGGGTATTTTGGTCATTTTTTGGGTTTTGGGGGTATTTTGGTCATTTTTTTGAGTTTTGGTGGTTCTGGTAATTTTAGGTTTCAGGGGGTATTTTGGTCATTTTTATTGTTTTGGGGGTATTTTGGTTATTTTTAGGTTTCGAAGGATATTTTTGTCATTTTTTGGATTTTGGGGGTATTTTGTTAATTTTTAAGTTTCAGAGGGTATTTTGGTCATTTTTAAGTTTCGAGGAGTATTTTAGTCATTTTTTGGGTTTTGGGGGTATTTTGTTAATTTTTAAGTTTCAGGGGTATTTTGGTAATTATTTTGGGTTTTGAGGGTATTTTGGTCATTTTGTAAGTTTCATGGTTATTTTGGTAGTTTTGAGGTTTTAGGATATTTTGGTCATTTTTGAAGATTTTAGAATACTTTGGTCATTTGCACTTTAGGGGCATTTTGGTAATTTTGATTAAATGGGTAATTGGGTGGGTTGGGGTTTACCCATAATAATTGGGTTGGGTTGAGTTTGGGTTAGAAGCAATTAGTTAAATGGGTTTTAATGGGTAAATGGGTTTTATATACCCAACCCAATTTTGCCCACCCCAAACCCACCCATTTGACACCCCTACCTCTATCACCACCTACACCATCATTTGCCACTACCCCTCCATCACCACCTACACCATCATCTGTCACTCTCCCTCCATCAGGATGCTCAACTGCTAGTGACTCCACATCTATATCAGTATAGATTATGATTTTGTTAGTTGGCCATGCCTTATGAAGGGTAGTCATGTTCACCACATCCGCATCTGTTTCTATGGCCCTTAAATTATCCTTTATACTACCTTTAGGAAGTAAATACCTATATCTGCTATGTTATTTAGGAGCACCAACAAGATGGCATAAATCTTAAATTTCAAAGAAACTCAACTTGTCAAGGTCAATCTCTGTCAATGTATGTACAGACCCACCCACATATTTAAGGATTGGGTCCTCCACAAAACATCCCCCAACATGAATTTTAATGTCAAATGTGAAGTCAACCATCTGCAATTAAAATAAGTAGTTTGTTTACACACTAACATGCAAAAAACGACAATAAGCCAAAAGAGACAACAAGCCAAACATAGTGCTATTTTGTTTTCATATAAAATTGGTTTTGTTGTTGAGAGACAACACACGGACAAAGGACTGTATAAAGCACATGCAAAACTAGATTTAGAAAAATTCAGAGGGACCACAATACCCACAGTTCACAAACAAGTGTAATCATTGACAAATAAACTTGATTCTTTTAGGTATACGCATTATATAAACAACCATAGCAATACATTAGCTACATCCTAAGTGATTCTACATATAAATAGCAAAATGCACATTTAACATACACCAATTTTGAGAAAATTTAACAAACCCTAACTACGTGGGTGGGTCGCGATAAAAAAATGGTATCAAGAACCTAAATGCAGATCAACAACAATCACACATACCTTCCCTAGCTTCGATGTTGCTCAAGTTGTGTTTTCTCCCCCTCCAGACACTCCAAACCATGAAGAACACTACGATATCATCTTTCTCTCGGAAAGTATATGAGTTTTGGGTGTTTTGATTCGCGTTATGTTGTATTTTAGGGTTAAGAGGTGTTTTTGTAATGGTTGGGACTAAGGTAGGTTACGAAGATTGACGGAAACATACCACAGGTGGGTTAAGTGATACTTTTCAAACCACGGGTAGGCAAAGTGATTTTCACCAAAATCATAGGTGGGTTATGTGTGATTACCCCAATATTTTATGAAGGGGTTACATGTATAATAAAGTTTTGGGATATAATTTATAAATAAGGCCTAGAGTGCAACTATATTTATATAGTGGTATTAAATATAGTTAATGATAACTTTGGACTTGTCAAGAGTTGATGGAAAAACCCAAAGCCCTTGGAGCTAGTGTCTTATTGGTCCCTTTTGGTCCCACTTCAAGCCACACACTTAAGTCCAATTGGAAAGGCCTAAAAGGCAAGTCCAATTAGATAATCAGTTAGATACAAAGGGAGAAACGCACAGAATTTTGTAAAAAAGAGACACAACACTCTTGTGAAATGGTGTATGTGTGAGTGCATGCCACACTCTCTAATTCTCCCTTGGAAAACTGATTGAGAGACCACACTTCTTGGGCATTAGCGGAATTGGAGTGAAGATTAAAAGTGTTCCCAAGTGTTTCTAATCTTTGTTTTTGAAATTCATGGTACTTAGGTACACTCTCTTGTTTTTAAATTCTGAAACTTATATAGTACATGTTATCAATTGCGAATGAAGTAGATTCATTATTTTTCCGTTGCGTATGTGTGGTATGCGATACAAAGATGTACTTTTCCAACAGTGATAACCCCTTAAAATGTATAATTGTTATATATTTATGTAGGCATTATCTCCTTATTACTATGCTTAATTTGTATAATTAAGCCATGATTTACATTAATCCCTATTATTTATCTTTACATAATTTCCTGAATAAGATGTCATTCGTTGGGTGTAATTCTCTACTTTCAGGAAATTATGTGAAAAAGATGAGTTTATAGGAGTTTGTGAGAGAATGGAGGTCAAACTAGAATTAAAAAGAAGCTAAAGGACCATGCTTAAATGTCAATAGAGGTGCAGTTGGAGTGCTTGGGTCATCTACCATGTTTGGAAACTTCAAATAAGGAAAGAAATCAAAGAGGTAGAATCTGAAAAGGAAAAATTAGATTTGAGCATTGATCAGTGAAGGCCAAAATTAACTCACACATTATTGCTATAAATCTGGATGAAAATTAAAATAGTAAAAGTTTTATTTTCTTTGGACACTTTGATGTTAGGATTTTGGATAGAGGCTGTGGAGAACAAATTTTGGGGAGAAAAACCTTGTATTTTTCGTTCTCTAATGGCAGCTTAAACTCTTTGTTAGCGTTAGGGGTTATGTTTCTTCTATACGGTATGAATATTCAATGTGATTTTTTCTAATATTTTATCAACAACATATCTGAATGTTCAAATAGATTTCTTTTGATGTATTAGTTCTTCCATGTTTTCAATAATTTCAATCATGTTTTTCTTATTGTTTAGATGAATTTCTAATAGTTTCAAATAAAAATCAGGTTTTAAAGTGAATGGGTTTTTTTGAAAATTTTGCTAACCGCATTATTAATCTAGGTTATTATGCGTTCTTAAATTGTCTCAATTCAACTGAATCATAAGTATTTAATTGTATAAAAACAATCAATTATGAAATATATAATTTCTTAGATCACAAATAATTTCATATCGATATAGAAAACACCCTGATACCTTAGTATTTACATTATTAACTTAAATCAGTTATCAATGTTATTTTTGTTTACAATTACAGGAAAAAATTATTCTTCATCTTCACCAAAAGTTTTTCTTTTTTAAAATTACATTGCCTTTGAATTTACCCTGCTCCTTGTGGTTCGACCTTGGTACTCCGAGAATTATATTGCTACGATCTTCTGCACTTGGGAGTGAGCAAGCAAGCATTGAGATGCAACTTATGTTTCCTTAGTATCTCAAATACACTTCCTAGATCATTCAAATGCTCAGTTACTACTTTACTCTTACAACCATGTCATCGATGTATACCTCTATATTTTTTCTAAGTTGAGACTCAAACATTTTGGTCATCATCCTTTGGTAGGTAGACCCAGTATTCTTCAAACCAAAAGGCATTACTAGGTAGTGATAATTCCTAGTAGGCATTCTGGTCATCATCCTCTGGTCACCATCCACTAGTCACCAAAAGGCATTCCGGTTAGCCAAAGCTAGTGGTATTTGATGGTATCTGCAACATATTGGGAGCATTATTTAAGTCGCCAAAAGGCATTATTTCACGACAATTACTTCACGTTAATTGCAGAAAGGTCGTGCAGGATTATCTGCAACCTACTAGGAGTCAAGAAGGCAAACTTAAATAATTCCCTTTTCCCTGTGGATTCGACCTCGGACTTATCGAGTTATTACTTCACGAAAATCTTGCACTTGGGAGCATTATTTAAGTCCCCGACAACGGCACCAAAAACTTGCTCTGACTTAAATAATGCTCTCAAGTGCAGGATTGTCATGAGATAATAACTTAGTAGGTCTAAGGTCGAATTTATAGGGAAAAGGGAATTGATTAGCAAATCACGAGAGAATAAAACTAAAATAATAAATTTTAATTGAAGAGATTTTGGATGGTTTAGTAAAGGTAATTTAAATTGAGATAAAATAACAATATATTAAGACGTTAAGGTTTAGAGATCCACACACAACACATCTATTGGTAGTCTTAACAATATTTATTTTATAACTCAATTAAAATTCATACGACGGATGATATTAGTCGGATGGTTTAACAATAAAAACTTAAGAATTAATTGTCTAAGGTAGTTTCATGAAATTGATTGATTTTAGGCAAAACAAAACTAGTGAATTAGTTCATAGGGAATACTAAGCACTTAACGTGCCCGAAGTCTATGATAAATCAAAGGATAATACAGAATTAAACACTTTTCTAGATGAGCAACCAATAAAAAACATAATAACATAAGCATTAAAACCATAAAATAATTGTTAAGAACATACCAATAAACAGTTGGGTTTCACCTCTTGCCTTAGGAAGCAAGGCTTCTAGCAAGCCATAATACAAATAAAACACTAAAAATTGTAAAGAAATTTTAAGAAAACCTAAATTTTGTTCTACAGTAGCTCTCCTCAGAATTTCACCCTAAAGAGTAAAGAGCCTTTAAATAGGTCAATGAATCCTATTACAAGTTGAATTCTCGTTTGGAGAAAAGCTCAGGTTTTTAGACTTCACTTAACCAACATTTTCGGCCCATTTAACTTCATTATTCATACTTTTGGTAAACTACAAAGTTATAGCCCTTTAAGTTAGATTTTTAGCCCAACTTAAAACATCTTGATTGGACATTTGCACCGAAAGTTATGCTCCAAATCTAAATTGGACTTGGATTTGGTGCAAATTTTCTTTGATTCCTTGCTTCAATTGGACTTAAATTTTATTGGGTTGGCATTCTTTGACTTCATCATGCCCTCTATAAAAGTAAAGTCCATTAGTTTTCTTCTTTGCAATAATCCACTTATTTAATTTATCATCCTACAAAAGTAAAATTCACGCATTAAAATTCAATTAAGCACAAAATTGATTATTTAGCATTATTTTGAAACTAGCTATAAAATGCATGAGTTAATTCAAAATAAGTGTGATAATACTTTCTAAAAATGATATAAATATGCAAAATTAAGCTATTATCAGTATCCCTGAAAAGTCATCCAAAAATCTCATCCGATGATGACCTACCGTAGCATCAACCAACTAGTCAATTTGAGGAATCAGAAAGGGATCATCGGGGTAAGCTTTATTCAAATTAGTAAAATCCACACATACTCTCAACTTCCAAGACTTCTTCTTCACCACCACTGTATTGGCCAGCCATTTTGGATAAAAAACCTCCTTAATTGCCTTGGCATGTTCTTTGTAAGAGCATTGAGGTGGTTGTTTCTTAGGGAAAATTGTTGGGTTGACATTCAGATAATGACAAATAAAATTTGGATTCACCCCAGAAGCCTCATAAGCACTTTAGGCAAAAACATCACCATTCCTTCTAAGGAAAGCCAATAACTCCTCTTTCCCTTGTGGATGAAATTGAATTCCAATTTGAAAATACTTCTCTACATTAGTATCGATAGTAACCTTCTCCAACTCTTCACACATTAATCCCCCATCTACCACATCTAAGGATTCAACTATTTCTATTAATTGCTACAAGGCCTTCTCTTGGGTAGCCGAGGCTCCTTCCTCAGACTGATGTTTTATAGCGGTGACTAGGCATTGCCTTGCCATGGCTTAGCCTCCAATCAATTCCTCGACCTGGCCCCTCGAGGGGAACTTCACCTTCCAATGCAAAGTCCAATACAGCCCCCATGGCATAGAACCATGGTCTTGCCAAAATAGCAGTATAAGGTGAATAAGCATCTACCACAATAAAGCTTACTTCAATCACTTCTGACCCTATTTGAACTAGAAACTTTATCAAGACCTTCGGGATGACTGTCTTCCTATCAAACCCCACCAAAGGGGAATCATAACTAACTAAGTCCTTGGGTTTCAAATTAAGTCCATTGTATAGGTAGGGATACATATTCTTTGCCCCACTACCTTGGTCTATGAGGATCCTTCTTACATCATACCCTCCAATCCGAAGGGTTACCACTAGAGCATCGTCATGTGGTTGATAAGTTCCAACCTTGTCTGCATTAGAAAAGTTCAAAGCTGGTTGGACTTCCACTCTCCCTCATTTAGACTCAGGAATTGAGTCCTCGGTGTATGGTCTTGCTATGGACATAACCCCAGAGGGACATCCACCAATCTGACCTAGGGTTGCAAGAATAACACTAATTGTTCCCAAGGACGGTCTAGAGGAAGACTCCCTTTGATATGTTGACCCAACATGACTCCCTGCCTAGAGGGCTGGTGTAGAAACTGTCTCAGCTTTCGGACCTTGACTAGCTGCTCCAGATAGTCACCTAAAGTTCTACAATCTTCAGTAGTGTGTCCACGATCTTGATGATATTGACAGTAAAGACCTCAATTACGTCTCGTGGGGTCACCTTCCATTTTATTTGGCCACTTGAAGTACGGTTCAACTTTTATCTTCTCAAGAATTTGATGCATAGGCTCCTTGAATACTGTATTAACCACCTGGGCAGTAGGATGCCCAGTATGTCAAGTAAAATCTCTCTTGGGTTGGTTGTTATTATATCTCTCAGACCTAAAGTATCTTCGATCAGGGGGAGCCAACTTTGCTTTCCCTTTCCTTTATTGCTGATCCTCCTCGATCCGTTCGTGCAAGCCTCATTGTCAAGGACGTTCTCAAATCATGCTTAGTAGGAAGGCCAACCTTAAACGTTCTTATTGCCATGTCTTCAAAATCTCCATCTATCTCATTAAACATTTCCTAGTATCTATCTGAATAAGTTTTCATGGTCTCACCCTCTCTCATCACCATAGACAGCAAAGAGTCTAAAGGACGAGGAACCCTGCTATATGTAACAAATCAGGCCCAAAAGCCCTAGTGAGCTCTTCAAAAGAGCTAATTGAGCCCTTATCAAGTCCATCAAACTATCCCATTGCAACAGGTCTCAAGCTAGAAGGAAAAACCGTGCACATCAGAGCTTCATTCCTAGAATGAACAGCCATCCTCTGATTAAAATGACTAACGTGCTCTATAGGACCAGTTCTTCCATTATATATATGTGAAAGTAGTTTTTGTGAACTGACGAGGGAGTTTAGCCCTATCAATCCTATGGGTAAATGGTGATTTTAAAATCTAGCGTAGAGCCTTACTCATAGAGTCATTCCCCAAGCTCCTATGGGTCGAGATTTTCTTCATTTTCTTCTCTCTAGCCAAGTATGAAGGTATAGAAAAGGATTCACTAGGAGGTGTTCTAGACCTTGACCTGTAATTACCATCTTCACTTGAGTCTGTTTTAGAGCTAAGAGGGTACGCCTCTTGTTGTTTATGACGTAATTTTCTACATTAGTGATCTATCTGCAACCTAAGGTTCCGAGTTTCTTCCCTATGCAAGACATGACTCCCAGTTCGAGAGTGGCTCCTGTTGGTATTACTTGCATGCACGCTAGGAAGGTGATTAACCTCACAATCTCTCCTCCTTTCCAGATTAACAAACTAATCTTCATGCGGTGACCCCACGAATTCTTCTCTATTTGGTCCTAAACCCACCACAGCTAACCGAAATTGTAAGTGCTTCCCTGTTTCCCACAGATGGCACCAATTGTAAGGACTTGATTTAATACCTCAACCCATGAACAATGGATGATGGCCCAACAAGTCCAAAACAAAATATTTGTTAAAGAATGGATGCTCCAGGAAAGCGTCTCAGCAAATTAATTATGGGCCATAATTAGATGGATTCATGCTTAGAAAAGTAAAGACACAAATTTATAGAAACAATGCTCCTTGGTCAAATCCAAGGATGAGACGTTCTTATAATCACTCTAGTTATACGAATACGATGTGTTCTTTCTTTTTTTCTTCCTTCTCTAATTACATGCCCCCTTTTTTATGGGGTCCTTTCCCTTATATAGTCCTTCCATCATTTATCCTAGCCTTCCACTTATTGATTTTATAGGTGATTTCTTGGTTGCTTGTCCCATCAAGTACTTATCCTCACATATAGCTTTCTAAATTTCTTTTTGTATCTTCGCATGTCTCCTCTCCAATTGCCCAATCAAGTACCATTGTAAAAGTTGTTCTATTTTGTAGAATTTTCTGATTTAGGAGCGAAATGTTGTATGCCTCTTCTGTAACTAAACTGTAATCACATGAATTGAAGTTGGTTTCCACGTCATTGTTTTGTTCCACATCCCAAAAGTTCACTGAAAAACTTGAAACTTCTTTTAGGATAGGAGCCTGACAGTAGCCAATGCTAGAGCATTCAGAAGTGTCCACCACTCTGTCGTTGTTACAAAGTGCTGCACATCCAGTAGGATATTTCTTTACCTATGATGCATAGCCATCAAAAAACCCAAAAATGTTACAACCCATTGCAATGAACTTGTTCCTCGTATACGAGATATGAAAGTTTGCAAGAGTGTTGTTTGCTCTAAACTCCGACAAGGTCGAGTCGACCTTGTTGGAACAACGAAGGGCTATGGAGGTTGAGACTCGCAGATCACCATCCAGTGATATGTTGAGCCCGAGTACTTTAGTATAAGATAGAAATGGTTTTGGTGTAGTCGCAGAAGTGTTGTCACAGGTGATGAGGAAAGATTCATTAAGGTAGGTAGCAACCCTTTTTAGTTCCAAACGGGAAAGGGATGCTAAGAGTATGTTTGATAACTATTTTTTCCTCTTATTTTCTATTTCCAAAAATAATTTTCTATTTTTGAAACTAGAAAACTTATTTGGCAATTCAAAATAGACATAAAACAAAAACTGTTCTCAAAATTCAATTTGTGAAAGAAACTGAAAACATGTAAAATGTTATTTTCAGTTTCTAATTTTCAAAAATTAATGAAATCACGTATTTAATTTAATGAATTTGTTTTATTTAATGAGTTAGTAATTAGAGTTCAAATCCTAGGAACAACATATTTTAGTATTTTCTTTTTTTTTTCTTCAAAAACCTCTCTTTTTAATTTCAACTAACCAAACATATTTTTTATTTCAAAAATACAAGAAAATTGTTTTTTCTTTATATTCTCCAAAACAGGTTTTTGAAAATAGAAATAAAAAAAATGTTACCAAACATAACTTAACATTTCCACAGCTTACGTTTCCACAGCTCGAATTGGGTTGAGATGCTTTTGTTGCTGCTAAAACTATCAACCCAAGCAAAAGCAGCATTTGTTGCTTCGAAAGCACTCCGCACAAAGCCATGGTTTTCCTTTTTCTCTGTTTTGTTTAGGTGAAATTTATACTTTCTTAATTTGTGACATCAACAGTCGTGAATGGCCAATTTTATACAAGCAAAGTAACTTTTTTGAGAGACAAATCATTAGAAATAAGTCTGTATTTGGTCGCTTGGGTGAGCAATATTAATTGGCCAAAATCATGAGAGAGAAAGAGAGAAGAATAATTTATAATAGAACCTATAATATCCGGACCAGTGATGGAATTGTTAAACTTATTTTATTAAATAAATTCATTTTAATCTTAGAAATTTAAGGATCTTATGATACATGAGTGTTAAATGATTTAATTTGCCATTTTAATTCAAATTAAAATTCGTTTGGTTGTGCATTAGCACAATCACAAAAGAATTTTAAGCATTTTAACATATTTTATTTTAAAAAATTATATCAGTTATGAAGAATGAAAAGAGCTTTTAATTAGCCCCATAAAACTCTTTTGTAGTTATAAAAAAAAAAAAAAAAAAAATCTGAAACTTTTAGGAAAAATCCACAATATGCTATTCATGCTCTATAATTGAGTTTATAAATCATTGCTGACGTCCGTTTAGCATATGGATTGACTGGGAAAAATCATATAAAATGTTTTTATTTTATTTCATTTTTTATTAAAAAAACGATAAGTAAATGGATAACGATGATTCTTGTTTTTAGTATCTGCTCGTGCTGTCCAGCAGACTCAACGTGAGTTACGTGACCAAAGGGACCAATGGCATTACAAAATCCTTAAACCAAGTGGGCATTCAAAAAGCATAGAAAAGGTTCGTGATGTTTCGACATTTTGACTGATTCCACAGATCACTGTCAAATAACAAGACATTTTATCGAGTAATTTGTTTGTGGGGTAGTTTAAAGAAGCTGGGCAATTCAGAAAAGAAAAAGGGAAAGAAGAAAAATAAAAAAGGTGAAAGGAAGTGTTGAATACTTGATTGCGGTTGGTAGGGACTACAGAGTTTGTCGTTTGGTTCAAAGAAAGTGATGTATAGACTATAGACTATAGACTATAAAGGGGATTATAGCATTTTACCCCTATTTTTAAAAATATTTGACAATATGCTCCTGATTCTAAACTATATAGGTTCATGCTCTTGTTTTGAAACTCAATTATCTCAAAATCGAGTTTCAATGAAAAATTCGATTGGTTTAAAAGCGAGTTATGCACGAAACTTAAAAAAAAAAAAAAAAAAAAAAAAAAAAAAAAAGTTGCATGGAACTCGAGAGAGCTTGAGTTGTAAAACACTGCTATAGGCCTTATAAAACGCAGCTATAGGTTTGGGGTAATCAAACTAAAAAAAAAAAAAAAACTCGAGTTCCATAAAAACGCCGCTATAGGTCTTATAAAACGCAGCTATAAGTTTAACTGTAAAAAAAATTTGCATAGAACTCAACTTCAGGGAGGTCGAGTTCCATATGAAACGCCGCTATAGGTCTTATAAAACGCAACTATAGCTATGGAACTCGAGCTCTATAAACTCAAGTTCCATGCAATTTTTTTTTCTTTTTTTTTTTTATAAGTTTGATCACCCCATACTCGAATTTCTACCAATCGAGTTTTTTATTGAAACTCGATTTTAACAAAATCGAGTTTCAAAACAGGGGTACGAACCTATATAGTTTCAAAATCGGGGCATATTGCCAAATATTTTTAAAAATAAGGGTAAAAGGCTAGAATTCCCGACTATAGACGTAAAACGTGAGTGCGTTAGATTAAATACGGAGAAAGACTGAAAGGGCATGGAAGACAGTGATGTAGCGAAGAGATGCTTGATTGTGGTCCATCTTATGAAAAATTCTATGAACAACCAATCACTGGAACCTTTGCTAACTGATTACAGGAAACATCTTACATTTCCTTGCAGTTATGTTGATCACATTTACTGTGGAAGCTGATTGCTATGCAGATGCTCTTGTGAAACTTGGTGCCACCATCTCTGATGATGCGTGAATTGTCAACAATGTAGGTTCGTCCAGATGGAGTTGAGCCCACGTCACTGTACCTGTAAATGTAATGCAAACTCTCCTCAGATGGTCACTGGTGTGGTGCCTGCCACAGAGTCTCAAATGATAAAGTTAGTATGTGGAAACTTTTTATGAAGTAAGAGAGCTTGGAATATCAAATTTATGTGTGCTAGAGTGTTTTTTGGTTGTGTGTATGTACCTAGTTTGGTTCTGATGGGCTTGTATGTATAGTTTCATAGTTTCTAGCCGTTGCGGGCTTTAATTGTGGCTTTAGTGCTCCCTTTCGTAACGCTTCTGGGCTTGTTAACGTATGTTTGATGAACTCCCAACAGTCTGACAGCTAATTGGTAATTGTCTGGGGCATTGAAACTTCTTATTAATGACTTGCCTTACTTCGTCCATGACGTGGTAGGATGGACGAAGATGCTTGACTAGGTCGTTTGGGCATGAGAATTCATTGGTCCTATCAGCTGCCCCCCCCAAGTTCTGTGGTCATCACTATTTGTTAAGACAATCACTAGAAGATGGAAGGTTTCTTGCTCAGACGTGACTCTTGGGGTTCTGTTCCGCATTTAATGCGTAGTGGTGGCGTCGTACACATGGCGGACAGATGGCGCGTTCCAACTGGTGGAGTTAATACCCCACGCATGTGTCTCTTGAGTTTCCTATTGATTTTCAATTTTTTGTGCCTATTTTTTAAACTTCCTTTCTTTTCTCTTTCTTCTTCACTTTCCCTTCCTTTTGCCATTGCTGCTCTATGTTTCTTCTTCTCCAAGCTACTCTCTTTGCAAATTTTTTTCCTTCTTGTGGTTGCTTTTTGAGGTACAATTTCTTCTCCCCTTCTTTATTCTTCGTAGAATAGGTAATTTGTATGAGTTTCTGACTTTTCTTTTCTGTTTCGGGTTTATAGGATTTTTGTTCTTCTTTTTTCGTTCTTGGGGTTCCATGGTTGGTAGCTCTGAGGTTAGGACACTTTGCCCCTCTGTTTTGCTTCTTTTTGCGCTCTTAGGGGCATCTCTAGGAATTTCTCGCATGTTTTGCCCTTTAGTTGGAGGTTTCGTATTTGGGGGTAGTGGTTTAGATATAGTTTTGGTTGATTTACTCCCTTTGCTCCGAGAGTCAGTAATTTGGTTTGAGAGAGCTGTGGGTGAGAGTACAGCCATGTCTGGGGTAAGATCTAGTGAACTCGAGATGGGGTTCTCGTCTAAAGAGGATCCCGGTGAAAGAGAGGAGGATACTGCGGCCTCTGGCATGAAGGAGGTTAGGGCTTTTCATGCTCTAGGGAAGGCATGTGGTTTGGACACTGAAACCTTTTCTAGGTTTAAGGATATGTTTTAGATTCCTGAGAGAGTTAGGGTTTGTCTTTCTCAGAAGAAGGAACGAGCTTGTCATTTCTCACCTGAGGAGGTGTGCTTCTGTGAGGCCACTTTCCAGTGTGGGCTTAGGTTCCCAGTCTACCCCTTTATTATGGAGCTTCTCAGTTACTTTAACATCGCTCCTAGGCAACTTATGCCAAATTCGTGGAGGATTGTGATCAACTATATGGAGATATGACTGGCTGCCACAGAGGGGGACATGATTAGGGTGGACGAATTCATGTATTTATACCATCTGAAGGAGTCCAAAGAGTATGGGTACTATGAGCTTATGCCCTGGGTCAAAAAGGCTAGGATCGTCACCGATCTACCCTCACCTTTTAGATATTGGAAATCTAGGTTCTTCTTTGTGTTAGGGGATGATTGGGAGACTCCTTCCAATGAAGTTTGGGGGGACGTCCCTAGGTTGCATTGTCGTTGGAAAGCCCCGAGTTTAGGTGCGTCGTCATTCTGCTAGTGCTCTTTTCTTCTTTGTTCTTTTTCTTTCCTGCTTATATTATTATTCTTTCTTATTGTTGCTAACTCTTCTACCTCGTGATTGCGTAGTTAAAAAGCATCCCAAGCTTAAAAGCCGCTACAAGAGTCGTGTAGAGGCGACCATAGAGTGCGTGAAGACGATCGACGATTTCGACGATCTGGTTGATCCAAGAACTTTGGCTCGTCACTATTTGGGTCCAGAGCCTTCTGCCTATGTTCTTCGTGTGATTGAGATTGAAGAGAAGCGTAAATGCTTTCTCGGTTTGTTGCTATTTTTAGTTTCCTTCACTCCTCCCTTCTCTTCTTTTCTTTTGTAGAGATGACGGCTAAATTTAATCAAGATATGTACGCCAAGATGAGGGTGAAGAAGAACGAGCCTCTATCTGCTCTTGGGAAGAGGATGGTTCGCGTTATAGATCAGGGGACTCTAGCTATTCCTGTTACCACCGTCCCTGGCCCAACGAGGGTAGTCTGCCTGACTACTTCGGTGGAGGAGATAACCCCCAAACGAAGAAGCCATGTCTAGCCGATAAGGGGAAAGAGAAGGTTGGTTCAAGGTCGTCAAGCATATGGGACTATGTTGGTCTTGCTTTGAAGAGGGCACAGGACGCCTTCACCACCAAAGACCTATATGTCCTCTCTAGTACTATGCACCTTGGCTTTCTCCCCTTTTTTTTTTTAATGGTTCTGAGAGGTGGATTCTACTTTTCATGTTTTGGAGGAGGCCATTCACATCACCTCAGAGTACCTAAGTTTGGAGGCAAAGGCCACCTTCGTGGGGTCCAACTTGCAAAGTCTGGAGGCGGAGAACTCAAAGCTGAAGAAGGATCTTATCTCAGCCATGGACAAGGCCAATACTACCAAGGAAAAGGCGAAGGTCCTGTCCAACATATAACAACCCAAGGAAAAGCGCTAGTCATATCTACGCTATACCTCAAAAGGACTAGTCGCAATTGAGACTCCTTGTAGTTGTTAATAAAGCCCAGATCTACCCAGTAAATACCCGTTGTGGGACTTATCACACACCCATATACATCACACAATCAATCAAATTGGGGCATCACAATCTCCCCCACTTAAATACCTAACATTCTCGTTAAGGCCCACTTTGTGGGGTAATGTCTCTGAGCCCACACGGGATTACGGGGCCGGCTCTAATACCATATACAACAACTCAAGGAAAAGCGCTAGATACATTTACGCTATACCTCAAAAGGACTAGTCACAATTGAGGCTCCTTGCAGTTGTTAATAAAGCTGACAGGCCACAAACGCGTTGACCCCTTGTGATAAATTAGATTGATTAATTAACCTAGTTATTAATTAATCAAATTAACATGCAATATCATGTGGCAGCACAAACAAATCACCAAAACTAAGTTATGCAGCGAAAAATAAAAGACACGGTGATTTGTTTACGAATGGGGAAAACTTGACGGCAAAAACTCTACTGGGTGATTTAAGGTCACCATTCCCGAAACTCCACTATTATCACAACAAGTGGTTACAAGCAAGGAATCTCAAGTACCTTACCAACTTACAGTTGAACCCTTACCCCAATACCCAATTGGACTTGTTCTGTAATGACAATTTCTCATTTCAATGCACGGCTCCCAAGTATGTGACTAACCAAGTGCGCGAATCCTAGTACGCGACTTCAAACACCAACTAGAGAGAGAGTTGTTGGCTACAAAGTTCTTCAAATCATCTACACGATGAAGATCAAGAAGATGCTCGGTCACAAAACCCAACGGTGCACATTACATAGCAATCTTCTTCACAAAGGATGAACTAGAGCATGAACTAGAGCATGAACTTTGTCTTTTTAATCACAAATTGCATGAACAAGGATTGCTCAATACTTTGCAACTTGCATCCCTTTTGACGACCCTTAAAACAATCCTTTTATATGTCTAGGGTTAGGAGAAAAGAAGTCCTAAAGACACATTCACGAATTGGACTTGAAATAGAACTGAAAATCTGTTTTCTTTAATTCTTGACAGATAGAGGTGTCGAGGATCTGTCGAGAAGCTGTCGAGGCTCGGGGCAAAACAGCTTCTTAAAGCTCGATAGATGCATGTGTCGAGATAGGTGTCGAGATAGGTGTCGAGCTTTAGTAACTTGCACTTCCTTGTTTGTTGCTTGGACAGACTTTGATGACTTCAACACTGAATCTTGAAACACTGTTTTTTGAAGTGTTAAACACATCCTAAATCTACCCAATTACAAGTAAAGTACGTTTTGTCTAAGGATAAGCCAATTACATAAAATAGCGACATATGTTAACAAACTTGAACTACATATGTCCTAACAATCTCCCCATTTGACAATCTATGACAAAACCACAACAAACAAATGAAAACATGAGAGAAGTCATAAAACACTTTAACTCATATTCATTTGTTACATACAATAAAATCTATCCTAATACAAATTCTTAAAAAACTTTGCAAGAAGAGAGTTTATGGTAAGAAGACTTTGACAACCTGTATTTTTGAAACACTTATAAACAAAACACATCAAGGCATCTTTGTGTGAAGCAGAAATAAAAGATTGCATACAAGTAAAAGAAACATGTGTATAAAGACAGAAAAGAAACAACACATGGAAAGGTAGGTGAAAGAAAAACATACATCATCATATATATCAAGAAATAAGTACAATGTATGTCAACACATGATCAATGTATCTCTAAAAAGATAGAAAAGAAAAGAATACATATGATCTCCTCACTACATCCCTCAATCCACACTCCCCCTATCAAAAATGTCCTACGCTAACTCTCCCCCTAAGTATGACTACTCTTATACCAAAACTACTCCCCCTTTTTGTCATGAGTGACAAAGGGTAGAGTGTCATGTAAACATCTCATCAGAAGAGCTCGCATCTCCATCATCATCATCATCATCATCATCCTCAAAAGCATCATCGTCATCACTGTCATCATCAGCCTCAGTCTCAGAGTAAACATGAGGTGGTGGAGGAGAAGCCTCTAGAGCAAAGCCACCCATGGTCGCCTGTCGCCTGGCGATGCGACCAACACGAACGTTCACCTGATACAACTCTGTGGAGAGTGTATTGAGGCGAGCATCTATGCACTGAAGCTGCGCCATGATGTCTCCTAAAGTGACGTCGCTCGAAGAAGGAGCAGATGTCGCTCGAGCTGATCTGGAGGTAGTCGGACCGGAGGAAGGAGTAGCACATCTAACTGTCTCGATCTAAACTGTGCCTCGCTACGTTTTACGGTAGTGGCGTCTATGACAGACATGACATGGTAAGGATCGGACGAAGGGAATGGGATGGAAAAACGGCGAAGAATCCTCGTGATAGCAGAAGGGAAAATGAGCTTATCATGGGTGGCCATATCTTTATAGACGTCTATGATGGAGAAAAATAAAGTGTGAAGGAAAGTCTATAGAGAGATCCTCTAGGGGGGATAACAAAAACTGAGCACGAGGCTCTGTGATAGAGTTATAGTGAGAAAGTGGGTGCAAAACAAAAGTCATCACCATGTTAAGGAAACGAGGACCTTTAGCAAAAGGTTGACATGGTGTGTACTGATGATCTCCCAAAGAGGAAGGACGCCCACAGAATGCCGAGATCATCTCGTCTTTGGACACAGTCCATAGACGCTCACAACTAGGGTTATCAGGATGATCCACCCTAGGAACATAAAGCACCTCGGATACTAACTCCAGAGTGACAGCAAAGCGCGTACCTCGAATGCAAGAGTAGAAAAAAGGTACTGAAGAATCGATCCCGTGGATGTTGGAGTAAAACTCCTGTATCAACACGAGTGGACATGTGACCGAGACGTCACACAGTGACTCCCAAGCCCGATTGTGAATGACATCAGGAAGGTCGGTGTCGGCAAAGTTTGCTAGGACAACGTGGCGTTCCAAATGAACACCTCGTTTAGAGAAGTTCTCCGAGAAGTCCTCCGAGAAGTCCTTTTGGGCTTTCTCATCACGGAACCAGATAGAAAATGGAGTAGAATCTGAGGAAGACGATCCCTTAGAACGCAAAGGGTTCTGGGATGGAATGGACTTACGTTTAGGTGCCATAGACACTACTAACGCAAACATAGAAAGGGGGGAGAAGAAGAAGACAAACAGAAAAGTCCCAAGCAGATCAATATTGGAAGAAAATATTGAAAAGAAAGAACGTATACATGGAAAATGCATGAACATGTGACATGCAACAAAAAAAACATCATGGGCTCAGTCCAATCCAAACCTAACAGCACACAACAGGTTTGCACACATCTAAATGCATGAAAATACAATTAGAATGCTAATGTGATGCAATGCATGTAGTTTTAAAGATCAAATCTATAAAACCAACCCAAAAATTTCATGAAAACCTCAACAGTTTTGAAAAATCCCAAAAATTTTTAAAAACACAAAACCTAGGGTTTTAAAAACATGAAATGCATGAAAATGAGTGATAAGATGCTTACCAAGTGATGAGGATCGAGAAAAACACTTGAGAAAGCCTTAGGAAGAGGTTTGGAGAGCGTGAGAGAGGTTTTGGGAGAGAGAACTCGTGTTATCGAGTGAGAGAGATCAAGTAGAATGACTGAAAATCGCGACAGAATCTACTTATAGACCTTCAATAATTCTCGACAGCTGTAGGTATCAAGAAGTATCGAGACAGCTATCGAGATAGGTGTCGAGAAAATGCACTTCGACAGATGCAACTATCGAGGTCATGTGTCGAGAAAGAAGGATCAAGCATGAAAGAACCTCGATCGATCCAGAAGCTGTCGAGAAGCTATCGAGTAGACAGAAAGTTTCTCGATCGATCCACCAGGCGTCGAGGATATGTCGAGACTGCGTTTAGAAAAAGTCTAAGAAGCTCGACAGATAGCTAAGTGTCGAGAGGTGTCGAGGAGGTGTCGAGATGCCTTTAAAAACAGTTTTTCAAAAGAGGAAAAACACAGACATGAATGCAATCATGCATGCAACTCAACCAAAGATCCAAGCAACACATTAAGCTCTCAAAATCATCTTTCAACAAGAATTTTAAAGCACATGTATCCCAAAACACGCACACACACACTAAACAAGTCTAACCAATTTTATATCTCAAAAATAAGTTAAGACAGTTTAGTGAGCATACATTAACGCATGTAAACCTTGTGATGGCCAAATCACATTGTACCTGCACATGTATCAAAAATAGCAAAGAGTATTGCGTGTTGTGTGTGAAAACATCGCAAGATTGCATAAGTGTCTCAAAGTTATGACGATTTGAGATATGAAAAAATCACTTTAACTCACACACAATCATAATTGTTTGATGGGAACAATCGCCTTTGAGGTACATCCTATAACTCCCATATCTCCTAGAAAACACTCTTGCAACTATATTTAAAGCATTTTGATCTTTTTGCCTTTTTTTTTTTAATTTTATTTCTTTGCATATTTTCTTTTATTAAGCATATCATGCATGGGCATACAAGAGAAAGAAAAGAAATACCCAATTATGTTAAGATTTTGACATTGCACTTTTGCTATGCCGAAGCATACAGATGTCATTAACATTGCACTTTTGCTATGCCGTAGCATACAGATGTCATATTATGATTGGCGAGTAACAGTGGTGAGATAGTTATTTATGCCTTTCTCTTAGGATTTTCTAGTTCAACCCGTCAAAAAGAGTGATACGAGTGTTAAAAAGAAGAGATCACTTAACCTTACACATCACAAACAAAGAGTTACAAAGCTCACTTGCTTAGTTGTGTAGAAGAATGCTCATCTAAGCTACACGTGATACAAAGTTTAGAAAACTCTGTTTCAATGGCCATTTTAAAAGTTCACATGAACCAATGCACACAAACACACCCTGTTTTTGTATTTTTTAATTTTTTAAATTTTTTTTTATTTTTATCAGAAAAGCAAAAATAAAACACAAAACTGAAAACACACAACCAAAAACAAGCTAAAGAAAGCAAAACAATGCATAAAACTAGACTGACTCAAAACAGTAAAGAAACACACAAGTAATGCAACACACAAAAAAAAAAAAAAAACAAGGAAAGAGAAGAAGAAGTGACCGCTATCACTTAGATCCCTTTGCCTTCCACACCTTGGAAGAACCTTTCCTTTTAGTTAACCCTTGAACTGGTGAAAAGGGAGAAGAATATGAACCATTCAAGTTCAAAAGGAACATGAAGGCTTTAAGAATGTCTCCTAGAGGAGCGAGAGAAGTCTAAAGCTAATTCTGGCTCCCTGATGCTATCATGCCATTGCTCTGTTGAGTGGCTAGCCACTTGTAGCAATTTGGTCGAGTGTGACCGGCAGCACCACAATGATAACAGAGATGCGGTTTCTTCTGTTTGGGCTTTTGAGAGATAGCCTTCTTGGTCCTAGGGTTTCTAGTTTCCCTTCTCTCAACTTTAGGGAGTGCTCCTGGGATGGACTTGCCCTTGTCTAAGTTCTCACTAGCTAATTCAATTTTAACATTCTTATCCTCAGTTTTAATGGTATTAGCAGGTGGACAAAAACAGTAGTACTAGCAGAAGGAGTATTAGAGAGAGAGAATTCATACCCCAATTCAGTACGATCTGAAGAAGATTTCTGAGCACTCAGCATCTCGTCCAGCTTTGCACTTGACGTCCTCTCTAATTGTGCTCTGACTTAAAACAGCTCCGCTTCAAGCTTCTTGGTCCTCCAGCCAAGAAATTGTTTTTGAACCTCAGTGCTCCAATGGTCTAATTCGCTTCATCAACCTTTGTGAAAAGCTCCTCACGGTCAAGTTCCACATCATTGAGCTTCTTGGTGGCCAGCCTATAGAGCTTCTCATGCTTCTCAGAAAGCTTGTACAGTTTCTCATAGGCGGTATGGATATCATCTTGATCATCCATAATCTCACACTTAGTATCCACCAATTCCTTCTCTTCATCCACTTCTTCAGTAACCCCATCAGTAGGATTAATAGTGGCAGTGAAGGCATTCAAGATTCCGTCGTCTTCATCTTCGGAATCATCCTCGGGCTCCGTGTCGCTTAAGGTAACAACAAGTGCCTTGCTCTTCCCTATGCTCTTAAGGTACGTTGGACACTCTTGTTTCATGTGCCCGAAACCTTAACACCCAAAGCATTTTGGCCCAATGGGAACAGTATACTGACCGCCATCCTTAACATCCTTCTTCCCTTTATCCGAATTCTTGAATTGTGAAAACTGGATTGTCTACGGTCTTTGTTGAAGCCCTTTCCATTGGCATTCTTCATGAACTTCTTGAATTGCCTTGTAATATAGGACTTCATTTTAGAATCTTCATTATCTGAAGAATCATCTGTATCACTGCTCTTGGCCTTTAGTGCCATGCTCTTGCCCTTGCTTGACTTGCCTAACCTAGTCAGCCCTAACTCGTAGGTTTGCAAGTTTCCAACCAGCTCAGTTAGAGGAATTCTGTCAATATACTTCGATTCCTCTATCGCCGTGATCTTAGCATGGAATCTCTCGGGCAGCGATCTGAGCACTTTCCTTACTATCTTGGGTTCAAGAATGGTTTTCCCAAGATTGAAGGCTGAGTTCACTATATCTTTAAGCTTGGCATACAACTCATCAAACGACTCATCCTCCTCCATCTTAATTTCTTCAAAGCTTGTAGTGAGCCTCTGTAGCTTTGAATCTTTGACAACCTTAGTTCCTTCATAGGTTGTCAGGAGAATGGTCCATGCTTCCTTAGCAGTTTCTGTTAAGGAAATTTTCTTGAACTCCTCATTGGTGACTGCACTGAATAGAGCATTCAATGCTCTGTTGTTGAAATTTGCCGCCTTGATCTTGGCATCATCCCAGTCGGCCGGCGCTTCTGTAGGCTTGGTCCAGCCTATCTCTACAGCTTACCACACTTTCTCATCTAAAGACTGCAAGAAAGCTCTCACGCGTACTTTCCAGTATGCATAGTTAGTGCCATCAAATAATAGAGGTATAATAAGAGATTCACCTCTATCCATGACAGCAGGGGTCAATGGATCACACACAAAGATTAAACCCTAATCAGAGTGTGCTTGCTCTGATACCACTTGACAGGCCACAAACGCGTTGACCCCTTGTGATAAATTAGATTGATTAATTAGCCCAGTTATTAATTAATCAAATTAACATGCAATATCACGTAGCAGCATAAACAAATTACCAAAATTAAGTTATGCAGCAGAAAATAAAAGACACGGTGATTTGTTTACGAATGGGGAAAACCTGACGGTAAAAACTCCACCGGGTGATTTAAGGTCACCACTCCCAAAACTCCACTATTATCATAACAAGCGGTTACAAGCAAGAAATCCCAAGTACCTTACCAACCTACAGTTGAACCCTTACCCCAATACCCAATTGGACTTGTTCTGTAGTGACAGTTTCTCCTTTCAATGCACGGCTTCCAAATACGTGACTAACCAGATGCAGGGATCCCAGTACAAGACTTCAGACACCAACTGAAGAGAGAGTTGTTGGCTGCAAAGTTCTTCAAATCATCTGCACGATAAAGATCAAGAAGATGCTCAGTTACAAAACCCAACGGTGCACATTACACAACAATCTTCTTCACAAAGGATGAACTGGGGCATGAACTTTGTCTTTTTGATCACAAATTGCATGAACAAGGATTGCTCAATACTTTGCAACTTGCATATCATTTAACGGCTCTTAAAACAATCCTTTTATATGTCTAGGGTTAGGAGAAAAGAAGTCTCAAAGACACATTCATAGATTGGACTTGAAATAGAACTGAAAATCTGTTTTCTTTAATTCTCGACAGATAGAGGTGTCGAGGATCTGTCGAGGCTCGGGGCAAAACAGCTTTTTAAAGCTCGATAGATGCATGTGTCGAGATAGGTGTCGAGCTTTAGTAACTTGCACTTCCTTGCTTGTTTCTTGGACAGACTTTGATGACTTCAACACTGAATCTTGAAACACTGTTTCTTGAAGTGTTAAACACATCCTAAATCTATCCAATTACAAGTAAAGTGCGTTTTGTCTAAGGATAAGCCAATTACATAAAATAGCGACATATGTTAACAAACTTGAACTAAATATGTCCTAATAAAAGCCTAGTTCAACCTAGTAAATACCCGATATGGGACTCATCACACACCCATACACATCACATAATCAATCAAATTGGGGCATCACAATCTTCCCCACTTAAATCCCAACATTGTCACTATCCAAATCCATGAAACATGAATTTAGATGCATGACTAACTTGCTAACCTTACCTAGCTCAATAAAAAATAATTTATTTAAACATAGTTCCATAAAACTTCAAATACACAATGCTACTGATAAATCTCTTACAAAAACTAAAATCCACAATTGATAATAATCTCCAAAATATAAAATGTGAATTACAAAACAAAGGTAACTAAAGTTTTATGAGTCTTCAAGTAACACTGAAGCCGCCTACAACTTCCACTCTCTACCTCGCACCACACAAAGCGGTCCAAGGGTTCTATATTCCCAACTACACTTTAATATGAAAATAGTAATTGATGGGGTAAGCTACACATCTAGTAAGTAATTATACAGAATACACAACAGAGTAGATTCAAGCAAGGCACGAGTATTTTGATTTTTCACAAACTCATTCAATGATATCAAAAATAATTATTCTAAAACATATAATGAATCACTTAATACATATGTAATCAAATCTAAAAGTATTTTGAAAACACATACAAATAATTGATCAAAGCACAATGTCATATATACACATCACATATTCTCACATACAATCCTGTGAGCGGATACCAACATCTAACCCCTACTAGTGAGGGATCAACACATATTCTCACATACAATCCTATGAGCAAATTTACACATATATATCTGATCAATTCTAAAAACATTTAATTTGAGTCACATATCACAAAACAAAATATATACAAAATAGAATAATTTTCTTAATATTAACAATTATTCCAAAGATAGGGACATATCAAATATCACAATATTGAATTGATACACAATTCTTGAGTAAGTCTGAAATTTAAATTTGCTAAAAGAAACATTTTAGATACCATTTGGAGACTTGGAATATGGCTTTGAAATCACTTGGTTTTAACAAATTAAAAAAAAAAAAAAGAATATTTTTAGAAAACTTACTTTGAAACTCAATTATTTTCGGAAAATAGTTTAGTTTAAAATCATCTTTTAAATGGGATTTGGACATTCAAAATGTTATTTAAAATTCAAAGTTTCTCTTAAAACATGATTTAAAAGCAAATTAAAATCTCTCTTTCAATAGTGTAAAAATGCTTTTTGATAAACTTTTAAAACGTAAGCAAAAAAAAATATAACTTTTAAAAACCTTTAACTTCTAAGAGCCTAAAGAATAAAACTTGTGCATATTATGCATAATTACTTACAACACTTGAATCATTATTCGATTTTGTATATATTTTGTTTTGTGATATGTGA
Organism: Castanopsis chinensis; assembly: GCA_032878915.1. Lineage (NCBI taxonomy): Eukaryota > Viridiplantae > Streptophyta > Magnoliopsida > Fagales > Fagaceae > Castanopsis > Castanopsis chinensis. The sequence continues at coordinate 26,958,844 of JAVQMG010000132.1, forward strand.
CTCAAATTAAGTGTTTTTAGAATTGATCAGATATATATGTGTAAATCCGCTCATAGGATTGTATATGAGAATATGTGTTGATCCCTTACCAGCAGGGGTTAGATGTTGGTATCCGCTCACAGGATTGTATGTGAGAATATGTGATGTGTATATGTGACACTGTGCTCTGATCAATTATTTGTATGTGTTTTCGAAATACTTTAAGATTTGATTACAAGGAGCCTCAATTGCGACTAGTCCTTTTGAGGTATAGCGCTTTTCCTTAGGTTGTTACACAACGACTTGAGGGCCTAGAGGCAGCTGACTTTGGAGAAGGACGAGCAGCTCTTGGCCGTAAAGGAGATAGTGAAGACCGTCATAGCCAAGTCCATTGAAGCCTTCCAATAGACTAACGAGTACAATACTGTGCTCTTCAGCTTGTATTATAAAGGCTTCGAGCTCCTGAGACGGTATCTTGTCAAGCACCCCATCGGAATGGATTTAGAGAACTTAGACCTCGAGGAGGTGGATAAGGAAATGGCGATTGACGAGACCTCCCATTTTGTAGCTCCTGAGGGTAATGCTACAAAGAATGCTCCTTTGCCTCCTTCTATTGGTGATGATGTAGCCGCTTCTTGAACCTGCTTATACATCTGCTTCATGTTTATTGTTCTTCCTTTTTTTTTTTTTTTGGGTGCCTAGTTTGTTTTTTGTGCTCTTTGATTCTTTTTTCAAAACAATTTTTTTTTTTTTTTAATATAAGAACAATGTCTTTTGCCTAGTGTTTTTGGGCTTTTAATTCTAATGTTGGAAACAATATTGGTTGCCCAATGTTTTTCTTTTGGGAGGGCTTTCAATTCTATTGACTATTTATGCTTACCTGTTTACTTTCCTGCATTGTTATGTAATGATACTTTTTGTCTATATGTGAATTCTGTTTGCCTTGTTAGTAACTTACATCTGTCTAGGTAGAATCTTGTCACTTAGCCAATTTTTGTGACTTACACCCATTTAAAGGGTCTTGTCATTTGGCTTCATCAGTAGCTTACATTTGTCTATGCGAAATCTTGTTGCTTATTTGTGACTTACACCTAGTTAAGGGATCTTGTCATTTGGCTTCATCAATAACTTACATCTGTCTAGGCGAAATCTTGTTACTTAACCAACTTTTGTTACTTACACCCATTTAAGGGATCTTGTCATTTGGCTTCGTCGGTGACTTACATCTATCTAAGCGGAATCTTGTTACTTAGCCAATTTTTCTAACTTACACTCATTTAAGGGATTTTGTCATTTGGCTTTGTCAGTAGCTTACATCTGTATAAGCGGAATCTTATTACTTAGCCAATTTTTTGCTCTTAAGCCACTAGATTTACACGTGTTATGTTGGCTGAACAGTTCTTTTATTGCTTTATCTCAATCATGAATACAATCGTCCATTATATTTATTGTGGTATCTTTTCAAATGCTCAATATTTCATGGTCGTAGTAGTTTCCTCTCGTCCAACATCTCCAGGTGATAGCTGCCTTGCCTGGAATAATGGGTGACTTTGTAGGGTCCTTCCCAGGTTGGGCCAAGTTTTTCCTGGGTCTGGTCCTTGGTAGCAAGTGTAACTTTGCGCAGGACGAGATCTCCAATGTTAAGTTGTCTAGGCTTCACTCTTGTTGCAGTACTCAGCCATCTTTTGCTGGTACTTTGCCATCTTACGTGATGCTTCGTCTCTAGATTCGACCAAGCAATCCAAGTTGATTTTTAGTTGATAGTTGTTGCTGCCTTCGTGAAAAACTTCTCATCTCATGCTGGTGATCCCTACTTCGATAGGGATTACTGCCTTGGTGCCATAGGTGAGCTCGAAGGGGGTCTCTCCCATCAGAGTTCTTGCTGTAGTCCTATACACCTACAGGACGTTTGGCAACTCCTCGAGCCATGCGCCCTTTGCTTTGTCTAATCGAGTTTTGATGATCTTGAGTAGTGTTCGGTTCATCACTTCCATTTGGCCGTTAGCTTGGGGGTGACTTGCTGATGAGAATTGGTTCTTGATCCCTAATCTTGAGCAAAAGTCTCTGAAGCCTTGACTGACAAACTACTACTCATTGTTTGATATGATCGTCTGTGGTATCTCGAATCGGCAAACTATATTCTTCCATACGAAGTTTTGGATCTTTGCCTTCGTTATGGTTGACAGTGCTTCTACTTCAACCCATTTCGTGAAATCGTCAATAGCAACTAGTAAAAATTGTACCTGTCTTTTACCTTGAGGTAACGGGCCGACGATGTCAAGATCCCACTGAGCAAATGCCCATGAGAAGGCTACTAGCGTCAGTTTCTTTGTTGGGAGGCGTTGGACGTTCCTAAACCTTTGGCATTTTTCGCACCTCTTGACGAACTCCCTTGCATCTTTTTGCAAAGTAGGCCAGAAGTAACCTGTTCTGATGACTTTGCTTACTAGGGCTTTCGGGCCTGCATAGTCTTCGCAAATTCCTTCATGGATCTCTTCTAGAATGTATTTGGCTTCCTCCTCGTTGATGGAATTCAATTAAGGCATGGAGAAGCCTTTTTTGTAGAAGGAGTGATTTAGGATCGTGAGCCTGGCTGCCTTTTTCCTGACCTTCCTGGCTTTTTCGACGTCCTGCAAAAGCCGTCCGTCATGAAGGAAGGACAAGATTAGGGTCATGCAACTGCTTTTGCTCTAGATTGCAAAGGTGAGGACCTCATCGATACAAGGACGCTTTTAGACTTCAATCTTTAGGTTTGCATTCGTTGGTTCTGCTTCTGATGATGCCTATTTCGTTAGCTCGTTTGCCCCTACATTCTGGCTTCTAGGGACCTGTGTAAACTCCATCCAATCGTACTCCAGTGCCAAAAGTTTCATCAGCCTCTGGTATTTTTGCATTCTTCCCTCCTTTGCTTCATACTCTCCCTTTATCTACCCTACAACAAGCTTTGAATCGCTCTGGAGGAGAAACTTTTTGATTCTTAACGCCTTCCCGACCCTTAGTCTCGTCAGTACTCCTTCGTATTCAGCTTTATTGTTGGTGGCTGGGAATGTTAGTTGCACTCTGTATTTGAGCATCTATCCTCAAAGGTGATGATAATGACCCTTACTCTGCCCTTTTTTTGGGTTGATGAACTGTCAGTCTGGATCGTCCATCTTTCTGCTTCTTTTGTTGCTCCCTCCTCATTTGGGATTGTAAATTTGGCAATGAAGTCTGCCAATGCTTACGCCTTAATAGCTGTCCTGGGGTAGTATTCAATGTCAAATTGGCTAAGTTCGATAGCCCATTAAATCATTCGTCCTGCAGCCTCGAGCTTGTTCATTGACTTCTTTATGGGTTGGTCCATCATCACCGAGATGGGGTTCGCTTGGAAGTAGGGGGCACAACTTGCGACGAGCTACAATCAATGTAAATGCGATCTTTTCGACCCGTGGGTATTTGGCTTCTGCCCTTTGGAAGGCCTAACTGTCATAGTAAATTGAGAGCTATCTTTTGTCCTCTTCTCGAATTAAAGCTGCACTCACAACTATAGCTAACACCGCTAGGTATAAAAATAGGATTTCTCCCACTTTGGAAGGGCTCAAGAGGGTGGATTGCTCAGGTAGCACTTGAGTTCTTAGAAAGCTTTCTCATACTCGTCTGTCCAAGCGAATGCCTGCTTCAGCATTTTGAAGAAGGGAAGACATTTGTCCATTGCTTTCGAGACAAACCTATTGAGCGCTACAATCCACCCTATGAGTTTTTGGACTTCTTTCACGGTCTTGGGCGATGTCATCTCTAGTATGGCTCGTACCTTCTCTAGCTTTGCTTCTATTTCTTTTTAGGACACCATGAACCCTAAGAACTTCCCTGATGCCACCCTAAAGGCACACTTGTTGGGGTTTAATTTCATCTGATATTGCCTGAGATTTGTGAATGTCTCTTGCAAGTCGTCCAGGTGAGCAGATTCTTCTTTTCTCTTGACGAGCATGTCTTTTGCACATACTTCCATATTCCTCCCAATCTGTTTACTGAACATTTTAGGTTGCTCCTGCATTTTTCAGCCCGAATGGCATCACCTTATAGCAGTAGAGCCCTTGGCTTGTGGTGAAGGCAGTTTTCTCTTACCATTTTTATCTGGTTATACCCCGAGAATGTGTCCATAAAAGTCAAGAGCTTATGTCCTGCTATGGAATAAACTAGCTGATCTATTCCTGGTAGGGAGAAGCTGTCCTTTAGGTAGGCCTTGTTCAAGTCCGCGAAGTCCACACGCATCCTCCATTTTCCATTTGCCTTCTTTACAAGAATGACGTTGGCCAGCTAATTTGGGTAGTAGACCTTGCGGATGAAGCCCACTGTTAGTAGTTTATTTAGTTCGTCCATAATTGTCTGGTTTCATTCTAGAGCAAACACTCGTTGTCTCTACTGGATGAGCTTTTTCCCGGGGTCAACATTTAACTTGTGTTGGATGATCTCTATGGATATGCCTAGCATATCCTCATGGCTCCAAGCGAAGATGTCCAGGTTCTCCTTAAGGAATTGGACTAGTTTCTTCTTTATGTCTATACTTATGGCCATCCTTATTCTGGTAGTCTTCATTGGCTCTCTGTCTACTAGCTCTACAGTTTCTAGGGCTTCCACCTTCTCTTCTTCATTTTCATCGATCATCCATGTATGGTTTTGCTGCGCAGTAAACACTGCTTAGTAGCACTCCCTAGCCAATATTTGATCTCCTTTCACTTTACCTACACTATTTTCTGTTGGAAACTTTACCTTCAGGCAATAAGTGGACGTGGCTGCCTTCCAACGGTTGAGTGTGGGCCTCCCGAAGATCACATTGTAGGAAGAGGGACAATCTGCCACTAGGAAGTCTAACTGACGAGTCAATTGTTGTGAATAAGACCCACTGTAACCGTCAGTTTCACTATGCCTTTAGGATATACCATATCCTTACTGAATCTGACGAGAGGGGATTTAAAAGGATGTAGCCTCCTTGGATCCAATTGAGTTATTGGAAAGTGGAAAGGTAGATGATGTTTGCGGAGCTCCAATTGTCCATGAGGACTCTCCTAATGTTGAACCCTTCTATCATAAGCATTATGACCAAGGAAAACATATCCCTGTCCGTCCATCTTTGCTTCAAAGATGGTGTCCTATGGATGTTGCTCACCTACCTTTGATATGATTTATTGAGGGATTTGAATGATCCACCTATTGATGGCCCTCATGTGATCGTCTTTATCTCTCTGATCACACTTGGTGATCGTTGGAAAGCATGATCTTCATCCCTTGGAGTGGCTTCGCGTTTATCCTTATCATCATCACTGGACTTGTCAGGCTCTCCTTTCTTCACAAACTTCTACAACTTTCCTTTTCATATGAGCTCCTCTATCTACTCCTTCAGGTCCCTGCAATCTTCTGTGCAATGACCGTGATCTTTGTGGAAATGGCAATATTTCTTCTTGTCACGTACATTAGGTGACGAATGTAACATCCTTGGCCATTTGAGGTAACGCTTATCTTTAATCTATGCTAAAATCTTGTCAACAAGCGTAACTAAGGGAGTGAATGTTGCCATCCGAGGAGCTTTATCATTTTTCCTTTTACTCCCATTGCTATTCTGATGATCTGTACGTTTCCTTTTTCTTCCTCTCCGATCATCTTCCTTTCGTCCTTTCTCATTGGACTTCTCCACATCTTTTATCCTTGCTAGGGCGTCTTTGGCGTTCATATACTTCTGCGCCTTCAAGAGCATCTCTACCATCGTCTTTGAGGGATTCTTCGAGAGTGATACTACAAATTCCTTGGACTTCAATCTGGCTTTAAAGGTCGTCAACTGCACCTTGTCATTAGCTTCGTCTACCTTTAAGGTTTCTTGAGTGAAAGGCTTCACGTAAGACCTCAAGATCTCCTTTTCTCCTTGTCTGATGGTGAGTAGGTGGTCTGCTAGCCTTCTCGAGCGTTGTCCCCCGATGAAGTGGCATAAGAAAGAAATGCTCAACTGCTCGAAGCTATCAATTGACAATGTCGGTAACTTCGTGAATCACTCCTTCGCAGATCCTTTAAAAGTGGTGGGGAAAGAATGACATAGTATCTTATCAAGAGGCTGTTGAAGGCCTAGGGTCATCTTGAAAGTGTTGAGGTGGTCCAAGGGGTCTTTCAGTCCATCGAACAGTTCAAGATGAGGTAGGCAAAATTTTGACGGCACTAGGTATTCTGAGACTGCCGCTATGAAGGGTGAATCCATTGTCCTAACCATTCTATCCATGCTTCGGTCCATTTTCCCTTAATGGTGCTTCTTAGTTCGTCCATCTCCTTTCTCATTTCCCAAAGAAAGTCTGAGCTTGGTCCTTCTAGATTAGCTGCTCGTCGACGGTCACTTCTTCTTTAGCTGTCTCCCTTGTCATCCCGGTTGGCCTTGGAACAGTTGTCTTCCTACTAAAGTCGTAGCCTCATCTCCTGGTTCTATCTGGTAAGCTCCTTCACACTAGCTGTAGGTGTTTGGATTTGTAGAGCCAATGCTGCAAAGTCTTGGTTGGACTCTATTTGAATTTGGAAATTAAGTGGCACTACGCTTTCGAACTTAAGTGCAAAAATGTCATTCCCACAAATAGCGCCAAACTGATGATGCGTAAATCATTAGCAATGTAGATTCGTCCAAATGGAGTTGAGCCCATGTCACTATACTTGCAAATGTAGTGCAAAGCTCTCCTCAGATTGTCACCAGTGTGGTGCCTGCCACTGAGCCTTCAATGATAAAATCAATATATAGAAACTTTTTAGGAAGTAAGAGAGCTTAGAATATCATAATTACGTGTGCTAGAGTGTTTTTTGGTTGTGTGTATGTACCTGGTCTAGTTCTGATGGGCTTGTATGTATAGCTTCATAGTTTGTAGCGATTGGGGCTTTAATTATGGCTTTTGTGCTCCCTTCGTAACGCTTCTCTGCTTATTAACGTAGGTTTTGATAAGCTCCCAACGGTCTGACAGCTAAGTAGTAACTGTTCGGGGCATTGAAACTTCTTAGTAATGACTTGCCTTACTTCGTCCATGACATGGCGGGATGGACGAAGATGCCTGACTAGGTCTTCTGGGCATGAGAGTTTGTCGGTCCCATCAATCTCCCTAGCACTTTTGTTGTATTTGCTAACCCACCTCTTGTTATGGTGGAGTTAATAGCCCTTGGTAAAAGGGCATAACTATTGTTTTACTGAAAAACATTTTATAAAAATAGTTTTTCACATTTTCTAATGTTTGGGAGCACCAAAAAAATTTATCAACGGAAAACTATCTTTAGTCAATAGAAAATCCTAATAAAATAAGTCTTTTTTTTATAAGTTGTTTTACAAAATATTTCCTTGGACAACAATCTCTCTCTCACTTTTTCTCTTTTTCCTTTACTTTTTCTCTCTTCACACTCTCACTGTCACTAACTTTGATCTCTCCTCTTCCATAGATCTCTCTCTCTCTCTCTCCCTATCTGTCTCTCTTCTATCTTTTCTTCATGTTTCTCTTCCCCTTTATAACACAGTTCTTTGATTTGATTTTCCCCCCCTCACTAATCGGTCAACAGCTCCAACTTGCAAAGAAGAACAGATTTGTAAAGGTAATTATTTCAAACCTCTTTACCAAAATCTCAATTCTTTGCTTTGAATTTCAAGTTTGATTTTCTTTTTTCTCTAAGAAATTTTTGGTGACTTCTTTTTTGCACATAAAAGTTCAAAAGAAAAATAAAAAAAAATAAATAAATAAGAAGAAGAAAGAATGAATGAAGCAAAAGACAAAAAATTTAAAAATACTCCCTATATGGCTCTAAATTGCTTTTACATAGGATAATCTTTACAGTAAATTAATAATATTGTTATCGTTATATATTAAGAGCATTCAGAAAAGTTAGTTATGGCTTCAAAAAATGTAAAAAATACTCTTAATCTAATTAGATAATCTTTATTTTTAAAAAATAAAAAATGGGGATAAAATTGTAATTCAACAAAATTTAAAAACAGGAAAAAAAAAAAAAAAAAAAACTACTAGAGAAACTTTTTTTCCTAAAAATTAGCACTCTCTATTTAAATATATCTCACTCATGTTTGATATATTTTTTCCTAAAAGCTAGCACATGCTAAACCCAATAGTTTACTCCATTTCAAATCCTAAATTTTAGTGACTTAAAAATTCATTCATGTGTAACCTCACTAACAATAGATAAATTCAAATTGAAAAATTATATTAAACTCGAAATAAAAAAAGAGCCTCATCGCATGTGCGGGGCGCGTGTGATGAAGATAGTATAATGAATGATAATCGCTTAGGGAATTTTTGTTGGCAGATACATTATGTAGATACTATGCAGTGATGATATATTATGCAAATACATTATGTAAATACATAATTTAGAGTAATATTGAAGACTTGTGGTTGAACATAGTAAACAATTAGTGTACCAGTAAAAAGAGTAGACAATTAAAAGTTATTGTTATTTGTACTTATTAAAGATGTATTTCTCTATCAATTTTAATATATATAGACAAATAGTTGATATATATATATATATATATATGTGTGTGTGTGTGTGTGTGTGTATGTGTACATTACTGTCCATATATATGAGCAAGATGAGTGGTGGAGGTCATGAAAATTTGACAACTAATTTTGATTGTATCTATTGTCAAAATTTTAGTACGAAAACCAAATTCATTCTTGATTTTTTTTTTTTTTATATTGATTACATTAGTTGGTTTACATAATACACGTGTTTTGAATTATGCAATAAATTAAAAAAAATTGCATACCAAACACTAGCAACATTCTCAAGCTTATTTTTAAGGTCGTTATCAAACACCGAAAAATGAGATAGTTTTCTAGAAAATGAACAATTTTTCAAAAAAATGTTAATGCTAAAACAAAGAGAGCATTATTGTTTCTTAGTGAAACTGGAATGCCCCAAGTTCTAACTAGTTCAATTTGATGCTAAAACCCAACCAATATTTTTTAAAAGTCCAACAAATAAAACCCATTATTTTGACTAAATTTTCCCTCAAAATTAAGAAGATTAATGTGTTGTTTCTCCAGTAAGTCAAATAGCATTTAATAAGGATTTTCTAGGAAATATTAGGTTATGTTTGATAATAGTTTTTATTTTCTATTTTCAAAAACTTGTTTTTGGGAATAAAGAAAAAAATAATTTTCTTGTATTTTTGAAATAAAAAACATGTTTGGTTAGTTGAAATAAAAAAAAAGAAGAAAAAATAGACTTTTGAAAATTACTAAGATTTAAACACTAATATTAACTCATTAAATGAGATAGATTTATTAAATTAAATGCATATTTTCATTGACTTTTGAAAATTAGAAACTAAAAACTGCCTTTTGCATATTTTCAGTTTTTTCACAAATTGTTTTTTGAGAATAGCTTTTGATTTTTGTCTATTTTGGGTTGTCAAATAAGTTTTTAGTCTAAAAAATAGATATTTTTTTTTTTTGGAAATAGAAAATAAGGAGAAAAAACAGTTACCATACATACCCTTAGCTTTTATGTTTAGCAATCCTAGGTAGACATGCCTTATAATTTGTTTCTAGTTTCTATGAGTCTTATTTGACTATGGTCTTGAAAAGGTAATATTTTAATTGCTTTTTTCATTTTCCTATCCTTTGGGTGGCGAGTTTCGGTATCTGTATATCTTTGGGTGATGATAATTTGTATCTCATTGAGTGGTGAGTCATTTCAATCCTTTATCCTTAGTAGAATTCCGTTGGTTGGGAATGTGTTAGGTTCTAAGATTTTAGGAACTAATATATTAGAATTTTAATTTGTATTATGTTGGCAAACCATGATCAAAACATAGAGTCTAGGTTTAGGCTTGCTCAAAGTGTGTTTATTTGTAAAATTGAAATCGAATGATTGCAGAAATTATTGGACAAAATCTGTAAGGCTCGATTGATTGAAAATTAGACTCGATCGATCGAATCTCATGCATATTTATTTTTCTGAAAAATTTTCAATTTAGTCCAAGCCCATTTGACGTGTAGTGTTTTGTGTTTTACTCCAAGTATAAAAGAAAAAACCCTAGCTACGTTTTAGAAGTCTTTTTGAGTGTTGTGTTGAATCTTTTGTGAGATCTAGAGGTATTTACCTTTATACACACACATAGAGTCGTCAAGATCAAGATTTGCGTCAAGAGCTTAATGATCTCTTCAATTGTTGCATAAAGAATTTTATAGAATATCTGAAACCAATGGAGTCTCAAAGTCACAAGTGGTAAAACTTATGGTTGCAATAGATTAAAGAAAGAAGTAGTCAGTGGACTCGGAGCTGTCTCGTGGTCATAGTATTAAGTTTTCTACACGAGGTAGCAATAGGATGTTAGTGGTCTAAGTTTTATTGTAAAAACTTCAATTCTTTTATAGTGTATTTGTTTTACCTTGAGGATAGCTATGTTAAATCCTTCGTAGGTTTTTTACCGGTTAGATTTTTCTGGGTTATCATATTTTTATGTTCATTATATTTCAACATCATTTGCATGATATGATTCTATTGTGTTAACCTAGAACTGAATAATTTATCTAAGTAATCACTTGACTAAATAACTAGGTTAAACAATTTCTGTTAAGGGGTCTAAAAACGTATAGCATGCATGTATCTCATTGGCCCTTTTGCTTTGGTAGTGGGCTATTTATTCATTTTATTATTGAGTTTTTGACTTATTCCATCTATCCAAATAATTTGTGTTAAGGACATATTTTATATAGTTGGCTAATCCTTTAACAAAACGCACTTTACTTGTATTTGGATAGATCTAGGATGTGTTTAATACTTCAAAGAACATATTATTCAAGTCTAGTATTAAAGCCATGAAGATTGGACCAAGAAACAAGTGAAGAAAAAGTGTTCACTAAAGTTGGACAGATAGCTAGATACCTGCTGGACACCTGCAGACACCTGCTGGACACATGCGGACACCTGCTTGACAGCTTCTCGATAGATAGCTATCTATCGAGATTTAATGAATAAAGCTCGATAGTTGGTGGATCGATCGAGAAGCTATCGAGGTTACAGAAATCAGAATTTTCAGATCTGATTTTTGGGCCAGGCTTTTGTATTTGTGTAGGGTTTTTTTTTCTCACAACCCTAGACATATATAAGGCTTGTTTTAGAGGCCGTCACATAAGAGAATACAAGGAGAACACATGCAAAAGGTGACCGAAGCCTTATTCTCTCTAAAAGAAGCTACTGCGTTTTTTGTGCCTTAGGGTTTTGTAACGAAGTGCTTCTTGATCTTCATTGTTGATGAAGTGAAGAACTTTGCATTCAACAACTCTCTCTCTAGTTGGTAAATTGAAGTCGTGTACTAGGATCCGTGCAATTGGTTAGTCAAGTACTTGGAGCCGTGCATCAAGAGGAGAAACTGTCACTACAGAACAAGTCCAATTGGGTATTGGGGTAAGGGTTCAACTGTAGGTTGGTAAGGTACTCAGATTCCTTACTTGTAACTGCTTGTTGTGATAATAGTGGAGTTTCGGGAGTGGTGATCTTAAATCACCCGGTGGGGCTTTTGCCGTCAGGTTTTCCTCATTCGTAAACAAATCACCGTATCTTTTATTTTCCGCTGCATACCTTAGTTTTGGTGATTTATTTGTGCTACCACGTGAATTTGCATGTTAACTTGATTAATTAATAACTTGGCTAATTAATCAATTTAATTAATCACAAGGGGTCAACGCGTTTGTGACCTGTCAAGTGGTATCAGAGCAGGCACACTTTGATTAGCTTTTAATCTTTGATGTGTGATCCATTGAACCCTGTTGTCATGGAAACTCTTGATTGTTTTGATTTGCATGATCTTGTGTTGAATGATGATGATGATATTCATGATGCCTATTGCAAGCTTTATAATTTTTGTATGAAATCTCTTGAGTGTTCTACAAAATTAAAAGCTAAATTTAAAAAGGTCAAGCTTGAAAAGGATGATTTGATTGCAAAACTGGATGAAGCCACTAATTTGAATAAGAATTTTAAAAATCAAATTTCATTTCAAGTGGACAAAATTAAGAGTTTGGAAGAGCAACTAGTTGAATTTAAAACTAAAGTTGAAAAATTAACTAGTGCCAAACTTTTTGTTGAGCCTAACTCAAAAGAAAATGATTTTTATATTACTCCATTCAAAAGGAATAATGAAGAGTTGAAGGCTAATATTGTTAGGATAGACAAAGGTAAACAATCTAATGCTGAAGTTTCTAAACCTATGTCTAAAACTCCTCCTAGGTTGAATGATAAATCTGCTTTTGTCCCCACTTGTCATCATTGTCACATTGTTGGTCATATTAGGCCAAATTATCCTAATCTGAGGACTTTGTTAGCCTCTAAGGTTAGACCTCCTTATAGGAAGCCGATTAGCTGTAAAATTGCTCATGTTTGTCACCATTTTGGTGTTTCTGGACACACTCGTCCTAATTGCTTTAATTTGTATCCTCACAAGCAATTGTCCAAACGGTCACATGTTTCCTCTCAAGGACCTACACTTTTGTTTGGAGAGTTATTAAAAGTCTTGAGATTTTTAACTCAATTTCAGGAGAATTTTAATTCTTCTATGTCCTTTAGTAGTCATACTAGAACACGTGCCTTTTCATCTTCACAGCCAAAGACTCATGCTGTGTGGGTGAGAAAGGAGTTTAAAACTTAATTGTCTTTTCTGTTTGTTCTCTGCTTTAATTCTTTCTATCTAAAGTAGGACTTTCTTTGCTTGGTTTCTTATCTGCTTTTGGAATCATGCTTTTATGCATCTGCACCTTTCTATCATGCTCTCATGCATATGCATCTTTCTTTCATGCTTTCATGATTGTTTGTCTGTTTTTGTTTGGTTGTTTAGTTTTTTTTTTTTTTGTTTTTTTTCAATATAAAAATAAAAAATTGAAAAATTGAAAAAATACAAAAACAGTGTGTGTTTGTGTACATTGGTTCTTGTGAACCTTAAAATGGCCATTGAAATAGAGTTTTCTAAACTTTTTATCTTTTATAGTTTAGACGAGCATTCTTATGCACAATTAAGTAAGTGAGCTTTGTAGCTCTTTGTTTGCGATGAGTAAGGTTAAGTAATCTCTTGTACTTAACACTTGTATCACTCTTTTTGACGGGTAGGACTAAAAAATCCTAAGAGAAAGGCATAAATAACAATCTCACCGCTATTACTCGCCAATCATGATATGACATCCGTATGCTTCGGCATAGTAAAAGTGCAATGTCAAAAGCTTAACATAATTGGGTATTTCTTTTTTCTCTCTTATATGCCCATGCATAATATACTTAATTAAAGAAAATATGCAAAGAAATAAAAGCAAAAAGATTAAAATGCTTTAAAATATGGTTGCAAGCGTGTTTTTTAGGAGATATGGGAGTTATAAGATGTACCTCGAAGGTGATAGTCCCTATCAAGCAGTTATGATTGTATGTGAGTTAAAGTGATTTTCTCATATCTCAAATCGTCATAACTTTGAGATACTTATGCAATCTTGCGATGTTTTCACACATAACACGCAATATTCTTTTCTATTCTTGATACATGTGCAGTACAATGTGATTTGACCATCACAAGGTTTACATGCGTTAATGTATGCTCACTAAACTGTTGTAACTCATTTTTGAAATATAAAATTGGTTAGACTTGTTTAGTGTGTGTGTGTGTGAGTATTGGGATCCATGTACTTAAAATTGTTGATGAGAGATGATTTTGAGAGCAAAATGTGTTGTTTGGATCATTGGTTGAGTTGCACGCGTGATTGCATTCATATCTGTGTTTTTCCCTTCTTGAAAAACTGTGTTTAAAGCATCTCGACACCTCTCGATACCTGGCTTATCTGTCGAGATCTTCAGTAGCATCTTATCGCAATCTCGACACCTCTCGATAGCTAGGTGGATCGATCGAGGAACTTTCTGTCTGCTCGATAGATTCTCGACACCTTCTCGATCCATCGAGGTTGGTTCGATAGCTTCTCGACACCACCTGATTGATCGAGATATCTTTGCATGCATTTCATTTTTCTTTGTTTTGCATGTTTCTTTTATCTTGTCATCCATAGCATCTTGTTTCATTACATTCATGCATTTTTATGGATTCTTTGTGCTCCCTTGGTCATCCTTGATCATCTTTGAGTTTCTTGGGTAAAGCTTTATAGCTTTCTATGCCCTCTGTCAATCGTGACAAAAAGGGGGAGAAATTGGAGAATTTGTGGTTTCTTTCTTTAAGATTCTACAAGTTAAGGGGAGAAACACATGCCCTTGTAAGGAGGGATGTGGTTCATCTTGTTAGAGGAAGCGTTTATCTCCTTGTTGTTGTAGGAGCTTCTTTTAGCTTCTTCTTCTTATACCTAGGTCTTGTGACCATGTTTACATACATTGTGCTTATCTTTAATATATATGTGATGATGTATGTTTTCTTCACCTATCTCTACATGTGTTGTTTCTTTTCTATCTTTATACACACGTTTCTTTATTTGTATACAATTTATTATTTCTGCTTCACACAAAGATGCCTTGATGAGTTTTGTTTAAAATATTTCAAAAATACAGGTTGTCAAAGTCTTCCATGCCATGAACTCTTTTCTTACAAAGTTTTTCAAGAGTTTGTGTTAGGGTAAATTTTATTGTATTCAACAAGTAAGTGTGAGTTGAGTGATTTATGACTTCTTTCATATGTTTATTTGTTTGTTATGGTTTTGTCACGGATTGCCAAAGGGGGAGATTGTTAAGGACATATTTTATATAGTTGGCTAATCCTTTGACAAAACGCACTTTACTTGTATTTGGATAGATCTAAGATGTGTTTAATACTTCAAAGAACATGCTGTTCAAGTCTATTATTAAAGCCATGAAAATTGGACCAAGAAACAAGTGAAGAAAAACTGTTCACTAAAGCTGGACATATAGCTGGACACTTGCGGACAGCTGCTGGACAGCTTCTCGACAGATAGCTATCTATCGAGATTTAATGAATAAAGCTCGACAGCTGGTGGATCGACCGAGAAGCTATCGAGGTTACGGAAATCAGAATTTTCAGATCTGATTTTTGGGCCAAGCTTTTGTATTTGTGTAGGGTTTCTTTTCTCACAACCCTAGACATATATAAGGCTTGTTTTAGAGGCCGTCACATAAGAGAATACAAAGAGAACACATGCAAAAGGTGACCGAAGCCTTATTCTCTCTAAAAGAAGCTACTGCGTTTTTTGCGACTTAGGGTTTTGTAACCAACTGCTTCTTGATCTTCATTATTGATGAAGTGAAGAACTTTGCAGCCAACAACTCTCTCTCTAGTTGGTAAATTGAAGTCACGTACTAGGATCCGTGCAATTAGTTAGTCACGTACTCGGAGCCGTGCATCAAGAGGAGAAATTGTCACTACAGAACAAGTCCAATTGGGTATTGAGGTAAGGGTTCAACTGTAGGTTGGTAAGGTACTCGGATTCCTTGCTTGTAACCGCTTGTTGTGATAATAGTGGAGTTTCAGGAGTAGTGACCTTAAATCACCCTCGGGGTTTTTGCCGTCAGGTTTTCCCCATTCATAAACAAATCACTGTGTCTTTTATTTTCCGCTGCATACCTTAGTTTTAGTGATTTGTTTGTGTTGTCACGTGAATTTGCATGTTAACTTGATTAATTAATAACTCGGCTAATTAATCAATTTAATTAATCACAAGGGGTCAACGCGTTTGTGGCCTGTCAATTTGTGATTCATTATTCATCATATTAGTTTGGGTTCCTCCACACTTTTCCAGTATCACTTAGTTTAATGAATATCCCTTTTCTACCCCCCCCCCCAAAAAAAAAAAAAAAAAAAAAAAAAAAAGAAAACAACAAAAAGATTCATATTTTGTTTTGTGATAAATTAAAATTAAAAATATTATTTTATTTTCTTAAGATGAGAGAAGAAAAATCAAAGAAAACAAATGATAAAAGAAAATGATTATATATCTCCTTCAATGTATAATCTCCTTTTACAATAATAAAGTATCAAGTCTCTGGATAGTAAAAATCATAAAAATATAAAATCAAGGCGTAAATGCACTTTTAGTCTCTACATTTTGGCATTTTTTCATTTTGGTCTCTACATTTTCATTTCACCGCTTTTAGTTCTTAAACCAATTAATGCGTGTCATTTTAGTTTTTTCTGTCAGTCAACAGACGAAAATAGCTAACATGGCTAAGGGAAGGATTAAAATATTATTAAAAATCCACTGTGGTACTTATCACTCATGCCATGTGGGTTTCTGTTTTATTTGATAGTAATTTATATATATATATACATATATATATATATATACATATATATATATATATATATATACATATATATATATATATATATAAAAGCCACATAAGATAACATAATAAAAAAATTTCTAAAACATTTGTTAAAAATTTCAATCATGAAAACAACAAAAGGTCGAGAAGGTGGACTACTGAACCAGATCTTACCTCCGCGACTTGAAGATGCAGGCCTTAAAGGCTATTCTCTCCCACGGGACTCAATCAAAGAAGCATTTTTCAGAGCTGACACTCCTCATCCTTTGCCATTGATCTCGATGACGACGACAAAGGCAACCGTGTTAAAGATCCCTGGACCACCGCCAGCGCCAACGACATGCTGGTCGGACTTTCGCCGGAGCACAAACATGAAGCGAATTCAGGGCCCTACACTAAGGAGAAGGGAAATGGAGTCCCAAAGGGTGCTCGAACGACGTGGTGATCAGCTGCAAGGTTGAGGAGAGGGGGAGTGATGCGGTGGTGGTGGGAGGAGGAGGATGAGGAGGAGGAATGGGTGTGAGAGATGTAGGGGGTAAAGCTTGTGTGGAAGGGTTGCAGAGTTTGAAGACCCAAAACCCACTCTGCTTAGACTCTCAAATTTGTGTAAATTCTCTCTCTCTCTCTCTCTCAAAAGAAACTTTCTTTTCCTCTCTCACTAAGCCGGATCTCACGTTGTCTACCTCACCCTCTCAAACCTACACCCTAGGCGGTGGTGCCTAAAAGAGGAGGAAATGTTGCAACAAATTTGGCAATGGGTTTGGTGGTTTCGGATCTAGTGTAGCTATTTGTGTGGGGGTGGATCAGCTTAGGGTGATTTAGGATGGCGGTTTAAGGTGGGTGTGGTTATTTGTGTGGTGACGAATCGGCATATGGTGGTTCCAGATGGCAGTCTAGGGTGGGTGTGGTTGTTTGTGTGGTAGTGGATCGGCTTGGGTTCGAATTTATAGGAATGCATATCTGTGTTGCAAATCGTGTTTCGTATATGTAAATCGTGTAAGTGTTTTGTATATGTAAATGTGTATGTAACTGAGTGGGTTAAATAAATTTTTTTATTTGGATTTGATTGGAGTTGGGTTTAGATGGAATGGACTTTGATGGAATGGGTTTCTGGTTTTATGAATTTGGTTTCTGGGTTTATGAATTTTATTTGTTGGAGGTTTTGTTATTGATTGAAAGATGAGAAAATCTAGGTTTGAGTTGTGATTTTGTATATTTGGGTTTTGTGGTTTGAGAAAATCTGAGAAGATGTACGGTTGGGTCTGTGTTTGTGTTCTTGCTAGAGATCGATTTGTGTTTGTGTTTGGTTGACAATGAAGGGCAAGAAAATGCCAGAAAATCTGGGCATGTGTTCTTATGTTTAACATCTGGGTTTGTGTTCTTTGGTGTTCTTGTTAAAGATGAACATAGATCTTAATATATTTTTGGATTTTAATTTTGTTTTTTTAAATTTTAAATCTGTTAAAATTATCTGACGTGGCTTTTATATATATATATAAATTACTGTCAAATAAAATGAAACCCACGTGGCATGAGTGATGAGTGCCACACTGGATTTTTAATAATATTTGAATCCTTCCGTTAGCCACGCCAGCTATTTTCGTCTGTTGATTGACAAAAATGACTAAAATAACACAGGTTAATTGGTTTAGAAACTAAAAATGGTGAAATGAAATGCAGGGACCAAAATGAAAAAAAGCCAAAATGTAGGGATTAAAAGTGCATTTATGCCTATACAAAAGAATAATTATTCAAAGAGATCAAGTGATTAGTTCCTTTTATAGGTTCCAATAGTAATGATGGTTGACAAAGATTACATTTGGTATATTGGGGGTGGTTGCATGCATGAAAGATATTGTGTGATTGCTTCCTTAGAATGACCCAATATTAAAGTTGGTTGACTAGAGTTAGATATTGTAATATTGGGATTGACTTGATTCGGTATCTTGTCTTAATTTCCACTAATACACCCTCGAAAGCTGTTGGATCGATAAAGAACAAATCATGAGCCTGTCAGCCTGAATTGAGTACTAATAAGGTCCTTGACGAACGCATAAGCAATTTGGTCCACAGTGTGAATGTAGAACACCCAAAGCTGGTTATGCACAACCTTCTCACGAACATAGTGATAATATCACAAGAAAGTACTTTCAGATGTTTCATACAAGCATAAACAGGTGGATTGGAGGATTCGGTGCAGAAGAAAATGAAGCTATAATATTATCACACCATATTAATGGAGGTTGAAAAAGATGGAGATTTCAGAAAAGTTGACAGAACCAAGAGAGGTCAGTGGCAGTCTGAGCTAAGTAACGGTAGTTCGTTTCGGTGCTAAAGCAAGAAATGATGGCCTATCTCTTGGCGCTCGACAAGATAGATGAGAACTCAAAATAAATGCAATAACCACGAGTAAACAGCGATAAATAGGCCTCAAGGCTAATAGGACTTGGTTTGAAAAGAATCCTGTTATCGAGATTCTAGAGTGCCTTTGAGACGCAGACTAATGAGATGTCCTAGGTTGATGCATGAATTGGCACACCTAGTTGAAGGCAAATGGAAGGTCAAGATGGGTGAGAGTAAGGTTTGGAAAGCACCAAAATGCTATGGTAGGAGATGGGATTAGGACCATAGGGAAGAGTATGGTTTGGCAGAGTCCATGCATGTAAGCATATACATTAGCAAAATTAGTGGCATACATAGTTTGTGTGAGATGGAGATTGTCACCAAGTTAAGAGGTTTCATCAATAACCAAGGAAATAGTGTAGGAACTGGAGATCTTTTATAGCAAAGTGGGAACCCAACTACCCAAGTACCGAACTATTGAATGAGATGAGTAAATAGACTACAAAATACTTCACTTGTTTCGACCCACTAATTTCGAGGGTCCAAACAAACACTGAAAATAAGCTTGAGTGGGCCTATTTGTTAATATTGCAGGTGAAAAACCGTATAAAAATACATGTAATATATTTTAAACAGTATGATAGCTTTATTTCAAAGGACATTAAAACCCTTGAAATAAGCCAATACAACCATTTGAAAAAAGGCGGACCAGTTTTAGCTGCATTCCCGCGAGAGTTTTGGCTCCAAATATATTACATTTTTCAGCTCCATTTTAACGTAACCCTCAAAATAAAGATATCCTAAAATTTTCAACCCACAAAATAAAGCCCATAATTTGAAAAATAAAAGGTGCGACGGTCGATGACTTAGCTCCAACGACGATCTGAGGTGCGGTGGTTGGCGTTATCATCTCCGATGACGAGCTGAGGGGCACGGTGGTCGGCAATATCATCTCCTCTACTTCTTCGTTTGATTACAGGTCTCTCTCTATTTAACTCTCTGTTTGTTTCCCAAGAAAAAAAAAGGTAGAAGTTGTCCCAATCTCTCTTCCACTTCTTTGTTCGACTGCTAAGTATTCATCCAATTTTGGGTTAGTTCTGGTATTTTAGGGGCTGAGAGAGAGAGAGAGAGAGAGAGAGAGAGAGTAGTAGAATAAATTGGGGGCTAGGATTTGGATGCTTTGGAAATGGAATCACACCAAACCGGCTTTGATTCAAAATAGATCCGTGGCTTAAAAAACCAGAAGGTGTGGATTTCGTTATTTCTCATTTTCTTCATTTTGCTCTGCATTTCCTGGTTTATTTGTGTTTTTATGTCTGATCTGAAGCTTTAGCCTGATTCAATTTTGTATATAAATTCTTTTTTTATTTTATTATTATTATAAGTTTGAATTTTTTTTAATAAAATTGATGGACTGGAATTGAATGAGAATGAAATAGTTTTCATTTGGCAATGGTGGCAATTAAAAATTATTAATTATATTAATTTTTACTTGGGGCATAGAATGTGGGGAGGACTTAAATAGAATCTGTTAAGCTCAATTATCTTAAAGGTTTGGCCGTTTTTAGAGTTTGCTTTGCTGCACAATTTCTTGAACAGAGAGAACTATAGGAATGTTATGCAAATGTCATAGAGGACCTTGTTAGTTCAATATGGTTAAATTTACATGGAAAGAAGTGCGCCACTTTGGAAAGGGTGTGATCTAAATCATGAATTGCTGGGATTTCAGTTTGAAATATATTATTGTTGGGCATGCTTTGTTTTCAATTGGTGTCACGGATTTGTGATGACCTATGTTGGTATCAATTTTAGATGGTTTGAGTGATGTAACGGCAAAACCATAGCTCAGTGCTTTGTTGGTAATGTGTTATGGTACTAAGGTTTCAAATTTCACTAGAAATTTAAAAAATACAAGATCTATTTTCTATCTATTTTATTATATAATGCCCAAGTCAGTTTTTTCACTCTATCAAATTTCACTAGTGATAGCAACTAGTTTTTATGTGTGGCTGATTTTTAGGATTTATGCTGGCTGGATCAATACTCATGGTTGGTGGCAATAATGCTTAACTTAAGTTGCTGCATAACTGATGCTGGTGCTGCTTAAGTTGCTGCATAATTGCTGGTGCTGTTGTTGGAGGCGTGATGGATGCTTTGACTGATTTGGTATGTCATTACCAAGCACAAATATACATTATACAAGTTTACTTTATCCTAGTTTTCTAATTTTTTTTTCCACAACATTGTCTGATGAGATTATTTTGGCAAGAGTTACTATATAGTTTTGCCTTTTGTTACTACCATCATATGTTGTATGAATGATTTCTTGAATATTGACTAATAATATGCAATAGGTAACAATCTAGTGGAAGCTGCCCTCACCATATACTTAAGCTTTGTTACTCAAAGCACTAAATAATGGTATCCAGTAGTATAATTGGTTCATTGACACTTTTGTTTTCGGTTAACCACGTTTTGGATAGAAAATTTACTACTAACCTGGCTATTCATGGCAGCCTCCTTGGATCACCTTTCTGGGAGCATGAGAAGGAGACTTTTAACCTTGAAACTTCTCCTGGTGCAGAGCCTTGGGTTTACTATACAATATATGCTTTTTTTGTCTTCCTATTTAATATATTTGACATTGTAAGTTTCTTCTTAACTTTATGTTCTACTATCCATTTATGTGCTGCTAGACAGTACTTCTATAATATATTTTTTTCATGATTTTCCTCTCATCCAGGATATTAATCTTCTTTGGCAACTACTACTTAGTTACATGACACAAAAATATAAAGCAAGATGGTCCATTTTTATTTTGTGCTAAAATTTGTGATGGTATCCCTCTTGATGCGGCTACAAATAATACCCTTGTCTTGTTTCGAAGATTTCAGTTACACTGGAAAAGATGATTTTGAAATCTCAATGCAAGTATTTTAAACTTTTGTTTAATCATTTAATCCAGCACAATTGATGTGGGCTACATTCTAGACGTTACCCACTATCCTCTCTTTTCGGCACCTTCTTCTCACTTCGGTTGTTCATATATCATAGCTTTATATTCCTTGTTGTTTATACTTGTCTTCTAGTTGTTGCAGAGATAGAAACTTAGTTGAAAGAATTGCAGATGCTACTGCATTGAAATCATGGTGATGCTGCTGATCAAAGATCTTTTGGTTGTTTCTGTCATCTTCAAAAGAAAGAAGCCTCTACATTCCATTATATATGAATATAAAATTTGTATAATATAATCTTCATGTATCTAATCCACCCTTGTAAATGTTTGACTCAGTATTCAGTTTGATTAAATTATACTTCTGCTTTTGTTTGATGTACACCAATGTGATTTTTTTTTACGTGTAATGATGTTTCCTAATTTTTCCAGCAAGTGGTTATGTAATTAATTTGCATTGATTGAATATTTTTATAGTTTAAGATTTGTGACTTTGATGAGGTACTTGTCATTGAGGTACAGATCTCTCTGTTTGTTCCACCCACCTTCAAATCTACCTTTTTGTTTTTGTTTGTTCACTTTCACATCCTCCACTAGATTTTTCTCAACAGAATTCCTGAGAAACTTTTGGGTCTTTAATTGCTTCTAGTAGTCTTTCTTTGTGAGAAAAATTCTTTTTTTTTTAATTTGCAAGTTCTGCTTTGCAGATCTTTGATGGATTTTGACTAAGTTATTGAGCTCTGCTTTGATTGGTCTTAGCTTCCTTTCCAGGTTTGTTTTCTCACACTTTCTTACTTTTTTTCTTTGGGTATATCTAGATACAAGTCAAGTATTTTGCTTTTTGGAATTTGCTGGAGTGAGATGGGAGTACCTTTTTTTTTTTTTTGGGAATTAGTAAATTTGTATTTATCTAGCAAAAGTTGGGTTAAATAGAAAATAATGAAGCTGTGTGATTCTCTTGGTGCTCGATATCCTAGCTCTATAATGAAAGTTATGACTCTGATGCTATTAATGATTAATTGTGCTTACTTATGTTTATGCATCCTATGGATAAGTATATGCATCCTAGGCAGTTGACATTCAGTTCTACTTGAACTACCTTGGGATAATGGTGGCTCTCTTGGTGGAACTGGATGGCGCATGAGTGAGTTCAGTTGGGATGTGAAATATGCAGGGGTTCAGACACTTGTGGTCAAGGTAATAATTCATGAATTGAAATATGTTACATGTCAACATGGACTTTCATTATATGACAATTTGTTAATCAAACACCTCAACCATGTAACAAGTGCATTACCACATGAATAGGCTCTGGTTAGTTTGGCTGCTTTTGCCATCATTAATCCGAGTTTATTTTTATACCATGATGATTTGTTCAATTTCATAATCTGTATCCCATTTTGAGTTTTGAAAAACACTACTCTTAAGAGTTGAAAATTCCATCAGTTTAGGTGAATCTGAAAACTGTCTACGTCAGTTATTTGAAGCCCAGATGTTGTATGTGTTCACTAGTAACTTTATTTTATTCATTATTCACAAGCTACCACTTCTATTTCTCTAATGCCCCCATTCATGGATGTAAGATTTTTAAAGGGCTTTACATCTTTACATGTGTAACCAACTACATGATTTATGTGTTATACATAGTATCAAGTGGATGATTACTCTCCATGTTGTAGGGGTATATCTTTGGTTGCAGATTACTGACAAGATGAAAGCATGTGCATCCTTAGAAGTAATTGGCAACAATGTTGGAATATTGGACCCAAGGACTTATCAGATTAATGGGAACTTCTGATTGAAGCACCTTCTAATCTCTTGGAATGGCCTTGAGAAATCGTTTTTGGCCCAACACTCTCAGCATGCTATTAAAGATGGTGGGTATATAGTTTATTGGTTTCAAAATTCTCTTGTTAAAAATATTAAGTTCCTTTAGGTTTATGTAAAAGTGTCTCCATAAACTTCAAGAATGAAGGATTTAGTAATTTGGAAAGCTAATTGAATTTTGTTTAATATTTGTGCTTTGGTATAATATAGATTTTGTAATATGTGGTTTTTTAAAGTGTATGTGCATGGTTGTGAGTTATTTAATTATTTTTTTTTAGAAAAACCTTATTTTGAGGGTTGGGAGACTCTCAAAAAAAGGTTATTGTACTTTTATTTATTTTTGAATTTTTTGAGGATTGTCGATTCTCTGTAAAGATAAAACATTTCTTCAGCTGTTAAAGTCAAAGTTTGCCAACAAGGCATGGAATTTTAACTGACCACCATGGGGCCTGAGGGTAAATTCGGCCTTTTCAATTTTCATGTGACTCGGAAGAAAATTTTTATTGTTGAAATTTTAAGCTCGCATTTCTGCCCTTGTTATACATTATTCTATTTTCTTTGTTAAATTTATAATTTCATAGCTCCCACGGAAGTTTATAGCCAGATATTTAAATCTCTTTAAAATATGACAACTGCAGGCAGCATGAATTAGATGATATTGAATACCACCTAGACATTTCTGGGGAAATGCATGTTCCTTTGTTCATGTGCCAGATTTTATTCAGTCTACATGTGTATAATGTCATACACAGCATGAACCAGTCTACAACATGTTCAAATATATTGTCATACATAAATTCAATTGCATAATAGATACATCAATAATTTAGCCTCAATCGATGCAAGAATATTACGGTGGATTAACTAATTATCTCCCATCATCCAACGGTTTCAATGCTTCGTTTCTCATGCTATCATACCCAGCAACAGTACTGGAAGAACAACTTGGACCAACATCAATACTAAATGATTGAGTAGGTGCACCAAGCAAGTACTCAGTCTCTTCTGTATAGACAGTAGCATTTCTCCAAGGATGTTTTTCCATGATAACAAACCCCTCCAATTCCATTGCCACTTCCTTCATAGAAGGCCTATCCTCGCCTGTCACTTTTAAGCACCTTTTTGCAAGATTAGCAACCTCCTTTAGTTGCTCAATATTACCCTCATTGACAATATGATGTTCAAGAATTTGAACTAGGCGATCATTTTTCACAGCAGAAATAAAGAATGTTGCTAGATTTCTCTCAATTTCAGGCCTATCGAATGAAAGTGCCCTCTTACCGGTCAGAAGCTCTGCCAAAACAACACCAAAACTGTACACATCACTTTTCTCTGTTAGTTGGCTAGTATGGAAGTATTCTGGGTCCAAGTATCCAAAAGTTCCTTGCACCAAAGTGTTTAATTGTGTTTGATCTAAAGGAACCAATCTAGAAGCTCCAAAGTCAGACACTTTTGCTGTGAAATTATCATCCAACAATATATTTGCAGTTTTGACATCTCTATGTATAATTGGCACAGAAGCTGCAGAATGCAAGTACGCAAGTGCTCCTGCAGTTTCTGCAGCAATATTCAAACGTTTTTCCCAAGAAAGTAAGGATGATAAGCCTTTATCTTGAATGTGTTCAGAAAGGGTCCCTTTTGTAATGAATTCATAAACTAGTAAGGGCACTTCTGTTTCTAAACAACAACCTAATAGCTTAACCACATTCCTATGGTTAATATGGGTAAGCACAATTATCTCATTTATGAATTGCTCGATCTGGGTCTGATTACCAATTTTGGACTTCTTAATAGCAATCACTTTGTTATCTGGTAATATTCCTTTATAAACTGTTCCATAGCCTCCTTGACCAAGGACTCTACTTTCATCGTAGTTGTTGGTAGCCTTTTTGAGCTCTTCTGCACTATAAATCTTGCCTGTTTCTATGGACCCTTTACTATTAGATAGTTTCTGTTGTAACAATAAGCCACCATTTTGTCGGAAGAATTTTTCTCTGAGCTTGATGAGCTTTCTTTTTTGCAGTCCCCAATATATCCAAGAGCCTCCCACAAACAATAGTGAAAGGCCAACGCTGATACCTGCACACATTGAAACATGCATTTTCACCTTGAACAACTTTCTAACCTTTTATATTTGTCAATCCCATTGTCTTTAAATTTGTAATGGCAAATACTTTGACATGGTATGAACTATTTAACATATCTATTATACAAAGATGACTAAATCAATATGTGAATTACAAAATTACAACGTAATTTGTGACTACTGAATAAGCATATAAGATCTGTAGAGGATCGTGATCAATGTGAAACGGAACATACAAAGTAAATGTCAACAACACTAGACAACGGCTATCTACGAGGGACAATTATTGGAAAATTGCTGTTATGACTATCGATGGCTACACCAGTGTCCGAAATGATGACATTGGCAATATGAAATGGTAATTAGTGGTTCGTAACTTTGTATGAGGAATAACTTTAATGTAATATTTAAGCTTATATAATTGATAAATATAAATTTTGCTTTCACATATCGGCTTTGCATATAACTTTAGGTAATTCTATACTCAAGACCTTAAAGATCAAGTTTCAAGTTTCTCAAAAAAAAGTTTCAAAATTTTTTTTATTTAAATTTTTTTTTAAAGGAAACAATTGAGTTCAAAGTCCAAACAACACACTAGGATAAAATATAACCAGTTGGGTCAAGGGTGTTAGACAAATGCAGTAATGTCAAGAGAGTCAATTTTATACCAAAAGTCATTTTGGTTTGGGATGGAAAACGAAATATTTTGACACTAATTGATACTGATGTACCATTTTAGGAGTTACTATATATATATATATATATATATATATATATATTGCAAGGGCGTGTTTTGAATCCAAGGCCCAAAAAGAAATAGGACTAGGGCTCAAAGAACTCAGCACAATGAATTTATAGAGAGTGAGCTTGTAGGCTAGGCTAGGCTTCAACGTAAGGATCAATGCGCATAGTAGATTGAGGATAGAAAGAAAATAAAGAAAATTAAATTGTATGCGCAGAAAATCACTCCTTGGCAAAGTTCAAGGAGAATAGTTTTTGAATATATTCTTTTAGACTTGGTTACAATTTCTGTTCTAAGTTGCTACAGTATCTTCTCCCACCATTTTTCAAATCCCCTTCCTCTGGAGGGTCTCTCACATTATATAGCCTCCTTTAGATGATCTTGGCCTTCCAATTGTTGGTTGTCCAGGCTACCACTTGAGTGTTTATCCCATCAAACACTGTCCTAAACCCCTTGTAAGTTGCGGCAATCAAGACAGCACTGTTTAAGGGTTTCTCTACATAAATTTAGCCAAGAGGTTTGGTGGGAAACATTAAATGTAGTAGGAGCCACCATCCCTTCATTAGGGCTGGCACCTTCCTTGAAACCCCTTCCCCTAAGCTCCTTCTTTTTAATGTGACCTTTTCTGGTAACGTGCCACTAAAGTGGCCTTATCATCCGAGGGCATGATCTCCTTGGAGCTATAATAGCCTTCTCGGCCTCAGATATGACATGTGGCATTGTAGCCTTATCAAATTTCTATTCTCCGCATATATATATATATATATATATATATATATATATTTGCTTTTTTTTTTTTAAATACTATTTAAAATCACACAGTTTATAAACTTAAATATTATCCTAACTACATTAACCAAATGCATTAACGTAAATAACATGGTTTATAGCATTTTTTTTATAAATATTTCACCAACATAAACATCAATTCCAGCTAAAATACCCAAAAAATTCCCGGTAGAATTAGTATATGCCAATACAACCTTATACTTTAGTTAGTACATTTTAGAAGAGTCCGATACTGATTTTATGGCCGATACAATATATACAACCAGTACTGATACAATGTTGACTTCCTTAAATAAAGCATTTCATCATCTTGGGCCAACTACATGTTGGGGTTTATGCCCTAAAACCCAATTTATTGGCATGTCAGAAATAATTAAATTGTTTAATTATATGAGACTATTTATAAATAAACTAAAAGGACATTATCATAGCTCATGAGATGCATTGTATGTGGTTTATGTGAAAAGCCACAGAAGATGTAAATCACAAGTTTCTTGTAAACTCAAAATGTAGTTCGTAATCGGTGATGAAATTGGGCGTTTCATCTGCGAAGACTATAACACATCAACTAAGATAATTTGTCTTAATCATGAAAGTGAAGACTTCTAATTGATGTGTTGATGTGTCTTAAGAGTTAAGACATATTGAACTGGACCGTTGTGAGATTAATTATTCAATTAACAACTATCACCTGAATAATTAATCTCATGACTTCTAATTTCACAGACTCTTAATCCTGAGAGGGTAGTGAACCCGATCATGAAATGTAGATTATTTTGATATATCAGGAGTGAGATCTAATATTCACGGTCAAAACTTCAGTATGTTGAGTAACCACACGTAGTGTTGAGGGAACACACATTCTCAAGATGGAATCCATAATCTCTTTTTATAGAGACACGAAATATCCCCTTGAGATAAGTTTAATGGGAAATAGTTATTCAGGGCGCCCACTTTAGTAAGGAGTTACTAAAACTTATATTTATTGAAATTAGATTTCAATAAATGTGAATAACTAAAAGATTAAACCGGGTACTCAAGGATAAAATAGTTGTTTACAAAGTGATAGTTTATTATGACTTTGTTCACTATGGATATTTCATGGAGGGGTTAAATAATATTATTAGAGTCTTGAGATATAATTTATTAATACGACCTATAGTGCAATTATATTTATATAGTGATATTAAATATAATTAATAGTAATTTTGAACTTGTCAAGAGTTGACAGAAAAGCCCAAGGCCAATTGAAGCTAGAGTTTTATTGTTCCCTTTAGTTTTATCTCAAATTACAAACTAAAGCCTAATTGGGTAGGCTCAAAAGGCTAACCGAATTAGATAATCAGTTTTTATTTAATAAGAGTTATTAAATAAAACAACTACTAAGGTAGTTAGAATGTACGTATGACAAAAAGAAAGAAAACGATTTTTCTTTACAAGGAGAAGAAGAATGATTTTTCTTTGAGAATCATTGTACATAAAGATTGATTAAGAGATCGCACTTCTTGGGCACTATATGGAATTGAGATGAAGATTAAAAGTATTCTCAAGTCTTGGTTTTGAATTTCACTACATCAAGGTACGCTTTCTATTCTTTGTTCTAGAATTCAAGGTTACATATTATCTCTCATGAATGAAGTAGATCTGTGATTGTTGCTTCCGCTGTGTGTTTTGTATGAGATACAAAATCATATGTTCCAACACTACAAACAATACATCTAGTTCCAATAAAAACTAGTTTTTCATTAAGTTCTCTTTAAATGCTTACCTCTATAAAAATGAGTTTTTAAATTTTTGTGTTTTTATATGTATCTTTTCATTTTTAAAAAAAAAAGGCAAAACCTTAGTACAATTCTTTTTTTTTTTTTTTTTTGGATAATATGATAGTTACAACCTCAAATGGAGGGGATTTGAACTTTATAAGTCTCCCTTAGAAACACCAAAAAGTGCCAATCAACTAAGCTAGAAAGCTCTTGACAATGAACTACACCTAAAGAAACTATACTTAAGTTTTGTCTCATAATAGATAGTGATTTTAGCATTTTTCATATACATAATCCCTCTAAAAAGTTGTTCTAACATAAGTTTATACAAATTAAATATAAAATAAAACCATGTTAATTTTAATTGATTAAATTCTTTTTAAAGAATATATTTTATTCAGCTTTGAACTAGGTTTTTTCATCTTAAAGTATTCCTAAATTGAAATAATTAAAATTTGGTTATTGTTTCTTGTTTATCAGGTTCTATAACGTGCAAAATACCCTATAAAATTTATCTAGGCATTAAAGTACTTATTATATGAACCGAACGATAGTTCAGTACAAAGCAGAAACTAGAAAATGATACTATTTTTTGTTAAATTGAGTTTATCTATTAAAAGTTATTTTCGCATAAATAATCTGTTTAATCAAATTTTCTAAAGAAATTTTGAAGTTTAAAATGGATATTAAAGTATAATTTAGCTGACAAATTATAAACTATGGGGTTGATATGCGATTTAGAATTCCTAATTTAGTTTGGCTTTAGGGTTTATTTGTTTTCTCTTATTTTTTATTTTTTTTACTAGACATACTTTTAAACTTTCACATTTTTTTGGACATAGAATACATTTAAATAATTTATTTTCTAAATAAAATAATTTTTAAAAAATAAGTTAAAAAAACCTGACAGGTTCTCCATGGTCTTGCACCCCTTTCTTTCTAGATCAAACAAAGAAAAGGAGAGGAAAAAAAAAAAAGAAAAAAAAAAGAAAATAAGAAGAAAAAAAGGAATGCTATGGGTGAGCTGTGGTTCTGGTCCTAACTCAACATGGGCGTTTCCAATTGTTTATCTCTATTTGTATTGGACTTATAGCAGGTTGACTATGAGCTTAGGTTACAAATTTGGTGGGTAAATATGGGCCCAAGATTGAGAAAACATCAGAAATTCAGGATGATTGCCTGCTCATTGTGGTCCCGGATCGCACCTGGTTCTACGGCTAACACAACAGGTCTCCCAAATTTTTGTTATGACTTATGGGACCCAAGAGAATTACACTAAAATTTTTGAAAACGAGTGATTTATATTGATTTATTGGTTTTTTGTTTTTTTTTTTTTACAATACAAAATTTCACAATATTTTTTTTGAGATATTTACAATATGCTATTAATTCTGCAGCAAAAATATTTTCTCCCTCAAATTTTCAAACACTTTGTACATAAAGAAATGTTAATTAAAGTACAAAATTTCACATACTTTATTCACAAGTTGTATATGAAATCTTAAAGGTCCGTTTGGTAAGAGGTTTATAGTAACGTTGATATTTTGTGAAAATACGTATGGATAAAAAAGTATATAAAAATACGTTTAATATTGTTTAAATACTGAAAACTGTAGTTTAAACAACGGCAATAAACACCCCCTAAATCTCTCTATTATAAAACAAAAGCTTCTATTTTATCCCAATAAATATGCATTTAAATGAAGAATATTTTATTCTACGTTTTAGTATCTATTCATGTTTTCCACTAGACAACATTGATCAATGAGGCTAATGACATATCAAAAGCATTTAAAGGGTTTGTAGTAAGGTCATCAAATAGCCCACGACCCATAGTTCGACCTAGAAACCCGATGGCCCATCGGGCTAATGGGCGGCCCGGCCCGTTGTTATTAAGGCTCATGGGCAGCCCACTAGTCCAGTGGGTTAGGCCGTGGGCTAGTTTTTATGCCCATGGGTACCCAGTGGGCTAGCCCAGTAGCCTAACCCGTTGCCCAGCCCATTGGCCCAGCCCAATAACTTATAATTCATAACAAAAATATATAAGAAGTGTATGAAATATTGATCTTGAGATATTATAGAGCAATTTCTTAAGCCCTCAACCACTAAAATACTCAAAGTAATTATGCTAAACTTAGTTTACTAAATATATATTTTTCTAGTAGTCTAGCAAATTTGAATTAACCATTTGACATTTTTATTATTAAAGATAAAATAAAAAACTATTTAAAGCCTTAATAAAAGAAAAATTAAATAGGTTTCCATCAACAAAACAAAAAATTAAATAGATTTGAATGTAAAAAAAATTGTAATTAAGTATTAAATTCTTTAATTTTTTCCTTTAAAAAAATAGATCGATTATTCCCTTATAAAAAATTGATTCTTTCCTTATAAAAATAATAAAATAATATGCTAGCACAAGCCTATGGGTAGCCCATTAGGCCCTACCCGATAGCCCGGTTCGCTAAAGACAAAATGGGCATTGCCCATGGGCAGGGTCATGGGCTAAGGTTTTCTCTTTCGGCCCAGCCCGACCTGGCCCGTTAAGTAGTTAATAGCCCATTATGCCTAGCCTATTTTGCCCATGGGCCAAGTGAAAATGGGCCGGGCTGGCCCGACCCGGCCCATTGACGACCCTTAGTTTGTGGGCCTTGTAAAAAAGATTCCATAATTATAAAATGCGTAATCAACATTACAGTGTACCAAATGTGACTTAAAATTTCCTTTATTTTCCCCAAACCAATCATGACTCTTATTGTTTTTCGGAGCAATGACTGCTAGTCATTCTATATATGATCTTACATTTAAAAGTTAAAACTCAATCTATCTGTATTTCTAGTAACTTATTTATATAGTGGTTATATATTTGCTTTTTTGCTAAATAGCCTAAATGTGTGCCAAACAAATATTAAAAGCTAATTAATTTTCAAAAAAGCTAATTTTGTTAAATTAAGGGAAAAAAAAAAATACTAAGGCAAAAAGTTTGCCAAAGAGCAACTAAATAACTTACCAATAAGCAACAGAATTCCCTTTTCTTTACCCTCTCATACCTGTACTTATAGCTGATGTTGGCTGATTTTATTCAATAAATACCAGATTTAGCTTGATTCTCAAAAAAAAAAAAAAAATAACTTACCAATAGTGAGGCTAATTGCTAGTGATAATTTATGAGCAGCTTGATTGGGGACACATGCCTCCCCGTCCAAGTGGTACCCCTTCAAGCACGAACAATGATATGATCCGACATCATTAACACAAAATTGATTGCTTGTGCAGTTATTGGCCTCTTTAACATCACATTCGTTAATGTCTGCAATTGAAAAAAAAAACAACCATTTTTATGTAACTTTGAAGAACCACAATCAAAAGCAATCACAAACTATTGAAACGAAAATGAAACTTGAAACGTATTGCCACATAATATATATATTAGAAATTTGTTGAAATGTGTTTCATTATTTTTCTTTCTTTGATTAAAAAAATTGTAGTAGATACATAGATATATTGAATACCTTGGCAACCGTCTTTGAGGTATGGGTTCCCGCGGTAACCGTCCCTGCATTGGCAACGGTACCCAGGCCTCTTTTTGAGATCAATACAGGTGCTATTCCCTCCACATATGCAATTTTCTGTGTTCTTAGCAACTTCACAGGTCTCGGCACCAATTGCCCAATCAAGAACCATGGGAAGGGTTTCATTGTTTCGTAGACTGATAAGATAATCTGAGGAGAAAATGAACTTGTCTTCTTTGATAATAAAGGCAAAGCTGCATGGATTGAACTTCCAGACTTTTGTGTGGTTTTCAAAGCTATAGGCTTGAAAATTAATATCTGTCAAATTTTGAGGAATATCCATTTGGCAACACCCAATCCCTGAGCAAGTTCCATTGACTACATTGCTTATGTCCATACATTTGGACAGACAGCCTACGGAGAAGGGTTCATCGTTCAGATTACCATTAAGGTATGCATAAGTGTCACACCCAACTGCCACGAACTTGTTTTTGGTGACAGAAAGTGTGAAACTGGGGACCTTGAGCCATGGGTTGTTATTCGACAGTGGCGTACCATTCTTGTCGTAACAGTCAATGGAGTTATACATCTGGATGTCAATCTCACCTAATTCCAAGGAAATGCTTGTAACGTTGAGGTTCCAAATCATTGGTTGTTGGCCTTGGGCGTTGCTAGTACAATTGATAAAATAATTCCCATCATCAATATTAGCAGTATCGTTGAGGTAACAACCTTCAGTTGTGCCAAAGGGATATGGAATTTTTACATTTCCACAACTGTCGGCGCAGTTAGGTAGGGCTAATGGAAATATTGTTGCTGTGGCTGCCATTATCGCTGATAATATCACACCAACCCAGATGACTTGCATAAGCATCCTATGGAACACCATAGCCCCACTATTTTTTCAGAAGAATGTCTAAGATTAATGTTTTGGTGTATTGAAACTTCGTAAAGATGATGGACTATTTAAAAGCATACGCAACGATAAGGCAAGTCAAATGCACGAGTCTTGAAGTTCATGTTTGTGGTGGAATTGTGTTTACGCTTTACATCCTTGACTTTGACAATTACTGGATGGAAAATGTCAAATTTAGAGTATAGATAAGAAATGGAAAGAATTTTCTATATAAACAGTTCGTAAAATGATTTATGAGGGTAGCATTAATCTTACTAGAATGTGATTAGGAATACATTGAATTCTCAAACGGTGATTTTCTTTTAATGGTTTAAGAATTATCATTCTTTCTAGACTACCGAATTTGCTATAATTTTTGTCATAACTTATAATATATGTAACCGTAATTGGTGAATTCTTATTTTCACATAGATGAACTACTTTAACACTACAACTCACAATAGCACAAGTTCTGGTTGAATTTATTATTAAAACTAATAGTCACGTACTCTTTATAATATCTACAAGTAACTCAAATGAAAGCCTAGCGACCTGCTTAGTGTTTGTGATCTTCAAGGACAAGGTTAGCTCTTTTTTATGCTTTTACTTCAGTAAAAGTATTATGAGTTGAACCTTCCCAAAATTATAATATTAATCAGATAATTAATTCAATTAATTACAGAATTGTAAGTTTGTATAATTTACGTTTAGAGAGTCCTCAACACATGTTTTGAATATAATTCCAAAGTGACCGTGCGATGGTGATTGAAAGCCTAATATACCTAATTTTTTGAGAACTAACATTCTTTATTTGACTTGGAAGAAATTATAACAGGACACTCCCCATCAAAGTTGATGGGAAGTTACACCATTTTATATGCATAATAACCAAAATTTTATTTATTTATATATGAAGGTGATCAAAGTTATAGGTATATCTAAATCGTTCAAATAAATCTATAAAACATGAGGATATATAAATTTTTAATTTTCGCATGGATTATTAGTGAATTAAAGTGATTGATATTTAAGGCTTAAAAAAAAAAAAAAAAGAGAGATTTTTTGAGAAAAAAAAAAAAGAGATTGATCCTTAGTTATATATGTACGATAAATATATTACATAAGCAACAAAATAAACTCTATTTTATTATGAAGCGTTGAATTTAAAATTGTCACTTTGGTCTAAATTACAACAAAACTCATCATAATGTATTGAAAAAATCTGGTCTATCTTTTTTTATCTTTTTATTTTTTCATAGTATATAGATATTTTCCTTAATGCTACTCTAAAATGTTATATATATATGGAGCGGCCTAAGAGCCTTTAATCCAACGAACGCATCATCTTCTGCTTAATTTTAACAAGAAGAGGCTTTCTTAAAACGAGATGTATAGAGGAAATATGATACTACTTCAGTTATTTCTATAGCTATTCTAAGACAAATTTTTCACGATATAGTGGAAACTTAGTTTCATGATGTTTGTACTTTGTACTCAAAGAGGCCCATTAGGTATAAAGTCATAGACTTGTAAAAGAACTGATATCTACAAATAACCCAATAATTTAACCACATTCTTATTGATTGATTTTGGAAAGATAAACTACCTCATTGATGAATTGCTTATATTTACTTTAATTCACCATTTTGGATTTTACGATCCAATTATTTAATAAAAATCCTTTATAAACAATACCAAAACCTCCCCGACCAGTGATTAAAGTTTTATAATAATTCTTCTCAAAAAAAAAATTATAATAAATTTTTTTATTATTATTAAAAAAATTATTATAATAATTTATTATTATTAATAATAATTTATTCAGCAAAAAAAAAAAATTTATAATTACTTATTGGTAGCCTTCTTGATCCCTTGTGGTGAAGATTTTGGCGGTTTCAGTTGAATTTTTCTGTCTAGAGAATTGTGTTGTTGTAACATTAAACTATATATCATTTTGCTTAAAAGAAAGTTTCTTTAAGTTTGATTAGCTTTCTTTGCTTGATTATCAAGTACATATCTAAGAGCTGCAGACAAGCATGATTATAAAACCTGCGCTAACACCTACAATTGAAAGAAATAGAATTGTAATGACTGACTGTTTGTTTTCATACTATTTTTATAGCGAATAGGTGAATTCAGAACTCTCTTCCACAAGGACAATCAAGTTCTATAATTATTTTATTTCACTAGAATTTTTCAATGGAATTTTTATGACGCTGAATTGATAAAGTCTAAATTTTCCAAAACTTGGAAAATGGAGACTAAAGAAAAAGCTTTTACAAGTTCAAAGGAATTGATTGAGTCTAAATTTTCCAGAACTTTGAAAATGAAGACTAAAGAAAAAGTTTTAACAAGTTCAAAAATTTCCTTTTCTTTTACCATACCGACCATGACCTTTATTTTTTTCAGAACCCAAAAAAATAAAAATAAAGAAAAGAAAAATCTCCTATTCTCTTGCGATCAAGAGTAGAAAATCATTTTATATATGATCCTACATTAATTAAAACTCAATTTCAGATATAAAAAAAAAATGTTTTTATGAAAGATGGTAGGGGCACAATTTTTTTCAAACATTAATTATGTTTGATATTATCACCGTGTAAGAGTGATAGTCATTTTACAAGTACAAGTACTTATGAGATATGAAGGGAAGGAGGCAAGGGCTAGAGTTCAAGTTTTAAGGAGAGAATTTCATACACATAGATTAAGCTAAAGTAGAATTCTATCTCAGATAAAAAAAAAAATTAAAAAAAAAAATTCATATTTGACTCAGCATGATGATATACATACCAACTGAGACGTTAACTACTAGTGATTATTTATGAGTAGGGACATGCATCGCGGTCCAGATGGTATCCCTCAAAGCAGAAATAATGATAATGTTCTGGCTCATTAGCACAATATTGATTGCCTGTACAGTTACATTGAGCTATTTAACATCGTATTTATTAATTTGTGCAATTGTAAAAATCATAATAATAATAAAATAATAATTTTAAGTAACTTTAAAAAGGCACTGTAATTAAAAGCAATGAGAAGCTAAGGAAATGAAGAACCCATTTGTTTCACTATAAATTGTTTTCAATCAAAACATTTTTAAGTTTTTGGTACGGATATAAAATTTTTCAAATATAAACCATTAAAATTGGTGCCTTCCAACCACCCGACGAGGGAGGAGGGAGTTGTTATGATTTTGTAAAATGTTTTATCTATTATTTTAGTGCTTAGATTGTTAGACACGTTGTTGGGATTGAGGTTGCTCATGTGCTATAATTCACTTTGTTTTGGGCTACTTTCATAATCTCGTTACGAATTGCCCAATCAAGAACCTTGTGAAAGGTTTCATTGTTTCGTAGACTGATAAGATTATCTGAGGAGAAATTGAACTTGTCTTCTCAGATAATTAAGGCAAAACTGCAAGGATTGAAATCCCAGACTTTTGTGTGGTTATCGTTAAAGCTATATGCTTTAAAATCAATATCTGTCAAATCTTGAGGAATATCCATTTGGCAACACCCAATCCCAGAGCAAGTCCCATTGACTACATTTCGTATGTTATTACATCTGGACGGGAAGCTGATGGAGAAGGGTTCATAGTTCAGATTACCATTTAGGTATGCATAAGTTGTTGGGTGCAGGGTTTTACTTTTCAACGTAAGTGTCACAGACTCACAGCCAACACCCACGAGCTGGGAACCAAGAGTTTTGGTTTCTTGCTTTCCAGAGGCTTACCTGACTGACTGGTAACAGTCAATTTCGTTATACATCATGATGTCAATCTCGACTTGGATTGAAATGCTGTAACAACGACATTTCCAGTCATTGGTTGAGTTTGGCTGGGCGAGGTGCAGTGGCGGCTCCACTTGTATGTGAGGGTGGTCTTAGACAATTACACAATTCCTACTTCTAAAAAGTATGTAATCAAGCTAAGATTATCTCCCACCATCAAAGTCCAATATTACGTGTTCTTTGACGCTATCATATATATATATATATATATATATATATATATATATACACACTTTTAGTCTATTATTCCTTACATCATATTTGCTAGAATTTGAAGTCCCAGCAAGCAAGTGTTCAGTCTCTTCAGAGTTGAAATCTGCATTAACCCGTGAATGCTTCTCCATCCTCCTTAAACCCTCCAATTCCATTGCTACTTCCTTCATAGTGGGCCTATCTTCCCCTTTCAATTTTAAGCACTTCTTTGCAATTGTTAGGGTTATATGTTTTGTAATTGGCTAATCCTTTGACAAAATACACTTTACTTATAATTAGGTAGATCTAAGATGGGTTTAATACTTTAAGAAATATGTTGTTCAAGTCAAGTACTAAAGACATAAAGATTGATCTAAAAAAACAAGTGAAGAAAAACTATTCATTAAGTCTCAATAGATAGCTCGACAAATACCTGCTATCAAGATTTAATGTAACGCTCGATAGCAGCTCGATTTATCAAGAATTACGATTTCAGAATTTCTAAATCTGAAATCTGGCCCAGGCTTTTGTATTTGTTTAGGGTTTCTTTTCTCACAACCCTAGACATATATAAGGTTTATTTTAAGAGCTGTCACACATGAATGCAGAGACCAAAAGACTTTTTTCTTTGTGAGAAGCTACTGCGTTTGTACGCCATAGAGTTTTGTAACCAAGTGCTTCTAGATCTTCATTATTGATGAAGTGAAGAACTTTGCAACCAATAACATCTGTTCAAGTTGCTGGAGTTAGTCATGTACTGGGATCCGTGCAAAGGGTTAGTCACAAATTAGAGGTTTGTGCATCAAGGGAAAGAAGGCTACTACAAGATCAAGTCCAATTGGGTGTTGAAGCGAAAGTTCAACTATATGTTGGTATTTCAGGATAGGCCAGGATAGTTGGTAAGATTCCTTATATTTGTAACCGCTTGATTGTAGATTAGTGGATTCTTGGAAGTGGTGACCTTAAAATCTCCCGGTGGAATTTTTGCCTTGTGAGGTTTTCCTCATTTGTCAACAAATCACCGTGTCAAATTTATTTTTTGCTGCATTTAGTATTTTTGGTAATTTGTTGGTGCCTTCACGATTTGCATGCAATTGAATCTAATTAATCAACTTGAGTAATTGAATTAATTAACCAGAGTCAAGCTATCTTAATCCAACAAGTAGTATCAAAGCGAGCACACTCAATTAGGTTTTAATCTTTGCTGTGTGATCCATTGACCCCTGCTATTATGGATCATGGGCAATCTCTAATTATTCTTTCTTTATTTGATGGTGCTAACTATGCATCCTGGAAAGTACGCATGAGAGCCTTTTTACAGTCTTTAGATGCGAAAGTATGGACTACAGTTGAAGTAGGTTGGAAAAAACTTGAAGAGCCACCAGCAACGTGGGATGACACTAAGATCAAAGCTACAAATTTTAACAGTAGAGCACTGAATGCTCTATTTAGTGCTATGAACAATGAAGAATTAAGAAGATCTCTTCTATTGACAATGCGAAGGAAGCATGGACTTTTCTTCAAAATACTTACGAGGGCTCAAAAGCTGTTAAAAACTTCAAGCTCCAAAGGCTCACCACTAGTTTTGAGGATAATAAGGATGGATGAGGATGAGTCATTTGATGAATTCCATGCCTAGCTCAAGGATATAGTGAATTCAGCCTTCAATCTTGGAGAACATATTCTAAAGCCCAAGATTGCTAGGAAGATCATTAGATCTCTTCTAGAGAGATTCCATGTCAAGATCATTACCATCAAAGAATCAAAGGATCTTGACTCTATTCCTTTGACAAAGCTAATTAGAAACTTACAAACCTATGAACTAGGGTTAGCAAGGGTTGACAAGGGTAGCAAAGGCAAGAACATGGCCTTGAAGATTATGAATGATGATAACGATGAGTCGTTTGAAGATAAGGATACCAAGTTAAAATCATATATCACCAGACAATTTAAGAAGTTTATCAAAAATGCAATTGTCAAAGTAGGTGATAAGGATCATAAACAGTCTGCATCCTCTCAATTCAAGTCCCAAGACAAAGGTAAGAAAGAATTCAAGGATTCTAGTCAAGGCAACAATGTTCTTGCTGGACCAAAGTGCTATGGGTGTCAAGGATTTGGACACAAGAAGCAAGAGTGTTCCACATATCTTAAATCCATTCTCAAAAGTAAAACCCTAGTTGCCACCTTGAGTGATATGGAACCAAAAGTAGATTCTGATGAAAGTGACTAAGATGGGATATTGAGTGCTTTTACAACCATTGTTGAGTCTCCTGAGAAAGTAGTAGACCTAATTGATAAGGAAGAAGAGCTAATAGAATCAAAGTTTGAGAAGATAGATGAATAGGATGACATCCACACTACCTATACTAAGTTGTACAAGGTCTCTAAGAAGCATGAGAAACTCTACAAGTTGGCTACAAGAAAGCTT
This sequence comes from Castanopsis chinensis, assembly GCA_032878915.1. Taxonomy (NCBI): domain Eukaryota; kingdom Viridiplantae; phylum Streptophyta; class Magnoliopsida; order Fagales; family Fagaceae; genus Castanopsis; species Castanopsis chinensis. The sequence continues at coordinate 26,998,408 of JAVQMG010000132.1, forward strand.
AGTGAAGTGGAATTGGAGCAAGGGGAACTCTCCACCAAGGTTGATGAAACTAATCAGACCATTAGAGCACTGAGATTTGCAAACAATATTCTTGTTGAAAAGGCCAAGAAACTGGATGTTGAACTGTTTCAGGTTAGAACACAACTAGAAAGGACTTCAAGTGCCAAGCTAGATGAAATGCTAAATTTCCAGAAGTCCGCATCTGACAAAATAGGTCTCGGGTATAATCACTCTCTCACCTTTTGCAGTACCTCTTCTAATGCTTTAAATAGAGTTATTTTTGTTCCTCTTACTAATAATGATAACTCTGAGGTAATTGACCCAAAAACTGAAAATGTAAATGAAGATAAAAGTGATAAGGAAAAATCCATTTTAGAAACACCCCCTAAGGTTGGTAAGAAAGAGACTACGTAGAATAATCATCGCTCCACCAATAAGAAGTTTCTACTAAAGAATACCTACTTTTGTCATCACTGTGGAGCATTTGGACACACTCGTCCAAATTGCTATAGCTGGCTACTCAACAAACCAATAGTGTGTCATTTTTTAGGATCCAAAATCAACTCCAACTCTCCTTGGCTCCTCTTGAAGAACTTCTTAAGGCTATCATGCTTCTTTCGAACTTTAATGGATTATATTTTCCCTTTTATACATCTGAACAAAGGTTCATGCAAAAGAAAGGATCCCCATCCATGTCTCCCATCTAGAAAGAAAAGGACTCCAAGTGATTCTATCACTTCTCTCCTCTGTTGCTTGTGTGTTTGTTGCTTCATGTTTTCTATTTTGAGTTAGACTATTTTTATGCTTTCTTTTTATATGCTTGCTTCTTTTTTTTTTTTTTTTTTTTTCTTCTTTTTGTGTGTGTGTGTTTTAATAAGAAAAAAAGGGAAAAATTAGAAAAATACAAAAATAGTGTGTGTTTCTGTATATTGGTACTTGTGTACCTTAGATGGCCTTTGAAACAAAGTTTCTCAACTTTGTATCACTTGTAGCTTAGATGGGTATCTTTATGCACAACTAAGCAATGTGAGCTTTGTCGCTTTTTTATGTGATTTGTATGATTTAGTTAATCTCTTATCTTTCATATCTTAAATCAATTTTTTTGATGGGAAGGACTAGAAAATACTAAGAGAAATGCATAAATAACCATCTCACCACTAAAACTCATAAATCATAAAATATCTAATTCATAAAAGTCATGCTCGGTAAGGTGTAGCACTTGCACAACAAAATCAGGATGTTTAGCTTACGTAATTGGGTATTTTCTTTTCTCTCTCTTATATGCCCATATATGATATGCTTAAAAGAAAAATATGCAAAGAACATGAAAAGAAAAAAAGAATCAAAATGTTTTTAATATGGTTGCAAGCATGTTTCTAGAAGATGTGTGAGTTATATGATGTAAATCGAAGGTAATAGTCCCTATTAATAAGTTATGATTGTGTGTGAAAGTATTTAATCCACCTATATCATTAGCTTTCATATAATGATTGTCTTATGCTCTCTTGTAAAAGTTTTACACATAACACGCATACTCTTTGCTACTCTTGATACATTATATGGTACAATGTGATTTGGCTCTCACAAGGAAAACATGTGGTAGTATATGTTCTCTAAACTGTCTAAACATGTTTTTGCAATAAAATTGGTTAGACTTGTTTAGTGTGTTTTTTTATCTAGGAATGCTTTGCATCTAGAATTGAGGATGTGTTTTTATGATTAACATGCTCGTTGATTGCTTGTTTTGGTGTCTATCTTGATTGCATTCATCTTGTGCTACTTCTCCTCCCTGAAAACTCCCCTTCAGGCCTCTCGATAGTGACATGGAAAAGAAGAGAGGGAGGAATGGTGACATGCATGCGTGTGAGGATGCGTGTGATAGTTGAACGAAATATGAGCTTATCACATGTAGTTGTGTCTTGATAGCAATCTATAATAGATACTATCATATGTGAGGGAAAATCTATAGAAAGATCTTCCATGAGAGAAAGAAGTAAACAAGCGCGAGGCTCAAAGTTGGTATTATAGTGTGACCGTGGAGTGAGTACAAAGGTCATAATCATATTAAGGATCCTTGGACCATTAGCAAACGCTGTTTTGGAGAAATTTAGGGTATTTCCCCATAACATGGCCTTCTTATAAAATAGTGAGTCCAACTCGTCTCTAGAGATAGAAGAGAGATGCCAATGACTAAGGTACTCCGGATAATCCACCTTAAGGACAAGTAGTACCTCGGAACTGAGCTCTTAGGTAACTACAATACGTTTACCTCTAAATACCATAGTAAACCTAGGTACAAAGGTATCGATGGCGTGTATATTGGAGTAAAACTCCTATATAAACACGTTGGGACACCTCAAGGGTTTCTTACATAGAGAAGCCCATCCCCGAGAGGTAAATGCACTGGGTAAAGGAGTGTCTAAAAAGTTAGACAGAATGACCTGACGTTCTAAATGAATCGTACAGTTAGAAAAGTCCTCAAAGAAGTCATCTCGTGTCTTTTCATCATGGACCAGAACAAAATTAGGAGGGAAAGGAGCAGAAGAAGATGAAGAGGAACCACGACGTCTTATCAGGTTCTTAGAAGGGATAGACTTTTTCGGTGGCATGAGAAGAAGACTAAATGAGAGGGAGAAGAGAAAAAGAGAAAACAGCAGGAACATGAGGCACAGGGAAGAAGAGAAAGAAAAAAAAACGTGCAATGCATGATAATGCATGAACATGTTACGTGCTAAAGAAATTGCATCATGGGCAGAAACCCAATCCAAACTAACAGCACTCACAAGTTATAATCAGTCACACAATCCTAGAATACTTGAAACTTTGTTATAATGAACATAAAATGCAATGCATGAACATGTGAGATCATATTAACAAAAACCAACCCAAAAAATTTCATAAAAACTCAAAAACCCCAAATTTTCACAAAAACTAAAACCTACGTCACAAAATGCATTAAATGCATGAGGAAGGAGAAACGGAAAGATTTAGAACACTTACCAAGGGATTGAGGCTTGGATTAGACTGAAATCTTGAGTGGGGAAGGCTTATAGTGAAAAGCTCAATAACTCATTGATAGCTCCTCAATACATGCCTCTTCTATCGAGATTTTTGGGTTTGTTCTCGATACCTCTCGATAGATAGCCTAATCCATCGAGACAATTCTTTGGAGTCTTTGTCTTCTCGATAGATACTCGATACCTCCTTAATCTATCTAGATCTTTTTGCCGTCGACACCTCCTCTTGATCTATAGAGATTTTGTTCTTGATAGATGCTCAATACCTTCTCGATCTATCAAGCTGTTTCTATATATATATCTGAGATTCGACCCAGTTTTTCTTAAAATCAAATATCTCAATCTCTCTCTCTTCTCTCTCAATCCAGACTTACATATGTCCTAACAATATGCTAAATTGATACTGTCTAGTTTACTTATTATATCCACGTTTATTATTTTCAGATTTAAATCATAGCATCATTTAGCCCACTTGTTGCTATTCTTAATAAAAACAAACTGACTAGATTTAACTATATTCACTTGAAAAGGAATTTGGACATTGTTCTTACTGCTGAAGAGCACAAGTATGTGCTTACTCACCCATGTCCTAGCTTTCCATCATTAGATGCTCCTTTTGAGGAAAAACAGCGATATGATCGTTGGTAAAAATCTAATTAGATGGCCAAGTGTTATATACTAGCATTTATTTCAAATGTTTCACAGCATTAAATGCAGGATGTAGAACTAACTTCAAACATAATGTTAAGTTTGAAGGAGATGTTTAGTGAGCAAGGCCGTTCTGCAAGGCAAGAAACTATGTGGCAAATTTATAATACAAAAATGGCTGAAGGTATTTTAATGAGGGAGCATTGTCTTAGGATAATCTCTAATCTGAATACATTGGAAGTTTTAGGTGCCGATATTGATAGAGAATCCTAAGTGGATATGATACTTCAGTCACTACCTGAATCATTCAAGGAATTCAACTTAATTATAATATGAACAAAAAGATTTATTCATTGTTTGAATTAATGAATGAGTTAGTAGCGGCGAAAGGCATCCTTGGTACTTCTAGTATTGATGCCAATATGGCTGAAGCTTCTACTTCTCAACCTAAGTCGAAAGGCAAAGATAAAAAGAAGAAGAAGAAAAAGGATTTTGCCAAGCTAGATGGTAAGTAAGTTGCCTTAGGAGTGGCCAACAAAGGAAAGAAAACCAAAGGAAAGTGTTTCCATTGTGGTGAGAAAGGTCATTGGAAGAGGAATTGTCCAATATTTAAGGCTGCCAAGAATAAGGGTATGAAAAGTTCATTCCTTCTTGAAATATGTTTAGCACAGAATCCCACAGATTCCTTGCGTGTGGATTCAGGTTGTAGTAATCAAATCTGCAATTCTTTGCAGTGGTTCCAAGAGACTAGAAAGCTGAATGAAGGGGAGTTGTTTCTTACTTTGGCTGATGGGAGCAAGATTCCAGTTGTACCTATTAGAGTGTTTAATTTATGTTTTGAATCTAGAGTTTTAATATTGGAAGACTGTTTGTATGTACCTAATGTTCGTAGGAACTTAATTTCTGCAACTTATTTAGGTAAACATGGATATTGTGTTATCCTAAAAGACTTGTAATAAAGAAGGGTAAAGTGTTTATCTATTCTGGCAATATTGTTGATGGTCTTTATATTTTAACTCTTGATAAGTCTGAATTATACAATTTTGAATTAGATAATAACTCTTATGTGAAATCATTAAAGAGAAAGTTTCCTTCTACTAGTGATGCATATCTTTGGCACTTGCGTTTGTGTCATATTAATATAAAAAAAATTCAAAGACATATCAAAGATGTACTTTTAGGGCTCATGTACTTTGATGGTTTTCCAATTTGTGAATCTTGTTTGGAGGGTAAAATGACCAAACAGCCTTTTAATGCAAAAGGTAGAAGAACCCAAGAGTTGCTAGAACTAGTACATTTAGATGTATGTGGTCCTATGTCAATCCAAACAAGAGGTGGCTATGAGTATTTCATTAGCTTCACTAATTATTACTCTAGATTTGGTTATGTGTACCTAATGAAATGGAAGTCCAAAATTTTTGAAAAGTTCAAAGAGTTTAGGGCTAAAGTTGAGAATCAATTAGGTAAACGCATAAAGGTCATTCGATCTAATCGAGGTGGTGAATACCTACTTGGGGATTTTAAGGATTACTTAATTGAAAATGAGATTAGATCCCAGTTGACTGCACCTGGAACTCTACAACAAAATGGTGTAGCAGAAAAAAGGAATAGGACTCTTTTAGATATGGTTAGATTCATGTTGAGTTATTCAACTCTACCAATTTCTTTTTGGTGATATGCCTTAAATACTGTGATGTATCTTCTAAATTTGGTATCTTCGAAATCTATTCCTAAAACACTTGTAGAGTTGTGGACTGGGCGAAAGCCTAGTATAAGACATCTCTATATTTAGGGTTGTCCAGCACATGTGTTAAAAGGAAATTCTAACAAGTTACAGTCTAAAACAAAAGTGGTATTCTTTGTAGGGTATCCAAAAAGAACTGTTTAGGGTTTTATTCTATAGTCATAAAGATAATAAAGTGTTTGTTAGTACAAATGCCAAATTCTTGAAAAATGACTATATGAATGATTATACTCCTAGAAGTAGAGATTTTTTTACTGAAATGAATGAACCTGTAATTGAACAACCAATGGATGAAACAAGGAATGATGTGGCTGTATTAGATACACCACAAGACATTACTCATAAGATGACTAGTACATAGGTGCCTCGTCGTAGTGGGAGAATTGTTCGACCTCCTATAAGATTTATAGGTTTAGGAGAAACTTATGAAGCTATCTCAGAAGAGGCTGAATCGAATCTCTATACTTATGAAGAGGCAATGAATGATATAGATGCACATCATTGGGTCCAAGCTATGAAATTTGAATTAGATTCTATGTATTCCAATCACGTTTGGGATCTTGTAAAGGCGACTAATGGCATTAAACCTGTTCATTGCAAATGGGTTTACAAGAGGAAGAGAGAGAAAGATGGAAAGGTTGAAACCTTTAAAGCAAGAATAGTGGCAATAGGGTATACACAAAAAGAAGGTATTGATTATAATGAAACTTTTTCGCCAATAGCCATGCTTAAATCTATCAGAATTCTCTTATCCATTGCTGTTCACCATGATTATAAGATTTAGCAAATGGACGTCAAGACTGCATTTTTTAATGGCAATCTTGAAGAAGAAATCTATATGTTACAACTGGAAGGTTTCATAGCAAAGAACCAAAAGCATCTAGTATGCAAGTTGAAAAGGTCCATTTATGGACTTAAGCAAGCATCTAGGTCATGGAACATCAAATTTGATCAAGCAATCAAGTCATTTGGTTTTGAACAAAATCTTGATGAACTATGTATGTACAAAAGACATCAAGATAAATTAGTAATGATATTTTACTCATTGGAAATGATGTAGGGGTTGTGTTATCAATAAAAGTTTGGTTATCAAGCCAATTTGATATAAAGGACTTGGGTGAAGCTAACTTTATTCTAGAGATCAAGCTTTGGCGAGATCTCAAGAATAAGATGTTAGGCTTATCACAAGCTGGATATGTAGATAAGGTTCTAGAATGGTTTAGCACACAAAAATCCAAGAAATGATTACTTCCTTTTAGACATGGAGTTCCTCTATTTGATGACCAAAGGCCTAAGACTCTTGAGGAAGAAATATGATGAGACAAATTCCTTATGCTTCTGCAGTAGGAAGTCTCATGTATATCATGCTTTGTACTAGATCAGATATCTGTTATTCAGTTGGCATGGTCAACCGATATCAATCAAATCCAGGACTTAAACATTGGCAAGCTGAAAAGCATATTCTCAAATATCTAAGCAGAACGAGAAATTATATGCTTGTTTACCATAGTGAGGATTTGATACCTGTTAATAATATAGATTTAGATTTTTAGTCAGATCTTGATTTTAGAAAGTCCATTTCAGGTTATGTGTTCACCTTAGGAGGTGGAGCCATAAATTGGAGGAGTGTTAAACAATCTTGTATTATTGACTCCACCATGGAAGCTGAATATGTTGCTGCTTGTGAAGCAACAAAGGAAGCTGTTTGGCTCAAGAAATTCCTTTCTGATCTTAGTGTTGTGAAAATGAAGCAAATATCTATCACATTATTTTGCGACAATAGTGGAGAGATTGCTTAATCTAAGGATCCAAGGAATCACAAGAAAGGAAAACACATTAAAAGAAAATACCAAATTATTTGAGACATTGTTGCTCGAATAGATGTTGTAGTAGCAAAGATTGATAGTGCAAGTAATCTAGCAGATCCCTTTACCAAAACCTTGCCCCAAAGGACTTTTAAGTCACATTTGAAGGGAATGGGAGTTAGATTAGTACAAGTAGGAAATTTTTAGGATTTGTGCCCTTAAATCCTATTGTATGATGCTATGTATGACATTATGTTGTGATTAATAAAGTTATTTTATTATTGTCTAAAATAACGGTAACATGAATATTAGACATTATCATGTAGTCCATGAGATGCATAGTATGTGATTTATATGAAAAGTCACAGAAAATATAAATCATAAGTTCTTTGTAAAGTCATAATTTTAGTTTATAATCGGTAATCAAATTGGGCATTTCATCTGCGAAGACTATAATATATCAATTAAGATGATTTGTCTTTATCATAGAAGTGAAAACTTCTAGTTGATATATTGATATGTTTTGAGAGTTAAGACATATTGAACTGGATCGCTGTGAGATTTATTATTCTCCTAACAACTGTTAAATGAATAATAAATCTCAATACTTCTATTTACATAAACTCTTAATCTTGAGAGAATAATGGACCTGATCATGTAGTGTAGGTTACTTTGATATATCAGGAATGAGATCTAAAATCACGATCAGTATGTTGAGTAGCCACATTTAGTGATGATGAAACATGTCTTCTCAAGATGGAATTCATAATCTCTTAACAGAGATACAAAATATTCCCTTGAAATAAGTTTAATGGGTTTGGGTATCTAAAGTGTTAGATCTAACCACTTTAGTAAGGAATTATTAAAGTATATATTTATGAAATTCGATTTCATAAATATATTATAAATAACATAAATGATTAAACCGGGTACTCAAGGATTAAGATGTAGTAACCTACAAAGTGGCAGTCTACATTCATGATTTTGTATAATTACGAATATTTTATGAAGGGGTTGCATGTACAATAAAGTCTTGGGATATCATTTATAAATAAGGCTTAAAGTGCAACTATATTTATATAGTGGTATTAATTATAGTTAATGGTAACTTTGGACTTGTCAAGAGTTGACAGAAAAGCCTAAAGCCCATTGAAGCTAGTGTCTTATTGGTTCTTTTTGGTCCCAATCCAAGCCACACACTGAAGCCCAATTGGAAAGGCCTAAAAGGCTAACCCAATTAGATAATTAGTTGCATACAAAAAGAGAAACATATAGAATTTTAGAAGAAGACATCATTGTGAAATGGTGTCTATGTGAGTGAAAGCCACTCTCTTATTCTCCCTTGGAAACTGATTGAGAGACCACACTTCTTGAGCGTAAAGTGGAATTGGAGTGAAGATTAAAAGTGTTCCCAAGTACATCTAATCTTTTGTTTTGAATTTCACCACAACAAGGTATGCTCTTTTGTTCTTGAATTCTGAAATTTACATAGTACATGTTATTAATCATGAATGAAGTAGATCCATTCATATTTTGCTGCGTGTATTTGTATGAGATACAAATCTATTATTCCATGTGTTTTTCCAACACGATGGACTTGTATATATCTCTTCACGGTTTCTAGTCGTTGGGGCTTTAATTATGGCTTTAGTGCCCTTTTTGAAACGCTTTAGGGCTTATTAATATGGGTGTTAATGGGCTTCCAACTGTATGACAGCTAATTGGTAACTAATTGAGGCATTAAAACTTCTTATTAATGATTCTCTTTCCTTCATACATGTCGTGGCAGGGTGGACAAATGTTCTTAATGAGGTCGTTTAGGTAGGAGAGTTCGTCGGTCCCATCAGCTGCCCCTTCAACTTCTGTGGTCGTCATTGCGTGTTGTGACGACCACCAGAAGGTGAAAGGTTTTCTGCTCTGACACGACTCTTAGGATTTCATTCTGCATTTAATGTGTAGTTGCGGCACTGTAAACATCGTCGCCACGTAGCGTGCCCTAACTTGTGGAGTTAATGCCCCACTTGTGTGACTCTCGGGTTTCCCGCTGGTTTTTCAGTTTTTTGTGCATATTTTTTTACATTTCCTTTCTTTTCTCATTTACGTTCACTTTTCCCACTCTTTCACCATTACTGCTCTGTGCTTCTTCTTCTCTAAGCTATTCTACCCTGCGATTTTTTCAAGCTTTTCCTTTCCGTGGTTGCTTTCTTTGAGGTATGTCTTTTTCTTCCCTCCTTTTTTGCTCTTTGTTGTGTAGATAAATTGTATGGATTTCTAATTTTCTTTTCTATTTTAGGTTTTGATGAATTGTACGGGTTTTTTGGTTGTTTTGGGTTTTGATAAATTGTACGGGTTTTAGGATTTTGTCCCTCTTTGTTTTTTTTTGGGGTTCCATGGTTAATGGTTCTAAAGTTAGGATAGTCTGCCCCTCTATTTCGTTTCTTTTTGCGCTTTTGGGGGCTTCTTTAGGTGCTTCCCATTACTTTTCCCCCTTAATAGAAGGCTTTGATTTTTAGGGTAATAGCCTAAGTGTAGCGTTGGTTGATTTGTTCCCCTTACTGCGTCAGTCAGTAGATTGGTTCAAGAATTTAGCTGGTGAGCAAAGAGTGATGTTAGAGGTGAGATCTAGTCAGCTCGAAACGAGGTTGTCGTCTAGCAATGATCCCGTGAAGGTGGGGGAGGAAACCGCGACTTCTGACCCACGGCAAATTGAGGGTTTCCATGCTCTCGGGGCAGTATGTGGCCTAGACGCCAAAACGCTTTCCAAGTTTAGAGAGAGATTTCAATTTCCCAAGAGGATTAGGGTTCGTCTTCCTCACGAGGAGGAATGAGCTTGTCACTTTTCACTTGGGGAGGTATGCTTCAACATTGCTCTAGGGCAACTTATGCCCAACTTATGAAGGATAGTGATTAGATGTATGGAGATATGACTGGCTGCCACTGAAGGAGATTTGATTAAGGTGGACGATTTTATTTATTTGTATCATTTAAAGGAGCCCAAGGAACATGGGTACTACGAATTGGTGCCTTGGGAGAGGAAGACAAGGATCATTAGGGACCTGCCCTCGTCATTTAGATATTGGAAGTCCCAATTCTTTTTTGTGTTCGGGGATGAATGGGAGACTCTCTCTGATGAGGTTTAGGGTGATCTCCCTATGTTGCTCCGTCGGTGGAAAACCCTGAGTCTAGGTGCATCGTCTTTTCTGCTAGTCCTTCATCTTTCGTCCATTTGTATACATGCTGTCATAGCTAATCCTCTTGTTTATTCTCGCACAGTTAAGAGACAACCCAAACAGAAGTGCAAGTACAGGCAACGCATTGAGGTGGCTATTGAGTACACAAAAATGATTGACGACTTCGACAATCTGGCGATCCCCATACCTTAGCTCTGCACTGCCTTGGCCTGAAGCCTTCTGCTTATGTCCTACACACCATAGAGATTGAGGAGAAGAAGAGTAAGCACTTTATTTGGTTCGTCATTGTTTCTACTCTTCCTTTTTTTTTTTTTAACAAGTGTTCCCTTTTGCAGAGATGACAACTAAATTTAACCGGAGATGTATGCAAAAATTAGTTCCAAGAAGAACGAGCTTCTGTCCAATCTCAAGAAGAGGGCAGTACGCATCATGACAAAGAGGGTCTCTATCACTCCAGCTACCCTTGGCACTGAAGCGACAAGGACAGCTTCCCTAACTACCTCAGTTGAAGAGATCACTCCTATTCAGAAGAAGCCACATGTGGCCAACAAGGAGAAAGAGAAGGCCGATTCTTACTAGTCCAGTGTTCGGGACGATGCTGGCCTTGCGCTAGCGAGGGCGCAAGAGGTCTTCATTGCAAAGGAATTGAGGGCCTTTTCGGGCACACCCTCTAACGAGGTTGCAGGTCTACATATCCACAAACTCGTCCAAGTAATGTACTTGTGTAGTTTCACCCCTTTTTTTTTTTTTTGCATTGTTCTGAAGGTTGGATCCTATTTTCAAGTGCTAGGGGAGAGTCTTCACCTTGCTTCGGAGGTCCTTACCCACGAAGCAAAGGTCACGTCGACGATGTCTAGGGTGGAAGCTTTGGAGGCAGAGAACTCTAAATTGAAGAAAGGTCTCGTTTCTGCCATGCACGAGGCCACCACCATCAAGGAGAAGGTCAAGTATTGGGGGACGACCTCAAAGCAGAGAGGAAGCTGACCCTGGAGAAGGATGAGTAACTCCAGGCCGCGAAGGAGAAAATTAAGATTGTTGTTGCCAAGGCTGTTGAGGCTTTCCAGCAAAGTGAGGAGTACAACACTGTGCTCTTCAGTTGGTACTGCAAAAGCTTCAAGCTCCTTCGTCGGTACCTACTCAAGCATCCCTTCGGAGTGGACTTGGAGAGCTTCTACCTGAAAGAGGGAGACCAGGAGATGGCGGTGGACAAGGTCTCTCAGTCTGCAGCTCCTACTGGTAATGACCCTAAAGACGCCCCTCTGCCTCCTACTGCTGGTGACGACGCAGCCGCTACCTAAACTTACTGATTGAACCCCTTGTAATGAATTAAATTGATTAATTAGTCAAGTTATTAATTAATCAAGTTAACATGCAAATTGCGTGATAGCACAAACAAATCAACAATAAACTAAGGTATGCAGCGAAAATTAAATTGACACGGTGATTTGTTTACGAATGGGGAAAACCTACATGGCAAAAACCCCACCAGGTGATTTAAGGTCACCACTCCCGAAACTCCACTATTATCACAACAAGTGGTTACAAGTAAAGGAATCCCAGTACCTTACCAACCTACAATTGAACCCTTACCCCAATACCCAATTGGACTTGTTCTGTAGTGACAATTTCTCCTTTTGATGCACGGCTCCCAGTGCGTGACTAACCAATTGCGCGAATCCCAGTACGCGACTTCAATTCACCAACTAGAGAGAGAGTGGTTGGCTGAAATGTTCTTCAACTCATCCACACGATGAATATCAAAAATATGCTTGGTTACAAAACCCTGCAGTGTACATTACACAGCAACTTCTTCACCAGAAAGGTGAACCAGGGCATGAACTTTGTCTCAGATCACAAATTGCTTGAACAAGGATTTCTCAATGCTTATGCAACTTGTGTACTTTGACGGCCTTTAAAATAATCCTTTTATATGTCTAGGGTTAGAAGAAAAGAAGTCCCAAAGACACAAGTACGGATTGGAATCAAAACAGAACTTAGAATCTGTTTTCCTTAAATCTCGACAGCTAGAGGTGCCGAGGTGCTGTCGAGCAGCTGTCAAGCGTCAGGGCTGAAATAGCTTCTTAAAGCTCGATAGATGTAGGTGTCGAGAATAGGTGTCAAGCTTTAATGAACTTGCACTTTCCAACTTGTTTCTTGGACAGACTTGATGACTTCAACACTTGATCTTGAAACATAGTTTCTTGAAGCGTTAAACACATCCTAAATCTACCCAATTACAAGTAAAGTGCATTTTGTCAAAGGATAAGCCAATTACATAAAATAATGACATATGTTTAAAATAACTTGAACCACATATGTCCTAACAATCTCCCCCTTTGGCAATCCGTGACAAAACCACAACAAATAAATGAAGATATGAGAGAAGTCATAAATCACTCAACTCATATTCACTTGTTGAATACAATAAAATATATCCTAACACAAACTCTTGAAAAACTTTGCAAGAAGAGAGTTTATGACAAGCAGAATTTGACAGTCTGTATTTTTGAAACACTTTTAAACAAAACACATCAAGGCATCTTTGTGTGAAGCAGAAATAATAGATTGCATACAAATAAAGAAACGTGTGTATAAAGACAGAAAAGAAACAACACATGAAAAGGTAGGTGAAAGAAATATACATCAATATATATATATATAATAAGTAAGCACAAAGTATGTAAAACTGGTCACAAGACCGGGGTACATGAACAATGTATCTCTAAAAGGAAGAAAAGAAAAGAAATACATGTAATCCTCACTACATCCCTTATAGCAACACTCCCCCTATCAAAAATGTACTCCCCCTAACAAAAATGTCCTGTACAAGCTCTCCCCCTAAGAATGACTACTCTCATAACCCAAACCTACTCCCCCTTTTTGTCACAAGTGACAAAGGGTAGAGTGTCAAGTAGACATCTCATTGGTAAAGCTAGCATCTCCATCATCATCATCCGAAGCATCATTGTCATCACCATCATCATCCTCAGTCTCAGAAGCAACATGAGGAGGTGGAGGAGTAGCCTCAGAAGCAAAGCCGCCCAAGGTCGCCTGTCGCCTAGCAATGCGACCAACACGAACATTCACTTGATACAACTCCGTAGAAAGAGTATCGAGGCGAGAATCCATGCGCTGAAGCTACGCCATGATGTCTCCAAGTGACACATCGCCCGAGGAAGAGGAGGGAGCAGATGCGGCTCGTGCAGATCGAGATGGAGCTGGACAGGAGGAAGGAGCTGCTGAATCCGTCTGTCTCGACCTAAACTGCGTCTTACTACATTTTATGGTAGCGGGGTCTATGGCAGCCATGACATGGAAGGGGTCAAACGAAGGAAACGGGACGGAGAAGTGGCGTAGAATCCTCGTGATAGCAAAAGGAAAGATGAGCTTATCACGGGTAGCCGAATCCCTATAAACATCTATGATAGAGAAGATGAAATGTGAAGGAAAGTCTATAGAGAGGTGCTCTAAAAGAGATAACAAAAATCGAGCACGAGGCTCTATGATGGAGTTGTAGTGAGAAAGAGGGTGCAAAACAAAAGTCATCACCATGTTCAGGAAATGAGGACCTTTAGCAAAAGACCTACATGGTGTGAACTGATGCTCACCCCAATCAGAGGGACGCTCACAAAAGGCTGACATCATCTCGTCTTTGGACACAATCCATAAACGCTCACAACTGGGGTAGTCAGGATGACCAACCCTCGGAACATGAAACACCTCAGAGACCAACTTCGGAGTGACTATAATGCGCGTACCTCGAACGCAACTATAAAAGAGAGGTACTAAAGAATTAATTCCATGCATATTGGAGTAAAACTCCTATATCAGCACCGAAGGACAAGTGGCCGAGACGTCACACAGTGACTCCTAACCTCGACTGTGAATGACATCGGGTAGGTCAGTGTCGACAAAGTCTGCCAGAATAACTTGGCGTTCCGAATGAACACCTCATTTAAAGAAGTTCTCCGAGAAGTCCTCCGAGAAGTCCTGTTGGGCTTTCTCATCACAGAACCAAACAGAGGAATGAGTAGGATCAGAAGATGAAGAGCCCCTAGAACGAATAGGATTCTAAGACAGAATGGATTTACGTTTTGGTGCCATAGACACTACTAACGTAAACAGAAAGAAAGGGAGAAAGAAAGAAACAAACAGAAAAGTCCCAAAACAGTTCAATATAAAACAAGTATATTGAAAAGAAAGAACGTATGCATGGAAAATGCATGAACATGTGACAGGCAACATGAACAACATCATGGGCTCAGCCCAATCCAATCCTATCAGCACACAACAAGATTGCACTCATCTAAATGCATGAACATATTGTTAGAATGCTAATGTGATGCAATGCATGTAGTTTTAAGATAAAATCTTCAAAAACCATCCCAAAACTTCAACAAAAACTCAACAATTTCGAAAAACCTCAAAAGTTTCAAAAATCCCAAAACCTAGGTTTCAAAACATGAAATGCATGAAAAAAAATGAGAGACATGAAGATTACCAAGTGAAGAAAAACTTGAAGAAAGCTTGAAGAAACCTTAGGAAGAGGTTTGGAGTGATTGAGAGAGGTTTTGGATGAGAGAACACAAAAGTATCGAGAGAGAGATCGAGAGAAATGTGAAAAGAAATTGCCTTGAATATATATATAGAAGTTCAGTAATTCTCAACAAATGCAGGTATCGAGCAGTATCAAGCCATCTGTCGAGGTAGGTATCGAGAAAAAATAGCTTCGACAGATACAGCTATCGAGGAGGTGTCGAAGATCAAGGATCAAATACCAAAAGAATCTCGATCGATCCACCAACTGTCGAGAAGCTATCGAAAGAACAGAAAGTTCCTCGATCGATCCACAAGATGTCGAGAAGCTGTCGAGATTACAATAAGAAAAAGACTGAGAAGCTCGACAGACAGCCAAGTATCGAGGAGGTGTCGAGTTGGCTTCAAAAAAACAGTTTTTTTTTTTTTTTCAAGAAGAGAAAAACATAGATGTGAATGCAATCACGCATACATCTCAACCAATGATCCAAACAACATATTAAGCTCTCAAAAACATCTTTCAACAACAAATTTAAGCACATGGATCCCAAAACACACACACACACTAAACAAGTCTAACCAATTTTATATTTCAAAAAATAAGTTAAGACAGTTTAGTGAGCATACATTAACGCATGTAAACCTCATGATGGCCAAATCATATCATACCTACACATGTATCAAGAATAGCAAAGAATATTGCGTATTATATGTGAAAAACATCGCAAGATTGCATAAGTGTCTCAAAGTTATGACGATTTGAGATATGAGAAAATCACTTTAACTCACACACAATCATAACTGTTTGATAAGGACTATCACCTTTAAGGTACATCCTATAACTCCCACATCTCCTAGAATACACGCTTACAATCATATTTTTAAAGCATTTTGATCTTTTTGCTCTTTATTTCTTTGCATATTTTTCTTTTATTTAGCATATCATACATGGGCATATAAGAGAGAAAAGAAATACCCAATTATGTTAAGCTCTTGACATTGCACTTTTGCTTTACCGAAGCATACAGATGTCATTTCATAATTGGCGGGTAATAGTGGTGAGATGGTTATTTATGCCTTTCTCTTAGGATTTTCTAGTCCTACCTGTCAAAAAGAGTGATACGAGTGTTAAGTACAAGAGATCACTTAACCTTACTCATCATAAACAAAGAGCCACAAAGTTCATTTGCTTAGTTGTGCATAAGGATCCTCATCTAAGCTACAAGAGATACAAAGTTTAGAAAATTCTATGTCGATGGCCATTTTAAGGTTCACAAGAACCAATGTATATAAACACACATTGTTTTTGTATTTTTCAATTTTTTTTTATCAAAAAAGCAAAAAAATAAACACAAACTGAAAACAAACACACAAAAACATGTTAAGGAAAGCAAAACAATGCATGAAACTAGATTGACTCAAAACGGTAAAGCAACACACACAAATAATGCAAAACAAAAACAAGAAGGGGAGAGAGAGAAAAAGTGAACAAAATCACTTAGAACCCTTTTCCTTCCACACTTTGGAAGAAACTTTTCTTTTTGTCAACCCTTGAACCGGTGATGAGGGGGAAGAATTGAAACCGTTCAAGTTTGAAAGAAACATGAGGGCTTTAAGAAGATCTCCAAGAGGAGCAAGAGAGGTTTGAAGCTTTCTGGTTCCCAAATGCTATCATGTCATTGCTCTGTTGAGTGGCTAACCACTTATAGCAATTTGGTCGAGTATGACCAGCAACACCACAATGATAACAGAGATGCTGCTTCTTCTGTTTTGGCTTTTGAGAGTTAGCCTTCTTAGATCTAGGGTTCCTACTTTCCCTCTTCTCAAGCTTTGGGGGTGCTCCTAAGATGGACTTACCCTTGTCTAGGTTCTCACTAGCTAATTCAGTTTTAACATCATTATTCTCAATTTTAAGATTATTAGCAGGAGGAACAAAAACAGTAGTACTGGCAGAAGGAGTATTAGATAAAGAGAATTCATACCCCAATCCTGTTCGATCCGGTGCAGATTTCTGAATGCTGAGCATCTTATCCAACTTTGCACTTGACGTCCTCTCCAATTGTGCTCTAATTTGAAACAGCTCCGCTTCAAGTTTCTTGGTCTTCTCAGCCAAGAAATTGTTCTCAAATCTCAATGCCCCAATGGTCTGATTTGCTTCATCAAACTTAGTGGAAAGCTCCTCACGGTCAAATTCCACATCACTGAGCTTCTTGGTGGCCAGCCTATAGGATTCCTCATGCTTCTCAGAAAGCTTATACAGTTTCTCATAGGCAGTATGGATATCATCTTGTTCATCCATCGTTTTAAACTTAGCATCCACCAATTCTTTTTCTTCATCTACATCTTCAGTGATCCCATCAGTAGGATTTACGGAGGCAGTGAAGTCATTCAAGATTTCGTCATCTTCATTGTCGAAATCATCCTCGGGCTCAATGTCGCTCAAGGTAACAGCAAATGCCTTGCTTTTTCCAATGCTCTTGAGATATGTGGAACATTCTTGTTTCATGTGTCCAAAGCCTTAACACCCGAAGCACTGAGGTCCAGTGGGAACAGTGTACTGACCGACATCCTTGGTATCCTTCTTCCCTTTACCATTGGCATTTTTCATGAATTTCTTGAATTGCCTGGTAATATAGGACTTCATCTTAGAATCTTCATCGTCTGAAGACTCATCTGTGTCACTGTTCTTTGCCTTTAGTGCCATGCTCTTTCCTTTACTTTACTTGCCAATCCTTGTTAATCCTAGCTTGTAGATTTGCAGATTACCAACTAGCTCAGTCAGAGGAATCTTGTCAATATCCTTCAATTCCTCTATCGTCGTGATCTTGGCATGGAATCTCTCGGGCAGAGATCTGAGTACTTTTCTTACTATCTTGGGTTCAAGAATGGTTTCCCCAAGGTTGAAAGCTGAGTTCACTATATCTATAAGCTTGGCATAGAACTCATCAAATGACTCATCCTCCTCCATCTTAATTTCTTCGAAGCTTGTAATGAGCCTCTGTAGCTTCGAATCCTTAACAGCCTTTGTTCCCTTATAGGTTGTCTAGAGAATGGACCATGCTTCATTAGCAGTTTTCGTGGAGGAAATCTTCTTGAACTCCTCATTAGTGACCGCACTGAATATGGCATTCAATGCTCTGCTGTTGAAATTAGCCGCCTTGATCTTGGCATCATCCCAATCGGCTGGCGCTTCTGTAAACTTGGTCCAGCCTATCTCCACAGCTTGCCACACCTTCTCATCTAGTGACTGCAAAAAAGCTCTCATGCGTACTTTCCAGTATGTATAATTAGTACCATCAAACAATGGAGGTATAATAAGAAACTGAACTCTATCCATGAAAAACAAGGGTCAATGGATCACACACAAGGATTAAATCCTAATCAGAGTGTGCCTGCTCTGATACCACTTGATAGGCCACAAATGTGTAGACCCCTTGTAATGAATTAAATTGATTAACTAGCCAAGTTATTAATTAATCAAGTTAACATGCAAATTGCATGATAACACAAACAAATCATCAATAAACTAAGATATGCAATGAAAATTAAATTGACACGGTGATTTGTCTACAAATTAAGGTCACCACTCCCGAAACTTCAATATTATCACAACAAACGGTTACATGTAAAAGAATCACAGTACCTTACCAACTTACAGTTGAACCCTTACCTCAATACCTAATTGGACTTGTTCTGTAATGACAATTTCTCCTTTTGATTCACAGCTTCTAGTACGTGACTAACCAATTGCGCGGATCTCAGTACGCGACTTCAATTCACCAACTAGAGAGAGAGTAGTTGGCTGAAAAGTTCTTCAATTCATCCACACGATGAAGATCAAGAAGATGCTTGGTTACAAAACCCTACGGTGCACATTACACAGCAACTTCTTCACCAGAAAGATGAACTAGGGCATGAACTTTGTCTTGGATCACAAATTGCTTGAATAAGGATTTCTCAATGCTTGTGCAACTTTTGTACCTTGACGGCCCTTAAAATAATCCTTTTATATGTCTAGGGTTAGAAGAAAAGAAGTCTCAAAGACACAAGTGCGGATTGGAATCAAAACAGAACTTAGAATATGTTTTCCTTAAATCTCGACAACTAGAGGTGTCGAGGTGTTATCGAGCAGCTGTCGAGCCTCGGGACTGAAACAGCTTCTTAAAACTCGATAGATGCAGGTGTCGAGTTTTAATGAACTTGCACTTTTCAACTTGTTTCTTGGGCAGACTTGATGACTTCAACACTTGATCTTGAAACACAGTTTCTTAATGCGTTAAACACATCCTAAATCTATCCAATTACAAGTAAAATGCGTTTTGTCAAAGGATAAACCAATTACATAAAATAATGACATATGTTCAAAACAACTTGAACCACATATGTCCTAACACTAATGTACTTGCTTTTTCATTTGCCTATTCTCCTTTCTTTTTTTTCTTTTTTTTGGTGCCTAGTGTATTTTTTGGGCTCTTTGATTCTACTTTTAGAACAGTATCTTTATTCTAATTCAAGAACAATGTCTTTTGCCCAATGTTTTAGGATTTTTTATTCTATTGATTATTCAGTGTTTACCTGTTTACTTTGGTACTTTTTGAATGTATGTAACCTCTACCTGGTATTATTATTATTATTATTATTTTTACTTATCGCTTATGCGTCAGTAACTTACATCCGTCTAGGTGGAATCTTGTTACTTAGGCAATTTTTGGTGACTTACGTCCATTTGAAGGGATCTTGTCACTTTAGGCTTCGTCAATAACTTACATCTGTCTAAGCGAAATCTTGTTACTTAGCTAATTTTAGGTGACTTACACCCATTGAAGGGATCTTGTCATTTTTGGCTTCGTCAGTAATTTACATCCGTCTAGGCGGAATCTTGTTACTTAGCTAGTTTTTCTTCTCTATATTTTATATATATATATATATATAGCTTTACACACATCATGTTGGTTGAATAATTATATTATTGCTTTATTTCGAACACAAATACAATTGTCAATTACCTTTACTAATAGTATCGTTTCAAATGTTCAATATTCCATGATCGCAGTAGTCTCCTCCCGTCCATCGCTTCCAGGTGATAACTGCCTTGCTTGGAATAATACGCGACTTTGTAGGATCCTTCCCAAGTTAGGCCAAGCTTCCCCTAAGTTGGGTCCTTGGTAGCAGGTGTGACCTTACACAAGATGATATCTCCTATGTTTAGTCGTCTGAGCTTCACTCTCTTGTCGTAATACTTAGACATCTTCTACGGGTACTCTGCGATCTTGCGGGATGCTCCGTCCCTAGATTCGTCCAACCAATCCAGGTTAATTCTTAGTTGATCGTCGTTGCTATCTTCATGGAAGACTTTTCACCTCAAGCTGGTGATTCATACTTCGACTGGGATAACTACTTCAGTGCCATAGGTGAGATTGAAGGGGGTCTCTCCTGTCAGGGTTCTTGCTGTAGTCCTATATGCCCATAAATCGTTGGGCAACTCTTCCGACCATGCACCCTTTGCCTCATCCAAACAAGTCTTGATGTTCTTAAGTAGGGTCCAGTTCATCATTTCTATCTGGTCGTTAGCTTGGGGGTGACTAGGTGATGAGAATTGGTTCTTGATTCTTAATCCCGAGCAGAAGTCCCTGAAACCTTGATTGTCAATCTACGGCCCGTTGTCTGATATGATCATCTATGGTACCTAGAATCGACACACTATATTCTTCCATACGAAGTTCTGGACCTTCACTTTTGTTATGGTTGCTAATGCTTCTGCTTCAACCCATTTCTTGAAATAATCAATGGTAACTAGAAAAAATTTTACTTGTCTTTTATTTTGGGGTAATGGTCCAACAATGTCAATCCCCACTGGGCAAATGGCCATGGGGAGGCTATTGTCGTCAGTCTCTTAGATGGGATGTGTTGGACGTTCCTAAACCTTTAGCATTTGTCGTACTTCTTGACGAACTCCTTTGCATCCTTCTGCAAAGTAGGCCAAAAGTGGTCCGTTCGGATAATTTTGCTGACCAAGGATCTTAGGCCTGCGTGGTCTCTACAAATTCCTTCGTGGATCTCTTCTAGAATATATTCAGCTTCCTCCTCGTTGACGCACTTCAAGTTGGGCATGGAGAAGCCTCTTTTGTATAGGGTGCCATTCAGGATTGTGAACCATTCTACCTTCTTCCTGACCTTCCTAGCCTCATTGACATCCTGTGGAAGCCGTGTATCCTGAAGAAAGGACAGGATCAAGGTCATAAAGCTGCTTTCGCTTTAGATTGCGAAGGTAGGGACCTCTTCGATGCTAGGACGTTTCTGGACTTCAATCTTTTGATTTGTATCTGTTGGCCCTGATTCTAACAATGACTATTTTGCCAGCTCATCTACCCCCATATTCTAGCTTCTGGGGATCTGTGTGAATTCTACTTGATCAAACTCTTGTTCCAGAAGTTTTGTCAACCTTAGGTATTTTTGTATCCTTTCCTCCTTTGCTTTGAACTCGCCCTTTATCTGACCTAGGATGAGCTTGGAATCACTCTAGAGGAGTAAGTTTTTGATTCCTAGTGCTTTCCTGAGCCTCAATTCTGTCAATACTCCTTCGTATTCAGCTTCATTGTTGATGGACAGGAATGTTAGCTGGACTCCATATTTGAGCGTCTCTCCCTCTAGGGCAATGATAATGACCCCTACTCTGCCTCTCTTTCGAACTGACGAACCATCAGTCTGAATTGTACATCTTTCATGTTTTTCTGTAGCTCCCTCTTCATCTAAGATTGTAAATTCGGTGATGAAATTCGTTAATGCCTGCACCTTGATAGCTCTCCTGGGGTGGTATTCAATTACAAATTGGCTAAGCTCGATAGCCCATTGGATCATCCTCCTTGCAACCTCGGGCTTGTTCATCAACTTCTTTATAGATTGGTCCATTATTACTAGGATAGGGTTCGCCTAGAAGTAGGGGTGCAACTTGCGTGAAGCTATAATCAAAGCGAATGCAATCTTCTCTATGCGTGGGTATTTAGCTTCTGCTCCCTAGAAAGCCTAGCTGACATAGTAAACTGGGAGCTGTCTTCCGTCCTCTTCTCAAATCAAGGCAGTGCTCACAGCTATAGCTGACACTACTAAGTATAAATACAAGTTTTCCCCTTCCTTGGATGAGCTCAAGAAAGGTGGATTGCTCAGGTAGCGCTTGAGTTCCTGAAAAACTGTCTCACATTCATCCATCCAAGCGAAGGCTTGTTTTAGAGCTTTGAAGAAAGGTAGGCATTTTTTCATTGCTTTCGAGATAAACCTGTTGAGTGTTGCTATCCTCCCCATGAGCTTCTCGACTTCCTTTACGATTTTGGGAGATGTCATCTATAATATGGCTCGCACCTTCTCTAGGTTTGCTTCTATTCCCCTCTGGGACCCTATGATCCCTAGGAACTTCCCTGATGCCATCCCAAAGGCGCACTTGCTGGGGTTTAACTTCATATGATATTGCCTAAGGGTTGTGAACGTTTCTTAGAGATCGTCCAAGTGAGCAGACTCTTCTTTTCTCTTGATGAGCATGTCGTCCACGTACACTACCATGTTTCTCCCGATTTGTTGGCTAAACATTTTGTTTACTAGCCTTTGGTAGGTGGCTCTTACATTCTTCAGTCTAAAGGGCATCACCTTATAGCAGTAAAGCCCCTGACTTGTGATGAAGGCAGTTTTCTCTTGGTCTTCATCTGCCATTTTTTTCTAGTTGTAACCCGAGAATGCGTCCATAAAAGTGAGGGGCTTATTTCCTTCTTTGGAATCCGCCAGCTAGTCTATTCTTGGCAAGGGAAAGCTGTCCTTTGGGCAGGCCTTGTTCAGGTCCATGAAGCCCATGCACATTCTCCACTTTCCATTCGCCTTCTTCACAAGGACAACATTAGCTAACCAATCTGGGTAGTAGACCTCGCAGATGAAGCCTGCTGTTAGTAGTTTATTTATCTCTTCCATGATAGCTTGGTTTCATTTTGGAGCGAACACTCGTCATTTCTACTAGACGGGCTTTTTGTTGGGGTTGACGTTTAACCTATGTTAGATGATCTCCGTGGATATGCCTGGTATGTCCTCATGGCTCCAGGTGAAGATGTATAGGTTATCCTTAAGGAATTGGACCAGTTTCTTCCTCATGTCCATGCTCATGGCCATCCCTATTCTTGTGGTCTTCATTGGTTCTCCATCTACTAACTCCACGGTCTTCAAGGCTTCTATCTTCTCCTCTTCTTTCTTCTTAATCAGATCATCCACGTATGGTTTTCCTTTGTAGCCAACACTGCCTGGTAACACTCTCTAGCCAGTACTTGATCCCCTTTCACTTCACCTACACCATTTTCCCTTGGAAATTTTACCTTCAGGCAATAGGTGGACATGGCTGCCTTTCAGTAGTTAAGTGTGGGCCTCCCAATGATCACATTATATGAAGAAGGACAATATACCACGAGGAAGTCCAACTGACGAGTTAATTGTCGCGGATAAGACCCCACCATGACCATTAATGTCACTATGCCTTTGGGGTACACCCTATCCCCACTGAAGCTGACAAAAGTGGACTCAAAAGAGCGCAGCCTTCCTAGATCTAACTTTAGCTGTTGGAAGGTGGAGAGATAGATGATGTCTGCGGAGCTGCCATTATCCACAAGTATTCTCCTAGTATTGAACCCTTCTATCATTAGCATTATGACTAAGGGGTCATCATATGGCTGCTTCACTCCTCAGGTGTCTTCTTCTGGAAAAAAAAAAAAAATATATATATATATATATATATCCCTATCCATTCGTCTTTGCATCAAGGGTGGTGTCCTATGAATGCTATTCACTTGCCTCTGATATGATTTCTTGAGAGATCTGTACAATGCTATTCACTTGCCTCTGATATGATTTCTTGAGAGATGGTCCTCTTGTGATCGTCTTTATCTCCCCGATCACACTTAGTGGTTGTTAAGACACATGATCTTTATCTCTTGGAGAGGATTCGCATTTATCCTTGTCATCGTCCCTAGACCTATTGGGTTCTCCCTTCTTCACAAACCTTTGCAACTTCCTTTTTCATATGAGTTCCTCTATCTAATCCTTCAAGTCCCTGCAATCTTCTGTGCAATGGTTGTGATCCTTGTGGAAACGACAATATTTCTTCTTGTCACGTACATTAGGGGATGAATGTAGCGGCCTTGGCCACTTGAAGTAGTGCTCATCTTTAATTTGTGCCAAACTTTTGTCAACTGGCATAACTAAAGGAGTGAATTTTACCATTCAATGAGCTTTATCGTCTTTCATTTTACCCTCATTGCTACTCTGATGACCTGAACGCTCCCTTTTTCGTCCTCTTCGATCTTCTTCCTTCCTCCCCTTGTTGTTTGACTTCTCCACGTCTTTTATCACTGCTAAGCCATCTTCAGCATTCATGTACTTCTACGCCTTCAAAAGCATCTCTGCCATTGTCCTTGGGAGATTCTTCGCGAGTGAGACCACAAACTCCCTGGATTTCAACCCAGCTTTAAAGGTTGGTAGCTGCATCTTTTCATCAACCTCATCGACCTCTAAAGTTTCTCGAGTGAAACATTTTATGTACCACCTTAGGGTCTCCTTTTCTTCTTGTCTGATGGTAAGTAAGTGGTCTGTTGGCCTCCTCGGGCACTATCCCCCAATGAAGTGACATATGAAGGAATTGCCCAATTGCTAAAAGCTATCAATAAACGATGCTAGTAACTTCGTGAACCACTCCCTTGTAGCTCCCTTGAGAATGGTGGGGAAAGAGCAGCATAGTATCTCGTCAGAAGGCTGTTGAAGGCCTAGGGTCATCTTGAAAGTATTAAGGTGGTCCAGGGGGTCTTTCAGCCTGTCGAATGGCTCAAGTTAGGGTAAGTAAAATTTTGAGGATGCCGGGGCATTCAAGGACTCTCGCTGTGAAGGGTGAATCTATCGTCCTGACCATTTTATCAAAACTTTAGTCTGTTTTTCCCTTTATGGAGTTCCTTAGCTCATCCATCTCCTTTCTCATTTCCCAGAGCTGGTCCGAGCTTGGTCCTTTTGGAGTAACCGCTCACTGGTGGTCACTTCTTCTTTGGCTGTCTCCCTCATCATCCTAGTTGGTCTCAGAACGATTGTCTTCCTGCTGACGTCACAGCCTCATCTCTTGGTCTGTCTGGTAAGCCCTTCCACACTAGCTGTAAGTGCCTGGATTTGCAGAGCCAATGCTGCAGGATCTTGATTGGACTCCATCTAAACTTAGAAAATGATTGGAACTATGCTTTCGAACCTTAATGGGAAAACGTTGTCCCCACAGACGGCGCCAAGATGATGATGCAAAAATTGTCAACAATGTAAGTTCATCCAGACAAAGTCGAATCCTCAACACTGAACCTGCAAATGAGATGTAAAGCTCTCCTCAGGTGGTTACTGGTGTGGTGCCTGCCATAGAGCCTCCAATGATAAAGTCAGTAATGAAAGCTTTTTAGGAAGTAAGAGAGCTTAAACTATCAAAATTACGTGTGCTAGAGTGTATTTCAGTTGTCTATATGTACCTAGTCTGGTCTCAATGGACTTGTATATATAGCTTCACAATTTCTAGCCGTTGGGGCTTTAATTGTGACTTTAGTGCCCTTTTTGTAACGCTTCAGGGCTTATTAATGTGAGTGTTGATGAGCTTCCAATGGTATAACAGCTAATTGGTAACTGATTGAGGCATTAAAACTTCTTATTAATGATTCGCTCGCCTTCGCCCATGTTGTGGCAGGGTGGACGAATGTTCTTAATGAGGTCGTCTGGGCAGGAGAGTTCGTCGGTCCCATCAATAAAAATAATTAGGATTGCTATAATCAAGCCAGTATAGTACAAAAGGAAAAATATTTATTATATTTCTTCGATCTTTTAATCCATTTAGCCATGGTTAACTGGCATGATGGTTCAGACAATATGTAAATGAACATTGTTTATCCTTTTTTTTTTTTTTTTTTTTGGCGCCAAAAAATATCTTAGGGTTAAAGAAGAAGGAAAAAAAAAAAAAAAAAAAAAAAAGGGCATTCAAAAGTATTAAAATGGGTATTTCTACCAATTTTGATGATGTTGTTTCCATGAAGTTTCATCTTTTACGTACACAGGCAGAACCAAAAAGAAAATATAATGTGTCTTTGTACAATAGTTGTCATCAACTACATCCTTCAAGCTTGTACAATAGTTGTCATCAGCTGCATCCTTCAAGCTTGGTAGTATATTTTAAACAATAGGTTTTAGTATTTAAACAATATCACACGTATTTTTACATACTTTTTCACCCACACGTATTTTCAAAAAATACAAACAACGTTATTAGAAAAACATTACCAAACGAACCCTAAATAGCTTAAGCACTAATAGGATAGTTTGCACTACTTTTATCGCTATGGACTAGTGTTTCTAAATGTTGAATATGAATGCTATCAAAAGCAACATCTTCTGACCATTTGTTAGGCCCAAATTTAAAGATACTTGTACTGAGTAAACTTCTCATCCTTCTTTGACATTGTAATCATCAACTTTTATTTGAAATGTTTAAGTCCAAGCAAGTTTTGAATTTTTTGAGGTACTTTATTTCTCTTGATTCTACATAATATTAATAAGATGAAAAAAAATTTAAGTTAGTCAGCTCGATAAAAATGTTAGAGGAGAAAGTTTCTCTGCAATCTAAATTGGATGAAGTCTCTCCTAACTGTGACGTGTCATTATCAAAGAGTGACACCTATCCCACCCACTAAGACTCAAATTCAAGAGATAACTACTGTTAACTCAAATGTTAGCCACTCTCCTGTTCAAATTTTTCACCTTTCAAAGCAACCAAACAGACCACACAATAGCCATTTTGTGGTTCATCTGATAGACTCAAAAGCTTATTAAACAAAAATTCCAACAGAGAACCAAAAGTACAAAGAGAACTCCAAACAAAACAAAAATTCAATACATCAAAATTCATAAAATTGTTAATGAATAAAAATCAGCAAAAACATTTTGGATTTTGAGGAGTCAAACTAAAGAAGTAGAATAAATTAGTGCACTTTTTTTTGAAAAGATTGTTGTTTTTGTTATTTTTTGTGGTTTCAGAAATGGAGGCTTTGGGTGGAGGCCTTGGTGGGCTCTGGAACTCAAACCATCCCTTCAGAAAAAGACCCAAAAAACTTGATTCCAAATCCAAATCCTCTGATTCCGCAGCTGCAACTGGCAAAGCCAATTACTGGTTTCCATTGAAGCAAGCCGTCATGGCTGGCTCGCTCGCTCTCACCAGTGACACCATCGCTCAGCTCAGGGAGCGGTGGACTAAGCGAGAGCCTTTGAACTCTGATTCCAATGCTCTCACTGAAGTTAGTGGAAACTCAAAGTTGCTCCTTTTTCTTTGTTTCCCCCCTTTTTTTTGTTATGTTGTGTTTAGTTGTTGAGAAAATGAGGGGAAAAGAAAGTGTGAATTTTGAAACTTTTGAGAGTTATGTGTTTGTTGTCCTCTGTTTAGGTGCCAATGGAAGTGTTTATCTGAAAGTAGGAATAATTAACAATTTTCTGAATTTTGATGCATTGAATTTTTGTTTTGTTTGGTGTTCTCTTGCCCTTTTGGTTCTCTGTTGGAATTTTTGTTTAATAAGCTTTTGAGTCTATCAAATGAACCACAAAATGGCTATTGTGTGGTTTGTTTGTTTGCTCTAAAAGGCGAAAAATTTGAATGGGAGAGTGGCTAACGTTTGAGTTAACAGCAGTTATCTCTTGAATTTGAGTCTTAATGGGTGGGACAGGTGTCACTCTCTGATAATAACATGTCATAGTTTGGAGAGACTTCCTCCAATTCATATTGTAGAGAAACTTTCTCCAATGTTAGACATGAGTATCAAATTAAAAGTGGCTAAGAATTTAGATACTTTTGAAGAAAGCTCTACAGCATTCATTTGAATGAATTTTATGCATCTTTATTAATAAGAACAAAAGATTTTGTCGTAATGTGATCTTCTTCACAATCCATCAATTTCCATGAATCATCCACTTCTTTATGATCCATCAATCCTTTTGCTCAAAAGAATTAGTAATTTTGATAACACTTTAACACATTATCAACAAAAAAGAAGCCTCATTGCATATTTTAAAGTTCAAATTAGAAATAAAGAGTAAAAAATTCCAAACCTTTGATCCTGAACCAAATTCCAAAGCACATAATTTTACCTCAAATCTTCAAGCTTTCATTACAATCAACACCTACTTGGCAACTTAATAGCCAAATGGGATTCAAATCAGAAGCTCCCTAAAAATCCCATAACTAATGAAAAACTCAAAGCTCAAGACATAAATTTTCCCTTCACCAAGAAAAAAATTGATCAAAGACAACAACGTTAACCTTTGAAAACCCAAATTTGCTTCAAAACCTAAAAGGAGGGGAAAAAAATTTCCACATTAACTCCCCACACCCACAATCAAAATTAACAACCAAATGTGTCTTACAATTTAGAACTCAATACTTGTAAACCACAGAATCAAAAGGCTACAAACCACAAATAGAGAGGTATGTGAGAATAATTAAAATTAGCAACAAAAATGAACTCTAAATTGTTACAAAATATTGTTGGAAACTTGGAATTGGAAGCTCCCCCACTGTTGACAGTCAATCTCAACATCAATGCTTATGTCTACTCATTTGACATCAAAATCTATGTGAGGTGCAATTGGAGTTCCCGAGTCACTAAAACTTGCATAATATCATGATCAATTTGAAGAGCTATGTTATTCAAAATCCAATTATGTTCGACAAATTCACCAGATTTCCTGCTTTCGCCAGAACCATCTGGCCATTGGGGGGACGATATGGTATTTTAGGTTTGGTTTTTGATTTTGTTATTAATCTTGATTTGCGTTGCTTTAAACTTTCAGATCCCACACCCTCCTTTTCTCAGCCTCTCCGTTTATCAAGTTCCAAAATCAACCAAAGCCTCAACTTTGAACATACCTATTTGCAATTTTCTCTGAAGATCGTCACCCCTCTCCAACCAAATCAGTAGAGGCAAATTTCGTGGTAATTTTTTTAAAATTTATGTTTCCAGGTGCAACCCACTTTAATACTAATTGTTTTCCTAGCCCCCATCACATTTTGTATTCCAATCACGCTTAAATTTAGAAATAGTTTAGTATTATAAAATCATTTTATAATATTTATTGGCTATTCTTGGCTTTGTATTATTGAAATTGTTTTTTTTTTTTTTTTTTTGTTATTATTGGCTATTGTTGTTGTGTCGTGTGAGAACTGAGTATTGTTTTTTATGGTTATGTATATTACGGTTGCTTTGTTGAATATTCATTATTTTTAGTACACACTGAATCTAGATTACATGAACTATATTCTTATTTTAAAATTTTTGTAATTTAGGACTTTTGATTTATATAAGTTATTATTATTTAAAAACTTTCATCAATTATTTATACTATTTGGGTTACTGACTTTAATTAAGGTTGAATGATGAGAAAAAGTAAAGCATGATAGAAGACATCTACAACACCAAGAAGCAGTAAAGGCGGGGAAATAATTGAAAGGGTTTTTTGGTATTGGTTTGATAGTCTCCCTTAAATGTCTAGGGCTCTTTGATGGTGAGCATGCTTAGACTGGAGAATTTTGTGTTGATAAAGGAATTTGGGTTAGGGTATGCTGGCAGGCCTATGTGTTTTAGTTTTTTTTTTTTTTTAATGGTTTTTGTTTTGTTTCTTATGTTTAGATTGTCTTTTATTAAGATAGTGGGTTTGGATGCATGGCTAATTTTCTTAACAAATTCAATAGTTTTTTTATTTTTTTATTTTATGGTTAATAATAATTGCTTCAATAGTTTTCTATTGCTAATGGACTAGGAAAGAATATTCAATGTTTTTTTTTTATATAGAATAAATTAGATTGTTCTTATGCAAAGTAATTTGAGGATATTATTGACTTCAAGGCTCTTTATTTTATGCATTTTCTTATGAGACATTTTGGCTCCGTCTTTGTATTCAATATTGAAGTTAAGGTAGTTAGATAGTTTAGTGATCTAGGGAGGTGGATGAAAATTGTGAGTGAGCAAGATGCTTGGAGGTTCTTTCAAACATTGTGGTTTCAATTGGAGTGACTAATTGGTTGCTATACATAGAGCTCAACTTGGACATTGATACTGAAATATGTTTAAGGAATTTCATCTTATTTTAGTTTTTTATGTCGCTCCTTTTTCAGATAATGATACAAAATAGTAGTTTCTTCAAGTAATTTCTATTTGAAACCGAGGTAAACTACAT
Source organism: Castanopsis chinensis (assembly GCA_032878915.1). Lineage (NCBI taxonomy): Eukaryota > Viridiplantae > Streptophyta > Magnoliopsida > Fagales > Fagaceae > Castanopsis > Castanopsis chinensis. The sequence goes on from JAVQMG010000132.1 coordinate 27,028,607, forward strand.
ATAGTTTCGATAATGTTTTATAGAAAGAGAATGATTGAAACTTTACTTTTAGTTTTAATATGGAGCTACATTCCATTTGCAATGAGATGTTGAATCCAATTCCATTGATGATTTACGAAAGTCCCCTCTCTATACCTGTTTTCAATAAGTTATTTATGAAATGTTTTCCACATTGTCATTTTGACCCCTTGACAATAGATTAATAGTTTTGTACATGAGCTATGATGCCACTTAGGTTGATTACTTGATCTTTTAGGTTTTTTTTTTTTTTTTTTTACCACGTGGTTGATTAATTGTCTTTTTATTTAACTAGCCCGTGCATCGCACGGGTTAGCGACTAGTATCATGAGTTGGAGGAACCTAAAATCATAAACCAAAATTTCCTAATTAGAATTAAAGATGTGAACAAAATCAAGGATTCAATTTAGAAAGGTATATCTGAGTCGCTTCCTTCTAATTACTGAAATATCTTCTTTGACATAATGTAGTATCTAGTAGCAATGCAGCAAAATTAATGAGGTAGAAATAAGTGATACATGAATGCAATAAACTCTAGTTTTATTACTTTAGCTAATGCACTATTCATACATGAATGCAATAAACTCTAGTTTTATTACTTTAGCTAATGCACTATTCATACATAACTACCTATTCTATTTCAATTTCATTTAAATATTATATTTTCTCTTTCCAAAATCACATAAACAAACACCATATAATAACCCATGATGTTGGCAGAAGAGAACTCAAACCCAGATTAACCAAAATTCCCATAAACAATCACCAAGACACCAACCCAGAACAAACACAACACCAATCGTACAAAAATTAATCCAAACCAAACAAATCAACCTACACTGCCACCAACCTGCGAAGCATGTTGATCTGGATGGACGATTCTTGAGGGAGAAGAAAGACAGAGTCAGACCGGGGGAAAAGCTCCACCACTTTGCACCAGATCACCACCACCCCAGAACAAATCAACACCATCGATCTATGTGGTTTGGTTTGAGAGAGAGAGAGAATGAATTGTATAAAAGTTGATTTTTTTAATAGCAATGAACAGTACCCTCGTCAATAGTAACGAGGTACTCTTCATTTGCTACTCGCTACTTTTCTGTTCTAGTTTGAGGAGGCTGATGCATAGCACAATTGCGTGGGTTTAACTTTTTTTTTAGCCAAAGACTAGTTTATCTAGTCTGATGGAAATGCTCTTAGTTGGAGTGAATATGTTGTTATTAGTTTCGGTGTATTGTGCTAAGATCCTATACGATACCTTCCTTGTGGTGTTATGGTTAGGATCTGTATATGTTGATTGTTGTGTAATATCCTTCGTTTGCTTTCTGCGCTAGTGGCGTTATCGTAAAAGGGCAAAACTTAGATACAGTACCCTCTATACAGTACCTTAGGTACCCTTTTTAAAATTAAAACACTTGTCCACTTATTTAACACTAAAACTTCCGTTTTCTTTCTGTTTACTTCTTTTCCTTTTATTTTTCCTCTGTTACAGACAAAGACTTCCCACGTGAAAACCCCAAAACTATTTTCTTCTCTTTCTCTCTCTTTTCCCTTCTCTCTTGCTTAAATTGGATGAAATTGACGAATCTGGCTCTCCGAAGTCGCTATCTCGCTCTGTTTTTGCAGATTGGTAGGCTGGCACTAAGAAAATTTGTTGGTGTTTATTTTAAAATCTCATTATTGGTTTTCAATTCTAGTTGCTGAGTTTGTGTTATTTGAGGTTTTGTAGAGTTTTTCTTTGTTGATTATGATATGGGTATCAATTTTTGTTATTGGGTCTGAGTTGTTATTGCTTTCGTTTGTTCTGATTTGGGTTTTCAATCCTAGCTGCTAGGTTTGTGTTATTTTGAGGTTTGGTAGAGTTTTCCTTGGCTATTTCTAATAAAGGTTTCGATTTTGGTTAATGGGTCTGTTCAATTTTGATTTGGGTTTTCAATTATGGTTGCTAAGTTTGTGTTATTTTGAGGTTTAGAAGAGTTTTCCTTTGGCTATTTCTGTTGAAGGTTTCAACTTTGGTTAATGGGTCTGTCTTAGTATTGCTTTGATTAATTTTAATTTGGGGTTTCAATTCTAGTTGTTGGGTTTGTGTTATTTTGAGGTTTGGAAGAGGTTTCCAATGGCTGAGTTCACCTTAATGAAGCTGAGTTCTAATTTATTTTTTTAATGTCTGATGTTTGTCTTTGGTGTTTGATTGATAGTTCAAATCAGAAATTTGAAATTGGAAAGGCAAAAGATTCTTAGAATAGCAATCATATACTAATCTTAAAGAATTAAATACAAATATCTTGATTTGCATATTTTGGAAGTTGCTGGGTTGATATTAGTAATTCCTAGAGGTGTTTTAGTGGCTAGTGAATATTTTTGGTTTATTTGCCATATCTTCTAAGACTGCTATGGTGACTAGTCATTAAACATTGTAGCTTGATTTTTAAATGTGGTGCGGCATTGGTTGGTAACTTTATGTCTTGAGACATAAAGTGAATTCTTTTTTTACTTTAGTGAATTCTCTTTTGCAATATGCCATGTGATATTTGTATTGTGAGTTCACAATTTAATAAAACACTGTTTACTTCATTTTAACAAAACATGATGATTTTGAATTTTTTATGGTATTTTGCAGATGATCAAGGAAGCTCTGTTGGCTTTGAATGAAAGAAGTGGGTCGAGTCCATATGCTATAGCGAAGTACATGGAAGAGAAGCACAAGGATGTGCTTCCTCTGAATTACAAGAAGATTTTGGGTCTCCAATTGAAGAACTCTGTTGTGAGAGGAAAGCTTATCAAAATCAAGGCTTCGTATAAGCTATCTAAAATGGCTAAAGGGGAGAAGGTTACAACTACAACAACCAAGGCTATGAAGAAATCTGATGCTGCTAAAAAGGCTGTGAAGAAGGTCACGAAGAAAGTTGGGCCTAAGCAGACGAAGAAATCGACTCTTGCTAAGCCTAAACAGCCCAAATTGATTAAGTCTCCTGTTGCTAAGAGAGCCAAGAGGACTGTTGCTTGAGTCTGTTGAAATTAGATAAAAATAAGTAGTGCTTGTTTTTTTGAAAAAAGTTTAGGTCTCTGTGTATATGAAGTCTATGGTTTTAATGAAGGAAGTGTTTGGGTTTGCTTAGTCTTTTTTGTTTGTTTGTTTAGACATCAATGCTGAATGGAACTGACTTTTCTTTGCTTCCTCTGTGAAATGGGTTGCTAATTTATTAGACTTTTATCTTGTTCAGTCATTCGTTGGCTTAATCAATTGTTGGTTACTGCTGCTAAGTTCTTTTTTTTTTTTTTTTTTTTGAGTTATAAGTGGGACATTTACACAATTTCATTTGAATTTATTGTGAGTCTTGGCTCTATGTTCACCACAGGTTGCCTCATCCTTTATAAAAAGAGTCCACCAGCCTTCATTTGCCTGCATTTAAAGACAATAGTGGGAACTAAGAGCTGTGTATAGATGTGTAGAACATTTGTGTGGAAGTGCATATCTGTGCATATGAGAATAATTTTCTGTGGTGTGAAATGATTATGTTAGTCTAGTATTGGCTGGACATGTTGTTAAGCTAAGAAATATATCAGTTTTTAATTTAGTTCATAAACACACTTCCAAGTTGGGTTTCCGACATCCAAAATATCAAAGTAGAAACTATTTTTTCCAAGCGGGTCTTGCATGAAGTGGAGATATGATCTTGAAGGCAAAGCAAATAAATAGTACAACAATTGGCTACATTCATTTATAATCCAACAAGTACAGCCCTCATCCAAAAGGGCCAAAACTAAGGAGACCCTAACAATATCAGGTAAAATAGAAGTAAAATGTATCCAATATTAAAGAAGTTTAAGGTGGGGTTGTGGTGATTTATTCCTTTAACATGGTGTATAGTTTGCCAAGCTTTCGTTCTATTTTATTTTTCTTCTAGGGTTGGAAGTTTTTTATTTTTATTTTTATTGGGGGTGGCTTGATGCAATGGGAATTTTACTTGTTTTGAGCAGATTGGATTTATGTTAAATAGAAGGAAAATGTTATGAGCATATTGTCTTTATGCAGAAAATTGTATCAATCTATCTTATTGATGCATTATTTTTATCCCACTAATGACCAGTCATAATTTGACTGTCTTATTATATATATGGCATCATTTGGTTTTAACCCATTTGCATACGGATATATTCAAGGCAGGCTGTAAGGTTGTTGAGTTTAATAAAATATTGAGGATGGAATCAAAACACTAAAAAGCACTAAAAAGCACAACCAGTAATCAAAAAGCAGCCTGGACTATTAGTCAAGAAACTATATCTTGATTAATTGGGAAGCTTTATGGATCAAAACAAAAACACTAAAAAGCACAACCAGTAATCAAAAGATTTTGGGTGACAATGAAATACTCACTACTAGACAGGCAACCATTAATCAAGAAACTATAAATAAGTGTAATCAGTATATATATATATATATATATATATATATATATAAAATGATTATTTTTCTATTATTATTTTTGTAAATATTTTTGGCTAATCATTTATAACTGATTTGGCTTCTTAGGACTTCTTAGGTGTCCTACCAAATAAATATTTTCCAATGCACTGCAGAGGCACAACCAACAACTATTACAAAGCCAAGGCAGCACACAATACCCGAAATTAACAAACAAATTTGTTTAGGATGGACCCTTTCATTTTGCTGCTACCTGCCATTTTACTTCTAATGAGTGCAGGCAGCAGCTATACAGTGTAGAAATCCAACAGCTACCAGTGCAGAGAAATCAATGCAGAGGGAAAAAAATAGCAATACTCCACTGCAGCAGCAGCAGGACCCGACATTGTGTATCAAGAAAAACATGGTAGTGCTTGAAGTGTGGGCAAAAACAATTCAAGTTTGAGATTCAAATAATCAAAAGGCCAGTAGTGAATTTGGACCATAAAAGTATCCAATATTAAAGAAGTTACACTTGATAAGTTATAACAATAAAAGTACTCAAAACACGCATTAGCAAATAAACTGATATGCGAGAACAAAACAAAGTAATGTCACTTGTAGCAATTAGTAAACAAATTATTGATCACATGCTATAGAACACAATGGTCTGCCAAGAAAAGTCCTTGTCCATGCTACAAAACACAGTGGTCTGCCACACTAAAGTCCTTGCTCATGCCAAAAAATTATTGATTCATCCAAAGCCACACGAAACTTCTTGCACGCTAAACTCTTTGCCCATGCTACAAAACACAATGGTCTACCAAAAAAAAAAAAAAAAATCTCATGATTTATTAATCACATCAATAGATAGTCTATAGCCTAATTCTTGAAATTTCATTTATACTAAATATATATATGCACAAAATACCTTGTTAATGGTAAGCTGTAGATACTACCACCACACTAAGTACACATCCATGGAATCTAATGAATACCAGTACTGCCGTCCCTTGCAGAATAATCAGACGCAACGCTTGATGCCTACCATTTCCAAGTCAAATTGAAATAGAATAAGTACTAAGTGGAAACAAAATAAGAGTAACTTCCAAAAGAAATAAGCATCACTTAGATTCTTTTCTTCAATAAAACAAAATATAAGACACCTCCAAGTATGAAAAAAAAATTTAAAGGTCTAAAAAAAAATATATATGCAAGAAAATTACCTGTGTTAATTGTGTATAGTCAACAGATAAAGAAGCTGGGATGTTGACAGTAGTTCTTGTCACAGGAGTTTCTCCACAAGGATGCTTCCTTTTCCTTGAGCCTTTTTCAATAAAACTTTTAGGCCGACCTTTAACACGAGATGTGCCTATTTTTTTCTTAATCCCAGTTGCTTTATAAGCTGTTATGACAGATGCAACATCTTCATGTTCATTATTGGAAGGTAAATCTGGTTTTTTTTTTCAAAATCCTTTCCACATCAAGACTTAATTCAACCATCTTCTTAGCTAAAAACATAGATGCTTCTTCAGTTTCGGCAGCCTTACTTGCAATGTTAACTGCATTACGACACAAATCTTTGTACCGATTTGTTATATCCAACTTAGGATCTTCTTTCACAATGCAACCATAGCTATCTAGTACACATCCAACTCTCGCTTGCTTAGTCCACCTCTTCAAAATGTATCGAGAAGGAAGTAGTTTTATATTTTGAATATCTAGCACCTTTAATGCATGACTACATAAAAACCCAGCAAACTCAAATTTGTGACAACTGCAAACAACTGTTTGGTCTGTAGAATTGAAGATAACCTTATGTTCTCGAGTATGCCCATACATGCAAACCTTGTATTCAAACAATGGTGAAATATCATTGCATGTATTAACAACCATGTCCAAAGACTTCTTATACTCTTCTTGAAAGAAATAAAAGATTTTGGGTGTGTAAACATCCCTTGAGTTCTTCAATAAAAGCACTTCCACTCTCAAAACTGGCAAACGCTGGCTCATGTCGTAATTGGAATCCAACTCATTGTGGCGTAGGTCTTCAAGTAACCTTTCAAAATGATTAAAAAATTCCAGCACATTATTGGTTGACTTTAGATAATGTCTCAAGAGACTGTTGAAGCTTTCACTCAATTGTGTGGTTGTTATATTTGCGCAAAAATGATTTCTACCATATACCATCGCCCATTTTTCTCTAACTTCAAAAATGAATTTCAGCCAGCTATTTTCTTGAAGACCATGTTTATCTAACATTGATTCCCATGCTTCAAAAAAATCATCCTCATACTCATGATCACACATACAACTTTTAAATTCTGCAGCAAATGAATTTGAACTCTGAAAATACCTGTTGAGTTTTTTGAGAGCATTTTGATATATATGCCATCGGCATAAACGATGATGAGATTCTGGTAACACTTCAGCAATTGCTTTAGCCATTGCTGGATCTTGATCAGTAAATATTGTAACCGGCTTCTTTCCACATGTCACTTTTAAGAGGGTTCGAAATAACCACGAAAAAGTTTCAACTGTTTCATCATACAACAATGCAGCACCAAAGACCACAGTTTGTCTATGATGATTCACTCCAATTATAGGTGCCAATGGACGATGGTTTTTATTGGTTCGATACGTAGTATCAAAACAAACTACATCACCAAATAAATCATAATCCACAACCATTTTAGGATCTGCCCAAAATATATTAGTTATTTGATCATCAACATCCAACTGTATCTCATAGAAAAATGAAGCATTTTCAGACTTTCTCATCTCAAAATAATGAATAAAGGTAAATGCTTCTCCCTCTTTCATTTCCCTCATCCGTTTAGATTGTAAATGATTACTAATATCTTTAAGAGTAAAACCAAGATTTTCCCTACCTCCAGCTTGTTTACTCATGAACTCAAAAACTAATTTTTGCCTAATCCCAGAGCGATTTTCTAATTCAGCTTCAGCTGCTTGGGCAGCTGATATCTTCCTTTGTGATGGCAATTTATGTTTACTCCGTGGAGTTACAACTTCATGATTGTGTTTCGCTTCAAAAAGGGTAATACGATATTTACCATTTTTTTGACGACTGATAACCATTTGAGCTTCACAACCACATCTTAATTCCATTCTAGATTTCTTTCCATCATATGCAACTTCTTTCTTGTAACCAGCTTTAAAACAACAAAACTTGCGGGATATGATAGTTGTTTTATCAGCCTTACTTCTATTCAGCCAATCTTTACGAATACTGAATCCAACATATCCAGCATATATATTATAATATAGATATGCCTCATCCTCTGAATCAAACTCCATTCCAATTTTTGGAGTTATATCTTCTTTAGTGTCTGCATTTTCTCCAATCTTTGGAGTTGTATCTTCCTCTGAATCAATAGACAACTTCTTCAAGGTTGCTCTTCCCATCTTTCTCCATAACCTGTATATTAACAAACATAATTTATTGCTTTTGATGAACTAAGTTCACTAAAAATATAAAAAAATTACTACAATATATAATGGAATTGTTGAAAGAAGTTTAAAAAAAAAAAAAAAATGTATTACAATGTATATGCATGAAGAAAGAATCAATAGTATATCAATCCAGCAATGTTTATGTTTAGCAATGTTTTGCTGATATCAATCCAACAACTTCCAAAATAGCAAATCAAGATATTTAAATTTAATTATCTAAGATTAGTATATGATTGCTGTTCTAAGAATCTTTTGCCTTCTCCAATTTCAAATTTCTGATTTGAACTATCAATCAGACACCAAAGACAAACATCATACATTGAAAAAAAAAAAATAGAACTCATCTTCATCAAGGTGAACTCAGCCATTGGAAAATTATTTCAAACCTCAAAATAACACAAACTCAACAACTATAATTGAAAACCCAAATCAAAATTAAACAAACCCATTAACCAAAATCGAAACCTTTATTAGAAATAGCCAAAGAAAACTCTACCAAACCTCAAAATAACACAAACCTAGAAGCTAGAATTGAAAACCCAAATCAAAACAAACCAAAGCAATAATAACACATACCCAATAACAAAAATTGATACCTAGATCCTAATCAACAAAGAAAAACTCTACCAAACCTCAAAATAACACAAACCCAGCAACTAGAATTGAAAACCTATAGTGAGATTCAGCCAATACATACCAATGAATTTTCTAAGTGACAGCCAATCGGGGACTACGAAAACAGAGCAAGATAGAGAATTCAAAGAGCTGGATTCGTCTATTTCATCTAATCTGAGTGAGAGAGAAGGGAAGAAAGAGAGAAAGAGAAGAACAGAGAGCGAGAGAGAGAATGGTAGGAGCAAAGAGTGTTTGGCGGGAGTTCTAGAGTCAGAATGTTAGTCTGTAACAGAGGAAAAATAAAAGAAGGAAAAGAAGTAAACGGAAAGAAAACGGAAGTTTTAGAGTTAAATAAGTGGACAGGTGTTTTAATTTTAAAAAGGGTACCTAAGGAACTGTACGTAGGGTACTGTATCTAAGTTTTGCCCATCGTAAAATACTCAATTTAAGCAATATATATATATATATATATATATATGCACACATCACTTTTTGCCTACGCACATTTGAGGACCTTTTTTTAATAGGAAGCCCTAGGGTCGACCCTGGAACCAAATTAGTTTGTTTTTCAATGGATCACATGTGCTTCTGTGCCACTCCTTTGATGCCTTTTGCCTTCTAGTGAATCGGACTTGGCAAGTTAGGTTGTCTTTGAGACCAAATGGAAGATTTTCCCAACTAGGTAATGGATCTTCAAAATATGTGTATGAGATTTGGCATTTTAATAGTTGAGGTGATTAGATTAACCTTTAATTGAGCAAGTCCATTTCAGGGTTCATTTTGCATAAATTTGAGCTCTTAGAGCATTGAAAAATATGAAGCGAGAATTTCGTCTGCATTTCTTGAGGAGAGAAATACATTAATCTTAATTTATATGGAGACAGATATGGGCCATAAGTCACTATTTGATGTTGGTAACGTCGTTGTGGGTTTTGTTATTGAGGAGACAATCATTAGCTTCTTTGTCCCCAATTTCCATCTAGATTTTTCAAGCATCTTCTGTTTCTACCCATGGTTTGAGAATTTTTTTATTATAATAAAATCCAAGTAACCCAACTTAATCATAGGTGGTGTGGGGTTTATTTGGGTCAAGTTGAGAGAACACTGAAGAGATTTTGAAGGAATTGAATAAAGAAGAAATACGGAGATGAAACAGAAGAAAGTAAAAGGAAACAGAGAAAGGGTGTGTGAGAGAGAATTGAGAAAGAGAGAATTGGGACTAAGCCAGAAAATTCTATATTCACTATCTTGATGATTTCAACTATACATCCACATATATATATATAGTTACAAATACTGATCTAACTGATTAAATAAGATCCAAACTATGCGCCGAGATTCACGGAAGCTCCAGCTCTGTTTTTCAACTGTCCAGCCCCAACTGATCTTCGCGCCATGGTAACTAACTTTTGATCATCCCCAAACGTCACCGTTTGATACATTGTGATTGAGCTACAGATATGAGACAACACGGTGCGTATTACTTCTGCTGTTTAATGAAACGGTGCGTATTACACAACATCACTAATCTTATGGCTGTGACGAAACGGTGCGTGTTGTTGATCCTTTGTCTGGAATTTCAGTTTGGGCTTTATCTTCAACATCCCCCCTCAAACGACAGGGGGAAGAATCCACCAGGAGTTTGGAACGGAAGAAAATAAAAGGAGGAGCAGACAAAGGCTTGGTAAATATGTCAGCCAAGTTATCTTTACCAGATACAAAACCAACCTTAAGATCCTTTCGAAGAACCTTTTCCCGAATGTAATGGTAATCAACCTCCAAGTGCTTAGTCCTGGAATGGAAGACAGGATTGGCAGACAGAGAAATGGCTGAGATGTTATCACACCAAATGACTGGAACATAGGGAAGAAAAAGCTTGAGTTCTTTGAACAAAATACGTAGCCAAGATAGTTCAGCAGCAGAAGTGGCCAAGGCCCTATATTCAGCTTCAGTGGATGAGCGTGAGACAGTGTTTTGCTTCTTGGCTGACCAAGCAATGGGATTTGGGCCAAGGAACACCAATAAGCCAGTGGTGGAACGCCTATCGGTAGGATCACCTGCCCAATCAGCATCAGAGAAGGCAGTGAGGGTCAAAGGACCAGGGGAAAAACAAATGCCATGATGCAAAGTGCCACGGAGATATCTTAGGACACGCTTAGCAGCCTCTAAGTGGACAGATGTAGGCTTGCTCATGAACTGACAGAGTTGATGAACAGAGAAAGCAAGATCAGGTCTTGTGAAGGTGAGATATTGAAGTGCCCCAACCATACTCCTATACACAGTGGGGTCTGTCAAAGCAACACCAGAATGTGGCACTAAACGAGAGGAGGAACAACAAGGAGTTTTCACAGGCTTGGCATTCTCCATATTGAATCTGTGCAAGATATCTGAGGCATACTTGGATTGAGTGAGAGTGATGCCATGAGTTGTGGAAGTAATTTGTATGCCTAAGAAGTAATTCAATGGGCCCAAATCCTTTACTTCAAACACCTGACTGAGAGCAGTGATGAGGAAGGCAACCTGAGAAGGGTCATTGCCTGTAACTATAATGTCATCTACATACAACAATAGGTAGATGATGGTACTGGCAGACTGAAAAATGAAGAGAGAGCTATCTGCAAGGGAAGCAGTGAAACCCAAGTGAAGAAGATGAAAAGTGAACCTCTCAAACCAGGCTCTAGGGGCCTGTTTCAACCCATATAAGGATTTGTGAAGTTTGCAGACATAGTTTGGATGAAGAGGATCAACATAACCTGGAGGTTGTTGCATGTACACATCTTCCTTAAGAAAACCATGTAAGAATGCATTGGACACATCAAGTTGTCTTAAACTCCATTTACAGCTAACAGCAATGGCTAGAATAAGTCTTACAGTAGCTGGTTTAATGACAGGACTAAATGTCTCATGATAGTCCACCCCAGCCTGTTGATGAAAGCCTTTGGCCACCAAACGAGCTTTGTACCTTGAGATTGAACCATCACTGTTTAGCTTCAATTTAAACACCCATTTGCACCCAACTAAGTTGACATTAGGAGGGGCAGGAACTAGTGACCAGGTCTGCTGCCTTTGTAAAGCTTGGAACTCACTATCCATAGCCTTACACCATTTAGGATATAGAGAAGCAATCTTAAAGGATGGAGGCTCAGTCAAAGTATAATCCACAACAACTTTGTAACATAATTTGGGATTAGGTTTACTGATGCCATTCTTAGACCTGGTTTGCATAGGATGGAGATTGTTTGTGGTGACAGTGGGCATGTTCGTGGTGACAGTGGGTAATAATGGAGAAGAAGACAGATCAGAGGGTGGAGAAATGGCCAAGGTAGAATTGGAGGAAGGTAGCATAGATGTGGTAGGTACAGGTACAGTAGTGGATGACTCAAGTAGAGGAGTAGTACTTGACAAAGAAGGAAGGGCAGTGGAAGTAGAAGAAGATGTAGATGCAGTATAGGGACCTAAGACAGAAGGTTGGTTTGTGGAATGAAGATATAATAAGTTGGAAAACCAAGAAAGATCAGAAGAGACATGTTGGGATGGACTGGGAGTGGTGGAAGGAAGAGAGGAAAAAGGAAATTTAGATTCATTAAAAATGACATGTCTGGAAAGATAGAGATGTTTGGTGACAAGGTCTAAACACAAGTATCCTTTAGAGCCAATAGGATATCCAAGGAATAGACATTCAGTGGTTCTAGGAGCTAGTTTGTGAGGAGTGTAAGGTCTGAGATGGGGGTAACAAGCACAGCCAAACACCTTGAGTTGAGAGATGTCAGGAGTGGAAGAATGTAGTTTGGACCAGGGAGAAGTAAAGGCAAGAACAGATGTGGGAAGGAGGTTGATTAAGGTAACAGCAGTGAGAGCTGCATAAGACCAGTAAGAAGAAGGCATGGAAGCTTGGGATAAGAGTGTAATAGTGGTTTCAATCAAATGTCTGTGCTTCCTTTCAACCAAACCATTCTGTTGAGGGGTGTATGGACAAGAAAGATGATGAGCAATGCCATGTTGAGAGAGATAAGTTTTGAATGCATTTGATGTAAATTCACCACCACCATCTGATCTAAAAGTTTTAATATGAGTAGAAAACTGATTTTCAATCATGGCTTTAAACTGAACAAATTTAGAGAAAACTTCAGATTTAGATTTGAGAAGATAGATCCATGTAAATCTGGAAAAATGGTCAATGAACAAAACATAATATTGAAACCCATCAACAGATTTAATAGGGGCAGGACCCCATAAATCAGAATGAACAAGCTCAAAGGGCATAGATGCAGTAAAGGAAGACTTAGGAAAAGGTAATTTGTGCATTTTTCCAAACAAGCAGTGTGTACAGGTAGCATTTGCAAATGAACACTTATTCAAAGGGAATTTAGCAGTAGGAAATAGATGCTTGAGAGCTTGGTCAGATGGATGTCCAAGTCTCAAATGCCAAAGTGTTTTATTAAAAACAGAAACATGAAAGGCAGTATTACAAGGATTAGATGACAAAGAGAGGTGAGAGTCCTTGTGAGGGTAGATGGGATAAACTCCATCTTCACTCTTGCCTTGATAAAGAACTTTCCCCGTGGCTAAGGCCTGAATGGAAATGACATGCTCATCAAAATAACACCAACACTGATTATCATGACAAAGTTTATGTACTGAGGCAAGATTTGAGGCAATAGAAGGTACCCTAAGGACATTATTGAGGTGAAGGGAAGAGTGAGGGAGTGAAATGGAAGCATTACCTAGGTGAGTGATTGGAAGATTTTGGCCATTGCCCACAGTGATCTGATCTTGACCTTCATAAGGCTTAGGAAAGCTAAGTTGACTCAATGTTGATGTAACATGATCTGTTGCCCCACTATCAGCAAGCCACGGCTGCTCTTGAGTGAGACAAGCATTTGATGCAGTAGCCATAGCTGCAAGCTTAGTAGGTGGATGCTTACCTTGATAAGCATAATCCATCCTATGATAACAATCAAGTGCCAAATGACCAACCTTCCCACAAATCTGACAGATTGGCCTTTCTGACTTAGCACCATTTGGATTAGTTTGTACTTGATGGAACTGATTGAATGGAGAGAATTGAGGTGATCCATTGTAGCTTCTACCACCTCTACCTCCTCTGTTGTTAGGATGACCTCTACCTCTCCCTCTGTTGAAAGAGGGATGAAAACCATTGTTGTTAGGTTTTGGAGCAGATGTTGCTGCCAAAGCAAACATGGTGTCCTTGATTTCAGATCCATCATTGAGAGATTCCTCCTCTGCATTGAGCATGGTGGAAAGCTCATCAAAATTCACTTGTGTGCTCCTGGTCCTTATAGCTGACTTAAAACCATTGTACTCTCTAGGAAGTCCCTTGAGAGTGATATGAAGTAGTTCCTCATCATCTACCATCACTCCAACAGCCAATAATTTGTCTCTAACCACTTTTATCTTCTGCAAGTATAGATCAACTGAATCAGTTCCCTTTCTGATATTGTGAAGTTCACCTTTGAGGTTCATAACATGTGATCTTGACACAGATGAGAATCTGTTTTCCAAGACTTTCCAGACCTCTAAGGCTGATGAACATCCTACAGTTAGTGCCAGAATTGTAGGAGTCAGAGTAGAACTCATGAAGGTAAGTAAGGCCTTCTCTTTTGACTTCCAAATCAAGAAGTCAGGATTCACAACAGTGGTGTACACACCTGACAAATCTTTCAGATATTGATCAGGGATCAATTGAGGTTCTTCAATCAACTCAAATAGTGAGTAAGTCTCTAGCACCATTGTTATCTGATGCCTCCAAACTATATAGTTTGTATTATCCAACTTAATGGTCATCATGTTGGACATATTAGAAAGAAGCAGTAGTGGTTGATTCAGTACATTCACTGAAGAGCTTGAAGGAATTGAAGACGATGTAGAAGAAGCCATGGTTGAGCTTGTAGTTGTCATTGTAGTTGAATTTGATTCAGTAACCAACGGGCTCTGATACCATGAAGAAATTTGAAGGAATTGAATAAAGGAGAAATACAGAGATGAAACAGAAGAAAGTAAGAAGGAACAGAGAAAGAGTGTGAGAGAGAGAATTGAGAAAAGAGAGAATTGAGACTGAGAAAAAAATTCTATATTATTTCTTTCTTGATTCTTTCAACAATACATACACATATATATATATAGTTACAACTGCTGATCTAACAGAATAAATGAGATCCAAACTATGCGCCGAGATTCACGGAAGCTCCACCTCTGTTTTCAACTGTCCAGCCATAACCGACCTTCGCGCCATGATAACTAACTTTTGATCAGTCTAAAACGTCGCCGTTTGATACATTGTGATTGAGCTCCAGTTATGAGACAAACCGGTGCGTATTACTACTGGTGTTTAATGAAACGATGCGTTTTACACAATATTCCTAATCTTATGGCTGTGACGAAACGGTGCGTGTTGTTGATCCTTTGTCTGGAATTTCAGTTTGGGCTTTATCTTCAACAAACACATATCACCATTTAATGTAATTCGAAGGATTTCTCTTCAAATTAGTTTGGCGAGAAAATTTGTCCTTTATATAATAGAAGGGTGTAACCCCAACAATGCCATAAAAAAGTTCAATTGCGACTCCACTTCTATCAAAGTATAATTGATTCTTGCTTACCAAAAAATATATATATCAATAATTCTTATGTGGGTGAACAAGGAATAAACAAAAAAATGAAAATTTCAGTAGCACAACAAGAGAAATAAATGGATAAATGAGAGCAACACCCAACCAAACGATAACTTAAAAATCATTACAAAAGACTTGATTAGGTCTTCAACATCTCCACCATTAATATTTAATACATATATGAAAATCCTTTAATATACAACTTCCACGATTGCTATACTACCAATAGACAAAACACAACTCACAAAACAAAACACAATTACTACAGTTCCAAACAACATTAAAACTTCTAACTTTGTGAGTTGAATATTTGCTTCGAAATTACATTGCCCATTATAATGCCATATCAAATTCAATTATCAAGTGATACCAAATATATTACCAAGGATTAAGTAATTATCTCCCATCTTCCACGGGTTTCAATACTTGATCTTTGATGCTATCATACTCAGCAGTTGTACTAGTAGAACAACCAGTGCCAACATCAATGTTGAAAGGGTGACTACTTGCACTAAGTAAGCATTCAGTATTTTTTGCACAGACATCAATGTTTCCCAATGGACGTTTTCCCATACTTCTCAATCTCTCCAGCTCCGTTGCCACCTCTTTCATTGAAGGCCTATCCTCCCCTCTCAATCTTAGGCACCTCTTTGCAAGATCAGCAAATTCCTTTAGTTGCTCAATATTATCCTCATTGACAATGTGATTTTCAAGAATTTGAAGTAGGCGACCCTCTTTTATGGCAGTCACAAAGGATATTGCTAGATTTCTATCAATTTCTGGTCTATCAAAAGAAAGTGCCTTCTTACCTGTCAGCAACTCTGCCATAACAACACCAAAGCTATAGACATCACTCTTTTCTGTTAGTTGGCTAGTTTGCATGTATTCTGGGTCCAAGTACCCCAAAGTTCCTTGCACCAAAGTGTTCAATTCTGTTTGATCAAGAGGAACTAACCTTGAAGCTCCAAAGTCAGCCACTTTTGCTGTGTAGTTATCATCCAATAGTATATTCATAGTTTTCACATCTCTATGTATAATTGGCATTGAAGTTGATGAATGCAAATATGCAAGTGCCCCTGCAGTTTCTATTGCAATTTTCAAACGTTTTTCCCATGAAAGTAAGGGTGATAGGCCTTTATCATGAACATGGGTAGAAAGAGTTCCATTTGTGATGAATTCATAAACTAGTAAAGGAACTTCTGTTTCTAGACAACAACCAAATAGCTTAACCACATTCCTATGGTTAATTTGGGTAAGAACAATCATTTCATTAATGAATTGCTCGATTTGGCTCTGATCACCAATCTTGGATTTCTTAATGGCGACCAATGTTTTATCCGACAATACTCCTCTATACACAGTTCCATAACCTCCTTGGCCAAGAACACTACTCTCGTCATAATTGTTGGTAGCCTTTTTGAGCTCTTCTGTAGTAAAGATTTTGGTTGTCTCCACTGACTTTTGGTGATTAGAGAGTTGTTGTTTTAACAGTAAGCCACCATTTTGTTGAAAGAATTTTTCTTTGAGTTTGATGAGCTTTCTTTTTTTCAATCCCCAATATATCCAAGAAAATCCCAGAAGCAGTATTAAGAGGCCTATTATGCTGATACCTGCGCACATTCAAACATGCACTTTCACTAAGTAATTAAAACTTTTTAACTTTATACTCTTCTTAATACCATTTTCATTTTAATTTGATGGCAAACATTTTGATAAGTAAAAGTATTCATATTTAACTCACATCATATGAAGATGACTCGATCAAGATTTCATTTATAGAGTAGATGGTGACTGCCACAGTAGCACATAAATATAAATTTCCTATGAGTGGCTCTAAAATATGGTTCATGTTATATTATATCAAAAATAAAAATATGAACCAATTGTTTTGAATTGACATCCTTTTTAAAAACCACAACGTTCCTTTCTTAGTTGAGAAGAAGACGACTAGCCATGAAGATATAATTACTTTAAAAATATGACGGTACATATATCAAAGAATTGAACCTCCCATTAGTAGTACTAAGAGGCAATCCATATTGTTCTTCCACTTTGGGGTAGCGAATCTAGTTGAGAATCAATAGCCTCGTTTATATAAGCAATGCAGAAAAGTCTAAAATTTATTTGTCTCTTTTTCTTGGTTGAATATGTCTAAAATTCTTATTGTAATTTAAATTAAATAAATAATAAACAAGAATAAAACATCGGGTTAATAATATTTCTTCCACTGAAGAGCTCAAATTGTCACCTTCTAAAATAATTAAAAAAATAAAAACTCCCATGTTTAATACTGAGGATCTGTTACGTATTGAGAATAGTTCCAGAAGTTCCAAAGGTCAGCAACCTGTTAAACCCAACGGCTAGTTTGCAACGGCTCCTTCAACGATTCAAACAAAACGATGTCGTGTGGATAATGAAGACTGGTTCACAATGAAACGATGCGTTTATGTTTAATGAAACGTTGCGTTTCATGTGTCTGACATTATACCATTGATACGCTGCGTTTTGGTGTAAAGTATTGTTGATGAAAGCTTCGTCAGTTAGGCAGTTATCAGTTAGTTCAGTTAGTTGTTAGTTCCTATTTTCCCTCCACCATTCACGGATCAATCCCGTAAATTTAGGAACTCCAATCTGACAGTTATGGACTCTAATGTATATATATATATATATTGTACATGAGTGTAATGGGAAGTTAAGCAATTATATTCTTTCTACAAAATTTTTAGTCTTCTCTCTCTCTCTGAAATCTCTCTCTCTTTACTCTTTGAGTTTCGTAACTTTTCTTTGAGTGTGTAACTGTGTGAACACCATTACAGCTATCTGTAAAGCTTGAATAGAAACTTTTCATGGTATCAAAGCAACGATCTCAAGTTCTAACAATGGCAGAAACCAATTCAACATCAACTTCCTCTTCTGTACCTTCAACCATACCTTCATCTTCTTCATCCATCAATATCACTAATCAGCCTCTACTGTTGCTGTCTAACATGTCAAATATGATGACTGTTAAACTTGATTCTTCCAACTACATAGTTTGGAAGTATCAGATTTCCATGGTTTTGGAAACATACTCTATGCTTGATCTTCTTGATGAAGTTCCTCTTGTTCCTGAGAAATTTCTCAAGGATCTCTCTGGAGCTATTACCTCTGTTCTTAATCCGGATTATCTCATCTGGAAATCAAAGGAAAAGGCATTATTGACCTTCATCAGCTCCACCCTAACTCCTTCAGTCTTGGCTATCACTGTTGGTTGTTCATCTGCTCAAGAACTATGGAAGGCTCTTGAGCACAGATTTTCCTCAATTTCACGATCTCATGTGATAAACCTCAAAGGTGAATTGCATAATGTGAAGCAAGGATCTGATTCTGTAGATTCATATCTGCAGAAGATTAAAGTGATTAGGGATAAACTGATGGCAGTAGGTGTCCTTTTGGATGATGAAGAGCTACTCCATGTAGCAATCAAGGGTCTCCCAAAGGAATTTAGTGCATTCAGATCTGCAATTAGAACCAGAAGCACAAACATAAGTTTTGATGAACTGGCCACTCTATTGAATGCAGAGGAAGAATCATTGAATGAAA
This sequence comes from Castanopsis chinensis, assembly GCA_032878915.1. Taxonomy (NCBI): domain Eukaryota; kingdom Viridiplantae; phylum Streptophyta; class Magnoliopsida; order Fagales; family Fagaceae; genus Castanopsis; species Castanopsis chinensis. The sequence continues at coordinate 27,047,333 of JAVQMG010000132.1, forward strand.
GTATGGAGCTCAAAGACTCCACCTTTGCAATGGCTGTTAACTCCACACCAAGATTTAGTAACACTGGTGGTTTTCATAACTATAATCAGTCAAACTATCATAATAGAGGTAAAGGGAGAGGCAACAATACCAGAGGCCGAGGCAGGGGTCCAAGTCCATCTTCAAGCCAATCTTCAAACCACCAGTTTAATCATTTTTCACCACAGCCTCAAGGTCCCAATGCTAGAGCAGAAAGGCCAATATGCCAAATCTGTGGGAAAGCAGGTCACACTGGCATTGACTGTTACCATGGAATGGATTATGCCTATCAAGGCAAGCATCCACCTACAAAGTTAGCAGCCATGGTCACTGCATCCAACCATATGTTGACTCAGGAGCAACCTTGGCTAGCAGACAGTGGTGCTACTGATCATGTTACCTCTAGCCTCAACCATCTAAGTTTCCCTAAACCTTACACTGGTCAAGAACACCTCACAGTTGGGAATGGACAAAATTTACCTATCACTCACATAGGTAACTCCATAATTCCTTCTTCTAATTCAGCTATCAAACTTTGAAATGTGTTAAGAGTTCCCTCTATTGCTCCTAACCTTGCATCTGTTCACAAAATTTTCTATGATAATAATTGTAGTTGCTACTTTGATGCAAATACCTTGTTAATTTAGGCCTTGGCCACGGGAACAATTCTTTACAAGGGCAAGAGTGAAGATGGTGTTTACCCCATCTACCCTCACAAAGCCACTAAGCTTCTTCTTCCCCACAAATTGTGTAACTCCATCCAGTTGTCTCATTCTCACTGGCACTTATGGCACAGCCGGCTTGGCCATCCTAATTCCCTAGTTCTTAAGCATGTTTTACATAATAATGGAATGTCCTCTCCTAGTAGTGTTAATCTTGCTAATTCTTGTGTTCATTGTCTTCATGGCAAGATGCATAGACTTCCATTTCCTAGCTCTAGGTTTGTAGCTACATCTCCTTTTGAACTTGTACATACAGATCTGTGGGGTCCTGCACCTCTTGATACAATAAATGGCTACAAATATTATGTCATCTTTGTTGATCATTTCACTAGATTTACATGGATGTATCTACTTACCAACAAATCTGAAGTTTACTCTAAATTTGTCTTATTTCATGCTATGATCAAAACACAATTTTCATCTACTCTCAAAGTTCTCAGATCAGATGGAGGTGGTGAGTTTACCTCTAAATCCTTTAAGTCTTTTTTGTCTTCAAATGGGATAAAACACCAAATTTCTTGTCCCTACACTCCTCAATAAAATGGTTTAAATGAAAGGAAACATAGGCACCTAATTGAAACCACAATCACCTTACTTTCACAAGCCTCTCTCCCTTCCACATACTGGTCCTTTGCTGTTCAATCTGCCTTAACACTCATCAATCTCCTTCCAACAGCTTCTTTGGACTTCATGTCACCTTGGCTTAAACTCTATGGTCATAATCCTGATATTGTTTCTCTTAAAGTCTTTGGCTGTGCTCGTTACCCTTATCTTAGACCCTATAATCAACATAACCTTAATCATAGAATAGCTGAATGCATTTTCTTAGGCTATTCCAATGTTTCCAAGGGTTACTTGTGTCTTGATCTACACACTAACAAGTTGTATACCTGCAGACATGTCTTGTTTAATGAGCACAAATTCCCTTTTCCTCTAATATCTCCTTCTATCACACCTTCTTCTTCACCTACTCCAGATATGTGGCTTTCCAATCTCTTATACCTCCACTCATCCAATCAGCCCTCTATCCTAGGTCCCTACACCTCCACTCCTACTTATGTTCCTGCTCCTATCCCATCTGTACCTAGTCTTAATTCTAGTCCTTATTCTAATTCTCAACCTATAAACTTACCTACTACATCAGCTCCCTCTCTTTCAATGCCATCTGCATCACATACTTCTTCACATCCTTCACAAGCTACATCACATACTTCCCCACATACTTCCCCACATACTTCTTCACATCCTTCACAAGCTACATCACCAATTCCCTTATCACATACTTCAATTGTTGTCCCTGTCAATTCCAATCCTATGCCAACCAGGTCTCTTTCACAAGATGCTTCACATACCTCCTCACCACCTACTTCAATGGTTGTCCCTGTCAATTCTCACCCTATGACAACCAGGTCTAAAAATGGTATTACTAAGCCTAAACTGTGTTTTAAGACTATGCTTGACTACACTCAAACTGAACCACCATCCTACAAGGTTGCTTCTCAGTTTCCCCAATGGATTCAAGCCATGGATGCTGAATTTTCTGCCTTACAAAGACAGAAAACTTGGTCTCTTGTTCCTGCTCCCACTGGTATCAATTTGGTGGGTTGTAAATGGGTGTACAAGCTGAAATTGCACAGTGATGGCACTATTGCTCGCTATAAAGCCAGGTTGGTTGCCAAGGGCCTTCGCCAACAGGCAGGTGTCGACTACACTGAAACATTCAGCCCGGTTGTGAAGCCAGCTACTGTGAGATTAGTCCTTTCCATTGCCGTGAGTCTTCATTGGCCTCTCAGACAATTGGATGTTTCCAATGCCTTCCTCCATGGATTTCTAAAGGAGGAAGTGTACATGGAGCAACCACCAGGCTATGTGGATCACCACTTCCCCCATCACATCTGCAAGTTGCATAAATCCTTGTATGGCTTGAAACAAGCCCCTCGGGCCTGGTTTGACAGATTTGCCTCTCAATTGTTGCATCTTGGTTTTGAAGCTTCCATGGCAGACTCATCTTTGTTTGTCTATCACTCTCATCCGATCATTATCTATCTCCTAGTGTACGTTGATGATATCATCATCACTGGAAACTCTTCCTCCCAAATCTCTCATCTGGTCACTGCTCTTAGTCAGGCCTTTGAGCTTAAAGACTTGGGTAGTCTTTCCTATTTCTTAGGCATTCAAATTATGCCTTCCAGATTTGGGCTTACCTTATGTCAATCCAAGTATGCCTCAGATATTCTTCACAAGTTCAACATGGAGAATTCCAAGCCCACAAAGACCCTTTGTTGTCCCAATGTACGTCTAACCCCTTTTGATGGTTCTGCCTTACCTGATCCCTCTGAATATAGGAGCTTGGTGGGTGCTCTCCAATACTTAATTTTCACTCGTCCTGATTTAGCTTTCAATGTGCATCAACTCTGTCAATTTATGCATCATCCCACCACTACTCACTTGGAGGCAACCAAGCGTGTTCTTCGTTATGTGAGAGGTACTCTCCATTTTGGCATAAATCTTGCTCCTGGTCCTCTTACTCTCTCAGCCTTCTCTGACGCAGATTGGGCTGGCGATCCTACTGACAGAAAGTCCACTACTGGCATGTTAATTTTTCTTGGTTCCAGCCCAATCTCTTGGTCCTCCAAGAAACAGTCAACTGTTTCGCGTTCATCCACAGAGGCAGAGTATCGTGCCTTGGCCTCCACCGCTGCTGAATTAGCTTGGCTTCGCACACTCTTTAAAGACCTTAGGCTGTTTCTTCCTCACATTCCCATTCTTTGGTGTGACAAAAATTCCGCTATTGCTCTGGCCTCCAACCCTGTGTTTCATTCCAGAACTAAACACATTGAAGTTTACTACCATTATGTGAGGGGATGCGTTCTTCGCAGTACTTTGGGGGTTAAATTCATCTCTAGCCGTGACAATTTCGCTGACATCTTTACAAAACCCTTACCTGGTCCTCACTTTTTGGTTCTACGTCGCAAACTCTTGGCTGACTCTGCCTCGAGTTTGAAGTGGGATATTAAGAATAGTTCCAGAAGTTCCAAAGGTCAGCAACCTGTTAAACCCAACGGCTAGTTTGCAACGGCTCCTTCAACGATTCAAACAAAATGATGTCGTGTGGATAATGAAGACTGGTTCACAATGAAACGATGCATTTATGTTTAATGAAACGTTGCGTTTCATGTGTCTGACATTATACCATGGATTCGCTGCGTTTTGGTGTAAAGTATTGTTGATGAAAGCTTCATCAGTTAGGCAATTATCAGTTAGTTCAGTTAGTTGTTAGTTCCTATTTTCCCTCCACCATTCACGGATCAATCCCGTGAATTTAGGAACTCCAATCTGACAGTTATGGACTCTAATGTATATATATATATATTGTACATGAGTGTAATGGGAAGTTAAGCAATTATATTCTTTCTACAGAATTTTTAGTCTTCTCTCTCTCTCTGAAATCTCTCTCTCTTTTCTCTTTGAGTTTCGTAACTTTTCTTTGAGTGTTACTGTGTGAACACCATTACAGCTATCTGTAAAGCTTGAATAGAAACTTTTCATTACGCATATCCTAAGAAGTACACTCTTGAGTTTTAGTTGTAAACCTTTTGCGATAAAAGTTATAACTAAAAAGAGTTTTAACCTTTAAAATTATTGACAATAATATATGTTAAAGTGCTTTGAAATTGTTATTCTGTTCAATAACCAAATCGAGAAATTGAGAAAGTGCTTTTCAATATGGAAAATGATAAAAGAGTATATACTAATAAAAGTGTTTTGTATTTTCGTACTTAAACCTTAAAAAAAAAAAAAAAAAAAACGGAACCTACTTAGTTCAATTAATGTCTAACATTTACTATTATTTTTTATCATCATGGTCATCAGTAGTTCTGTCTCAAATTGATAGACGTATTATTTTGAAAAATAAGGAGTATTAGACTAAATAGATTTACCCTTTGTTAAATATTTTAAAATTAAGCTAAGAGCATTGTAACTCAGTTAGTTGGCAGTTTCTTAAGTTTTCATGACATCTTAAATTTAAATCTCTCTTCCTTTGTTACTATAAAATTATAAAAAATTAAAAAATATTTCTACATTACCAAGTTCCTATTCTGTTGTAAGGGGTACAGGCATTTTAATCCTATGTTTTTGGATAGGGAAGAGGAGGGTGTTTATCCAAACATAATATAAAGGTAGGGTGCTAGGCACTACCAAACAGTGTAATTTGCTTCCGTCTTTATCTTTGAATTTTCAAATCGTTGATGACATCCTTTTAACCTAAGGATGGTTTGTTTTATTGTAATCAGGTCAACAGAGAAAAAGATAATAAAGATTATAAAATCTTTTTTTCAGAAAAAAAGGGATAACGATAAGTGATCAAACATGGCAATGGAATTCCAAAAAGGCCAACGTGAGTTAACAAAGTCTAAAAAAGTGTCGAGATATTTCTCCATTTTGAAAACTAAACGTCGTCATTTAGGCTGCATTTGGTTGAATGTAAAATATTTTTCGAGTGTAAAATATTTTTAAGTGAAAATATTTTACAAAAAGAAAAATATTTTCAATTGTTTGTTTATGTTTTGAAAAATTTGCTGGAAAAGTATTTTTAGTATTTGGTATCACATAGAAAAACCTATTTTCAAAAAAGCAACAACCACAATCACCACCATAAACCTAGCCACCACCGGCCACTACAAACCCAACCACCACCATCCACCACATAATCAATTAATCTGAAAAATCATAATCAAAATCAAAACCCATTAATCTCAAAATCAATATCAAAACCATCTACCAAAACCCATAATCCACCACCATTGAAACCCACAAACCACCATAGCCAACGATCCATCACCCCTAATTGACCACCGTCAACGCTTAAACTCACTCCCAACCCACCACCACTAAAACCCATGAATCACCCCAACTGCCAATCCTCCAAAACCCAAGCAAAAATGTTATTTTACAATCCAAAAAAAAAAATTTAAGGCAGCGATGGCGTGGGTGGTAGAAGGATGGGTTTGATGAGTCAGAGAGAGGATGAAGGTGAAGTAGATGAGAAACTACCTTCACCAGTAGAGGGGCTTGCAGGCACAACGGTGAGGCCATGGGTCGGGAACTGCGATGTGGTAAATCGAGGTGGGTTTAGTTGGGTTCATCAGATATGGTTTGAGCACGATAGAGGAGCTGAGGCGGCGCAATCAAATCGGCGATGGGTTTGCGCAACGCAATCAAACCAGCGAGGCCATGGGTCGAGGACTGGATCTAGGCTTCACCGACGATAGCTCTCTCCGTCCTTCAGCTTGGGCTTGGCGTGAGTGATGAGAGTGAGTGAGGAGAGAAATTTTCTGAGGAGAGTGAAAATGGTTTGAAGGTAAAATGAAAATGTAAAATGATTTACAAGTATGAGGTGAGTATTTTACGGTCAACTAAAATCTATTTTCAATTTGACCATAATTTTCTGTGTTGCCAAACACCAACAATAGTGTAAAACAATTTCAAGAATTCAATTACACTTGAAACAAATGCAGCCTTAGTTGAAAAAGTGGTGTAAATTCAGCAAACAAAAGAAAATTAAGACGATAAGTCCATTTGGTAGGGCAGTCTGTGTTTCTCTTTTGGTTGAAAGAAATTGACTTATAATCGTGAGTGCGTTTTGATAGGCAAGAAAAAATTATACAATTCAATGTATAAGAACTAAATTGAAAGTTTTACATTTTTTTTTTTTTTTTTGGTTAAAGTAAATAATGTAAGAATGAAAATATAATGAGTTATGGTTATATTCTATCCAGATTTGTTAATTGTGATCTTCTGCATAGAGAAAAATATATTTTATCACAAAATTTATTAAAAATAATTTAATATAAGAATATAATAGAAATTTAATATAAGATTTATTTTCTTCTGCCAAATTCCTATAATTCTTACCAAACAATGCTAAGTTAATTTTTTTTAATAATAAATTATGAGACTTCTACCCAAAAAAAAATTAACAAAGTCAATTAATAATTTTTTTATTGGGATGGTTAAGTTTTCAATGTATTTTTTTTTGTAAGTGAAATATATTTTTTAGAATTTATTTATTGTTTTATTTAATTAATAAGATTAAGTGGTCATTTTGTAGATGGGTGGATATTATATGTCATTTTGAAAAATAAGTATAGATTTTCTATGTCAGTCACTTAGGTGGTATGCTCCGGAATAGCTGAATGGCCTCTGAGTTATTGCTGCCTTCTAATTGAATTATTAATCATTGCGGTCTCTTTTTAAAACAGAGAAGTGTTACGTTCACAACATTCTTATAACAAATTATAAGTAATAAGTTATTATTGGTCTTAATTTAAATTTACAACTTAAATTACTTTTTAATGGCTTGTATCAACCACTAACAACCTGCTACTTAAAATTAATTGTGAAAATGTTATAAAATTTATTGTAAACATAGTTTTTCTCTTTAGTATATTGCTTAACTGAGAAAAAATCATAATGAATGTTTCACGAGTAATGTTAGGATCTACATATCCAAACTGTCATCTCAGAAAATGTTCTTATGAATATGAAGTATGGTACTCGTTCTAATTTTCAACCTTCACAGCACGATATACTACATACTTGACAAAATCCTCTATATGTGAGCAGAAAACAGAGGGTGCAATATACAGATATACAGTAAAGATACTCACCAACCGCAAGGTGAATAGCTAATGATGATTGATTGGAGACACATACCGCGCTCTCCAGATGGTATCCTTTGATGCACAAACATTCATAATTTCCGGGTTTAATTGTGAAAATGTTATAAAATTTATTGTAAACATAGTTTTTCTCTTTAGTATATTGCTTAACTGAGAAAAAATCATAATGAATGTTTTACGAGTAATGTTAGGATCTACATATCCAAACTGTCATCTCAGAAAATGTTCTTATGAATATGAAGTATGGTACTCGTTCTAATTTTCAACCTTCACAGCACGATATACTATATACATGACAAAATCCTCTATATGTGAGCAGAAAACAGAGGGTGCAATATACAGATATACAGTAAAGATACTCACCAACCGCAAGGTGAATAGCTAGTGATGATTGATTGGAGACACATACCGCGCTCTCCAGATGGTATCCTTTGATGCACAAACATTCATAATTTCCGGGTTTATTAACACAAAATTGTTTGCCCGTGCAATTGTTGATCCCTTTACACTCGTCAATATCTGCAATTGTAAAGTACGCATTTTAAATCAAATAAAAAGAACGATTTTGTTAACTAATGCTTTAAGAACAATTTTGTTAACTAATGCTTTAAGAGTAGTGGTTAAGATACATTTAATACTTTATATTAAACACAGTTTTGATACATTTTAAAAAAAAAATTTTAAGTTAAATTGTATACATATATTCAAAAGGTATAAACAATTACCACAACAAATTTATGTGTTTAAGCCAATAAATCCTTAACACTTATATTAAATTTTTTGAAAAATGTGCATTATAACTTATAATTAAGTATTGGGTGATGCTACCATCGCACACCCTTAGTGTGGTGGTCATTTCACAAATATAAGTGCTTGTAGGGTGAGAGCGGCAAAAGCCAGGGTTCAAGTCTCCAGAGAAAAAAAACTCACACACATTTACACTAAGATTAAGTTAAAATAGAAATTTTATCTTGTAAAAAAAAAAACAAGTATTGGATGATACTAACAAATGCCCTTTGGACAATAGTTAATAATTTATTATTTTTTTTTTCATAAAAATTTTCTTTAAATAGATTGTTAACTAGTTTCCTAAGAATATTTGTTAACATTTAATTTGTGTCATTAGCACACTTGTTACAATTATTGCCTTGCAACAATAACATTAGAAAACAAAAAATATCACAGATCATTATTAAGATAATAAGCTATGATGGGAATAATATTGCTTTTACTTAGATTCACTATTATTATACACAAATCACATATATCAAGTCAAACAATTGTGAAAAAAATTAAAAATTTTCTTGTGTTTCTAAAATAAAGCCACGTGACATTTTAGAAATTTCTTTAAAATTTTTCATTATTTCTGGAAAAATTGTTGTAGATAATAAGTAAATTGAGTACCTTGGCAACCATCTTTGAGGTACGGGTTCCCAAGGTAACCCTCCCTGCACTGGCAACGGTACCCAGGGCCGTTGACGGGATTGAGATCAATACATGTGGTATTCGCTCCACATATGTAATTCGCTTTGTTCTGAGCAACTTTACACGTCTCGTTTCCAATTGCCCACTCAAGAACCGTGGGAAGGGTTTTATTGCTTTGTAGACTGGTAAGATAATCTGAGGAGAAATGGAACTTGTCTTTTCGGATAACAAAGGCAAAGCTGCATGGATTGAAATCCCAGACTTGTGTGTGGTTTTTAAAGCTATATGTTTCCAAAGAAACATTCTTCAATCCTTCAGGAATATCTAACTGGCAACACCCAATCCCAGAGCAAGAACCATTGACTACGTTGCTTATGTTTTGACACTGGGATAGACAGCCGATGGAGAATTGTTGACCGTTTAGATTACCATTAAGGAATGCGTAAGTGTCACAGCCAACGGCCACGAACTTGTTTTCGATGACAGAAATTGTGAAACTGGGTATCTCGAGTTTTGCTGTGGTTTTTTGCCAACGCGTACCATTTGTGTAATTGTAACAGTCTTCAGCCTTAAACATCAAGATTTCAATCTGGCCTTCGATGGATATGTTTGTAACCTTCACGTTTCCAGACAGTGGTTGAGGTTGACCGGACGAGTTGCTACAATTGATAGAAAAATCTCGAGTTTCATTGAGGAAACAACCTTCAGTTGTACCAAAGGGATATGGAATTTTTACATCTCCACATCTATCGGTGCAGTTAGGCAGGGCTAATGGAAATGCTGTTGCTGTTGCTGTTGCTGCTGCCATGAATGATAATATCACGCCAACCCAGGTGAGCTGCACAAGCATACTATGGAAACCCATAGCACTACTTTTTCTGAGAAGAGTGTTTAGTGTAGTGTGTGGAGAGCTTCATAGATGCAGGACTTTTTAAAAGCAGACTGAGAAACCCAAAATTGCGTGAGACGTTTGTCTTTACGACTTTAGGGTAGTTCGGTTTGGTATATGCATTTAAAAATCGAAAATTGTTCTTTGAAAATATTTATGAAAATACATATCGACAAAAAAAGTATATAAAAATATGTAAAATATTGTTTAAAAATTAAAAATAATTGTTTGAAAATACCAACCAAACACCCCCAAGACCATCCACATCAGTATGTGTAAAATTTTTTTTTATTTTGCACATCTAAAACTTACTTTTTTTTATTTTGCACACCTATTTTTACAAAACACTCACATCAGTTTGTCTATTATACACATTTATTTCAAATAAAAATTTTTTTTTTGTGGATTTTTAGTTATATTTTTAATCTCATGCTAGTTTATTAAGACTGATGTGAATGCAATTCAGATATTTTTGATATACGTGTGGGTAAAAAAGTGTGTGAAATTTGTATGTAATGTTGTATAAAATGTAAAAATATGTGTTAGAACTAATCTACCAAACACCCCCTAAATATACATATATTTCTAGTCTTTACATGCTTTCATAAGTAAGATAAGTATTGCACTTTTATTCAAGAGTCTTTTGCCTGAATATTGTAAAAAATGAAGTTTATTTGCAATATAGACACTGTTCAAACTTATTTGAAAAAATGAGGGGAAAAATAAATTTTGGCAATACTATTGCCGAAATTTTGAGAAAAAATAAGAGAAATAAGAGAAAAATGACATAACAGAAGGGAGAAGGATAGAAAAAACAATTTCAACAATGGTATTGCCAAAATATATGCCCAAAATTTCCCCCAGCTTGCTTGCTTGCTTGAAACACCAGCTGACCTAACCAAAATAAGAGGAGAGGAGAGAGAGAAAAATGAATTTTGGCAATAGAATTGTTGAAATAGAAGGACAGAGGAGAGAACAAAAAAATTGTGGCAATAGAATTGCTGAAATTGGAAGAGGGTAGGAAAAAAAATTTGTATTTTGGCAATCCCATTGCCGAAAAGGAGAGGAAAATAATTTGAATTGTGGCACCAAAATTTTTTTTTGGATTGTGTCAATAAAAATGCCAAAATTGGAGAGAAGAAAAAAAAAAGAAAAAAAGGAAAATACTTTATATTTTGGCAGTGCGAATGCCGAAATAGGAGGGAAATATAATTATATAACCATATATAATACTACTATAATAAAAATATTATTTTTATTATCGCTATTCTTTTTAGATAAATGCTATATACACAATATTTTTACAACAAATTTTAAGTAGTTAGTTGTGACAGGTTGTTATTGATGGAGAAAAAAAGTAATTTTAATAATAAAATCAAATTAGAACTAATAGCAACTAAATATTTATAATTTATTGTGAAAGTATAGGACACATGGCCCACAAAGAAAGAAAGAAGCATCAAACACACAGTTAAAAAAAAAAAAAAAAATTGCTTTTTTTTTTTTTTTTTTTAAAGGAACAAAACCTTGCATATATATTCAAATTAATGGTCAATGGAATACATACATTTCAGTCCAACTGTCATGTACGGTTGTCCTTTGGCTTCAAAAAATGTTTACAATGATGATTTTCTTTTTAAAGCAATTAGTTAACTAATGATATGTTTTTTAATAGTAAATTAATTTCAAATTAAATAAAAATGTTTAGAATGATGATTTAAAAAAAATGGTGAAAGAATGATGTTCTTTTTTCAAATTAATTTCAAAATAAATAAATATAATGATCAATTGCATAACCAAACGTTCCCAACAGACAATTCTCTCTCCCAAAGTAGGAGTCTTTTCTCTCGTTCAACACGAGGCTCCCCTCCCTTCTTGGTTACTGGTTCTCTCTGGGTATGCCTTAGCCCAAAACATCAGTTCTGCAAATCTTAGATATGGATCAAGCAGTCATAGAGAGTCTACAACATCTCCAGCTCACTAAAGATGAAGAAGAAGAAGATATTCCCATCTCAACCACTAATGCATCAGAACTCCTAGAGGAATGCGCCCTGAGTCTTTTTGGCCATCTCTTGGCTGACCAACAGTAGAATTTGAGAGCTTTGAAAAATACTCTCAGATCAGCTTGGAAGTTAGGCTCTGATGTGAGGATCGTGGATGTTGGAAAAATATTTTTCAGTTTAAATTCAACTTCAAGTACCAGATGGAATGGGTTGAAAGAAATGGGCCATGGAATTTTGAAAACAATCTCTTACTCTTATGCAGATGGAGAAAGGGATTATCAATCACAAACATCTCCTTCACCCACTCTCCATTTTGGGTTCAAATTTGGGGCCTTCTGTTTGAAAATATGTCTCAAGAAGTTGGAAGGGATTTAGGAAACTGATTGGGAAGGTATTTAGAAACCGACAAGTGGTCTTGGTCATCGGAGCAAGCAAAGTTCATGAAGGTTCGGGTGGATCCCCCCATTGACAAACCACTACGAAGGAGCGGTAACATCGTTAACCCGAAAAGTGAGAAGTTCAGGATTACTTTTAAATACGAACGGCTTCCTACCTTTTGTTTTCTTTGTGGAATTCTAGGACACGACGAGAAACATTGTTCAGGAAAAACCAACAATGCCGGGACCCAGAGACAATATGGTGATTGGCTTCGAGCCAATGGGGCTCTCAAAAACAGAAGTAAGAAGATTAAAATTCCCAGTGTCGAGGGTTTTGAGGTGCGAAAGGAGGGTGGTTCTGATAATTGGCCAATACCGACGGTCTTTGATTCTATTGACATGGAAACAAAACAGGTTTAGCTTCCAATGCCCATTCAAAATCGCACATGCCCCAAGAACATGCAACAAGGACATGGGAGTGGTTCGGATAGGCCATCAATTAAACCATCAGTGGTAAGTCCGGCAACAGGTGAAAAGGTCAGTTTCTTAAGCCCAACGCCTCTCTCTGACAAATGCTATAGTGAAACACGAAAAATCTCTGTAGTGGGAAATGAGGTCTATGACGAATCTTCTATCGTGGGCCTCACTAAACATCTCCCATCTGAGGCCCATGAAATCTCCAGCCCTTTAAAACAAACCAATGAGCCTATTGAAAACAATAAAACTCTACCAGCCCTTCAAGCCCAAGAAAAACGAATTAGAAAAGGATCGTTAGAGCCCAAGGAAAACAAAACCAAAATAACAAGTTAGAAACTCAGAACTTAATAGGGCTTTTGGGCTCTAAAAGAGGTAACAGATTAGATTTCTCGGAAGAGACTGAAGGCAAGCCATTGAAGAAACAACGTGACTCACACCACTCCAACACACACGATACTATTGATAGATCGGCGGTGACTGCCATGTAGCACCAGCGGGAGCCATGAATTTCTTGTGTTAGAACTACCAGGAAATTGGGAATCCCCAGATAATTTATACACTACGCGATTACGTGAGGCGCTGGAATCCCAAATTAGTTTTCCTCTCGAAGACTAAAATAAAAAGTAAACATATGGAAAAAATCAAATTCAAGCTTGGTTTCACAAATGGTCTATGTGTGTCAAGTAGGGGCCAAAGTGGTGGCCTTACACTTCTATGGTCTAGTGATATAAACTTAGAGATTAAAAGCTACTCTAATCACCACATTGATGTGATTATCACGGAGGCAGACAATGGTCTCTTATGGAGATTTACTGGTTTCTATGGATATCTGGAGACTTACCACAGGGAAGATTCTTGGAAACTACTTTCCTATCTTAATAGCCAATTTAATTTGCCTTGGTTTTGCTGTGGTGATTTTAATGAAATTCTTTCAATGACTGAAAAAGCAGGAGGAGCACAACGTTCTCAAAATCAAATGGATGGCTTCCGTTGTATCGTTAATCACTGTGGTTTTAAGGACCTGGGGTACAGTGGCCCAAATTATATGTGGTGTAATATGAAGGAAGGGCGTGATAGAATTTCGCTTCGATTAGATAAGGCTTTTGCTACTACAAACTGGCTTGAATATTTCAAGGACCCTAGAGTTTACTATTTGATTGAACCCACATCTGATCATTGTATTCTCGCAACCACTGACTCCCCTCCCTCAAACATAGAGGTAAACGTCGTTTTCACTTTGAAGCTATATGGGTCAAGAGGGATGACTGCCGTAAAATTATTGAGTCTGCTTGGTACTCGGGTAACCTTTCGGCCACCCCTGAGGGGATTGTATCTAATCTCCAGAGTTGTGTAAGTGCTCTAGAAGGCTGGAATCATAATGTAGTAGGCAATATGCCTAAGAAAATTGCAAAGAAAAGAAAAGCTCTCAATTCCATTACCACAGGAGATCACCAAGGTATTAGGAGGACTGAAATCAATCAGCTTAGAAAGGAAATCAATGACCTTCTGGACAGTGAGGAGACTATTTGGCGACTGCGTAGCAACATCCATTAGTACAAAGAGGGTGACAGAAACACTAAATTCTTCCACACCCGTGCTTCGGAAAGGAGGAAAAAAAAACACCAATTTGGGGCTTTGGAATGATGATGGTGTCAGGTGTGACAATAAGGAGAGTATCTCAACCGTTGCAATATCTTATTTTGAAAAAATTTATACTTCCTCCTCTCCAGCTGGGATCAATGAAGTCACTAGTGCAATACCAAGGCATGTCACAGATGAGATGAACTCTGAGCTTACAAAAACATTCACTAGGGAGGAACTTATAAAGGCGCTTCAGCAACTACATCCCACCAAAGCTGCCGGGCCTGATGGTATGTCTGCAATTTTTTTCCATAAATATTAGGACATTGTTGGACCTAATATCACAAATATGGTTTTAAATGTACTGAATTCAAATATGTCAATGGCTGAATTAAACAAAACCAACATCTCCCTTATCCCAAAATCCAATCAGCCCACCAAAATGACTAATTTTCGCCCCATAAGCCTGTGTAACACTACCTACAAAATCATCTCCAAGGTCCTTGCCAATAGGTTCAAAGTTATTTTACCTATTATCATATCCGAAAATCAAAGTGCATTTACACCCGACCGGCTAATTACAGATAATGTTCTTGTAGCCTTTGAGCTCATGCATTACCTAAAGCATAAAAATGATGGTAAAGAAAATTACATGTCTATTAAATTGGATATAAGCGAGGCATTTGATAGGGTACAATGGAGCTTTATTAAAGGGGTGATGGAAAAACTGGGCTTTGTGGAAAAATGGATTCACCTCAAAATGAACTGTGTCTCTTCTATTTCTTATTCAATGCTTATAAACGGGGAAGCTTACGGGAACATCTCTCCTTCAAGGGGTATTAGCCAGGGAGACCCACTTTCTCCTTGCCTCTTTCTCCTTTGTGCTGAGGGTTTTTCTGCCCTTATCCATGAAGCTGCCAAGAATCATCAATTAAATGTAATTTCCATATGTAAAGGTTGCCCCTTAATCACCCATCTCTTCTTCGCTAATGACAGCCTCCTGTTCTGCAAAGCAAAATATCAAGAATGCCAAGCACTTGTCAGCATTCTCAATAAATATGAAGAGGCTTCTGGGCAGAAAATAAACATTAACAAATCTTCAGTGTTCTTTAGCCCAAATACCCCTCAAGATTTAAGGGAAAGCATTCTAAACACTCTTGGTCCAATGCAAGACTCTCGGTATAAGAAATATTTAGGCTTGCCCTCCATCATTAGGAAATTGAAAACCTAAGTGTTTTCGGAAGTTAAAGACAGAGTTGCTAGGAAACTTGCTGGCTATAAGGGTAAACTCCTTTCAATTGGTGGGAGGGAGATTCTTATAAAAGCGGTAGCTTAAACGGTGCCTACATATACTATGAGCTGCTTTCAACTCCCTAAGATTCTCTGCCATGACTTAGAAAGTATGATGCGGAGCTTTTGGTGGAGGCAAAAGGATAAGGAGAACAAAATTGCGTGGGTGAGTTAGAGGAAAATGTGTCGATCTAAACTTCATGGAGGTATGGGTTTCCGAAATATACAAGCTTTCAATCATACTATGCTAGCCAAGCAAGGTTGGAGAATGCTCACCAACCCAAACTCCCTAGTGGCTCGTGTTTTCAAAGCAATATACTTCCCTTATGGTGATATACTTAATTCTAAAAAAGGGAGCAACCCCTCTTATGCTTGGCATAGCATTCACAACAGCCTTGAGGTTCTTAGAAGAGGCACAAAGTGGAGAGTGGGCAATGGTCATCGAATTCACATTTGGGAAACTAGATGGCTGCCAACGCCATCAACCTACAAGGTGATCTCTCCCCAAGTTGATTTTAATGATTTTCCCATGGTGCCTTCACTAATAGACCATCAAACAAGATGGTGGAAAGCTGAAGTGCTTAATGCCATCTTTCTACCCCACGAAGCCAATACCATCCTTAAAATTCCCTTAAGCTTTGCATTGCTAGAGGATAGCCTTATTTGGATCGGCAACAAAAGAGGTGAGTTTACGGTTAAAAGTGCTTATCACATTGCCTTAGGTATTATGGATTCTATTGAGGAAGGCGAAAGCACATCAAACAGCTCAATGAATTTGCTTTGGAAAAGAATTTGACATTAAAAAATTCCTCCGAAACTCAAAATTTTGCTTAGAGGATATGTGTTAACGGTCTTCCAACTATGTAAAATTTAAATCTCAGAGGAATTCATTGTTCTTGCTTCTGCCCTTTATGTGATAAAACCATTGAAACCACAGCCCACACTCTATTGCATTATGATCACGCCAAATTAACTTGGGCATTTTGGAATAATTGTCCAGTTAATCTCTCCTCTCCCTCTTGTGATTTGGTGGATATTGTTCTGAATATTATTGAAAAAGGCTCCTCGAATGATCTAGAGCTTTTCTTTGCTGTTGCTTGGTCTATTTGGTGGAACCGTAACCAAGCAATCCATGAAGATTCTGGTTTTCGTCCAATTCAAGCTTGGGTTTTGGCAAGCAGCACCTTGGATGAGATCAAAGCGGCCTACTCTCTCCCATTTGCTCCCTAGGACCCCCCCCTCTGTCCAAATGGAAGGGTCCTCCCTCCGGTTTCTTCAAAATCAATTCTGATGCCGCTGCGTCTAATGATGGAAGGAATTCCTGCATTGTAGTGGTAATCCGTGGCTGCAGAGGCGAAATTGTAGCTACTACAAGCAAAGTCCTCCCTGCGGCTTTCCCTGTAGATATATCAGAAGCTTTGGCCATGCAAGAAGGCATTCTCCTTGCTGCAGAAATGGGGGTCTCTCATGCCATTTGTGAAGCTGATGCCTTGTCCATTATTCAGGCAATTAATGATGGGGTCTTTGGTGGTGAGTTTGCACACATCATCAAGAATATTAGGGACATTTCTTCCTCTTTCAGCTTGTGTTCTTTTCAGCATTTGAAAAGGGAAGGCAACAGAGTTGCACACAACCTTGCAAGAGTAGCTAGGAATTCTAGTGTATCTCAGATTTGGAAAAGATCAATCCCAGGTCCTGTTGAGCACTTGATTCTTGATGATCTCTGTTTGTAATATTGGTTTTTACCTCTCTGTTGTATCTCCTTTTCATTTGAATGAAATCTCATGTTTCTCATCAAAAAAAAAAAAAATCGCATAACCAAACACAAAATTTGAAAGGAAAAAAAAAAGTTAATATTGGGGACATATTTTTATATAATTGGCATATCCTTTGACAAAACGCATTTTACTTGTATTTGGGTAAATCTAAGTAGGTCCAAGATGATCTTTACAAGTGGTTAAATTGAAGACATGAAGATTACTCAAGAACTGCTCAAGAAAAGTGCAAACTACAGGTCTCGATACCTCCTCGACAGAATCTCGATCTGTCGAGATTCATTAAAGCTCGACAGATGTCTCGATTGATCGAGCTTACGAGAGTCAGATTATATCCAGCAGCGTTTTTACTCTAAAAGGCTAATTTTTTATAGGTTTGTATAATTCTTATTGGACTAGGAAAACCTAAGGTTTGTGTAAACCTATTTGGAATAGGAGAGCCCATTAAGCTCCTATTTAAAGGAGGTGGAAAAAGAAAAACCTAACCCTAGAGAGCTTCATAAGATTTTCTTTTTGAAACCTTAGCCTCCTCCTACAGAATAAAGACTTCTTGCTGCGTTTCTTATACGCCTTTGGATTTTGTAACCAAGCAAAGTCTCTTGCACTAACATTAAAGATCTTATTGGCATTTCTATGTGAAGCTACTGTAAATCAACTACAACAATCAAAGGGTTGCTGTGGAGTTAGTCACGTACTGGGATTCGTGCAAAGGAGTAAGCCGCCTACTAGGATCCGCGCATCAAATTGGTTAGTCACGTATTGGGAGCCGTGCATCAAAAGGAGAAACTGTCACTACAGGACAAGTCCAATTGGGTATTGAGGTAAGGGTTCAACTGTAGGTTGGTATGGTACTGGGATTCCTTTACCTGTAACCGCTTGTTGTGATAATAGTGGAGTTTCAGGAGTGATGACCTTAAATCACCCGGTGGGGTTTTTGCCGTGTAGGTTTTTTCCATTCTTAAACAAATCACCGTGTCAATTTTATTTCCGCTGCATACTTTAGTTTATTGGTGATTTGTTTGTACTACCACGTGATTTGCATGTTAACTTGATTAATTAAAAACTTGGCTAATTAATCAATTTAATTCATCACAATGAGTCAACACATTTGTGACCTATCAGTTAAGAACTTGCAAAATATCATAAAAAAGTGGAAAAATGTCAAAGATAAATAAGGGTATAAAGGTAAAGATACACAAACTTCATCCCCCCCCCCCCCCCCCCCCTTGTAAACCAAACTTCCTCCCCACCTCCCCCCTTTATAAACCAAACAAAGGAAAGGAAGGAAATTGTTTCCTGTATCCAAATACGCTTAAGAAAGCTTTACCCTTTCCTTTCTCTTCCCCTTCCCTCTCTCTTTTCCTTTCCCTTCTCTTCATGTAACTGCAACCAAAGTGTAAATTCAAATGCATTATCTGTTTGTCGGCCACTTGTGAATTGTGATTGTCCTTTTAAGTTCAATCTTTACGTGTGGAAAGTTTACCATTTTCTTCTTTCTTTTTGAATTACGATCAGAGTCATTTGGATGAATATTGAAAAAATGAAGTTTATTTGTAACAAGGAAATAAACAAATTTTGGCAATAGATAAACAAGGAGATATGTTCTGTCACATAATTTCTCTCTTTTTTCTCTTACCTTTTTTTAGAATTTTGACAATATTTTTTTATCATTTTTTCACATAAAATTTAAACAGTGCACATATCACAAATAAACTTAATTTTTACAATATTTATCCACAAGACACTTATGATCAAGGTATAATTTGATGAATTTGTTTTATTTCTCGTGAATATGGAATACATTTTCAAAAAAATTTGTTAGGATTTTATGAGATTTCAACAAATATGTCAACTGTTGCCTATTTATCGAGTTTATCATTTTGTCAAATTCATTGTCATCACCATCTATCACTGACAGACTAGCATTAAAGTAGATGATCTCCATACTGTTGGTTTAATGGAAGAGTAATGGAATAGAGTAACCACTTAAAATCACCAACCACTTAGAAACCATGCCCATCAACGATCTTGTTTATCTTTTATGAGTTATGTTAGGTATACGTACATCATATAGCTTACTATATAATAAGTAAAAAAAAAAATATTATTGTACAAGAGCATTTTTATAAAGTGCGTCAAATGTCAAATATTTGAGATTTGATATATCAAACTCTAAAATACCACTTTCCTCACGTGTTTTAAATACTATAACATTTGACATTGATAAACAGTGCAATCTCAAATTTGAGACTACACTGTCCACAAATGGTAAAACTTATATTATTTTTTTATTCAGGTGGGATTGCTTTCTTTTAAAGAAAGAATAAAAATTGAATGAAGCTGTAAAGACAAAAGAATAAAAATATTAAAGAAAGAATATTTATGTAGAATTGTTAAAAAAAAAAGAATATTTGATGTTTAGTATATTATAAAATAAGGTGTAAAAATTGTAAAAATAATGCTTTAAAATTTTAAATACTAAAATTTTTATAATGCTTAATGAGAATGCGTAATTTCACTGATGCATTGTATTATAATTTACTTTTCCTTTGCGAACAAAGTTTCTCTCCAAACTAGTTTAGAGAGAAACCCTACAAACTCTTAATATATCTTTATATTGAGTGTGAATTTTGATAATCTAACCATTAAATTGTATATTCTTATTATATCCTTCGTACTTATAAAATTTCAAGAAGATTAAAGACCAAGTATTATGTTATCAAATAAATATTAAAATTTCAAATTTTTATGATCTAAAATCATGTATAAAACACGAATTTATTGATCAAATAATAAATAACATGAGATTTGAAAAAAATTTAATATGCATATTAAAAACATTAAAAACATAAAATTTAGTAATTAGATTATCAAAATTTACATTACAAAAAAAAAAAAAAATTTAAAAATTTCTCCCCAAACCAGAAACTCTGTTCTTTCCTTCCACCGAGCAATGAATGATGCGCAATATTTTATGACTTACTTTTTCTTTTCCCTAGAGAGTTACAGTAGAGTGGATGTTTCTTGTCTCACTGTGTCAGGAAAAAAAACATTGTGGAGGACAGGAGGAGGTTTCTTGAAAATCTCTTACATGAATGATGAAACACCCTTGAGTCCATCACTGTCCACGACAGTCACCAAAGCCGAAATACGCGAAGCCCATATCTGTAGTCTGTTCCTGACATTGACAAGCTTTGTCCCCCGCCACTTTTCTCTTTCTCTCTCTCAAATTATTGAACTCGAAGAAGATGAATCAAAGCTGTTTACAAAGACTATACTGCCAAAAAAACTGATTGCCAATATTCGCTTCTCTCATATTTTTTTAAACAAATTTCAACAATATTCATATTACAAATAAACTTAATTTTTTTTAATACTTAATCAAAAGATTCAAAAATGTGATCTAACGGTAGATTATATTTACAATTCTTATTTTTCATGAAAATTTCTTATTAATTTTGTTGTTTTGGTGAAACTGAGCATGATAGAGAGTATCTTCCCCCTTTTCATGTATTTAAACACAAATACACTCTCAAAATATGTAATGTTTCACTTAAACTAGCTTATAATCTCATATATATATATATATATATACATGCATACAGTTAAAAGAAAAAAAATCAAATGTATATTAAAATTCTTAAAAAAGTTAAATTCATACCGTATATTGTATTTAGGTTCTAATAAAAGTCTGTTAAAAATTCTTCATTCGATTTTTGATAATTGTGATTGTCTTAATTTTTTAGTTCTAATTAATGTATTGGTCTGATGATAAAAAACAATCGCCTATAATTTAAAATTTTATCATGTCTATAAATAATTAATAAAAGTTTAATGTTATATTTTTAAATTGTTATTTCTCATTCTAATTTTATCATATGCATGCCTAGTAGCATCAGGGCACTAGTTTTCAGTTTTACATCAATTCATCTTTCTTTAACATCTCGAGTATCCATTTAGGAACCATTTTGCTCAATCATATAGCTTATATTCTCTGGCTTGGTATCAATTCAATATATTCACATAAACTTTTATTTTGATTTCTTGTAAATTTTGTATCTATGTTAAAATTAAAGTTCTCCGACAGTGGCGGAGCTGGGGGGTAAAAATGTTTAGATGAAAATATGAATACAACACCCCCTGAAATTTCAATTTTTGCCTCCCAAAATTTAAAATTGAGATCTACAACTCATTTGGCTCCTCAAACACCCCCCCCCCCGCCCCAAAAAAAAAAAAAAAAAAAACCCAAAACTAAATTAGTGTGTAAAAAAAAGCATTTAATTGGTACAAATAAAAATAATACATCAAATGGGCCATTTGCCTGTGGCCCTCCAATACCAATGAAACTTAAATTCTCCTTTAAAACATTCCAAATCACAATAGACCAATTTTAGGATAAAAAAAAGAAACCAAATCAAATATGTCTAGTTACTATGTGTTTGTCGTGCACCTGCTTTCCCTTTGTGCCGCCAGTCACCTTAGAGCATCCACAATGGGCTTGCAATATGCCAAATGCAAGCCCCATTTGGCATTTAAGCCCAAGAAACACCCAACAATTGGACATGTTAAACTGGAGATTGCCAAATTTTTTTGGCATAACGCTACAGTACCATCTCAAAGGTGAGATGGTACTATAGCACTATGCCAAATAACAATAATATATTTTATTCAGTTGGAAGCCCTTCTCTCTCTCTCTCTCTCTCTCCTCTCTCTCTCTTTACCCGAGTGTTTCCTCTCTCCATCGTCTCTCTCTCTGTGTCGCCATTCTTCACCAAGACTGCCTCTGCATCTGCCTCTGATTCATCCTCACTCTCACCCATACCGATTCACCTTCACCCATACCGCTCACCCATACCGATTCACCCTCACCCAACACCAAGCCTCTACCTCCGATTCATCCTCGCCCTCACCCTCACCCATACCGATTCACCCTCACCCAAAGCCTCTGCCGATTCACCCTCACCCATACCGATTCATCCTCACCCTCACCCATACCGATTCACCCTCACCCAACACCAAGCCTCTGCCGATTCACCCTCACCCATTCCGACTCACTCATCTCATAAACCCAACACTCTAGATACCCATTTAAATTTTCACTCCATCACTCTCTCTTCAGACCGAGATTCTCAAGGGTTTGTGGGTTTGGATACTACCTTGCTCAAAACGAAGCTTTGTCGATCTCTCAAGAAACAAAGCTCCGTCGGTCTCTCAAGGCAAATTAAAATCAAAAGGTGGGTTTTGATCAATGTATTCAATTTTTGTGTTTGTGTTTCTTTTCTATTCTGCAAGAAAAAGGGGGATTCAGCTTGTGTTTGTGTTTGGGTTTTGATCAAAGAATTGTTGTTGATGTTTGCAGAGGTGGGATTCAGCTTCATCACGAGGGGTTTTCGCACTCTGTTGAATTAGCATTTTCAGAAAGTTTGCTCAGGTTCAACTTCAATTACCAAAATCCCAATTTTATTAGATAATGTGTTCTTGTTTACTGATTTTTTCTTCAACAAATTAACATGTATGCAAAGGTTCTGTTAGTGGTTTTTGTTGTGTTCAACTCTATGGTTTTATTTGATTTCCATGGGTACATTTGCTGCTGTATATTTTGAGTTATATTGAATTATAACAGCTGTATATTTTGAGTTATATTTGCTGTTGTATTCTATTAATATTTAGTTGTGTAAAGGGCTAGTATTTCTGAGTTATATTGAGTTATATTTGCAGATATATTATGCAGATATGTTGTGTGTAACTCTGGTAGATTTGGTTAAGTTTATATTTCTAATTGTAGTAATCACTTATCACAAATACTTGAACTCTTTGACTTTGTGAGTTGGCTCTAATTGACTTCATACACTACCTGTCACTATTCCATATTTAAAAGGGATGGATACACAAGAAGACAAAACACGATATGCTAATATCTTACAAATGGATTCTGATTTTGTGGCACCATTTTTAAGTGGGTCTCAAAATACTTCAATCCCCATCCAAGAGTCTTTTCCGGCTGTTGAAGTTGTCACCTCTAATCCAACAAAACGTGATGGCAACTTCAGTGTAGATGAGGACAACCTCCTCGTCTATGCGTGGCTTAACATTAGCATGGATGCCGTGCAAGGTACTGACCAAAAGGTTGAAAAATTTTGGGAGAAAATTTGGCAATACTTTTACGAGAACAATACCTATGGAATCACACGTTCTGCTTCCTCCCTTCAAAGTCGATGGGGAAATATTAATAGGGAGACAAGTAGGTTTGCTGGGTTCATGGCTAAAGTTGAAACTCGAAATAAAAGTGGTGGGACTGAGCAGGACAAGGTATTAATTATATAGCAATGGTGTCACAATATTAATTTCCAAATAGTTTCAAGACACTAATTATTTTATTTTATTTTTTAAAAAATTTAGTTGAAAAATGCAAAGGAGCTATATAAAGCTTCACCAACTCCTCCAACCGGCAAAAAACAAGCTTTTGCATTTGAACATTGTTGGGTTGTGTTGAAGAACCAACCAAAGTGGAGTATGCCTAAGGAAAGATCAAAAGGGCTCTCGCAAACTCCAAGTTCCATTGATCAAGTTGGTAGTAATGATGATGACACAATGGGGCTAGAGAGACCAATTGGCAGAAAAGCTGAAAAGGCTAAGCGAAAGAGAACAAATGATGATAAGGGTTTTGAGGATTATTTGGCAAAAAAATTGCAATATATTCAGGAATCACATGAACAATATAAAGAGACTCTTCGTATCAAAGCGGATAGGGTTCAAGTGGATGCGCAAAAAGCTGATTATTTGGTGAAAAAATTGCAATATATTCAGGAATCACATGAACAAGGTAAAGAGGCTCTTCGCATCAATGCGGATAGGGTTTGAGTGGATGCGCAAAGAGCTGATATTGAAAAGGAAAGGCTTCATCTTGAAATGATTAGGGAGGCGCAAATAGTTGATATTGAGAAGGAAAGGCTTCATCTTGAAACGATGAGGGAGGCGCAAAGAGTTGATATTGAAAAGGAAAGGCTTCGTCTTGAAACTATTAGGGAGGAGAGAAGAGTAATGACCATGGATACAAGTGGCATGAATGAAAAAGAAAGGCTTTATTTTGAAAATCTCAAGGATGAAATCCTTGCAAGACAACATTTAAATTAAATAGTTAGGTTTGACCCAAGGAGATGATGTCTTGTCATAACCTTATTTTGGTAGTATATTATTTTAGGGTTGGGGTTAGGTATATGTAAATGATATTTTGTTTCAACCTTATTTGGGTAGTGGCTTATTTTAAGTGTAGGTTTGGAACATATAGATGATGTATTGTTCCAACTTGATCAATTGGCAGTAGGTTATGCCACTTATGTAATCACATCATTTTTGCTTATATGAAAAACTTATGTCCTTTCTATGGTTGATGATGTATTTTTGCTTATAATAAGATTGA
Organism: Castanopsis chinensis; assembly: GCA_032878915.1. Lineage (NCBI taxonomy): Eukaryota > Viridiplantae > Streptophyta > Magnoliopsida > Fagales > Fagaceae > Castanopsis > Castanopsis chinensis. The sequence goes on from JAVQMG010000132.1 coordinate 27,071,993, forward strand.
TTAACTAAACTAGAAGTATCGCATGTTGGTTTTTGGCAAAAAAAATCTGTACGTATATATGAGTTTAAGTATGAAAATTTTCCATTCAAATTGCTCATTCAGTAGCATTTTGCATATAGAGACCTTTGTGTTGTAGCTTGTTTTTGTCTTATTTGTTTCTGCCATATCTCTTAACAGCGTGCTAATTACACCTACAAATGAAACAATAATAAAAGGTCCCTGTTTTGTAGAGGTCCCTGTTTTGTTTCTTTTTGCCATATCTTGTAGAGATCCCTATTTTGTAGAGGTCCCTATTTTGTTTAGATTAATATAAATATTGTTTAGAATAATAAAAGGTAACCCTCTTAATGTCACTATTGCTCACATAAATTGCCATTATCATGTCCCTGCCATATTTTTTTTTTTTTTCTGTTTTTTTGACTAAAACCTTTTTTTATCATAATTGACTAAATCATATTTTATTTCATCTAGTTTTAAACACTTTTATTTTTTTTAATCAATTCTAAGGTTGGGTAGCACTAACTAGTAAGGGTTAGAAAAGGGTAATTACTTATCCTTTTAAAATAAGTATTTTTTAAGACCAAAGAGTGAGGCTTTTGGGAATCTTTGAACTTTAAGATTACAGCCAATTGGATCTTCTTCCTAACTTTCATTAACTACCCATTAATGAAGTTCTTTTCTTTTATAACTTTGGAGAAAAAAAAACATTGTTGGCTACATACAATACATTCACAAATTGCAGAATTCTAAGGGGTAACAGCAGTTCAGAAGTCTAAGGGGTAACAGCAGAATCCTTTTAAAATTGCAGAATTATAACTTTGGACAAATTGTAGATTACAAACTGATTTGAAGTTCCAAAATAACAGCAATTCAGAAGTCTAAGGGGTAAATTGCAGAATTTGAAACTTCAAGAACAAAACCAATAACAATTACAAAGTCTGCATACATGATTTGTACAAATATTTATGAAAGGAAAATTGTAATTCACAAATACATTCTTGTACAATGCCTCATACAGGATATTCTCTTCATATTTGACATTTGTACAGTGATTGTGTACCATTAAAATAGGCAAATACAAATTCTATACTTAGCCTTCAATATAAATGTTTGATTGTAATCTATGCTTGCTTTGCAATAATAGTGATAAGTTTCCTAACATTGTTGTCTTCAAGGTTGTCTCTATGGGTAGCTCTCTTTTTCACAAATTGCTTTTTGACCACTCAGACGAGGATGAGATAATGAGGCGAGTTCTTAAGGCTTCAAAATCACAACGTAAACATCGTCGGTATATCGAATGGGATCGTTTGGCAGGCCATAAAAGACTTTATCTCGACTACTTTGCCGACACACCAGTATATCCTCCTAATTTATTTCGGAGGAGATTTCGGATGAGTTGGTCTCTTTTTCTCCGTATTCAATCTAAAGTAGAAACTTATGAACCTTACTTTATCCAAAAGAGAGATAATGCCCAAAGACTCGGTTTATCGTCTCTTCAAAAGATAACAGCTGCACTTAGGATGCTTGCGTATGGAGTGGCAGCTGATTTTATGGATGAGTATGTGCGGATTGGAGAAACCACTGCAATAGACAGTCTGAAAAAATTTGTTAAAGCGGTGGTTGATATTTTCTCTAAGGAATACTTAAGGGCCCCAAACAACGAAGATATTGCTAGACTTTTAGCCAATGGAGAAAGACATGGATTTCCAGGGATGCTAGGGAGCATTGATTGCATGCATTGGAAATGGAAAAATTGTCCAATAGCATGAAAAGGTCAGTACACTGGTCACATTCAGGAGCCAACCATTGTTTTGGAAGCAGTAGCATCATTTGATCTTTGGATATGGCATGCATTTTTTGGGTTACCTGGGTCAAATAATGACATTAATGTATTAGAACGGTCTCCTATATTTTCTGAGCTTGAACAAGGCCGTGCTCCTGCAGTTAATTACTCGATCAATGGCCATGAATATACAATGGGATACTACCTTACCGATGGCATATATCTGAAGTGGTCAACATTTGTTAAAACAATTCCATCTTTACGAGGACACAAACAAAAATTATTTGCAAAAGCCCAAGAGGCAAATAGAAAGGATGTAGAGCGTGCATTTGGAGTGCTTCAAGCAAGATTTGCAATTGTGCGTGGACCTGCAAAATTTTTCTATAGTGAAATGCTCCAAGACATCATAAAAGCATGCGTAATTCTTCATAATATGATTATTGAGGATGAGCGAGTTATAAATGAAGCGGTGGAATATGATTACGAACAGATTGATGACAATCCTACTGTACCACTGTCACGGGAGCGCACAAATGAATTTACGGAGTTCATTGAAACCCATCAACGTATTCGAGACCATGAAATTCATTCTCAACTCCAAGTAGACCCTGTTGAGCATTTATGGCAATTAGAAGGGGAGTTGTAGGAACTTAAGTGTGTTGAGTTATGCATGTGGGGTTTTATTGTAATTTGATATATGTACTAGTTTTCTAAAGGCAACATTGATAGTTATGTATGTAGATTGTATCTATATAAATGTATGTGGATTTTTAAAGTTGGTAGGTTGGGTACATTGATATTTGGCAAGTTGCATGTATATATATGTATGTGGATTTTAGAAATTGGCAAGTTGAATTCATTAATATTTGGTAGGTTGTATGTATATATATATATGTATGTGGATTTTTTAAGTTGGTAAGTTGAGTACATTGATATTTGGCAGGTTGCATATATATGTATGTATGTGGATTTTTAAAGTTAGCAAGTTTGAATAAATTGATATTTGACAAGTTCTTTCTCAAAATAAAAAAGAAGAGAAGTTGGCAGGTTCTATATGTGTGTGTCTATGTGGATCATTAAAATTGGTAGGTTGAATACATTAATATTTGACAGGATGCATCTAAAAATATGCATGTGGATTTTATATTAATATTTGGCAAGTTTGATAGAATATATATGTATGTAAATTTTTAAAGTTGGCAAGTTTGATAGCATATATATATATATATATATATATATATATATATGTATTTGGCAGGTTCTTTATCAAAAAAAAAAAAAAAGGCAGGTTGTTGAAATAGTTGAAAAGTATCCGAATCATAAATTGAATAGTGTGGCTTTGAAATTTAATAGTGTGGCTTTGAAGTTGGAAAGAATCTAGAATCATAAATTGAATGGTTGGCAGGTTGTACTCAAATTTGGAATAGCTTGCCTTTGAAAGTGAATCAGTTCATTGACAGTTGGAATAGTGGGTTTAAAATAAAATGGCTGTTAGAATGAAATAATAAAGAAAGATTAAAAAATAATATTTTAATAAAAAAGTAAAATAATAAAATGGTAAGATATTAAGTGTATTATAAAATAGTATTGTATAATTGATAAAGTAATTTTTTAAGATAGTAAAATAGAATAGGATTTAAAACCAAGCTGTGGATGCTCTTACCGTGAGTACGTGGTTGTCCAGCCACCGAATAAAATCCAAGCCTGCAATGACTGCCACTGGTACATATTTGTCTCTCTTTCTCTTTGTTAAAGCATTTAACCGCTAAACGACGAAGTGAAATAGTTTACTACTTTCTTTTGAGAAACTGCGCGCTGTACAGCTATGCTGCAATAACTTTCCTGAGTTTCAAAATTGTGTGGCTATCATTTTTTTTTTTTTTTTTTTTTGATGGAGTCTGGTTGTCCCAATTCATAACTTTTTAAATATTATTAAGAGTTCAGTTAATGTGTGTTTTAAGAGTATATATTAAATAATTTATTTTTAAAAATATTTTTTTTTAAATTAAAAAAGTTGTTAATATTTTTTTAATTCTAGAGAAAATATTTTCAAAAATGTTTGCTTATTGTGTATCCTTAGAGCACACATTAACAAAATCTTATTATTAATACTAGTATGTACTCCATACTATCAGGAGAATAAATATAATTATATAAAACAATCGAAAAAAAAATATTATATTTTATTAGTTAAGTGTTACTATTGATTTTTATTATTATTATTAATCATGAGTTTATTGATGTTTAAAAGGCTTAGTTAAATATAAATTCATATTATTAACCAAAAAATTTCATTTACAAAACTTAGCATTATGTAATTTTTTTACAATTTCAGTCGAGCAGACCAACAAACCTTAGATGATATAACATATCACTTAGGGCTTTACTTGTAATTGCTTATAAATAATTGGCATAAGAATGGTTTGCGTATATAGGTGGATTGTACATAGGGCGTATAGGAAATGTTGTTTGTATTGTCTATCTTTTAGCTTAGATCAGTATAGTTTGATAGAATTTGTACAATTGATTTCTAGGAGGTATGTGATGTGAGATCAATGGATGGTTTACTTTTATTTCATTATTATTATTGTGTGGTTCCACATGAGTATGGTTCAGTGTCATCACAGTGACATAAAATATGTTTTGGACAAGAAAGATTGTGCTTTATTATTTAGTAGGTATTGTTTGGTAGATTAGATGTATAAATTTGGAGATTTTAAGTTACAAATGATGGTTCTAATTTATAATTTAGCAAACTTTATTAGAAAATGCAAATGATTCAAATTTTATGGTTCTAGCTTGTAACCTCATGCATATACATGGATATATTTAAAAAATACATATTAAGATGCATAGTATAATTCTTATATATATATATATATAAATAATTTAAATACTATTGATATATAGTCATTCTTATATTTTGTTAACTCTTTAAAAAATCTTGTAAGAATATTATTAGGTAGAAAATGAAAATTGTCCATATTGTTTTTTTTTAAAAAATTTATTAATTCTTAATTTTAGATATTGTGAAGCACTTTTTCTTATCTTTTTTTGCTTGCTTATTTTCTAAGTGATAATTGCCAGCTTTATAATGTTTTTTTAATTATTATTTATTTATAGGAAAACTTCATATGATGTAACGAAATTGTTTTATTAATTTGGATTAAAAAAATTGAAATCAATATTTAAAATGAATATATTAGTTAGAATAACATTATTATAAATATCTTTTGTGCGATTTAAATGTATTTGCTTGCTTGTTTTCTAATTAATAATTGTCTGCTTTTAATTTTACATAAACTTCATAATGTTAATAAGAAATTTTGAAGAAAAAAAATCTAAAAAAAAAAAAAAAAAAGCATTCAAATTTTGAATGACACTTTTTTTCCCTATAAAAGATGAAGATAAACCTTGCAAAACACTGTACTGATAAATATTACATAGTAGGAAATGTAAAGCAATGAACACAATTGGGATTGCAATGTAATTTTCTACAATTAATACTGGACATGAGCCACATATTAGTCTAGTAGTTGGCAAAGCAAAGGAAGCAGCTATTGCAAAATTCCCCTTATGACCTCAGAAAACCAATTTGTCCTAAGAGGGGGAGAAAGGGAATTGTAGATGTCCGAGTTATGAAATAATAAAACATAACAATCAAATTTCAGTTGAATACAACTTTGACAATAATATTGGTTAATTCGGTGGTTCCGAATTCTAACACATAGAACCAAGTCAAACAAAAGAATAAATTAACTTGCATAGCATACAAAATTAACAAAAAATTCAAATGGAGCAAATAATTCTTAGCCCGAAAACACGTAACAAAGGTTTTCTAGACTCAAACACGCTAATAATATAAACTTAAAAACTTTTAATAAGCAATCAAAAAGGAAGAAGCATCACAAATTAATTTCCCTACCCACTCATATTTTACATGATAATGATATAATAGGTACATTCAAAACAGGATTGGTAGGGAAAGTTCAAAAGGTATATATGTCCCATTCAAACTCGGTTTCTTCATGTGGGCTTGGTTGGAAGAAAGAAGGAAATCATATGGCCAATAAACATTAACATAAAGGGACTAGAAAAAGAGGGGGTGGAGGATTAATTTGTGGTGCCGGACAAATTTACCAATAGTAATAATCAAACTAATTAGTTAACACAAATTTTCTATGCGAATTGTACAAAGCTCAAACCCTATGAATATGACTAGCAATACATGCAACATTAATCATAGAAAAACTAATATATAAATATATAATTCAAAAAAAAATCACAAAAAGAAAGAAAAACGTTTACTCACCTTTTCTTAGGAGTATGTGCTTTGTTTTGTTAATGGAGATTCTGCTTTTTTGATCTTCATCATACAACTAAAAAAAAAACAATTGCACAAATCGCAGCCCAAATTGGGGAAAAAAATAAGAATATGAAAGCAAGGGAGATAGAGAGAAACTACCTTCAATGCCTTTAAAAACTCAGAGCAAAGATTATGCATTTGAGAGATAGACGAAAGTTAAATGTGAAGATCTATACGAGAGTGAAAATTTGTATTAGTTTTAACTTTTAAGTGGTGGAGGCGTAAGATTTTTTTTTTGGGTGGAAAATGTGGTTGAATGTTTCTGGAAGGTTATATGTTATGCTTATATGAACAATGAATGGGATGGTAGGGATTTTTATAGTGTGCAAGTTAAATGTTTTTGCTTAGGTGAATGAACTTGATTATTGTGGTTTTCTAACTATTGTGGTTTTCTAACTTTCGTGTTAGGTGTTAATGCATGCACAAAAATTAAAAAATTTAGATAAGATACATGATGTAAAATTAGGGGCTGTTTAGATCATTAATTTCCATAACTCATAACTCTGTTTTCATAACTCAAAAATGGTGGGACCCATAGCGAGAAGTCCGTTTGGGAGCACCATAGCTCTGTTTCTATCACTCAATTCTCTGATTTTTAAGTTATGAGTTATGGAAATTGAAAACACATTTTGGCTGTTTTTAGTTTTCATAACTTATAACTCAATGACATTTTTGTAATTAAACACACATGGGACCCACAGCCGTAACTTTTAACCAACTGACTTTTTTTTTTTCCACTGGGTTCGGGTGATCTGGTATTGGGAGGGAAAAAAAAAAGAGAAAAAGCTGTATCGAATGATAGGTATGAAACCCACAAATAGTGTGAAAAATATTGAGTGATGGAAAGTGAGTGATGGTGCCAAACGGGTGTGGTATTTTAAAGTGATGAGTGATGAGTGACGGAAATTGAGTGACCAAAAAAACCTATCCAAACAGCCCCTTAACTATCTAATTTAGAATTTAAATTATATTTTCGCTCAATTTTGATTTAATAAATATAAATATATATATATATATATATATATATATAAAATTCCTTTGGCACAAAAATTAAGAAAGAATGTTAGAGCTGTACTGGCATCACCTTCCCCAGGCTCATTTACTCAGAGGCCCATAGAGATAATAACCCATGTAAGGACCTGACACTGATCAGTCCGACTAACTCATTCCAGACCAATTTAATGCTCACTAAAAGTTTGAAACTTGGGAATGGAATCATTCATGACATGACCGGCAAGGGTGAAACCTCACCACTCCGGATGATTGCATCTCCCAGGGTGGGTCGAGATTTGGGTGCACGGCATCGCCTGGCGAATGTCTCCGCCAGGCACCGAACCTACCAACGAAACTAGTTCCAATACCACTATTGTCTTCTCCTCATCACCAAACCTCCAACTACGAGTAACGGTATTGCACCTCCCTTCCATTGCCTAAGGAATGCCTTCGCCAGGCAGTAGACCTAACGGTAGAACTAGTTCCAAAGCCATTATCATCTTCTCCCACTCGTAATTAAGCATCCACTTAGGGGAAGCAGCATTGGACCTCCCCTACCACGGTCATGGCAATCCCATGGACTATGACCATAAGTAAGGAAGGGAGGTTCAATGGGAAATGGTTGGCAATTCTAAAAGAGAAAAACTAGGGAGAGAAGGAGGATTGGGATACTTAGGCTGCCAAACACAGAGTCACCCATTGTAGGAAATCTGAAAACCCACAATACAAATAGATTGTGAGCCCAAATACCTTTGAGGCCCAATTGCCATATTTGGGTGCGCACAATTGGCACTGTCTGTGGGAATCTCCTACGTAGCTGTGGTTCTTTCGAGGCACCCTGGGAGGATGTTTGGGAGTAGGTTAGGAAGTTATGCTAAAAGTGGCTCCAGAGGGTCATTGCGGGGGTCAGCATGGCGAGAAAGGAGACAGAAGAGACATGAGGACAGGTGGCACTGTGAGGCAGAGGAATCTGGGCATAGGGAAGGATCGTTCCAGACTCTCCAGATAGTATCTGATGCCTCAGGGCGCAGCTGCCGCGACAGAGGGGACTATCAGTGTAGGGAACAACCGTGCAGTAGGGTCCCAACAATCCGAGTCTCATCGGCACCGCGAAGGTTCACGGGAGTATACGAACCGTGATTCGACATCCCCGAATGAAGGACGACCTCAAAATGCAGCTATGGATGCCATGAGCCGGGCATTGTGGCAAGCTGCTAGATCTCCGTTTTCAAGGGATATCAAAGGCGCCCCTATGCAGAGCATATTCACGCGGCCACAATTCAATTCCTATACAAGAAAGACGGACTCGGTGGAACACGTAAGCCACTACATCCAGATGATGTCTTTGCACACCCATAATGATTTGTTGATGTGTAAAGTCTTCCCTTCGAGCCTCGATCCCATAGCTTTAAGATGGTTCAACAGGTTAAAGAAGGGATCGATCCACAACTTCTCGGAATTGATTCAGGAATTTGGTGTACGGTTTATGACTTGCAGCCGAGTTTCGCAGCACGTGGACACATTATTATCAATGAAAATGGGAGCCGGGGAGACTCTTTGCAGCTATGCTAGCCAATACTAGGAGCTGTATAATGAGATCGGTGGGGGTAACGAAAAGATTACAGCAAGTACCTTTCGCATGGGATTACCTGATGAATATGGACTGAGGGAATCATTGACAAAGAAGCCCCCCGAAGATATGAGGCAGCTGATGAGGTGTATTGAGGAGTATAAGCGGTTGGAGAATGACCAGTTACAGAATAAAGGAAAGGCTCCGGTCATAAATTACCCTCGGAACGGCAGCTTCCAACCCAGACCCTAGAGGGATCTAAGGATTCAAGAACTTAGTCTGGGAATGGGAAGATTGAATATGGCTTTCAAGGAGCCAGTCCAAAGGATTGTCAATCGAATAAAAAATGAACCGTACTTTAAGTGGCCGAATAGGATGGCAGGCAACCCATCGAGAAGAAACCAAAATTTATATTGTACGTACCATAAGGACAAAGGGCACACCACCGAGCAATGCAGGGTACTGAAAGACCACTTGGAACAGTTGGTGAATGCCGGGCATCTTAAAGAATTCGTAGTGGCAACAAGGAACCATGAGGCCAGTTGCGCAGGAATCCCCTCCTACCCCCTTTGGGGATAATAGAAGTCATCCATGCGGTTCCAGGCGCTAGCAGAAGAAAGCACATGCGAGTGTCCTCCTAAAAAGAAGCTAAGGTGCACTAGCCAACCCATTGCTTTCGATGATGATGACATGGATGGCACCATCCAACCACATGGCGATGCCTTGGTAGTCAAGACCCCTATAAGAGGGTTTGTAGTAAAAAGGATAATGATAGATCCGGGGAGCAGGGTGGATGTGATTTACCTTGACTTGTACTGGGGGCTCGAGCTAAAGAAAAGGGACTTATCCAAGTATGATACACCGCTAATAAGGTTCGATGGCCATATGGTGATCTCGGAGGGACAAATTTCACTCCTCGTTAGTATGGAAGGAAAGGAGGTGACCATGACGTTTATAGTGGTCACTGCTTTCTCGCCGTACACTACAATCCTTGGAAGGCCCTAGATTCACGACATGAGGGTTGTACCTTCCACACTGCACGTGAAGGTCAAATTCCTCACTGAAGACAAAATCGCAGTAGCAAGAGGCAGTCAGCAAGTAGCCATACAATGTCTGATAGCTGCTGCAAACAAAGGGGTCGAGCAAAGAAAGCCCATTGAAAAGACTTCCTTATGGCAATTCAGGAACCCCAAGAGGAAGTGGGGGTTAGCTGTGCCAAGGACGTGTTGAAAGTGAGGATTCTGCCAGACGGTGAGAGGCACTTTCAGATAGGGGCGGGCTTGAGGGATGAAGAGAGGGTGGAACTGTTGCTTTTTCTTGTGCAAAATGTGGACGTGTTCGCTTGGAATCCATATGAGGTGCCAGGGGTTGACCCCGAGTTTATAGTTCATAAGCTAAATGTGGACTTTTTATGCCCTCCTAAGAAGCAAAGACCAACGAGGTCGGCGAAAGAACATGTCGAGGCTATGAGGTAGGAAGTGGGGAAGTTGAAGGAAACAGGAGCTATAAAGGAAACGTTCTTTCCAGATTGGCTTACAAACACCGTGGTGGTAAGGAAGAAGAACGGTAAGTGGAGGGTCTGTGTCGATTTTACTGACTTAAACCAAGTGTGCCCAAAGGACCCATTCCCTATGCCAAGAATCGATCAGTTGGTAGATGCTACATACTGGCACCCCAAAATGAGCTTTCTTGATGCTTTCCAGGGTTACCCCCAGATTGCCTTGTCGGCCGAGGATCAGGAAAAGACTGCATTCATAGCACCTGATGCTAACTATCATTATACAGTGATGCCGTTCGGATTGAAAAATGCGGGGGCCACTTATCAAAGGATGATGACAAGGATGTTTAGGGTTAAGATCGAGCGTACGGTCGAGGTATACATTGATGACATGGTAATAAAGAGCAAGCAAGAAGGGCAACATGTCGATGACCTTAAAGAAGTTTTTGAAGTACTTCGGCGACACCGTCTGCATCTTAATGCTGACAAGTGCACTACTGCCTCGCGAGTATTTCGCGACTAAACTCTACTCGTAAAATGCTTTTAGGAAAAAATTGAAAATTTTTCAAATTCTTACAAAGACTTTCACTACTGTCTCGCGACTGTGTTGCTATTAAAAACTTCTCGCGAAAGCTTCTATATGCCTTGCAACTAATTTCGCGACTGTCTAAATCGCGAAAAACGCGTGTTTTCAGTTTTATAGGGCTGATGTGACTAAGTTTTTGAAACACTCTCTATTTACCTCTCACCTTGCCTCTCTCAAACCCCTCTCAACCCAAATCTTATTTTCTCTCAAAACCCCATCATTTTCAAGTTTGTTTTCTGCAAAATCAACTTCAAGGTATGTTTTCTAAAAATTTCTTTTCATGTTTGTCTTAGATTATGCAGAAATTTTCTTAGGGTTATATATTTTAGGGATTTTCGAAACAAGGGTTAGGTTTATGTTTTTTAAGCAAAATATTTTCAAAATTTTGATTGGGCTGAGTCCCATTTGCTGTTTTGTATCTGTGTTGGCCACTTGTGGCATTCCAAACATGTATTTAGGCATTTTCACATGTGTTCATGCATTGCTCATGGTTATTGTTCACTGTTGCATGCTAAGTGTTTGACGAAATGTCGTAGTGACATCCTTGTGTTGTTTTGGACTCAATTGAGTTCCAGTGCTTGGGTTTACTATTGATTGAACATTTTTAACATGTTTTGGTCAATGGGTGTGTATTTTACACATTGTGCCCTTTCTGTGCCTCACAATGCCATGCCATGCATCACCTAGGCACACACTATGCATCACCTACTGCACACACATGCATCAACACATGCATAGTCACTTATTTTCATGCATTTTGTTTAGTTTTACATTTTTCAACACTTATAGGATGTTGTTTTGAGTTTGTTATACTCTGTTTTAAGCTGTTTTTTCTTTTCTTTTGGAGTAACTTAAATCTAATCAAGTTTTGTGGTCTGTTTTGTGTTGCTGTTTTCTTTTTTTGCTTTATGTCTGTTGTGCAGATATCTCCCACCAAGCATGTTGCTAAGAAACCAACCTCCAAGCGTGCTCACATAGATTCTGACAACTTCAAGTCCATTGAGGCAGACTTGAAGTAAAATGACTGCTACAAAGGAGAAACTATTATCATGAAAAGGGTTGTGCAATTAGACACCCTTAAGGACACTTTCATACCTGAAGTGTTCAAGGAAAGGACATAGAAAAAACTGCTGACTTTAGTTGAGAAAAAACTGCTGAATCTAGTTGAAGTAGTGTATTCAGAGATTATCAAAGAGTTTTTCTCCAATGCTAGTGTTGAAGGGGATAATATCAACTACTGGGTAAGACACAAAGAGTTTGTCATCACTAGGGACAGCATTCAGGAGTTCTTAGAAGTTCGTCCTCCCTCTCAACCAATCACAATGCAATATGACGAAAGATTGGAATCTACTGAGGAGATGGTGAAGATACTTGGTGGTACTTCTAAGAAAACCTCCATGAACACAATCCGACTCAGTCTAGAGATGAGGACCCTTGCTCATGTGATGATCAACAACTTGTACCTAGTCACTAACTTGACAACATTGTCCAAGCCAAGGTCCATCTTTTTGTTTGATCTCTTCACCCACAAAGAGATTGATATTTGTGGATACATCCTCCACCTTTTGAAGAAGAGCATTAAGAAGCAGAACTCCAGAATAGTTCTACCATTCCCCTCACTCATAATGGGCCTAATTGCAAAGACAAGGCTCAAATTTTCGAGTGGTCTCATTGTGGTTCAAAGGGACTATCCTATTGGTGGACACACAGCGACTCGAAGCACAGCTCACATCAAAGGATCAAAGACCGACACTTCTCAAATTCCAAGGGCTGTTGTTCAAGAAGAAGGTGGAGACATAGAGGATGAGATTGATAGATTCACTTCTGCCCTAGAGACTTCAGCACAACCATCCTCTTCAGCACCTACATGAGAATCCGATCGTCTTGATCACCTTCTTGCAACGGTAGATCAGATATATGGCATGCTCGAGTCTCATGTGCATCATACCGTTGATTAATTTGCTTACATCCAAGGCTAAATCACTGCATTGTCATCTCAGATTGAGGATATGGCTGTGGTGCAAGGATCCGATTCAGAATCAGATTAGTACTAGCTCATTTGGCCATTCCGGTCAAAAAGGGGGAGAAAATTTTGAGGGGGAGTAGCTCATTTTGAGGGGGAACATAGCGGATTATAGTGTAGCACCTGCACTTCATAGACTTTTGGTTAATTTTTGGTGGTTTAGTTGTTCACTTTCTTTTGCCATAGTCTAGAACTCTTTTATTTACATTGCTTTTTTTTTTAAAGCTTTAAGTACTTTGATTTAAATTTAGTTTAATATTCAGTACTTTGTGTTTATCTCTTTTCTTTGTAGCATTTTTTCTTTACTTATAGTTTATCTTGAGTACTACACTCTTATGCCTTTTGTTGTATCTTGTATCCTTAATGCGAATACTTTGGTATTTTACATTGGTTGAGTGTTTTGGATATACAATTGATTCTTACTTTTCACTTAATTGCATTGTGTGTCTGGATGATCGTTTACTAGTTAAATGATCATTTTAGTCATTCCTTAATGATTGTTCTTGTATAATCAAGCTATGCTTCATTGTTTATATCTTGATGTTTATCTTGATCGCATTATACTTGCTTCTATACTTACCTTGTATTCAACTTGTCATGAGCTTAATGAAAGTTTTTTTTTTTTGTATACGAGTGTTTCAAGATACAAGTGTATTCATGCAAGTGCTTCACAGCTTCTAGATTAGGTGTGAGTGAGTTTTGCCACTATTCCTAAACTCATGTTTAAATCTAGAGTCTATTATAGGATGCTTTGTCACGAAATAGCCAAAGAGGGAGATTGTAAAGTTGTGACTTACAACTATTTTGTATTGGCTTTAATTCCGTGCTAAATTTGATTGTATTTTTATTTAATCTTTTATACCCTGTATTTTATGTGGGATTTTATTGTAAGGGTTGCGTGATAGAGAGAGAGTGTGTGAAGACTCAAGCATTTGAAGAGAGAAGAGTTTTCACTAGTAGCTTGTGACTAAGCATCCTGCAAAGTGATGCATGTGCCTTGCACATGACTAGAATATGAAGAGTCATGACAGATGGTGACAGCTAGTTTTCGCAAGTATCTCGCGGGTAAGGCCTTCTTGCGAGATACCCGCGAAACAGTTTGTTTTGCTATTTTGTCTTATCTGCTTCACTATATCCTTATACACACTATATATACCATCATTACCCACATATTGAGTAGAGAGATTTTTAGAAGAGAAAACCCTAGCCTCAAACTCTTAAGAGTGTGAGACTGTTATACCCACAATTCTACACACCATCCATTGTGGTTTTCCTCTACTCCTACCTCTCCATTTCTAAATCCTTGAGAGGTTGATAGCCCAAACACTTACCACACCCATACCGAGTGTTCAGTGAGTTTTTGGTGCTACTAGGAAGTATTGGAAGAAACCAAGCTTTGGCGGATGCAATCAGGCGCATTGCGGGAGCTGGAAAACTGGACAATACATGGTTCCGAGAAGCTTTGTTGGAGTAGGAGCTTGGAGGGCTTAGGTGTATTGGGTAGACTAGGATTAGAGGGTCTTTTGCTATTCGTATATCCCAACTTATTGTCTAGTGGATTGATTTACTACTTAGAGGGTGGTGGAGAGGTTTCTCGCCGAGTTCTTTGGTTTCCTTTTCGATAAGTTGTTTTGTTTGTTTGCTCATATTTACTCTATTCCGTATTTAGTTTAAGTTAGAATAAAATCAACTATGCCGTAATCTTTTAATTTGGGGTCTAAACAGCTCTTGTGTTTTTAACACAAATCTGAACTTTCATTAACCTATAAACCTTTTAATAAAAGAGCAGCTATGGTTACACTAAAAAAAGCATGGGGACTAGAAGATGGAGTACAAGTCGTTGAAGTGGGATCAAACTTATTTCAGTTTATGTTTAGTTCAGAGCTTGAGTTGGACAGAGTTTACACTGGAGGTCTATGGAGTTTTGATAATCAAGCACTACTATTAACAAGATGGAAGTCGGGGATAACGACGACGAATGTCAAGTTTGATTCAGTATCAAACTTTTGAGATGAGAACATCTTGGGTAGCGAAGGAGGTGGAGAACCGGTTTGGTAGGGTTTTGGAGGTTGAGAAGAGGCGCAACAACGATAGCCAAAATTTCTTTATGGGGGTCAAGGTAGCTATTCTGTTAGAAAAAGAAGTACATCGAGGGGCTTTTCTTGTAGGATCGGATGGGAGGAAATATTGAATGAATCTTAAGTATAAAAGATTGCCAGTATTTTGCCATTATTGTGGACTTCTTGGGCATGATTTATGATATTGTGCCCAGTATTTTAGTAAAACAAAATTTGGGGTTAATGTGGAATGTGGTTATGGGAACTAGCTGAAGGTAACGAGTGGAAGGGCAAGATTGCCACAGAAAAGGGGATTTGTGAAGGACAATAGGCATGAGGGAGACAAAGGTGTAATGGAGGGACAAAGTGCTTCACAAAGTACGACAGAGGTGGGTGAAAGTAGCCGCGGTGAGGAGAGAAACCCTAACAAAATGGTTATGGAAGTTGTGGAAGGTGCAACCAGATCTGTTGGAGAAGATTTGGCAAGTAGAGGGAATAGGGCCGAGAATCATAGGATTGGGCTCGTGGATAAGGAAAGTAGAGAATCATGCTCCTTATTTTTGGGAGTTCAAAACTCATGCCTAAATGAGGGGACTGATGTGGCACTAATGAAGAAGGGGTTGGGCTGAGTAATATGAAGCAACCTACATGGACTAGACTAGTCCGGATGGATGTTGGGCCTGTGGGAATAATAAAAGAAGGAGCTAAGTCCATCTTGGGTAAAAGAAACATGTTGGTTGTGTTTGTTGATAGGGAGGTAGAGGATAAAAATATTAAATGGAAAAGGGGGAAGGTATGTGAGGACTCAAACATGAATGAAGCGACAGGGGTGTTGCAACACCCTTGCCCAGAGCAATGAAGCTTTTAAGTTGGAATTACCAAAGGCTTGGGAACCTTTGGACAGTTCAAAACCTTCACAAACTAGTGAGGGAACAAGCTCCCGCTGTATGCTTCTTGATGGAAACAAGGTTGGATCGAAGTGGTTTTGAGAAACATTGTAGTGGTGTACCTTTTAAAAATAAATTGATAGTGAAAAAGCCAAATTTTGGTGGAGGTTTGGCTTTACTTTGGAAGGAGGAGGTGACCTTGGATGTTATTAATTTTACTGACAACCATGTTTTAGCTAAGGTAATGGAAGAGGATGGTTTTGTGTGGTACCTCACAGGGTTCTATGGATGGCCAGATGTGAATGAAAAATGGAAGTCATGGGCTCTTTTATCTCATCTTCGGTCTCTCATTAAGGGTCCTAGGTGTTATATATGTGATCTCAATGCCATACTTCATGCATCTGAGAAATAAAGTGTCCATGCACCTTATCATAACCAGATGGAGGATTTTCGAGTTGCCTTGGAGGAATGCGAGTTGACAGATGTGGGGTTCATTGGGCATAAGTTCACATGGACAAATAGGCGGCTATGTTTAGGTTACACAAAATAATGGTTGGATAGAGCCATGGCTAACAGAGTTTGGATCAAAAAATTTCCTACAAGTTCGGTTTCCCATCTGTTTAGCCATGCCTCTGATAATATTCCTATCCTATTGAAAACCATGAATGATAGGCGAATTAGAGGAAAGGGAGCTGGTGGTCTCAAGTTTGAGGAGAGTTGGCTGCTATGGGAAGATTGTGAGGAAGCTGTGATTGAGGCGCGGACAAAAGAAAGGTATGGCAGTCCAGGTTTGAATGGAGTAAGGGACCAAATCCAAGCTTGTGGGGCTGAATTGCATGCATGGGGTTCTTCAAAGACCAAACCCGAAACAGAGGAGATTAAGAGACTACAAAGGATATTGGAACTGATGAATGCAAGTGAGATGACTGATGACAGCAGAAGTGAATTCCTACTAGTGAGTAAACAGTTTGATGATTTATTGCTGAAGCAAGAGATCTTTTGGCGTCAGAGGTCCCGGGTGTCATGGTTAAAGCATGGAGATAGGAATACTAAATTCTTTCATTCCAAAACCACCCAAAGAAGGTGAATGAATTATATTGAGGGAGTCAAGAATGCTAATGGGGTTTAGGCGGAGGAAGTTGATGAAGGGACAGAATGAAGGAATGCCTCAATACTGTTAATCGAAAAATAATGGATGATATGCTGGAGGTGTTGTCCAGGCCGTATAGCAATGAAGAAGTTAAAGCAGCGCTGTTCCAAATGAGACCAACAAAGGCTCCTGGATCCAATGGTATGAATACACTCTTTTATAAAAAATTTTGGTATATTGTTGGTAATGAGGTGACTGATGTTGTGTTAGATTTTTTACATTCTGGTAATATGGTGCCCGATATTAATTATACTCATATAGTTTTGATTCCTAAAGTAAAGAAACCGAAAAAAAAATGGCAGATTTCAGACCAATTAGCCTATGTAATGTGATATATAAAATTATTTCAAATGTTTTGGCGAACAGGTTAAAGCTGATCTTGCCACAGATAATTTCTCCTACTTAGAGTGCATTTGAACCTGGCCGCCTTATTACTGATAATGTTCTAGTAGCCTATGAGACTCTGCATGCCATGCATATTAGAAAAAAGGGTGGGGGCATTAACTCTTAAATTGGATGTGAGTAAGGCCTATGACATGGTGGAATGGGGCTTTCTTAAAGGCATAATGATTAAATTAGGGTTTCCAGAGGTTTGGGTGGGTAGGATTATGAGGTGTGTTTCTACACCTTCCTTTTCAATTCGAATCAATGGAAAAGCTTATGGGAATGTCATTCCTTCTAGAGGTCTTCGCCAAGGAGATTTGTTGTCCCCTTATTTGTTTTTGATATGTGTAGAAGGTTTTACTTCGCTCCTTGCTAAAGCAAAATTAGATGGGAGGTTGCACGGAGTGGTAGTTTGTAGGAATGCTCCTTGTATAACTAATTTGCTTTTTGCTGATGACTCTTTGATTTTTTGCCAAGCTAATAAAGATGAAGTGCAAGTTGTCTCTGATACTCTACAGTTATATGCTAAATCTATGAGCCAAAGCATCAACCTTGAGAAGTCTTTTGCCTATTTTAGTAGCAATGTATCTGTAGAGTAGAAAGTATGGATAGTTGACAAACTTTAGGTGAAGGAAGTGGAGAAGTTTGATTCTTATTTGGGGCTACCTACTTTGATAGGAAGGAGAAAACATGATACTTTTGCTTTCATTAAGGAACGGGTTTGGAAAAAGATGCAAGGTTGGAAGGGGAAGTTGCTTTCTAGGGCCAGAAAAGAGGTTCTGATAAAAGCAATGGCTCAATCCATTCCCACTTATACAATAGGGGTTTTTTAATTACCCGAGAAATTATATGATGAATTGGATGCTATGTGTGCTAGATTTTGGTAGGGACAAATTGGGGAGGAAAGGAAAATACACTGGAAAAATTAGAGCTTTTTAATGCAGTCAAAGAAAAAGGGTGGAATAGGCTTCGGAGACATAAGATCTTTTAATCTAGCTATGCTAGCAAAACAAGGTTGGAGGTTGTTACAGGACAAAATCTCTCTTTTGTATAGCTGTTTTAAAGCAAAATATTTTATGCGATGTGATTTCCTTGAGGTGAATGATTGCCAAAATAGTTCCTACGTATGGAAAAGTTTAATAGCTGCTCAATCGATTTTGAGGAAAGGGTGCTATTGGAGAGTGGCTAATGGTGCTTCCATTCATGTTTTGAAGGATTGTTGATTACCTAATCAGCCAACAAAAAAATTTCTTTTCCAACCTGAGGAGGAGATTTGGGAGTGGAGGGTCTCGGATTTGATTGATTGGCAAAATCACCAGTGGGACAAAGAAAGAATTACTACCTTGTTCCATTAGTTTGATGTTAATGCAATACTTCAAGTTCCTTTGAGCAAGCGAGTTGTGCAAGATGCTTTGGTGTGGTCATTCACAAAGAATGGTAGATACACAGTGAAGTCTAGGTATTATGTGGCTAAGCAAGTGAGGAAGGAAGAGTGCAATAATGGGGAGACCTCGGTGCAAAGGGAAATGTCTCACTCTAGTCACAAATTTGGAAGGCAAAGGTTCCTCATAAGGTTAAATTTTTTTCTTGGAGAGCATGTCAAAACATTTTTCCCACACAAGATAATTTGGCTCGTAGGAGGGTGTTAGAGGATGCAAGATACTGCTTTTATCAGAAAGCCACTAATTCGGTCTTACATGTACTTTGGGGGTGTGAGGCTGCGTAGGATGTATAGGCTGGAAGTGCATACAAATTTCAAAAACTATACACTAAGCAAGAAGATTTTTCGCAGTTGGTATCAGGTCTCATGCTGAAGCTATAATTGGAGGAATGAGATTTGTTTTGGGTTATATATTGGCAGATTTGGCAACATCGGAATATAGTCATGCATGGGGGCGCCTTCTAACATCCATCGAGGTCTTCCCAACGTGCTTCAGATTATTTAAGGGAGTATGCTAAAGCACAAGACCAACTGAGTGTGCTAGTTTCAATCCAAACCTCAGTGAATCAGACATGGCAGCCACCGCAGGGAACTTTCTTCAAGTTGAATTTCGACGGAGCCTGTTTTGATAATGGAGCTACTTCAGGTTATGGGCTGTTATTCATAATGGGAATGGCGAAGTGATGGCTGCTCTATCTGCAAAAGGAGGCGCTGTGAGAGATAGTGAAGAGGTGGAAGTGATGGCTTGTCGCAAAGCTCTTGAGATTGCCATAGATGCTGGATTTATGGAGGTGATTTTAGAAGGCGATAATGCAATGGTGATGAAGACGGTATCACAGGCTCAACCAAATTTTTCTTGACTTGGGTTAATCTATGAAGATATTTAGTGCTTGGTTGCAGGTTTTAGATCCATTTCAATTAATTGTGTTAGGCGCAATGCAAACAGTGTTCCTCATGCTGTGGCTAGATTTGCTAGATTAATTGACAATGAAGCTGTATGGATAAAGGAGGATCCTCCACCAATGGTGGATGCTTTGTATTTGGATTCTAGTCTTCTAAATTAATGAAAATTATTTGGTTCCGGTCTCAAAAAAAAAAAAAAATCAATAATTGTGAAAATATAGTGAAAATATAAAATATATATTCATTTCAATATATATTCCAGAATATATATTTTTTTTCTTTTTTCACAATTATTCACAATTATTTGAGGGAGTATACAAATATATTCACAATTATTGATAGCTAGAATAATTGTGAAAATATATATTCCAGATTTCAATGAATATATTTTCACAATTATTCACAATTATTCTGTTGTGTCAATACAAAATATATATTCCAGCTAATATAAATATTTAAAAGGAAAAAAAAAGGCATAAACAGAATAGATGACTGAAGAAAAAAGAAAAAAAAAAAGGGAAAAAAAGCATTGTAGCTACAGTGCGTCAGTGCCTATTGAACAACCCAAAGTGGCATTGTTTAGGCATTGGAGCTTTTTATTTATACTAGTAAGGTTTGCATGTGCAGGGCACGTGCTACTCCTTGAGTAAGAAAATTTAAGATAACATTTTTGTTTGAAATATTATCAAATCATGTATTTAAATTTAAAATAGTTATTTAACATAAAACTATTTATTTAGAATGATAATTTCTTTAGAGAAAGTATTTAGTATCAAATGATATTATGTCAGCGGTATTAAAATTCAATAAGTTTGAGACATGTTAGCTAAAAATAACTGACCCACTAACAATTTTAAGAGATGTGTTTGTGGGTAGTTATTTTTACACACGTATCTCTTGTTTATTGGATTTTGATATGGATGACATGGTATCATTTGATACAAAATACTTTTTCATTTATTAAAACCTGTTTACTAAAGACAGTATCTACTCATAAAAAAAAATTCTACTAAGAATGATAACAAATGTTATCATCTTCCAACAACAAACAACTAAGTTTTGATAAAATATTGTCACAATATTTAAATTTTTGCAATAAATGATGACATATGCTACAATTCAAACTCTTCATCAAATTAAATACCTACTACCATTTGAAATGAATATATATATATATATATATATATATATATATATATATATTTATACAATATAGAAATTTTACTCTAGTATAATCTAAGTGTATATGTGTATGAAGCTCCCTCTTGGATATTTGAATCCCGACCCTTGCCCCCCACATCTCACAAGCACTTATACTTGTAAAGTAATTATCGCACCAAGAATGTGTGGTGGTCAATGAATATTTTGTTATTCATACTTCCTTCTTTATCATTTTATTTTATGAGCCTAGTTACGATGCTTAACTTACTTAATTTTTAATGAATACCTTTTTAAGAAAGAAAACAAATAAAAAAAGAACAAAATAACAAAAGACATATGTCATTGAAATTTCTATTAGATTAAATTATAAATCTAGAAGATTTAAACCACTTATAAATTGGTGTTCTCCGAGTAACAAATAGAATACTATACATCACAGTTTTTACTTTATAAGAATGACTAATGCATAAAACTCAAAATTTACGAAGAAATTTTTTGAGATATTAAAATTTAGTGAGTCATTTTAGATATTACACAGTGAAATATTTTAGGAATCATAACATTTTGTTAGGGTTTATCTGAGATAGTAACAATAGGGACTGTATACTTGTCTACAAAATATAAATGAGCAAATTATTCAACTTTAAAGATGGGGGATGAAACTACCCCAAACATAAAGGAGGAAATTACTTTTTTCCATAATTCTTTTTTGTTGGTAAAACTATGTGTTTTTTACTTTAAACAATGTGTTAAAAAAAAAGTCAACCAAAGAAAATTATCCGTAAAACAATGAATTTTGACTCAACAAATTGGCTAAATCAAAAACTATGTGTGTTTTACTTAAAATGGTGCATAAAGAAAAAAAAAAAAAAAATCAACCCAAGAAAACTATATGTGAAACTGTGAATTTTGGCTCAACAAAAATTGACCAATAAAAAAAAAATTAGAAACACAAAGAATGACACAACATTTTCATAATATCTTTATAATAACTTTGTTATATTTTACTATGACTTGAAAAGAATTGACAATTCAATAGTTGTGAAAATATTGTGACAATAATAAAATGTTTTAACATTTTCACAAAAGAAACAACATTTTCATTACAAATCATAAATTGTAGGTTATTACGGGTTGTTATTGGTGAGCAAAAAAATAATTTTATTGGTAAGTTTAAATTAGAATAACAATTTACCACTTAAGATTTGTAATGAAAATGTTGTAAAAAAATATTGTGGATAAAACACTTTGTTTTTTTTTTTTTTTTTTTTCATAATACCTTTATTTATAGTTGTGCTTAGTTTGAGTATGATATTTTATTATTTTATATTGACATAAAAAAAATTAACACAATATTATGATAATTTATTGTATTAATATTTTATTATTATTATATAGTCAAGTTCAATGCAAATGCAAGTACCGTAAAAAAATAAAAAAATAAATAGAGAAACTGAGGAAGGCAAGTGTACACGTTTCAGTATAGCTGAAACAGACCCGGAGTTTGCGTTTTCGTGTTTTTTTTTTTTTTTTTTTTTTACGTGCATTGGCCTTTTTTTGCTTTTTTTAGTGGGTCTCATGTATTGTTTACGAGACTCACAAACTTCTTTTTTAATAAAATTTTTATAAAAAATAGGTTTTATGGTATTGTTTACATATTTAAAAATTATTTTGTTACTGTATTTTAAGTTTATAATTTTCAACCAAATAAACAGTATAAAAAAATTTTAAAAAAAAGAAAAAAAAGAAAGAAGGCTTGTTGGTCTGTCAGACAAACCATTCAACGAGGGACCTCTAAGTGTGCAACAGTGGCTTCTCAGAAAAAAACAAAAAAGTGTGCAACAGTGGAGAAAGTGGGAATTGAATAAACCAAATAAGTGAATGACTATAGCGGAAGACTGTAGCACTGTACCGATTGGCTCTTTTTACATGCACTAGTGTGGGTTGCACGTGCAGACCGAGAAAATAAATATAGATTTTTTTTTGTTTGTTGAAGAAATATGAGATCAGGTACTTAAATTTAAAAAGCTATTTGAATATCTATTTAGTATTTATTATGACAATTTCTTAAAATTTATTTACTAAATGTAATATTTACTCACCAAAAAATGTTACAAAGAATGATAATGAATATCATTATCATTTTACAATATTTAAATTTTCGTAATGAATAATGATATATGCAACAATTTTTTTGAAGAATTTCATCAAATTAAATGCTTGCAACCATCTACAATGAAGATTTTATTATTCATAGTTCATTCTTTATCATCTTATTTTATGAGTTTAATTACGATGTTTAACTTACTTATTTTTAATGAACGTCCTTTTAAGTAGAAAAAGAAATTAAAAAAAGAACAAAAGAACAAAATACATCTATCATAAAAAATTTTATTAAATAAAATTATAAGTTTAGAAGATTTAAACATAATAAATTAGTGTTCTCTAGGTAACAAATAAAACACCATATATCATCATTCTAACTTTCCAAGCATGACTACCAGTGTACCACATAATATTCGATATACAAGAAGAAATTTTTTGGGACATTAAAATTTAGTATGAGTATTTTAGACATTGCATAATGAAAATTTTAGAAATTATAAGATTTCGTTAGGGTTTAATTAAGAGAGTAACAGTAAGAGTATATGCTCATTTACAAAATATAAAGGAGAAAATTATTCAACTTTAATTTAGGAGGGAATGAAACTACCCCAAACATAAAGGAGAAAAGCACTACTTCATCAATTTGTGTGTGCATGTGTAAAACAATGTGTGTGTGTGTTTTTTTTTTTTTTTTTTTTTTTTTTTTTTTAACTTGAAACAATGTGTTAAAAAAATCAACCTAAAAAAATTATGCATAAAACAATGAATTTTAATTCAACAAATTGACTAAACCAAAAACAAAGTCTAGGAACACAACAAAATGTAACGATATTTTTACAATACCTTTATGTCTAGCTATGGTGGGTTTTTGTTTGATATTTTATTATTTTATTTTAGAGTAATGTTACATCCACAACATTTTCATAATAAATCATAAATGGTAAATTGTTATTGGTTTTAAATTCGGCTAACCACTTTTTGATAGTGCACTAAAAAATAAATTAAAAAGCCAATTGAAGAAAATTGTGCCTAAAACAATGAATTTTGACTTGCCAAATTTGGCTAAACAAAAAAAGAAGCCTAAGAAGACAACAAAATGTTACACAAAAAAGAATCCTAGGAATACAACAAAATGTCACAACATTTTTGCAATTTTTTTTATTCCTAGCTCTGGTAGGTCTCAGTTTGATATTATTATTTTATTTTTTACGTCCATAGTATTTTCACAAAAAATCTTAGGTGAAAAATTATCACTGGTTTTAAAATTATGCATTAAAAACAAACAAACAAAAAGACAACACAAGAAAATTGTGTGTGAAACTGTGAATTTTGGCTTACCCAATTTGACTATATTAAAAAAGAAGTCTAAAAATACAACAAAATATTACAACATTTTCACAATACCTTCATTTTTAGGATCCGAAGAGATATTTTTTATTTTATTTGAGAGAAATGCTACATCCATAATATTTTTAGAATAAATTCTAAATGAAAATTTCTTATTGGTTTTAAACTGAGCTCACTACTGATATCACTTTTTTATCCATAAAAGATACCTTCCCACATAAAATTTATTGTGAAATTATTGTGAAAATATTGTGGACATAATATTACTCCTTAAATTTTAAAATCAAGCAAATTTTCCCTTAATATTTTAGAAAATAGCAAATATGTCATATTTTTATTCTCTCAGTTGAACCTTAATAAAAACTTATCATTCTTAAAATATTTATTGTGTAATGTCTAAAATACTCCCACTAAATTTTAACATTCCCAAAATTTTCTTCATGTATTTTGAGTTTTAGATGGTAGTAATTCTCAGTTTCTTATTTTATTATTTTATTTTGACCTTTAAAAAATTGACACCTCAATAATTGTGAAAATATTGTAAGAGTGTGTTGTGTCAATGTAACTATGTATGCACATATAAATATTTAAAAGAAAAGAGAAAAAGAGCACAAGCAAAACCGGCATACGGTGGAAAAAAGAAAAAAGAAATAGAGGCCCATGAATGGTGCAAATTGTCAAATAATTGTGAAAATATTGTAAGAATTTGTTAAGTTGGTGTAAGTGAATATGAACATATAAATAATAAATATTTAAAAGAAAAGACAAAACACAAAAAGCATAAATAAAACCAGTTGATAAAAAAAAAAGTCCAAAGCACAATGCAGGTTGAACAAACAAAATGCACTGTGCAAAATACTGTTTACGCATAGTAAAAATATTGTGGATATAACATTATTCCTTAAATTTTAAAATCAAGCAATTTTTCCCTTAATATTTTGGAAAATAGCAAATATATCATATTGTTATTCTCTCAGTTAAATCTTAATAAAAGCTTATGATTTTTTAAAATATTTATTGTGTAATGTCTAAAATACTCCCACTAAATTTTAATATCTCAAAATTTTCTTCATGTATTTTGAGTTTTAAATTGTAGTAATTCTCAATCTCTTATTTTATTATTTTATTTTGACTTTTAAAAAATGGACACCTCAATAATTGTGAAAATATTGTAAAATTTGTTGTATCGATGTAATTGAATATGTACGTATAAATAATAAATATTTAAAATAAAAGACAAAAAACAAAAAGCACAAATAAAACCGGTTGATAAAAAAAAAAAAAAAATCCAAAGCATAGTGTGGGTTGAACAAACAAAATGCATTGTGCAAAATACTGTTTGCACATAGTAAAAATGTTGGGGACATAGCATTACGCCTTAAATTTTAAAATCAAGCAATTTTTCACACAATTTTGGAAAATAGCAAATATGTCATATTGTTATTATTTTAGTTAAACCTTAATAAAAACTTATGATTTTTAAAATATTTATTGTGTAATGTCTAGAATACTCCAACTAAATATTAACATATCAAAATTTTCTTCATGTATTTTGAGCTTTAGATGGTAATAATTCTTAGTATCTTATTTTATTATTTTATTTTGACCTTTAAAAAATTGACGCTTTAATAATTGTAAAAATATTGTAAGAATGTGTTATGTCAGTGTAACTATATATACACATATAAATATTGAAAAGAAAAGACAAAAAGAACACAAGAAAATTCGGCATACAGTGGAAAAAAGAAAAAAAAAGGAGGCCCATAAATAGTGCAGATTTTTAAATAATTATAAAAATATTATAAAAATTTGTTAAATCGGTGTAATTAAATATATATATATAATAATAAATATTAAAAAAAAAAAAGACAAAAACAAGGTACCCTGCTTTATAAAAAAAAAAGACAAAAACAGCAAATAACGCACCATCGAAGTTTATTTTAATAATAAACTTTTTCAATTCCTAAGGACACCAATTTATTTTAGGTAAGCGGTATTTGAATTTGTCGTTTATGTGAGAATATATATTCCCAACTAACTTTCCATGAAGCTGCGAGTCAACTTTCCATAAAGCTGTGATTCCTTCCTGTAGTACTGGTACATGACAAATTTTGAAAATGGACTTTTGTAAGTCCTAAGTGGCATGTATCTTTCCTATATTTGTTGCTTTCTCACATAATTGTCAATAAAAAATACAATTTGTCCTCCCAACCGCCAACAAGTTAAATTAAATAGCTCTGGCGTGTAAGAAAAATTGATGCATTTGTCTTTTTTCGTCAACCACAGTCCACAGGTCATGAATGTCAGGAAATAATTGCTCAAATTAATGCACCAAGTGATTGTCGTTTTTTTTATATTCTTTTTTATATATGTTATTATTATTAGATAAAATATTTCAAGAAGAAATGGAGTTTGATGGCCCAATCACTAATTTTTTTTTTTTTTTTTTTCCTGTCCTAAATTCATCGTAAGATTGTGAGCAATGAAAGTTAACATTCCGATGTAAAAAAAGAAAATCAAAACTCAAAAAATCTTTTAAACATGAGCTTTACATCTTCTACAGTGGGCTGTAAGGCCCAGTTGATATCTGAGGAGTTCCTATGTGCAGACTGTAGACCACTGACCTGGAAAATAGTAATACACTCTTCCTATGGATGAGCCTACTTCTAGTTTTAGTTCTAACAAATTAAGAGGGTGTATGAGAAAGGAGTTTGAGTTATGTTGTTTGAGTGTTTTTGATATACGTGTAGGTAAAAAAATGTATGAAAAAGTTTGTAATGTTGTTTAAAATATGAAAATGTGAGTTAAAACTCATTCACAAAACAGGGCCTAAAAGATTCAGATGAACAACAGAAGTTGAGTGGAAGAATGTTTGTTTCATCCACAGGTATTGAAAATCATTTATATTAATTCGGTAATAAATTTCACCACAATCTCTCTTTTAATGTAGCCTCTAAAAAAAAATGTTGAAATGGTCAAAAGCCAAAATCCTAGCCCTTCCTGTCATGGATTCTTACAAGTTACAAGGTCAAGAAAATGACAACTGCACCAGTAATGTAGAAACATTTCCTAATTTCAGTTTCATATTTGGGTCCCTAATTTGGATTCTTCTTTAAGGTTATTGATGGTTGTTGCACCTAAAATTGTTCCATCAAAATGTTGTTTCAACTAACCTTCTTGTTCTCGTGTAGAAGACCTGTAATATAGATACTGCTGCAAACAGAGACAAGTTTGAAAATTTTGTCCGTATCAATAAGAAATTTCTGGTGGCATTGTCAAATTTTGCATTCCTAGTAAGGGTTGTACGTGCAAGACACGTTATGCTCCTTGAATTAGAAAATTTAAAATAGGATTGTTTTTTTGAAGTAGTATCAAACCATGTATTTAAATAGTTATACATTATATATCAATGACATCAAAATCAAATAAATTTGAGACATGCCAGTAAAAATTAATTAACCCACTAATAATTGAAAGATATGTGTTAATGGGTAGTTATTTTTACACAAGTCTTTCGTTTATTGAATTTTGATATGGATGACGTAGTATCATTTGATACAAACTACTTTTTCATTTCTTAGAACCTATTTACTAAAGATAGTATCCACTCACAAAAAAATTCAACTAATTAAGAATGATAACAAATGTCGTCATCTTCCAACAATAAACAACTAAGTTTTGATAAAATATTGTCACAATATTTAAATTTTTGCAATAAATAATGATACATGCTACAATTGAAACTCTTCATCAAATTAATTACTTACAACCATTTGCAATGAATATTTTGGTTATTTATATTCATTTTTCATTTTATTTTATGAGCCTAACTACAATGCTTAGCTTACTCAATTTTTAATGAACACATTTTTAAGGAAGAAAACAAATTAAAAAAAAAAAACAAAATAACAAAAGACATATGCCATTAAAGTTTTTATTAGATAAAATTATAAATCTAGAAAATTTAAATCACTAATATGTTAGTGTTCTCTAGGTAAGAAATCCAATGCAATACATCACTATTTTTACTTTTTAAGTATGACTAACACATGAAACTCAAAATATACAAAGAAGATTTTTGGGATATTAAAATTTAGTGAGGCATTTTAGACATTGCACAATGAAATATTTTAGGAATCATAAGATTTTGTTAAGGTTTAACTAAGATAGTAACAACAGGGACTATATACTTGTTTATAAAATATAAATGTGTAAATTATTCAATTTTATTGTTGGGGAATGAAACTATCCCAAACATAAAAGGGGAAAGTACTTTTTTCCATAATTCTTTTTTGTTGGTAAAACTATGTGTTTTTTACTTTAAAAAATGTGTTAAAAAAAGTCAACTCAAGAAAGCTGTATGTAAAACTATAAATTTTGTCTCAACAAATTAGTTAAAAAAAAAAAAGAAAGTCAGGAACATAATAAATGTTATGATATTTTCTCAGTACTTTTATTTTAGTTATGGTGCGTCCTGGTATGGTATTTTTTAATTTTATTTTAGAATAATGCTACATCCACAACATTTTTATAACAAATCTTAAGTGTAAATTTTTATTGGATTTTAATTGGGACAAGCACTTTAAACTATGCATTAAAAAAAAAAAAAAAAAAACAAAAAACCAACAAGAGAAATTTGTGCATGAAATAGTGAATTTATGCTCACTAAATTTGACTAAACCAAAAAAGAAGTTTATTAACACAATAATATTTTCAAAATACCTTTATTTTCAATCGTAGTAAGTTTCGATCTAATATATTATTATTTATTTTATATAAATGTTATCTCCACAATATTTCCATAAAAAAATTCTAAATGGTAAATTGTTACTGATTTTAAAATGGATCAAAGTTTGATATCACTTTTTTATCCATCAATAGTAGCTTACTTATAATTTGTTGTGAAATTAATGTTAAAATGCTGTGGACTTATCATTTTTTTTAGTTGATCTATAAGAAATTGAAATCTCAACAATTATGAAAATATTATGATAACAACAAGTGTTATCACATTTTCTCAAAATATTTATTTTCAGTTATGGTTAGTCACTGTCTCATATTTTATTATTTTAAAAATTGACACCTCAATAATTGTGAATATATTGTAAAATTTATTATGTCAGTATAACAATATATATGCCAGCTCA
The DNA here is from genome assembly GCA_032878915.1 of Castanopsis chinensis. Lineage (NCBI taxonomy): Eukaryota > Viridiplantae > Streptophyta > Magnoliopsida > Fagales > Fagaceae > Castanopsis > Castanopsis chinensis. The sequence goes on from JAVQMG010000132.1 coordinate 27,101,395, forward strand.
TATAAATATTTAAAAGAAACAAAAAAAAAAAAAAAAAAAACACAAACCAATTACAAAAAAAAAAAAAGGAAAAAAAAAAAAAAAAAAAAAAAAAAAGACCTATAGGCACTGTAGGCTACAGTGCCAATTGAACAAACCAAAAGGGCATTGTAATTATAGTGCATCAGTGCATTCACGCTTTTTATATATAGACTAGTGTGGGTTGTACGTCTAAGGCATGCGCTTACCTACACATTGGGTATTTGTAAATATATCTTGAGCTTTAAAATTTAAAATTGACACCTTATTTTAGTGTTAAATTTTCAATTTCCATCCCATTGTCTATATTAGAGTAAAAATTTAAAAGTGTAACGGACAAATAACCAATCTTTAAAATCTCATATTAATCTATGTTGTAAACCCAAAAGTAGCAATACATTTAGTAAAAGTCCTTAAAATCCTATAATAATCTATGTTGTAAATCCATAAGACCCGATAAAAGAAGAAGAAAATAGGATTCTAGTTGATCATTGATGAAATTTAAAACACCTTGACAAAATATCACTACCAAATATAGTTAGATACATCCACTACCAAGCACTATGCCTATCTTGCAATCATAGTTGACTTTAGCCAATGATTCTTTACAAAATAAAAAAAAACAAGGCATGTTTTCTAGCAAAATTCAACCACCGTAAAAACTATGCTTTTAGATATAGCTCTATGCTTGAAGGTGATAGTATGTAGTATACGTTCACATTCTAATGAATTTGTTTACAACTCTGTGAGGGTCCTTTTTTGACAAAATGTCCAAGCTCGCAATAAAAGCAAGGACCTTGAGCTTTGCTGTTCTATTAAGAGACTGGGCTTGATTCACTGCAGCTAAAATGACTGTTTTACGAACCAAATAGTGCACAGAGTAGGGATCCTACAATACATATATTCTAACAAGTAGGGTTGTATATATACATATGGAACAGCAAGCAAAATAGTAGAGGAACAATGCTTAAAAAAATAGAGAACACAAAAGGTTAATGATCATTAAATCAATGAGGAATATATCATTGCTTTTAATTGAGGAACCACAAAGCGCTCACTAAGATATGTTACAAGATCCAAATGAACTAAAAAATTATAGACTTAGATAGCCCTCTCAGCTTCTAAGACTTACAAAATTTGAATCCCTATGAATCCGAGTATGTTCTATAGTGGTTGCCTTGGTACATCGGGCAATATTTCTTTTCTCCTTACTACTTTTTTTAAGTGTTTTAACAGAATTTTCTCAATAATTCTATTCTAATTCCTTATTGCTGAATGTCCTTCACTGTTGCTACTTCCTTTTTTTATAGCGTCACCATGGGGCTCCCGGATACCACTGGTTCCCTCCCCTTACTCCTTTAGGTAATAGAGCTTAGTAAAGGGCCAGCAGCTTTGGTGACTGACCCATTCCTTGTTTCTCATAATTTTCTTTTTTTGGTGTCTTTTCTCCAAAAGTCCCTTGCTAACCTTCCATTCTAAGGTGTTCTCAGGGGAGCTAACCTTCAATTTCTCTTCCTCCAAGGCTTCTCTATCTTCCTTTTCTAGACTCAGCTTTTTGGCCGCCCTTCCTTTTTGTCATTTTTCTTAAGTCGGCTGATTCTATCCCTGACAGGTTGAAAGTCCCCCTAGCTACTTCCCTTTATAGTTCTTTTCCCTGAGTTCCCGATGTACTAGCCTCCTTGTTCATGAGTTATTACTTTTCAATCCTCTTGGTTCCCTTTTGCATCATCAAGTGATTGGGAAGGATGCTTTTGCTCCTTGTTTCCCATGTTTCTTAGTACAGCTCTTAAGCTGTCTTAATCTCATTCTTAGCTGTTTCGTATATCCCGAGGACCCCGAGCCCCTGACGACCTTTAGGTATCCCAGCTCAATACTTATTGCTGGGCTCTTTTGGTTTTCTGACCTTGATGGGCTCTCTCTCTCTCTCTCTCTCTCTCTCTCCTTTTTCGTTTGTTTAATAGGCCTTAAGGCCTATCCCTCCATGAATCTTGGGCTTAAAATCTTTTTTAATGAACTTGGGCTTACTTCCTTCCCTGTTGTGGGGAGTTTTAACCCTTTTATTGCTATTTTCCATGGAATGCATTCACTGTGCTACTCTGGGCCTTGATGTTGTGGCTTTTTGTACCTTAAAAATCTCTAACCCTCAATAGCACAACACTCTGATTTTCTATCATTGTGAACCACTTGATTTTATTGCACTTCATCTTGCACTCTTGTAGAAAACCAAACCTTAGTATCAAGCCAAGGAAGGGTGCTTCCACATCTAATGTGCGAGGAATCTCCTTGATCCTGCACAACCTCTTTGGCAAGCCTCATAGATCAACCTCTTTGCTACCTGTCCCAGCTCCTAGATTGGTTTTAACCAAAGCAATAGCCTAGAAAGGGGGAAAGAATTAGAGAGTTGAAGCTTTAAAGGTTAAGAGTAATAGCATGTTTGATTAATTCAAAGTCAAGCAAACACCTGACACCATTTCAAAAATTGATAAAATAAGAAATAACATTTTTTCCCCCTGTAAAGGATAAAAATGCGAGATTAATCTCCATTGTGTTAGTAATGAGGTAGAGTGCAATGAACAGTTTTTTGAATCAAGACACAATAACCGCTTTTGGCCTTTCACAAGACACAAGGATCTCAATAAGACGGAGAACTTAAAATCAACAACAATAATAATAATTACAGAATCAGAAAGCATGAAAAACCTCATATGTGACAACATCCCACAATTTGTCATTAGCAAGGATAAGATAAGAACCTCAAGGGAAGGCATCACTCTTTTCCACCTGCAAGTTTTATAAGAATGTCAGTAGCTAATTATTCACAAAAAACTGAAAATGAGAAGCATAAAAGGGGCACTCTTAACCAGACTAAATGTATTAACCGAAGCTCTCTTAAAGAGGGACTTGAACTACTATTGATAGGTGTCAATAAACAATATTACTCTAGCAAAAAGCTAATTCACATATGTAGGTACACTGAGAAATGCCAGTATAAATTTTGTACATTTTCAAATTAAAAAAGAATATTAGTACCTATAATTATTCTTGCACACACAAAGATAATTATGATGCAGGCATAATAATATCAACAACTTCATTTGTTTTTCTTCTTAATAATAATAAATAAATAAAGGTGATCTTAAGTTTTCATTTGAATCACCATTTACCATAGTAAGGAAGTAAAACTTCCTTTACATAGTAAGAATCAAAGTCAATGTTAAGAATCACTTGCGCCTAAAATTCTGGATCAGCAGCATCATATTACATCGAGAGTCTATCACCAAATGCACAAGAAAGCAAGAACTCCTCCAACACTCCAAGTTGGTGTGATATAATTTTAATCACCAAGACACATGCAATTTACTGAATCACCAAAAATCTTGAAAATTAATGTATGATGAGCCTACCAACCCACATAACAAATTCACCAGCATTCTTGAATCCATTATGGCTCATTAGTTTGGTCTAGCTTGTGATCTAAAGAAACAAAAATAGTTGCAAAAAATCACAAGATGATAAACAATTGAGATAACAAGTTAGCAGAACAGGAAACACATAACATTTTAACCGAATCCTCTCACATTAAAAAGATTTTATATATTATATATTGTTTGCTACTCTCCATTATTAAATGGTCAATACATCATCTACAGTGGCACACTTATCAAAGGAACTTATACAATTAAATCAACTAAGTCTCCAGGATAATGAGAATCAAATCCTTGAAGGGATTTCAGAGTAGCAACAAATAGCACTCAACTATTCAAAAATGAATAAAAAAGAAATAACACAATTGAGTATTTTCCTATTGCAAGCCAGAGCTTTGGTAGCGGTAGTAGCTCCAAAGAAATTGGAAATTTGGTAGTGTATCTCTTGACAGAATTTAAAATGAATAAATTCAACTCAAGGGATCAGAATGCATTTTTTGCTTTATCCTTTTTTGTTCTTCTTTCCATTTGAATAGATAATGAGGGTCGAATTTTTTTGTTCATTAAACATTACCTAAAGCATTCAAACACATATGTTGCAGTATTTTTATAGTTGATCAATCTTGATATACCTTAAAAGGTAATAGCGATTTAAGGGTTGAATTAAGAATTTATCAGGGTGGCATAGATGGAAGCTCCAAACTAATTTATTCTCTATAAGCTAGTTTCAAAGTGGTCTGCATCAATTAAGTTACAATATTGCTAACATAGAGAGATATGATTATATAGAGTGTTCCCCAAATAATAGAATGAGACAGAATAATTAGTTGATAAGGAATACCACGTCATCCATTTCTTGGTGGGATAATGTCAGAAAAGATGGTTTAAACATGGTAAAAGCTGTTGATTCTAGGTTTTTTTTTTTTTTTTTTTTTTTTTTTTGCCCCTATTTTCTTTTGGCTGGGATGGTAAAAATAATAATAAAGTCACATCAAACTTTATTTAATTCTTTAAATCATAAGAAATATATAACCATTCCATATCACATTAGACATCAAAGGGCCTTTTCACTTCAAGTTATATAATAGTCATGGAATTTCTCTACATATTGGTAAACTTATAAAATCTTTAATCCCAAAACCATGGAGTTTGTATGAAAATATATAATTTTCAAATGGGTAAAATCAAGAAAAATTACCATATGTGTAGCTATATAATTGGGCACAATTTTTCTCCCTAAAAATGGCCACAAACTCATCTGAAAATTCATGCAAGACAAAACAATTAGCTCATTAACAATAAAATAAGCTAATACACATCTGTTTTTCTAAGATAAAATACTTTAAGTCAAAGATTTGGACTCACTATAAAAATAAAAACTTGAAATATCAAATACCCATAACACATATCAAAGATCTGGAAGAAAGAAAGTAAGAAAGAAATAAAAGCAAAGTAATATAGAAGCAAAAAGGAAGAAATCAAAAGATCATACCTTTCAACTCAAATCCTTCGTTCACTCCGATCTAACTGTCCCCCTTTACTCTACTCAGATCGGCCGATATACCACCATAGACGTCCCCATGGGCAATTTTGGCTTTCTTTCTCTGAGGTTCCAAAAATTCTCCAGACATTGAGAAAGAGAAAAAATATAGAGGTTGAGAGGCAGAGAGAGTTCCAGAACTCCCTAGCCCTCTCACTCTCTATTCCTGCTTTTTTTTTATTCTTTTTTTTTTTTTTTTCATATTTTGGCCAAACGAACTGTTTTGGCTCCACAAAAAACAAAAATTGACTAAAACCGGTCAAAACCAGGAACGGGAGGCAAATCAAAAGATATGGAGAAATTTCCTTTGTAATTATGGTTTTCCTTAAGGAACCAAATTAGCTTCTTTTTTAATGGATCGCATGTGCCTGAGTGCCCACTCTCGTGATGCCTTTTGCATTCTAATGAAATGGGCTTGGCAAGTTGGGCTGCCTTTGATAGTTGAGACCGAATGGAATTTTTACCAACTTGGTATTGGGTCTTCAAAATATATGCATCGGACTTGTCGTTTTAATAAGCCCAAGTGATGAGATCAACCTTTAATTGAACGAGTATTTTTCAAGGTCCATTTTGTGTAAGTCTTAATTTCGTGAGGAGAAAAAACATGAGCTTTAATTAATCATATAATCCATATGTAGGTAGATATAGGCCATGAATCACTGTGTGACTTGGCAATGTGATTTGGTAGCGTTGTGAGTTGTGAGTCCAATTATAGGTTTTCGAATCATCTTCTGCTTCTTCTTCCACCCCTCTCTCTCTCTCTCTCCCTCTCCCTCTCCCTCTCTCCTCTAAAAATTCACAATTTATGAGAAAGAAAATGCTAGAGTTACAAATTATTTTACAAACTATTGATGTGGTGAGTGATTATTACTAACTGAAAAAGTGTTGTTAGTAATGAGCTTAGATGAAAACCAATAAAAATTTGCTACAACAATATTTTATAAAATGATAATAAAATATATTGTAGCTATAGCATTATAGAGGGAGTATGTGAATTAACTTCTAAATTCCTTATTTGTCATGTCTCTTACATCCAAATGAACATAAGAAATAATGGAAGGATCTTATATGATAGAGAAACCCCAAAAATAATGCCATACAAAAGTGCAATGGTAGCTTCACTTCTATCAAATAGTCTAATTGATTCTTGCTTATCAAGATATATATATATATATATATATATGAATAATACTAATGTGGCTGAAAGAGGAAGGAACTAAAAATTGAGAGAAATTTGAGTTTGAGATGTGAAAACAAACGGGCCCAAAGAATTGGATAAATGAGAGCTATGCTCAACCAAATGATGACAACCATTTAAAAATCAATACAAAAGACTTGATTGGGACTCCTACATTTCTAGTTTCTCAAAAAAAAAAAAAAAAAAAAAAAAAACTCCTACACAAAACAAATGCAAATTACTACATTTCCAAACAACTTTAAAACTTCCAACTTTCTGAGTTGAATATTGACTTCAAAATTACATGGATCATCATAATACCATATCAAATTCAATTATCAGTTGATACCAATATATTATCGAGGACTAAGTAATTATCTCCCATCTTCCACAGGTTTCAATACTTGGCCTTTGATGCTATAACACTCAGCAGTTGTACTAGTAGAACAACCAGTGTCAACATCAACACTGAAAGAGTGACTAGTTGCATTAAGCAAGTACTCAGTCTTTTTTGCATAGACATCAATGTTTCCCAATGAATGTTTTCCCATAATTCTCCAGCTCCACTGCCACCTCATTCATAGAAGGCCTATCCTCCCTTCTCAAACTTAGACACCTTTTTGCAAGATTAGCAACTTCCTTTAGTTGCTCAATATTATCCTCATTGACAATGTGATCTTCAAGAATTTGAAGTAAGCGATCCTCTTTTATGGCAAAAACAAAGGATATTGCTAGATTTCTATCAATTTCAGGCCTATCAAAAGAAAGTGCCTTCTTACCTATCAATAGCTTTGCCATAACAATACCAAAGCTATATACATCACCTTTTTCTATTAGTTGGCTAGTTTGGATGTATTCTGGGTCCAAGTACCCCAAAGTTCCTTGCACCAAAGTGTCACGTCCCAAACTCGATACCCGAATTTGTGACCATGACTGGCATGCTAATATCAAGTTTAAACTTGATATTAACAAGAACCAACTAAGCTTTTTACAAAAACTTCCATCTTTCTTTTCATTCTTGTTTCTTTACTTCTTGATATAACTTTTCACTTGATATTCAGAGCATCTACATTGTACTTAAAGAATAACATAATCCACCAGTCATTCAATATCCACACTTTCACATAACACATCTCTTAATACTTTAAGGTATACTACTTTCATTAGATCCTAAGATACACAATACTACAAAGCTAAACATCAAATAGTTAATTTGGGATCTATATATACAAAACTAAAACCAGCTCCTTCCAAAACTTGACTAAGGCTCCCTCTTCTCCAAAATAAAACATGTTGACTGAAAGAGCGGAAGGGGTGAGCTACACAGCTCAATAAGGGTAAGATACACAAGAATTTAATAAGAATGCATGTAAGTCAAATCATTTCATTTTATAAATATTCAGATTGGAGAACATCTTTTCATGCACAATATTTTATACTATTCATAATAATAACTTATATGCTCTTCATAGGAAAATAATTGTTTTCCTTCTTCTTATCAGAATAATATTACCAAAACCTTTCAAACTGAATTTCTTTCATTTCTTACAAAGTCACCAAATATAATATTGATTGTTTAAAATCATATACATACATACATATATATATATATATATATATATATTCTCATTACAAAATAATCATTTTAACTTAATTCAGATAATTAGTAACTTTGTCTTAAACTAGAAACATCTTGACGAATAAGAAAACTTTTCTTTATAAACTTCTTCTCGAAAAATATTATAAATTTCATAGTCATAAAACTTAATGTTTTATAAAGAACAAATATCTGATATTTTTTTAACATAAACTTATACTTTCATCAGAAGCTTTATCTTTATAGAACACTAAAATCTTTTTATCAGATTCTTTATCTTTAAAGCACAACAGAACTTTAGAAACTTTTATCTTTAAAGAACAACTTTTCTTTTCATCAGAAATTTCTTCTTTCCATGAGAGTTTTTAACTTTTCACAATGCATTTAAACAAAATCATTCTCTCATGATTAAAAACATAATATAGTTGTTCATAAATAACATATTGGTTAGTCCATATCTGATAAACTAGTACTTAATTGGGAGGCTTCTAACACCACTGTGTTAGGCATCCAGCATTCCCCACAATGCTAGGGATTTCTAGGATCATATCATAATACATATCTTCAACTATGAGGTCGGTTGACATCCTCCACAAGTTAGCCATTACCAACAAAGGCGGGTACAACAGAGCCAGTCCCACTTTTAATGGCCAATCAGATAACATTTTTCATAAAAATCCAATAATTTAACTCCTACTGGCCGAGTTCAAATTACTAGAGGACGTCACTCGAAAACATTTCATACTTATACATCATATTGAAATTCATAGTTTTCATAAAATTTCATAATAATAGCATTTCCATTGTTTTCTTTAAACATCATGTTCGTGGAATTAGTAATAGCATCAATATGCTTAAATCATATACATAAGATTTCGAAAGCTCATAAACATATACTTATCTGAAACATGATTATATGTCATATCTCTAATCAAAAACTTTTTAATGCATAATACACTTTAAAATAACCTCATGACTTACCAAATGCCTGTATAATTTATCCCTTACCTGAAAGCTGAGGAACCAAGAGCCTAAAGTCGAAGGACCTCAGACTTGGGGCTGGTAACACCTAAATCAAATATCAAAGCTTATTACTATCAATTATTCTTTTTCATAAAATTGCACATTCATCTCAAAGTCTATCTCTTAAAATCAAGGAAATCCAAATCCCACCTCAACGAGGTTCCCCAAACATACATTCATCAAACAACATGATGTACCAAATCATAGAGAAACCATTATTTTAATGTTCATATCCAGAATGTGTTTGAGATTGGAAGCAATGGTGCACGCATAAACTTACACAAGACAACATACATCATGAACAAAACAGCTTCATAAAAACAATAGTTGAATGGTTAGAACCCCTTCTTTAGTGTACTAAACCTTGAATCAAGTTATACAAGATTTATCTATGATCTAGACATACTAAATGATAAGCATATTAATTTATAGCTCAAAACATTCACCCTAACTTTAGAATTAAATCCTTAGAGTCAGAGTTATCATTTACTGTTTACTGCTTATTTCGATAGCATGTGCCTCATTTGTAAAATACAAATGGGATATTTAAACACATCCAATCTTCATGAAATTTTACAGAGCCACTCATATGGATGTATAGTAGATTCCACATCTTTTTTAGAGCCATATAATAAAACCATGATTTACTAAAATTATACAAGACAACATGCTAAAATCTGTCCTGACAAAATTTCATGCAACTTAGAAATTAAACCATTATTTTTATATTGATCCAAATGCTGTGAGACAACTTCCATTACAACCATATGTGTCTTAGATTTCATAAAATATATCTAGCATCCAAATTCACCGTATACAATTTAATACATAATTTATCATGTGTAAACACAGAATCTATCACATTGGCAGCTTTGAAACATTTTCTTGTAAAATTATAAAATGATTGCAAATGGTCTTATTATCATATGGGGATTTTCATACACTCATCAAACGTGTTAGAAAACACTTATATACAGTCATTTAACCAATTATAGCAAAATTAAATACAACAAAAATCCCAGCAGTAATATCAAATGTACTTACCCTAACTTTTTTCTTACTTCCTTAATCTTATACAATCATTAATTAGTAAAAACCCTAATCTAGCTTCAACAAATCACCAACACAATATCAAAGCTTCTTAAAACACTGTATATATATATATATATATATATAGAGAGAGAGAGAGAGAGAGAGAGAGAGAGAGAGAGAGAGAGAGAGAGAGAGAGAGAGAGAGAGACTTACAAGTTCACAATTTCATAATTTCACAAAACACAAATACCATTAGTAAAAATTCCATGAAGAAATCACGGATTCTAAGATGAGAGTAGCTAGAATCCTTACCAAGTTTCTGGTTCTTGAGGGGAAATAGAAGTAGAATCACTCTTGCATGAAAGAATCTTCCTTTTCTAGTTGCTGGACCCAAAGTTATGAGAGTTAGAGCTTGAGAGAGTTTTTGAGTTTTCTAGTTTCTTTGAGAGAGTATGAAGAAGAAATGAGAAGGAGCTTTATCTTTCTTTTGGTGTGTGAACCCGTGGGTTTGAGAAAAGGGACTCAAGAGAGCTTCTAGCTCTCTCCTTAAGAGAATAGAGAACAAAGTGAGGTGATAATTTCTGATTTGTTTGGACCCATGGGAATAGAGAGGGAGAGAGCTTCTTGGATGTTCTAGTTACTTTGAGAAAGTCAAAGAAGAGATGAGGTGGAGCTTGATTATTGCATGGCCGGCCAAGTGTTGGTCTTTTGGGTTTAAGAAGATAACATGTGTCAACATGCATGATACTTTGGCATTATATGTATTGAATTTCAATTGATTGCATGTGTGGGTGGAATTTCCACTATAACATCTCATGCACCACACCTAATTAAAACACCAATTATGTATCTAATAACTTAAACCACTTAATATAGTTTGTACATACTAAGTGTGTGTGTGTGTGTATATATATATATAAATAATACAAATAGCCATTTCAATTATTTATAATCTTTACAATTCTTATTCAATGACATTATAAAGTGATATGTTTATTAAATAATCTTCTATTAATTATAGAAAGAAAGTGGCTCAAAATAATAATTAACCACTCAAACACATAGTTTAACTATAAAATTGGGTTGGGATGTTACACAAAGTGTTCAATTCTGTTTGATCAAGAGGAACTAGCCTTGAAGCTCCAAAGTTAGCACTTTTGCTGTGTAGTTATCATCCAGTAGAATATTTGCAGTTTTTACATCTCTGTGTATAATTGGCATAGAAGCTGATGAATGCAAATATGCAAGTGCTCTTATAGTTTCTGTTGCAATTTTCAAACGTTTTTCCCATGAAAGTAAGATTGAGAGTCCTTTATCATTAATGTGGCTAGAAAGAGTCTCGTTTGTGATGAATTCATAAACTAGTAAGGGAACTTTAGTTTCCAAACAAAAACCAAATAGCTTAACCACGTTCCTATGGTTAATTTGGGTAAGCACAATCGTTTCATTTATGAATTGATCGATTTGGCTCTGATCACCAATTTTGGACTTCTTAATGGCAACCATTGTGTTATTTGATAATACTTCTCTATACACAATTCTATAGCCTCCTCGATCAAGGACTCTACTTTTGTCGTAGTTATTGGTGACCTTTTTGAGCTCTTTTGTAGTAAAGATTCCGGTTGTCTTGACAGACTTTTGGTGATTAGAGAGTTGTTGTTTTAATAGTAAGCCACCATTCTGTTGGAAGAATTTTTCCTTGAGTTTGATGAGCTTTCTCCTTTTCAATCCCCAATATATCCAAGAACATCCCAGAAGTAGTACTAAGAGACTAATAAGGCTAATACCTGCACACATTCAAACATGCATTTTCACCAATTACAATGTTTTAATTTTATACTTTTGTTAATACCACTGCCTTTTTAATGGCAAACATAGTAAAAGTCTACATATTTATCATTACATATCATATAAAGATGATTCGACCAAGTTCATTTATAGCGTAGGTGGTGGCTCCCGCCGCACCCCCCCCCCCACCCCCCCCAACCCACATATATATATATATATATATATATATACATCTCCTACGAGTGGCTCTAAAATCTGGCTCATGTCAAATTATATTTGTTAGTTGAGAAGAAGACAATTAGCCAAAATATATAATTTCATTAAAAATATCAAGGCATATAAATCAAAGATTTGAAGCTCCTACTAATATTAATAGGCATTTGTTACCGTGTGCCCTTAGGGCACACGGTAATGCCAATGACAGGGGCCTTTTGCATAGGAACAGATGCATGGGTAATTGAAATAATCTGAACAAGACAATGTCAATGACAGGGGCCTTTTGCACAGGAGCAGATCATCCCATTTTTTTACACAGCCGGACCAAACAAAGCAAAATGACAATATTATCCTCTAATTTTTTAACTAGCCGGACCAAACAAAACAAAAGATAAAAATGACCTTTTTGACTCCATTTCTTATTTCCCTCCCCTTCTTATTTCATCTCCCACCAATTCTTACTTTACCAATATTTACTTTTTCCTCTCCTCCACTTTACCAATATCATAGACAAAACTAAAACAAAAGTTCAAAGTTGAACAAAAAGACAAGAATGAAAAAAGAGTTCAATGAATGATCAAAGCATATCTACAAGAATATAGTGTTCAAGAAATTATAAATAAGGTACATATATTTCTTTTGTTCTTAATTTATTTTTTAAATATATTGAAATATGATGTTAATATTTATTTATCATGTTTGTTAAATTATTGTAGAATCAATGGATGAGAATTTTGTTGAAAGTGAGATTCATCAATTAGTTCCAATGAGTTATTTTGACTTAAATGAATTACCTCAAGAAGGTATACTATTTTATTCTATTTTATTTTATTTATAGTTTATATTTCATTTATAATTGAATATGATGTTGATTTTTTTTTTTTTTTTTTTTTTATCCTTGTTACAACATAGAGCAAATGAATGATATTGTATATGCAAGTGAGATTTATCAAAGTGTTACAAGTAATTGTGTTGACTTAAATGAGCTTCCAAATGATGGAGAAAATAATGACATTTGTGGGGAGGACTTAGTAGTTTGGAATGAATATCCAATGGAAGAAATAGGAGTTATTGAAGAAAATGAAGATATTATTTCAATAGAAAATGAGTTTGAACCTTTTGTTGGACAATGTTTTCTTAGTGAAGAAGAGGCTTTTATTTTCTATAAAAATTATGCAAATCGATATGGTTTTACAATTCGAAAAGGTCGTTTTGTCACAAAAAATGGAGAAAATGTAAGACGTGATTTCTTTTGTCACCGAGAAGGTAGACAACAGTTAAAAAGAGTAGATTCATCTAAAGAGCAACGAAATAGGATATCTACAAGATGTGGATGCAAAGCTCATCTAAGAATCACATTACGAAAGTCATTTGACATTTTTCCTCGAGAATGGCATGTCACTAAGTTTGTTATAGATCATAATCATGAATTGTTGTCTCCTTCGGAAGTGAGATTTCTTCCGGCCAATTGAGTCGGTGGACTGAGGGTGGGGCCTCTCACATACTTACTCTGATAACGCTAGTGGTATAGGACCAAAAAAAAAAAAAAAAAATAGAAATAATAGTGTTTCACTAAAATTGAAATCTAATGTCCCATATCATATCATGTATCATGATACTTAAACACAAAATAGCTATCATGACACTTAAATAAAATAAATGTCAACTCCATGTAAAACCTTAAATCTATGGGAAAATATAGTGGGGCACCAACACAACCCCACCAATGCATACGTGTTTGTCCCAACAAACAGTTAGTGGACTAAGGGTGGGGCCTTTCACATACTTACTCTGATAAGGCTCTTGAAGATGTATACTGTTTACATTAGTGGCCTCTTCATTTATTTTTTTCCACTAAGTGTCACAAAATAATGTTTTCTTTTTTATACAAAATAGAATTTTTACTCTAGCCTAATCTAAATGTATATGTGTGTGAATCTCATTTCTGAATATTTAAACTCCGACCCTTACCCTTCACACTCCACAAGCATTTATACTTGCAGAGTATTATTACACCAAGGGTGTGTGGTAGTGTCACAAAATAATGTTACTCATGTTTAGTTTGTCCAATAAAATAATGTCACGTGATAGAATAAAAATGACGTGAATAATAGACACAATTGACACTTATAATAAATTTCGCAATAAATTTATTTTTTCTCAAATACTTTTAATAAATTTCACAATAAATTTTATTATAGTTAAAATAATTAATTGTGATATAAAACTTAAATAATTTGTTAAACACTTATAAAAAGTTGCAGTTGTAACATTATTTGACAAAGGAGCAAAAAGCTATAGTGAAAAAGTTATTTACCTCTTTACCAAAAAAAAAAAAAAAAAAAGTTGTGTGGCTCTTTGTCCACCACGTACTCACATGAGGACAACAACCTTTCCACTGCTACATTTTTTTTTTCTTTCATTTTTTCTCTTTCAAAAAGTTATTTACCTCTTTACGAAAAAAAAAGAAAAGAAAAAAACAGAAGAAGAAGACGTGTGGCTTTTTGTTCACCACGTACCCACTCAGTACAAGAAGTTTCAGAAATTTTGTCTTCCTTACAACTGCTACAGCTTTCTTTATTTCTTTCATTTTTTCTCAGATCCAATCTCTCTCTGTTTTTTCTTTCTTTCATTCCCTCAACAGACGGACAACTGCTACATCTTTCTTTCCTTCATTTCCTCTCAGATCCCATCTCTTTCTCTGTTTTTTTTTTTCCCTTTCTTTCTTTCATTCCCTCAACAGACGGAGACCACTGAAATCAAAGAGAACTCAAGCACGAAATGGGGATGGCTTCCTCCGGTCATGAACCACGCCTGGCCGACACACCCATTTCAAGGCCCCTCCTGTCGTCGGCAACAAATAGTTGTTCAGCTTTGAACAATTCCGGTGCCGAGATTTGTGAAATTCACGCCTGGCCGATGCACCCATTTCTAGTTTTGTTCTAGTAACATCTATAATTTGTATGAGTATTGAGTTGTAATTTTTGTAAGAGGATTTTTTTTTAATGAGAATATTTGTAAAAGGTTGTTTGGTGGTAGAGTGTAGTTTTCGGTTAACTTGTTTGAGATGTGTAAACTTGGGATTCAACTTTCGAAGAGGAGGCGCAGAAATGAGCAAAGGGTAGTTTAGTCTTTTTCTAAAAAATATAATTTGTCAGACGGTTTTTTCTTGTTCCCCTGAAAGTCACTGATGTCTTCTGAAAGAACAAAATAAAATTATTAAACTATGTACGGTTAACGTGTGCCCTTAGGGCACACGTTAACCGCACCCATATTAATATGTGCTAAGATGCAATCCGTATTTTTTTGCACCCCGAGATACGGAACCTAGTTTAGTTGTAGATCTTTTGCGATAAAAGTCCTAACCAAAAAGAGTTTTAACGTTTAAAATGATTGACAAAACTATAATGTTAATGTCCTTTGAAGCTCGTATTCTGTTCAATAATAAATTGACAACTTGAGAAAGTGTGTTCCTCAAAAAAAAAAAAAAAAAAAAAACTTGAGAAAGTGTTTTTCGATATGGAAAAATGATAAAAAGAGGATATAATAAAAGTGTTTTGTATTTACTTAAACAGTTAAACATTATAAAAAAAAAAAAAAACTGATTAGTGCGCAAATAATGGCTAATATTTAGTATTATTTTTTTAAAATCATGGTCAACGGTAGTTCTCTCTCCAAATAGAAAGACATTGAAAAATAAGTAGTATTACACTAAATTACTTTATCCTGGCTCAAAAGTTTAACATTAGTAAGTTCTTTTCCAAACACTGTCATTTTCTTCCATCTTTACTAACAGAGAAAAAGGATAATAAAGATTATAAAAAGAAAAAGAAATAGAAAAAGGATAACGATGATGTTTCTCCTGCAGACGACGTGAGTTACGTGACCAAGCATATATGGCAATGGCATTCCAAAAAGGCCAACGTGAGTTTTAAAAAAAGACTAAGTGCCCGTTTGGTTCCACTTTTTGGATTCAAAAATTGGCTTTTTATAAAAAGTGGGCTTTATTTGTGTTTGGTTAGACTCAAAAGCTGGCTTTTTATGAAAAGCTGGCTTTTACTCAACAGCTAAAACGCGCACAGACCTTATGGACGATTTTTGGTTCATAATACAAAAGCTAATGGGCTTTTATAATAGATCCGTTGAAATAACCATGGATTGACGAATTTGCCCTTCAATAAAGGGCAAGGTCTTCACAGCTCTCTCATTTCACTCTCTCGCGCCTCTCACGCACCAGAGTTCTTTCAGCTCTCTCATTTCCCTCAGCTCCGGCCTCTCTCATTACGCCTCTAACGTAAGTGTTCTTCCTCTTCTTCTTCTTTCTTCATCTTCTCAAATGGGTCCTTTGTAATTTTTTCCTTCTTTCCTCTGTAATTTTTTCCTCTGTAATTTTATTTGAAGGTTTCCGATCTGCTACCCAATTTGCAACACCGATCCGATCTGCCCTCTGCTACCCGATCTGCAACACCGATCCGATTTGCTACCCAAAACCACCAAGCAACACCGATCCGATTTGCTACCCAAAACCACCAAGCAACACCGATCTGCTACCCAAAACCACCAGGTACCAAAACTGATCCGAATTTTTTTTTTTGTCAGGTACTGAAAAATTTTTGTGAGTACATGGTTTGTAATTTTTTTTTTGTAACCTTTTTGTGGATGCTCTGTAACACTGATCCGAATTTTTATTTTTATTTTATTTTATTTTATTTTTTTGTGGATGCTCTGCCTTAAAACACTGATCGGAATTTTTTTATTTTTAAATTTCCTAGTTGTTCTCAATTCTCTGGTAAATGGCATATTGTTAATGTAATTTTGGACATTTTAAACTTATTTTGAATAATTAATTTTCTGTGTTGATGGATCTTGTGGGATTTGTACAACCTTGTGCTTGCAGTTGAAACCCCAATATACTGTGCCTGGTTCGATATTTCTAAAGTGAAATTGCCTGTTGAGGAAGGAAAGGATTGGTGGCTGGAGTTTGATATTACACTGAAATATTTAAAAGTTTATTAAAAATATATATGCATACTTTTTTTGTGTGTGGTGATTATGAATTGTGGATTTAAGTTAGCTGCATATTAGTAAAAAATGACATGTTGATTATGGAGGTAGCGAACAGGTAAAACCACCTAAGAAACTGTACCTAATTTTGTTTGTATTAAAGAGTATCACTTCAAAAGCTATTTGGAAGTTTTGCCCTTAATAGAGAGTATGATTTTGGATAGGGTAGAATGATACAAAAGAATTCATGTGGTTGATCTCGATTAGTTTTTTGAGGATTTATGCTCAATCCCAGAAGTTTTGAGGTTAAGGCTTTATTGTTGTTGTAAATCAAAAGGAAGGTTGATGTGGTTTAGTTTAGATTGGTTTGTTTTGTTTTTGTTTTTCAATCTTGTGTACTTGTTGCTTTGATTCAGTTGGATCCCTGCGTCTGTGAATGTTTGTGTTCATCCTTCCTTGTTCCCATCTGCCACATAATGATTTCTCATTACCAGTGCAGCAGGTAGTGCACACACTGCACTACCTGCTGCACTGGTGTGCAGCTTCGGCTGCACTGGTGTGCAACAGCTAGTGCACTACCTGCCATGGACTTTTCAATTGGCCTTTGAACCCTTTGAACTAAAGGCAATTGGCCTGTCATTTATCTTGCCATGTTTATTATATATTCCTGTAATTTTTATTTGTCCCATACAGTTGTTAGCGCATTTACTAATGTTTTCTTACTGTTGATCATGTGCTGAAAGAGAGGTAAGCTTTTGAATTTAAGAATTATGTGATTTTTGTTTTCAGTTTCTTATCCTTGTTTGTTAATTTCTTTTTTCTGAACATTATTTTGGATATAACAGAAATTGCGGAAGCAATTAGCAAAATCAAATGATCCAGATATCGTTGGTGAATTAAAGAAACACATCTCTTGGATTGTAAGTGCTGGCCATTTTGGAATAAAAATGCACCACTGATTATGGTTTCATTTCAGAAATATGTAATTCGTTTAAATTTTGTTCTCTCTAAAAATATTAGTGCATTTAAAAAAATTGCTTTATCTGTCTTTTCAGGATAAGCAATTAAAGTGCAGTTGAAAATTCTTTTTTGTAATATCATGTAGTACAATTTATACTTGGGTTATTGGTATGTATTTTATAATTTTTTTTACATTTTTGTGTTGTACAATTTAAACTTGGGTTATTGATATGTATTTTATATCTTTTTACATTTTTATGTAGTACAATTTATTAAACTTGGATTATTGGTGTATATTTTATATCTTTTTACATTTTCATTATGTGTTTCATGATGATGAAAATTATTTAGATTTAATTATTATTGCCCAAACAAATAATTATGACACTAACAAAAAAAAATTGCCCAAACATTATTAAAATAATACCAATAATAATAATAATAATAATTATTATTATTATGAAATAAACTCACATAAAAAAAAAAAAGTATGAAATAAACTCCCTTCTATATGCGTTGTCCTTTTTGGTAATTTATCCCACAAACTATCACTTTTACAAATGCTAGCCAAACACTCAGTTTTTTCAAAAAGTACTTTTTAATAGCTTTTACCAAACAGTCAGCTTTTTAAAACTCAACTTTTTCATTATGCACTTTTTCAAAAAGCCCAACCAAACTCACCCTAAAAAAGGGTCGTGGTTTTTCTCCTTTTTGAGCAGTAGACGTTTGGTAGGAAAATCTTAAAGATCTTGAAACTCTCCCTAGTAGGAACACTCCCTCCGCCTAAGGCCTGTGAGCTTTCTCTTCCCAACCCCTACGGGGCTCTCTCTCAGGCTTATGCCTCAACTCCCTCCCTCGACACTGATATGGAGCAATCAGTTGAAAAAGGCTTACTCAACCTCAGCCTCACCAAGGAGGAAGAGGAGGAAATACCCATTACAACCAAGAGCAGAGCGGATCAGCTAGAGGAGTGTTCATTGAGCCTTTTTGGTTGCTTACTCACTGGTAGGCATCAGAACCAAAGAGCTTTAAAAAGCACTCTAAAACTAGCTTGGAAAATGGGTTCCAATCTGCAAATTGTGGAGGTAGGGAATAACATTTTGCAGTTCAAGTTCAACTCGGAATACCAGCTACAATGGGCCGAGCGAAATGGACCTTGGAATTTCGAAAACAATCTGTTATTGTTATGCAGATGGAGGAAAGGCTTATCAGCCTCAAACATTGTTTTCACTCACTCTCCTTTTTGGGTTTAGATCTGGGGTTTACCCTTTGACCACATGTCCATGGAAGTGGGTAGAGAACTCGGTAACAGCCAGGGGATTTTCATTGAATCAGACCAAAGAACAAGGTATTTGGACCAAGCAAAATTTGAGGGTTAGGGTGGGTCTTCAACTGGATAAACCTCTTAGACGGAGGGGAAAGGTAGCAAACGCTGATGGAGAAAAATTCTGGGTTAGCTTCAAATATGAGAGGCTACCCATTTTTTGTTTTCCCTGTGGATGTTTGGGGCATGATGACAAGCACTGCCAGGAGTACACTGATTAGCAAAACACTCCACGGCAATACGAAGAATGGCTTCGAGCCTATGGAAACACAAAGGTCGTGGCAGACAGAACTAGGTTCACCAGTAGCGATGGCGGCAGAGATGGAAGGAATGATGATCGAAGGGAAGTCCACACTCACACCACGGCAAGAAACTCTTTCGTTTCCGTGGTGGATGGGGGGTGCGGTAGCACTGAACCTGGAAAACAGGGGAAGGAGAATCGGAGTGAAACTGAGAAATCCAACGCCGCTGGATCGAAGAAGAGGCATAGTGGAAAAACCCTAGAAGAAAGTGGTTATCCCACACATGAGGGACATCATGCTTTAGACACCTTAGGGGCACGTGCTGAGACCTTTACACCCCTAACAGTGCTTCCACGTGACTCCAGCTTAACCAAGCAAGCTAAAGATGTGCTCTCACTTGTGGGCTTGAAAGCCCAAGATGAAAAGGAGCTTATGGATGTCTCTAGCCCCCTTAAGCCCACTTCTTTGCCAATAAACACAGGTAAGGAAAAAATGGAAAGCACGACAGCAAGTGCAGCCCAAGTATTAGGAAAGAAATCAAAGGCAAAAGTCCAATTAAAAAAAAATGGCCAGGGAGAAAGGGAAAGTAAAAAGCCCAACATCGGAAACTCAACAACCATTAGTGGACTCTATACGGGCAGGAAAGCTTATTTTTGAAGAAGAGAAAGAAGATATCAGAACAAAGAGAAGATGC
This sequence comes from Castanopsis chinensis, assembly GCA_032878915.1. Classification (NCBI taxonomy): domain Eukaryota; kingdom Viridiplantae; phylum Streptophyta; class Magnoliopsida; order Fagales; family Fagaceae; genus Castanopsis; species Castanopsis chinensis. The sequence continues at coordinate 27,121,435 of JAVQMG010000132.1, forward strand.
ACTGAGACAGGTACACTTCTTCTAAACTCTGATGTGGGATTGGTGGAGGCTGCAGCGCAGTACCGCTGGGAGCAATGAATCTACTTAGTTGGAACTGTTGGGGGCTTGGGAACCCCGGTCAGTTAGAGCGTTGCATGATATGGTGCGACACTGGAAGCCTAAGATTGTCTTCCTTATGGAGACAAAATCAAAAGTTAAATGTATGGAGAAAATTAGAAGTAGAGTTGGTTTTGCAAATGGTCTTATCGTCCCCAGTAGGGACCGGAGTGGTGGTGTTGCTTTATTCTGGACTCGTGAAATTAATCTAGAAATTATGAGCTTCTCTAGGAATCGTATAGATGCTATAGTCAGGGAGACGAAGAGTAACTTCAAATGGAGGATCCTAGGCTTCTATGGCGACTCGGAAACGCACTGAAGGTATGAGTCCTGGCGCCTTCTTGCTTTCTTACATAGTCAATTTCAACTCCCATGGCTATGCCTGGGAGATTTTAATGAGATATTGTCAATGAATGAAAAGGCAAGAGGTGCTCTTCGCTTCCAGCAACAAATGGATGGGTTTAGGAATGAAGTTAACTTTTGTGGTTTTGCGGATTTGGGATACTGTGGGACTGATTTTACTTGGTACAACATGTAAGATGGTGAGAACAGAATTCAACTGAGGCTAGACAGAGCACTAGCCACCCCTGAGTGGATTGAGAAATTTGTTGGGATGAGAGTTTATCACCTAGTGGATTCCACCTCTGATCACTGCGCACTGCTCTCCATTGCTTCCCCACCTCAGCACTTATTCCATGCCAAGCGTCTCCACTTTGATGCGCTTTGGACAAAAAATGAAAACTGTAGAGAGGTCATAGAATCTTCCTGGGGGTTGGGGGTTGATACGAGCACACCAGAGGGCATAATGGAGAACTTAAAGCTTTGTTCCTCTGATCTATCCAGCTGGAGCTCCTCTATGTACGACCACATTCCTAAAAAAATCCAATCAAAATGGAATTCCTTGAGCACACTAACGCAACAAGATAAAAATGGAGAATTGAGCTTCGAAATAAGTATTTTGAAAAGGGAATTAAATGAGCTTCTAGACGATGAGGAGCTATATTGGGGAAAAAGAGCCAAAGCATATTGGATCAAGGAGGGAGATAAGAACACAAAATTTTTTCATGCACACGCTTCAGAAAGGAGAAACCAAAACATAATCATGGGGATTTGGAATGAACATGGTAGGTGGTGTGAGAAGAAAGAGTGTATTGCCCAGACTGCTGTTTCTTATTTCAAAAATATTTACACCACCGCTTACCTCACTCGGGTTGAAGAGGTTGTGGCAGCCATTCCCAACAAGGTGTCCGAGGATATGAACAAAAGATTAACCTGCACCTTTACTAGAGAAGAAGTTGCTACTGCCCTCAAGCAAATCCACCCCACCAAAGCACCTAGACCAGACAATATGTCTGCAATTTTTTATCAAAAGTATTGGAACATTGTGGGAAATAGTGTAACCAACATGGTCTTAAATGTACTCAGTAACAACCTGCCAATATCTGAAATCAACAAAACCAACATTTCCCTCATTCCAAAAACAAACAGCCCCAAAAAAACTACCGAATTCCGACCCATAAGCTTATGCAATGTAATCTACAAGCTCATTTCCAAAACCCTTGCCAACAAACTAAAAACCCTTCTCGCTCTCATCATCTCTGAGAACCAAAGTGCATTCACCTCGGACTGCCTTATCACAGACAATGTACTAGTAGCCTTTGAACTTATGCACTTCCTAAATCATAAAACGGCAGGGAAAAAGGGGTTTATAGCAGCCAAGCTCGATATGAGCAAGCGCTTTGATAGGGTTGAATGGTGCTTTATTAAGAAAGTCATAGAAAAACTTGGTTTCTGTCCTAAATGGGTGAACCTCATCATGGAGTGCATCACATCAGTCTCCCACTCAGTTCTTATAAACGGGGCTGCTTATGGAAACATCATCCCATTTAGAGGTCTTCGCCAGGGTGACCCCCTCTCCCCTAGTCTCCTCCTCCTTTATGCCGAAGGCCTCTCGGCTATTATCCATGAGGCTGCAAGAAACCACATTCTCACTATCATCTCTATCTGTAGAAGCTGTCCTAGTATCACTCATCTTTTCTTCGCAGATGACAACATTCTATTCTGTAAGGCAAATCCTAAAGAGTGCCAAGAGCTCAAGAAAATTCTTCAGAAGTATGAGGATGCCTCAAGCCAAAAAATTAACACCGACAAGTCCTCGGTATTTTTCAACCTAAACTCACATCAGAATACAAAGGATGCAATCTTTTCCATATTAGGGCCGATGAAGGATTCAAGACACACCAAGTATCTTGGACTCCCATCCTTCATTGGGAGATCAAAAAGGCAGGTCTTTTCTATTCTCAGGAAGCGGGTTGGACAAAAGCTTATCGGTTGGAAGGGCAAACTTCTTTCTATGAGAGGCAAAGAAATTCTTATTAAGGTGGTTACCCAAGCGATCCCCACCTACACTATGAGCTGCTTTCAGCTCCCACAAGGCCTCTATGATGATCTTGAAAGCACGATAAGGATTTTTTTGATGGGGCCAAAAGAATCAATAATCAAAGATGGCATGGGTTGGTTGGAACCAAATGCGCTATCCTAAGTCAAGAGGCGGTATGGGCTTCCAGAACTTGCAAGCATTTAATCTTGCTATGTTGGCAAAGCAAGCTTAAAGAATCCTTACTAACCCAAACTCTCTTGTTGCCTGTGTCCTCAAAGCAAAATATTTCCCTATCGGTGACATCCTTAGTGCAACACTTGGCTCTGCCCCATCCTACTCTTGGAAGAGCATTTTAATAGCCTTAAAGTCATTAGAAAGGGAACCCGGTGGAGAGTGGGTAATGGGAAACAAATTCACATATGGGATGACAAATGGCTTCCTAGCCCATCCACACACAAGGTTATCACCCCTCCCAATAACCTCCTAATCTATCCAATGGTATCCTCTCTCATAGATCCGGCCACAAAATGGTGGAGACCTAAAATGATTAGAGCCACCTTCCTCCCCTTTGAAGCTGAAGCAATCCTAAGAATCCCCCTCAACCACAACTTACCTGAAGACAAACTAATATGGATGGGAAACAACCGTGGAGAATTCACCATAAAGAGTGCGTACGATATTGCCTACTACTTGGTTGAAGCAAAGGAGGAAGTTGAAAGCTTTATGGGGGACCCCTTCAAGCCTCTATGGAAGAACCTTTGGCTCCTTAATCTCCCTGCCAAGATTAAAATCTTTGCTTGGAAGGCTTTTGTCAATGGGCTGCCAACAATGGAAAAAATTTGCACCCAAGGCATCACTACCAACAATGATTGCCCACTATGTAGCAAGGATTTAGAAACCATTTACCAAGCTTTGCTTCACTGTGAGTTTGCAAATCTGGCTTGGAATCATTGGTCTGATATGCCGCAAGGGATCCAAAGAAATAAATGGACATTCCAAGACTCGGCCATGTTCATCTTAGCTCACAAACCTTCCCATGTTTTTGAGTTGTTCCTCACCATTGCATGGGCAATTTGGTACAATAGAAATAGAGCCATTCATGAAGAAAAGCACTCTTCCCCAGCCCAGGTTTGGCAGATGGCAAAAAAATTCAACGGAGGACTTCAACGATGCAGCAGCCACAAACCTTTTCACTCCTAGGCCTACCCACACTTGCAGCTGGTCTCCTCCTCCACCTGGTGTCTTCAAGATCAATGTTGATGGGTCTTCATCAGACCTTTAGGAGTACTCCAACATAGGTGTCATCATTAGAGATTGCAAAGGTCAAACAATTGCTGCTCTTTGCAAACCTCTTCAGACCCACTACTTGGCGGAATAGGTGGAGATACTAGCTATAAAACAAGGTATATTGCTTGCCCAAGAGTTACAACTCCCACGTGTTCTTGAAAGTGATGCACTTACAGTGATTAATGCCATCAATGACTCTGCCTTTGGGACTCCTTATGAGCACATCATCCAAGACATCACTCAAGCCCAAGCATCCTTTGATCTCCGCTCTTTCAAGCATCTCAACTGGGCCTTTAATTTTGCAGCCCACGAGCTTGCTCAATTTGCCTGTAGGAATAGATTTTGCTTGTCTATGGAGAGGGGTTACCCCTTCCTTTTTTTTTAGAACCAATTGTACAAGCTGATATGCTATCTTAATCCTGCACGACAGGTCTCTCTATTGTACCCCCTTTCTTTATTGCAATGCAATTTTATCCCCCTTCAAAAAATAAAAAATAAAAAGGTAGGGCAAATCTGATTTCTCTTTTGGTTGAGAAAGTGAAGTATAAATTTATTAAATAATCTGAGTGCGTCTGATAGGAAGAAAAAATTAAAGAGAATGTCTACCTTTACTTAGGGCTCAGCATATGGATTGACTAATTAATGATTTGAGCCGAATAGTTCTGCACAGCAATCGCTAACTAGAGACCTTTTGTTGGCCAATTTTTTTTGACAAATTCTGTTGTTGGCCAATTTTATATACTTTTACGGTCTGAATCAATTTCTTTGTCATCATATATTTTCTTCTGTGCTATAATTATTAATTGCGTTAATTTTGTAGTTCAAATTAATTTCAGAACTAAATCAATCTTATCTTTAATTATAACAACTTAATCTTATAAGCATAAAATTGATTATAATTTGAATGCATAGAGAGATGAAATTAAGCAAATTTTGAAGCATCACAGCAAAGATTAATAACTTCAAAGCTCAAACATCCAAGTTTAGTTAGCTTAATTTTTATTTTTTTTAAAGTTTAGTGAACAATCTTTAAGGGTATATTTATTGGAGAGTAGGAAAAGTGGAAAGATAGAAAATATTTTAATTTTTCTCATTTGTATTTGGTTAGGGATGAAAAAGTGGATGGATGAAAAAAAAATATTTAGGTGAGAAGAAAAATGAGAGGATAGAAAATTGAATTTGTGTAAATTTACTAATATATCCCTATTGGATTAAAAAAAAAGTAACATGTTATATTTTATTAAAAAACTATTATATGATGGAATGGACACTTTTTTTTTAATAAAAAAATGGTACAAAATATTCAAGAAGGCAAAACTTTTTTTAATTATTCTTTAAAAAAAAGCCAAAACTAGTGAGAAAAGAAACAGATGAGCACGAGAGAGAGAGAGAGAGAGAGAGAGAGAGAGAGAGAGAGAAGAAACGTGAGATTTGGACAACATTGAAAAAGACCACCAAAAAAAAAAAAAGAAAAAAGAAAAGAAAAGTGAGACAACATTTAAAAAGAAAAAATAAAAAACCAAAAATGAAAGAGAAAACCAACGGCTGAACTTTGGTGTTGGGGTAGTTTTGTCTAAAATATAAAAAGAGCAAAGCTTCTTATTTTATTTATTTTTTCTCTCCAATTTGGAGAGATTGAAAGATTGAAATCTGGTGGGTTTAGGGAGAAAACACATGAGCCCCATCAATTTTCTTTTCTAAAAATTCCTTCGAACAAACACCCCAAAAATTCATTTTCTCTCCACTTTTCTCTCTCCCATTTCCACCCCCTAAAATCCGTTCAACTAAATAGACCCCAATTAATTGTTCCCATCCTTATAATTGAAATTTCAAATCACCATGACATTTTCTAAGTAAGAAAATTTACTATGCGACGGGTGCATGTATCTAGCATCCCCTCTCACACAAGGGGGTAAACCCCACACAAATACATACACCTAATACATGTAATACCACATTCTTTTAGTATATCTCTTAGTTAAGCAAAAAATAAAAATAAATCATAATGCTTATAAGTAATGCTAGGAGCTTATCTTTAGAAATTAATCTCAGAAAATATTTTTTATGAAATATGGAAGTGGCACTGATTTCAAATCATTAATCATTATTGATTAATTTGACTTGATAATTGGATAGAATACACTATATGAAAGGATGATGAGATACAAATATACAATACCTCATCGATCATTTGAGCATTCACATCCGGAATCTTCAAACTATTCTATTTTACTATCTCAAAACCTATTTTATCATTTATACCATACCATTTTACAACACTCTCAACATTCCAATTTTTATTTCTTTTGTTACTTTATTTAAATATTCTTTTTTATTCATTTTTTACTGTTTCTCTCTCTCTCTCTCTCTCTCCCTCAACCAGCTCTAGCAAAACCCATTAAAAACTTACATCCCATTTAGCCCACCAGACACTAGCCAGCAACCACCACCACAACCACCATGCCACCATCATGCTAACTTGCAAACCCATTAAAAAAACCACAAAACCTACCAACAAGAACCACAAGAACTACCAACAAAAAAAAAAAAAAAAAAAAAAAAAACACACGTCGCCATAAACCACTAGACATCAGCCACAAAAACCATGCCAAAAAAAAAAAAATACACACACACACACACATGCACATACAACAACCAAACAAAACCCACAACCCATAACCCACCATTACACCACCATGCCCCACCCACCACATACTCACAACCACCATGCCTTAGACCCACCACAACTCCTTATGCCCCATGTCCCACCCACCATAGACCCACAACCACCATGCCTTAGAGCCACCATGACTCCCCATGCCCCACCTACCACAGACCCACCATGCCCCACCCACCACAAACCTACACCGGAAAACACACACACAATTTTTGAGCAAAACCCAAATCAACCAAGTAAATCACAACAAATCTAAAACCCAAACCCAAAACCCACTCCCACACAAATCAAAATCCCACTACTAACTACAACTAAATACCCACATCCACTGCCACCACCGAGCCACATCACAAATCAACCTACACCACAAACCCACTCCACCACCATAAACCACCAACTCAAACCCACTCAACTACCATTGCCACACAACCTATGCCACCGCCACAGGGAAGACGACGTCGTATTGAAGGACCCACGCCTACCTCTGCCGCTACCACCACCACACGGGGTTTTGGGTTTGAGAAAAATGGGGCTTTGAGTTTGAGGAAAGGAAAGAGCAGAGAAGAGAAGACCAAATGTTATGGAGAGAGAGAGAGAGAGAGAGAAAGAAGATGAGAAAATGAAAAGAGAGAAAGTGGCAGATATTTATAGGTGAGAATAAATTTTTTTTTTTTTTTTTTTACAATGTTGCTACAGTACCATCGTAGATTTACAATGGTATTAAAGCGTTGCAAATTGTATTCCAATTGTAACCATTTGGCAGTCCAGGTGTTGGGTGGTTTTTGAGCTTTAATGCTAATCTATCCTACATATGACATTTAGTAGTCTAGACATGAATGCTCTTAGGAGCAAACGTAAAATTTCATTTTTGCTCCTAACCATCGTTAAGGTATTGCACCTCTCGCACTAACTTATTATTGCATAGGATCTTGATCTGTGAGGAGAATCTAAGGGTGAAAATACAAACATACAATAAATATACTCACCAATTCCGAGGTCAATTGCTAGTGATGATTGACCAGTTGGTGGACTATGTTAGTTTTTAGACCCCTTAAAATACAAGTTGTTTAACCTAGTTATTTAGCTAAGTAATTACTTAGATAAATTATTTAGATCTAGGTTAACACAAATAATTCATATCATGTAAATAATGCAAAAAGATAAAGAACACAACGATATGATAACTCAGGAAAACCAAACCAGTAAAAAACCTGGGGAAGATTTAACCTAGCTATCCTCAAGGTAAAACAGATCCACTATGAAAGAATTGAAGTTTTATAATAAGACTTAGACCATTAACATCCTATTATTACATCGAGTAGAAAACTTACTACCACGACCATGTGACAGCTCCGAGTCCATGGACTACTTCTTTCCTTAATCCACAGCAACCACAAGTACACTTGTGTTTTTCTTTAAGCTCTTGAACGAGCAACTGAAGAGATCACCAAGTTCTCAACATCAATCTTGATCTTGATAACCCTAAGTGTGTATGAAGGTAAACACCTCTAGATCTTACAAGAGATTCACACACACAGCATATCAACCAACACTAAAATGTGGCTAGGGTTTTCTTTTTATATGAGACATCAAACAAAAAATCCTACACATCAAATGGGCTTGGGCTGAGTTGGAAATTTTGCAGAAAAAATAATCTGCCCGAGGTTTGATCAATCGAGTCTAATTTTCGATCGATCGAGCCCTGCAGATTTAGTCTAATAAATATTGCAGTACACTCAATTTCAACTTTACAAATAAACACACTTTGAGCAGCCTAAATCTAGACTCTAAGTTTTGATCATGGTTTGCCAACATTACACATTGAAGTTCTAATACATTTAGCTCCTAAAGTCTTAGAACCTAACAAACTCCCCATTTGGCAATTCGTGACAAAACACATAACAAAACAGAAATTCTCAAAGTTACTAACAGCCCATTAAACATTAAACATGCCCAAAAACATCAACCTAACTATTATTTATCAGTTGCTAATGTAGACAATAGCATGACTAAATAAACCTGTATATTCCTGAAACACTCAACAAACACGTAAACGCATGTGTGGAAAATACAAGTAAAACAAAATAAATTCTTGATTTCACAAAACATAAAATAAAAGACATATACCATGAATAACCTCATAATATAAATCAATAACCAATGTAGCACATGTGAAAAAAGAAACAATAATAGAAACATCGTGTCTCCACCTAACATATACAATCCACAAAAAAAATAAATACATCAGAAGAAGAAATAAATACATCATGAGCCAAAAACAATATACATTATGAAGCTCCTAGATACAATCTAAAGCTCTAAAAACATCAAAATTTCTCCTTATCTCCATCAATATGTGCTCCCCCTTTTTGTGACGAATTGCCAAAAGACAATCAAGGCATATCAGCAGAAGGAAGTGGTGGATTAGACCGCCGAACACTCTCCAAATCTGCACACAAATCCTGAAGCTCTGTGAGCTCATCCACCAGAAGCTATCCATGAGCCACCTAAACGGTTATGATAGTATCCAACATACTTCGAATGGATGAATCATCTGAAGCAAGAGGTGGAGGATCAACAGTGGCGGTGGATCAACATAAGCCTCAGCAAAAGGGTCACTAAAAGAAGGAGGCTGAGCTGTAGCACCTGTGGAAGACTCTACTTTAGGGTGTTTAGAGCTAGCTTTCATCTGAGCTACTCTCTGCCTAAGGAAGGTGGAACTTGTGGGAGCTATAATATGTATCGACTCAGACGCGGGAAAATCCTCTAAACTTAAATGTAACAAAATCCTATGAATAAAAACAGAGAAGAAAAGACCATGTGATGTAAAGCTACTCCTATGAACCTCAACCAAGGAACGAATGAAAAGAGTAGGAAAACTCATAGGAGCATCAGTCATAAAGGCATACAAAAATGCATATCTCTCAAGAGGAATGGTGTGCAAATGGGAAATAGGCCAGATAGAATGACAAGAAATTCGAAAAAACAAATAATGGATCTCAGTAAGCTCATGGGAGGTGATACGAGGATTAGAACCCCACTAAATGGAAGTATCGGTGAGATATGACATAATGTCATCAAGAGGAGGGGTCTTAGAATAAGGGTAGACAGGCTGTTGTATCGAAGATACCCTAAGAGTAGAGGCCACTACCGAAGGAATAATGACATACTCTTTACCCCTTATCCAACTCATCACTTAGTGAGTGTTGGAATCATCAGAGTGGATAGAGAAGTTTGAGTAGAATTCTCTAATCAAGGCAGCCGGAAGAGGATGAGAAATATCCAACAAAGATAACCAACCCCTACGCTCAAAGTTCCTCCTAATCTCCCCATCAAGCTCATCTAAGATCACTTTTCGCTCAGCCCAAACAGACCTAAATACATTCAGCTTCTCATAGGTTTCTTGGTTTTTCTCACACCTAAACTTCTCACTATCGAAGGCTGGGGTAGAGTTGGAGGTGGTTTTTTTGTTGGCCCTAGTCTTCCTAACCATGATGCTAAGGGTTGGAAAAGCAAGACACAATAAAAACAAGGAAAAAAAAAAAACCAAGGGCATACTGCATGAGACAAAGTTAGAGAGAAAAAAAAAAATAACAATCTATTTGATGCATGACATGAATGAACAAATGATGCATGCTCTAATGCATTGAAAACTGTTCAATTTTACTTTATAAACCAACAATTGACTTGAACATAGAGTCTTAGAACAAAAACCCCAAATTTTGAAAAACCCTCATAGAACAAAAACCCCAAATTTTGAAAAACCCAATTTCAAAAACTTAACAAAATTGAGCAATTAATCACCATACTAGTTAGAAAACATCATATAATGAATTAATCAATCAATTACATAAGTCAATTTTACCAATTTTAGCTCAAATGAACAAAATCCCCAATTTTCTAAATTTTCAAGCCCTAGAAATTTTAATTTTTCCCAAATCACAAAATTAATCAAATTAACACATGGGAATCATGTTAATAACATCCAAGGACAAAAACCCATGACACAAAGTTGATTAAAAACAACTGATATGAACAAAAAACCGAAAATCCCTATGTTCGAAATTTTCAATGAAAATGCATGAAAATTGTGATTTTAATGGAAAAGAGGGGGTAAAAAGGTCTTACTGCACAAGAAGACAAAAACCCTTGAGAAATATTTGGAAGAAAATGACAAACTTTGCTTAGAATAGATCGGTTGAGCAAGAAAGGCAAAAGAGTGTTTGAAAAGATTTTAGAAAATGTGAAGAACACATGAGAGAAAAACCATTTTAAAAACTCACTGATTGAGTTTCGATCAGTCGAGAATTGGATTCGATTGATCGAAGAGCAACTTTGATCAATCTAGCACCAATCGAGAACCGATTGAGCCAAACAGATTGAAACCAAAGCTTTTATCACATTTCCGATCGGTTGAGCTGAACGTTCGATCGATTGAAAATTTGGAAAAATCAGATTTTTGAAAAACGGAGCATTTTAATGTAGAAACACCTCAAAGCACATTGTTCTATGAATGAAATGCATGAGTACGAAATGAAAAGTTTTCCAAAAATATTTGAATTCAACCCAGATCTCCCAAAAACAAGTTTATCAACCAATTTTGTCCTCAAAAACACAACCATTAAACTTATTTTGCATTAGAATCCAGACACATTTAATCTTGGATGGCCACAACAAGATCACACACAATCTTATGTACTAAGTTTAGCAATGAATAACTTGTGTAGTGTGTGCAACTAGCAATAGCTTGAGGTACATGTGAGGTGATATATAGATAGTAATCAATCACAATTTCTACAAAATTTATTACATAAGCTTGAAAGAGACTATCTCTTAAAGAGTTACATCATATAACTCTCAAATCTCCTAGAAAATAAGTTTGCAATCATGTAAATTTCTTGTTTTGTCTCATAATGTACACACCAATTTTATTTGATTTGGAAATTATTATAATAGCCAAGATAATGTACACACCAATTTTATGTCATTGTGAATTGATTATAGCCCAATAATGTACACACCAATTTTAGCATTAATCCGAGGCTACACCTTATGTTATTTTTATGCATGTGCTACACTTTCTCGAGTACAAAATCTTATAATATGCACTAAGGTGTTCATGATTAACTAGTAAATAGTGGTGAGATGGTTATTTATGCCTTTCGCATTAAGTTCAAGTCCAAATAATCAAAAGCATATGACTTCAAGATCAAGATTAAGATCATGTGATCAAAAACTACAAACAACTCCCACACAACATGCACAACAAAGCTAAAACTAGCAAAGTGTAGTAAAATAAGCTCATCCAAGCTAAACAAGGTACATAAACATGTTATGTAAAGATAATATGGCCAACCTTGATTATGAGTCCAAGAAAAATAATGCAAACACATTTTTCCTTCCTTTTCCTTTTTTTTTTTATATATTTTTTATTTTTGAAAAGAATAACAAACACAACCTTGCATGAATGTTATGCAATGCAAATCCTAAAAGAAACCAAAACAACAAAAGAAAAATAGTCACAAAGAATAGAGAGATGAAGCTCAAGAACCATGTCAGAAAGACTCAATTAGAATGAGCTTTTTGCATCTAAAACCTTTTAGATGCAACTCTAGCATTGGAGTTATTATTCTGATTAAAATGATGAGCAACTCCAAGATTGGAATAAAGGTTTAATGCCTTTACCAACTCACCAATAAGTACCATAGGATCTTATGCTTGAGGCATAGGTACTTTTGGCTTATTTGCTCGCTTTGCAGCTTGCAACTTAAAATAGTTTAGATGAATATGTCCAATCTTTCTACAAAAATGACAGACTTATAAGGGTTTCTCATGCTCCTTATTCTTAGGAGGGTTATGCTTCCTAGAAATAGATTCTTTAAGATCAACTCTAGTCTTTCTAGCAGGTGGTGTAAGTTCTACTAATTTGACACACTCAATCTTGGGAGGCTCAAAAGAAGGAACAAAATTTATGGAATGAGTTTCAGACAATGAGATGCTTTCTACAAAACCTAGACCAGTTTTGTCTAAATAAGACTTCTAAACACTCTACATGTGATCAAGTTTAGAACTAGCAGACTTATTAGTTTGTTCTCTAGCAACAGATAATTCTAGTTTAATCTCTTAATCTTGTCAGTTAACATCCTGTTCCCAGTCTTCACTTTATCAATGCATCAAGCAATTTAATCAAAAAATCTTTCTTATCAAGTTCAAGAGAAGTAATTTTCTTTAAACCTTTTTCAACATTCATTGCATCTTTTGCAGCAATTTTGCATAGCTTATTGTAAGCTTCTTGCATATTAGTACATTCAGAGAGTTCCACATCAGAAGGGCTCTCTTTAACAACAATACTTTCATAAACTACTGCAGTAGCTTTGAAAGCAATGAAATTTCCATCCTCATCACTATCAAATTCATGATCAGAAACTTCATTATCACTAAGGGTTACAACCATATCCTTACCTTTTGATCTCAAGAATGTAGAACATTCTAATTTCACATGACCATACCCTTGACAACCAAAACATTGTTGTCCCAAAGAATTATAAGAGGGTTGACTTACTTTTTCTTTAGATTTATCAGTACTATTCACTTTAGTAGGTTCATTCATCTTAAAATTCCTAGGTTCAGCATTGATTTTTACCTCTCGCCTTTCTGTTGTTGTTCCTAAGAAAGTTTCTAAAGTTCTTGGCAAGATAAGTAATCTCTGTAAAAGAGAGTTCATCATCAACAGGGATAGAGTCCACATCCTTGCTTTCAATGATGATAGTTATTTTAGGTCTAAAGTCCTCGGTCAAGAATCTAAGTATCTTCCTAACAATTTTAGGTTGATCATAGATTTCACCCAAGTTATAACCATAATTAATAATGTCATTAAGTTTAGCATACAATTCATTAAAACATTCATCATCATACATTCTTATGCTTTCAAATATAGTTGTTAGCTGCAACAATTTATTGATCTTAACTGCCTTTGTGCCTTCATGCACAGTTTGGAGAATATTCCATGTAATATGAACAACCTCAACATTTGAGATCCTCTTGAATTCCTCCATAGAAACAGCATTAAAAATAGCATTCATAGCTTTCCTATTAAAAACGGCTACTTCTTTCTGAAAAGTTTGCCACTTGCTTACAAGAGTAGTCAGTTTTTCCCATTCGTATTGAATGAAATTCCAAACTCTCTCATCAATTGATTTCAAGAATGTTTTCATCCTTACTTTCCAGTAGACATAGTTGTTCCCATCAAAGTGAGGTGGGATCACAATAGGGGTCAAGGATCAACTCTTAGATCAAAAGATCTAAACACTAGAGTTAACCCGCTCTAATACCACTTGTTAGTTTTTAGACCTCTTGAAACACAAGAACCTAGTTATTTAGCCAAGTGATTGCTTAGATAAATTATTCAGATTTAGGTTAACACAAGTAAATCATATCATGTAAATAATGTGGAAATATAAATGACACAATAATATGATAACCCAGGAAAATCAAATCGGTAAAAAACCTGGGGATGATTTAACCTAGCTATTCTCAAGGTAAAATAGATCTACTAATAAAGAATTTTACAATAAGACTTAGACCACTAACATCCTATTGATATCTCGAGTAGAAAACTTACTACCATGACCATGTGACAGCTCCGAGTCTATGGACTACTTCTTTCCTTGATGCACAGCAACCACAAGTACACCTACTTGTATTTTTCTTTAAGCTCTTGAAACAGCAAATGAAGAGATCACCAAGTTCTCAACATCAATATTGATCTTGATAACCCAAAATGTGTATGAAGGTAAACACCCCTAGATCTTACAAGAGATTCACACACACAGCATATTAACCAACAATAACACTTGGCTAGGGTTTTTCTTTTTATATAAGACATAAAACATAAAACCCTACACGGCAAACGGGCTTGGGCTGAGTTGAAAATTCTGCAGAAAAAACAATCTGCATGAGGTTTGATTAATTGAGTCTAATTTTTGATCGATCGAGCTTTGCAAATTTAGTCCAATAAATCCTGTAGTACACTCGATTCCAACTTTACAAATAAACACACTTTGAGCAGCCTAAATCTAGATTCTAAGTTTTGATCATGGTTTAGATCCTAAAGTCTTAGAACCTAACAGACTAGATGGTGAAATAGCTGGTTGATCGGGGAGACATACCTTTCGAGTTTGTCCAGATGGTATCCTTTTATGCACAAACAATCATATATCCTGGGTTTTTTTTTATCATTTTTGTTTGCTCGTGCAATTATTTTGCTCTTTACATTCGTCAATAGTAGTTGTCAAGTTCATTTTAGAGTAAATAAGAAGAATTAATCCAAAAAATTTAAAAATAAATAGAAAAAATATAAGCAAAAGCATTGACTAAAATGAAAAGGAACATATAGCCTCTCAATAGTAATATTAGAGACTAAAATTGGTACATTTATAACTTATACATAGACCCACTATTATTATTATTATTATTATTATTATTATTATTATTATTATTATTATTATTATTATTATTTATAAATCACAATCTATCAGCTAAAAAAATTGTAACAAATTTTCTGCCACTAAAATAAGGCAACATAATATATTAGAAATTTGTCAAAAAAATGTTTCATTGTTCCTGAAAAAATTGTTGTAAATAAGTAATAAGTAAATTGAATACCTTGGCAACCATGTTTGAGGTATGGATCCCCACGGTAACCCTTCCTGCATTCGCAACGGTACCCAGACTTGTAGCTGGGATTAACTCATTGGTTATTCTCCCCACATACATAATTCGATTTGTTCCATGCAAGATCGCACTTCTCACTACCAATTGCCCAATCAAGAACCATCAGAATGGTTTTATTGTTTTGCGGTGTGGTAAGATAATCTGGGGAGAAAATGAACTTGTCTTCTCGGATAATAAAGGCATAGCTACATGGATTGAAATCCCAGACCTTTATGTGGCTATTAAAGCTATATGCTTCCAAAGTAATGTTTTTCAATCCTTTGGGAATATCCATTTGGCAACACCCAATCCCAGAGCAATGCTCATTGACTACTTTACTTTTGCTTTCACATACTGAGAGGCAACCAGAAGAGAACCGGTCCTCGTTCTTGAAACCCATAAGGTATGCATAAGTGTCACATCCAACAGCCACGAACTTTTTTTTGTTATCAGAAATGGTGAAAATCGGGTTAATGATACCTTGTTTCCTCGTGGTGTTTGTCATACGCGTGCACCCCTCGCAGTAACAGTCCATGGCGTTATTCATCATGATGTCAATCCTCGGAAGCACGGACGCAGCAAAACGGCCGCCGCACCCGCGTCTAACGCGACGACGCACGAGGGATGCCGCTGCCTGCGTTTCGATGCCGTGTCCATTTTTTTTTTTTTTTTTCATTTCATGAATCGTGTCGATACGGCGTAGACTCTGGCCGATGTAGCGCTAACTCGGGTTGAATCTCGCCGACTCGGGCCGTATCACAAAATATCGTCGAAACGAAGGTGTTCTCCGATTCAGGCCGAAATAAAAAATAAAAAAAGGTGCAAAACGCACCGTTTTAGCTTACTATATCAAACCCTAAGACCCTAAACCCATTCAGCTTTCTCTCAATTCACTCGTCTCTACTCTCTGTGCTCTCTGCCTCTCGCCGACCTCACTGACAGACCCACTCGCTGCAAACCTCATCGGCCCACTCACTGCTCTCGACCCCTCGCCTTACTCAACCACTCAAACCTCATCGACCCACTCACAACTCACAACATCACAGCTCACCTCACTCCGTGCTTCCTAGCACAACTAAGGTATCACCAATCTTCACCAATCTTCACTTGATTTGATTTTATTTTTATTTTTTTTAACTATAATGTTGTGAACTGTGATGTTGTGATCTGATTTTTTTAACTGTGAACCGTGAACTGTGATGTTGTGATGTTAATAGTTATTATTAATTTATATAGTTATTATGAATTTGTGAACTGTGATGTTAATAGTTAATAGTTATTATTAATTTTTTTATATAAACTATAATGTTGTGACTTGGGTTTGATTTATTATTAATTTATATAGTTATTATGAATCTATGAACTGTGATATTAATAGTTAATAGTTATTATTAATTTTTTATATAAACTGTAATGTTGTGACTTGGATTTGATTTATTATTAATTTATTTAGGACACCCTGTGTTGTCCACACTCTTAATCTAGCTTTGAAGAATATTTGTGCAGCAAAAAAAAAAAAAAAAAACTGAAAAGAATGAAGTTATATATGAGGAATGTAGTTGGATTACACGTATTGCTAATGATGCATCCTTCATACGTGTTTTTATCATCAACCATTCAATGAGGTTGGCAATGTTTAATGAATATTGTCCATTAAAACTACTCTAAGTTGCTGATACTAGATTTACTTCGGTTGTTGTAATGCTGAAAAGGTTGAAGTTGATAAAAGATGCCTTCAAGCCATGGCTATTAGTGAGCAATGGGCTTCTTATAGGGAGGATGATGTTGGAAAAGCTCAAAATGTGAAAGATATGATTCTAAGTGATCTTTGGTGGGATAGTGTTTATTATATCCTTGAATTCACAACATTTATTTATGATATACTACATGTAGCTGACACAGATAAGCCTTTTCTTCATCTTGTATATGAGATGTGGGATTCAATGATAGAGAAGGTGAAGGCAGCAATATATTAGTACGAAGGCTTAGAAGATGATGAGTACAGCTCATTTTGGGGTGTGGTGTATGATATACTCATTGATCGATGGACTAAAAATTGTACACCACTACATTGCTTGGCTCATTCCTTATATCTTAAGTAAGTACTTTTATTTTCTATTTTCCTTAGTTCCCCCTTCTAGTAAAACACACGTTTCATCTATATTTGTTTTTTTAATCTTTAACTAGGTATTACTTCATTGAATGGCTTTTAGAGAATCCAAAACACATTCCTCCACATCCGGATCATGAATTTTCTATGGAAAGGAGCAAGTGTTTGGATCGATACTTTGAAAATGAGAATGAATTAAAGGTGGTGAAATTTGAATTCGCTGCATTTTCAGAAGGGAGGTTTTCTTCACCAGATGCCTTAACAGATTGTTGGGCCTTACAACCTTTGGTTTGGTGGCAATACTATGGCTTTGCATTTTCAACTCTTCAAACCCTTGCCCTTAAACTTCTTGGACAACTTTGTTCATCCTCATGTATTGAGAGGAATTGGAGCACAAACAAATTCATTCATTCCTTAAAAAGAAACAAAATGGCTCCTGCACGGGTTGAGGATTTGATATATGTGCATTCTAATCTTCAACTCTTGTCAAGTCGCAATGAGGAGTACGTAAATAGAGAAACAAAGATGTGAGATATTGCAGGGTACTCTTTGAACGAGAGCGACATACAAGGAGGAGCCGGAATTCTTGAGAATGCAAACCTTACACTTAATGAGCCAGAGTTGGAGGCCATGGTTATTGGGAATGCTAGCACTAGTGTTACTACTAGTGAAAGTGAAGTTTGAAGTGAAGCTATTGATCTTGATGATGATGATGATGGTGGTGGTTGATTGTCTTGTTGATTATCTTTTATTTTGTTTTAGTTTCAAACTTGTGAGTTGTATTCTAATTTCCGAACATCATGGAATGTTTAAGTTTCAATCTTGTGGGCTGTATTTAATTTATGAACATCATATTTTAGTTATTATCTACTATTACTCTTAAATTTGGTATATCTTTATATAATGTGAAAAAGTATGCTTAGCAACATATTAAAAATATAAATAAAAATATTTTTAATAATTTTTTAATCGCCACACCCGCACCCTATTTTTTCAAAAATTGCCAAATCCCGCACCCACACTCGAATCCAAAAACGCACCCCTTATTCATAGTGTCAATCTAGCCTTTTTGGATGGAAATGTCTGTGACGAGGAAAGCTCCAGTCTTTGGTTCAGATTTTCCAGACGAGTTGTCACAAACTATTAAAAATTCTATAGATCCATTGGTTCCATTCAGGTAACAACCTTCAGTTAAGCCAAACGGATATGGAATTCGTAGGTCTCCACATCTGTCAGGGCAATTAGGCAGGGATGTTGGAAATTGTGTAGCTGCGGCTGCCATGACTAATGATATCACACCAACCCAAGTGAGTTGCACAAGAATCCTATGGAAACCCATAACACCACTATTTCTGAGGAGAGTGTTTAGTGTGTGGAGAACTTCATAGATGCTGGACTTTTTATAAGCAAACTAAAAGACCCAACAGTTATTGCATGCGTATTTGTGTCTACAACTTTACAGCTATAAGTTCATGTGCGTGTGTTGCATAAGGTAGACTTTGACAAGGTCCTAAGTCCTAAGAGCATTCCCATTAAGGATTGCATATGCTAAAAGAAGCCTTTTTTTAGCATTTATAACTCATAAATCTGCTCCATCAAAGATTGTATATTCTAAAAAATTTGCAATACTGCTACAGTGTGCTCTCATTTTTGAGACCGCATTGTAACACTATGCTATCATTTTTTATTATTTCTTTCTTCCTTTTCACTTTCCCTTTCACTCTCTTCCGTGCTCTCCGTCCCCCTCTCCTTTTGGTGTCTCTCTCTCAGGCAAGTCCTCCATAGCTAGCCAAAACATGCCGCTGTCGATCTTGCGCTATCTCCATACTAACATGCAGTCGCTGATCTCGTGCTCTCCGTCCACTCCTTTCCTTTTCACTATCTCTCTCGTGCTCTCCTTCCACTCCTTCCTACTCTTTCTTTCATTTTCTCTCCACCTCTCTGTTTCCCTTTCTCTCTGCATCTCGAGTTCGTGGGTCTTGGGTGTGGCCGGGATGCGATGCTGGGTGTGGTTGGGTTGCAGTGGTTTTTCATGGATCGTGGGTCTTTTATGGTGGTTCGTGGTGGGTCTCTACGGTGGTTTGGTGAGTGGGTTTTGCAATTTGATATCAATGAGTTTTAATTTCAATGGTTTTCATTGATTTTGGTGGGTTCTTGATTTCGGTGGCTAGGTTCGTGGGTTGATCGGGGTGGCTTTGGGTGCTAGTTGTGGGTTGATCGGGGTGGTTCAGAGATAGGTGTGGGTTGATCGGGGTGGTTTTGGGTCTTTGTTGTGATTTGGATGATTCTTTGATTTTGTGGTTTTGGATGTGGAGTTTTTTTTTTTTTTTTTTCCTACTGTTGTTTGTGGTTGCGGCGATGGTGGGTGGATATGGTGGTTGGCGGCGCGGGGTTGTGAAAGAGAGACACAGAGGAGAGAGAGATAGAGAAAAAGAGAGGAAGAATAAAAAAGAATAAAAAATGATAAAGAAAGATTATTTAAATAAAAGTGTTAAAAAAATAGAAATTTTGATGTAAGGGATGTTGTAAAGTGGTGTGTTATATGTTATCAAATTGGGTTTTGAGATAGTAAATACTAAATTTTTTAGAAGTGTTGATGGAAATGCTCTAACAACCAACTTGTAATATATACATTGACTGGTCACTGATTAGTACATTACACTAGTCATTGGTTTTAAAGAAATAAATTAATTAATGGATATCCTAATTAACATTATTGGTTTAGAAAACATTTTTTTAAATTTTTTTGAGAAAAGAAAAAATGAATTTTTTTTTCCCAATTTTTCATGTTTTCCCTGAAAGTGATATAAAAAAGAATAATTCCTAACACGTTGGAGTCATGGGTGATCAATGGTGATGTTTGCTACTTAAAATAAGGCGCACTATTTTCACAACCTAAATACTTCAGGTAAACAATAACATGAGAGAAAGAGAATTCCTATATCATCTAGCTCACACGGAGGGGATGGGAGCTAGTTACTTAAGGCAGTCATTTCACCCTCGTTAAGTTGTGGATTCATATTCATTAAATTGTCCATAAGGCATGACTTCATTGAGGGAAGGAGACTAACATTAAGATATTACCTCCTCTTGCCATTAATGCGTAACCAAGCCTATCTTAATTCTTAATCTCCAAGATATCCCATTTACATATAGCGGATTTGGCTTAGCCATACCTCTCTCCTGCTACTTTTTACTATGTTCATACTCGTAAATAGCTTGTGCAATCATCAAGCACACCTGTCGGAGTACTATACCAAATCTTGTGAAGATCAACATAACGAAATTCCAAAAGGTGTCTTGTCATACTCAAACCATTTTTCCCATTAGATTAAGCATCTCTAATCCCTTTTCAATCTTGTTGGGGACCACAATTTGACTCGTTAGAACCGCTCTAAAAACAGGTCCAAAGGAACACAATGCCGAATGTCATAAAAGATTTAAGTGTATATTCATCAACTCTAATTGATTTTGAGATAGAGTGGCATAACTCATGGTCCAAAAAATGGTATCAAAGTTAAGGTCATGAGTTCAAGTCACGAGGGTGTCATTGTAAAGGGGGATTGTTGGGGGGACCATAATTTGACTCCCTTCAATTGCTCGAAAAAAGAAGTTTGCGAGACACAAGGTCGAATGCTATAAAAAATTTAAGTATGTCTTTCTCATCACTAATTGGTTTTGAGATAGAGTAGCACAACTCACAATTTGATAAGTCCAATATCTCAAAGTTATGCCTAACTATAAAAAATATGATGTACCCAAAATTATATTGTGAAACCCCAAATAATGCAAATTTGATTAGATTGGATTGTTTAAGCATGTGTTGTGTGGACGCACACTAAACCCCACATTAGTGTTTAGCTATTTATGAGGTGGATTTTAAGTTTACAAGCAATTATGAGGAGTCTCAATTACAATGGACTGAAGGACCAAAGACCTAAGGCTAAGAGAGGCCTTGGCAAAACAAGAATAAAATGAACTCAAGGAATTTCAATCGTTGTTTTCACCCGGCCGATTATATGGTGGTTTTTTTTTTTTTTTTTCATGTATAGAAAATTAGTTGGCTTGGTTCCATCTACGTTCTATGTAATTACCCCTGATTCGTTTCCAAAAGAAGAGGAATTTGTCCACTCTTCTGTTGAATCCTTAACTCTAGCTGGGAACATGGTACTTTACAGTTTATAGCAACCAAAATCAAGTGAACATCATCCTCAAATGGTGTTGGTGAAAAGGAAAGTTAGCTACTTTACTAGTTACTCCTCTTTTCTTAGAGCATTCACAACATTGGAGTTAAAAATTTAGCTTTTTAACTCCACAAAAAGTTACTTTATTTATTTTACTTACTAATTTTACAAAATATGCTGCAGCAGTGGATCTATTTTAACTTTTAACACAATAAAATAATATAAACATCACAATAAAATAATATATCCACTACAATTAAATAATATATCCATTACAATAAATAATAATCACAACCACCCGTAACCGCTACCACTGCCACTGCCGCCGCCACCACAATCGCTACCGCCACCCATCGCCGCCGATTATTCCACCGCCGCCGCCACCGACTCTTCCATCACAGTTTCTCCAATCCGCACATATTCATCTACCAAATCACCCGATACTCCATATGCAAGCATTCTAAGTGTAGCAATTATCTTTTGTAATGAAGATAAACCAAGTTTGTTGGCACTATTTCTTTTTTGGACGAAGTAAGAGTCATGAGCTTCTACCTTAGATTGAATACGGAGAAAAAGAGAATGCTTCATCCGAAATCTCCTACGAAATAAAGCTGGTGGATATATTGGCGTGGGAGCAAAATAATCAAGAAAAGGCCTCTCATGGCCTACCAAATGATTACGTCGGATAGAGCGACGACGTTTAGGTTGTGATGTTTCCATAACTAGTTCTTCGATTATCTCATCCTCATCTAAGTCATCAGGAAGCAACTTGCAAAACCAAGAGCGATTCATGGATGCAACCTTCAAGACAATGGGAAAGCAATTATTACTATAGATGCAAGATTAAAGTCAAGTGACATAAGCCACAACAAAATGAATATAACCAATTCACGCACAAGTCACAACACAAACAAGATGAACAATAAATTTAAAGGTTTACTACAAATATACTATAAAATACTATAAATTTTACTTGCTCTCATTTCTATCAAAGCATCAGTAACAACAACTTAGCAAAACAACAACTTACTCTTATTTCTATCAAAGCAAAACAACTTAGCAAAGACAACAACAACAACAACAACAATTGTATTCAAACACAATCATCACAACACAAACAAGATGAACAACAAATTTAAAGGTTTACTACCAAAATACTATAAATTTAAGCCACTACAAAATACTAATGAAATACAAAAAATTTAAAGGTTTACTACCAAAATACTATAAATTTTAAGCCACTACAAAATACTACCAAAATACTTAAAGGCCTACATAAGCCACTACAAAATACATAAAGGCCTAAGCTACATCCAAAATGCAATCAAACCCATTAATTACGTGAACTTCGTCTTGCCATGATTTCCTCTTGGAGTTGTTCATAAAAAGCTTTTTGTGTTCCAATCAAGCCGCTTGTATCTTTCATCATGATTATCTCCTCCTCTAACATATATTGCATCTCAAAATTTTCCTTCTCAATCATGAATCTTTCCTTCTCAATCTTAAGTGTTTTTTTTTTTTTTCACTTCTTTCCTTCTCAATCGTAAGTTTTTCCTTCTCAATAAACATTTTTTCCTTTTCCAATCGAGTTACCTCAATAAATTTCATTAGCTTGGTCAAATATTCCCCTACATCTTTTCCGGTGGCTTTGTTCTTTCGGTTGGCCTTTTCGGCCTTCTTACCAATTGGCCTCTCAAAATTAGAATCGTCACCAAGTCCGAACTCACAATCCCCTTCTCCAATAGATGTTGACTCCGGAGTTGGAGGCATGGATGCTCTCGATCTTCCATTAGGATTAGCAAACTTTGGTTGGTCCTTTAACATGAGCCAACAATGATCAAGAAGAAAGGGTTTCTTGTGTGTCTCCAAAAACAAAGCCTTCGCATTGGTAATCTAAAAAAAATTAAAAGAAATATAACATGATTAGAATCTTCAAATTATTGGTGAATAGATATGTTAACACTAATGCAATATAATTTATACCTGATCTTGTTCGGTTATACCATTTTGATGATGTGCACTAACTTTAACCATGCACCTTGCAAACTTATTTGTCCTTTCACTAATCATTCCCTAACGACTTAACAAGGAAATAACAGTACGTGTAGTCCCGAATTTATTGTATTACGTGAAGTATTCCCAAACTGCTTGCTCACTCCCAAGTGCAAGAGATCGCAGCAATATAATTTTCGGAGTACCGAGGTCGAACCACAAGGAGCAGGGTAAATTCAAAGACAATATAATTAAATAGCAATTTAAGTGAAGAAGAAAAATACTTTTGCTTGGTGATTGTTAACAAGAATAATAATAAAAACTGATTCAAATGAATAATGTAAATACTAGAGCATCGGGGTGTTTCCCTAGATCGATATGATATTCTTTGTGATCTAAGAAAACATCTATTTCATAATTGATTGTTCTTGTACAATTAAAAACTTATGATTCGGTTGAACTGAGACAATTCAAGAACGCATTATAACCTCGATTAATAATGCGGTTAGAAAAGTTTTTTAGAAAAACCCATTCACTTTAAAATCTGATTTCTATTTGAAACTATTATAAATTCATCTAAACAATAAGAAAAACATGATTGAACTTATTGAAAGCATGGAAGAACTAATACATCAATAGAAATCTAATTGAACAATCAAATATGTCGTTGATAAAATCTTAGAAAAAATCATATTGAATATTCATACCGTATAGAAGAAACATAACCCCTAGCCCTAGCAAATAGTTTAGGCTGCCATTAGAGAAGGGAAAATACAAGTTTTCTCTGCCCCCAAAATTCGTTCTCCTAACCTCCCTTCTAAACCCTAATGTAAAAGTGTAAAGAAAATAAAACTTCTACTATTTTAATTTCCGTCTAGGTTTACAGCGGTAATTTGTGAGTTAATTTCGGCCTTCAAAACTTGCGAATTTGGAAACACTTAAAACTGGAAAGTTGTAGATAATTAAGTCAAGGTTCCAACCCATCTGGCCTTGTATCAATTAGATTTTTGATGAGTGAGATACGCCAAAAATACTGATCAGTGCTCAAATCAGATTTTTCCTTTTCAGATTCTGCCTCTTTGATTTCTTTCCTTATTTGAAGCTTCCAATCATGGTAGACGATCCAATCACTCCAGCTGCTCCTTAGACATTTGAGCATGGTTCTTTAGCTCCACTTTAATTATAGTTTGGCCTCCATTCTCTCACAAATTCCTGTAAACTCATCTTTCTCACATAATTTCCTAAAAGTAAAAAATTACACACAATGAATAGCATCTTATTCAAGAAATTATGTAAAGCTAAATAATAGGAACTAATGCAAATAATGGTTTAATTATACAAATTAAGCATAGTAATAAGGAGATAACGCCCATGTAAACATATAACAAGTATACATTTTAAGACGTTATCACAAACGTTTTGATGAAATGTAGCTTGTGTTTGTTCATTACTGTTTATAGGATCAACACTAGTATTAAGCCATGTTGACACTAGGAGTTGATCTTCCTCTACACTAAGGTTAGTGCCCCGTTTTCCTTTTGTAGAAGAGGTATTCTCAACTTCAGGTGGAGAATCAAAAACTGACATAGGAGTATTTTGAGATGTTCCTTTTGTGATTCAATTTCTATATCCCCATTCATGATACCCGTGTAATATGTTAGGTCTCTACATGAATCCATGTCTCTACGTGACTCTATAAAATTAGACAAAAAAAAAAAAAAAAAGTAAAATTCTCTGCACAAAGAAAATTCCCAATCTAATATTTATATCAAAACTTAAAATACTTAGAATTATAACAATAGAACATGGTTATGCATAAATACTTAATTTGACATGTAGCTTAATCCCACTGATAAAGAAAACCACACAACAAATTCCTGTAAACAGAAAAATCCCAATACATTCCAATACAAATACATTCTATCCATTGACGGATGGACTAAATCAAAAGCCAAAAAAAAAAAAAATGTAAAGTTCCCTGTACACATAAAATTCCCAAATTCCTACAAACAGAAAAATCCCAATACATTTCAATACAAATACAATCTGAAAAATCTCAATACATTCCAATACAAATACAATTTGTCCATTCATGGATGGACCGAATCAAAAGCCAAAAAAAAAGAAAAAAAGCAAAGTGCCCTGCTTGAGAGAGTGGTCTTAGCTGATTGGCGGTGACATTGAGAGAGTTTGAGAGCTTGGGACGGTGTGGGTCTGAGGCTGAGAGGGTTGATCGGCGGTGGGTCTCAGCTGGTGGGTCGGTGACGGTGGGTCTCAGCGGCGATAAGCTTGAGAGAGTTTTAAGAAGGTTGAGAGCTTCAGACGGCGTGGGTCTGAGGCTGAGAAGGTTGATCGGCGGTGAGCTTGAGAGAGTGACAGGCCGGCGGCGGTGAGCTTGAGAGAGTTTTGAGAGAGTTGAGAGCTTCAGGGAGAAGAGATGAGAGAGAGAGAGATATAGAGAGAGAGGCATGAATAAAAGAATTGAAGAAAAGTAATCAGCTTCAATTATTTTAATCAGGAGCTCAATAAAAAATTATTCTTTTCTTTTAGCTTTGAGCTATAGTGCTCATGTATAGATACATGAGCACTGTAGCAATTAAGCTAAAAATTTTTAGCTATACCTCCACTGCTGCAAGGGTATTTTTTGTGTTTTGGTGGAGCTAAAATAGCTATATAGCTATTTAGTTCCGCTGCTACAAGTGCTCTTACATCAACCTAAAATCAAAGGTTAGATGGCCTGCGGCAGTGTGCCTAGTTCATAAGCAGCACTTTCTTAAGCTTTTATTGGGTGTTCTAACCATAATTTTTCTTTCCAAACTACAAACTTATCCGCATGATCTGAATGCATAAGCCTAGTTCATTATAAAGTTGGAACCTTTCTTCATTTGGTATTTTTCTAAGAGGGTAAATTACAACTTACGTGGTTTGACAGAAATTTAGGTTACTTATCCGTGATTTGAAATTTGGCATTTTACGTACCTGAGGTTTGACCGAAATTTAAATTGCCTACCTGTGGTTTGAAATTCCATGATGCAAGTGTTCAGTTGGATTCTTTTTTTATCTTACTTGATCTTGTATTTTTATGTTTTTTTATTTTTTATTTTTTTATGTTTTTGGAAGAAAGAGACATAAAAGTAGAGCAAAATTATATATTTACCCATATTTTTAAGAGAAGTGAGTTATGAAACTCTAAGGGGGTGTTTGGATTGCTAATTTCCATAACTTATAACTCTGTTTCCATAACTCATAACTCAAAAATAGTGGGACCCATAGAAGGAACTTTGTTTGGGAGCAAATAACTCAATTTTCATAACTCTGTTTCCATCACTCAATTCTCTGATTTTTGAGTTATGAGTTATGGAAACTGAAAACACATTTTAGCTGTTTTCAGTTTCCATAACTAATAACTCAATGACATTTTTGTAATTAAACATACATTGAAGGACCCACAGTCGTAACTTTTGACCAGCTGACTTTTTTTTTTTTTCTTCTTTCTGGGTTTGGGTGATCCGGTACTGAAAAAAAAAAAAAAAAAGAAAAAAGGAAAAAGCTGCATTGATTGACAGACATGGGACCCACAAATAGTGTGAAAAATATGAGTGATGGAAACTGAGTGATGGTGCCAAATGGGTATAGTATTTTTAAGTGATGAGTGATGAGTGATAAGTGATGAGTGAAGAGTGATGAGTGATGAGTGATGAAAATTGGAGTGATCAAAATTTTTGATCCAAACAGGGCCTAACTAAGCTAACTTCAGGTGGGTAAAATGTCAAATTTCAAACCACAAATTAGCAACTTAAATTTCTGCTAAACCATAGATGGGTAAATGGTAATTTGTCATTTCCAAGATTTGTGAGCTTTTGGCATGGTTGAGAATTTTCTCTAATTCTTAGAACTTGTGGGAAGCAAAAAATAGAGAGGAATATGCACAGAATAATTACACAACATAAAAATTTATGTGATTTAGCAATATACTTACATCTATCGACTCGCGGTGAATTGTACTGTGTCAGATAATTCTAAAGCAACCATATATATATAATCCCAAAAAAACTACAAAATGAGCAAAAAAATTTTCTCAAGTCTTATTTAAAATTGTAACTTTCAAGTCAAGTCGAGTCCAAACTGAATTGAACACAAAATTACGCTCTACATGACCTAACACACCATAGTTGCCATGCTCTTTCTTTCCCTAGCTTACAGATTTTTATTTTTATTTTTATTTTTATAGGGAAAAAAAAAAAAAAAATAGAGCTAAGAGAAGTTGATGAGGTAGCATTTAAAAAGAAACGGGTTGGGCTTCATTAAATGTCCAGTGCCCACCATCCCTTTGGGTTTGTGAAATTAAGGGTTGGTATATGATTATATCACGTTGTTTGGTCAAACGACTCAAACCCATTAGTTTCTTTGGTTTCTTAAAGTTTTCATGGTTTTTTTTTTTTTTTTTACTTAAGGAATCTTTTTTCATGGGCTTGGCTTTTACTCAAGCTAACATTTTTTTTGTATTAATAAGAGCCACTTAAAAAGGTGTTCCTACTCCCACCCGTTTGAAAGAGGAATCATGGGTCATAAAGCCCAATAATTTTTATGGTTCATTGGCCCAAACAAAAAATAGGTATTTTATCTATGCAAAAATGTGGGTCATTTGACCCAAGCATAAAACATGGTTCCTCTGGTCCGAATAAGAAATGGTCTGTTTAGCCTGAATAGGATATGGGTCGTTTCGACCCGGCTCAATTTTGCAAACGGAAAGGTTCAGCAATTGTTGCTGGTTGGTCGTGTAACCCTATTTAGAGATTTATGATTTTTTGTTTTTTAAACCGAGATTTATGATTATTTATTGGGCTTAATAACCAGTAATATAATGTTGAAGATGCGTGGGCCTACGGCCCATTTTATGGTTGGATTAATTCCTATTCTTTTTTTGAAGAACAAGGGTTAATTCCTATTCTTTCATCTTGGGCTTTGCATTTTTTATTTCGACCTTCGTTTTTCTTCACATATCTGGTCCACCCAGTTAAGTCTTGCTCCATGAGAGTTAATGTGGACAGGATATTTATGTGCAATGGGACGACAGTGATATTTGTAACCCCTCTCACTCTCACATGATGATGTATTCTACAAAGTGAATTTTAAGAGCATCACATCAGTTTTGCAAAATATATTTTCTATTCTTGAATAAGAACCTATTTTTCTAGTTTAGGAAATTCCCTTTTCAACAATCTCACATCTGACTATCTATTCCATACTTTGTTTTATTTTAACATTTATTTTTCTTTCATTTATTATTATTGGTTTTGTTGTTTTATTTTAAGCTTTCTGTTATTTTCTCAATAAAGAAACAGAGATTCAACCCAAATGCACGTCCAGATCAAACTAACAAATCAATCCAAGCCAAACACAACCAAATCAATCTCTTCAAAATTGAAAAAATCCCACCCTTACAATCTCCAATGTCAAACCTGATAGAAATTGAAGCTTGAAGGATGGTTAACAATGGTGGATTAACAATCACAAAGAATGAGAGAGAGAGAGAAAGAAAGAAACACAGAGAGAAAAACTGGGAAAGAGAAAAACTATTTCATTAATGCTAAAAAACAATACATTAACACCTACTCTGTTTATATAGCTTAAGATCAATACAACTAGAACATTCCAGAGATACAACTGCTCTAACAGATTTACAACTAATTGCAATCTTTACTCCATGAATTCAGAAGTGACAACCTGGATGACAGTTATTGCTGGAGTCGTAACTGCAACTGAAGAGCACGACCATAAAGCCTCGCGTACACAGAGTTGAGCACAGAGCACTTCTAGAATGGTTGAAGAGGATGAACTCAAACGACATCATTCTAATTAACTTGAACGACACCGTTTCCATTTCACTTAAATAAGATGACACCGTTTGGCTAGAGAGATGTTAGACTCAACTAGCCCTTATGTGTTGTCTTCCTTTTCTATTTTCAAACCCTGCTTTTGAGTTTCAGTGCTCTCTTTAAGATCCCCCCTCAAAACCATGGGTTCAAGAGACACCATGATTTTGAAGCGAAGAAAGACAAAACGTGAAGAAGAGAGGCTCTTGGTGAACACATCAGCAAGTTGATTACTTGTGGCAATGTAGTTGACCTGAAGATCCCTTCGCAACACTTTTTCACGAACAAAATGGTAGTCTACCTCGATATGTTTGGTGTGTTCATGAAATACAGGATTGGAAGCAATGGCAAGAGCAGACACATTGTCATACCAGAGCTTAGGAGGGATAGGAAGGAAAGCCCCAAGGTTTTTTAAAACTTGGCGAAGCCAATAGAGCTCTGTAGCAGTGGTGGCCAAAGCTCTATACTCATACTTAATGGAGGATCGAGAAACAGTGTCCTACTTCTTCGCACTCCAAGTAATAGGATTATAACCAAGATACACAATGTAACCAGTGGTGGAGTGTCTATCATAAGGGTCTCCAGCCCAATCCGAATCATAAAAGGTAGAAAGGGAGAGAGAACCAGGCTGAAGAAATACATCATGATGCAAGGTACCATTCACATATCTTAGAATCCTCTTAGTAGCAATTAAATGCACATCAGTAGGATTAGACATAAACTGACAAACTTGTTGAACTGCAAAACTGAGATCTGGTCTAATGAAGGTTAAATAGTGTAGAGAACCAACCAAGCTTCTAAACTCATGAGGGTTAGAAAGTAAGGAACCATCAATAGGAGTCAATCTAGAATTATGAGCACAAGGTGTACGAGCAGGTTTGGAAGTGTGCATGTTGACCCTAAGAAGAAAATCCTAAGCATACTTAGTCTGAGAAACAAAGAACCCTTTAGAAGTTCTGGTGATTTGAAGACCCAAAGTAATGTAGAGGACTTAGATCCTTAAGCTCAAAAACTTCACCAAGTTGTGCAATTAGAGAGGTTAAAAACTGAGGATTGTTGCCAGTAAGGACTATGTCATCAACATAGACAAGAAGGTATGACACCAAGTTACCATGTCTAAGAATGAACAAGGAAGAATCACAAAGAGAAGCCTAAAAGCCCATTCAACGTAATTGAGTGGAGAACCTCTCAAACCAAGCTCTAGGGGCTTGCTTAAGGCTATTGAAAGACTTGAGAAGTTTACAAACATGAGTAGGATGAGCTAAGTCAACATATCCAGGTGGCTGAACCACATAAATTTCCTCCCTCAGAAAACCATGAAGAAATGCATTACTCACATCAAGCTGTCTTAGAGGCCAATTGAACTGTACAACAAGAGAAAGTATAATCCGCACAATGGGAGGTTTGATGGTTGGACTGAAGGTCTCCTCAAAATCAATGCCAAATTGTTGATGAAACCCTTTTGTCATTAACCTGGCCTTACATCTGTTGATAGTCCCATCACTATTGTGTTTGAGCCTATATACCCACTTCCAACTAACCAAATTTTGAGAAGGAAAGGGTGGCACCAAAATCCAAGTACCCTGCCTTTGGAGAGCAACAAATTCATCATCCATGGTAGAGCACCATTGGTGATATTAAGCTACAATCTTATAAGTTGGGGGTTCTATAGTGGTGTAATCAGGCTTAGGAGGCTTTGAGCATTGCAATGGACTTGACTTAGAACCTTTAGGAGGAGCAACACTAGGAGCAGATGGTGGAGTAGTAGCCTTGGCATGAAGGGCTTTAGGCTTGTAAATTCCATCCTTAGACCTAGTGATCATAGGATGAGCATTGACAGTAATAGGAACCTATGGATCATCAATGGAAATGGTAGCAGGTATAGGGTGAGGAGATGAGGTAGATGATAGAGGGACAGGACTTGACAGTGACTGATCAGTAGAGGTAGGAATAGAGGATTAAGGTGAGGGAGCAGGTATATGAGTGGGATTAGACTGAGTAGGAGCAGACTGTGATGGTATGGAGGTAAAATTATGTGGCTGGGAGTGAAAGGATGTATATGGGATAAAGACAAGACATTGTGTGGATAACTGAGTAGAAGGAGTAGAGGATAAACTAGTGGTTAATGATTGAGGAGGAAAGAACTCAGTCTCATTGAAATGAACATGTCTTCAAATGTAAACCCGAGAAGTTTTAGGGTCTTAACAAATTTATCCTTTGGTATGTGCTGGATAACCAAGGAAGGCACAAGGTGTGGTGTGTGGTTGTAACTTATGGGAATTATAGGGCTTTAGTAAGGGAAAACAAACATAACCAAAAGATCTTAGGTGTGTGATATCAAGTTTAGATTTAAACAATAGTTCCTAAGGGGTCAAATTCTTGAGAATAGGAGAAGGAAACCTATTTATGATATGAATAGCTGTAGAAACAGCATAGGACCAGTAAGAAGGTGGTAATTGAGAATGAGAAAGCATGGTAAGAGCACACTCAATGATGTGTCTATACTTTCTCTCAGCCACCCCATTCTGTTGGGGGGTGTGTGGGCAAGAAAACTAGTGAATCAGGCCTTGTGTGGAACAAAACAATTTGAAAGCATTAGAGGTGTATTCCCCCCCCCCCTTCCAATTAACAGTTCTAAAGACCTTGATTTTGGAATCAAGTTGAGTCTCAACAGTTGCTTTAAAAAATTTGAATATATCAAGGACATCAAACTTGTGTTTAAGCAAGTAAAGTAAACTAAATTTAGAATACTTATCAACAAACAGAAGATAATAACAAAAAACATTAGTGGATGCAACAGTGCTAGACCCCAAACATCAGAATGCATCAATTCAAGAGGTTTTGAAGCATGAAAATCAGAAATAGGAAAAGAAAATTGATGCATTTTACCACTCAAACAATGTTTACAATGGTTGAGTCCCTTAGCATAGTTTGATGGACAAGTGATATTCAAGGAAGATAAAGCTACATTAAGGACTTTATTACTTGGATGACCCCTTCTATGGTGTCACAACAACCATTTATTAGCTTTATTTATAGGAAAAGCAGCAAGAAAAAGAGAATCAGATGCAATATGATGCTGTTTGGAGAGTGATTCAAAACTGACATGTGAAAGGGATCTAATGAAGTTCTTGGAGTAGATAGGGTAAACCACATTCTCACTCAAGCCCTTGTAAAGGAGTCTCCCTATAGGAATATCTTGAATTTTGATTTGATTTGCATCAAAATAGCAAGAACGGTTATTATGTAAGTAGAATTTATGAACTGAAAGTAAATTCATCGCAATTCTTGGCACATGAAGGCCATTTTTAAGGATGAAATTATAGTATTTAGAGTGTAAGGTGGTGTTACTTATATGGTTGATAGGCAAAGGCTGACCATTTCCCACAGCGACTTGCTCAGGTCCCTTATACTGAGATTGATTGCAGAGATTGTTGAGATTGGAAATAAGGTGATCTAAGGTACCAGAATTAGCAAGCTAGGGATCTTGATTATTGGTAAGTACTACATTAGATGCATTGGCCATAACAGCAAGTTTTGTAGGAGGATTTTTGCGTTGATAATCAAAATTCATCCTATGATAACAATCCAGTGCTCCATGTCCAAATTTTCCACAAATCTGACAACTTGGATGTTCATGCTTGAAGCCTTGAGAGGAACTTTGAGGAGAAAAGTTCTGAGGAGTAAAATGTGGAGATGCTTGTTGAGAGAAATGAGGTGCTTGTGATGAGAAATGAGGTCCTTGTGGTGAGAAATGTTGCTGGCCACCAAAATTACTGTGTCTGCCACCTCCTCTTCCTTTATTAGAGTTGTTTCTTCCTCTTCCCTTATTAAATCCACGATTCTATGCCTGATTTTGTGTGCTACTACCGACTTTGCTATTAGAAGCAAACATAGCAAGTGAGTGAGAGACTGAATCAAGACGATTAGTCATAGCTTGTTCTTCACTTTGTAGCATAATGACGAGTTGTTCATAGGAAATAGGATCACTCCTAATTAGAATTTCAGAGCAGAAATGTGCAAATTCTCTAGGAAGTCCTCTAAGCACAATGCAAATTAGCTCTTCATTGTCTACAGCCACTCCAACAGCTAGAAGCTTGCCTTGTTCAATTTTTATCTTTTGCAGGAAAGAATTCATAGATTCATTTCCTTTCTTGATACCTTGAAGTTCAATCTTAAGGTTCAAGATATTAGCTCTTGATGTAGAAGTGAACCTCTGTTCAAAAGTGTTCCAAACTTCTCTTGAGCTAGTAATACCAACAACAAGTGAAAACACTTGTGGAGTGAGAGTTGAATTTATCAAGGAAAGGAGTGTCTTATCCCTAATCTTCCAAGGTTGAAAATCTGGATTAACAACTGAAGTTGTATTTCCTGTTGTATCAAGCACAAAAGGTGATGGCTTTGATGCTATGCCATCAATGTGTTCAACTAGGGAATAATCCTCGAATATGGTTAGCAATTGATGCTTCCATGGAATGTAGTTAGTGTAGTCAAGCTTGATTGACATGAGATTGGACATATTAGAGAGTAACAACTAGGGGTGTTCACCAAACCGCATAAACCGCACAAACCGCACCAAAACCGCCCGCAAAATGATATAACCAAACCGTACCGTAAGTAATTTTGCGCTGCACCGCACCGCATGGTGCAGTGCGGTTTGCGGTTTTATAATAAGAAAACTGTACAAACTGCACCGCACCATCTCTATATATATTAATATATTTAATTATTTTTAATATTAAATATATTATTAATAGTTTAATAACCCTAGTTAAAAAAATGGTTTGATAATCCTAGCAAGTGTTGATTAGGAAAGTCAGCCCAAAATAAAGAAAAACTAATAGTTTAAAACTTGGACCAAAACAAAGGGAAAAATTAGTTTTAAGCTGGGTAGAAAAAGCCCAAAATTCAAAAAATATACCAACTTCAAATCATTCAAATCGCATTTTATACACTGCACTGCACATGTGACCGTAAAAATGAGGTGCGGTGCGGTTATGGTTTTGGCTAAATTTTAAACTGCACCGCACTTCACTGCACATGTGACCGCAAAAATAAAATGCGATGCAGTTATTATTTTAGCTAAAATGGCCCAAAACCGCACTACACCGCGAACACCCCTAGTAACAACAATGGTGACTGTATGGAGGTTGAAGGAGTAGAAACAGTATGAATAGGAGTTATGTGTGTGGATTGAGCAGTATCTGTTGGTAGTGTTGAAGCCATGGATCAAGGCTCTGATACAATGAAAGAAATTGAAGCTTGAAGGATGGTTAACAATGGTGGATTAACAATCACAGAGAATGAGAGAGAGAGAAAGAAAGAAAGACAAAGAGAAAAACTGGGAAAGAGAAAAACTATTTCATTAATGCTCAAAAACAATACATTAACACCTACTCTGTTTATATAGCTTAAGATCAATACAACTAGAACATTCCAGAGATACAACCGCTCTAACAGATTTACAACTAATTGCAATCTTTACTTCATGAATTCAGGAGGGATAACCTGGATAACAGTTATTGCTGGAGTTGTAACTACAACTGAAGAGCATGACCATAAAGCCTCGCATACATAGAGTTATGCACAGAGCACTTCTGGAATGGTTGAAGAGGATGAACTCAAACGACATCGTTCTAATTAACTTGAATGACACCGTTTCCATTTCACTTAAATAAAACGACACCATTTGGCTAGAGAGACGTTAGACTCAATTAACCGTTATGTGTTGTCTTCTTTTTTTTTTTTTTCAAACTATGCTTCTGAGTTTCAATGCCCTCTTTAACAAAACCCATTTGCTTTACTAACAAGACAATATTTTCACAAAAATAAATAAATAAATCGTTGCCAATCAAAGCTAGGGCTAGTGATATAAAAAATCATTGTAAATCACAAGGAGATGCGAAGATAATGAGGACAATGCCTTAAAAAGAAGATATGACATTTATCGAGTTATAGAGTGTTAGAAGTATGTGGTTAAATAAGTAAATTTATCATATTTTAATAACTTAAACTTTTGAGATAATCTGTAATTTAACATGGTATCAGAGCAGAAGATCCTAAATTCAATATATATTTCTCAAAATGAATAAAAAAATGGAGTAAAATCTTATTTTTCCAAATAGGTACATAAACCAATGTGAGTGACTTTTGAGGTTTTGTTAGGAAAATTTTGGATCTTATACTATACTAGTACATTCGATGTGAATGCTCTTAATATTCTTTGGTATATAATTGTTTACAGCCATTTCAAGTTTCTGCTTGTGATTTTTATATTAAAGAACTGTGATAATGAATTTTAATACATCGTTCTAATTAATTCTGCTATATGATGTAGATAAATTTGCAAGTATCAGAAGAGTGTTGAACTCTGGATCAGGAAGCTCCCATTCCAGAAGTTGGTCCATGAGATTTTTTAGGATTTCAAGACTAACATGTGTCTCTACTTGATTTTTCTTTTATATATGCACTTCTTACAGTCATAAAATATTTTACATTTTGGCTAAATCTTCACAGAGTTTAGGACTATGGTGGAAATTTTTTGATTTTGTTAGAAATACTGAATAAGTGTATTGTATTTCTCAAGTAATAAAATATACATGAGTACTTTTATATAGGAGGCAAAGTGTGTAATACAAGTAAGTATGTTATACAAGTAAACAAGGTGGGCCTAAAGCTCACATACCCTAATACACGTTAACAGCCCCCCTCAAACTCAAAGTGGATGTGAGACCAACTTGAGTTTGTCAACCAAAGTGCGAAGGCGTCCCTTAGAATGTGATTTGGTAAAGATATCTACAAGTTGATCTCTAGAGGAGATTAAGATCAGCTTAGGAGCACCATGGACAAGATGATAACGAATAAAAAGACAATCGATCTCGATGTGTTTAGTCCGTTTATGGAAGATATCATTGTGAGCAATATGAATGACACTCTGGTTGTCACAATAAAGAGGAGTAATAGAGGATGTGGACACACCTAAGTCTTTGAGAAGCCATCGTAGCCAAATGAGCTCAGATGTGGTATAAGCAAGGGCATGATATTTTGCTTTAGTACTGGAGCAGGCCATATGAGTTTGTTTTTTGCTTCGCCAAGAAATCTAAGAAGAACTAAGAATAAAGCAATAACTAGTGGTGGACTTATGATCAGTAGGAGCTTCTGCTCAATCAACATCAAAAAATGAACGCAGAACAAGAGGGACTGAGTAGAGTAGAAAAAACCATGGAAGAGAGTGCTTTTTAGGTATCGAAGAATGCGCAGAATAGCAGCATAGTGAGTTGATCGTGGAGCAAACAAATATTGGCTCACTTGGTGAACAACATAGGAAATGTTTGGACGAGTGATACTGAGATAAACTAGGCTGCCAACCAAGCATTTGTAAAGAGAGGGATTAGATAATGGTTTCCCCCCTGAGGGAGTCAGATGCACATTAAGCTCAACTGGAATGTCAACAGTCTTGCTATTAA
The DNA here is from genome assembly GCA_032878915.1 of Castanopsis chinensis. Classification (NCBI taxonomy): domain Eukaryota; kingdom Viridiplantae; phylum Streptophyta; class Magnoliopsida; order Fagales; family Fagaceae; genus Castanopsis; species Castanopsis chinensis. Next base: position 27,158,215 of record JAVQMG010000132.1, read on the forward strand.
TGAGTCCAGCTCGAGATAAGAGTTCAGAGGCATACTGGGCTTGAGTAAGATAAAATCCATTTGTAGAATAAGTAATTTCAAGACCCAAGAAGTAGCTGAGATGTCCAAGATCTTTCATTTCAAACTGCTAACTAATAAAATCTTTGAGTTCTTGAATGCCACTAAGGTCATCACTAGTTATTGATTATATCATCCACATACAAGAGAAGTAAAATAGTGTCTTTGTTAGTATGACGAAGAAATAAGGCAGAATCATAATGACTAGCCATGTAACCCAAGTGAGAGATAGAGTTGAATTTGGCAAACCAATCTCGTGGAGTTTGTTTAAGGCCATAAAGTGCACATCGAAGGCGACAAACTTTGTTTGATTTAAAAGAGAGACTAGGAGGAGGTTGTATATAAACTTCTTCACTTAAATCCCCATTAAGGAATGCATTTTTGACACCCATCTGAAAAATGTCTCATTTACTGGCAACAACAACTGCTAAGAGGGCACGAACAGATGAGATACGAGTAACTAGAGCAAAGGTCTCTTCATAATCAATCACATACTCCTGTGTAAAACCTTTTGCAACAAGATGAGTTTTGTAGCGCTCAATGGACCCATCAGAACGAGTCTTAATCTTGTAGATCAACTTACAACCAACCATAGATTTTCTAGGGGGGAGAATCACCAAATCCCAAGTATACTTTTAGATAATGCATCAAGTTCCTCTTTCATTGCAATCTGCCATAAAGGGTCAGTGGAAGCCTTACAATAGGTGTGAGGCTCGTGCAGTGTAACAAGAGTAGTGTAACAATGATAGTCAAGTATTTGTGCAAGAATGGATCTTACCCGAGTTGATTGACGAGGTGGAATGTCTTGTGCAAGATCTTCAGGCGGAGCAGGAGCAGGGGACCTAAGCTTAGGGTTGAGTAGCTCATCTTCGACTTGTTCATCTTCCATCTATTCATTAAAGGGATCATTAGGAAATGGATCAAATATATCTAGTGGTTGGACATAAAAATCTATAGGAGAATCAGGAGTAACTACAGAAGGATCAAGAGCGATGTTCCCAAAAGACAACATTGCGGGAGATACGAAGACGATGAGAGACAGGATCATAATACCGATACCCCTTTTGAGTTTTTCTTAGCCAAGAAAACAACAAAGCCTTGACCGAGGCTCAAGTTTGTTATGCTCATATGGCTGAAGAAGAACGAAATAGGTAGAACCGAAGTAGCGAAGGTGATGATAATCTGGAGGTGACCCAAAAAGGCGCTCATATGAAGTTTGATTTTGGATGACAAGATTGAGAATGCGATTAATAGCATGAATAGCATGAAGTGCAGCTTTGCCCCAAAAAGGAGTAGGAACTTTGGCAGAGAGAAGGAGAGCACGAACAGTGTCAAGAATATGACGAAGTTTTCGTTCAGCTCTACCATTTTGCTGAGAGGTACTTGGACAAGTTAGTTGATGAAAAGTGCCATTGGAATGCAAAATCGCTTGGAAAGCATATTGAGTGTATTCAAGAGCATTATCAGATCGAAAAATTTTGATGCATTTGGAAAACTGAGTTTTAACCATTTTTGCAAAATTACAGTATACTTGCAATAATTCAGAATGATGTTTCATATTAAAAATCCAGTTATAGCGAGAGTAATCATCAACAAAGACAACAAAATATCGAGATCCACCAATACTAGAGACAGAGGAAGGCCCCCAAACATCAGAATGAATAAGATTAAAAATATTAGTGGATATTGATTCACTAGTATTGAAAGGCAGAGCTAGTTGTTTTCCTAACTGACATGAAACACAATCAATATTTTCTATAGACATTAAATCTAACAAACCTCTAGAAGCCAATTGTTGTACTCAAGAGGAAGATGTGTGACCAAGTCGAGCATGCCAAAGTGCAAGGGAAGGAACAGAAGAAACAGCAGCAGCTAGAGCAACAGAAATAGGAGCAACAAGTGGAAGACGAAGATTGTCCATAGGAAACATACACCCAACTCTGGGATCGGTCACAAGCTCCTGTCTCATCCTCGGATCTTGCAAAATACATCCAGAATAATCAAAGATAATACGATAACCCAACTTAGCTAATTGTTCCACAGAAAATTAATTGTAAGAAAGGTCATGAACATTAAAAACCCTAGGTACTGAGAGGTTGGAGGTTGAAATGGAACCTATATTATGACCAGACATTGTGGAACCATTTGCTATACGAATATTAAGAAGTTGTGGTGCTGGTTTAAGTTTAGAAAATAAGGACGAATGATGTGTCACATAATTACAACAAGCAGAATCCATAAGTCAAGAGGAAGGAAACATATCAGACAAAACTAAGAGAGAAGAGGTATAAGATGCATTAACAACCATACGAATGACATTAGCGATGATGTTTTTAAGGTCATCTGTGGAAATGGTGAAAGTGTGTCCTTAAGACTTAGACTATGCAGAGACGGGAGCCATTGGTTGGACACTCTCAGTGTTAGCAACAGTAGCAACATAAATTGAAACAGATGATTTGTTACGATGATAGCAAGTCTCAATATTGTGGCCAAAACGTTTGCTAGATTGTCGGCGACGATTATTGCAATAAGAAGAAGACCTGTCCTTATTCATCATTTAGAAGAAAAATATGCAAAAATGGACTGCAATGAAATTTTTGCAAAAAACTGGGCAAGGAGCACCTGGACTGCAAAAAGTCAACAGTTAGGTCAACGGTTAATTATTGCGGCAGTCAACTATGACGTAGGCAAGATGATGTTAGCAAACAGCAAGGGCTGACATCAACAGATGATGTTAGCAACTAGCTAGGGCTGACATGTTAGGTGATGACGTTACGGATGATGTTAGCAAGATTCCCAGTGGCGCGTAGGCTGGATGCGCCGATCTTCCAGTGGCGCGTGAGGGCTTGTGTAGTGGGCAGATTAGAATGCAGAAAATTCAAGCAACGCGTGAGAGCACGTGGAACTTCCATTGACGCCGATTCCTTGCCAACGCCGTAGATCAGAGGAGGACAATTCAGATAATTGCAGTGGTGTTAAGATTGGAGCAACATTGAAGGTGCGTGTCGCGCGTGGATGGTCTTCATCGAAACTTTGATCGGCTCGTGGTGGCGCGAAATCAGTCAGATAGGGATGATTCCGGCAGTGTTGAGTAGATCAATTTAAGATCTACAAAATGGTATCTTTGGTTTCGTAATCGGAGGTCATAATAGACAGACTCGAGAAGGCAGTGGTCTTTTGGTTGCAAAGAGAGTGCTTCTGGCAGTAGAGATTTAGTCTTAGGGACCTTTGACGGCTGCAGAGCAGTTAGGAGTGGACCCAGAAAACTTACTGACCAAAGAAGTTGAGGCAGCGGAGAATACCAACAAAGACAAGATTGCAAGACACAAGAAAAGGTTAGAGTATTGGCTTTGATACCATATAAGAAATACTGAATAAGTGTATTGTATTTCTCAAGTAATAGAATATACATAAGTACCTTTATATAGGAGGTAAAGTATGCAGTACAAGTAAGTGTGCAGTACAAGTAAGTGTGTTATACAAGTAAACGAGGTGGGCCTAAAGCCCACATACCTTAATACACGTTAACATATTTATTTACTTTTTTAGAGTTCGCGAACATTTTGCCTAAACTGTTTTGTCAAATTTTTTTCTTTAAATGGTCTTCCTTTTTCTTTTTCCCCCAAGCTATTAACGTTTGCTTAAACTGTTTTTGCTGTTTTTTACCCTAACACGTTTCTTCTACATTATTATTATTTTTTTGGATAAACTTCTTCTACATTAGATATGGCACCTAAATGATATGTCATGTACGTAAGGGAGAAGATCAAGCTCCTCATTTCATTCCCTTATCCCATTTTCGGCTTTATTGGTGCAGCAACTATTGCACCATGCAATTACCATCTTCATTTGAGGTGTAAAAATTAATAGAATAAATTTATTTTATTTTTCATAAAACTTTTAGAAGCGAAGACATGATGTCTATAACAAATAAAAATCATTTTACGTAGCCATAGGACCTCTCATGGAAAAAACAGTAATAGTCACAAAAGTTCTTTAGCAAAAGAGAAAGTATAAACAAGAAAAAAAGAAAATGACAAAAAAATTTCACACTTAATTGATGTGGCAAATTGTTGATAATAAATAAAAAAGTAATGTCAATAATTAGACAAGATAAAAATCAGTAAAAATTTATGAACTTAATTATTGTGAAAAATATTCTATATTTTAATATATATATATATATATATATATATTTGTAGCATTGCTCTTAGCATAAAGTATCACACTCATTTGCAATTTTACTAAAAAGTTACAAGGACCTAAAATGCTAAAAGTTAACTTTTAAGTTAAAGTGAATATGTAACTTTATCATTAAGACTTTTATAGTGAACTTTTTAAACTTTTAAAACAAATAAATGACTTGATGTAAATCTCTATATACTTATTTTTTGAAATACACTAAATTACCATCCATTTTTGAGAGAGAGCTAAATTAATATTATTTGTTAGGGTAAGAAAATGTGTTAAAAAATTTGGTGCACTAATAAGTAAATCTGGATTGTACTTAGGGAGTCATGTTAAGGTTTAGTTTGGGTCAGAACCCTCACTAGACACTTGATTAAGTGAAGTTGCGTCAAACAATAAATCAACTTGAAGGCATAAAGTCTTAATTACCTAATGATTTCCTAAACAAAACTAATCTTTTTTGTGCAAATTGAGAGGAGAGAGGTTGTTTTGTGTCAAGATTTCGCTAAGAACAAATCTTCTTTTGTTTAGTTTCTGTTAGATCCTTGTGCTTTGGGTGGTTTTTGAATCAAATTTGGGTCGTGTTTGGGTGTTGCAGTGGGTTTGTGAGTGTTTTGGTGGGGATAAAGATTTTCAGTGGTGGTGGCTGGTTGGTTGGTTTGGTGGTTGGTGGTGGTAGTTTTATTTTTGGGTTATTTTGGTGGTCTAGGAATTGGTGTTTGTGGTTGAGTGTGGCTAAATTTTGGTGAAAGGTGTTTGTGGGTTTGCTAGAGAGAGATGGAAGAGAAGAGAGAGAAATTGAATTTTTTATATTATTTACTTGTATAGTTTATATTATTTAAATAAGTTGTATGTAAAAATAGAAACAAGAATGTTGGGTGAGTTGTAAAATGAGATAGTAAAATAAATAAAGTAAGTTTTGAGGATGTAAAATAGATACTATTTTACATCCCTGGATGCTAATCCTCTAAAAGTAAGGCACCCTATTTTAACAACCTAAATACGGTGAAAATGGCCAAATACCACAATTTTCAGAAATTAGTAGCAAAAAAACACTGTTTCGGAAATAAATAGGGAAATACCACTTTTTTAGTACTCGAGTTCTAAATGGTATTCAAGTTTAAGAAACTCGAGTACCTATAAGATCAGCCACCGTGGCACTACTGACCTGAAATTTGTGCGATTTAAAAAAATAATATGGTACTCGAGCTTGGTAAACTCGAGTTCCATGCAACATAGTACTCGAGTATACCAGACTCGAGTACCTATTATAAATAAAATTCTGTGAATGTTTATTTCTAAGGTACTCGAGCTCACCAAGCTCGAGTACCTTGTAAGGAACTCGAGTTTAGTAAACTCGAGTTCCTTATAACTTTTTTTTTTTTGGATAATCGACAAATAAACATAAACATAAACATAGCATTGTAAAATAGATTTTAATTTCAAAATATGAATTAATTTCTACATTAATTAAAATTGTTCACTGTTTTCTCATAAAAATTGTTCACTATTTTTTGCAAAATTTATTTCTACAATTTTGCATAAAATTATTTTTTGTTCAACATTATTTAAAAAATTGTTGACTCTCTTTTCTGCATAAATTATTTCTATTCACTATTTAAAAAATTGTTCAATGTTTTCTTGTAAAACACCTATTGAAATCGTGCTTTCTAAATTTGAACGCCACCAAATCAGAATACTTTTTCATGCTTAAATTTCACAATAATCGAATTTGTTCTTCTGCATTGATAAAATCTATTTCTACATTAATAAAATTTGCTCTTTGCACATCATGTTTACTGTATATTCGAATCTACTTACTACATTCATAAAATCTATTTTCTGTATTAATTAAAACTATTCATTGTTTTCTCATAAAAATTGTTCACTGTTTTTTGCAAAATCTATTTCTATGATTTTGCATAAAATTATTTTCTGTTTAGTATTATTTAAAAAATTGTTCACTCTCTTTTTTGCGTAAATTATTTTCTATTCACTATTTAAAAAATTGTTAACTGTTTTTTCATAAAACACCTACTAAAATCGTGTTTCATAAATTTAAACGCCAAATCTGAATGCTTTTTCGTGCTTAAATTTCACAATAATCGAATTTATTTTCTGCATTGATAAAATCTATTTCTGCATTAATAAAATTTGCTCTCTGCACATCATGTTTACTGTATATTCGAATCTGCTCATTGCATTCATAAAATCCGTTTTCTGCATTAATTAAAACTGTTCATTGTTTTCTCATAAAAATTGTTCACTGTTTTTTGCAAAAATTATTTCCAGGATTTTACATAAAATTATTTTCTGTTCAGCATTATTTGAAAAATTGTTCACTCTCCTTTCTGCGTAAATTATTTTATGTTCACTATTTAAAAAATTGTACACTATTTTCTTATAAAACACCTACTGAAATCGTGTTTTCTAAATTTAAACACCAAATTTGAATGATTTTTCATGTTTAAATTTCACAATAATCGAATTTGTTTTTCTGCATTGATGAAATCTATTTCTACGTTAATAAAATTTGCTCTATGCATATCATGTTTACTGTATATACGAATCTTCTTACTACATTAATAAAATCTGATTTCTGCATTAATTAAAACTGTTTATTGTTTGCTCATAAAAATTGTTCACTATTTTCTCGGGAGTGGTGGCCTTAAAATCACTCGATGAGGTTTTTGTCGTGTTAGTTTTCCCCTATTCGAAAACAAATGACTATGTCAATTCAATTTCCGATGCACTTAGTTTAACTGGTGATTTGTTTGTGCTACCATACGCTTTGCATGTTAATTTGATTAATTAATAAATTTGGCTAATTAATCAATTAATTAATCACTTGGGGTCAATACATTTTTGGCTTATCAAATTTTGTTGAAAGTACAAAATCGTGAAAATTCGAGAGAGAATTGTGTACATTAGATGTACAGATCGTTCGAATTTGTAAAAAAAAAAAAATTATTCGTTGAATGTATAAAATTTTGAAAGTACAAAATAAAATTGTGTAAATTAGATGTACACATAGTTTTCCATTTAATTTTCATGATTTTGTACGTTTAACGAATCCAAACTTTTCAAAAAATTAAGATTATTTGTACATCTAATTTACATAATTTTTTTTTTGTGCTTTCAAGATTTTATACATTCAATGAATACATTTTGTTTTTTACAAATTCGAATGATCTGTACATCTAATGTACACAATTCTCTCTCGAATTTCACGATTTTGTACTTTCAACAAAATTTGATAGGCCAAAAACGTATTGACCCCAAGTGATTAATTAATTGATTAATTAGCCAAATTTATTAATTAATCAAATTAACATGCAAAGCGCGTGGTAGTACAAACAAATCACCAATTAAACTAAGTGCAGCGGAAATTGATTTGACATGGCCATTTGTTTTCGAATAAGAGAAAACTAACACGACAAAAACCCCACCGAGTGATTTTAAGGTCACCACTCCTGAGAAAACAGTGAACAATTTTTATGAGCAAACAATAAACAGTTTTAATTAATGCAGAAATCAAATTTTATTAATGTAGCAAGCAGATTCGAATATACAGTAAACATGATGTGCATAGAGCAAATTTTATTAATATAGAAATAGATTTCATCAATGCAGAAAAACAAATTCGATTATTGTGAAATTTAAGCATGAAAAATCATTTAGATTTGGTGTTTAAATTTAGAAAACACGATTTCAGTAGGTGTTTTATAAGAAAACAGTGAACAATTTTTTAAATAGTGAATAGAAAATAATTTACGCAGAAAGGAGAGTGAACAATTTTTTAAATAATGCTGAACAGAAAATAATTTTATGCAAAATCCTAGAAATAGTTTTTGTAGAAAACAGTGACCAATTTTTATGAGAAAACAATGAACAGTTTATAATTAATGCAGAAAACAGATTTTATGAATGCAATGAGCAGATTCGAATATATAGTAAACAAGATGTGCAGAGAGCAAATTTTATTAATGCAGAAATAGATTTTATCAATGCAGAGAAACAAATTTGATTATTGTGAAATTTAAGTACTAAAAAGCATTCAGATTTGGCTTTTAAATTTATAAAACACGATTTTAGTAGGTGTTTTATGAAAAAAATAGTTAACAATTTTTTAAATAGTGAATAGAAAATAATTTACGCAAAAAAGAGAGTGAACAATTTTTTAAATAATGCTTAACAGAAAATAATTTTATGCAAAATCATAGAAATATATTTTGCAATCATTGTGAAATTTAAGCACAAAAAAGCATTCAGATTTAGTGTTTAAATTTATAAAACACGATTTTAGTAGGTGTTTTATGAAAAAAAAAAACAGTTAAAATTTTTTTAAATAGTGAATAGAAAATAATTTACGCAAAAAAGAGAGTGAACAATTTTTTAAATAATGCTGAACAGAAAATAATTTTATGCAAAATCATAAAAATATATTTTGCAATTATTGTGAAATTTAAGCACAAAAAAGCATTCAGATTTAGTGTTTAAATTTATAAAACACGATTTTAGTAGGTGTTTTATGAAAAAAAACAGTTAACAATTTTTAAAATAGTGAATAGAAAATAATTTACGCAAAAAAGAGAGTGAACAATTTTTTAAATAATGCTAAACAAAAAATAATTTTATGCAAAATCATAAAAATGTATTTTGCAATTATTGTGAAATTTAAGCACAAAAAAGCATTCAGATTTAGTGTTTAAATTTATAAAACACGATTTTAGTAGGTGTTTTATGAAAAAAAACAGTTAACAATTTTTAAAATAGTGAATAGAAAATAATTTACGCAAAAAAGAGAGTGAACAATTTTTTAAATAATGCTAAACAGAAAATAATTTTATGTAAAATCATAGAAATATATTTTGCAGAAAATAGTGAACAAATTTTATGAGAAAACAATGAATAGTTTTAATTAATACAGAAAATAGATTTTATGAATGAAGTAAACAGATTTGAATATACAGTAAACATGATGTGCAGAGAGCAAATTTTATTAATGTAGAAATAGATTTTATCAATGCAGAAGAACAAATTCGATTATTGTGAAATTTAAGCATGAAAAAGCATTTTGATTTGGCGTTCAAATTTAGAAAACACGATTTTAGTAGGTGTTTTATGAGAAAACAGTGAACAATTTTTTAAATAGTGAACATAAAATAATTTACGCAGAAAATAGAGTGAACAATTTTTTAAATAACGCTGAATAAAAAATAAGTTTATGCAAAATTGTAGAAATAGATTTTGCAGAAAATAGTGAATAATTTTTATGAGAAAACAATGGACAATTTTAATTAATGTAGAAATTAATTCATATTTTGAAATTAAAATCTATTTTACAATGCTTCTATTTAAATAAATAAAAAACATAAAAAAGCTGCTTATGTTTATGTTTATCTTTATGTTGATTTGTCGATTATAAAAAAAAAAAAAGTTATAAGGAACTCGAGTTTACGAAACTTGAATTCCTTACAAGGTACTCGAGTTTGGTGAGCTTGAGTACCTTAGAAATAAATATAAACATAATTTTATTTATAATAGGTACTCGAGTCTGGTATACTCGAGTATTGTGTTGCATGAAACTCGAGTTTAGCATGCTCGAGTACCATATTATTTTTTTAAATCGCATAAATTCCAGGTCAGTAGTGTCACGGTGGCTGAACTTGTAGGTACTCGAGTTTCTTAAACTCGAGTACCATTTAGAACTCGAGTTTATGAAACTCGAGTACCATTTAGAACTCGAGTTTAAAAAACTCGAGTACTAGAAAAGTGGTATTTCCCTATTTATTTTCGAAACAGTGTTTTTTTGTTACTAATTTCTGAAAATTGTGGTATTTGGCCATTTTCACCACCTAAATACTCTATGTAAACAATAACATGAGAGAGAGAGAGAATTCCTATATCATCTAGCTCACACAGAGTGGATGGGAGCTAGTTATTTAAGGAAGCCATTTGCATTTATATTCATTAAGTTGTCAATAAGAAATGACTTAATGAGGGAAGGAGAGAAACATGAAAATATTACCTTATCTTGCCATTAATGTGTAACCAAGACCATCTCTTTTATTTTTTTTAATACAAGATAGAAATTCTACTTTAGCTTAATCTAAGTGTATATGTGTGTGAAGCTCTCTCTTGGAGACTTGAACGTTGGTCCTTACCTTCCACACCCCACAAGTACATATACTTGTGGAGTGACTATTGTATCAAGGATATGTAGTGATAAGCCTATCTTAATTTCCAAAATTTACCATTTGTATATAGTGGGTTTGGCTTAGCCATACATCTCTCTTGCTACTTTTTACTATGTTAATACTCGTAAATAGTGTGTGCAATGGTCAAGCACACCTGCACAAAAACATTTTGGAGTCCTATACCGAATCTTGTAAAGATCAACATAACAAAATTCCAAAAACTGTTTTTTCATACCCAAATTATTTTGTCACATTAGGTTAAGTATCTCTAACCCCTCTTCAATCTTGTTGGGGATTACAATTTGACTCACTACGACCGCTCTACAAATAGGCTCACAAGACGCGATGCTGAATACCATATAAGATTTAAGTGTGTATTCGTCATCATTAATTGATTTTGAGGTGCAGTGGCACAATTTACAATCTAAAATATAGTATCAGAGTAAAGGTCATTGGTTTGAGTCACGAGAATGTCATTGTGAGGGGGAGATTGTTAGGGGACCACAATTTAACTCCTTTCAACTGCTTGAAAAATAGGCTATGAGGCACGGTATCAAATGTCATAAAAGATTTGAGTATGTTTGTCTAATTACCAGTTAGTTTTGAGATTGAGTGACATAACTCTTAATCTGACAAGTCCAATATCTCATAGTTACGCCTAACCATAAAAAAATACGATGTACCCACAATTATATTGTGAAACCACAAATAATGCAAATTTGATTAGACTAGATTGTTTTAGTATTTGTTGTGTGGACATGAACTAAGATCCACATCAGTGTTTAACCATTTATTAGGTGAATTTTAAATTTATAAATAATTACGAAGAGTCTCAATTACAACGTAAAAAAGGGCCAAAGACCAAAGGCTAAGAGAGGCCTTGAAAAAAGAAGAATAAAATGAACTCAAGGAATTTCAATGGTCAATTTCACCCGGCTGATTATATGATTCCCTTTTTTTTTTTTTTTTTTTTTTTTTTTTTTTTTTTTTTTTTTTTTTTTCCTGTATAGAAAATCAGTTTGCTTGCTTCCATCTACTTTCTGCGTAATTACCCCCAATTTGTTTCCAAATTAAAGAGGAGGAATTTGTCCACTCTTCTGTTGAATCTGTAACTCTAGTTGGGAACATGGTACTTTACAGCAACCAAAATCAAGTGAAAATCATACTCGAACAGTGTTGGTGAAAAGGAAAGTTAGCTACTTACTCCTCTTTTCTTACATCAACGGATCAACCTAAAATCAAAGCTTAGATGGCCTACGGAAGTGTGCCTAACTCACAAACAGCAACTTCTTAAGCTTTTTATTGGGTGTTCTAACCATAATCTTTCTTTCCAAACTACAATTTCTATCTTATCCGCATATGCATAGGCTTAGTCCACGATAAAGTTGGAACCTTCTTCATTTGGTATTTTTCCAAGATTTGTGGGGGTTATGGCATGGTTGAGAATTTTCTCTAATTCCCAGGACTTGTGGGAAGTGGAAAATAGAGAAGAACATGCAAAGAATAATTACGCAACACAAAAATTTATGTGATTCAGCAATATACCAACACAAATGGACTCGCAGCACATTTTACTATGTCAGATAATTCTGAAGCAATTATATATAACCCCAACTATATGACAAAATTTTTTCTCAAGTCTCATTTAAAATCGTAAAACTTTCAAGTTGAGTCGAGTCCAAACTAAAACAAAATTACACTCCACGTAATGTAACACACTATATTTGCCATGCTCTTTCTTTCCCTATCTTAGAGATTTTTGTTTTTATATTTAGAGGAAAAAAAAAAAGCTAAGAGAAGTTGATGAGCTTGCATTTAAAAAGAAATGGGTTAGGCTTCATTAAATGAATTTTACACCATCTAATAAGAGATTGCCACATCAGCATTATACTTAAAATTTAATACATTTTACCACCCTTAATAATATTTTAATAAATACTCAATTTGGTTGAATTTATATATGTATATTAGAATTGATTGAGTGTGATTATATTTATTCATAAATATATGATTAGATGATATGTTATAGGTAAAACATGAGTTTTACATCATGTCCTTACAAATTTTAATCTCATTAGTTTATTTGGGTTCTTAAAGTTTTCATGGGCCTTTTTCTTAAAGAATATATTTTCATGGGCTGGGCTTCTACTCAAGCAAACCCTTTTTGTATAAATAAGAGCCACTAAAGAAGGTGTTCCAACTGCCACCCGTTTGAAAGAGGAATCATGGGTCGTAAAGCCCAATAATCATTTGACCCAAGCATAACATGGGTCCTCTAGTTCGAATAAGAAATGGTCTGTTTAGGCTGAATAGGATATGGGTCCGGCTTGGTTTTGCAAACGGAAAGGTTCGGCTATTGTTGGTCGTGTACTATTTAGAGATTTATGGTTTTTTATTGGGCTTGATACCAGTTATAATGTTGAAGATTCGTGGGCCTAAGGCCCATTTTATGGTTGGGTTAACTCCTATTCTTTTCTTCTTGGGCTTTACTTTTTTTTTTATCCTTGACATATCTGCTCCACCCATTTAAGTCTTGCTCCGTGTGAGTTAATGTGGACAGGATATTAATGTATGATGGACCAACAGTGATATTTGTAACCCCTCTCACACGATAATGGATTCTAGCAACTGAATTTAAGAGAATTACATTGGTTTTGCAAATTATATTGTCTATTTTTGAATAAGAATCTATTTTTCTATTTTAGGTAATCCCCTTTTTAACACCTTTACATCTGACTCTCTATTCCATACTCTGTTTTATTTTAATATTCATTTTTCTTTCATTTATTTTTTGTTGTTGTTTTATTTTCAGCTTTCTGTTATGTTCTCAATAAACAAACTGAGATTCAATCCAAAATCCAAATCCACGTCCAAATCAAACTAACAAATCAATCCAAGCTAAACACAACCAAATCAATCGGTTCAAAATTGAAAAAATCCCACCCTTCCAATCTACAATATCAAACCCATTTGTTTCCCTAACAAAACAATATTTTCACAACAATAAATAAATCATTGCCAACCAAAGCTAGGGCTAGTGATATAAAAAAAGAAAAAGAAAATCATAGTAAATCACAAGCTTGTACTAATTCGTCAACAAGTAGAGATATAGAGACAAGGAGATGTGAAGATAATGAGGGCAATGCCTTGAAAAAGAAAATCTGACGTTTATCGAGTCATAGATGTTAGAAATATATAATTAAATAATTAAATTTACTATATCTCAAATAACTTAAGCTTTGGAGCTAATTGGTAATTTAATATGGTATCAGAGCATGAGATTCTAAGATCAATATATTTCTCAAAATGAATAAAAAAATGAAGTAAAATCTTATTTTGCCTAATAGGCAAATGTGGGTGTCTTTTGAGGTTTTGTTGGGAAAATTTTGGGTCTTATACTATACTAGCACATTTAATGTGAATGCTCTGAATATTCTTTGGCATACAATTGTACATCCATTTGCCCATTTCTAGTTTCCACTTGTGATTTTTTTTTGGTTAAAATGCAGAATTAACCCTCTAAGTTTTACATTTTGTTATTTCAGTCATCTAAATTTTAGTTTTATCATTTTTGTCCTCTAAATTTCAAATATAGTCAATTCAGTTCTCCGTTAAACTTCTGCTAAGTGCAGCAATTAACTAACCATTGTTTTTGGATTATTTATTTATTTAAATTTAGGGTAAATTACATATTTGGTTCCTAATTTTTACATTATATTTCAATTTAGTCTCTAACTTTTCAATTGTGTCAATTTAGTTTATACCGTTATATCTTAGATAAAAATTGCTGACATGGCAAGTGGCCGAAAAAAAATTTTAGCGTATTGTCATATCAATAAAATCTAATTTTTTATTTTGGCCGTTAGACGTATTATCAATTTTCATTTAACATATAATGATAGAGACTAAATTAACACGGTACTGAAAGTTTAGAAACCTTATTGACACAACTGAAAAATTAGGAACCAAATTGAATTGTGGTGCATAAGATAGGGACCAAATATGTAATTTATCCTTAAATTTATTAATTTTAAAAAATTGAAAAATGTTAATTAAAAAAAGAAACTAAGGGCGTGTTTAGATATTGCTTATTTTGTTAAAACTGAAAAATTATCACTGAAAGTACTGTAGATAAAGGTAAAAATTAGTTGAAATAGTACAATGAGACCCATAAATAATTTCAAAAAGTGCAATAAAACCTATAAATAGTAGTAAATATAAACTAAATAGTGACATAATTTTAATTTTTCATTTCTATCCAACCGTATCCAGGAACGATGTCATTCCCCGCCCGCTGAAAAACAAAATAAATCCCCACCCTACCGATACAAAGGAGTAGACGCTGGCCACTTCCGAGTTTGAGCAATGGGAGGAAGGGCACGCTGTAGCAGTGGAGGGGGACCTCGGTTAGAGGAGGAGATCAGGTGGAGAATTCTAAGCCACTTGAGTAGCATAGGTTCGAAGAATCCGTCGTTGTTTAAGAGTTTGGATTGTGGGAATGGTGTTAGTGTTGTTGATAAGAAGATAGGTGGAATGGGATCTGGGATGGTTGTTAAGGCATTGCAGAATTCAATGATGGTTGATGAGGGTAGAAGGGCTTCTTTTGATGGTAGATTGAGTTTGTATTTGGGCAAATGCAGAGTTATTGAAAGTTTCTCAGCAAAATCCAGATGCCAATTCAATAAATGAGTGTTCTGTGCCTTCTGATCTTACTGCATCTGATACTGATAGTATGTCCAATGGTAGCACTCCGGGAGTGCAAAATGTTGGTGGGGTTGTTGCCAAGGGAAAGCCCTGAGTGTTCTAGCAAAGTCACTCTCGTTCCCCTTAGTTTTTTTTCATTTTTTTATAATTAACGTTTTTCAGTTTTATTTTTTAATTAGGAAATTAAAAAAAAAAAATCCAAAACGACGTCATTTTGGTTAGTTGACGGCAGCACTTTAAAGAAGCTCAACAGAGTATTGAATTGACTATATTTGAAACTTAAAAAACTATAATGCCAAAAACTTAGAGGATTAAAATGACAAAATTTTTAGAAGGTTAGATTTGCATTCTAACTTTTTTTTTCTTGTAAAGAACCGTGATAATGAATTTTAGTACTTTCTTCTAATTTAATATGCTAGATGATGTAGATAATTTGTAAGTACCAGAGGAGTTCTGAACTCTGGATCAGGAAGCTCCCATTCCGGAAGTTGATCCGTGAGACTTCTTAGGATTTCAAGACCACTTGATTTTTCTTTAATATTTACACTTCTTATAGTCATATAAATATTTTTCATTTTGGCTAAATCTTCAGAGAGTTTAGGATAATGGTGGAATTTTTTTGATTTATTTACTTTTTCTGCTTTTTACCCTAACATGTTTCTTCTACATTAGATATGTAACCTAAATGGTATGTCATGTAAGGGAGACGATGAAGCTCCTCATTTCATTCCCTTATCCCATTTCCGGCTTTGGTTGGTGCAATAGCCAATAGCTATTATATTCAATTTTCATTTTTCCCTAAAAAAAATGGTACCAAAAAAAAAAAATTGTAGTTATCAGTTTTTGTTGATGGTGACGATATATATATATTGGCTTTATAGTCTCAATAACTTTGCTTTTCTTAGTGACTCGACTCACAGTTGTAGCAAATGGTTAAATTATCGCTTTATTAAATTTTGTATAGCTTAAATTTCTTAGTGGCCACTCTAAAAAAATTTCTTAGAGCTGCCACTGATTGCACCATGCAATTAACATCATCATGTAAGTTGTAAAAATTAATAGAATGATTTTATTTTATTTTTCATAAAAATTTTAACTGTTTCACCTTTTTACTTTATTTACCCCATTAATTTCTACACCTCAAATCACATGGGGTAGTAATTGCATGGTGCAGATCTCAATCCCCCATTTCTAGATTAGATATTGGTTGAGAGTGAAGGCATGACCAACATGGTGAAGACATGGTGTCTATAAACTATAATAAATAAAAATAAGAATATATGGCATTTTGTGTAGGCATAGGGCCTCACATAGAAAAACAGTACTAGTCACAAAAGTTCTTTAGCAAAAGAGAAAGTCTATAGACATTTTAAATAAAATGATAAAAATTTCACACCTAATTAATGTAGCAAATTGTTGATGGTAGATAAAAAAGTGATGTACGTAATGAGTCAAGATAAAAATCAGTACAAATTTACCAACTGAATTATTGTGAAAAATATTGTAATTTTTTTAATATTTATATTATTGCTCTTAGCGTATAGTATCGCGTGTATTCACAATTTTACTAAAAAGTAATAAGGACCCAAAATATTGAAAGTTAAATTTTAAGTTAAAGTAAAAATGGAACTGTATCATTAAGAGTTTTTAGTGCACTGTTTAAAAGAAATAAATGACTTGATGTAAATGTCTATACTTATTTTTCAAAAATGCACTAAATGTCTGCCCATTTGAGAGAGAGAGAGAGAGATGAACTAATATTATTTGTTAGGTTAAGAAAATGTGTTAAAAAATTTAGTACACTAATAAGTAAGTTTGAATTGTATTAAAGGAGTCGTGTTAAGGTTCAGTTTGGGTCAGAACCCTCACTAGAGAAGTTGCGTCAAACAATAAATCAAATTGAAGGCCTAAAGTCTTAATTACCTAATGATTTCCTAAACAAAACTATCTTTCTTGCACAAATTAAGAGGAGAGAGGTTGCTGTGTCAAGATTTCGCTAAGAACAAATCTTCTTATGCCTAAATAATTTTAAATTCCCTAGAGTGTTTTTCCTTCGGTGATAATTTCTAGAGTTTCTTCTTGAGAGTTTTTTGTTGAACTTAAGTAGCAAAATCCATCTTTATGATTTGATTTATAAATTACAAAAACAGTGGTATGATCTATTCACATTGGCTCGTCCAATTACAAACTGACAACATCTTGTCACTAATCTAGAAATGGGGGATTGAAATTTGAGCCTTATAAATTGAATGGTTTCGGCTAAAAATCGGTTTTATTGTAGCTTTATAGGTATGATGCCCTCTAACTTTTCTATTTGTGGCTCCTAAACTCTCGATTTTAATTATTATTATTTTAATTTGATGGTTGGCATATGATGGATTTTAACTCTGAGTGTTTTCTTAAAATATCAGAAGCTGCCAACCGGTTGTGCTACACTGCAACACACCTAGTAGACAGACACCAAACATTGATTTTGATATCATTAAAGCCAGCCTCATTGGTGGGTCTATAATGAGTGTACCCCCCATGTTGAGATTTTCTGACTCATGTATATATCCTTAAGGTCACATGCGAAACAGAAACTTGTCCAGCTATTGAAGGATCTAGCTAGGGTGAGCATGTGCACTAGTTGGCCGACGAGGAACTAGGACATTAATCATTTGGGTGTGGAAGTAAATTAAAAGAAAATATAACTTGGAAGACAGACTCCTTATGTTCTTTGCCTGATTGGGTAATTGCTACTAAATCAACAGTAATGAAAATTCAAATTCTCAATACGTATATGTTGACTTTTGTAGCTAATAATTGGAGCCCATGATATAGGTTATCTAAAAGACCCAAATTTTCTGCTAGTTCACTAATTGGATTCCAAAAGAAAAGATGAATTTTATACGAGTTGTAGTGATCAGCAGCACCACATGGACTGAGCCAAAGGCGAAACAACTGGGGTTTTCCCAAAGAACCAAGGGAACAACTTTTTGTGGATGCACAAGATGACACGCTCAAAAAAAAATTGCTTCTGCACAAAATCATATGCATAAGGTGGTCCAAAGGAAGATGTTGCATTTTATTTTGTAGGTAAATGATAAAGAATGCTTTCAGTGCATTAGTTTATGAACAATTTTTAAAAATATTTTACGAAAAAATAATAAATCAATTAATTTTATTGAAATCTCTTTACATTTTTCATAAAAATGATGTCAAAACTTTCTTAATATAGTTTATTTATAGTTGTCTTAGGGCATTCGTTAATATGTTTCTATTTTGTATGGTTTCTTTCTTTCTTTATATTAGGAGGAAAGACTTTGATTTGATGTAGATTCCTTCAAATCTTCACTCATCCATCATGTTCTTTTTCGATCCCAACAATCGTGGTTCTTTGTCTTTGGTTATTGCCCATCTGACCTACAAAACAAAGGGAGTTCGCTTGTCTTTAGCTTTGGCCCCTCTCTAGTCCTTGGACACCCATTTTAAATTGTCCCTATGTAAACATTACAAGGACAACCCTCGTGTCAGTGTGTTTACATCAAAGCCTCTTCTACATGCTAGATGAACGTATGATCATATCGATTCAGCAAGAAAAAAAATAAATATATAACCATGTTGCTCTAAATTTGCATGAACCCTTAACATAATTCACGAGAAAAATATAGTAAAAGGATTTTTTGGTTAGAAGTAAGAGACTATAGACCACATAAGGTGAGTGCTCTAATGACAAAGACTTGCACCATTATGGTTATCAGTTGGAGTTGTCTTGAGTTCAAATATGGGTATATGACCATTGAACAATTGGAAAGGTCCCACGTTACAATATGGATAAATATGCTTTCTAAATCTTTCAATGTTCGAATATTTACTTAATTAAAAGAAGTACGAATTCATAGAATAATTAAGTTTAGCACTATGATGAATAAAATGTTTTATAAATCTTTACTGATATATCTCCTTCATATATTTAACAAAAAAAAAGAAGAAGAAAAATTATGAATTTACATACAAACAACATTATGGCAATTGTATTTAATTTGACCAAATTAATTATATGGCATAATATTTGCATGCAATAGAGTTCTCAGTTCTCACTAACCAAGTAACATATACACACAAAAGCGTAACTAGTGTAATGGGAATAAAAAATTATAGTCACAATTATAAAGAAAGAAAAGACTAGGGTGGCAATTTAAATCAATTTATTTGAAAACCATACACACACACATATGTATGTATATATATATATATATATATATATATATATATAAACTAATAAAAAGGGTGAGAGAGAGTTACGTAGGATGGCAACTAGACCCATTTAAATATGGGTACGGATTAGGATCCTGCACAGGGTTCAATTATTCAGCATTATGATAACTTGAGTTTTCACATTAATTCCATGTTTTCCACTCAAAAAGTACACAGATGCGCCTTTCCTAATCATACTTGGGAAATTGAGACCGGTGCAACAAATCAGTTTCCTTCTGTTCATTTGTGGCACAATAAATTAGTACATCCTTCTCTAGGATTAGTCTTTTACATGTTGTTGTGCCTGATGTTGTACTTGCAAATAAATCACTGTTATGTTTGTCCATTAGCAACGCAGATGAAACTTTTGTTACATCTTAGTACTCATAGTCTCATACATCTCAATTAGTTTTTGATCTAATTCATTGTGATATTTGGGGTCCTTTCCCCACAGTAACAATCAATGGTTTAAAATATTTTTTTGACCATTGTAAATGATCATTCTAAATGTATCTAGGGTTTATCTCATAAAATTAATTAAAATATGATGCGAATCAGTTTAATCTTAAAATTTAAATCATTTAGAACTAATAATGGCCTTGAGTTTAACATGCTTTCATTCTATGGATCTAGAGGTTTTTTTTACACCAACTAACTTGTGTTACTACTGATCAACAGAATTTCATGTAAACTGTTGAAAGAAAACATCATCATATCGTCGTAGTTACTAAGGCTCTTAGATTTCAGTCTAACTTACCATTATCCTATGGGGGGCATTGTATTTTAATATCTCATCAATTGATTGCTTATCCTATTTCTCTGCAATAGGTCACCATCGAGCTTCTTTTCCATAAACAACCCATTTATGCATTCCTTAGTGTTAAGTCTATATTATGAAGTTGGCAAACCATGAACAATTGTAACATTTAGAATTAGATTTTCTTTTAATTAAATCGGTATTAAGGTTAGTTATTGAATAATACAATTCAAGGCTCGAACAATAGAAGATTCAAGAAACATAAAATTGAACAGCTACTATACAGGATTTCAACTTAAGCTTGACATATCAAAAGTCACTTAAGTTGATCGGCCAAATTGCATATCTCCCTTGATAGAGAATCATGCATATTAGATCCACAGTAGATTCTGTCAGCCGTTTGATTTAGGGCACTTGCACCTAAAGTTCACAATAAAAGCAAGCCCTAGAGCATGTTTTCCAATACTATGAGAGAGAAGTGTATTGTACACAGATTTGAAATTTTCCAAACTCTCTTAATTAAAGCATGAACTGAAGACCCATGTTCATACAAAAGATTCGATGAGCAAAGTGAAGTTGCTGCATCTAGTTTACAATCATGTTACTGGTACAAATATTTAAGGGGCTTTCTTAGAGTCACAAGTGGTGAGTTCATGTGCAAAAAAATTCAAAATAGAAGAGTCAGTAGATCTCGAAATTACATGTGATCATATTAGTAAGTATTACACTAGATAGCATTAGATTTAGAGTTAAATCTTTTGAATAAACTTATATTACTCTCTCCGTCCCAAATTATTTGGTTAGTTAGAAAAAACCCAATTATCTAGGGAAACATCATTAACTATCTTATCTCTTCGAAAAAAGTTAGAAATTTCTTAAATTACCCTTAAACAAATTTGTTTTTCATTGTTGAAGGTTTTTTTTTGTAATTTTTAAATTTGAAAAAAGATGGCATGTATAGTGGATTTCAAAATTTAGGTTTTTAATTTTTAATAATTAAAAAAATGCTCCCACAAATAAATTAAGGGCATAAAGGGAATGTTAATGAATTAATGGTATTTGATTTTTCAAACAAGACATAATTTTGGGACATCCCAAAATCGAATACAGGCTAAACAATTTGGAACAAAGGAAGTATATTCTAGTAGATTTGTTACTTTGAGGATTGATTACTAAATGCCCTTAGATTTTACTCTGAAACGGTTTATTTCATTAGTTTTCCTAGGTCGTCATTTTAGCTTTCTGTGTGGTCCATATTTGTGTGATATTATTCAATTTAGATCTAAAGCACAATTTATCTAATTAATAAGTTAGCTAAGAATTGATTAACTTTGTTACTACCGGGACCTAAAACCCTAACACTTAGAACTTTGGATGAATATGCCATGCTGCAACCCTTTCTCTTCATAAAAATAAATTTGATCCAAGAGCTTGAAGATGTGTTTTCATTGACTATCCCCTTTGGTGTCAAGAGTTATAGGTTGTTTGACATTGATGCTAAAGAATCCTTTATTTCTAGACACGTTGTCTTCCATTAGCATGTATTTACCATTCATTTATATCACACCTTTCGTATTTTCCTTCTTCTTATGTTGTTTCTACCCTGGTGTTATCCCTGGCCATAGTAAAATTTGCCTCACCAGCTTCTAATATTTCTGCTAATGTTACGGATTCCTAGAAACCTAATATTGTTCCTGTTCCTATAAGCTCTCGTACTCCTGTTAGACTTTCCTCCATGCCACCTGAACCTCCTTTCTATTTACAGAATTTTCATTGCCATTTGGTTGCTTATCTTCTTTATCTTTCATCTCAATTGATTAGTCCTTCCTCAGGTCAATCACATTCTCTATCTAATGAACTTTCTTAATCCAAGTTTTTACCTTTTCATAAAGCTTTTGTCTTGTCCATATCTTATGGTATGGTCCGTATGCAGCCTCAATTATTTCATAAGGCTATTAGAGATCCTATATCCTAAGTGGGGAGGTGATATGGCCTCTAAAATTGCTACATTAGAATTCAATAATACTTTTGTTAGGTTCTAAGAATTTAGGATCTAATGTATTAGAATTTCACTTTGTATTTGTTGGCAAATCATGATCAAAACATAGAGTCTAGGTTTAGGTTTGCTCAAAATATGGTTTGATGTAAAGTTGAAATTGAGTAATTGCAGGAATTACTATTCAAAATCTACAAGGCTCGATCGATTAAAAATTAGACTCGATCGATCGAAATACACGCATCAATAATTTTCTACAGAATTATTAAACCAGTCCAAGGCCATATGATGTGTAGGGTTAAGTGTTTTACTCTAAGTATAAAAAGAAAAACCCTAATTACCTTTTAGAAGTCTTTGTTGAGTAATGTATTGAATTTTTTGTGAGATCTGAGAGGTGTTTACCTTCATACACACATATAGAGTTATTAAGATCAAGATTCACATCAAGAACTTAATGATTGATTCAATTGCTGCATAAAGAACTTTCAAGAAGATCTGAAACCTTTGAGTAGAGTCTCAAAGTCACAAGTAAGAAAACTTGTAGTTGCTACAGGTTCATGAAAGAAGTAGTCCAGGGACTCAGAGCTGTCATGTCGTTGTGATAGTAAGTTTTTTACATGAGGTAGTAATAGGATGTTAGTGATCTAAGTCTTATTGTACAAACTTCAATTCTTTCATAGTGGATATGTTTTTACCTTGAAGATAGCTAGGTTAAATCCTCCACAGGTTTTTTACCAGTTAGGTTTTCCTAGGTCATCAGATCTGTGTATTCTTTATTTTTCTGCATTATATCTGTTTTACACATATTGGTTTAACCTAGATCTAATTAACAAACTTGTTAATCAACTTAGTTTAATATTAGGTTAAGCATATTGTGTTAAGGGGTCTAAAAACTAACAACTTTGATTCTTACATCTCTTCCCCATGGTACACGCCCTACTGGGTGTAAATAGGTCTACAAGCTGAAGTATAAATTAGACGGTGCTCTTGAAAGGCACAAAGAACATTTGGTTGCCAAAAGGTACACACAGAAGGAAGGGTTATATTATTTTATAACTTTCTCCCTCTTGCAAAGATTGTTACCACTCATTATCTCTTGACTTAAGTTGTTGTGAACAACTAGTTCCTTATTCAATTGGATGTCAAAAACACAATTTTGCATGGTGATCTCCACAAAGAGGTTTATATGACCCTTTCCACTAGGTTTTAACGGTAAGGGCCTAAGGGGGAGCCTCATCTAGTTTGAAAACTTAATAAATCCTGCTATGGCCTTAAGCATACTTCACAACTGAGGTTTGTGAAGTTTTCCACCACTCTTTTCGCGCAGTAGGTGTTTATGTGGATTATTTCTTGATTGAAAGTAATGACTTTCATGTTGTTAATGAGTTAAAACTTTTACTACATAATTAGTTCAAACTAAAAGATGTAGGCCCTTTAAATATTTCCTTGGTCTTGAAGTAGCATGTTTTGATAAAGGAATCTCACTATGTCAATGGCCTCGACAGTTTGAGAATTAGTTTGGCTCATCCAACTTCTTTGCGATTTGCAAGTTACTCATATATTGGCTGCTTTACTAATCTGTGATAATAAAGCCGCATTACACATAACAACCAACCTCATGTTACATGAGAGAACAAAATACATAAAAATCGTTTGCCACCTAATCACGGATAAAAAGTCTTGGTTTGAAGACTAAGCTCCTTTGTAAAAAATTGGCTTAATTAATGCAAGAAGATTTTTTATCTCTCTGATTTGCTTTGGCATTAGCTTCATTTACAACAATGATTCTCTTAGGAACTCATCTTTTTTCTCTTTGATTATCATATTTTAGGATTGCCCAAAATGTTATAAAGAACAAATAAAATAATAAAGACGAAATAAATTAGTAAAGTCTTTGGATAGCTTTCATTTAAAAAAAACAACAAACAAAAGAAAAGAAATAGTAAAATACAGAAGTAAGCAGGTAACATGACCATAATTGATAGCCACTAGCTCCTTCACCTTATTGACCAGGTCAAAATACTGCAACTAGACTGAATAATACAACCAAAAACAACTCTCTGATTTTCAACTCAAAGGAGACACATTGCCTGCAGAATACCCAAAATCAACATAGCAATAACTCCTCGGTTAGAGTGGACTGGCTCATAATCATTATACTTTTCTTATTGTAGATTATGCACCCATATAAGACACTATATATTAAAGATACGGCTAGACATCAACTGGTTCAGAGGATAAGAGCCATTTAGTGAAGTTTTGGAGGGTAGCTTCATCAGCTCTGTAGTGTTTCTGTGTGAATTGGAGCAAATCTGACCATGTGAAATCTGGGTACTTTCTTGTCCCATCAAGACGTACAAGATCTTCAGGGGGTCTCACAACCTTGTCTTCTCGTGGGCACAGAAAGAATGCCAACGATCTTCTCTCATTGTAACTGTTAACCACTGCCCTATGGAGGCAACTCTTGTATCTCCCATTCGATAATGCCTGCGCATCCAACAAAAACCAATAGTTGCTGCCGCATCTCAACCATGATAATACACGTATATAAATCCAAAAATATGCATATATGTGCGAGGCGCATGTTTGTTGGCACATTAAAAGAAAGAATCTACCTCATGCTGGTTTAATTTGCAATTATTGCAACCTTATTAAAACCCAAATTCACTGTGAAAACGTGCCCCATCGCCACATCGTTTGTGATATTTAAATATGATCATATATAACTGGTCCTAAAGAGCTTAAAAATTGTTTGAAATTAGTCACTCAATTAAATTTATCCCAATTACTTGGAGTTGACTATTGAATGATAACATGCCACTTGTCATAAGATCCAAACTAAGGAGCATGAATCATGATAGCACATTAGCACCAATCTGAAAGTACAATTTTAGAATCTTGGATCCTTTCTATTGGATTAATTTACGCATCAGCCTTCACAGAGTGCAATCTTTCATCTATTTATAATAAAAGTTATTTAGGGTTATACCCAGGTTTTTTAGGAGGGGAAATATATATTCAATCATTGCGTAGTTTGCTACAGTTTCGTTTATTACTATTTGATTTTAGAATGTCAATACAAATAAAATATCTTCTAATACAAAAGTCAACAAATATAAAAATATCTTCTAGTACGATAAGGCAGTAAAATAAATATTGAAGTATCTTTGTAATATTTTTAGAGAGGGGGAAAACAATAGTGGAAAGCTTAAAATAGAAACTTTCTTGTGGCCCACCAAACAATAGTCATAACATTATTGGATCACCAAACAATACTTGCAACATTATTGTCAGGATTCTCTCCTTTTGCATTTGTCATTAAGAAATATTATTTACATGACAAACAATTTTTTTTTTTCAAATAAAAAAATTATATATATTTATTTTAAGTGGAATAGAAAAATTGAAATCTTAAACATCTCATTTGAAAATACTAAAAATTAAATATAATATTAAGTCATATAAAATTAATCATCATCCCTCATTTTAAATGACATGATGTCATCTACACTTCTAAATAAATAAAAATGAAATGTTTCTCTAGAAATGAATCATAAAAATAAGTTGTTATATCATAATTAATAGTATTACGTAGGTAACAAAGAAAATAGAAAAGCTTTTATTCACTCTCAAAACCTACCATGAAGGTATCACCGATGTTAATGACCAGTGCATCATGACAAGGTCGAACAGTCTGCCATTTGTTGTTAGCAAATACTTCAAGACCTCCAACTTGGTCCTGATGAAGTATAGTTAGGGAAGTCGGGTCGCAATGTGGTCCGGTGCCAATGGCAAGGGCTGGCTGTTGGCAAATCGGGTAGTAGTTACATCTCATTATCGAGCTACTATCTTCAAAAAATTGTTTATAATGCCATGGATGAAGTCCCAAGCTGATTGCCAATAGTTCCAAGATTGCAAGTGATAAGTCCTTCATTGCTTCACAATATTTTTGGTATACCATTCTGCAAAGAAACAAAGCTTATGAATTATTAGTGTTATTATAAGTCTTATTATATGTTGCATGGTTAAATAAGTCTTATTATAAGTATTGTAGTTCAATTGACACTTAATGACATTTTGAACTTGATAAATAAACAAATAAGTCCTACCCTGTTTGTTCAAAATCCTTCCCTAGGGTGGATTTAAAGAAATCTACCACAACAGGGTCTGAGTCATTCTCATGAAACCCGAAGGATAGTGTTTCCTTCCATGGCAATTTTGATGAAAAACGATCAGAATGAGCACCAGA
Source organism: Castanopsis chinensis (assembly GCA_032878915.1). Classification (NCBI taxonomy): domain Eukaryota; kingdom Viridiplantae; phylum Streptophyta; class Magnoliopsida; order Fagales; family Fagaceae; genus Castanopsis; species Castanopsis chinensis. The sequence goes on from JAVQMG010000132.1 coordinate 27,184,605, forward strand.
ATAGCCCCACATACGACCAGGCATTCTCTTAGCCCTAAGCTTCATGCTAATAGGAAGCTTAAAAAACTGATCCATATGATCATGTGCAGTCTTGATGAGACAAGGGTCAACCCCATGGTTGGTTACTTGGAAGAAACCATGGCTCAAGCAAGCTACCCTAATGAGCATTGCAGCACGCTCTGTTGCCACCAAATCACCCTTAAGGAAACCCTCAAGATCAATTATGGGCGCTTTAAGCTCTTGTTGAGCTTCCACTAGGTCCCCTTTTGGCCAAATGAAATTCATGGGTACGTAGGGTTGTTTCTGAAGACATGATGGGAGCAAAAAAGAATCGCCATGGTCTTTCTGATCTTCTCGCTCTACAAGAGGGGAAAGGAGAAGGGTAGAGGCACATGAATCCATTGAAAATATAGAAGGATACAAATGGATACAAGTGCTTGTTGGTGTTGTAAGCCACTACACTAGACTACGTTTATATAGAGCTCAGTGAGGAAGAAATAAACCGAAATAGACAAAACAAACTAACTTCATTATAAAAAATAAAAAAGATTGATACTGTGGTGAAAAAGTTTAAGGTCTTTCATTGGGGGGCCGTGCCGGGAGTGCGGCCATGAAGAGAAGGCTGGACTGTTGTGAAAAGTGAAGGGCTACATAATCAAATAAAAGCATGCATGAAAATGATTCCCATACTAGAAATTCTTAAACTAGTTCAGCTAGCCCTGCAACATGCCATCACAAAAACCTTCTAAAATAAACCTTCAACTGACAATGAGTCTAACCCTTATAAATTACAAGAGTGATACTAGGCATCCTATTACATCATCCTTATAATTTTATGTCAAACACAAAATAATAATTAAGATATTTTGGGTTCAACTTACACAAAGATAACTTTAAAAAATGTTACATTATTTAATATTTTTTATTGATTGCAAAGTTTGACATGTCCACCATTTTAATACATTATATTCGTATACTCTCCATACTTGCATACTTTTAATCAAAAATCAATAATTATGTTATCGATCAAATATGTAAAGTTTAAGTTTTTACTTTTTATAGTTAAAAATTATGTATCAAAGATAGGTTTATGGATTAAATACTAAATAAAGTTTAATATGTATTAAATTTGACATGCATGTTAATTAAAAATATAGAGAACATGTTGGATTTTTAAAATACTATTTTAATAAAAAATTATTAAGTAGTGTAACATTACTTAATTAATATCAAATCTAACTTGAATCCAATCCATTTATCTATTATTAATTGAAATGGCATTAATCACAATGATTATCAAAGTTAGTTTATAAGTTTTTTATACCAAAATATCTAATAATCTCAGCATATTTCAAATGACGATATCTTTGATCACCATGTATCCAATTCTCTCTTTCTCCACTCCACAGCTCAATGATATTAAAAAGATTTGAATCTCCTAGCTTTTGGATCCACACCACCAGATTGATTCTAACTGCTGTGCCACCATGAATTGAATTGTTTTTATTGTAAAGTAAACTTCAAATGAAATGAGTGGTCTTGTTTGTGGGTCATTTTTGTTGCTACCTAAGGTACAACGCTACTTTTATGTAGCTAGCTTCATTATTTGAGAGAACTTGATATCCAAAAAAAAATTATTAGAGAGAACTTTTGGGTGTTAATTGAGTTGTCAACCTTTTGAATGGATTATTTTTCTATTGAAAATCAATATTGTGACACAAAGAGAAATGACCGGCCTTATACACTTGTCGTCGTTGCATAAAGTAAGTGTGTCAACACTACTGATTATCAAAAAAAGAGAAAGGAGTGTGTCAACACTACTCAAAAGTGCTCCAGAGGATATTCTTAATTAGTTGATCATTTTTTTAACTAAAAGAGTTCGTCTCTTATTATATGCAAATTTAAATAACTAACACTACTGCCTTACAAAGATTTGAATGCTCTTTTGATACCAATCCCATTTTTGTACCATAGCCAAGATCCTTTAAGTTGTTTGGAATACTACAAGACGGGCTTCCTTTCTTTATTCTTGGTATTGGTTTTCTGGATCATGAGCAGTGAGCACGTTTGTTTTATTTATTAAAAGAATAGGAGTCCGTTATCAATTGGATAGGTTTATTTTATTTTATTTTGGGCTATGTAAATATGTAATTGGGAATCATTGATGGTAGAGTATCAATTGTCACAAAAAAATCCATACTAATCGAGTAATGTGGTGGAACTGGCATATATTGACCAACAAGGAAAATCCTTTTTCTCTTGCCTCATCATAGATACATCTTCCTGATTATCAAAAAATTTAATGAGAAGTACAGTTCTTTTATGACTACATTGTTTATCACTATTTTTGCAATAATTAAATGAAGTGATTAACTATGAGTGGTGATCAATTATTTTTACACTGATCTAATCATTTTTCTCCACCACTCATAATTGACTACCTAAGAATTGTGATAATAGTTGTGGCAACAATTTTCCTTGAACTTTTCCTTACCAATAATAATAGGGTCTGCTAGCTACGGTAGAGGCCAGAATACATCAAGAAGATAGAGCAGAAAGCTCCTAGAAGAATGAAGAGTTTTGGCCGGCATGCATATCTATTTCTAAATTCCTTGATTTTGTACCAAATAGACAGAGACCGTGTCACGTGAAGTTAATTGTCTTATTGCTATTGCAAGGACAAAATGCTTGGCCTACCTGTCCCATTTAGCTAAACAGACTTAACCATCTGTATTATCCCACTAAATGAAGTAGCGGTTAAAGACATGACATTTCCATGACATGCTTGCCCTACTTGTTCTGTATAGTTAAAACATGCTTAACCATTTCTTTTATCCCATTAAATGAAGCAGGAGATGACATGTGTAAGCACATAATCAATGCTGGTGGTGGGGGCGCATCCATTGAGCTAAACTGTGATAAACATGGTATTAAAAACCAATTATTAAGAGTTAGATTCACTACTTATAGGACATAGTATCTTACAATTTTTGAACAAATAATATTAAGTTCAAACCTTATCTCTACCAAATCATGGTGGGGAGTGTCATGGTAAGTGCTCATTTGCATCGCTATCAATTCTTGGGTTTGAGACAAAATTAAGACCCAAGGCCACATGCCAATGTGGGATGCTTGTGTTTGATCTTACTAAGTAAGAAGTGACTAACGCCATAATCCTACCTTTTTATTTAGCAAAAAATAATTAAATACATAAATAAAACATTTTTATTACTCCTCATTTCATTTAAAATTTTAAAATTCTACAAGCTTGACCTCACTCATTAAATGTAATTTTAAATCTAAATGTAAATGGGAGCCCTAGCACACTAGCAGAGCCAGCGAGCAGGTGGGCGATTGCACCCCGACCTCCCCAAAAATTCCTGGATAATATGTAGTAGTTTAAGTGTATAAGGACATTTACCCTTGCACAAATTCAAAAATCCTTTACGTTTTAAGTGAAAAATAATGATAGGCTCCTATACTTTTGACATTTTCTAGGGTCCCATTTAAAAACTTTTTCCAAAATTTTTTTACTTGTCACATCTGTGTCAATTAATTTTCTCCATTCACCGCAAGTCAAGTAGGTTTTTTTTTTTTTTTTTTTTTTTTTTGGATAATCGCAAGTCAAGTTGTTAAAGAGTGGGTCTAACATAATATTAATATAATGAACTCTATTTTTGATTACCTAAAAAAGAACCTACTTTTCGGTTCTAATTAGCTCATAAAGTCACTTGTCATCAAATGATAAAAGATCTTAGATTTTAACTTATTGATTACTGATAGGTCAAAAAATATATTGACCTATTTGGTAAATTAATCAATTAATTAGTCAAGTGAATTAATTAAGTAAATTTAACATGCAATACACGTGGCAACATAAACAATTTACCAAATAACTAAATGCAGCAGAAATTAAATTTGATACGGATGATTTGTTTATGAATGGGAAAAACCACTGAGTCAAAACTCCACTAGGTGAATTTAAGGTCACTACTCCCAATAATCCATTATTATCAAAACAAGCAATTACAAATAAAGGAATCACATTACCTTATACTAACATACAATTGAACCCTTACCCCATACACAATTGGACTTATAATATAGTGACAATCTCTCCTTCCAATGCACGGCTCCTAGTACGTGATTAACTAATCGATGTGTGGATCCTAGTACGTGGCTTACACAGCAACTTGAGAAAGATGTTGGTTGCAAAGTTTTTCAGTTCATCCACATAATAAAGATCAAGAAGCTTCTTGGTTACAAAACCCTACAGTGTACAAATACAGTAGCTTCTTCAAGAGTAAGATAAACTAGGGCAAAAAGTCTCCGGTCACAATTTGAGTGAATAATCACTTTGCATCAAGTTGCATCACCTTAGACGATCCTTAAAATAATCTTTATATATGTTTATGGTTGTGAGAAAAGAAACCATACACAAATAGTTTGGATATGCATGAAAAACCAATCTAGAAATTTGATTTTCATAATCCTCAATAGATAGGTTATCTTTCGAGTTGCTGTCGAGCATCGAGCTAAAAACTCATTTTAAACCTCAATAGATACAATCTGTCAAGCTATCTGTCGAGTTTTAAAATACAGCACTTCTTCGCTTGATTCTTGAACAGATTTGCATGGCTTTAATTCTTGACTTGAACAATATGTTGCTTGAAAACTTTCACTGTCCTAGATGTACCCAAATACAAGTAAAGTGTATTTTGTCAAAAGATTAGTAAATTCTAAATGACATATGTTCATAACAAGTTCCACATATGTTCTAATAATCTCTCCTTTTGGCAATCCGTGACAAAATCACAACAAACAAATGAAATATGAGAGAAGTCATGTATCACTCAACTCATACTCACTTGTTGAATACAATAAAATCTAATCATAATATAAACTCTTGAAAAATTTTGTAAGAAGAGAGTTCATGGCATATAGGTTTTGACAACCTATATTTCTGAAACACTTTAAATAAAACTTATCAAGGCATCTTCGTGTGACATAGAAAATAAAAGATTGCATACATAAGAAACACGTGTATGAAGAAAGGAAACAAACAACACATGGAAAGATAATTGAAACATGATAAAAAAATCATCAAATATATATATCAAAGATAAATACAATGTTTGCTATCACTAAGTGGTCACAAGACCTGTGTATAAAAAGACAATGTATCTAAAGAGAAAAGAAAAGAAAAGATACATAAATCCTCACTACATCCCTCAAAAGAAACATACTCGCCCTAACAAAAAGGTCCTATGCTATCTCTCCCCCTAAGTATATGGCTACTCTTATACCCAAAACTACTCCCTATTTTTGTCACGAATGACAAATGGCGAGCCACTGAGAAGCAGTCATCTCCTCATCACTAGAAGAGCTAGCATCCTCATCCTCATCATCATCATCATCATCATTGAAGCTATCATCATCGTCCTCGTCCACTGAAGCTTGTGAAGCTGGAGAGGGAGAAGCAACGGAGCCACCAAGGCGAGCCTAACGATGTGCAATACAACCCATACGAGTGTTCACCTGATACAACTCAATAGTGAGAGTACTAAGGCGAGTATCCATGCGTTGAAGCTGCGCCATGATCGTATCGAGCATCACACCACCCAAGCATGAGGTGTTTTGACACTTATCCCATAAAGAAGGTGTCTCACAAAAGAGAGACAGAAGTTCGTCTTTGGACACAATCCTCAAATGTGGCCATCTGGGGTATTCAGGATATGATTCCCTCAAAACATGTAACACTTCGGAGATAAGCTCCAGAGTAACTACCAAACGAGTACCTCGAACAAAAATAATAAATTGAGGTACCGAAGGATCAAAAGCATGTATATTGGAGTAAAACTCCTATATGATCATGGAGGGACAACTCAAGGGTATCTAACATAGAGATTCCTAACCTCGCTTATGTATGACAGTCAGAAGAGTAGTATTAGAGAAGTCCAATAAGATAACGTGGCGTTTCGAATGAATGCCATATTTGGAGAAGTCCTTATGGGCCTTCTCATCACGGAACCTGACATGAAGAGAAGTAGAATTAGAAGATGATGCCCCGTAACGAACAGGGTTTCGAGACAAAGTAGATTTGTGCTTGGGTGCCATTGCACAGACCATCCGAGAGAGAGAGAGAGAGAGAGAGAGAGAGAGAGAGAGAGGCACCAATCAACAGATGTACCAAAAGGAATGAAAAGAAGGTATGTATGCATGAGTAATGCATGATCATGTGAAGTGCAACAAAATAAACATCATGGGCTCAGTCCAATCCAATCCTACCAGCATACAAGGTTTAAACATATAAAACACACATCTAAATACATGAAACATTGTGAAAATGCAAATGTAATGCAATGCATGAGCATATAACATCATATAAGCAAAATCCAATCCAAAAATTTTGCAAAATACTCATAGATTTTCAAAAACCCCAATTTTTTTTCAAAAACCCAAAACCTAGATCTAAATGCATGAAGAATGAGGAAAAGAAGGATCATACTAGAGAAGAAATGATCACTCTAGGCCGAAAATCAAATGGGTTTGAGGTTTAGAGAGAGAGAGAGAGAGAGAGAGAAAAGTGTTTGGGAGCTGAAAGGGCATGTTCTAGTCGAGAGAGATCGAAGAAAATGAGATCTGAAATTGCGTTGGATCTTCTTATAGAAAATGCGACTCGATGGATCAAGACCTATCGAAAATCTATTGAGCACTAATTCTTGACAGATATATCTGTCTAGGTGCTATCGAGAATCTATTGATAGCAAAGTACCTCAATGGATTGAACAGTTGTTGAGAAGCTATTGGCCAGACAGAAACTTTCTCGATAGATCTAGAATCTATCGAGAAGCTATTGAGACAAATTCCAGAAAGTTTTAATGGATCGAAGATGTGTTAAGATTTGTCGAGAAAAAGAAGTCCAAGGGTTTCGATGGATAGCTATCTGTTGAGAGTTGTCAAGAAGCTTTCGAGCTTGATAAAAATAGATTTTTCAAAGAGGAGAAAAACACACAAACAAATGCAATCAAGTAAGCTACTCAACTAAAGATCCAAACAACATTTTAAGCTTTCAAAAACATCTCTCAATAGGAAGAAAGTGAAGCATTTAAGATCCAAACACACACACACACTGAACAAGTCTTACCAATTTTATATTTAAAAAACAAGTCAAGACAGTTTAGTGAGCATATATTAACACATGTATTCTTTGTGATGGTTAAATCACATTGTACTTGAACATGTATCAAAAGTAGCAAAGAATTTTGCGTGTTGTGTGTGAAAATATCGCAAGATTACATAAGTGTCTTACGTTATAACGATTTGAGATATGAGAAAATTAATTTAACTCAAATATAATCATAACTGTTTGATGGAGACTATTACCGTCAAGGAACATCTTATAACTTCCACATCTCTTAGAAACATGCTTGCAATCATATTTAAAAGCATTTTGATTCTTTTTGCTTTTGATTTTATTTGCATATATATATTTTTTTTTATTTGAGCATATCATGCATGGGCCTATATAGAGAGAGAGAAAAAAAAAAAAACCCAATTATGTTAAGTCAACAACATCGCAATTTTGCTATACCGAAGCATGTAGATGTTATACATGATTGGCAGGCTTTAGTGGTGAAATGGTTATTTATGCTTTTCTCTTAGGATTTTTTAGTCATTCTCATAAAAAAGAGCGATACGAGTGTTAAGTATAAGAGATTACTTAATCTTACTCATCACAAACACGAGCCATAAAGCTCACTTGCTTAGTTATGCATTGAGATGCTTATCTAAGCTATAAAAGATACAAAATTTATAAAATTTTGTTTCAATGGCCATTCAAGGTACACAAGTACTAATGTACACAAAACACACATTGTTTTTGTATTTTACTGATTTTTCAATTTTTTTTAAATTTTTATGAAAACAAAAATAAAACAAAACTGAAAGCAAACAAACAAAAACATGTTAACACAAAGTATAGCATAAACTAGACTGACTCAAAAACAAAAAAGCAAAACACACAAGTAATGCATAAATAAAAAGAGAGGGAGGGAGAAAAACGTGACTAAATCACTTTGAGCCTTTTTTCCTTTCACACCTTGGAAAAACCTTTCCTTTGTGTGAACCCTTGAACCAGAGGTGAGAGGGAAGAATTGAAACCGTTTAAGTTTGAAAGGAGCAAGAGGGTCTTGAGAAGATCTCCAAGAGGAGCAAAAAAGGATGGAAACTGATTCTGGCATCCAGATGAGATCATATTGTTGCTCTGTTGAGTGGCTAACCACTTGTAGCACTTAGATTGAGTATGTCCTGTAACTCCACAGTGATACAGAGATGTTACTTCTTTTGTTTAGACTTTTGGTTATTACCCTTCTTAGTTCTAGGTTTTTTAGTCTCTTTATTTTCAAGTTTAGGGGCTGCTCCTAAGATAGATTTACCATTGTCTATAGTCTCACTAACTAAAACAGTTTTAATACCACGGTTCTCAAAATCAACGTTATTAGCAAGTGAAACAAACACAGTACTACTAGAAGAAGCAATATTAGGAGAAAAGAAATCATACCCCAAACCGGATCTATCAGAAGTAGATTTCTAAACGCTAAGCATCTCATCAAACTTTGCACTGGAAATTCTCTCTAATTGAGCTCTAACTTGAAACAACTCCGCTTCAAGCTTCTTAGTCCTCTTAGCCAAGAAATTGTTCTCAAACCGTAATGCTCCAATGGTCTAATTAGCTTCATCAAACTTTGTGGAAAGCTCTTCTCAATCAAGTTCCACCTCACTCAGCTTCTTGTTAGCCGCCTATATAATTTCTCATACTTTTTGGAGACCTTGTATAGCTTTGTATAGGCTATATGGATGTCATCCTGTTCATCCATTTTCTTAAATTTAGACTCCACCAAGTCCTCTTCTTTGTCTACCTCTTTAAAAATCCCCTCAATAAGATTCATTGTGGCAGTAAAGGCATTCAAGATTCCCTCGTCATCATTATTTGAATCATCCTTAAGCTCGATGTCACTCAAGGTAGTAGCAAGGGCTTTGCTTTTCCCAATGGTCTTGAGATAAGTTGGACATTCTTCTTTCATGTGTCCAAAGCCTTACAACTGAAGCATTTTGGTCCGGAGGGAACAGTGTACAGACCACCACCCCTAGCATCCTTCTTCCCATTATCTTGGCTCTTGAACTGTGAAGAACTAGATTGCTTTCAGTCCTTGACAAATCTTTCGCATTGGCATTCTTCATAAATTTTTTGAACTACCTTGCGATATAGGATTTCATCTTAGAATCTTCATCATCATAAGATTTGTGTGTGTCACTGCATTTGTCCTTTAGTGCCATGCTTTTGCTCTTGCTCATGCTCGATTTCCTAATCCTAGACAAATCCAATTCATAGGTTTGCAAGTTATCAACCAGCTTAGTCAAAAGGATTTGGTCAATGTCCTTTGATTCCTCAATGGCGGTGATCTTAGCATGGAATCTTCTTAGAAGAGATCTGAGCACATTTCTAACAATCTTGGGTTCTGGAATGGTTTCCCTAAGATTAAATGCAAAGTTCACTATGTCCTTCAGCTTGGCATAGAACTCTTCAAATGACTCATTCTCCGCCATCTGAATCTCTTCAAAACTCGTGGTAAGCCTTTGAAACTTTGAGTCCTTGATAGTGTTAGTTCCTTCATAGGTTGTCTAGAGAATGGTCCATGCTTCCTTAGCAGTTTCAGTGAAGGATATCTTCTTGAACTCTTCATTTGTGACCACACTAGATAAAGAATTCAATGCTCTACTATTGAAGATTGCCACTTTGATCTTAGCATCATTTTAATCAATCGGCACTTCCTTTGGCTTGGTCCAGACTATCTTCACAGCTTGCCATACATTCTTATCTAAAGATTGAAAGAAAGCTCTAAGGCATACTTTCAGTATGCATAGTTAATGCCATCAAATAAAGGAGGTATAATTAAAGATTGTTCTCTATCCATGACAAACAAGGGTCAATGGATCACACAGTGAAAATTAACCCAAATCAAAGTGTGCCCATTTTGATACCACTTGATAGACCAAGAATGTATTGACTCCTTAGGTAGATTTACCAATTAATTAGTCAATTGAACTAATTAAGTGAATTTAACATGAAATATGCATGGTAGCACAAAAAAATTACCAAATAACTAAATGCAACGGAAATTAAATTTGACACGGGTGATTTGTTTATGAATGAGAAAAACCACCGAGGCAAAACCTTACCGGGTGAATTTAATGTCACCATTCTCGAGAATTCACTATTATCAAAAAAAGTGGTTACAAGTAAAGGAATCTCAGTACCTTATACCAACCTACAATTGAACCCTTACTCCAATACACAATTGAACTTGTAATTTAGTGACAATCTCTCCTTTTAATGAACGGCTCCCAATACATGATTAATCAATCGATGCACGGATTCTAGTACACAGTTTACAAATCAACTTGAGAAAAATGTTGGCTGCAAAGTTCTTCAGTTTCTCCACATGATGAAGATCAAGAAGTTCATTGGTTACAAAATCCTACGACATACAAATGCAGCAGCTTCTTGAAGAAAAAAATGAACTATGACAAATTGTCTCCAGTCTCAATTCGAGTGATAATCACTTTGCATCAAATTGCGTCACCTTAGACTACCCTTAAAATAATCTTTATATATGTCTAGGGTTGTGAAAAAAGAAACCCTACAAAAATAGTTTGGATATGCGTGAAAAGCAGATCTGGAAATCTGATTTTTGTAATCCTCGATAGATAGGTTATCTATTGAGCTGCTATCGAGCATCACGCTAAAAACTCCTTTTAAACCTTGATAGATGCAATCTGTCAAACTATCTGTTGAGTTTTAAAATACAGCACTTCTTCACTGGATTCTTGAACAGATTTGCATGACTTTAACTCTTGACTTGAACAATATGTTGCTTGCTTGAAGACTTAAACCATCCTAGATCTATCCAAATACAAATAATCCAAATACAAATAAAGTGCATTTTGTCAAAGGATTAGTCAATTCTAAATGACATATGTTCATAACAAGTTCCATATATGTCCTAACATCTATATAAAAAATTAAGTGGTGTTTTAGCATAATAATAAGAGTAAGCATTATAAAATAGATGTCGAAATCATATCATGTCTAAAAAAATAATAATAATAAATAAAACCTACTTTTAAGTAATTGTACTCTATTTGCACTAAAAGGGCGCCTCCACTTAAACTTTTCTCCGGCTCTTCAGTTTTTTACAATTTCGAACTTTGATTTTTGCTATAAGCCCAAATTTAACCACTTCACGTAATAGAAAAATAAATGTTGAATTTTACGTCATGTTTTAAAAGCATTCATGATTTTTAGTTAGGTATACCACTTTATAGGTATATTGTTATATGTTTTTAAAACTTTTACATTAATTTATTCTAAGTATTCAAATCACATGTTTAAACTTAATATATTTTGATTATTTTCATAATTTGATTGTTATTAATTAACTATGAATTGATTATTTTTCTTTTATATATATTTTTTGCAACTCTTTTTTTTATTATTAAATTTATGAATTGATTATTTTAAGTAATAAATATATTAATTAATATTTTTCAAATTAGTTTAAATTTAATATTAATTTTAATGTTGCCCCAAAAAAGTTGAAATCCTAACTTCATCACTGAATAGGATTGTTCTAATAATTAATGATGAAGTTAACCGGTAGTGCAACCTTGTCGACAAATACCTACAAAACTAGAAAGTCTTGAGAGGCCCTAGAGGGTGTGTTGACGGGGGACACTGTGATGTGTAAGTTAGTGAAGAACTTTTCTAGACAAAAGAACTTTTTAAGGACTTGTGTTGTAGAGTAACGTGATCATACCATTCTTGAGGACCTCAATTACCTTTTTATGCTTCTTTGGGCAATGGATTGCTCTGCCATTGTAATATGGTTTTTAAAAAATATTTAAGCAATGGATTGCTCTATCATTGTAATATGGTTTTTTTTTTAATATTTAAATTACTACGTCTTGGCCCCTTTTGTTTTATATATATATATATATATATATATATCATTCTAATAGAAATGAGAAGATATTTCGTATCAAATGATATTATGTCAGCCGTATTAAAATTTAATAAGTGTAAGACATGTTAACAAAAAATAACAACCTCACCAACAAATGAAAGAAATATGTTAGTAGGTAATTATTTTTATACATATGTTTTTCATTTACTGGATTTTGATATTGCTGATGTAATATCATTTGATCCAAAATACTATTTTTATAGGGATAGAGTCTAAATATCTCAATTGTGGTAGGTGGAATTTATGAGATTTCCATTTGGCAGACTTTGTTGCTTTCCCACTCAAGAAAGCTTGGCCAGGCTGAGTTTCTGGCGCCTCAACTGAGTTTCCCCATCACTATCTAAGTTTCCACGTTACTAAAGATGTATTTGGTTCGACGAAAATTGATTTCTGGAAAATTTTTTCCATATTTGTAGAAGTTTAGGGCAACTGAAAATTATTTTCTTGTTGGTTGTAAAATAAAGGAATTTATGGCGAAAATTGATGTAGACTTATTGTAAGGTCATAATTTGCACCTAAACCCAACTGTGAGAAGGGAACAAGCCCAAAAAGTCCAATACAATGAAGTTTGTAGAGAGTGGGCTTGAAACCTAGGTTCTATGGATATTGGATAACAGAAATGATAGGCTAGATTCCAATTTCACATGAATCGAGCTGTTTATGTAACAGAAATTCTTCTCGGACGTATGCCAAAGACGATGTGTATTGCTTTTCTTTGTTCTAAAAATAGATTACATTTGAAGAAGATGTTACAATATTCTTCTCTTTCTTTTTCCCTTTGGTATTTCTCATCCCCTTCCCTTTCTTGAATGCCCTCTCCCTTCCTTTATATTCTTCTGCTTCTTATCTCTATCGTCCACGTATGGACTAGATCACCAATGCAGGTACTTGTCCCATCCACCGCCCTTTCGAAGTCTTCAAACAATAGCTGTAAGGCTTGCCATTACTGTTTAGATGTCATTTCCTCATTAATGCGGCCAGAAAGGTAGGTGCAGAGTCTTTAATGTGTTGGTAGCAGCTTTCTTTAAGATATTTTCTATCTGTTCTCCCTCTCTATAGCCTTGTGAAACATATCTTTATCCATAAGACCTTCTTGTATGCTTTTCTAGTCATTATGGTCTATCGTATAACCTACATTTCACTGAGTCGAGGAGATATCTCTCTTCGGACTACCTTCACCAGCCTCCCTCGCACCATTTTGCTTGTGGGCTTTTAACTTTAATAACGTTATTACTACCAAACCCACCTCGGACAAGCAGATACACTCAAATCAGGCCAAGGCCTAAGAATACAACTTGGACCTTTTGCCTTCACAATAGCTCCTCAAAACTTCATCTTTCTTCTCCATTCGAGGAGAAAATTGAGATTTTGATCCAATGCCTCAGCTTCCGCACACTCCTTTAACTATTACACATGAAAACGTCACTTCCTTTCCTTAAAATTGCTTTTAATGCTTTGAAGTACACAACCCCTATTAATTGCTCCAAGCGACGTGCTGTCTCCTCCCACGTCTAACGGTGAGATGTGCATCCTACAGTCCGAATTTATCCCTGAATTTTTGAGCGGGATAACTCTCACGCGATGTCATCTCTCATATAAAACGCTTGGAAAATCACAACTTTCCCATTACACCAGAAATTAATCAGCTCTAAAGAATTCCTCACCTTCTCAACTCTCAAGAGGTTTTTGAAGAACCGCCAACTCTTTCCCTCATAAGTTCTCACGCTTGTAAGTTCTTTTTCTCCTCAGACATAATCCTCGGCCACTAATTGTACCCCTTTCCCTTTTAAATTTTCACTTCTACTCCAGCCAAATGGGTAGATTCAAATGTTTAGTAGATACTGACGTCGATATGTAGGGTTTACGAGCCAAATACCACATTCCCAAAGAAGTGGGTTTGAAGTATTGTCCCCAAGAAGCCGTAGCTGACGATAGGAAAGAAGGAGAAATTGTCATTCCTATAATCGCATTTTTAGAGGCAGAATGACACTTCCTATGAAGAATGTAACTAGTGAATACCTGCGTAACCATAGGTTATGCCCAGACCAATGTACACCTAACATGTTTAGAATCTTAGGCTGTGTCGACACTCTCAACGAGCAAATGGGTTTGAACCTTACATGGCGTGACGTTGTCCATATGTATGAGTGTGACAAACTTAAAGGCATAGAGTATTACCTTAAGTCTAGGTCTAACATTGTTAGACTCATATTGTACCTTCCTAAATCTAACAAAGGTATAAAGGACGACTACTTAATCGCCTCTGGGAGATGGTACAGCGGTCCTCACTATCTGGTCAAAAAGGGAACACCAGGTGTGATTCCATAGAGTTTAGGTTCCCAAACATGGGATTTAGTTCTTCTAATTTTATAATTAAAATTCACATTGCATTTTTACTTTCCCCTTATTTAATATCTATTGTTGGTCTAACCATGTTTGACTTCTCAGATGTCTTTGCAGATAAACAAGACATGTTACATCGCTTAAGCCTATCGAGCATCGCAGACCTCAATAGAGTCTTAAGATCCGAGGTATTCGTAAGTGAAGACGGGCAAGTGAGAGCAGCCTATCTCATTTTGGGATACGAACTGCGATCAACTACCTTCCAAGAGATTGACAACGCAATTGTCATGGGCAATCGGAGACGTAGAAGGATAGACGTCTCAAAAACGGGATTCCTCGCCCCTTACAACTTGCTAGAAGACCCCTCTATCATTCTCTACATATGTCCAGTACCAACAATCCCTCTTCCTTTACAACCTGAACTAGCAGCTGTCCGAGAAGAATCCTCCTCCTCTCAATTGTCCCTTGAGGAGGAAATAGACTAATTCCAACTTAAGGAAGTAGAAAAACCTTCGGAGGGCTACATTGTTAAACTATTGGATGAAGAAAACGAATCCATCAAGCATTCTGGTATCAAAGGCTTCATAATTGTGCGTGTTGATAGCAACGCCGAAGAGGAAGAAGAAATGTCTTAACAACCAGGGACAAGCTTGAAGGATCTCCTTATCAGGAGAGGTAAAAAGGCTACTGTGAAGGGCACCTCGGGGTCTCAACCTCCCGCCAATCTCCTACCCCCTCCTCCTCCTTCAGGTCCCTTTCTTCTCAACCCCGATATAAAAAATAAGAAAATAGGGGATGAGATGGAGGAAGGGGAATTAGCCCATCAGAGAAAACAAAAACATCAGAAGATAGCGAAGGGCCAAACAAAAGCTTCCTTGGTGGAGAGCAGGGAAAGCTACGATCTGGCTGAGGTTCGCCAAACTTCGTCCCACTGGTCACCTCCTTTAGAATTGGATGGGCCTCTTATTCCTCGCCACTCCATGATAAGAGAATTCCAAAAAGGGCACGCCCACTACTTGGCTGAAGCCCTAGAACACCCTATTCTTTTACTGAAGGATATAGATGCCCTGGAGAAGATGAAGCAACCACAACTCTTCATTTCCCTAAAAAGGGATTTAGCTTTGGTATATATCATTTAATTACTTCTACTTTGTTACTTTTATTATCCTCTTCATATAAACCCCTTTTTTGATGTGTACTTTCCTGTTGTTCTCATTACAATGCTTTTGTTCATTATCTCTACACAGGCCATCTAGGAGGTTTTTGTGGCCAAGAAATGGGTAGAAGATACTCTAAGTAAAGCTGATGCTGAGATTAAGGTCAGGATCGAGACCAAAAAGGCTCTGGGTTTAGCTGAGCAAGAGAAAAAAGAGTTTTCTAACAAGCTGACAGAAGAGGGAAAAAAGAGAAGAAGCATCGAGGCTGGACTTAAGACAGCTAAGACGCAGGCAGAGGAGTAGCACAAACAATTTCTTGACAAAGGACAAGAGCTAGCCATTGCCCAAAAAGACATTCTACACTTAAAGGGTGAGTTATCTTAGGCCCAAGAAGTGGCCCACACTATCAAGGAGACTGTAGATGCTGCTTCACTAGCTTCCTTCAATAAGGGGGTTAAAGAGACTAAGACTCGGTTGGCCGAAGAACTGGCTGAGGTGTGTAAGGACTATTGCCAGCAGGTGTGGGTAAAAGCCCTTAATGCTGCAGGGGTCTCTACCACCTTATAGTGGAAAAAGGCAGAAAACATGTGGATTTCCCCAGACATCCATGTGATTGAAGCCAAGCCTCCTTCTCCCATTGCCTCCAAGTCAGTGCCTCCAACACAACCATCCTCAGTCCAAGAGCAAGGTGAGAAGACTGAGAAGAGTTTGGGCGAGAAAGCTGGACAGGGTGTCCTTCCTCCAATGGTAAATGACAAAGGAAAACACATTATGATCCCGTCCGATACCAAACCTTCGAGTGCTCCCTTAGCCATCAAAAAACTAGATCCCAAATCGAAAGAGATTGGGCCAAAGCAAAAAGGGGAGGAGAATAAGACAAAAGAAGTCGAAACAAAAGCTGCATAAAACCTTCTGTAGAAAATCAAGACATAGCAGCCTAGGATTCTCTCTCTAGTTTTTGCCTGATTTTAAGATTTTTTTTTTTTTTGAAGTTTACTTCTATCGTTTATCTTGTGCTTTTATCTCCAATGTAATCAGATACAATTATAAGGACAAGTTCAAGATTTTAATCTTTAATCCCTAGCAGATTTCACTTACTGAGAATGTTTGACTCTTTATCTAAATATCATTTGTATTTATAACATGAATGTTTTGGTGTGCAAATGAACAGGATATGTCTCAATAATGCATTAAGTAATATCAATAATTTTTTGACATGGAAATAATTTCATTGCACTGATCTAAGCCTTCAATGGATAACCTATATGTTGGAATTATATTATTTTACGTGTAACAACAAACAGTTAAATATGTAAGAATATACATGAACCCAAAACGAGAGAAATATGGTCTGAAATTATACCTTACGTGAAACTCAGGCACGAAGTAAATTATCAATCTTACCAAAGTATGTGGTTCAAGAGCCAAATATAGTCAAAACCGTGGTTGATCCTTAGAAAGGTGGACGAAAGTGTTAATTTCCTCAAAGTAGATGGTCTGAAGACCAGACATAATTAAGGTTCTATTTAACACTTAATAAAAATATCAATTTCTATAATGTATGTGGTCCGAGAAGCCAGGCATGACCATGTTTCTGTTTCATAATTTAGGAAAATAATAACCAACGCAACACAATGACAATAAAAATAAGATGGCAGAAAAGCCTTTCATTAATAATAGTACATTCGCATGTTATTTATATTCTAGGGACGTGGTACAACCTTTTAATCTAAAACTGCAAGTTAATACACCCCTATGTCTGCTACTGAAGTAACGCGATAATGTCCTTCCCAATTATGCCCCAAGTTTCCCAATGCTAGGTTCTTAGTAGTACCCAAGACTTTTCTTAACACCAAATCTCCAAGTGCGAGTGGTCGCAGCTTTACATGGGAATCATACCCTTGCTTGAGTTACTACCTCGGCCTACCCATTCCCTTGCAAATAAGCTGGAATAGAATATCTATTCGTAATGCGTAGATCACAACAATACCTTCTGAAAGCCTTACTATCAAATTGCAAGCTGTTATCTGAAATAAGAGTATATGGGATTCCAAACTTGGTAACAATATTTTTCCAGATAAACTTCTTCGCATCCACATCCCTAATGTTTGATAATGGCTCAGTTTCAACCCATTTAGTGAAATAATCCGTTCCAACGAGCAACCACCTCCTATTCCCTACTGCCTTTGGGAAAGGCCCCACGATGTCCAAGTCCCATTGAACAAATGGCGAAGGACTTGACAAAGAATTAAGAACACCTCCTGGTTGATGAATGTTGAAGCATATCTCTGACACTAGTCACACTTTTTTGCATAATCCTATGCTTCTCTCTGCATATTAAGCCACCAATACCCTTGTGTAAGAGCATAAAGACCTTCCTCCTGTGTGACTTCCACGAATTCCTTCGTGTAACTCTTTCAAGAGTAACTCCGTTGCTTTAGGGTGTATACATAACAAATATGGTCCTAAAAAAAAGCGCTTGTACAATTTCTAGTCTTTAGACAGCCAAAACCGAGGTGCTTTTCTACATATTTTGTAGGCCTCATACTTCTCCTAGGGCAAGATATCATTTTTAAGGAATAACACTATAGGATTCATTCAACTGGGTCCCACCCTAATTTGATGAATTCGAAGGGTGTCATTATTCATTTCAGTAGGTTTACATAGATCTTCAATAAGGATGACCCGTGGTAGGCCTTGTGCCAAGGATGTTGCAAGGGTGGCTAGGGAGCCAGCATGAGTGTTCATACTCCTAGAAACATGCAATAAGGTAAAGGAGTCAAACTTTGATTGTAAATACTTGGCCCGGCTTAGATACTCTTGCATTCTCAGATCTCTAGCCTCTAACTTCCCTTCCATTTGACCCACGACTATCTGTGAATCTGAGAATATTTGAACCATTTTTCCACCCATTTTCTAAACTATATCCATTCCCATTAGTAGAGTTTCATATTCTGCCTCATTGTTAGTGGTCGAAAATCCTAATCTCAAGGATTTCTCCAAAGTAAGCCCCACAGGTGACACTATGACTAATCCCACACCAGATCCTCTTTGATTTGCTACTCCATCAACATACACTTTCCATGTCAAAGGTTCCTTACACGAGATCATACCAACTAATTTTTCATCCATGTTCAAACTTTTAGTACTCTCTTCTATTGAAGGTTTAGTAAACTCTGTCACTAAATCTACAAGAACTTGGCCTTTTACAGAGGTGCGAGACATGTACTTGATGTCAAAAGCACCCAAAATGGTACCTCATGTGGCTATCCTTCTCGTATAGTCAGCACTCTGAAGTATAGACTTGAGAGGAAGTTGAATTAGAACAACAATTATATGAGATTGGAAATAATGGGAAAGTTTACGTGTAGAATGCACCACAGCCAGGATTGCTTTTTCCAACGGCAAATAATGCACCTCGGCCTCATGTAAAGATTTGTTTATATAATAAACTGGTCCCTGCACACCGTTATCAACTCATATCAGAACCAAACTTACAGCATGATTAGCTACAGCAATATAAGCGAACAAAACTTCATCAACTTCTGGCCGAGATATAATGGGTGGTTGCGAAAGTATTCCTTAAGTTGCTGAAAAGCTAAAGCACATTCCTTAGTCCATTAAACCCCTTTTATTTGTTCAAAAATTGGAAGAAATGTCGGCACCTATCTGCGGACCGTGAAATAAATCGATTGAGGGCAGCAGTCATCCCGGTCAACCTTTGAACTTCCTTCGAATTTCGAGGTTCTTATAAACCATTAATTGCCTTGACCTGTGCGGGATTAACTTCTATTCCTCGGTAAGTCACCATGTAACCTAGAAATTTACCTGACCCCACACCAAAAGAACTCTTTGAAGCATTAAGACGTAGCTTGTACCTTCTTAAGGTTTGGAAGGTATCATTCAAGTCTTCTAAATGATCAAAAACTGTTTTGCTCTTCACCACCATATCGTCCACATAGACTTCAATAGTCTTTCCCAATTGTGATTCAAACATCTTGGTCATCATCTATTGATAGGTAGCATCGGCCCTCTTCAAACCAAAAGGCATGACCTTATAATGATAATTCCCAATAGGAGTGACGAAGACAGTTTTCTCCTGATCCTCCAAAGCCAAAGGTATTTGGTGATAACCCTAGAAAGCATCCAAAAAACTCATCGGAGAATGCCCAACGATAGTGTCCACCAATTGATCTATATGAGGCATTGGGAAGGAATCTTTAGAACAAGCCTTGTTTAAATCCGTGAAGTCCACGCAAACTCTCCACTTCCTATTCTTCTTCTTCACCACCACCATATAAGCTAACCATTCAAGATAAAACACCTCCTTGATAGCCTTAGCCTTTTTAAGCTTGAGTACTTCCTCTTTGACTACCTTAGAATGCTCTTTAAATGAGCACCGAGGTGGCTGATTCTTCGGCATTATAGCTAGATTAACATTCAGATGGTGACAAATGAAATTTGGATCAACCCCCCGACCTCATAAGAATTCCACGCAAATACATCCACATTCCTTTTAAAAAACATAGCCAGCTTTGCCTTCTCTTGAGGTGGCAACTGAATTCCCACCTGAAAGAATTTTTCAGGATTATCGTCAATAAGAACCTTCTCTAACTCGCATGCAGGTTCTTCTACCTCTGCCACATTTGGCATGGTCAAAGACATTGATTGCTATGAGCCCCCCTCAGCCGAGATCGATGACTCTTGCCTAGGATGATGTAGAATTACAGCCGCCATACATTGTCTAACCATAGACTGACTCCCAACTATTTCTTCAATTTGATCCTTAGAAGGGAATTTTATCTTCAGATGCAAAGTTGAAGAAACCACACCTAAAGCATGAAGCCAAGGTCTTGCAACGATGGCTGTATAGGGAGAATAGGCATCCACCACAGCGAAATCCACTTCCACAACCTCGGAACCTGACTGGATAGGTAATCTAATTTGGCCCATTGGTATAACAGCCTTATCTTCAAAGCTTATTTGTGGTGAATCATAAGACGCCAAATCCTCCAGCTTTAACTTCAGGCCCTTGTACAAGTTGGGATACATAATATCTGTACCGCTGTCCTGGTCCACCATTACCCTCTTTACATCGTAGCCCCTATCCTAAGTGTAACTACTAAAGCATCATCATGGGGTTGGATAGTTCTGATCTTATCCTCTTTCGAGAAGCTCAAAGTAGGTGGGACATTCCCTTTAATCCTCTTTGGCTCAAAGTTAGACTTCTTGACAAGGGTTCATGCCACAGATATCACCCTAGAAGGACGTGAATCAGTCCTACCTGGAGCAACAAAAATTACATTGATCGTACCCAATGGAGGCCTTGAAGCATTGTTAGCTTGATTTACTAAACCTGAATGATCTCCCTGCCAATTGGGCCGATACAGAAACTACTTTAACCTTCCCTCCTTAACCAACTGCTCCAAATGACTCCACAGGGTCCTGCAATTCTTAGTGGTATGACACCTGTCTTGATGATAGCAGCAATGGAGGTTCTAATTATGTTTCATAGGGTCCTTGCTATCTTGTTGGGCCACTTGAAGTATAGTTCATTCTGGATTTTCTCCAACACTTGATGTCCTAGTTCTTGGAGTATAGTGTTGACCACTTAAGGAGTGGTAAAACTAGGTTGCCCAGCATAATCTCTCTGAGGCTTATTGTTGTTGTATCTGTCTGACCTAAAATCCCTCATCTCCTAAGGGATAACCTTCACCTTTCCCTTACCTTGCTGTTGATCTTCTTCAACCCTTTTGTACTCGTCAATGCAATCCATGAGCTGACGTACACTCCTTATAGGTTTCTTGTTTAGAGATTTCCTTAAGTCGTGCTCAGTTGGAAGGCCAACCTTGAAAGTGTTGATCGCCACATCGTCAAAATCACCATTAATCTCATTAAACATCTCCTAGTATCTGTTAGAGTATGTTTTCAGGGTTACCCCTTCCCTCATGGCCATGGAAAATAACGAATCCAGGGGCCGAGGAACTCTGTTGCAGGTTATGAAGTGAGACCCGAATGCCTTAGTAAGTTCCATGAAGGACTCGATAGAACCTACCTTCAGGCCGTTAAACTACCTCATCGCAATAGGTCCCAAGTTAGAAGGGAAGACTTTGCACATTAAAGTTTCGTTTTTTAGAGTATACCGCCATTCTCTAATTAAAATGACTCATGTGCTCTACGGGGTCCTTTCAGCTGTTATAGATAGTGAAATTTGGTTGGGTGAAGCGCCGAGGGAGCTTTCCTTTCTCCACCCTACTCATGGCATCATTTCCCAAGCCCTTGGAGGAAGACTTCTTGTCCTTACACCCATGAAGATAATCCTCCTCGTAGGGGAAAAATTCACTAGGAGGCGTTCTTGATCTGGGCCTATAATCACTACCCCAAGAATCTTCAAAAGAAGAATCAGAAAAAGAGGGATTTCACCTTCATTTCTCACGGTGTAGCTTTTTCTACAGACGATCAATCTCTTTTTGCATAGCCTTAGCATTTTCCCCGTGAGAGATCTTGCTTCTACCACGTGAACGACTCCTGCCGGTATGCGCTATGTGCACACTACCCTCTCGATCTCTTTTGTGTTCCAAATGTAAGAAATGATCCTCATGCTAGGACCCCATTAACTCTGCATAGTGTGAACCAGAGCCTACCATAATGCTACACAATCTTTAGAACACAAGGTTTCCCACAAACGACGCCAATTGCAAGGTCACAATTTGCACCCAAACCCAACTGTGTGAAGGGAACAAGCCCAAAAAGCTCAATACAATAAAATTTGTAGAGAGTGAGCTTGAAACCTAGGTTCTATGGATATTGGATAACAAAAATGATGGTTTGGATTCTAATTTCACATGAAACGAGCTGTTTATGTAATAGAACTCTCCTCGGACGTATGCCGAGGACGATGTGTATTGCTTTTCTTTGTTCTAATATAGATTACACTTAAAGGAGATGTGTACAATATTCTTCTCTTTCTTTTTCCCTCTGGTTTTTCTCGTCCCCCTCCCCCTTTCTTGAATGCCCTCCCCTTTCTTTTATATTCTTCTCTTTCTTATCTCCATCGTCCACGTATGGACTAGATCACCAATGCAGGTACTTGTCCTATCCACCACCCTCTCGAAGTCTTCAAACAATAGCTGTAAGGCTGGCCATTACTATTTAGATGTCATTTCCTCATTAATGTGGTCAAAAAGGTAGGTGCAAAGTCTTTAATGTGGTGGTAGCAGCTTTTTTAAAGATATTTCTTATTTGTTCTCCCTCTATATAGCCTTGTGAAACACATCTTTGTCCATAAGACATTCTTGTATACTCTTCTAATCATTATGGCATACCGTACAACCTATATTTTACTGAGCCGAGGAGACATTTCTATTCGGACTACCTTCACTAGCCTCCCTCGCACCATTTTGCTCGTGGGCTTTTAACCTTAATAACGTTATTATTACCAAACCCACCTCGGACAAGCAGATACACTTGAATCAAGCTTAAGGCCCAAGAATACACCTTAGATCTTTTGCCCTCACACTTACATTTTCCATAAACCATTTTTTTTTTTTTTTAACAAGATACATGTGTTTTAACATGTCCAAATCATGACTTTTTTTTATCTAATTTTTTTATTATTATTAGAGCATCCACATTAATAAAGCTATAAATTTAGCAATCTGGCTCCACAACACAATAAAATACTATATCTAATATAATAAACAATTCATTTATTTATTATTTTTTTCTCTATTCTTTACTATCTTCAAGCACTCATGGCACCACTACCACCACTTGTGTGAAACTCCTATAGGACGAAGAACCATAAAGCCAGCAACCTTAAATCAGCCATAACACAAACACAAACCCAACAACCCCAAACCTAGCATGGGACTTGGGTTGGTGATAGGGCTTGGGTTGGCGGCAATAGCTTAGGTCATCGATGACTAATTGAAGAGAGAGCTTGGGTGAGGAAGATGGATGAATTGAAGCTGGCTTCGATGGATGAATGGGTGAGAGTGGAGAAAGAAAGGTGAGAACTATGAGATTGTGATTGGAACAGAGGAAAAAATGGTGAGAGTGGAGAATAATTGGAATAGAGGAAAAAAAGATAGAGAGAAAAAAAAAAGAAATATTATTTTAATGAGAGAGATAATAAAATATATTACTTTCTTTTAGCTTTTAAGCTACAGTGCACAACCATAGATGTTTGTACACTGTAGTTGAGTAGGTAAAATTTTTACCTATACTACCACCAATGTATCACACTTTTTGTATATGGTGGTGCTAAAATAGCAATTTAGTTTTTTAGCACCACCAATACCAATGCTTTGCTCTTATATATGTGCTTGACAATTAAGCAATGATTCATTGTAAGCAGACTACCTATTTGCAAACTCGCCTTACAAAAATCCTAAACACTAGAAAGCAAATACAATAACAAGAAGGAAGTCTATGTGAGTAGTTTGTGATGTGAGATGGGAATTTCCTTGAGAAATGAGTCTCTTATTTATGCATGAGAGCTCTGATGGTTATTGACGGCTACTCATATGGCATCTTGTTAAAGACATATTTTATATAATTGGTTAATCCATTAACAAAATGCATTTTACTTGTAATTGGGTAGATTTAGGATGGGATTAATGCTTTAAGAAACATGTTGTTCAAGCCAAGTATTAAAGCCATGAAGATTGGACT
This sequence comes from Castanopsis chinensis, assembly GCA_032878915.1. NCBI lineage: Eukaryota > Viridiplantae > Streptophyta > Magnoliopsida > Fagales > Fagaceae > Castanopsis > Castanopsis chinensis. The sequence continues at coordinate 27,208,867 of JAVQMG010000132.1, forward strand.
AAGAAACAAGTGAAGGAAAACTGTTCACTAAAACTTGACAAAATCCTATCTATCGAGACTTAATAAAGAAATCTCTACAGAAGCTCGACGAAGCTAAATCTGCGAGATCTACGAAATCTGAACTTCCAAATCAGAATTTTGGTCCATGCTGTAATATTTGTGTAGTGTTTATTTTCTCACAACCCTAAACATATGTAAGGCTTATTTTAAAGGCTGTCATAGTCTGTATGCACATAGAGAACATATGAAAAAGTGACCAAGTGCCTTATTCTCTCAACAAGAAATTACTGCGTCTTTTGCGCCTTAGGTTTTGTAACCAAGTACTTCTTGATCTTCATTGTTGATGAAGTGAAGAACTTTGTAACCATCAATCTTTTTCAAGTTGGTGAGTTAGTCATGTATTGGGATTTGTGTACCATTGGTTAGTCACATATTGGAATTCGTGCAAAAAGGGTATTATATATTGAACAATTAAGAGGTTCTGAAGCGGTAGAATGTTTCTGCTGTAAGTTTATCTACGGGGATTGTACTAGGTATGAAACTTCTCTTATTATAGTGGATTGTTTTTCGGAAAGGTTTCCCTCTAGGTTTTTTACTGTGAAACTAGTTTGTTTTATTAGTTTTCCTAAATCATCATATCTTGTTTTATTTGCTATTTTGGTGTGTATGATATTGATATTTGTTTGTTTTAATAAGATTTATTCATAATAAATCTAATTAACAACTTGGATTTAAAACTTTTTAATTCTATTAACCGAGATCTAAATTTCCCAACACATCCCTTTGCTTATATTTTTGCATTTCGATAACACTTGATGGCTTTAAAAATAGTCGTCAGTTGTGGACCTTGTCTAAGGATTGGACGAGGTAACGATCTTTGCAAAGATGAGAGAGAATGCACTGGGGTGGTGTCAGCCAATGGTTCTTGAATAACTAAGTCAAAAAGCTTTTCAATATCTCTTAGAGAATAAGAATGTAACTCTATATGTTTTGGGTGTGCGTACCTTTTTCCTAGTGTTTGATGGCTTATATATAGGCTGTTTTTGTATAGCCTTTGGGTGCCTTTAATGACCCTCCTAGCTGCTTGAGTTATGTATATCTGAGTATAAATGGAGATTTATTTGGCTCATGATTGTTTTTCTAACCGTTGTAATCCGTCAGTTACAAATTTATTTACTTCGGTGCAATCATTGTTATAACCTCGTCCATTGGCTTGACGCCCGTGTATTATTTTACTCCAACACTTTTTCGCAACATAAACTTTTACTAATTCGCTCAAAGATTGCTTCTAGATTATTGGTATACCACGTGATCTATCCAAATAAAAATCAATATTTTTTGAATTGTTTGGATTCTTTTGAATTGGCAATGTTTGGTTTATGATCACAATGCGCCAACAACTTGCTCTGCATTCCGCAATGTATATATTTTTTAAGCTAATGAAAAAAAAAAATGAAACTCATAAAACTCAGTACCAAAAGAACACTCTTAACAAAACTTGTAACATTATTATATTGTAGTACATATAACATGTTTCTGCACAAAAGAACTATGAAAACAGAGAATTGGGAAAAATACATATAATCCCAACAACCACAGAAAAATGAAATTTGATCCAGTTGATCATTTTCAAACCTGCTCATAAACGAAGCCATGATAAATAATATAAGTAAAAAAGAATGAGTGGTATGACTATATATATATATATATATCCATATGCATGCACACTAAATTTAAATAAAGATAAAACAATCCAAGGAGATGAGAGGATTATCAATATCCTCCAAGGGAAGAGAGTCGATGTCATTCTGAGACAGTGCTTTTATAACTGCGATTTCATCTATTTTAGAACTAATTCGGTGAATGCATGTCTCCCTATTCCTCAAACAAGGGCGTAGACGACTTGAATTGTTAGGACTAGCTGGCCTAAGATGTTCCATCTTCACTGATGTGGAAACACTGCTTACTGAATTGGACTTGGAGCCAAGCATACGCTTTGAATGACTTTCCATTGCAGTGTTATTCAAAACTCTACCATATCTATCACCGTTAAATCTTCGGCTAGGAGAGGGTGACCTCAATGTTCTACTCGGTAGAGAATATGCAGCATTAGGCCTCTCGGGTTCCTTCCGAAAACTCTTCTGTCGTGTTAGAGGAGCCGGTGAGTTTGACCGATCTCTCTTCTTCTGCAGTTGAGACCCAACTACCTTCCCTCTGAGTGATTGTTTCTCCAATTCCGCGATTGCTTTTGCTAGTAAATCTGACTTTTGGACATGAGCTTTGGTGGACCCTAGCGAACGAGCGTTTTCCCTGATTGAATTGATGCGAACTATATGTGGATTCTCTTTGACACATGACCACAGGAAGTCATTGGAGAATGATCTATCCTTGGAGCTCAAGGCTGAAGTTGCAGTTGACAAGGATGATGTTGAGCTCGCAGTGTTACTAGTGGCACATGTAACAGAAGAAATGGAACAAGTTGAACTAGTAGGGGAAGGAGGAGAAGGAGAAATTTTGTTTGAGTGAGGAATAGGAATTTTGGGAGCTTGTGAGATTACAAGCTTGTCTTGGACATTGTTAAAATCTTCTAGGGAATGTTTCTTGGGTCTGCATTTGCTAATGCAAGAACCCATTTGATGGATTTTGGTTCAGATTATTCAGAAGGTAGCAACTTACAAATTTCAATAGAGAGAGTATAGGCATATAGAACAGGGGTGACCAATTTTATATTGCATTTGAAAAAAAGGAAGGAAAAAGTGGAGGGTAGCTTTTGCTTTTCTTCTTTTTCTTTTCAGATATATTTGAATTCGGTTGCCGGGTATGAAGTCCGTTGTATAACGGTTATGTAGTGGGAATGATGGTGGTTGCTTTATTCATGCTTATCATTTTTTTTTTTTTTTTTTTTTTTTTTTTTTTTTTTTTTTTGAGGAAGATGCTTATCAATATTTCAAGTGACTATTGCGCTTTACCATTTATCACAGAAAAAAGAGCTATTATAGCGTATTTAAGGGGAAAAAAAAAATAGTTTGTACTGTACTAGTAATATGCATAGTAATGTAAGATTTACATTACAAACTACACAAATATGCATAATATTGTTCATATTTGTATAGTCTATGGTATGAGATTTATATTGCTGGTACAATGTAAATCTATAATTACCTTTAATTTGTTTTAAAGAAAATATGTTAATTGATCTCGAGTGAAGTAAAATAAAGAGCACATATTTTGTTAATAGAATAGTGCCACTACATTTAAATTTTTAAAGAAACATTATTCTAAATATATTTTTAAATTTATAATTGTCTAATTTAAAAGTATATTATTATAAAATTAAGGCGATTCTTATCTAGAAATAATCACTAATCATCTGGCAAAACCACAGGTTAAATGGTTGAAAATTGGGTTAAATTTTATATTTGGATTTTTGAAACCAAGCTTCTCGCACAATGAAAAACAAGTCACTTTTTCTTAAAGAAAATTAAAAAGGAAGACATAAAAACGTTTAGGTCATTTCTATATAGTACAACTTCCCCCCATGGAAAAGGGTCATTATTAGCGTGACTTCGAACCATTCAAGTTTGAAAAAAAAAGGAAAAAAAAAAATTAAAACAAATGGAAGCTCTGCTTCTGTGTTTCTTGCAAGTTGTAAACGCATACAGCAGCACTATCCCACTTTCCCTTCTTTTGAAAATGGTATAACTTTAACCAATGAAAAGGCCATATGTGTGACTATCTGACATTAAAAATTAACATTATTTAGTATGAAGGAAGTACACTACCAAACAATTTATTTGAACTTCCCCATTCTCTATATCCAAAACTACTATTCACATACCTCTTCTAAGTATGTTTTAAGGGGTGGAGTTACACAGGGTTAGGTATTCATGCCCCAACACTTCATAAAATCTTTTGTTTATCTTTTGCATAGAGAATAATTTTGGATCAGGCCAATATATAGACCTCCGAAATATATATACACATTCTATTTGGCCTCCAATCTTAGTTATTTTATATTGCCACTGTTATTTTTGCTTCTCCAATTTTAAATTTCTACCGCTGCCTTAATGGATTTGTGTTCACAACTAAGCTTTAATTTTTATTTTTATTTTAATATTTGATTATGTTGTCTAAAATATAATGATTACTCTTTATCTTCATTCTTCAACTTAAGAAATTATTTGGTTTCTATGCACTGGATCCAAGTCTTCCATTTTATATAAGTTGAGTTCAAACACAAATCCTAGTTTAGTATACCCCACAATCAAATAAGGTGGTTAAGTAACGAGTATATAGAGTAAATTTCAAACTTAGCCCCCCCTCCCCTCCCCCAAACGTCTCTTATTTTCATTTTCTATTACAAATCAGACATGTTTGGAGCAGTAGCGACCACTAAAAATGTGTTGATATATAACAAATTTTAGTATAGTGACTTTGCTATGAAGCCTTTATATTCAGTTAATGTCGTGATGGATTATTTGCAATTGTTTTATACTATTTAATTATTCAAGTTAGAAAGCGTCCTACATATCTTTAGTGCAAATCTCAAACAAGCATTATCATATTAGTTGATATTTTCTGGCAATTTCTGCTTAAGTGCTCAACTATGAAGTATGAACTATCTTTTAGTCATGCTTAATGGGAAAATTGATTAGTTAGGACAAGAGATAGGCCGCTACACGAAGAATATGAATGAAAGTAGTAGACTTCCTATTGAATTTATTCTCATCACATGCAACATGCAATAATAGTTGGTAGATTGACCTTGCAAGGTCTAGGCCTATTTTGAGAGCTAGAATATAAACCTGTATCTGTCTAAAAACAACTTGTCTAATTTTTTGTTGAAAATTGTTTACTAAAACTGTGCGTTTGGATTGCTTATTTTTGGTAGTTTGTTTGTATAATGTGAAAAAAAAAAGTTAAAAGTTAACTTATTTTTAAAAAACTAAAAATTAAATTATTTGAAATAAAATTAAGACCCAAAAAAAAAAAAAAAAAGTAAGGCAGGATTAACAATAGTAGCAGATAATTTAAGTAAAAAAACTAACATTTGTTGCCAAACAAACACTCAACATCCACCAAAAATAGACCAACGGGAAGGGAACAGGTGAGTTTCTTGGGCTCACAAAAGACACCAAGCCCAAAATCCAAGAATGATATGACCTTCAATTCACGGCTAGCAGTATGAATATTCAAGCACCATTTGTATTTGTAGGAAGGGCTTTAAGCCCTTTTTTGGGTTTCAAATAAATTTGGTCCAAGATCCATTGCTTTCAATATTTTGCCTGTTGAGTTTGCACGAGTTGTTCAATGGAATTGTGTTACGTGGCCTAAACAAAATGTGATTTGAACACTATTCATTCTAATTAATGTTTCGTTGCTTTTTTTTTTTTTTTTTTAAATTATTAGGTACTCCCGAGTACCATAAATGCGTACTTTCCTCTCTCACATAAATAGTGGGTCCCACCATAAAAGAGTACACATTTATGGTACTCTGGGAGTATACAATAATTTCTCTTTTTTTTTTTTTTATTATTATCTTTGCATTTAGAATTTAGACATACAACAATTAATGTGGAAAAGTTACTATATCTGCTGGTAGAGAAAGAGAAGCCAATTCCTTTTCTCTAGTTACTCGTTATAATAGCCATTTGCATGACTCGTTCATCTCGGAAACATTTTAGGACTACGTGTTTCACCCAACTCAAGCTTTTAACAAATATTTTAAAAGTTTGGCATTAAATATGAAAATAAAATAAAAACTCATTAATAGAAATACTTAGAAGCATAATATTAAATTTTTTTTTTTTTGAAACAGACACAAACAAATGAGAGAGAAAGACTTTCTAACATAAATACTCACTAAAACTTCACTCAAAAACCATGATAATTTTTAAGAAAAAACCATGGTAATTTTTAAGAGAGGGTGAGTTAAATTATACTACACACAACATACTGTTTTAAGCAATGTAAGACAATTAACATTTTTTTTTTTAAGAAACAAACAAACACTCAAGCATAATATTATATGAATGAAAAGAATTTGAACAAATTAAAATATGGGTGTGTATGTTAAAGTATTTTTTTATTGCAAAGTAATGGATACTAAATGTTCTCTTAATATAGATTCATACTATATATATATTCTCATGTGACAACCACCAGTTTTATAATTTTAAAGACAGTACCTCCAACGACAAAAGATTTAAATTTTAATGTTTTAACATACATATTCCCACCATGACTACATTGACTAGTCAAAAATTTGACATTTTAAAAAATTGCATGTTAATTAACTAAAATTGGTATTGACATGATTTTAGACAAACTAGACAAAATAAATATCAAAATATGATTTCCACTCTTGAAATATTGCCTAGGTTAGCTACTTTTGTCCTTAGAATTATAAAAGTTTTAATATAAATATATACTATAAATGGAAATAAAAAAATTGTTTTGATAATTTGATTTTTGTATATAATAAAACACCTTAATACAAATTAGAAAATAATAGTATCTAAGAGTATTATAATTTTTTTTGAAACAATATTTTTTAATAAATTGTAATGCAAAAACTATATATTTAATAAGTATTTTATATTTTTAATTTTTTATATAAAAATGGAATAAAAAAAATACTACAAGAACGTGTTGTTTTTAGATTATAATTTTGTACTGTAAGATATTGAAGGAAATTCAGTTTCTAAACAAGGAAGTCATAGGCAAGATTTGTTCCTCAAACATATAGCTTCAATTTTTTTATATTTTTTATTTATCTTCCGAAGCTCCACTAGTGCCATACTGAAGTGTGTGTATATACATACACACACACACACGTCAGCTACAACTTAGAGCAAACGACAAACAGTTACATGAGAAATTCAGGGGGGGAAAAGCCTTACATGAGATAGATATAAGCACAGCACATTTGCGTTTATGAAACTAAAAGGGCGAAGGCGGAGACGGAGGCGGAGGTGGAGGATTCGAGGTAAAGGCATTAGAAATTTCAACCAAAATTTGCTTGAGCACACCTCCCCTCCTTGGTGGCGTCATTGCTTTATCCTTGGTCGGAACCACAGACTGGCGGGTTCCGCCATTGCTGGAAGCTCCTTCAGTGTTGACAACTTGAACACCCACTTGACTGGCTTCACTCATTCTCTATTCTTTAACTATAACTGCAGCTAGCAGAAGTGCAGAACTATTCCTAAATACATATCATACATATATAAGTACTGGCGGAGATATGGAATGGCAAAGAAATTGCAAGTTGAAGCTAATTAAGGACAATGGTATGATCAGTAGGTGAAATGGGTACAAGAGAAAATTTGGAGAGTAAAGACAAGGGAAAACAGCCCCCACAAACAACGCATGCATACGCACAGTGCTGCTCGGCCCATCTGGCTTTGTTTGGTCCAAGTCAAGTCAAGTCCTTAACTTAATGCTGAGGAAAAAGCAACCAAGAGAGGCATCCTTTGTGATTTTCCTTGGAACCAGGCGTCTGATTCATGCATCTTCTCAAAACATTTTGGTGTTATAACAAAATTTTTCGCTCCAAATGTAGCATATTTGATACGACAGCATTGATCGGAACTAAATCTAACTTAGGCTGTGTTTGATTGGATGTAAAATATTTTCCAGGTGTAAAATAATTTCAGGTAAAAATATTTTCGGGAAAGGAAAATATTTTTAGGTGTTTGGTGGCATTTTAAAAAATATTTTGAAAAATATTTTTAGGTGTTTGGTGGTAATTTTGAAAATATTATAGAAAATACATTTTTTACTTGTTGCTCACATTTTCTCAGCTTCCAAACAAATATATAAATCATTTCTCAGTAGAGAAACACAAAAGAAACAAAACCCCAAAAAAAAAAAAAATCATAAAATCTGGGAGAGAAGAAGAAAGAGAGAGAGGCGAGATCGTGATCGTGCGATTGCGATTACGTGAACTAGATCGCGCCTCACGATCGCAAGATTGTAAAGGTGGCGCGATCGCGAAGCATCTAGATCGTGCCTCGCAATCGCGAGATCGCGAAGTAGCGTGATCGAGAAGGCGGCGCCGGTGCTGGGGTGCAATCTTGCCGGCGCTGCCTTCTTTCTGCTCTCTCTCTCTCTCTCTCTCTCTCTCTCTCTCTCTCTCTCTCTCTCTCTCTCTCTCTCTCTCTCTTTCTCTCTCTCTCTCTTTGTGCATCTGTGAGCCCGGAAATGGTTTGAAGTGAAAATTTTCACTTCAAACCATTTCTGGGTCAAAGTTGTTATTTTTACGGTAAAATGAAATGCATTTCCGGAAATTCTATTTTCCATGCGCAACCAAACACACGGTTTTACGGAAAATGATTTCCTGAAATGGATTGAAGCCAAAACAAACAGACCCTTAATTTGTAGCTTGGTTTAGGCTCGTATGAAAATCATGCTTATAATTAAGGGTATATATACGTATTTTAAGATTTTCCAAAAACCAGGGTTTTAGTAAAATTAAAAAGGAAAATGTTTACCAATGCCTTAGGTTTAGAAGCTATTTTTAGAAACATTTTATTGGGAGAATGATAAAATAGTAAATGTTATTGACAGTTTTTTATATTTCTTATGAAAGTGATATCAAAACTTTCTTATTATGGTTTATTAACAATTGCTCTAAGGGTATCTGTTAAAATATTCCAATTAAAAATTGGGTTTTCATAATTTTGCTTGAGTGAGAATCGAGCGAGTCTTTGAAGGGTTTCTACCTATGTTATTTGTTTTTTTTTTTTTAATCACATTCTACCTATGTTATTGATTTGCTTGATCGTGTTTTGGTTTCACTCAACCAAAACTTCCGGCCATCAATTTCTTCACCAGCTTCTTGATAAAATTTAACATAACCTAAGTACAAATGATTACACCATCTTCCCATGGTTTGTCACATGGAATTTTTTTTTTTAATTAAAGACATTAAATATTTTTAACACACACATACAAAGAGAGGGGAAAAGGTTTTGCTAGCTCCAACCAAGGCTGCCATATCAAATAAGCTACATTTGGAGCTAAAAATTTTGTTCATACTTCTTAGGACGAACAAAATTCCATGTGACAAGCAAAAAATTGGGATTAAGAGCTAAAAATTCCATGTGACAAGCTCATAGTATACGATCACTAAGATTGGGATTAAGGGCATTATTGTCTTTTTGATAACATACCTAGTCTATCCTAGCCTTACACGTGTAGTCAAAATCCAAAGGAATAATCTCACAAGACTCCAAAGCTTCTAAGGTCCGGGCCCAAGGACAACGTCAAAGGTGTGTCCTTCAATCTTACCGTCTGTCAATCTGCTTTTCGGCCGAATTGAGATATCTTTAGTGGAAATGTAATAGATTTTCTTGTTACTATTAGTACACTCTCCTCCTTTTGTGATCAATATGAAGAAAAATTGAAATAGAATTCTTATTCAACTAAAACACTAAAACAGTAAATATTTGAAAGGTATATTTAAATGGAGAGATAAGAGTGAAATAGTATTTGGGTTGTAGATAGTTTTTTACTTTGTAGAATTTTTGTATATTTATTTTTTCCAGAGATCTCAAGTGGGATATTTAAAAACCCAGAAAAGTTGCCAATGTTCATTCCAATTCTTACAAATTAGGACATGAACATAAAAGTTTCTAACACTTATTTAAATGTTAAAATCATATCTCTTATCGACTTCACTGCCCCCACTCACAACTCATTATTCCTGAGAAATCTTAACAGTATATTTAACCATGTCAAACCCCACACAGCCAATCATGACCAAAACATACAATTCCATTATTCAAAAAAATTATTAATAATAATCATCTCATATACAATATTGTGTAAAGTAATTATTTTTGAGAATTACACATATACACATTGTGGGTTATTTAATTACACTGTTCAACATCCATATTGTGGGCTATTTGGCCACACAATCCAACATCTCTCATTTGGCCAAATAACTTGAGATGTACAATAACTATTCAACAACTTCCATAGTACAAACATGTCCCTTGAAACTTTTTGAAGCAGTTGCCTTTGTCAACGGATCCGCCACCATCTCCTTTGATGATGCATATTCTATAAGAATTTCATTTTTTAGTACCACATCAAAAATATAATAATAACGACGTTCAATATGTTTACCTCTTGTACCAAGCTCACCACTTTTTATGGTGCATATGGCAGCTTGGTTATAATACATAACCTTTATAAGTTCATCTGGTATTTCTTTTATATTTAAACTTTTAAGAAAACCTTTTATCCAGACAGCTTCTAATATAGCACTACTATATGCTATATATTCTACTTTCATAGTGCTTTTAGCTACACAACTTTGTTTTTTACTACACTAGGAAATGGCTCCTCCTCCAAGGAGGAATATGTAACCTGACGTGCATTTCCCATCATCTGTGTCACCAGAGAAATTAGAATCTGAATATCCAATAACTTTCAAATGTTTCCCACTATAAGTCATTTTGTGACTTTTTGTACCTTTAATATATCTTAAAATTCTTTTAATGGCTACCCAATGGGCCTTACCTAGATTACTTTGAAATCTACTCACAAGGCCTACAGCAAAGCTTAGGTCAAGTTTAGTACATAGCATAGCATACATTATGCTACCAACAACTTGCGCATAAGGTCTATGCTCCATTTTTCTTTTCTCTTCATCATTTATAGGACACATTTTCTTAAATAATTTGGTTTGTTTATGGATAAGAGTATCAATTAGATTTGAACTATCCATGTAAAATCTTTTTAAAATTTTATCAACGCATTGCTCTTGAGATAATTGAAGTATTCTTGATTTTCTATCTCTAATAATTTGAATTCCTAACACATAGGAAGCTTCACCCAAATCTTTCATTTCAAATTGGGATTTTAGAAAATCTTTAGCTTCACATATAGATTCAACATGATTACCTACAATCAAAATATCATCAACATACAAAGATAAAATTATAAAATCACTCCCACTATTCCAATGATATACACAATTATCATAATCATTAGCTCTAAAACCAAATTTAACAATTGCATTAAGTGTAATACCATTGTCTTGATGCTTATTTCAAACCATACAATGATTTCTTAAGCTCATATGCTTTATTTTCTTCACCCTTAACTTTACAACCATCAAGTTGTTGCATAAAAATTTCTTTCTTTAGGTCTCCATTTAGAAATGCAGTTTTAACATCTATTTGATATAATTCTAAATCTAAGGCAGCAACAATGGACATTAAAATTCTAATGGAAGTGAATTTAGCAACATGAGAATATGTTTACTCATAGTCTATACTAGGTTTTTGTGTGAATCTTTTTGCCACTAATCTAGCTTTATATTTTTCAATACTACCATCACACTTAAACTTTCTTTTTTAATATCCATTTACTACCAATTGCTTTCCTATTTTTAGGCAATTCCACTAATTCCCACATATCATTTTTAATTATTGATTCTAATTCTTCCTTAATAACTTCTTTCCATTTCAATGAATCTGGGGCAAACAAAGCTTCTTCAATTGTTAAAGGGTCTTCAACATCCCCTTTCACTTATAAAATTGAAATAATCTTTTAATTTAGTAGGGGGATTTCTTTCTCTTTGAGTCCTACTAAGTGTATCATGAGGATTTTCACTATTAGGAACAATAACATATTCATTATTAACCACTTCCTTCTCCTTAGAAATTTCAAATAATTCTACTAATTTATTGGGATCTCTTGTATCAATTTCTTCTTCTACGAATCTTGCATCTCTACTTTCAGTGACACTAATAGTTCCATCACTCAGAATATCCAATAAATGTACCTTTGATAGTTTTACTATCTAACTTACTTCTTAAATGTGATGGGATTAAAATATGAGCTGAAGAACCCCAAACCTTTAAATTTTGAATATTGGGTTTTCTTCCAGTCCATAATTCATGTGGTGTTCTATGAATTTTTTTGGAACTAGATTAAGCAAGAACATCGCAGTTACAATAGTTTCTCCCCAAAAAAAACAAATCTTAATGAAGAATGTCTTAACATAGATCTTACCATGTCCAACAAGGTTCTAATATGTCTTTCAACAACACCATTTTGTTGTGGTATATAGCTCATAGTAAGTTGATGTATTATTTCATTTTCTTTCAAAAAATCACTAAATGGATCTGACATATACTCTCCCCCACGATCTGATCTTAGTATCTTAATATTCCTTCCTCATTGATATTCAACTTTCTTTTTGTACTCTTGAAATTTTTCAAAGCTTCCGATTTTTTTATGCATTAAGTATGTGTCCATATCGAGAAAAATCATCTATGAATGTGACAAAATATAACATACCCTTATTAGTTTTAATATTTAATGGGCTACATACATATAATGTACAATAGCTAATATTTCATTGGATCTTTATCCCTTAGGAAAAGGAAGGCTAGTCATTTTACTAGATATGCAAGGTTCACAAGTAGGAAAAACAATGTTCATGTTTGGAATTAATCCCATATTAATCATCCTTTTGATTTTATTTTTATTAATGTGTCCTAATCTCATATGCCATATATAAGGATCATCCATACATAAACTAGCATCATCATAAGCATAAGAATGATTAATAGACATATCAAAAGCAAAAGAACCAACTATTGAATTATTATTATTAGCAAAGGAAATATCATTAAGATGATACAAACTATCCATCTTAATGCCCTACATTAAGATTCTACCATATTTTCCAATTGACATTTTTCCAAAACGAAAACGAAACTCAAAACCTTTTTTATCCAAGCAAGGGATAGAAATGATGTTACGTCTCATGGTGGGTGCAAAAAGTACATCTAACATATTGAGGTTTCTTTCTCTAGGTATCTTGATCTGTACAGTTCTAATGCCTAACACATCACAATATGTTTTATTGCCCATATTCACAAGATGATCACCGACTTTAACCTCTTTCATGTCAACAAAGAAATCTCTCATTTTTGCCACATGGTGTGATAATGCAGAGTCTACCCACCATGCTCCGGAGTCAACATCAATTAACAGAGATTCCGATACCACACAAATTATATCCTTGGAACCTCCATAATTTGGTTTGTTATTGTTTTTATTTTCACGACAATCAGCTTGATAATGACCAATTTTTCCACACTTAAAACACTTTCCCTTACCCCTTTTATTCTTATTATTGTTCTTGAAATTCTTTCCTTTGTCTTTGAAATTTTTAGAAAAGTTTTTCTCATCATTTTTGGGAGTTTCATTCTTTGGGGGTTGACAAGTAAAAGCAATTGATAAGAGAGATTTAGATGTATTCTTTTTATTTCTTCTTTCCGCGTCTATCCCCAAAAGAGTTGAAACGTTTTTCATGTTCACGGGGGTTGTAGAATAGTTTAGAGTTACCACTACAGAATCCCATGAGTCAGACAAACTATGCAAAATAATAGACACTTGCATCTTATCAGGATTTGGATTTCCTAAGACAGCTAACTCTTTGCAAGTACTGACATTTTATTGACATGTTCACTTACATTATCACTTTCATTCATCATGGTTCCATTAATCTCTCAATTAAAAGTTCAGTGTATGTTTCAGAAGATGCACAATATGCTTCAGTAATAGCATCAAACATGGTTTTAGCATGTGTATATTCTTGAAATATAATTTTAATATATGTCAGGTTCCATGAATGTAAGAAAAATATTTCTAGCAGTTTTATCATCTTCTAAATGTTTTTATACATTATTTTTGCAGCAACATTAGAATTTTCAGGTGGTGGAGTTGGAATATCGATACCAATAACATACTCAACATTGTCTTGAAAGAGTATGTGATGGATCGACGTTTCCAAACAAAATAATTAGCCCCATTTAATTTTTCAATTTTGCTTAATTCTTAAGTTATAGGTTTACTATTCATGATCAACAATAAGAATTAAAAGGATTTTAGTTTAGTAAGTTGACCGTGATGGAGAAACCCGAAAAAAATAAATGTGTGTGTACCAATTCTATATTGATGTTTGCTCCAACACCCTCTTTTTTAGCCCAGCCAAGCTTTCACAATAAATGAAAAAATCCTCTGTACAATGGAGTAACTTAAATGGCCTTCCACCATGTAGCAAGATTCCCACCCAATGAAAAAAAGAGTTGCACGGCTTTACTAGGAAAGTAGAATTCTTATTGAATAAAACACTAAAACAGTAAATATCTGAAATGTATATTTAAATGGAGAGATAAGAGTGAAATAGTGTTTGGGTTGCAGTGGGTTTTTCACTCTGCAGGATTTTTGTATTGTTATTTTATCTAGAGATCTCAAGTGGGATATTTAAAGACCTACAAAAATTGCCAATGTTCATTTCAGTTCCTACAAATTAGGAAATGAATGTTAAAGTCTATAACATTTATTTAAACATTAAAATCAGATCTTATCCACCTCACTGCCTCCACTCACAACTCATTATTCCTGAGAAATCTCAACTACATATTTGACCATGTCAAACCCCACACAGCCAATCATGGCTAAAACATGCAATTCCATTATTCAAACAATTTTATTAATAATAATCATCTCATATACAATATTGTGTAAGGTAATTTCTTTTGAAAATTACACACATACACATTGTGGGTTATTTAACCACATAGTTCAACATCCATATTGTGGGCTATTTGGCCACACAATCGAACACAATATGTGTAAATTCTGGAGGAGGGGAGGCAGAGTTGGAATCACATGGAACACCACTAATAATATATCTCATTACTACCATACTATCACTTGAATCCCATTTGAAAAACCAGTTTGCCTCTTTGTTTTGTCTAATATATATATATTTTTTTAAACTAGCACTTCTTAAATACCCCCCTCCCCCTCCCAAAAATGTACTATCACCATTAAAACGAGTAATTATTGAATGCTTCTGGAGTATATCAACAATGTTTTATCCCTTATATTTTATCTCTTTACTTACATAAATGGTAGATCCTAATAATATATATATATATATATATATATCGACAATGCTGAGAGAAAATTCAATGAGATTAGAATTCTCAATTTTGCGCCACTTGTCCTATTTAAGTTTTAATTTTGTGCCAATTGAATTATTGAATGTAAAAATCAAAGAGTCCCAATCCAATTGGATTTTAATTGGAATCCAATTTTTCGCTATGTGTCAATATAAGTTTTTTATTTTAGTGGCAAGTGAGTTATTGGGTGCAAAAACCAAAGAGACTAAAATCAATTAACTTCTAAATCATATATATATATATATATATATATATATATATAATGAGAAATCATTACATATTTTAGAAATATATGGTTTATAAAAAGTGTAAATGAATACCATGTATAAGTTGAATCTCTTCTAAATTGTATTTGTGCAGATGCACGAGACTGCACACTAGTTGAATTAATGATGAAACTTATCATTCATATGAAAGTAGAGTGTATCATGCTATTATATTCTTGTAGTGCAAAATAATTTTCCAACTGAAGCTGATAAACTCCCATTATCAGTATTGTTATTATTACTTTTAACATTATTCTTAAATTGATGATTTCTTCCTCAAACATCTTGAAAGTGCATAGGTAAAATAATGGAATAAATTTAGGGACAAAACTTTTACCAAAACCAAATTCCCAACTTGTTGAAGTGAAACATTGTGAGTTGTAGAAATAAAAGTAACGTAAGTAATTAATCCATATGAAAGTGATTATCTATTTGTAACTTACCGTCTCAACAAATTCTAAAAAAGGTTTTTGGAAGAAATATTCATAGCAAATTAGAAAATCTTAAAAGAATAATGTTAGTGTAGATTTGGATGTGGGTAATGAATGCTTACCTTGCATTACTCTACTTAAAAAAGATGCCCAACTCATAATGATATGCGCGCGCAGTAGTTTGCCATGAAATCAATGTGCGAAGCGTGCCGTCGTCTTAAGACTGTTTCCTCAGTGTTTTTCCCACTAAATTTTTTCTAAAGTCAAATTGGACTCTTGAACAAATTTGATCACGCCTCAATTAACAGAACTGGGGTAATATAATAACAATGATAAAAGTGAAATAAAAAACAAAAGAATTGAAGAAACTCACAAATTAATAGAGTAGTGCAAGATTTAAAATAAATGTAATAAAAGTCAAGCACTCGTATGCATTTACTGAAAATGATAACCAAAAAAAAAAAAAAAAAGTGTAATTTTCTAATATAGTAACAATGACAAAAATTAAGTAGGAGGGGAAGATAATAAAAAAAAAATAGTCATATCAATTGACAATTGTGATCATCTTAATTTTATTAATTTTTAAGAAATAAATATAAAGCGACATCATAAAGAAAATTTTGATAATTTAAATTGGTTAAAATGGAACCCCTCCCCTCACCTCTCATCCGTCTCCAAATTCCCCTTATTAGGGATAATTAAAAATGAGGAGTTTCGAGGGCTAAGGCTTAAGATACCCCCCTCCAAATCCCCCCCAAACCTTTCCTCTTTCTTCTCTAAAAAAACATTCAAGTATTGAGGGGCATGATTGAAAGTAAAAATAATTGTGGTAAAGTGTGTCCTATAAGACAATTGTCACAAAGTGTATGTATTTGTGTGTGATATTAGCATTATTATTTTTCTATACTACTCATAATAGATCGCTTCAACAACAATAAGTCTAAAATTACATTTTTTTTCTTTTTCTACAAATTTTTCACTATCACTTATGCTATGTTTGGAAGTTTTGAGGGAGAGGAGAGTAGAGGGGAGTAAAAGGAAGAAGAGTAGTGGAGAGGAAAGTAGAGGGGAATAGTTATCCTCCACCTTATTTGGATGTTTTTAAAATTATGTAAGGGGGAAGGGAATAATTAGTCTTTTCATTTGTAATTTTGTTAATATGGTAAGGATAAATTTGATAATTTATTTGGTCAAGTATTTTTATGCTTCACTCTCCATCCAAATCTCTTCAATTCGAAGGAATTAAAAATGAGGGGTTAGAAATAGTTCAAATCCCTCCAAATCCCTCCTCCTCCTTTCTTAAAAAATATCCAAATAAAGTAATTAAATTATTCTTCCTCCCTTTATATTACTCCCCCTTCTTTCTCCAATATCCAAACATAGCATTAATTGCAAGTTATAAATGATAAACAATAAAGTAGTGTCAGTAATAGATTCAAACAACATAAAGACTTAACCGTAGTAAAATTTGTTCTAATAAATATTGTGTACATATGTAACATTTCTTCTTTAATAATTGTGAAATTTATTGAGGAAAATATTTTGTATTGTTGAATTGCAAAATGTTAAAAAATCAAGAACAGTTGTACGCATAAAACTTTGAGTCTTAAGTGGGACCCATTGAACTTTGTTTTAATTATAAAATGACAAAAAGCAATGTGTTACATGGACATATGCACTTTCATTAACAATAGAGAAACTTTCTCATTTATGTGTAGGGCAAAATTGAGATGAACGAAAATGACAAGGGGTAAAATTCTTTGTAGGCAATTGCCCCCTCTCACCCCCGGGCTCTAAAGGTGTCCGCATCCCCTTTTCTCTACACCCTTCTCCTCTCCCTAGCCTCCATCCAAATATTCTCTTTAGGTCCTAAGATTTACTCTTGAGTGTGTTACATTCTTGACACACATGACACGTGCTATTTCTGAGAGGAGGAAAAAAAAAGGTACACCCACATATATTATTTGAACCCAAGTTATTACACCTTTGTAACACAGACTTAAGTTTATTGTACCATAGGCATCATCAACCTGAAATAAACAAAGAAGAACAAAAACAAACTTGAAGAAGTTCTGGCATTGTGATGGTAAGTTGGGAATGGCAAATGTGCATGAGGGGAGTGAACATCACGTCACCATATTTCGGAAACACCAAATAATTACTCATCCTTACTCTTCTTGGCATTTGATTTTGCAGGAATCAGACCCATGTTGAAGCAGCTACAAGGTTTTTCAGATTGTGAGCTCCCAAAGCAAGAAATCCATTGGGCAATGCAATCAAACATCATCCTCTTTACTAGTCTCTTCTTAGCTGGAATTACAACCCCACTGTTTGGTTTGAACCCGGGATCTATCTTGGGTTGCATCCCTAATGTCTTATTAAGTTTGCTCCAACCTCAAAGTCCATCTTATTTAAACTAAGAAAGTGACAAGGGGTACAAGTTGTGAAAAGGTTACGGGAAAGCATACCTTAAAATAACTTAAATTAACTTTACTACTTGAATAATTAATGAGAGTGCAACACGTGATTTTACTTTTAGTGTGCGTCGTCGCATGAATCAAAGTCTCAAAGATCATGATATGACTTTCATTGCGGCTAATTTGGATTTTAATCTTATGGGCATCTCTATGCTCTAGCTAGGTCCATGAACTAATGAGGTTCCCCCAAACAAAGAGAAAAAAAGCACCCCAAATAGGATTTTTTTTCTCATATTCTAAGTTTATGGACAATCTTTTCTATACAAAGAATAGAACTTGCAAACGGAAATCACGTTTTTTAGTCCACCATCTTGACTCCTAATAGTTCGAACAAATCAGATCAAGAATGGTCGAGATTGACTTACTTGAATTCACGAATGAAGCCAATCAAATTAATCTTACCTGATTTTATACCCAAATAGGATTTTTTTTTCATATGAATAAGTTCGAAATCTATTATGTCACTTTATAACTACTGTCTTTAATAATTCAACCAATGATGTAAAATTCTTATTTCAAAAATATGTCTTGTCCATTTCATATATATGCTAGTTTTAGACCGTCAGATGTGCAGCGAATTGAATATTCTGACGTATGGCATGACAACAATGGAACAAATTTGAAGGGTAAAAAGCACAAAAATTTACAGTATATGTATAGCAAACATCAATATCCCCACACACGGCTTCCATAAACCTCTAATGATCATTAATAGATTGCTTATAAACTCTCTTAATGCAATGACAAATGAAAAATGTGGGATAGAAATTCTACAAATATTTGAAGCATTGGACATGTCCATTTCCGTACCTGCACTAAAAGATTCACACATGATTATCAACAAATAGGGGTGTGCATGGGTCAAATTAGAGGATTTTTTCAACTTAACCCGACATTGTTTGGTTAAATTCTCCCGACTCAACCCAACCCATTGGGTCGGTGGGTTGTTTTACATGGTTTATGCCTCATAAAAAATTGACTTTCATTAAATATTTTTATCACTTTTTTGAATAAATTATTACAATTTATATAATATTATATTTCAAATATCCTAATTAATATAGTCAAAACCAAGATTAAAATAAGGATAATAAAATAAAATTATATATATAGTGAGTCAAATTCGATAAAATAGGTTGAAAAAAAATAATCAACCCAAACATGACTGATTCAAGTCTCAAAATAAAATTTTAATCGAACCCAACTCGAGTCAGTTTTGTCATATTGGTGAGTTCAAGCCTTCAAAGCATGAATTGAGATTAGGTGCAATACTGTGATGCAATAGCAATTAATGGTTGAAATTAAAAGTTAGAAAAAGCAACTATTAATCTCAACTATTAAATAAAAAAAATATTTAAAAGAAGTAAAAGTTACAAATGAAAAAAAAAATTAAATGGGATAATTGCATGATGCAATTGCATTTAGCACCTGATCTCAATCCTCAAGAACAAAATTGGCTTTTGCCCTTTTCAAAAAAATAATCTAGCATTTTACCCCATTTCCCAAACTAATTAGGGAAATGTCTCTCTTTTGAAACTCGATTTTCTCAAAATCGAGTTTTAAAAAAAAAATTTCGGAACCCTATAGTGGCATTTTAAGGAGCATATAGTGATATTTTAAGGACCTATAGTGGCGTTTTTAAACTCGATCTTCATGAAATCGAGTTACATGCAATTTTTTTCTATTCTTTTTCCCTATAACTCGATTTCATGAAGATTGAGTTTAAAAACGCCACTATAGGTCCTTAAAACGTCACTATAGACTCTTTAAAAACACCATTATAGGACTTAATTCGATTTTGAGAAAATCGAGTTTTAAAAAAGGGACATTTTCATAATTAGTTTGGGAAATGGGGTAAAATACTGGATTGTTTTTTTGAAAAGGGCAAAAGCCCATTTTCTCCCAATCCTCAAGGCAGATCCCTACTTACAAACATACGGTTAGTACCTATTTTTGGACCACATTGACTATTACACAAAAACATGCAAGTTGCTATGCCTTATTGGATTTTGTCTTGTAAGATGGATAGAAAACTCAATGTAAATTCTTACGTTACTTATTTCGGGTTGGAACTTGGAAGGACTCAACATGAATGAATGAACCACACACCTACAATTACAAAGTGACAGGCCACAAATGCGTTGACCCCTTGTGATAACTTAGATTAATTAATTAGCCCAGTTATTAATTAATCAAAGTAACATGCAATATCACGTGGTAACACAAACAAATCACCAAACTAAGGAGAGAGATGTTGGATGCAAAGTTCTTCAAATCATCAGAGATGAACTAGGGCACGAACTTTGTCTTTCAGATCACAAATTGCATGAACAAGAAGTTCTGAATGAATGTGCAACTTGCGTCATATTGACGGCCCTTAAAATAATCCTTTTATATGTCTAGGGTTAGGAGAAAAGAAGTCCCAAAGACACATTCACAGATTGGACTTGAAACTGAACTGAAAATCTGTTTTCTTTAATTCTCGACAGATAGAGGTATCGAGGATCTGTCGAGAAGCTGTCGAGGCTCGGGGCAAAACAGTTTCTTAAAACTCGATAGATGCATGTGTCGAGGTAGGTGTCGAGTTTTAGTAACTTGCACTTCCTTGCTTGTTTCTTGGACAGACTTTGATGGCTTCAACACTGGATCTTGAAACACTGTTTCTTGAAGTGTTAAACACATCCTAGATCTACCCAATTACAAGTAAAGTGCGTTTTGTCTAAGGATAAGCCAATTACATAAAATAGCGACATATGATAACAACTACTTGAACTACATATGTCCTAACAATCTCCCCCTTTGGCAATCCGTGACAAAACCACAATAGACAAATGAAGATATGAGAGAAGTCATAAATCACTCAACTCATACTCACTTGTTACATACAGTAAAATCTATCCTAACACAAACTCTTGAAAAACTTTGCAAGAAGAGAGTTTATGGCAAGTAGGCTTTGACAACCTGTATTTCTGAAACACTTATAAACAAAACACATCAAGGCATCTTTGTGTGAAACAGAAATAATAGATTGCATACAAGTAAAAAAACATGTGTATAAAGACAGAAAAGAACCAACACATGTAGAGGTCGGTGAAAGAAAAACATACATCATCATATATAAGAAGAGAATAAATACAATGTATGTCAATACATGATCAATGTATCTCTGAAATGATGAAAAAGAAAAAAATACATATGATCATCTCACTACATCCCTCAATCCACATCCATACTCCCCCTAACAAAAATGTCCTATCCTATGCTAACACTCCCCCTAAGCATGACTACTCTCATACCAAAACTACCAAAACTACTCCCTCTTTTGTCATGAGTGACAAAGGGTAGAGTGTCATGTAGACATCTCAGCAGAAGAGCTCGCATCTCCATCATCATCATCCGCAGAAGCATCATCGTCATCACCATCATCATCAGCCTCAGTCTCAGTCGACACATGAGGTGGCGGAGGAGAAGCCTCTGGAGCAAAGCCGCCCATGGTCACCTGTCGCCTGGCGATGCGACCAACACAAACCTTCACCTGATACAACTCCGTGGAGAGTGTATCGAGGCGAGCATCCATGCGCTGAAGCTGCACCATGATATCTCCTAATGTGACGTTGCTCGAAGAGGAAGGATCAGACGCTCGAGCTGATCTAGAGGTGGTCGGACGGGAGGAAGGAGTGGCACCGTCGGACTGTCTCGAACTAAACTGTGCCTCGCTACGTTTTACGGTAGCGGCGTCTATGGCAGACATGACATGGTAAGGATCAGACGAAGGGAATGGGAAGGAAAAACGGCAAAGAATCCTCGTGATAGCGAAAGGAAAAATGAGCTTATCGCGGATGGCCGTATCTCTATAGACATCTATGATAGAAAAGATAAAGTGTGAAGGAAAGTCTATAGAGAGATCCTCTAGGAGGGACAACAAAAACCGAGCACGAGGCTCTGTGATAGAGTTGTATTGAGAAAGTGGGTGCAACACAAAAGTCATCACCATGTTAAGGAAACGAGGACCTTTAGCAAAAGGTCAACATGGTGTGTACATATGATCTCCCCAAGAGGAAGGACGCTCACAGAACGCCGAGATCATCTCATCTTTAGACACAGTCCATAGACGCTCACAGTTAGGGTAATTAGGATGATCCACCCTAGGAACATGAAGAACCTCAGAGACTAACTCTAGGGTGACAGCAAAGCGCGTACCTCGAACGCTAGAGTAGAAGAGAGGTACTGAAGAATCGATCCTGTGGATGTTGGAGTAAAACTCCTGTATCAACACGAGTGGACATATGACTGGGACGTCACACAGTGACTCCCAAGCCCGACTGTGTATGACATCGGGAAGGTCGGTGTCGGCAAAGTGTGCCAGGACAACGTGGCGTTCCGAATGAACACCTCGTTTTGAAAAGTTCTCCGAGAAGTCCTTATGGGCTTTCTCATCATGGAACCGGATAGAAAGAGGAGTAGTATCGGAAGAAGATGATCCCTTAGAACGCAGAGGGTTCTAGGATGGAATGGACTTACGTTTAGGTGTCATAGACACTACTAACGCAAACATAGAGAGGGGGAAGAAGAAGAGACAAGCAGAAAAGTTCCAAACAGTTCAATATTGGAAGATAAATATTGAAAAGAAAGAACGAATGCATGGAAAATGCATGAACATGTGACATGCAACAACCAAACATCATAAGCTCAGCCCAATCCAAACCTAACAGCACACAGCAGATTTGCACACATCTAAATGCATGAAAATACAATTAGAATGCTAATGTAATGCAATGCATGTGGTTTTGAAGATCAAATCTATAAAACCAACTCAACAATTTCATGAAAACCTCAAAAATTTTGAAAAATCCCAAAAATTTTCAAAAACACAACCTAGGGTTTTATAAAACATGAAATGCATGGAAATGAGGGATAAGACGCTTACCAAGTGATGAAGATCGAGAAGAACACTTGAGAAAGCCTTTGAAAGAGGTTTGGAGGGAAGGAGAAGTGTTTTGAGAGAGAAAACGAGTGCTGTCGAGTGAGAGAGATCGAGCAAAGTGATTTAGATATCGCGAAGAACCTTCTTATACACCTTCAGTAATTCTCGACAGATGAAGCTATCGGGAGGTATCGAAGTAGCTATCGAGGTCATGTGTCGAGAAAAACACGTCGACAGAAGAAGCTATTGAGGTCATGTATCGAGAAAGAAGAATCAACCATGAAGGAACCTCGATCGATCTAGGAGCTGTCGAGAAGCTATCGAGCAGACAGAAAGTTTCTCGATCGATCCGCCAGGTGTCGAGGTATCTATCGAGATTGAGATAAGAAAAAGTCTAAGAAGCTCGACAGACAGCTATGTGTCGAGAGGAATCGAGGAGGTGTCGAGATGCCTTTTAAAAACAGTTTTTCAAAAGAAGAAAAACATAGACTTGAATGCAATCATGGATGCAACTCAACCAAAGGTCCAAGCAACACATTAAGCTCTCAAAATCATCTCTCAACAAGAATTTTGATGTACATGTATCTCAAAACACGCACACACATACTAAACAAGTCTAACCAATTTTATATTTCAAAAAACAAGTCCAGACAGTTTAGTGAGCATACATTAACACATGTAAACCTTGTGATGGCCAAATCACATTGTACCTGCACATGTATCAAGAATAGCAAAGAGTATTACGTGTTGTGTGTGAAAACATCGCAAGATTGCATAAGTGTCTCAATGTTATGACGATTTGAGATATGAGAAAATCACTTTAACTCACACACAATCATAACTGTTTGATGGGAACTATCACCTTCGAGGTACATCCTATAACTCCCACATCTCCTAGAAAACACGTTTGCAACCATATTTTAAAGCATTTTTGATCTTTTTGCTTTTTATATCTTTGCATATTTTCTTTTAACAAGCATATCATGCATGGGCATACAAGAGAAAGAAAAGAAATACCCAATTATGTTAAGCTTTTGACATTGCACTTTTGCTATGCCGAAGCATACAGATGTCATATTATGATTGGCGAGTAACAGTGGTGAGATGGTTATTTATGCTTTTCTCTTAGGATTTTCTAGTTCAACCCGTCAAAAAGAGTGATACGAGTGTTAAGAAGAAGAGATCACTTAACCTTACTCATCACAAACAAAGAGCTACAAAGCTCACTTGCTTAGTTGTGCAGAAGAATGCTCATCTAAGCTACAGGTGATACAAAGTTTAGAAAACTCTATTTCAATGGCCATTTTAAAAGTTCACATGAACCAATGTACACAAACACATACTGTTTTTGTATTTTTCAATTTTTCAATTTTTTTTTTATTTTTATCAGAAAAGCAAAAATAAAACACAAAACTGAAAACATGTAAAGCAAAATAATATATAAAACTAGACTGACTCAAAACAGTAAAGAACCACACAAATAATGCAACACACAAAAACAGAAGAGAGAAGAAAGAGTGACTAAAATCACTTAGATCCCTTTGCCTTCCACACCTTGGAAGAACCTTTCCTTTTGGTCTACTCTTGAACCGATGAAGAGGGAGAAGAATATGAACCCTTCAAGTTCGAAAGGAACATGATTGCTTTAAGAATGTCTCCAAGAGGAGCTAGAGAAGACTGAAGCTGATTCTGGCTCCCAGATGCTATTATGCCATTGCTCTGTTGAGTGGCACGCCACTTATAGCAATTTGGTCGAGTGTGACCGGCAACACCACAATGATAACAGAGATATGGCTTCTTCTGTTTGGGCTTTTGAGAGTTAGCCTTCTTATTCCTAGGGCTTCTAGTTTCCCTTTTCTCAGCTTTAGGGGGTGCACCTAGGATAGACTTGCCTTTATCTATGTTCTCACTAGCTAAGTCAGTTTTAACATTATTATCCTCAGTTTTAATGTTATTAGCAGGTGGAACAAAAACAGTAGTACTAGCAAGAAGAGTATTAGAGAGAGAGACTTCATACCCCAATCCAGTACGATCTGAGGAATATTTCTGAGCACTTAGCATCTCGTCCAGTTTTGCACTTGACGTCCTCTCCAATTGTGCTCTGACTTGAAACAGCTCCGCTTCAAGCTTCTTGGTCCTCTCAATCAAGAAATTGTTTTCGAACCTCAGTGCTCCAATGGTTTGATTCGCTTCATCAACCTTTGTGGACAGCTCCTCACAGTTGAGTTCCACATCACTGAGCTTCTTGGTGGCCAGCCTATAGAGTTTCTCATGCTTCTCAGAAAGTTTGTACAGTTTCTCATAGGCGGTGTGGATATCATCTTGATCATCCATAATCTCACACTTGGAATCCACTAATTCCTTCTCTTCATCCACTTCTTCAGTAACCCCATCAGTAGGATTAACAATGACAGTGAAAGCATTCAAGATTCCATCGTTTTCATCTTTGGAATCGTCCTCAGGCTCTGTGTCGCTTAAGGTAACAGCAAGTGCCTTGCTCTTCCCTATGCTCTTAAGGTACGTAGGACACTCTTGTTTCATGTGTCCGAAGCCTTGACACCCAAAGCATTTTGGCCCAGCGGGAACAGTGTACTGACCGCCATCCTTGACATCCTTCTTCCCTTTATCTGAATTCTTAAATTATGAAGAACTGGATTGTCTACGGTCTTTGTTGAAGCCCTTTTCATTTGCATTATTCATGAATTTCTTGAATTGCCTTGTGATGTAGGACTTCATCTTGGAATCTTCATCATCTGAAGAATCATCTGTATCACTGCTCTTGGCCTTTAGTGCCAAACTCTTGCCCTTGCTTGACTTGCCTAACCTGGTCAGCCCTAACTCATAGGTTTGCAAGTTTCCAACCAGTTCAGTCAGAGGAATTCTGTCAATATCCTTTGATTCTTCGATCGCCGTGATCTTAGCATGGAATCTCTCGGGCAATGATCTGAGCACTTTCCTTACTATCTTGGGTTCAGGGATGGTTTCCCCAAGATTAAAGGCTGAGTTTACTATGTCTTTAAGCTTGGCATAGAACTCATCAAACAACTCATCTTCCTCCATCTTAATTTCTTCAAAGCGTATGGTGAGCCTCTGTAGCTTTGAATCTTTGACAGCCTTGGTGCCCTCATAGGTTGTCTGGAGGATGGTCCATGCTTCCTTAGCTGTTTCAGTTGAGGAAATTTTCTTGAACTCCTCATTGGTGACTACACTGAATAGGGCATTCAATGCTCTGCTGTTGAAGTTTGCCGCCTTGATCTTGGCATCATCCCAGTCGGCCGGCGCTTCTGTAGGCTTGGTCCAGCCTATCTCCACAGCTTGCCACACTTTCTCATCTAAAGACTGCAAGAAAGCTCTCATGCGTACCTTCTAGTATGCATAGTTAGTGCCATCAAATAAAGGAGGTATAATAAGAGATTGTCCTCTATCCATGACAGCAGGGGTCAAAAGGATCACACACAATAGATTGAACCCTAATCAGAGTGTGCTTGCTCTGATACCACTTGACAGGCCACAAACGCGTTGACCCCTTGTGATAACTTAAATTAATTAATTAGCCCAGTTATTAATTAATCAAATTAACATGCAATATCACGTGGTAGCACAAACAAATCACCAAACTAAGGAGAGAGATGTTGGCTGCAAAGTTCTTCAAATCATCAGAGATGAACTAAGGCACGAGCTTTGTCTTTCAGATCACAAATTGCATGAACAAGAAGTTCTGAATGAATGTGCAACTTGCGTCATATTGACGGCCCTTAAAATAATCCTTTTATATGTCTAGGGTTAGGAGAAAAGAAGTCCCAAAGACACATTCATAGATTGGACTTGAAACAGAACTGAAAATCTGTTTTCTTTAATTCTCGACAGATAGAGGTGTCGAGGATCTGTCGAGAAGTTGTCGAGGCTCCGGGCAAAACAGCTTCTTAAAGCTCGATAGATACATGTGTCGAGGTAGGTGTCGAGGTAGGTGTCGAGCTTTAGTAACTTGCACTTCCTTGCTTGTTTCTTGGACAGACTTTGATGGCTTCAACACTGGATCTTGAAACACTGTTTCTTGAAGTGTTAAATACATCCTAAATCTACCCAATTACAAGTAAAGTGCGTTTTGTCTAAGAATAAGCCAATTACATAAAATAGCGACATATGATAACAACCACTTGAACTACATATGTCCTAACACAAAGCTCCCACGGATAATTTGCATTTTTTTAAGAAAATATATATATATATATATATATATATATATATATAATCGAGTCTTATTAAAAAATATATTATATATTTGAGCTTGATTTGTTTAAAGTTAGTTTGAATTAACCTTTTATATATATATTTATATATATATATATATATGTGTGTGTGTGTGTGTGTGTGTGATTGAATTATATGAAATTATGAATAAATAAAATATAAAATTATTATTTAATTTATAGATAATATAAGTAGTCAATTTATTAAATAAAAAATATGAATGATTTTTTAACAATACAAGATTTTTAGGGTTGATAAATGAAAGTTGATTTAATTAAGTCGAATAATATAATCACAATTGTGATTTCATTTCATCATTAGTTATGAATAAGTTTGTAAACAAGTTTGAACTTGTTCAACAAAAAGTAAACAAAGCTTGCACGTATAAACTATCTTGATGATGAGAACTTATAATATTCAATTAAGCTCAATTACAATTAATAAAAGCAGGATAAATATTCAAGAGAAAAAAAAAAAAAAAAAAGGCTCAATAACAATCTCAAACCGAAGATAGAGCACACTTAAAAGTTAGGCCCGTTTGGTTAGTGATAGTAGTGTCGTTGTTTTAGTGTTGTGAAGATACATATAAATAAAAAAGCATTGGCAAATACAAGTTGTAGTGTTTAAATACTGAAAACTATTGTTTAAACACTGAAAACTAGAGAAACACATCTTCAATAATTAAATCCACATAATATATATGCTACAGGCACCAAATTGAGTTCTACTATAGCTAGACATCGAATTGATCACAATTCAATATATTGTATAATGGCTGACATTGGCCTTATCACCACCAAATGAAGAGGACGAAGGAAAAGGAGAGACCAAAGTGCATGACCATAATAGGAGGCCCTGACCAGTCCAATGTTAGAAGTCAATGCATGGCCACAAGAACGAGGACGACACAAGATCAAAAAATATTATATGGTAATTATAGGGACGCAAAGGCAATGCTATTGAATCTATTGATGCATTGCCATGCAATGATGGGCATGGAAATGTGTCATTCTTTCTTGTTGCCATTTGTTGAATTGGGTGGTGGAAATGGCACCAACTTTGAGCTGCAGCTGAAATTTTTAGATAAGGCCTTGGGGGCTTCAGAGGCAGAGGAACAAAGAGAACGAAGAATAGAGGCAATAGATAGGGCAATCCAATCAAGCATCATTGTTTTAACTAACCTCCTCTTTGCTGGAATTACAGTACTCCCATTCTTTGGTGTGAACCATGGCTTTGTCTTGGCTCTACTCATCCCATTCTGATCATCTGAGTTCATCTCCAACACCTTCTCTGGCTTTGTCATGAGCCTCTTGGCCCTGACTATTCCTTCACTTTGGTTCAGCTCCATAAGTAACCTTCTTCTTTAAAGAATCCTAAAAGGAACAGTGTGTAAAACTCTTTCCCTCTTTTCCTCTGTCCTTCTCTTACTCTCAACTGCTGCGCTTTTATGTTCTAGTAGTTAAAATCTGTAGCTGTTCTGAGTTTTTGAGAATGAATATTGGGGACCTTTAAATGGATGGGAAAAAGAGGGTGATATTTGCAGAATTCAAATTGGGAGCGAGCAGACAGTATCATGATTTTAATGTGGATAGGTGGGCCAAACGAAATTTTTACGATTTATTCGATCTCTATGGAATATCTGCCTTAATATTCGTAGCTTGACTTTTTACCTTCGGATAATGGCAGATTATATTGTAATGTTAAATTCCTACTTGGCGATTTTTGTTTTACATTGTTTTACCGTGATATATAATTAAAAACACAATTTGATTTACACCTACTATGTTTTTATAACTTGAAAATGTGACTTTAAATCACATTTTTAGTTATAAATCACAAACCGTGTAAACAAGTTTTCTGTTAAATTATTAATTCTCTTAAAATTTTAAGTTATTGAAAAATAATAAATTTAATTATTTAACCACATACTTTTAACATTTTTGTCATTTTTAAAATCTTTGATTCAAAGAATCACACTGTAGCAATATAAGATTACTGTCTTTAATTCGTTAGGGACCAGAAAAGGGATGGAAAATAAAGTAATGTGTGCAGAGATTCAAAGAGCTTGGGGGCAGATTCATCAGACAGTATCAAGATTCAAGATTATAATGTTGAACGGGCCTAGATGGGCCAGAGGAAATTTTTACGACTTTTGGATCTCTACGCTAACTGTATTGAGCAAATAAACATGCAATGAGGCAAGATTTAGCCGGAATGCGTACCTTAATAATCGCAGCTTACCTACCAATAAATAAATAAATAATCGCAGCTTGACTTTTTACCTTCAAATGTTTAGGAGGTTTTCCTTGTTGGCAATATAGACTAATTGATGCTAGGGATACTACAATTCTACTATGGTTTACACCCCCCAAATAGCCATATGCTACATCAGCATTTCACAAATGTTTCTTTCTAAAAAAAAAGGCTTTTCACTAGTGTAAAAATAGCTCTTGCCATGCACAGTAATTCACTCCAATCAGACGAAGGAACCGGCAAACCAAGATCAAAATCCCATCATCCTTCCCTTATAACCATAGAACCACCAAACCTCAGCCCGTTGGAGATGCCACCAAAATCGGTCGAAGTATGGAAAAAAACTTTTCTTTTTGGGTCACCAGCACTTGGCTTTGCATCGTCGACACTTGGGTTTGATTGAGAGCTTTTATAGTGGAAGATTGAAGAGAATCCAACAACAAAAAATGGCCGAAAGAAAAGGCTTGAGAACCTTCAAACACAAAACCCAAGTGTTGGTGACCCAAAAACAAGTTCTTTTCAAAACACTGGCAACGTCTTCAATAGATTTTGGCAACACCTCTTGCAGGTTGAGTGTGTAAACTATGGATTTTGTACCACATTCTTATTAGATTCAAATTCTACAAACTAATATGTCACCAATTATAATAAATAACCAAAATACTCATTTATTATCTTATTGAGCTCACACCAATCAAATTCAATGTCACATTAATTTATAAGTTAGTATTTTTCTTTATCTTTTTTGTAATAGTGATGTATCAATCTGTAATATGATTTGTTCAAAATAAAAATAAAAATGTTTATTGCATCACTAGATTCACTGCCTCAAAACGTCACCACTGGAATGCGAGCGCAATACGTGACCATCGAAGATTTTGTGTACATCATCGTTTGAATGGGATCATGAAATAACTTTTATTGCCTGCCGTTACTTTGGACTTTAATCTTATGGCATCTCTGGTACATGAACATGGACATGCCTTGGAGTTGGGTCTGCTAAATCCCATCAAAGAAAAATACACCCCGCGTGGTGGGAACAATCTTTGTCCCATACTCACAATTTCTAACTTTATAGAACAGAATGTGTTTGCTACACAACGAAAAGAACTTGCAGCCGAAATCATTTTTTTAAGCCTGTCGTCATGACTCCCAGTGGTTTTAAACATACCAGACTGAAAAATGGTCGAAATTGATCCGCTTGAATAAGAGAAAGGAGCCAAGTTTGTTGACAAATTTGTAACCTATGGATTTTTTTTATTAAAAAATATACGAATATTTGTTGCATAATGATTGCTCTTTAATCAATTCAATCAATTAGGTACTTTGATTCGTGATCTTTTTATCTGATACTTAAAATTGTCTTTTTATACGTAAGACTATGTATGAGTTGAGTTGGGTTGGATTTAGGAGTTTTTCCATATATCCTATCATAGTGGGTTAAAAAAATTCTACTCATAACAAAGGTCCAACTCAACCCCTGTGGATCTAGTTGGATCTATGGGTTGGATTTTTTTTTTTTAATTACAATTATTATTACTAAATCAAGCATTAGAACAACACCATCACTAAGAGAAAATTTATAACCAAATAATTTTAAGTATAATAGCAAACCAACACAAACTATATGCGGAGAACTTAGTGTTTGAGTTTTATTTACGAAAATGGGCAAAAAGTAAATAAAAAAATTATATAATATATTTTTAAATATATATTAAATATAGGTGGGTTGGTTCGGTTAGACAAATTTGTGAATCTTATAATCTAAACCCATCCCGATCTACTGAAAATTAAAAAAAAAAAAAATTCACAACCCAACTCAACCTACCAACTTCTAAAATCCGACTCATTTCTAGTAATCCTCTTACAAAAGACAACAATTGTCGGTTTTATAATTATATGGCTAGTGGTAGGGTGTCATGTGCGCAGCTAATTGAATGTGATGTATAAATTATGAAAAGCAATAGAGCATGACATACTCACATACCTGGATTCGTAGGGCAAAAAGCACAACACAATTTTTGTTTTTGTTTTTTTTTTTTGTTTTTTGTTTAGATAAAAGGCGCAACAATTGACAGCACATGTGCATAAACATCGATGTCCCTGCCCTCACTTTCTGATTCTATGCCTGTCCTCAACAACCCTATCGATTATTGGTTTTTCAATAACGATAATTAATTACTTGCTTATAAGACCTCCTATGTTAAAGACACGTGGAAAATAACGTTATAGAGTAAGGGACCGATATTGAACTCAATACTCAATAGAAGAGTAGGCAGACTATTTCATTATTTGCCAATAGGGGTGTTTGCAGCGCGGTGCGTTGCGATTTTGGGCTATTTTTAACATTGTACTTTGCGGTGCGGTTTAGCTAAAATTATAACTGTACCGCATTTTATTTTTGCGGTCATATGTGCGGTGCGGTGTGGTGCGGTGCGGTGTGGTTTAAAGTTTAGTCAAAACCAAAACCGCACCGCACCTTATTTTTGCGGTCACATATGCGGTGCGGTGTATAAAATGCGATTTGAATGATTTGAAGTTGGTATATTTTTCAAATTTTAGACTTTTTCTATCCAGCCCAAAACTAATTTTTCCCTTCGTTTTGGTCCAAGTTTTAAACTATTGAGATAGTTTTTCTTTATTTTGGGTTGGTTATCCTAATTAACACTTTCTAAGGTTATCAAACTTTTTTTTCTTTTTTGAAAACTAGGGTTATTAAACTATTAATAATATATTTAATATTAAAAATAATTAAATATATTAATATATAGAGAGGGTGCGGTGCGGTGCGGTTTGTGCGGTTTTCTTATTATAAAACCGCAAACCGCACTGCACTATGCTGTGTGGTACGGTGCGGTACATTGTTACTTACGGTGCAGTGCGGTGCGGTTATGCCATTTTGCGGGCGGTTTTGGTACGGTTTTTGCAGTTTGTGCAGTTTGGTGAACACCTCTATTTGCCAGCATTTCTCATGAGCGTGGCTTCTAGTCAATGTAAAATTGTCAAATATAGAATCTAGGTTATATCATGGACAGAGATAAAATTTAATTTGTGATCTTGTAATACATTAGAAGAATAATTTATTTATTTTATAAAAAAAATAATAAAGTAGTAAAATAGCTGTGAAGGAACTAAGTCGGGGTCTACTATCCATGATTTAAAGCACTGGATATTGTTGTCCACTTTCGTACCAGCAGAGTCTCACTATCTAAAAGATTCACATAAGATTATGTGACGTGGCAACAAATTGACGCGTAGTTTACCTTTGGACCACCTTTGACTATCACAACAGATTCTAGTTTCTATATCCAGTTGGATTTTGTCTTGTAAGGCCGATAAAGTCAATGTAAATTATTCTTCTCAACAAAAATTGTAAATTATTTTTGAAGAGGTAAGAACAGAGCCAGGTTTCTTCTGGGGGGCCAAAGCATCAAAAATTTTAACAATATTAAATTAATATATGAAAAAATAAAACTAACATCTATACAATATTAACCAAATAAAAATTAAAGAAAATTTGTGAAATAATGGTTACTAAATACATTTCTAATCATTTAAGTCTTTTAAATCACAACAATTATTGAAGAATATGTAAGAGGATGAGAAGTCGAGAATAGAGATGAATGAGAGAAGGTCAATGTCAGAAGAATAGACCTCGGAAAGTACTGTCAGCAAATCCTTGAGGCAAATTTAACAACTCAACCACAGGTTCAAGGAGATCAAAATACCCGAGGACCTCAAGGATACTGACATGTCCTTGAAAGGGCCAAGGTCCAGTCCTGAAGACCATCAGGCACAAATCGAGGAAAAGAAGGAAGATTTGTCGTCAAGCAAGGAAATGAAGAATTCAGATAAATCATCCATCACATGTGTATTCAATGCTTTGAACCCACTAAGCTAGTCGCATTAATGATGAAATGACTTCTAAACAGTGTCATCATAGCTCACAGCCTGGTGAAGAAACCTTCTAATAAGACCCTAACGGGACAAGTATAAAAGGAAATGAACTCTAACCCTACAAATGGATGGTCAAGATACAATCTAGGTGACTATATAAGGTAGAGAGGCCTCAATGAAGTGAGGATGAAACATTAGAAGAAAGAAAGAAAAAATATAAAAGAATCCACTAGAAATCCTTTTATGTTATTTTGAAGCCTGGTTTGACTTTTGACACTATTCTTGACTTAAAATATTGTTTATAGACGGTAGTACAACTGTTTTATAAAGGAAATAGTATCAACTAGAATTTTTTTTTTTTTTTTTTTTTTGAGAAAATATCAACCATAAAATTGTAACTCATATTTAACATTATTGTATGTCCAATATTATTCTTGCTAGAAAAATTAATTGGTGTTGTTAACTAGTTTTCTTAAAAAAAAAAAAACAAATATTAAAAAAAAAAGGATTACAAAAAATAAGAAGTAATTAAACAATCTATAAGGTGGAACCAAGCAGCATGAAATCACTCAAAATTGAAAATCCTAAAATTTTAACTTTAATTTAGGTCTCAAACATAAATTAAGCAAACTACAGTACCAAACATATATAGGTTAAGTGTCTCCTCCCCCTATATAATTTTGGTCTACTTTCAATTTGAAAGGTTTAGTTTTCAATTGAATCCATAGGCCAAAACTTTAATACAAACAACATATATATCAAGTGATGACCATATAAATTTTACAAGATAAAGCATATTCATTGATGTAATGAATATAATTATTGCCAAGAAATTAATGTTGGAATTTTATTTTTATTTATATATATATATATATATATATATCTAGAAGTTTTTAAAAGAAATTCCGGGGAGACCTTGGTCTACAAACAACTCCTTATGAATAGGAACATAAAAGATAAATGAAAATTACCTCAAACATTTCAATACTGTCAAGTATTATCATATTCTTAATTATTATATCTTTTTAATGACATGTAATATAATTGAAGTTGATAAATATTAAAATACTAAATGTTTGAAATGCACTGTACATGACATCGGTTAATTACCACCAAAAGAAGGGGCGGAAGGCAAAGAAAAGATCAAACAGAGGCCTTGAAATCGTTCCAGAAGACCAGTGCAACATTATATTTGGAAATATGTTACTCTTGTAACTTGCTATATGATGAATTGGGTGGTGGAAGTGGCACCAACTTTGAGCTGCTGCTGGACTTTTCAGATAGGGCGGCCTTGGGGGCTTCAGAGGCAGAGGAAAAAAGAGAACGGAGAAGAGAGGCAATAGATTTG
Organism: Castanopsis chinensis; assembly: GCA_032878915.1. Classification (NCBI taxonomy): domain Eukaryota; kingdom Viridiplantae; phylum Streptophyta; class Magnoliopsida; order Fagales; family Fagaceae; genus Castanopsis; species Castanopsis chinensis. The sequence continues at coordinate 27,243,713 of JAVQMG010000132.1, forward strand.
ACAATCGAATCAAACATCATTGTTTTAACTGACTTCCTCTTTGCTGGAATTACAGTACTCCCATTCTTTGCTGTGAACCTCGACTCTGTCTTGGCTCGAATCGCTCTCTGATCATCTGAGTTCATCTCCACCACCTTCTCTGGCTTTGTCATGGGCCTCTTGGCTTTGACGATCCCCTCCCTTTGGTTCAGCTCCATCACCTTCTGCCTCCCTAGTTTTTCTCTACCTACCCAATCTTAAAAAGAATTGTGTGTACTGTGTAAAGCTCTCTCTCTCTCTTGCTCTCAAGTAGTTGTTGGAATCCTTAGCTTTTCTGAGTTTTTAAGAACAAATGTAGAGAGCAGTAAATGGAAGGAAAAAAGAAAGGTGTACGTGTAAAGAATATTTTTTAATAGATTCTATAGGATTTGAAATCTTTGCTTTTACGCGTGATAATTACTTTTTTATCAGCCAGCCAACCTAAATCTCTTCTTCGAGGACAAAAAAATTATAGCAGTTAACTAAAATAGATGATATAGATAGAGGTTTTTATGTCTTGTTGAGAATCTATAGATATTCAAAGTATCAAGGGAGCAGACAATATCAAGATTTGAATGTGGATCAGGTCTAGCTAGGTGGGCCAAATGAAAATTCTACGATTGCATGGACCTATTTACAGTTGTATAGCCCTTGTCACTAGATCTGCAATATTGCTGGTGGCTGGTGAGGTAAGTAAGGAATGGGCAAGTTTTAGTGGAAAGGATTATTTGCCTTAATATTCTCAGCTTGACTTTTCCCTTCAAATGGTTCTAAGGTTCCTCCACTTCGCAATATTTTCATATTTTGTCTGCGCAATAAAACTCAGTAGCTTGTTATTTATAAACTGTGTCATTTAATGATAGCGGATCAGCTTTTGAAAATGACAAGTTTTTACATATAGAATAGAATTTTAACCTATATTATCCAATTCAATTGCTCTTTATTGCCGTATCAAGAAATCAGTTAGTTTTTAATGAGAGTTTATACGAAAGTTGAACCTCAAATCTCAAGGCCGCAAAAGATTATATACCAAATGAACTGAATGAAAGCCACAGAAAAGAGAAGTTTTTATTTTAACGCTCGAAAAGAAAATTACTCTGTTTTCAACAGCTTCTTACTTTAATAGTCGCAGTACTGTCCAATTCCTCTGAATCTAACAAGATATATAAATTTGAAAACATTTAATAGTAAAATAAATTAAAGTTTGTTTAAGCTTTTGCGTAATTGCAGTTTACTGAATAATTTCTCCTCTAGTAGCTATTTGCAAAATGCTTACTATCCACATCCTCATTATTTGAAACACTCTACAACAATTCTATATAACTTCATGTCCGCACAAAAAATAAAAAAATAAAACTTATATATTTCTTCTATCCATTTATATTTGATCTAAGAATCACTCAACTTCAAGAGCAGCATAAAGACTCACCGCGATTTTTTTTTTCCCGTATATTTCTTTGACTAGAAATTGTTCTAACAAGCGTATCTGGTTTTGCAAGTCCAAAATCGTGTGATACCTAAAAAAAAAAAAAAATGCTCATGGGAAATTTTCTTCAAGAATTTGATAGATCTAATGGTCACGTACTGTTCTTTATCTTATTGCCTATGGTGGCTTATATGAGGAAATTAAAACAAAGAAAAAAAAAACGATAATTTCTGGATTAGTTGGAGAAAATTCGGGCGTCCTCAAAAAATAATTTTTGGATGATAATGTTGTTTGATTTTATTCAATTCCATAGGGGGATTTACCCAAAAAAAAAAAAAATGATAAAATTACTTGTAAAGAGGGAAAATTCTCGACCTATCACAAGCTTACACATCATAGTACCAAGTCTACAAAATACAACCAATTACAAAGCGCCGCGTACTGCTACTAAATTTTGATATCTCTACTCAGAAACCAACAGAAATTTGCCAAGTATCATTGAAATAGGGGCATAAAATGCATGCAAAAAATCAATCACACATTAGCGCGTGTAGGTGATGACATCACTAGCTCGGCCCGTGTAAGCGATAACACAGGCAGTCTAATCGGGTGCTAACATATGTCACATTGAAAATCAAAATATTTCAGCCAATCAAAAGATACCACATGTCTTGGAGAAAAGGTCTTAAAGCTTCTCCAATCAGACTGTGACACATGTCACCAATCAAGTTTTACCATGTGTCGCTCACGCACTCCCAAACTCTTATAACTAGAAGTCTTCCTAAGGCATTTCACCACACCAAGCCATTTAGAGCACAAGCAGCATCAGAAAAGATTTAGAAGCACTCAAAATTGTCACTAAGCCTTCCTAAGGTCTTAATTAATTTTATTATTAATTTGTGCTAGTTTTCATCCTTTTAAGTTGTAGAGAAATGCTATGTACACTATTTCTTTTACAATACTTTTACAACAAATCATAAGTAGCATACTATTATTTGCTGTTCTTTTGTGGACAAGAAAATAATTTCAGTAATAAAATTCAAATTAAAATCAGGAATAAACTCTCACCTAAAATTTGTTTTGACCACCGCACATTCTTGGTATTGTGATCACTCCGCTTGTGGGGGATGGGGGTAAGGGTCGGGATTTAAATTTTCAGAAAAGAGTTTTATACACATATACACTTAAATTAGATTAGAGTAGAATTTTTATCTTATATAAAAAAAATTAAAAAAAAAAAATTGTTGTGAAAGTACTGTAAAAATGTTGTATACGTAACATATCTCTAAATTATAGAGTTATGTACACAATATTTTTACAATATTTTTCTAACAAATTATAAGTGGCATATTGTTATTTGCGGAGAAAAGTTTTAAAATAATTACTCTGTTTAAAATAATTACTCTGTTATCCGCTCTTTATTGTATTTCTTACCCCTCTCTATCGTAAAGAAGACAAGAAGCCCACAACAAAACTGTGCCACTTTGGTCAGTTTGGTGTAGTAGGCGTCAATCAAAATTTTATTCCTACCATATACGTTGCATTTGACTGTGGTTTTTAACCATTATGAACCAAGAGTTTAAATTGTCATCTTTTATAAAGTCCAGTTCTGATATGACAAAATTTTAAAAAATTTATTTAAAAAAAAAAAAAATCAAAGGCGTAATTTGTCATTTGGCCCATGAGGAAAATTCTGAAACTTTTTCTTTTTTAGAACTTACCAAAAAAACAAAAAAGACGGCAGAAATGCAACAGTGTGAAAGGAAAAGAGGCAATGTTTTCCTAGATTTCATATCCGCTGTGCTCGACATCCGCAACAATCATAAAATTATTGATTAGAATCTTCTCAGCATTACCCAATGGCTGTTCCAGAACCAGAATGGACATGGAAAAATGAAGCAAAGAATTATCCATTTCATAATTGTCACTAGTTAAGAGGTCCCACATGACATGAGTAATGAGTGACAGTTATTACTGAAACCTTCTACTTTTGAATCCTTCCAACTGGAAAGCAAAGACATTTCATAGCGTATCACCATCTAATAGATACATAAGAGATTTATATAGATCCTACGATAAATTGATTTAATTCACTTTCTGACAAACTATATTTCAAACAATTACGATTCAGATACTAGTCATTATCATGTTAGATTTTGTTCTCTAAGCTGGAGTCCCTTAATTTTGATTCTTAGAATGATACCCTTCAATTTCACACGTCCCACTGTTTAGTATCTCGCTTGTACTTGCCCAGTGAATTTATAGTTTTACGCATTGAACATTTCATCTTGGGTGCAGCAAAGTACCATAAGTAAGTTCTACTCAAAAATAAAAAATAAATCAATTAATAAAAAGAAATACTAGAAGTCAGTCATGCTCATAGGAATAAGTTTGTGAGAAGTTATTAAAAAAAAAAAAAAAAAGGGTTAACCGATGCCTTAAAAATATTAGTTTAGAAAATTATTTTTTAAAATTTTGTTACAAAAAAATAAAAATAGTAACAAATTTTTTAATAGCATCTAGTTAAAATAGTAACAAATGCCCTAAAGGAATCTAGTTAAAATATCCTCAAAGTGAGTCACACTAATTAAATTTAAGATAAAACGCTCTCTTTATGTAAGAGAAGATAATACACATTTATTATACTTCTAGAATAGTGTTCTATAATTTTCTTAAGTTTGGGTTATGTAGTTCAGGCTTACAACAATGTAAACCAAATTGTTAGTAAGATTTGTTGAATTTTGAACAAAGTATTACCATTCATTCAAACCAATATATAGTTATGATAAGAGTATTACAATTCATTCAAATTGAAGCAATTTTGTATTAGTATCATACAAAAATATTTAATGCCTGTATTATACATGGATGTTTATTTGCATTGGTTACATAATAAACTGAATGAACTTTCTTCCATGCTAATACACATAAAATAACAGTTATTTTATTGACACAATTTTTGTCATAATTTAATGAAGTGGTGTGAGTGGTAAATGATCACTTTTATATTGATCTATCATTTGTTTTCACTATTCACCATTAACTACTTCAATAAATTGTTGCAAACGTTATAAGGAAAGTTGTATTTCTGAATTTTCTCTATTAAAAAAACTAGGTTCTTTTGCCAACCATGCATTTTTATTTATTCCTGTTATAACGCCAGAGGGAAGCACGAGTTTAATCCTACAGCCTCCAAATCAAAATAGAGTTCAGGTTCATTCAACTGGTGCCATTATCCTGATGCATGCATTGACAATTTGGACAACTAGAATTATATTCATTCCCCTCTGGCTCAGCTGGAACTTGGAAATGAAAGGGCAAGACTGACTGAGTCTATCTTTCCAGTAATACAATACATGTTACGATTTCTTTTGACATGATGTGCTGCCGTTTTTAGTCAATGCTTGACTTTTGCTAGCCGAGGACGGTTTCAATCTCTACCACAAAATTGAGGCCCTAGCTCGTTCCACGATGGTTTTTTAGGTTTCACATATCCCTAGCTAAGATATTCCATGTTGCACCAACCAGTTTGTATTGTTTCTATCACATCTTTCCTAATCATATTCTTACCCAAAAAAAAAAAATCTTTCCTTATCATATCAAACAGTTTACATTTTGTCTCCCTAAGGTGTAATTGTCACAATTCCACCATATTTCTATTTATTATAATATGAAAGATAAAACTTACTGGAATACAAATGGAATCTCTTTTTCATTGTTTCTTTGCTGAAAATATTCTTTAGCAAAAATTGAAAGTGTACTTTAACACACTTTTAACAAAATATTTTCAATAAAATTAAATAAGTTTTTCTTAAATAGACACTAATAGCAAGTATGTCTTTGGGTTATTTGGAGGCCGTTTGGTAACGTTGTTCTAGTAAGCACTTGCCTCTTTGACTGCCAATTTCTCTAATTTTAAAACTTTATCCTATTAAATTTAGACTTGTAATACCGAAAACTCAAGCCTTGGAAAGTTTGAGCCTCGCTCAAACTCATCAATTAACGAAGGCTTTATCCCTCTCTATAAATAAAGTAGGGGTGTAAAATTCAAAGCATGCAATCTTCCTTTATTCAGCACATAAATGAACCCTCAATTGCTTGAATTCTTTACTTTCCAAGCCTTAAATCATCCAAAATATCTTCCCAATTTATTCTAAACACAAAAAATTTTAGTTAGGATTATCCATCCAAACCTAAACCGATCATCAAGCCTTGTGCACGCAGGAGGTATTTCTCAACCTTTTAGTAGTTTCATCTATGATTACTACTTTTAATCAATCAAATCATGTTTGTCTTCGATGATTTGGGTTAAAGTACGGTTAAATATGATGGATTTTGGATTTAGCATTTAAATCTTCACAAATGGTTTATATGCTCAAAACTTTTTTTTTTTTTTTTCATACAAAAACCCTAGATGTATTGTTTTTTATGTGAAGAACACGCCTTTTTTGACAAGTTTAAATAAATGGATTGCATGACACAATGGGAGCCACCATACTCTAGAAGATCGATTGAACTGGGCATGGTGGGTGCTTATTATCTAACACCTTCACCAATTTAGCCTTCAATATTTAAATCAATGGTTGTTAAACTAGGTCTTATGTTTTAATTTTCATCTTTTGGAATTTAACTATAAATCAAAAGCTATGTAATTTTTATACTGTATCTAGGAATCAAGCTTTGTAATTACTATTATTTTTTCTATCAAATGTTTAAATTCTATTATTTAATTAATGACAATGTGTTTTTCAATATGGATTTTTTTTACTTTTTATAATAATTAATATAAGTGACTATTCCAAATCTACAAGTATACAACTCACAATTTAATTTAAGGGGTCAAATATTATCAGTCAGGCCATGCATTTTGAGAGGTAATAAACACAACCTCACCCGATAACATGAGCTTGGTTAAAAACAAAACTAACTCAAGGTCTTGGTATCTCACATTTATTCAATTTATTTAGCTTATATACAATTATATATATATATATATATATATATAAATGAAAAAAAAAAAAAAAAAAAAAAAAAAAACCTTCTAGGTGCAATTGTATGTCCAACTTATTTTTTAAGTTCTCGGTCAAGCCCAGTTGAATTAGATTTGCCTGGATTAAGCCTTCTGGACCTATGCCAAGCAGAATGAAGCTTGTTGGTTTGCTTGAGAAGTGTTTCCCAGGGGCGGCCCAACATAATTTAGGGCCTAAGGCGAAAAATTTATGGGGGGCCTTTAATATGTAAATATTAATTAAATAAAATTATTTAATACTAATCAAATTAATATTAAATTAATACATTAAATACATAAATAATACCAACTAGATTAATGTTAATTTCATGTAGAGAATTTAATATCATAGTTGAACTATAATTATTAATAAAAAGAAATAAAAATATATTGTGATTGAAAAAGATACTTTATTTTGGATATAAGAAGATGTATAGTTAAATAAAGTTGTAATCTAATTTTTAATTTTATATTTTGATTTCAAGAGAGAGAGATAGATATTATTTGGTTTGTGGCTTTGTAGGATATTAGTTTACAAAAATCAAAGTCTCAAACTATCCCGGGAGATTAATCTATAATTGATGATTTAACACATTTGCAACATCTCTTTGAAATACTTTAGGATTTCAATTGAGTTAAGATTCTATTGGTCTCGTACTTTGAGAGTTTTAATAGAAATGAAAAAGATGCGCTAATTAAAAGCACTATAAAATGTTCAAAATATAATGTGACATTGTTTCTCATCGATGAATTTCATTAATTTAACTAATGAATGTTTATATCACTTTTTTGTGATTAATAACATGAAAATTTGTAAGCCAATAGTAAAATTTGTAGTATTTTTAACATCATTAATAAAAAAAATATACAACCTTTAGAAAATATATATAATTTTATAAAAATTTGGGTCTTTAAATATAAAAAGTGAAGCTTTTTTTCTTAAGTAAAATTTTATTTTTTTGGTGAGGCCTTAGGCCTAGGCCTAACTTGCCTAGGCCTTGGGCCGGCACTGGACTGTTTCCCTACCCCAGTAGATGGAAAATGAAAATCCCTTCTTTTTCAATGAGACCCTACACTAGGCCAGGTACACTCGAGTTGTGATGGGTCGTGCTTTTTATGGCTTGATTTGTCAAGTAAAATTGTACCGACCCAACATCATTCCAGTAAATGAAATGAAATTTTAAAAAATAAAAAATAAAGCTTCTTGTCAAATAATAATAATAATAATCTACAAATTAATTTAATAACTATATAAAAAGAGTCAAAATGATGTGTTTGGATGAAAAACTTAAAACGGTGCGTTTTGCTAAGAACAAATTTTTTCAACACAGAGGCGGTGAGGGAGAGAGAAAGAAGCAGAGAGTCAGTGAGAGAGAGAATAGGGAAATCACTAGGCCCCTCTTCCCCACACGTTGTGTTACGAACTCTCAATTAAGGGGAAAAGTTGATTTCTTTCTTACAATCTCTGCTTATTTGATTGAATTTTTGGATTTTTACGAGTTTTTCCTTGTTGGTTGCTTTGCTTGCAGTGTCGGATCACGAAGATTTTGGGTTTGTGGACACAAATGGAGGAAGAGAAGGACGCTTTTTGGGGCTTATAAGAGTCTGTCTGAGTGATTTCCAAGCTCAAGCCAATCTTCTATAATCTTTTTCATTCTTATACTCTAAATTTCTGATTTTATCTTTGTTTGAAATAGCTACGTAAAAGTCAATTTCTTTTTGGGTTTGTCTCATATTTTACATACCCAGTTGAGTTTGGCCTCGTGGGTCTTGTTTATTTGGATAAATTTCCTGTTTGTTGATATAAATTCCCCAAAGTTTGTTAGGATGGCTTCTACCAGTCAAATTCAGCTTCTACATCACTTGTTCTGTCAGATTAAGAGATGAGGAGAAGAAAACATATGAAAATTGATATTCGCCCAAAAAAGGAGAGAGAGATTTAGAAGATAAATTTAAGATTTAAAGCGAGCGACAACAAAGTAACTTTATTCATGTTGCACATCTCACAATCTTGATTTGAGTTTCTAGATTATAGGTGCAGCAAAACTCAAGCACTCAAAGAAGAAGAATATATAGCTTCATCATTAGCTTAAAGGAGCAAATGATTTTGTGAGTATATAATAATTTCGTCTGCTATGAATAACAATAAAAGTGAATAACTTCATTTCAATAGATTCATTACTATATTGTAGGAATGAGAAGCAAAAGGGAATTTAACTTATGTTCATTTAGGAATTTTGGTGATGCAAAGCACACGTTGATGAGGGGCATTATTGAAAATTGATGGTCAAGTGATATAAAAATAATTTGCATTTTATATTTTCAACTATCTCTGCGATGATATATTGCTTTGTCATGTATTTTTATTTGTCTCATATAGCCTCTCATCATCTGCAGGCTGGTTTGTCATAACATGCTTAGCTCTTATGTTTTAGCGTAAAGCAATGTTAGGAGCATTCAAGCTTTGTTTTGATTTTATGAGGATTCTATACATACCCCCATAGGAGATGTACATGTACTGACCAAAACTGAAGGGAAAAATGGAAGGGAGTAATGAATGATTGATACACTCATATTTGAGGATATGAAGCCATCCTTATTGCCAATAATGGGAAAGATAATTAGAGCAAAGGAGGAATATACATTAGTTTAGCGATTAACCCATAAGTGTGCATATAGTATGTGCAAAGAGTTCAAGGTAAATTCAAAGTGTTCTCTACTTTATGAGTTATTTTAGAATTAAAATATTTATCACACATTTTTTCCACAACTGTCCTATTTGCATGGTAGCCTATAATTGATTGCCTACAACTTTTATGCGGATCTATTACTTTTTCTTCACCATTCATAATTAATCACGTAAGATGGTTGAGGAAAAGAGTATGGTAAAGGTTCTGATCATAGAATTATTGCTACTTTTTTGTGAAAATCATTAGGTAAAATATCAATGTGCATAATTTATACGTACAAATTAATGGGTAAAATATCAAATAGCATAAAAGTGTTTTCTAAACATGGAAGTTTTTGCTATTATTAAGGTGGAAGACTAAAGTCCCCTTACATTGATTCCAACAAAAGTAAGAAGCAACTGCAAATTTGAAAACCAAACAAGCGAATGAAGAAAAATTACAATGGTGAATCTCTTAATGGAATGATCAAGGAGAGTATGGTATTGCAACAAGCTCGAGAGGAACTTTCTTTAACACAGTGAGTGCATTAACTTCAGTCATGTCCAAGTCTTTCCCTACATTAGAACTAGGCAACTTCCAATCAAACCAGCATAAAAGGTTGGCAATGACATATTCTGCTATAGCAACACCAATTAAAATTCCTGGGCACCCCCTTCTCCCACCTCCAAATAGGATTGATTCAAAGTCTAGTCCTTTAAAATCAACTTGATTGTCTTTGAATCTCTCTGAGACGAACTCTTCTGGCCTATCCCAGATTTTTGGGTCCCTTTGGATTGCAATTACATTGATCAACACTCTTGTTTTGGACAGAATATTATAACCTCCAAATTTCACACATTTATGTTTCTCGAGGTACCAAGAGGGGAAGTGGTGGATGCAGTCTCATATTTTCTATAAGGATGCATTCCAAGTAATCCGTTTGACTAATATCTTTCACTTCTATATGTGACTTTGTACCTACTACTCTTGTTATCTCTTCTGGTGCCCTCTTCATTGTACTTGGACTTCTTATGAGCTCTGCCATTACCCATTAAAAGAGAGGAATTGATACTAAATGTCCTGAAATTTTTAGAAAATTTTTTATGAAAAAAAAAAAAATGACTTATTTTTTGACAACTTCTTATATTTTACATAAAAATGATATCAATTTCTTTTAAAAAAAATAATGTATTTATAAATGCCCTGAGGACAACCGTTAATTTGACCCTTAAACTTTAGATGTGTGTGTTGAGCATATGCCCATGTTTCTCTTTGTCTATGCTTTTGTGTGTGCACGCACGTGCATGAGAGAGAGAGACCAGTAAGAGTGCTTTCAGATTTTTATGAGTGAGCTCAAAGTCAAGCTTGCCACTCTTTTGAAGCTCAAGCAAATTATCCACAAAATCATTCTTATTAGGTAGACCATCATCACCTTTCATTATCATAAGTTCTTTAACCACTTGATTAAGAAAAAATCTATTTCTCCAAAAGTAGATTTTAAACATGGTATAAATCCTGTTAAAACATCAATCCACCTCAAAGAAGGGAAAAAATATCTCCCAAATTGAATGCCGCAAGTAGCACCATCACCCTTCTTGATAGCCCTCCAATCATGCTCTTACCATCATCTTCAAATTTTTGTCCAAATACACATCTAGTGACAATGTTTTTCAAGGTTGCAATTATTATTTCACTTAGGTTTATAGAAGCCCCTTTTAGGCACGAGTCACCTACCTTTTTAATTGATGCTGCAACTTCCTCTTCCCTTACGTAATGGAAAGATTGCACTCTTTTGATGCTCAAAAGTTCAAGGACACAAATTTTATTAGCTTGTCTCCAATCCAATACTCACCATATTGTGAGAATGCTACATCTGTGGATCTATAAAATAAGAAATCGGCAGCCGTGGTTTCCGGCCGGTTCAAGAAAATAATATCATTTGTCTTCATGATTTCTTTGGCCATATCAACAGATGACACCACGACTGTTGGAGCACAGCCCAAGTCTAAGATCATTATAGGGCCATACTTCTTAGATAGGGCATGAAGGGAACAGTGTGGGAGTGTGCTTAGTTGGTGAAGGTTACCAATAATTGGAAGCTTTGGTAGGGCTGGTGGAAAATTGGGTTTGCCACTTCTAAAAAGCTTGAAAATGTAAACAAAAGAGAGGAGTAAGACAATAATAAGAGGGCATGAAAGGGTGTTTTGTGTAGCTCCAGCCATGATTATTGTAACAATGGTAGAGGAACCATTTCCTCTCAACTCAAGTGTTTTTCATGATGCAAATAACAACCCAGCACTCTAATTATAAGGAAAACTTTTCGAGTTTCACCTTCTCTTATTAATTGTGTAAATTAATATGTAACATAATAACATGTGGAATAAGTCTTTTAAGTGTTTAGACCCTTTAAACACAACCAAATTAACCTAGTTATTTAGCCAAGTGATTAACTTAAGTAAATTAGATATAGGTTAACACATATAAATCATATCATTAAAACAGTGCGGAAAAAAAAATAACACAATGATATGATAACCTAAGAAAACCAAACCGGTAAAAAACTTGGAGAGGATTTAACCTAGCTATCCTCAAGGTAAACTGAATCCACTATGAAAGAATTGAAATTTACACAATAACGACTTAGACCACTAACATCCTATTGCTACCTCAAATAAGGAACTTACTACCACGACCACATGACAACTCTGAATCCACAGACTACTTCTTTCTTGGATTCCCAGTAAGCACAAGCTCTCCCTCTTGTATATTAGTAAGCTCATGAATCTGCAACTGAATTGATCACCAAGTTCTTGACATTAATCTAGATCTTGATAACCCTAAGTGTATGTGAAGGCAAACACCTCTAGATCTCACAAGATATTCACACACATAGCATAAAGAGCAACCACAAAACATGACTAGGGTTTTCCCTTTTATATTTAAGACAAAACATAAAACCCTACACATCAAACGGGCTTGAGCTGAGTTGGAAAATTCTGCAGAAAAATAATCTGCACGAATTTCGATCTATCGAGTCTAATTTTCGATCGATCGAGCCAAGCAAATTTGCACAATAAATCCTGCAGTACACTCGATTCTAACTTTACAACTTAAACATACTTTGAGCAAGTTTAAAACAAGACTAAACGTTTTAATCATGGTTTGCCAACATTACAAATTGAAATTCTAATACATTTAAATCTAAAATCTTAGAATCTAACAAACTCCCCCTTTGGCAATCCATGACAAAACACAAACTTGAACAAAGTGCTCAAAGTTACAAAAACCAGCCCATTACAAAAACATTGCCCAACACAACAAATTCAATCTAACTACTATCCATCAGTTGCAAATGTAGACAGCAACATGACTGAATCAAAATGTATATTCCTGTAACACTTAACAAATGCATAAACACATGTGGAAAATACAAGTAAACAAAAATTAACTTCTTGATTTCACATAACATAAAATGAAGACATATATCATGAATAACCTCATAAATATAAATCAATAAACAAATGTGAAACAAGAGACATATGTAATCAAGGTAATCAAAGTATATGTATCTCTCCCTATCATGAACAACCCAAACAAAATACATCATGAGCCAAAAAGATAAATACAGAATGAAACACCTAGATAAAATCTAAAGCTCCATAGCTCCAAAACAACTACAATCTAAAACTTTATAGCTCCAAAACAACAAAATCTCCCCCTAACAGCAAAATCTCCTTTACATATGTACTCTCCCTTTTTCTGATGAATTGCCAAAGGGCACTCACCCATCATCAAAAGGAGGTGGCGGAGGTGGCGGAGGTGGCGGAGGTGATCGTCTAAGACTATCCAAATCCACTCACAAAGCATGAAACTCATCAAGCATGAAACTCATCAAGCATGTCCACCAAAAGCTGACCATAAGCCGCCTGAACGGTCATGACAGTCTCCAACATACGACGAATGTCTAAATCATCCAAAGTAGAAGGTGGTGGAACAGCAGCAGTAGCAGTAGTCGGATCGACAAACACCTCAGTAGAAGTATCACCTATAGAAGACGGAGGAGGAGGTGCGACACCAGAATACTCAACCCTAGGGCATTTAGAGCTTGCCTAAGAAAGGTGGCACCTATAGAAGTAACTATTTGAACAAGCTCAAACACAAGAAAGTCCTCTAGACCCAAATGCAAGAGGATCCAATGAATAAAGACAGGAAAGAAAAGAGCATGAGCAGTAGAACTACTCCTATAAACCTTAATCAAAGAATGAAAGAAAAGATAGGGAAAGCTCATAGGAGCATCGGTGACAAGGGCATACAAAAACGCACATCTCTCTATAGGGATGGTGTGCAAATGAGAGACAGGCCACAAAGAATGACAAGCAATCCGAAAGAAAAGATAATGAATCTCGTTCAACCCGGCAGACGTGATCCGAGGATTAAAACCCCATTAGATAGAAGTATCAGTGATGTATGACATAATGTCATCAATGGAAGGAGACACATCGTAAGGATAAACAGGATACTGGACCAGTGGCACCCCAAGAGCATCAGCCACTACCGAAGAAGTATGGTGTACTCGTCACCCCATATCCAACTTCTCACAAGAGTATTGGAATCATAGGAGTGGACAGAGAGGTTTAAGTAGAACTCTCTGATCAAGGTAGCCGGAGGGGGATGTGAAATATTCAGCATCGGTAACCAGCAACGATAACCAACCCCTACGCTCAAAGTTTCTCCTAATCTCAGGGTCAAGCTCATCTAAAAGAACCTTTCTCCTAGCCCAAACATTCCTAAAAAAGTTAAGCTTCTCAAATGTTTCCTAGTTTTTCTCACTCGAAAACCTATCACTCTCAAAGGAAGGAGCAGAGGATGAGGAGGCTTTCCTATTAGCTCTAGTCTTCCTAGTCATGATGCTAAAAAGCAGAAAGGAGAGACAAACAAGAGACAAAAGACAAAAAGGAAAACCCAAGGGCAGACTACAAGTTAGCACAAAAAAAAATATAGAAAAGTGCAATCTATATGATGCATGAACAATATCAACACATGGTACATGCTCTAATGCAGTGAGAATAAGTTCAATTTCACTTTGAAATCACAAAATTAACTTGAGCATAGAGCTTATAACAAAAAACCCCAAATTTTGAAAAATCCAATCTAAAAAATTCAACAAATTGACCAAATTGATCATTACACAAGATAGATAACATAAAATAATGATCAAATCAATCAATCCAACAAGCCAATTTCTTCAAATTAAGCTCAATTGAACAAAAACCCCAAAATGGATAGTTTCAAGCCCTAGAATTTTGAATTTTTCCCAAAACATCAAATTGATCAAATTAATTCACAAAGATCAGTTTTATATTGTTCCACAACAAAAACCCATTAATCAATTTCCAAAGAAAAGGCTTAAATAAAAAAAATCCCCAAATTTTCATAGGTTCAAAATATGCCCAAATGCATGACAAAAATGCATGAAATATGAAAATAAATGAAAAAGGAAAGGCAAAAAGATCTTACAAGCCATAGAAGGAAAAAACCTTGCAAAAATTTCGAGGGAAAACAACAAAAATTTGATCTGGCTTCTTGACCGATCGAAGAGAGAGAGTAAAGCTTTTGAAAAAGTTGAAAAAGTGATGAAGACGTGAAAAGCTAGAAGTTTTTAAAAAACTCTCTATGCAATTTTTGATTAATCGAAAATTAGATTTGATCAATCGAAAATTACATTTGATTGATCGAGAGTCAATCGAGCAATGATTAAAACGGTCAGAGCCAAACCAAAATTTTAATCGTAATTTCGATAAGTCGAAAAACAGGTTCGATCGATCAAAAATCTAGAAAAAACAATTTTTTGAAAAACAGAGCAATTTTATGCAGAAACTCCTCAAAACATAGTATTTTATGAATAAAATGCATGAGTATGAGATGAAATGCTTATCAAAAACACTTATATTGAACCCAGATATCCCAAAATTAAGATTTTCAATCAATTTTCCTTAAAATATCAAAACTTCAAATGCATTTTGCATTTAAACTCAAGGAAATTTCAATCTTGGATGGCCAAAACAAAATCACACACACAATAACATATACAAAGTTTATTAAAGAGTAACTTGTGTAGTGTGTACAACTAGCAAAAACTTGAGATACATGTGAAATGATATGTGAATAACAGCCAAGCACAATTTCTACAAAATCCATCATATAAATTTAAAAAAGACTATCCCTTAAAGAGTTACATCATATAACTCTCACATCTCCTAAAATAAAAACTTCCAATCATGTAAGTTTCTTGATTTGCCTCATAATGTACACATCAATTTTATTTGATTAGAAACTTATTAAAAAAAACCAGAATAATGTACACACCAATTTTATTTGATTGATTTAATTATCGTCCAATTATATACATACCAATTTTAGTATTTAAACCGAAGCTACACATTATGATCTTTTTATGCATGTGCTATACTTTCTCGAACACAAAATCTTACTATATGCACTAAAGTATTTATGATTGGCTAGTAAACAGTGGTAAGATGGTTATTTATGTCTTTCTTATTAAGATCAAGTCCAACAATCAAAGACATGTGACTTCAAGATCAAGACAAAGTGATCAAAAACTATAAACATCTTCCCACACAACATGCACTATAAAGTTCAAACTATTAAAGTGCAATGAAATAAGCTCATCCAAGCTAAACAAAGTACATAAACATGTTATATAAAGATAAATTGGCCAACCTTGACTTCAAATCCAAGAAAAATAATGCAAAACACATTTTTCTTCCCTTTTCCTTCTCTTTTTCTTTTATGTTATTTTTAAAAAGAAATAACAAAAACAACCTAGAATGAAATGCATGAATGTTACGCAATGCAAATCCTAGATAAACAAAGAAAACAAAATCAACAAAAAACAATGGTCACAAAGAGAAGAGCGATGAAGTACAAGGACTATGTTAGAAAGACTCAATTAGATCGAGCCTTTTGCATCCAAAGCCTTTTAGATGCAACTCTAGCATTGGAGTTATTATTCACATTAGAGTTCTAAGCAACTTCAGGATTGGAATAAAGGTTTAAAACCTTTACCAACTCACCAATAACTACCATAGGATCTTGTGCTTGAGGCACAGACACTTTTAGTTTATTTGCTCACTTAGCAGCTTGCAACTTGAAACAGTTTGGATGTATGTGCCCAACCTTTCCACAAAAATGACAAACTTATGCAGGTCTATCATACAACTTGCCCTTAGGAGGATTATAAGTTTTAGGTTTAGACTCTTGAAGATCAACCCTAATCTTCCTAGGGGGTGTAACTTTTATAGGTTTGGCAACCTCACTCATAGGGGGCTCAGAAAAAGGAACAAAGCTTGTGGAATGTGTTTCAGAAACAAAAATGCTTTCTACAAAACCTAAGCTAGTTTTATCTGAATAAGACTTTTGAACACTCATCATGTGATCAAGTTTGGAACTAACAGACCTATTAATTTGTTCTCTAGTAACAAATAATTCATGTTCCAAATTCTTAACTTTATCAAGCAAAATCATGTTCTCAGTCTTCACATTTTTCAACAGTTCATTAGCATCAAACAGCTTCACAAGCAAATTTTTCTTATCAAGATCAAGAGATGCAATTTTCTTTAAGCCTAAATCAACACTCATAGCATCCTTTGCAGCGACGTTGCAAAAATTATTATAGGCTTCTTGTAAATCTGCATCCTCAGAGAGTTTCCCATCAAAAGGGTTCTCTTCAATAGCAACACTTTCATTAACTAAAACAGTAGCAGTGAAAGTAATGAAGTTTCCATCCTCATCACTACCAAATTCATTGTCAGAAACTTCATCATCACTAAGAATTACAACTATAGTCTTACCCTTAGACCTCAAGTATGTTGGACATTCAGATTTCACATGACCATACCATTGACAACCAAAATATTGTTGACCCATAAAATTATTAGAAAGTTGACCAACTTTCTCTTTAGGTTTCTCATTATTCTTCCCCTTAGTGGGTTCATTCCTCCTAAAATTTCTAGGTTCAGCATTCTTTTCACCTCTTGCCCTTCTGTTATTGTTCCTATGAAAATTTCTAAAGTTCTTGACAAGATAGGCAATCTCTGTAGCAGAGAGGTCATCATCAAATCCACTCATATTAACATCATCAATAAATTTAAGAGCCATTGATATGGATTTGCCAGTCTTAGGTAGGTCCAACTCATAAGATTGAAGAGATCCTATAAGTTCATCAACAGGGATGGAGTCCATATCCTTACTTTCAGCTATGGCAGTTACTTTGGGTCTAAAATCTTTAGTTAAAGATCTAAGTATCTTTCTAACAATTTTAGATTGATCATAGATTTCACCCAAATTATAAGCAAAATTAACAATATCATTAAACTTAGTATAGAATTCATCAAAAGTTTCATCATCAAACATCATAATGCTTTCAAATCTAGTTGTTAACTGCTGCAGCTTATTGACCTTAACTGTTTTTGTGCCTTCATGTACAGTTTGGAGAATATTCCATGCAATGTGAGCAACCTCAACATTAGAGATTTTCTTGAATTCCTCCATAGAAACAGCATCAAAAATAACATTCATAACTTTGGTATTAAAAGCGGCTACTTCTGTCTGAGAAGTTTGCCACTCACTCACAAGAGTAATGGGCTTCTCTCATCTGTATTCAACAGAGTTTCAAATTTTCTCATCGATAGATTTCAAGAATGCTTTCGTCTTTACTTTCCAATAAGCATAATTATTCCCATCAAAGTGAGATAGGGTCACAAAAGAGTGACCGTGTTCCATGACAATAGGGGTCAAGGACCAACTCTTAGATCAAAGGATCTAAACACAAGAGCTAACCTGATACCACTTATACAGTTTTTAGACCCCTTCAACACAACCAGATTAACCTAGTTATTTAGCCAAGTAATTAATTTAGGTCAATTAGATCTAGGTTAACACATATAAATCATATCATTGAAACAGTGTGGAAAAATAAATAACACAACGATATGATAACCCAGGAAAACTAAACCAGTAAAAAACCTGGAGAGGATTTAACCTAACTATCCTCAAGGTAAACTGAATCCATTATGAAAGAATTGAAGTTTACACAATAACGACTTAGACTATTAACATCCTATTGCTACCTCGAATAAGAAACTTACTAACACAAACACGTGACAGCTCCGAGTCCACGAACTACTTCTTTCTTGGACTCCCAGTAAGCACAAGCACTCCCGTTTGTATATCTTTAAGCTCTTGAATCTGCAACTGAATTGATCACCAAGCTCTTGACATCAATCTAGATTTTGATAACCCTATGTGTATATGAAGGCAAACACCTCTAGATCTCACAAGAAATTCACACACACAGCATAAAGAGCAACCACAAAACATAGCTAGGGTTTTCCCTTTTATACTTAGGACAAAACATAAAACCCTACACATCAAACGGGTTTGGGCTGAGTTGGAAAATTCTACAGAAAAACAATCTACACGAACTTCAATCGAGCTAGGCAAATTTACACAATAAATCTTGCAATACACTCGATTCCAACTTTACAACTTAAACATGTTTTGAGCAAGTCTAAAACAAAACTAAACGTTTTAATTATGATTTGCCAACATTACAAATTGAAGTTCTAATATGTTTAAACCTAAAGTCTTAAAGCCCAACATTAAGTTTTAATACGTAAAATGACTAAGCAATTTAGGCATAATTTGCATGTGCATTGAAATGTACTTGTAAATTGAGTACGTTATTTGACATAATTAATTAAATGGATTAAAAATTGTTGATAAGTCATTTATCACTTCGCATCTTTTGCACTATTCGGCGGGCCTCATTTTCCAAAAATATTATTGTAATACTCTTCGGCGTAAAATATGGAGTGATTTGTTCTTTGGGTGATTTGAAAGGGAGTTCTCAAAAATTAATGCATTCATCATTTTAATTTTTTGTTAGTGTGTGTTTGGTTAGTTTATGTTTCGATGGTATTCCATTTGCAATTAAGGATGATGTAGAAAATACCTTCAAGAAAATAATTTTTTTGATTCTCTTATTTTCTTAAAGTTAATTTTTACCTTTTTTTTAAGCAAATAAGCTTTCCAAAAATAAACCTACCTAAACACACACTTATATTTGAATCTTCTATTTTTTTCTTAACCAATGTGTCTTCTATGAGCCTCTCCTATGTCAGCCATGAGAACCACGTGTTAACCTTGTACGCTCATTCATGAAAACCTAGCTTGTATTTTCATGTCCGTGAGAACCTCATGTCACATCGTGTGACCGTGATCTGCCACCTTTGACATTAATCTTTAGTTGTCTTTTCCAGAATCATTTTTGTGTGGGTTTATGGGCTTGCCTTGTGCGACCCATACTTGTGAGGGCTCCAAGTATACACACCCATTGAGCTCTGACATCATTTGTTAAGGAGAAAACACCTTGTGAAAAAATATTTGAATTTCAATTAAATTATAATTGCATTGTGTTAAAGATTATTAAATCAAAACAAATTGTACAAGTGCATTAACAGACTTTGAAAATTAGTTACGCAAACTTTAGTCTAAAACTCGCTTGAATTTGGCTTGAGCAAGTTGTCACTAAAAAGAAAAGAAAAAAAATCTGATTTTCTCTACTATTCCTTTATCCGATCAAGCCTTTTTTGTGACACATATATCTACCAAATTCAACCCTAAAAATATGAGAGAAGGTTGAGACTATCCAACTCCCATTAGAGATAAATTCAATTCTTGTAATGTAGCATCTATACATTCTCCTCCGAATTGGCATAACCTTTAAGAGGAGGCCCAAGCCAAACATTTGTAATTGCCTTGTGCGTCTTGGATTGGTGCTGGAAATCACAGAAGCTACCCCAAATTCTCAACTTCAGGTGACTTCAAAATATCCTGGAGATTGGATTTGAATCGGTATCTCAACTTGTAGAACCAAATGCTATTGAAGAGAAGAAGCTGGTGCAAGTGTGCAACTAGTTGTTAGCAAGGGCAGGGAACTTAGTTACAAGGAAATCAACGTACATAGAAGATAGAACTGGGGGCCTTTGTAATTGTTTTGTAATACAACTATCTTCAAATTATTCCCTTATCTTATCCCCCTTTCTCTATATATATATGTGCGTGCGCGTGTGTTTCTCAAAAAAAAAAAATCTTCAAATTGGATCGGTTTGCTGATTTTTGGGCTAGTGCTTAAGAGATTTTTTTGCCCATTGTGGGTTTTTCCCTTTGTAAATACGTCATGTGTTTGGGTGTATCAGTTGTATTTGCTGTGATTATGATTTATCTTCTTTTTTTTTTTTTTTTTTTTTGAGAAAGGATTATGATTTATCTTTGCTATTTGGTTTTTGGCTAAGAAATTAATTGGACCTAATTTGATCGATTGGTTGAAATTGGTAGATAGCCATTACAAGGGGTTTAAAGTATAAATTTTTAATTTTATTTCATTAAATTCATACCATTTTTAAACGCCCATCTAATTTGGAATGCAGAAATTTATAATTTTGATAAGATTGTTCAAATGAAGAGGGTAAAGTCTATCTTTTGATAAATGGCCGATAGTTTTAAAAGTTTAAACCATTCCAAAAACCTTTTAAATGAGAGGTATAGTGTAGACAAGGTTAAAACTTGAAGCCACCTACTCTGATTACATGGTAAAATATCGGTTACTCCAAAAGCTTAAACCATAAAAAATGGAAATTTATATTTAGTCTTTGATCATTTAGGATGCAATTTAAATTTTAAACTGATTTTAAATTTTGTGAGATTTGAGGTTTGTTTTTTAATCTGTTTACCAATGACGGAGAAACCAAAAGTGGAGGAAGTATGTTCTCCAAAATAAATAAATAAATAAATAAAACAGTGGAGGAAGTATTACATTTTGATATTAATGTCCATCAAATAGCAAATATCTTTATTATTTTGAGCAATGACTAAATTTCTTATACTTCATTATCAAACAAATAAAACTAGGGACACAATATTTTCATTGTAAAGCTGCCTCTTCTTTTCTTTTTTTTTTCTTTTTTTAAGAAAGGGACACAATATAGCGTCCGCTCCTGATGATAGCTCATTATCATCAAACCAAGGCACCAATTAGTTTTTGGTATTAGCAGAGATTGAACCCTATATCTCTTATACACTTATCAGAAACTTTACCAATTGAGCTAACTAAAACCCATCAATAAAGCTTAAATGACAAGCTTTCAATAATAAGTAAAAAAAAAAAAAATAATGTATGTAATGGACCCAAATTAGAACTAGTAATAAATTACCACATAAGCATTGTTGTAAAATATTGTGGCTACATCACTACTCTTATTAAACAGTTGAGAAAAAATATTTCAATAATCTTTTTGATATTAATAAAAATACATATATCAAAAAATGATTAGGTTGAATTTTGCCTTCAACTAACAAGAAATTGGAAATTTCATTTTGGCCTTTTAATAATTCCAGAGTCCATTTTAACCCATTTTGAAAAGCTATTTATGCATGGTGGCTTTTGATACTTTGAAATCATAATTTTTTGTACTCAGCTCTTCAGTTATAAAAGTTTTCACACCTTGACTGTTTAAGCAGTGCTAAATTAATATCTAAAATAATAAAGTTGAATAACCACATGTTTATATATGTAAGATGACATAGATCGTTGGCATTTTATGATTTAGATTACACATATAAACCCTATAAAAATCTCCTATAACAATTTTTTTTTTTTTTTTAAATGAAGCAATTAGTCTTTTTGGAGGATAGTAAACCATGACATTCTCCTGAACACGACGACTAACAGTAAGGAATTAAAATTTTTCTCATCCTCCGTGTGTTTTCAATAACCTAATTCCATCCTGAAATTTACTTTTGTTTTTAAATTATTCAATAGTGCTAACTAGTTTCAATCCCATTGAATTGACCGATGAAAAAGTAGGAGCACATTTATGTAGGGAATAGGAATCTATACGTATAATAATAGGTGAAGTTAAAAGAAAATTCAATTAGATTTCAATTGAATTCTCAATTTTGCGCCACGTGTATTTTTTCTTTTCTGTTTTTGGTCAAGTGAGTTAATTGGATTCTCAATTTTGCATTATATGTCCTATCTAAAGTTTCAAAATTTTTGTGCCAAAATAAATAATACATTAACACCTAATACAAAAACCAAGAAAACCACAAAAGTATCCTAAACAAGAACATTTTACCTGGACACTTTTATGTAAACTCCCAAGCTCCTCTCTCTCTTAAATGTATCTCTAAATATAATATTATCTATATCTATATCTATATCTATATATATAATAATAGTTAAAACTAAGAAAAAATTCAATTAGATTTTAAATTTTAGTTATTAAATTTTTATGCCAGGTCAATTAATTTAATATAAAAATTGGATTTCTATTAGAATTTAATTTTGCAACATGTGTTCCATCTAATCTAAGTTTTTTTTTAGAAAAAATTGTGTACCAAATAAGTTAATTAAAACGATAAGTTCAAAATAAGTAAACCATAAAAAACATAATTTTTGAATTATTTTATACTTATGAGTCTTTTTTTTGTAGAACTAAAAACAATTCAAGTTTATAAGTCATATATATATATATATATATATATATATATATATATATATAAGTTGATGAAGTGTAAGTTCGTCAGTCCAGATGAAAGAATCCAGATGGAACTAAACCTTCTCTCCTGTTGGTGTGAAAAAGGTGGGGAAGATTTCCTAGAGTGGTCGCCGGTGTAGTGCCTGCCAAAACACTTCGACGCTCAAGTCAGTAGCAAGAAGATCTTATGAAAAGACCGAATGAAGTGGTAAAATGATAGGTAGCATAATGTGTATTTCTCTTATCCCCACTCGTGCTTTGTGGGGGCTTTATATATGCTTCTCCAGCCCCTAACCGTTGTGGCAGTTATTGTGGCAGTTATTGTGGCTTTAGTGCCTCTTTCAGTAACACTTTCTGCCAAGTAATGGGGTTTTTAATTCATCCTTAACAGACCGTACAGCTGGTTTTACAACTGTCGGGGGTATTATTGGTGACATTGAATGACCTTGCTGCCTTCGTTTGTGTCGTAGGCACTTTCCTATGCGTGCCTTTGTCTGTCTCGCTTTACTCTCGTATGTCTCGCTTTACTCTCGTATGTCTTGCTTTACTCTCGTCCACGTCAATAATCTATTTCGTCAATCCCATCAGCTGCCCCCGGATTTCATGGTCGTCATAACATGTCATGACGACCATGGAAAATGAAAGGTTTGCAGGCGACTCTTGGGATTTCGTGCCGTATTAAATGCGTAGTGGCGGCGCCATACTGGTCGTGGCCACGTGGCGCACTCCGGTTAGTGAAGTTAATGTCCTCATCATATGACTTTTGGTTTTCCCGCTGTTTTTCAGTTTTTCTGTGTCTTGGTTTTAATCCCTCCTCCTTGTTCTTTACTTTTCTCCAAAAAGCTCTCATTGCTCTAAGTCTCTTTTCTTTTCTTTGTTAAAACTTCACCCTACAACTTCTTCTTCGGACTGGTGCATTGTGTGGTGGTGCTTCCCTTGCCTGTCATTTTCAAGGTAATTACTTCTCTCTCTCTGGCTCTGCTTTTCCCCTTTTCCTTTTGCAGCTTCTGATTTCTTTTTTCTCTTTTTTTTTTTAAAGGGGGTTTTAGTTCGTATTGTTCTTTTCACATAATTCCTGGATTTCCATGGTTAGTAGCTCTGAGGTTAGGATATTTTACCCATCAATTTCTTTCTTATTTGCGCGCTTAGGGGGGTTTTTAGGTAGTTTCCCACACCTTGAAGGTTTTGTTTTTGAGGGTAATTGCTTGGGCGTTGCATTGGCTGACCTGTTGCCTTTGCTTCGTCAGTCAATAGATTGGTTCAAGAGTTGGGAGAGAGCGCGAGAGACGATGTCTGAGGTTACGTCTAGTGAACTTGAGACTGGATTATCATCTAGTGATGATCCAGTAGGGGGGATACTGCTGTTTCAACTCTTCAGGAAGTTAAGGCTTTTTACGCCTTGGAGGAGAAGTGTGGGTTGGATGTTGAAACATTGGCAAGATTTAGGGATAGATTCCAATTCCCAGAGCAGGTTAGGCTTCGTCTACCCACTAGGGAGGATCAGGCTTGTCACTTTTTCCCAAGGGAGGTGTGTTTTTATGAGTCAGCCTTCATCTGTGGATTGAGGTTCCCCGTTCACCCCTTCCTGATGGAGCTGTTAGACTATTTTGGTATTGCTCCCGGGCAGCTTATGCCTAACTCCTGGAGAATAGTAATCAACTGTATGGGAATATGGCTGGCAGCTGTGGACGAGGATATGCTCAAAGTTGATGAGCTTGTCCACTTGTATCGCTTAAAAGTGTCTAAGAAGCATGGGTACTACAAATTGGTGCCCTGGGAGAGGAAAACTAGGATCGTCAAAGGTTTACCATCGTCTATCAGGTATTGGAAGTCCAAATTTTTCTTTATGTATGGGGATGAGTTTGAGACCCCCTCGAGCGAGATTTGGGGTGATCTCCCAAGGTTACATCGTCGGTGGGGAACCCCGACTTTAGGTGCATCAATATCTCTCCTAGTCATTTCAATTCTATTGCGTTCATTGTTATTACAACTGACTCCATCGCTTCTTGTTCAGTGTAATTAAGAGACGACCAAAACTGAAGAGCAGGTATAGGGAGAGAGTGCAAAAAGCCATCGAGTACGCACAGACAATTGAGAATTGGGACGATCTTGTAGATCCCAGGACTCTTGCTTTCTATTGTCTTGGACCAGAACCTTCTTCCTTCGTCTTGCGGAATATTGAAATTAAAGGAAAAAAAAGTAAGTGTTAAATTCTTGTGCCATGATTTTTCCCTCCCTTTAAACATGTTTTCTCTTGCAAAGATGACGACGAAGTTTAACAAAGACATGTATGCAAAAATGAGGTCAAAGAAAACGGTGCACGTCACCGGGAAGGGTTCCTCTGCCTCTCTAGTCGTCCATGTTACTCCCGTTACTTCCGGCTCTGAGGTGATGAGGACGACTTCTCCCTCGACTTCGATCAAGGAACTCTCCACTCCTGCCTCTGAGAGGCCACGTTTGTCCAAGAGGGAGAAGGAGAAGGTTGTTCCTCGTTTATCCACTGTCTGGGACAACGAGAGACTGGCGGTGGATAGGGCTCACGGGGCCGTGACTGCCGAAGATTTAAAGGCCCTTTCTAGGGTGTCTTTCGACAACGTCGTGAGTTGCCACGTTCATAAGCTTATTCAGGTGAAATGTTTGGGTATGGCAACCTTTGGTTTCTTTTTCTTCTTCAGCCTACTGACGATTTTGGTTTTTGTTTCAGGTATTAGGGGAAAGTCTCCATATCACCTTTGAGTACTTAACTCAAGATGCCAAGGCGGCTTCCCTTACATCGAGGATGGAAGCCTTGGAGGCAGAGAACTCCACTCTAAAAAAGAACCTAATTGACTCCATGGGCGAGGCTACTGACTTGAAAGAGAAGGTGAAGACTTTGAATGACGATCTCAGAGCCGAGCGCCAATTGACCCTTGAGAAGGACGAGCAACTTCTAGGTATTAAAGAGAAATTAAAGACCATTACTGCTAGGTTCGTTGAAGCCTTGCAGACCACGGAGGAGTACAACACAGTCCTGTTCAGCTGGTACTTCAAGGGTTTCGAGCTCCTAGGGAGATACCTCATCAAGCATCCTTCTGGAGTGGACCTAGAGAGTCTGGATCTAGAGGAGGCTAACCAGGAGATGGCTGCTAACGATGCCACTCAATCCTCTGCCGTCCAGCCTGACACCCCTAAGAATGCCCATGCCGATGATGTCCATGACGATGCTGCCCCTGCTGTTGAGCCTTGAAGAAAAATTTCTTTTTTTTTTACTATGTTTTTTTTTTTTTTTTTTTTTTGGGTTTTGTAATTCTAATTTCATGACAATTTCTGTTTTAAGAACATCATTTTGGCCCAGCGTTTATGGGTCTTTAGTTGTAAAAACAATGGAATCTGCCCGTTGTTTTTGGGCTTTAATTAAAAGCATGGTTATGTACTTACTTGTTTCTGTGATTTGCACACCTATTGTCTTTTTAATGTGTTAGTAATTTGCGCTTGTTACTTAGAAATTCGTAGCCCCTTCTAGGTACTTCGGTGGTAACTTACATCCGTCTAGGCGGAATCTTGTTACCCAACCATTTTTTGATTCTCTTTGCTTCGTCAATAACTTACATCCGTCGAGGCAAAATCTTGTTACTTAGTCATTTTTGAGATTGATTCTCTTGGCTTCGTCGGTAACTTACATCCGTCAAGGCAGAATCTTATTACTTAGCCATTTTTGAGATTGATTCTCTTGGCTTCGTCGGTAACTTACATCTGTTGAGGCAGAATCTTGTTACTTAGCCATTTTTTAGATTGATTCTCTTAGTTTCGTCAGTAACTTACATCCATTGATGCGGAATCTTGTTACTTAGCCATTTTTTAGATTAATTCTCTTAGTTTCGTCAATAACTTACATCTGTCGAGGCGGAATCTTGTTACTTAGCCATTTTTGAGATTGATTCTCTTGACTTCGTTAGTAACTTACATTTGTCGAGGCGGAATCTTGTTACTTGGCTTTCAACTAACTAAACCTGTGGACACAGAGATATTAATTGAACAATTCCTTTATCAACTTAGGTATGAATACATTTACTAGTTATATCTATTAGTGGTACTTCTTCAAGTGCTCAATGTTCCATGGTCGTGGGAATCTCTATCCTTCTAGGGTTTCCAGGTGATAACTTCCTTGCCTGGAATAATAAACGACTCGGTAGGGTCCTTCCCACGTGGGGCCAAGTTTTCCTTGGGCAAAATCTCTTGTAGCCGTAGTGACCTTCCGTAAGACGAGGTCGCCTATTTCAAGTCGTCTGAGTTTTACCCTCTTGTTGTAGTATTCTTCCATCTTTTGCTGATACTTCATTATTTTGTTGGAAGCTTTGTCTCTTACTTCATCCAGGCAATCTAGGTTGATTCGGAGTTGGTCGTCATTGCTTTCTTCGTGGAATACTTCTCTCCTGGTGCTGGCGACTCCTACCTCGACTGGGATTATTGCCTCAGTGCCATAAGTGAGCCTAAAAGGGGTTTCCCCTGTTGGGGTTCTTGCCGTGGTTCTGTAGGTCCACAAGACATTGGGCAATTTGTCAAGCCAAGCACACTTCGCGTCATCCAACTTGGCCTTAATAATCTTTAGCAATGTCCGGTTCGTCACTTCCGCCTGACCGTTGGCCTACGGATGTCCTGGGGATGAGAACTGGTTTTTGATGCCTAGGCTTGAACAGAAGTCCTTGAAGCCTTGGCTATCGAACTACCGCCTATTATCTGATTTGATCGTCCTTGGGATCCCGAACCTGCAAACTATATTCTTCTAGATAAAGCTCCGAATTCGTGCTTCGGTGATTGTTGCTATTGCCTCTGCTTCAACCCACTTCGTGAAGTAATCAATTGCAACTAGTAGGAACTTTACCTGACCTTTACCTAGGGTCAATGGGCCAACGATGTCGATTCCCCATTGTGCGAATGGCCACGGGGATGATATTATCGTCAGTTGCTCTGCTGGAAGTCGCTGGACGTTCCCGAACCTCTGACACTTGTCACATTTCTTGACAAGTTCAACTGCGTCTTCCTGCATAGTTGGCCATAAATAACATGTTCGAATGATCTTTCTTACCAGGGATCTAGGACCGGCATGGTCCCCACAAATTCCTTCAGGATGTATTTGGCTTCTTTTTCATCTACACATTTCAAGTAAGGCATAGAGAAGCCTCTCTTATATAGGATGTCATTTAGGATCGTAAATCTAGCTGCTCTTTTCTTGACCTTCTTGGCCTCCTCGGCGTCTTGAGGGAGGTGCCTATCCTACAAAAAAGACATGATCGGAGTAATCCAGCTGTTTGTATTTTGGATCGGGAATGTTGGGACTTCTTCAATGCTGGGGTGTTTCTGGATCTCTATTGCCAAGCCCCTGCTTCACGAACCTTCTTCTGACGATGCTATCTACGAGACCTCATCTGCTATCATGTTCTGGCTTCTAGGGATCTGTTCAAATTCTACTTTATCTATCTCCTGAGTCAGACGCCTTATCAGCCTGAGGTATTTTTGCATTCTTTCCTTTTTTGCCTCATACTCTCCCCTTATCTGCCCAGTCACTAGTTTTGAATCATTTTGCACCAACAGGTTCTTGGCTCCAAGCATCTTTCCAAGTCTCAGTCCCGTCAATATTCCCTCATACTCAGCTTCATTGTTGGTGGCTGGGAACTGCAGCTGAACTCCGTACTTGAGCACTTCTCCATCAAGGGTGGTTATGACTACCCCTACTCCGCCCCTTTTTTAGGCTGACGAACCATCAGTCTATATCGTCCACCGTTTAGCCTCGCTAGTAGGATCATCCTTATTTACAAAGGTAAATTCGACAATGAAGTCTGCCAAAACTTGTGCCTTAATGGCTGTCTTGGGGCGATACTCAATGTCAAATTGGCTGAGTTCAATTACCCGCTGGACCATCCTTCCAGCTGCTTCAGGTTTGTTCATGGACTTTTTGATAGGTTGGTCTATCATTACCAGGATAGGATTCGCCTGAAAGTATTGTCTTAGTTTGCGTGAGGCTGCTATTAATACGAACACAATCTTTTCAATCCTCGGGTACTTGGACTCAGCTCCTTGGAAGGCTTGGCTGACGTAATAAACTGGGAGCTATCTCTTACCTTCTTCTCGAATCAGGGCTGCACTCACGGCCGTGACTGATACCGCCAAATACAGATGTAAATTTTCCCCTTCTTTGGTTGGGCTTAAGAGGGGTGGATTACTCAGGTAAGGCTTGAGTTCCTAGAATGCTGCCTCACATTCGTCGGTCCATTCGAAAGCCTGCTTCAAGGTTTTGAAAAAGGGCTGGCATTTATCCATCACTCTAGAGACGAACCTGTTCAGCGCCGCGATTCTTCCCGTCAGCTTCTAGACTTCTTTGACAGTTCTGGGCAATTCCATATTGATTATGGCTTGCACCTTCTCTGGGTTTACTTTTATTCCTCTTTGGGACACCATAAATCCCAAGAATTTCCCTGGAGCTACACCAAAGACACACTTGCTTGGATTCAGCTTCATCTAGTACTGTTTGAGGGTGGCAAATGTCTCCTTCAAGTCGTCTAGATGGGAAAGCTCTTCCTTACTCTTGACAAGCATGTCATCCACGTATACCTTCATATTCCTGCCAATCTGTTTTCTGAACATCTTGTTCACTAACCTTTGATAAGTGGCTCCTGCATTCTTTAAACCGAAAGGCATTACCTTATAGCAGTAGAGTCTTTGGATCGTGATGAAAGCAATTTTCTCCTGATCTTCTTCGGCCATTTTTATCTGGTTGTATCCCGAGAAAGTGTCCATGAACGTCAGCAATTTATGTCCAGCTGTAGAGTCCATAAGTTGGTCTATCCTTGGTAGAGGGAAACTATCCTTTGGGCATGCCTTGTTTAAGTCCGTGAAGTCCACGCACATTCTCCACTTCCCATTTGCCTCCTTTACTAGGACGACGTTGGCGAGCCAATCAGGATAGTATACTTCTCGGATGAAGCCTGCCGCCAATCGCTTGGTAACTTCGACTGTAACTTCCTGGTCCCGTTTTGGGGCAAAAACTCTACGTCTCTGCTGGACGGGCTTTCTCTCGGGGTTCACTCTCAACTTATGCTGAATGACCTTCGGAGATATGCTAGGCATGTCCTCGTGACTCAACCCGAAGACATCTAAGTTCTCTTTAAGTAATTGGACGAGCTTGGCTCTCATCTCAGGACTTAGCTTTGTCTCTATCCTCGTCGTCTTGGTTGTCTCCCCTTTGGCTAACTCTACTGTTTCTAGGGCTTCTTCCTTATCTTCTTCCTTCTCTTCTATCATTCATGTATGGTTTTCCCTTGTAGCTAAAACAGCCTGGTAGCATTCTCGGGTTAAGACTTGATCTCCTCTTACTTCGCCGACCCCATTATCCGTTGGGAATTTTACTTTCAGGCAATAAGTGGACGTGACTGCCTTCCATTTATTAAGCGTGGGCCTTCTGATAATGGCATTGTAGGATGAAGGACAGTCCACTACCAAGAAGTCTAGCTGACAAGTCAATTGCCTTGGGTAGGTCCCCACTGTTACTATTAACGTCATGATGCATTTGGGATATACCCGGTCTCCACTGAAACTAAAGAGTGGGGAGTCAAATGAACGCAGCCTTTTTGGATCTAACTTCAACTGCTGAAAAGCAGGAAGGTAAATAATGACTGCAAAACTGCCATTGTCCACGAGGATCCTTTTGGTATTGAATCCCTCTATGGTTAACATTACGACCAAAAGGTCATTGTGTGGCTGTTTCACTCCTCTGGCATTTGCTTCATTGAAAGACATATCTTAATCTGTTCGTCTTTGCTTAATTGGAGGCATCATATGGACGTTGTTCAATTGTCTCTGGCATGCCTTCCTGAAGGACCTAAATAACCCTCCAATGAAGGGCCCCCCTACAATCGTCGCTATCTCCCCGATCACATCCTGCGCTGGTTGGGGATGATGATTGTCTTTTCTGGATGAGGATTCTTGTTGGTTCTTTTTGCTGTCTCTGGACTTACCATATTCTCCCTTCTTTACATATTTCTGCAGCTTCCCTTTCCGTATTAACTCTTTTATTTGCTCCTTGAGGTCCCGACAATCTTCCGTATAGTGGCCATGATCTTTATGAAATCGGTAATATTTATTCTTGTCATGAACGTTGGGTGATGAATGCAATGGTCTTGGCCATTTGAGGTAGTGCTCATCCTTAATCTGAGCTAAAATTTTGTCAACAGGCATAACTAGAGGGGTAAACCTTACCGTTTGAGTACTTTTATCATCTTTCCTTCTATTCCTGTCACTAGCCCGACGATCTAGACTTTCCCTATTTTGCCCCCTACGTTCATTGTCCTTCCTTCCTACACTTCCAAGCCTCTCTGCGTCCCCTATGGCTGTTAATGCATCTTCAGCGTTCATGTACTTCTATGCTTTTAGGAGCATATCTGCCATCGTCGTTAGAGGATTCTTCGCAAGTGAAGCTACAAGCTCCCTAGATCTCAACCCTGCCTTGAAAGTCGTCAGCTGTACTTTGTTGTCTGCCTCATCTACCTCTAAGGTCTCCCAAGTGAAGCATTTCACGTACGACCTCAATGTTTCCTTCTCTCCCTGTCTAATGGTGAGTAAGTAATCTGTTGGCCTCTTTGGACGCTGCCCCCCAATAAAATGACGTAGGAAGGCATTGCTCAGCTGCTCGAAGTTGTCAATGGACGATGTTGGCAACTTGGCGAACCATTCCCTAGTTGCTCCTTTGAGAGTAGTGGGGAAGGAACGACATAGTATCTCGTCGGGGGGCTGCTGAAGACTCAGCGTTGTTTTGAATGTGTTGAGGTGCTCCTGAGGGTCCTTTAATTCGTCGAACGACTCGAGCTAAGGTAAACGAAATTTAGACAGCATTGGATGTTCGAGGGCTGCTGTAGTGAAAGGCGAATTTGTTGCCCTTATCATTCTATCCACACTTCGGTCCGTTTTCTCCTTGATGGCATTCCTTAGCTCATCCATCTTTTTCCTTATCTCTCGAAGAAGATCTGAATTTTGCTCTTCTGGAGTGAATGGTCTTTGAGTATTAGTTCTTCTATAGCTGTCCCCCTCATCCTCCGGATTGCCCCTAGATCGACTCTCTTCTGGTTGAACCTGTTGAAGTCGTACCTTCATTTCCTGATTTTGTCTAGTAAGTTCCTCGACGGTGGCTGCAAGAGCTTGGATTTGATGAGCCAAGGCTGCGGGAT
Source organism: Castanopsis chinensis (assembly GCA_032878915.1). Classification (NCBI taxonomy): domain Eukaryota; kingdom Viridiplantae; phylum Streptophyta; class Magnoliopsida; order Fagales; family Fagaceae; genus Castanopsis; species Castanopsis chinensis. The sequence goes on from JAVQMG010000132.1 coordinate 27,275,650, forward strand.
CTTGATTGGATTCCATCTGAATGTAGAAGTTGGTGGAAACCACTTCTCCAAATATGAATATGAAAATGTTGATTCCCACAGACAGTGCCAAACTGATGACGTGTAAGTTCGTCAGTCCAAATGAAGGAATCCAGATGGAACCAAACATTCTCTCCTGCTGGTGTGAAAAAGGTGGGGAAGACTTCCTAGAGTGGTCGCCGGTGTGGCGCCTGCCAAAACACCTCCGACGCTCAAGTCAGTAGCAAGAAGATCTTATGAAAAGACAGAATGAAGTGGTAAAATGATAGGTATCTTAATGTGTATTTCTCTTACCCCTACTCATGCTTTGTGGGGGCTTTATATATGCTTCTCCAACCCCTAGCCGTTGTGGCAATTATTGTGGTTTTAGTGCCTCTTTCAGTAATGCTTTCTGCCAAGTAATGGGGTTTTAATACATCCTCAACGGGCCATAAAGCTGATTTTACAACTGTCGGAGGTATTATTGGTGACATTGAATGACCCTGCTGCCTTCGTCGATGTTGTGGGCACTTGCCTATGCTTGTCCTCGTCTGTCTCGCTTTACTCTCATTTGTCTTGCTTTACTCTCGTCCATGTCAGTAATCTATCTTGTCAATCCTATCATAAGTAAAATTAAGAGAAAATCCAATTAGTTTTTAAATTGAAATTCAATTAGAGTCTAATTTTGTGCCATGCCTCTCATCTAATCAAAATTTTTAAAATTTTGAACCAAGTTAGTTAGTTCAGTATAAAAATTGGATTTCAATTAGTGTTTAATTTTACGGCACGTATTCCATCTAATCGAAATTTTTTAATTTTGGTCCCAAATGAATTAATTTAGAGTAGAAAATGATGAGTCCAATATAAATAGTAAAAAAAAAAAAACATAATCATATATCTAACACTATATATAAAATTAGAGGAAGAGAGAGTTTGAATAATTTTATATTTATGAGGTTTTTTTTATAACTAAAAAAAATTCATTTGGCACAAAAATTATATATATATATATATATATATATATATTAATAGGTAATACTTAGGGAAAATCCAATTAGATTCTACAATTGAAGTCCAATTTTGTGTCATGTGTCCTAAATTATTTATTTTTAGAGATGGTTTCATTTCTTAATTTTGGAATCAAATGTGGAACTATATCATAAATGTCCATTCAAGTGAGTTGTTGCATATAAAAGCCAAAGAGTCTAGAATTAATGAACATAAAAATATTTAAAAAATAGATAATTTACGTTTTCTACCTTATAACATTCTTACAAGATTTTTTAGAGTTAACAAAAATATAAAAATGACTATTAATAATATTTAAATTATAAATGTAAGATTATTATACTATACATTTTAATGTTTATATTTTAAGTATATTCATGTGTATGCATATGGTTACAAGCTAGTAACGTTATAATAAAGCAGCTTGTCGTCCTTGCGCAAAGGATATGCTAATTTTTTCTATATCGTTCTAAGTCTCCGAAGGTATTATAATTAAGAAGCTTGAAAGGATAGTTATTTCTATCGTCTATTTGGAGATAATACAGGCATATAATTGTGAATTTATGTGACACGGTTTCTTTTTCGCTTCAAATCCTTCCCATGTATCTTTGAACAAATCGATTCAACTGTCGATCTTTTCATGAACAAAGACCAGATACCACTATCGGATATTTGGTTTTCGGCCATCATTATCTTTACATGTTGTGCTTTCATCTTCTTCCAACCTATTTCAATTGTCATTGTTTCAATGTGTCTCTTCTCTTTTCCCATATCTTGTCTTCCCTCCGTTGGTGTCAATACCGATATCCACAGGTTTCATTTGTTAGCCTTTGTTTTCTTGTCCACTTATGCTTAATCTTTCATTATGTTTCTGTTTTCTCGTGACTAGATATATATATATATATATATATATATATATATATATATATATATATATATATATATATATTATTGTTCGATTTTTAATTTAAAGAATAACACACACTTTATATATATTATTTATTTATTGCTTGTACATGGAAAATTTATTTTTTGATTAAACATATGATATTTTCTTATGTAAAGAAAAATATTTATATCAAATAAGTCTTTGTATCTTTGCAGAAAAAAAAGAAAAGAAAAAAAAAGGAGTAAGTCTTGACATGCCTAAAAATATACAAGTTAATTTAATAAAAATAAAAATAAAATATAATCCAATTACGTTTGGTAAATACACTTTAATTTAATGAGTTATGTATGACATAAAAATAATTCGAGAGAATAAAAAATGCATCAGTCAGCTATATAAATACATTACATATTTTTAGTAAAAATCTAGGAGGGGGCATTATTGAGATTTTCATCCAAAATTATTATTTTTTAACCAAAAATGCAAGAGGCAGATAGGATTTTTGAAAAGTCATAGGGGGTCATGGCCTCCCAAACCCTCCCTTCCCTCCGCCCTGACTAAAAGGTTTGGTGCCTTTGGCCCAATGGTCCTCCCATAAGAGGAAAAAAAAAAACTCTTAAGGGAGGAGAAAACTCTTACAACTTATTTAGTCAATGCATTTGACCGAATCCTAGTTAAAAAATGATATTGTTTTGGCCGTGTTCAACCAGGAATTGTATAGACAAAAGTGTTAGCAGGAATTGTATCAACAAAAGCAACACTTGCCATATATATAAACACATATGTGGCAACACATATGGACATATATTTAACAATACCTCTCCGGTCTTTGTAATGAAAGAGAGCTCTTTCAATGCATTTGGAATTTAGATTTAGGTGATAGTTTTTGCTTTTTTGTTCTACTTTTATAATCTCCTTATTTTCTTAATTAGTAAATTTTTTTCTTAGATGTTACACCTAGACATAAACCAAAAGTCAAACCACATAAATCTTTGTACTCTATGCAAGATTCTTTCTTTTATTTTTTTAATTTCTCATAAACCTATTATAAATTATTTGGTTTCACAATAAGTAGGTAATAAAGCTTTCGATATCTAAACAAACATAAAACATAACAGACAAGTAAAAAAGCGAGGGAATATTTGTAGACATAACCTCCGCTATCCCCTCAAAAAAAAATAAAAATAATAATAACAATAATCTCCACAGCTTATAAACCATGGACAATAAACTGAATAAAGGTGATTATTACAATGAACAACCATAGATGCAAAAGAATAACCCTAAAGTTAATAAACCCTAGATGCAAAAGAACAACCATAAATTGTAGACAGAATAGCTTAATAAAATTTGAAATGCCATTTAAGCACATTTCAAACTTTTACAACCCAATTGCAAATTATATCACAAATTATTGTGGAATGTGGACTGACTACCAAATATAAGCATCTCCTACTAGCCTAGGAGGCTGCAGCTGAAGAGGGATAACGGAAACAGAAAACAGAAGAAATATATTCGACAAAGCAATTCAACATCATTCTTTTCACTGATCTCCTTTTCGCTGGAATTACACCTTCACGCTTAGGCACGAAGTGTGTCTCTTCCTTGGCAGTAATCAATTCCTCGCATGGTTTAACCTGCTTAAGCACCATTTCCATTTCCTCACCAGTGTAATATGATTTTATGTGTCAGATGTAAGAATGTGAAGCTTTTAATTTGCTTTTATATATATATATATGTGTGTGTGTGTGTGTGTGTGGGGGGGGGGGGGGGGGGGGGTGTGGTGTAGAAATGGCGCATTGGGCTGAACAATTTGCGTGACACACGCCCAAAACGAAAGCAGCTTGAGTGGAAATTTGAAAAACATCATCAATTAAATATTCGAGTGTGATTTAAGGGGTATGAAGACTTTTAAGGTTTTCATTGGCCATATGAAAGGCCATAGTTCACAATTAGTCAGTCCATGTACAGCAATTTTCCGCATGAACCCTTAGGTCTACTTTTTCAATAAAGGACAATTATAAGTTTACATTGAAAATACAATATAGATTAATAATTTATCTTTAGAAAAAATAATGTTGTCTTACAATATTAAAATGTGTATAGTACAATAGTACACTTGTGTATTTTTCTTTATATCTTTGAAAGAAAGACACTTGTGTATTTCATTAAGTTTAAATGTATTTCAATTTTGGTATAAGCCAAGTTTTATGTAGTTCAAGTGGCATTTTTTTAGTATTGTTAATAAAAATATTTATGGTTTAAATTATCTCACTCCTAACTATCAATGTATTAAAAAGTTAGTATGAAAAACATAAATTAAGAATTATATAAGTAAATTTTATGTCTTGTAATTCATATATTATATAATAAAATTTGAACTTAAAAATCATTATAACGCCAAGTAAATATCTTGTTTAAATGATAACTCTATCCTAAATTAGAAGAATGACTTTACTATATATAATTTAATAACATCTTTATATTATCTTCATGCAATTTCCTATGCTATTGTTAAAATAATATTTTTAAAAATAAAACCTAATTTAGAATATTAAGTAAGTAACAAATATATTGTGCACATATTTCTTCAATTTTTTCGTACTTTTTAGAAAATTACTATTTTTCATATTTTTTAATTAAATGATTTAACATATATATGCACACACACATATGCATATACATCTTTTACTTCTACATATATATTTGACATGAATATCGAATTAAGAATCAAAATCAAAGAACAATAATTGATAAAACAAAGAGAAAAATTCAAGAACACAAACGATAAAGTTTTCTGATAATTAAAAATTAAAAATGTTAATTCTGATAATTATTTTTTTGCAATAAAAATAAATAAGTATAGCTTTGATAAGTATTACAATTCATGAAAATTGAAGTATTTTTGTATAAGTATCATACAAAATATGTAATGCTTTTATTATATTTTTAAATTAAAAAACACATGTATTCTTTAGAGTATTTAATCTTATACGATTAACAATAATTGTTTTTTAAAAAAATTATATATATAGTATACTGCTTATATTTTACTAAGGATAAAGTTTTCTCTAAATTGAAGGTTCAAATAATCATGTACGAATATATTTTAATTATGTGACTTAGGAAGACATCCAACTGACCAAGTCACATGACTAATTAAGAATATTTAATAAGTTATAGAATTATAAACATAGGTTAATTTTTATTTGGATTGTTATGTAGTAAACCTGATGAACTTTCACTTAAATATATAAAAATAAATAAAAAAATAAAAAACAGTTTTTCTATGGATATAACTTTTTTTTTTACAACTTACAAAAGTGGCCAATTATGAGTAATAGATGACTAGCCACTTTCATATAACATCTATTACGTACTCGCAATCAATCATTTTAGCATAATTTAGCAAAATTTTGTGGTCTTAAACTTTCTCTATAAATTAAAATAATTATGTACTTCTTCATGCATTTGGATTTATTCCTGTTATAACGCCAAGGGGAAAGCACAAGTGTTTAATATTCCTACAGCAACTAGAATCAAAATACACAGTTCAGATTCATTCATATAACACATACATGAGGGCACGCCGCAAACATATAGGTCTATTTAGGAAGTAGTGCTTTGCGGCTAGTGGGTCAACTGGTGCCATTATCCTCATGCATGCATTAGCCATTGGGACAGAAGTCATTCCCTTTTGTCCTTCGGCTGGAAAAGGGACAAGACCAAAGTCTGAGACATGCATGTTACGATTTTCTTTTGAACTACCACAATCTTTTCCACAAAACAGAGCCCCTCGTTGAAACTTGCAAGAGGAATTCTACTTTCTAGGTTTCACAAGTCTATCTGAGATATTTTCCTGTTATACCAAAGATAATCCTTAGAAGTTAGAACCCGGATTGTATTTTTTCTTCTATCAAATCTTTCCTATCATATCAAACATTTTCATCATCCGTCTCCTTACGATGAACTTGTCGTCACAATTCCACTGTATTCCTATTCATTGCAGGGAAAATACGTGTGCCTGTGAGTAATTATTGTATAGTCCAGGAGCAATGCTCCGGATTACCCAATAAATTTCCTACATGGATGGATTCACACACAGTCAAAAATGCAAGAATCACTTACACTATTTATTTCAGCGTTAATATTTTCTAGAAAATTATCTCATTTTTAAGTGTTTAGTAATGACCTTGAAAATGAGCTTGATTATGTTTTTTAATATTTGATATACAAATTTTTTTTATAATTCTTGAATAATTTAAAACATGTATATTACGTAAACCAACTAATGTAATTAATATAGATAAAAACTAAGTATGAATTTGGTCTCCATAGTTCATACTAAAATTTTGAATAGATACAATCAAAATTAGTTGTCAATAACTTATAATTGTCTACTCTTTTTACTATTACACTAATTTTTTTTATTGGTCAACCACACGTCTTCAATATTACTCTTAATTATGTATTTGCATAATACATAATGTATCTGCATAATATATCATCACTGTATAGAATCTGCATAATATATCATCACTGTATAGAATTTGCATAATGTATTTTCCAACAAATGCAACTCCCCTAAACAATTAAAATTCATTTTATAACTATATTATTAATTTGTTGTATAGATTATCCCATGTAAAAGAAATTTAGAGCACTATATGCACTATGTTTAAAGTTTTTATCTTTTACTTCATTCATTCTTTCTTTTTCTTTTCTTTTTTTATAAAAAAAATTGCACTTTTATGTGCGTAAAGAAGTAACATTTGCCTAACATTTGCCTAGAATCCATCAAACCAAAAATTTCTTAGAGAAAAAAAAAAATCAAGCTTGAAATTTAAATAAAAATATATATAATTAGAGAAAAAGTGGGAGAGCTTACCATGAGAGAAAAAACACCAAAAAATTATGTTTCCCATTGCTACAAAAGAATACAATATTTATAGGAGATGAAACCTATGAGAGAGAGAGGTTGTTTTTCAAAAAAAAAAAAAAATGAAAAACAACCTATAGAATATAAACACTTAAAAATGTGAAAAACTATCTTTACAGAAAATTTTTCAACAAAACAAATAGAGTGTTAGCATGCAATTTTTTTATTGAACATAAACTGTTTTAAACAAACACTCCAAAGACAACAAAAATAGTGACTTAAAAGTCGTGACTTCTAATTTCAAACGTCACAACTTGTACTGTATTTTTTCTGTCACATATTTCCTATCATATCAAACAATTTCATTATCTGTCTCCTTACGATGTACTTGTCACAATTCAACCATAATATTCCTAATTATTGTAACCGCGACGAAAGATAAAACTGCGGATAGCGAGATTCAACCGGAATCGCTTTTTCCATGTTGCCATGTTTTACTAAGCAAATACAAACTCGGTTCATGCATTGGGGTTTTATCTTGTGTTCCTTTTCAGAATAACAGGTACCAAAAAATTGACTTGTTCACATTGATGGAAGAAAATATGTTAGACAATCAAATGTGATTTTCACAAATTTCATTATTAGACAGAAAACTGAGTAACAATTTGGTCATTGGATTCTTTTTTTTTTTTTTTTTTAATTTGACTCCTGCATTTTAACTTTATAATTTAAACATTCTGTTAGTATTCTTCTTAAAACTAATAGATTTAATTATTATCATCCAAAAATTAATAGATTTAATTATTTGTTTGAGAAGATAACAAATTTAATTATATTATGTATGAATGATAATAATGATATTTTTTTAAAGGATCATCTTAACAAAAACACTAAGGGCAATTTTTAACAAATCATTCTTGAAAAGTTTTGACATCACTTTTACAGAAAATATAAAAAGCTGTCTAAAAAAATAATTGTTTTATCATTGTTGAGAGTTCTTTTTACGTTTCTTATACCTTAGACACGGGTCTTGATATTATTGGACAACGTTTAGTTTAAGCTTTTTCTAAAAAGGAAGTTGGGCTTGGTGCTCTGTGGAACGGGCTCCAAAGTACCATTCTGCCACTGCTAGTTTGTGCATAAATATTGAGTCCAAAGTCCAAGGAAAACGCTGCAAAATGAACTTATCCTCTGTTTCTGCCGCAAAAGGAACTTTTCTCTTAATATTGGTCATGTGCGTTGCACATGACCTTGTGCCTCTGTCTCTCTTTTTGTTTGACACATGCATGTCCCTGCATGTAGCAAGTGCTATAGCCTTGTGTGCAAGAAATCCTTGTCCATGATTAATTACCATTCCCTTTCGCTTGCAACCATTTAATTTGAATGCAATGACCAAATGCAAAAATTGTGTTTCTTAGCTGGTTCTTTAGAACTTTTTTCCGCTTATTGTAGACACTCTATTTTATAACCTTTTTTTAGTTTCACATTACGAATAAAATCGTAATTTTAAATTATATTTTTCAATATTTCATTGAAATTAAATAAATCTAGAAGTTTTAACAGTAAAAAGGACAAATCATGTGCTTATGTTGAATCACCAATTAAAAAATATTGTCAAATCAAGTTTAAACAATTAATATACACTAGCTTGTAACCCTATGCATATGCATAGAAATACTTAAAAATATACAATAAAATGCATAATATAATTTATATATATAATTTAAATATTATTAATAGTCATTTTTATATTTTGTTTAACTCTTTAAAAAAAATTTAAGGATATTATTAGATATAAAATATAAATCGTCCATTTTTTTAAAAAAAAAATTATTGGGAAGCACTTTTTTTCTAAGATTCATTTATTCTAGACTCTTTAGTTTTTGTACTTAATAATTCACTTTGATGAATATTTATGATGTGGCTCCACATTTAATTCTAAAATTAAGAAATAAAACTCTTTAAGAATAAATAATTTAAGACATATGGCTTAAAACTATAATTTGGAATTCTAATTTGAGCTTCTCTCAGGTTCACCTTTTATTATTATTATTATTATTATTATTAGACTTAATCCAAATCTTTGTTCCTCAAAAAAAAAAATAAAAGGCTTAATCACATATCTTTGTTCCTCAAAAAAAAAAAAAAAAAAAACAAAACAAAAAGGCTTAATCACATACAATTATGATTAACCAAGCATGACTGATTCCCTTTTGTTTTTAAAAGATAATTACAACATGCTACTAATTTCACAGCTCAAACCATTTTCCCTCCTAAATCCCTAAGCATTTTTTAATATGAAAAAATGCTAATTCAGTTACAAGGCCTTTGACAAGTATGATTGATTCCTTAAAGAATTGATCTTGATTAATTATGTGTCATGATTTACTAGATTGATTTCAAGAAGTAAATTGTGTTAGGAAGTTTAGTGATTTTAAATAACTAGTCACATTATCTTTAATTAAAGTTAACTAATTGGTATCTAAAGTTAGTAAATACTCCCCAACATATCCTAACTCTTAAATGGCTAAATCTTAGGCCAAAAGTCGGATGGAACTCAAAATTGATAAGAAATGAGTACAAAAAATGAACAACAACAACAACCATGCACCAAGCAAGATTAGGACCAGGTCTAAGAGCCAATCGTCACTTGGATCCTAAATCTAAGTGCTGATCAACACTACTCCCAACGCAAAGTGTCAATTAGAACTTGTCCCTTTGACGACTGTGATGAATCACTCGCGACCTGATCAGTTTTCAACAGAATTTCAAATCAAACACGTGCAACTTACATGTCATTTTCGTAGGTTACTTATTTGGCAAAATATCTTGTGAAAATGCACTTCCAGATTCTAGTAACTCCTCAACTAATTTCAAAGCTCAACCCATTTACAAATAATGCCCACAAATACAACGAAATTAAACATGAATAATAAGAAATTGACACATAATAAAGAGCACACAAATTACAAAGTAATTACAAGAATTTATAACTTAACTAAGAAGATAACAAATTTTTTAATGATCTATCAAATCTGGATATGTGGAATTGTTTGCTTTTCTCTCATGTCTCTTGTTTTACTCATTTTTATTGTTACCTACACAACACTATTTTATAATATTTTTAGATGGCAGATAGCTAGTAGTTATAATTTAAGTCCACCACGGATATAACTTTTTTCAACAAATAGTAATAATTTGTCGTCTAAAATTTATTATAAAAATGTTGTGAAAGTATTATAAACTTAGCATTTCTTTTTTTTTTTTTTTCTTTTTTTTCTTGCCAAACACGGTTCCCTGTCTTACCTTCGATCCCACTAGGCTTGCATGCTTGCATGATGGAGTCCTTTTTTTTGGGATGAGTTCGGCCTAGTGAGTTGGATTTTCCTTGGCCCGAATGTGGTATTGCAACCATGCAGCTTTGGACTTCAAAAGGCTTTTTATTGGGGAAGCCTATCATAAAGAGATAAGAGAAAAACATGAGGCGCGAGTGTTAATTTCTTGAAGTGATAAAATGGCATGGACCATGAGCCCAATACGAAATATGAGGAATTTTGGGCTGATTTCCCAACCCATATAGATAGATGAAATGGGTCTTTGGGGCTTCATAAGAGTCAGGAATGGGCGGAGCGTTGGGCCGATAGCTTGGACTGGCTATTGCTCAGTCAGCGAAATGGACCGGAGGGAAAAACTTTAGCCCATGCCAATTAGCTGTTTGGTTATGTAAGCACGCAGTCTTAAGATTCGTAGACTACCCATGAGCCTCAACAGTACCAGGCTTGTCTGTGGGCCTTGGGCTTTTTCTTGACCCTTAGTGCTTCATTAAATTTGTTTGATATTGGCCTGATTTGTTGAGTAAAAGTGAGCTTGAACATGCACCCTAACAACATATACTAATCAAGTAAATAAAATGAAATTTCAAAATAATAATAATAAACCAATAAAACAATAAACCATTAAGGGGGATTGTGTATTAGACATTCATCCTCAATTTGACTTATTCAGAACAGTGGAACAGGGTCAAGGTAATTACAACTAAAGGCCCATTAGCTTAATTACTGGCTGTTGTATTTTTTAGGTACTTATTTAAATGATCAATAGACAAGACTGGAGTGGGAAAGAGAAGCAAGCAAAGGGGGCGTGTGTAAGAGCATACACAACAATAGAGCCATAATTTTAGTTATTCACCAAAACTTACTTTACCTATTTCTCCTCTCACTTTACAAAACACTTAATATCAATAATTTTATTTCAACTTTTAACACAATAAAAATATCATAAAGAACTCAATAAAATAATATTATCATTCAACAGACAAAACACAACCACAAGGTCCCCAACCGGATTTGGATCCGGTGCAATACCTAGGGTATTGCACCGGGTGCAATTGTTATTAATGGTTGAGATTGATAGTTGCAAAAAGTAACTTTCAATCTCAACCATTGATTAAAAAAAGTTAAGAAAAAAGTTAATAAAAGTAAAAAGTAAAAGTTAAAAAAGTAAAATGTAAAAAAAAATTGTGAGAGAGAAGAGGGTGAATTGCACCCGGTGCAATACCCTAGGTATTGCACCGGATCCAAATCCGTCCCCAACCACCATCAAAGAGAAATATGAGCAACCCAGATCAGAAAAACTAGAAAAATGAGAGCAACCCAGATCGAAACCGAAAAAAAAAACGCAAATCGAAACCAGATCTGAAAAACAAGAAAAACAAACAGATCAGAAATATGAGCAAAAATGAGCAGAAAACCATATCTGAAAAACTAGAAAGAGAGCAGAAATATGAGCAACCCATATCAAAACCAACAGATCGAGAACAACCATCCCGAAACGCAGAGAGAGGCCGAAACCCTCGCCCGAAATGCAAACAAAACCCAAAACCTAGCCCAAAACCACGCCGAAACACAAACACAAACACAAACACCAAAACCCATACCGAAACACAAACGCAGCCCAAAACTCAGCCCGAAATCCACTCTAAAACACAAACACAAACGCTGAAACCAATACCGAAACAGAAACAAAAACGCCGAAATTGGGTCGGCGATGGAGGCTTGGGACTTGGGGCTTGGGTCGGCGGCGAGTTGAGGAAGAAAGATGGTCGGAGCTTGGCAGGGGAGATGGAGGAAGAGAGAACTAAGAGCTTGGGAAACAAAGGGAGTCTGTAACGGGAAGAGGAAAAAAAACATTATTTAAATAGAAGGTAGAATATTTTTTTTTTAGCTTTCAGCTACTGTGCACAGTCATATATACTATATAGACGTGCACTGTGGCAATCTAGGTACAATTTTTTCCAATACCACCACCATTATGGCACCATTGTGGAAGCTCGAAGTTATTTAACATCGTGTGCTTATCTTTTGCTTGAATTGTGCCTTGGGCTCTTGGCTCTAACCATCGCGGAGTCCAACCTTTTGTCATTGATTGAGTGGTTTTTTGCGGGAACTAGAAATCCAAGAAACATATATACGGCATAGATATGAAACATGAATGCAATGGAATGCATGTATTATATTTTAATTCAAACGACAATACAAGGACAAAAATATTAAAGAACGTAAACTAGTATAGCAATAATGGAGAAAGAAAAGGAAAAACACGTATATAAATTTAGATTGAGAAGTACTACGGTAATACCCCAATTTGATTTTATGATCATCACCATAATCGTCATTATTAATATAGAGTTGAGGTACTATGTGTGTGTGCATAGGAAGATGGGAGTAGATAATTTTGTGGTATTACAAAATAGGTGAGAAGATTAAAGTTTGAGTGCATACAATTTAGTGCGGTAGTTGAAATAATAAATAAATAAATAAATAAAAGAGGAAGATGTTTTATGGGCCTCTTGGAGACTAAAGAGATAAGTTTAAGTAGGTTTTAAACTACAGCCCACTACCTCACTAAGCCCACATCTCTAATGCGTCAAATATAAGATAGATGAAGAGATAAATTTGGGTTTTGATAAGAAGGGTTGCATCACTAAAGAGGTTAAGAGGTGTTTTTCCCTTGGAGTTTAGAGCACATTCAATTGAAGATACAATCAAACTGTTTAAGGTATGATTTCTTACCATTAGAAACAAAGAATTAAAAGGTTATAATTTTATCTTTCTAATTAGTTTGTGATGTTAGATTGTTCAAAAGGTTAGATTTGGTCCTAAAATTTTACTTATACTTTTATGATTAGATTTGCTCTCTGTGTGTATCCATGAACAAAGGCATGGATCAAATCTTAACTCGTGTGCCTGTTATGTTTTCATTGGGATATATACGTATATATAATCCTAGATTGGAGCCACGAAATTTCAAGAATCTATGATTATGGCTTACGTCTTCCTTTAGATATGTACATAAATATATATATATATATATATATATATAATCAGTCAATGATTTTGCCACCGTTTTCATTGACGTTATGCTGTTAAACCCATTGAGATTATATGTTAAATCTTAGAATTGGCTTCTATGGGTATGGCTCTCGCGTTATCCTCTATGGGTCCCTAGAACAAGTGAATGTTGCCATCAGGTCTTCTTTCAGATTTGTGTATGTTAGGTCCTATTAGATTTGCCACGTTTTCTTTGATTATATATATTATGATGAATTAACGTTTTCTTTGGTTATATATAATAGGATCGTTTAATGTTTTCTTTGGGGTTTTATATTAAATCTTAGGTCAATGATATTTAAGCTACTGCCCTCCTTATGGTAATATGAGTTTTGATTAATGCAAGGGAATATTATTGGTTAGAATATCATTGGGTAGAGAAACTTTAATTTAGTGTTAAGTGTTATTAGTTCAGCAAAGTATTTTCCTAGTGAGTCAGTTTGTATAGTTTGATAAGTTTTTTTATTTTTTGGAGGATATTAAGTAATTTTCATGATTGATTATAGGTTCTATTTAAGAGTGTTTTGAGGCTTTTTGGAGGTTGTTTCAACTGGGCTTTCAGAGTGATTCAAATGCAGTAAGTAATTATGCATAACATGCACAAGTTTTATTCTTTAGGTTCTTAGAAGTCAAAAGTTATATTTTTAAGCTTACGTTTACTAAAGTTTATCAAAAGCATTTTTTTTTTGTGTCATTGAAAGAGAAACTTCAACTTTTAAATAATTTTTTAAAGAGAAACTTTGGATTTTAAATAAAGTTTTGAACATGTAAATCTCATTTTAAAAGATAATTTCTAAACTAAACTATTTTCAAAAAATAATTGAGTTTCAAAGTGAGTTTTCTAAAAGGTTCTTGTTCTTTAACTTTGTTTATGTTAGGACATATGTGGTTCACTTGCTTAGAACATATTCCATTCTTTTATGTAATTGGCTAATTTTTTGACAAAATGCATTTTGCTTGTATTTGGGTAGATCTAGGATGTTTTTAATACTTCAAGAAATCTTGTTTCAAGATCAAGTGTCAAAACTATACAAGTCTGTCCAAGAATCAAGCTAAGAAGTGCTTATCATTAAATCTTGACAGCTGCATCTATCAAGCTTTAAGAAGCTGTTTTCAGCCTCGTGGCTCAATAGCTGTTCGACAGGACCTCGACACCTCTATCTATCGAGGTTTAAGAAAAATAGATTTTCAGTTCTGTTTTGATTCCAATCCGTGGATATGTCTTTGGGCCTTCTGTTCTCATAACCCTAGACATATAAAATGATTATTTTAAGGGCCCTCAAAGTAAGCACAAGTTGCACAAGAATTGAGCAAAGTCTATTCAAGCAATTTGTGACCAGAGACAAAGTTTGCCCTAGTTCATCTCTTTGTGAAGAAACTGCTGTGTCTTTGCACCGTAGAGTTATGTAACCAAGCATCTTCTTGATCTTCATTGTGAGGATGAACTAAAGAACTTTGCAGCCAACATCTTTCTCAAGTTGGTGATTGAAGTCGCCTATTGGGATCCGCGCATTTGGTTAATCACGTACTAGGAGTCGTGTATTGAAAATGAGAGATTGTCACTATAGAACAAGTCCAATTGGGTATTAAGGTAAGGGTTCAACTGTAAGTTGGTATAAGGTACTAGGATTCCTTTGCTTATAATCGCTTATTGTGATAATAGTGGATTCTTGGGAGTGGTGATCTTAAAATCACTTGGTGGGATTTTTGCCTTGCAAGTTTTCCCCATTCGTAAACAAATCACCGTGTCAATTTATTTTTCCGCTGCGCTTTAGTTTACTGGTGATTTGTTTGTGTTACCACGCGTTTGCATGTTAAATTAATTAATTAATTACACTTAGCTAATTAATCAATTAATCCATCACAAAGGGTCAATATGTTTTTGGCCTATCAAATGGTATTAGAGCAGGCACACTTTGATTAGGGTTAAACCTTTGTGTGTGTGATCCATTGACCCCCGTTTGTCATGGATAGAGGACAATCTCTTATTATTCCTCCTTTATTTGATAGAACTAACTATGCATACTAAAAAGTACGCATGAGAGCTTTTTTGCAGTCTCTAGATGAGAAGGTGTGGCAAGCTGTAGAGATTGGCTGGGCCAAGGCAAAGGAAGCACTGGCCGATTAGGATGAAGTTAAGATCAAGACGGCAAACTTTAACAGCAAAGTATTGAACACGTTGTTCAGAGTAGTCACAAATGAGGAATTCAAGAAGACATCCTCCATTGAAACTGCAAAAGAAGTATAGACTATCCTCCAAACAACCTATGAAGGAACAAAGGCTGTCAAGGATTCGAAACTTCAGAGGCTCACTACAAGCTTCGAAGAGATAAAGATGGAGGAGGATAAGTCATTTGATGAGTCATTTGATGAGTTCTATGAAAAACTCAAGGACATAGTGAACTTTGCCTTTAATCTTGGAGAAACTATCCCAAAACCCAAAATTGTGAGGAATGTGCTCAGATCTCTGCCCGAAAAATTTCATGTCATGATCACTGCGATTGAGAAATCAAAGGATATTGACAAAATTCCTTTGACAAAACTGGTTGGAAATCTACAGACCTATGAGTTGAGTTTGTCTAGAATTGGGAAGTCTAGCAAGAGCAAAAGCATGGCATTAAAGGCCAAGAGCAGTAATACCGATGAGTCTTCTGATGATGAAGATTCTAAAATGAAGTTCTACATCACCCGACATTTCAAGAAGTTTATGAAGAATGTCAATAGGAAAGGCTTCAACAAGAACCGTAGGCAACCTAGTTCTTCTCAGTTCAAGGGTCAAGACAAAGGGAAGAAGGATACTAAGGATGGTGGTTAGTACACTGTTCCTACAGGACCTAAGTGCTTTAGGTGCCAAGGCTTCGGACACATGAAACAGGAGTGTCCAACATATCTCAAGACAATTGAGAAAAGTAAGGCACTTGCTGTTATGCTAAGTGACACCGAGCTTGAAGATGATTCAAACAATGAGGATGACGGAATTTTGAATGCCTTCACTACCATAGTTAATCCTATAGAAGAGATTGGTGGAGATGTGAATGAAGAAGAGGAATTGGTGGAATCCAAGTTTGAGAAGATGGATCATCAAGATAACATTCACATAGCCTATGCTGAGCTATACAAGGTCTCAGAGCACGAGAAGCTATAGATTGACCACCAAGAAGCTTAGTGATGTGGAACTTGAACGTGAAGAGTTTTCCACAAAGTTTGATGAAGCAAATCAAACTATTGAAGTACTAAGGTTTGAAAATAATTTATTGGTTGAGAAGACTAAGAAGCTTGAGGCAGAACTGTTTCAAGTTAGAGCTCAATGAGATGCTCAGTATTCAGAAATCTGCTTCAGATTGAACAGGTCTAGAGTATGATTTTTCTTCCTCTAATATTTCTTCTTCAAGTACTACTATTTTTGTTCCTTTTAGCAATAATGTTGAAATTGAGAACTCTAATGTTAAAACTGAAATAGCTAGTAAGAACTTAGACAATGGTAAATTTATCTTAGGAGCTTCCCCTAAACAGAATAAGAAGGAAGTTAAAAACTCTAGGGCTAAGAAGGCTAACTCTCAAATACCCAAACAAAAGAAGCAGCATCTCTGTTATCACTATAGAACAGCTGGTCATACTCGACTGAATTGCTATAAGTGGTTAGCTACTCAAAATAGCAACAGCATGTTGGCGTCAAGAAACCAGGATCAGTTTCTGTCTTCGTTTGCTCCTCTCGGAGATTTTCTCAAAGCCCTCATGTTCCTTTCAAACTTGAATGGTATAAATTCCTCCTCCTCATCGCCGATTCAAGGGTTTGCAAATAGGAAAGGTTCTTCCAAGGTGTGGAAGGAAAAGGGTTCCAAGTGATTTAATCACTCTTTCTCTCTCTCGATTTGTTTATGTTTTTGCTTTACTTGTGCGTTTTGCATTTTTGTTTTGAGTCAGTCTAGTTTTATGCATTGCCTTGTTTTGTTTAACATGTTTTTGGTGGTTTTGTTTCAGTTTTAGTTTTTTTTGGTTTTGTTTTAAAAATAAATAAATAAATAATTCAGAAATATACAAAAATAGTGGGTGTTTGTGTACGATGGTTCTTGTGAATCTTAAAATGACCATTGAAATAGAGTTTTATAAATTTTGTATCTTTTGTAGCTTAAATGAGCATATTTATGCATAACTAAGCAAGTAAATTTTGTGGCACTTTGTTTGTGATGAGTTAGGTTAAGTGATCTCTTGTACTTAACACTCGTATCACTCTTTTTTACGAGAATGACTAAAAAATCCTAAGAGAAAGACATAAATAACCATCTCATTACTGTTACCCGCCAATTATAAAATGGCATCTGTATGCTTCGACATAACAAAAGTACAATATCAATGATATCTGTATGCTTCGGCATAGCAAAAGTGCAATATCAAAATGCTTAACATAATTGGGTATTTCTTCTCTCTCTTTTATATACCTATGCATGGTTTACTCAATAAAAGAAAATATGCAAAGAAATAAAAGCAAAAAGAATAAAATGCTTTAAAATATGATTGCAAGCGAGTTTTGCGGCTCTTTGTTTGTGATAAGTTAAGTTAAGTGATCTCTTGTACTTAACACTCGTATCACTCTTTTTGACGGGAAGGACTAAAAAATCCTACGAGAAAAGCATAAATAACCATCTCACCACTGTTACTCGTCAATCTTGAAATGACATTTGTATGCTTCGGCATAGCAAAAGTGCAATGTCAATGACATTTGTATGCTTCGGTATAACAAAAGTGCAATGTCAAAATACTTAACATAATTGGGTATTTCTTTTTTCTCTTTTATATACCTATTCATGGTTTGCTCAATAAAAGATAATATGCAAAGAAATAAAAGCAAAAAGAATAAAATGCTTTAAAATATGATTGCAAGCGTGTCTTTTAGGAGATATGGGAGTTATAGGATGTACCTCAAAGGTGATAGTCTCCATCAAACAGTTATGATTGTATGTGAGTTAAAGTAATTTTCTCATATCTCAAATCGTCATAACAATGAGACACTTATATAATCTTGCAATGTCTTTTCACCCACAGCACACAATATTCTTTACTACTTTTGATGCATGTGCAGGTACAATGTGATTTAGCCATTACAAAGTTTACATGCATTGATTTATGCTCACAAAACTGTCTTAACTTGTTTTTAAAATAAAAATTGGTTAGACTTATTTAGTGTGTATGTGTGTGTGTATTTTGGGATCTATATCCTTAACTTTTTTTTTTCTTGTTAAGTGATGTTTTTGACATGTTAAAATTTTGTTTGGATCTTTAGTTGAGTTGCATGTTTGATTGCATTCATATCTGTGTTTTTTCCTCCTTGAAAAATTGTTTTTAAAGCATCTCGACACCTCCTCGATACCTCTCAATACCTGGCTTATTTGTCAAAATCTTCTGTTGCATCTTATCGCAATCTCGATAGTTTCTCGACAGCTGGTGGATCGATCGAGAAATCTCCAGGCTTCTCGACAGCTTCTCGACAGTTGGTGGATCAATCGAGCTTCTTTTGTGTGTCTGATATTGTGTTCCTCGACACCTCCTCGACAGCTTCATCTGTCGACACCTATTTTGCTCGACACCTACCTCGACACCTGGCTCGATACCCCTTGACACTTCATCTGTTAAGCTTTATTAAGGTTCTATAAATAGGTTCTTTGCGATTCGAGCTTCATTTCTCTCTATCTCTCTCTCGATAACTTTATCTCCTCCCCTTCTTTTTTCACTTTCTCTCACTCAAATTCTCTCCTCAAGGTTTCTTCAAGCTTTTTCAAATTTGTATTCCCTTGATAAGCTTGTTATCTTTCATTCTACATGAATTTCATATTTTTGAAACCTAGGTTTTTGAGTTTTTGAAAATTTTTGGGGTTTTTCAAAATTGTTGAGTTTTTGTGAAAATTTAGGATGGGTTTTTACTTAGATGAGTTTTTTCAAATCTCATACATTGCGTCACATAAACATAATAATTGTATTCTCATGCATTTAGATGTATGCTTTTTGATTGTGTGCTGATAGGATTGGATTGGGCGAAGCCCATGATGTCTTTTATTTAGCATATCACATGCTCATGCATTTTTCATGCATACATTCTTATCTTTCAATATACTTGTTATATTTGAACTGTGATTGAAACTTTTCTAAATGTTTCTCTCTTCCCCCTCTCTCTCTAGTTTACGTTAGTGCGTCAATGGCACCAAAACGTAAGTTTGTTTCGTCCCAAAACCCTCTACGTTCTAGGGCCTTTTCATCTTCTGATCCTACTCCCTCCTCTATTCGGTTCCGCAATAAGAAACCCAACAGGATTTCTTAGAGAACTTTTCTAAACGAGGTATTCATTCAGAACGCTGAGTTATTTTGTTGGATTTTGCCAACACTAACCTTCCTGATGTCATTCATAAACAGGAATGGGAATCACTGTGTGACGTCCCGGTCACACGTCCTTCCGTACTAATCCAAGAGTTCTACTATAACATGCATGGAACTGATACTTCAATACCTCTCTTTCATACTCATGTTCGAGGAACCTACATAGTAGTTACACTAGAGTTGGTATTCGATGTACTTCATGTTTCAGGGGTTGCGCATCCTGACTACCTCAGTTGTAAGCATCTACGAACTGTGTCCAAGGACGAAATGATTTCTACTTTTTGTGAACGCCTAGCTAATTATGGTGAGCGTCAGTTTACATCATGTCGTCCTTTTGCTTGCTATAACTCTATCACAGAGCCTCGTGCTCGAGTTTTGTTGTCCCTTTTTAAGGATCTTTCCATAGATTTTCCCTCACATTTTATCATCTCTATCATAGACGTGTATAAGGATACGGCGACCCGTAATAAACTTATCTTTCCTTATGCTATCCCGAGGATCTTACGCCATTTTCCTGTTCCTTTTCCCTCATCCGACCTCTTCTCTGTTATATGTGCCATTGACTACGCTACCATTAAACGGAGCGAGGTGCGATTTCGATCGAGGCGGTCCGGTTCGACAGCTCATCTTTCTCCTTCAGCTCCTTCTACCTCCGCTCCTTCTACTTCAGTAGGAGGTGTGACTTTGGATGCATCATGGCGTAGCTTCAGTGCATGGATGCTCGCCTTGATACACTTACTACTGAGTTGTATCAAGTGAACACTCGTGTTGGCCGCATAGCTAAACGGCAGGCTCACCTTGGTGGTTTTGTGGAGTCTCCCTCTCCTCCTCTTGAGGCATCCGCTGATGATGGTTCCGACGATGATGATGATGATGAGGATGATGCTAGCTCTTCCAGTTTTGGCAAGGTGTCTACTTGACCTTCACACCCTTTGTCTCTCGTGACAAAAAGGGAAAGTAGTTTTGGATATGAAAATAGTCACTCTTAGGGGGAGAGTTAGTACACAGCAGATTCATAATAGGGGGAGAGTTTGTTTTGCTTTGAGGGATGTAGTGAGGATTTCATATATCTTTTCTTTCTTATTGGAGATACATTGTTCTTGTACCTAGATCTTGTGATCGTTTTTACATACATGATGGTTATCTTAGATATATATGTGATGATGTATGTTTTACTCACCTATCTTTTCATGTGTTGTTTCTTTTCTCTCTTTATACACATGTTTCTTAATTTGCGTGCAATTTATTATTTCTATTTCACACTAAAATACCTTGATAAATTTTGTTTAAAGTATTTCAGAAATACAAGTTGTCAAAGTCTACTTCTCATGGACTTTCTTCTTGCAAAATTTTTCAAGAGTTTATGTTAGGAAAGATTTTATTGTATTCAACAAGTGAGTATGAGTTGAGTGATTTATGACTTCTCTCGTATGTTCATTTGTTTGTTGTGGTTTTGTCATGGATTGACAAATGGGGAGATTGTTAGGACATATGTGGTTCACTTGCTTAGAACATATATCATTTTTTTTATGTAATTGGCTAAACTTTTGACAAAACGCACTTTGCTTGTATTTGGGTAGATCTAGGATGTTTTTAATACTTCAAGAAATCTTGTTTCCAGATCAAGTGTTAAAACTATACAAATCTGTCCAAAAATCAAGCTGAGAAGTGCTCATCATTAAATCTCGACGGCTGGCTCGACAGCTGCCCGATAGCATTTCGACACCTCTATCTATCGAGGTTTAAGAAAAACAGATTTTAGTTCTGTTTTGATTCTAATTCGTGGATATGCCTTTGGGCCTTCTGTTCTCATAACCCTAGACATATAAAAGAATTATTTTAAGGGCCGTCAAAGTAAGCACAAGTTGCACAAGCATTGAGCAAAGTCTGTTCAAGCAATTTATGACCAGAGACAAAGTTTGTCCTAGTTCATCTCTTTGTGAAGAAGCTGCTGTGTCTTTGCACCGTAGGGTTTTGTAACCAAGCATCTTCTTGATCTTCATTGTAAGGATGAACTGAAGAATTTTGCAGCCAACATCTTTCTCAAGTTGGTGATTGAAGTCGTGTATTAAGATCCGCGCATCTGGTTAGTCACGTACTGGGAGTCGTGCATTAAAAAGGAGATATTGTCACTACAGAACAAATCCAATTAGGTATTAGGGTAAAGGTTCAACTGTAGGTTAGTATAAGATACTGGGATTCCTTTACTTGTAACCGTTTATGGTGATAATAGTAGATTCTCGGGAGTGGTGAACTTAAAATCACCCGGTGGGGTTTTGCCTTGGAGGTTTTCCCCATTCGTAAGCAAATCACCGTGTCAATTTATTTTTTTGCTGCACTTTAGTTTATTGGTGATTTGTTTGTGCTACCACACGCTTGCATATTAAATTGATTAATTAATTACACTTGGCTAATTAATCCATCACAAAGGATCAATACGTTTTTAGCTTATTAGTTTAAAACCAAGTGATTTCAAAGTCATATTTTTATTTTTCAAATGATATTTAAGATGTTATTTTTAGCAAATTGGGTTTTCAAACTTACTCAAGAATTATAAAAATATTTATATAAACTCTTTAGTTCTTATTCATTACCTAGGAGAGGCAAGCATCATTTGATACAATTTCAATTCAATATTGTGATATTTGATATGTCTCTATATCTGGAATAATTGTTAATATTAAGAAAATTATTCTATTTAGTATATATATTTTTTTGTAATATGTGACTCAAAATAAGTATTTTTAGAATTGATCAGATATATGTATAAATCCGCTCATAGGATTGTATGTGAGAATATGTGTTGATCCCTCATCAGCAAGGGTTAGATGTTGGTATCCGCTTACAGGATTGTACGTGAGAATATGCGATGTGTATATGTGACACTGTGCTCTGATCAATAATATGCATGTGTTTTATAATGATTTTAAGATGTGATTACATATGTATTAAGTGATTCATTATATGTTGTGGAATAATTATTTTTGATATCATTGAACGAGTTTGTGAAAAATCAAAATACTCGTGATTTGCTTGACTCTATTCCATTGTGTATTTTGTATAATTACTTACTAAATGTGTGGCTCACCCCATCAATTACTATTTTCATATTAAAGTGTACTTGAGAATATAGAACCCTTTTAATCGCTTTGTAAGGTGCAAGGCACAGCGTGGAAGTTGTATGCGATTTCAATATTACTTGAAGACATATAAAATTTCAATTACCTTTATTTTGTAGTTCATATTTTATAAAGTGGAGATTATTTCCAATTTGTGGACTTTAGATTTTTGTAAGAGGTTTTTTTTAGGAGTATTGTTTCTTTGGAGTATAATTTATTTTGGATTAATTATGTTTATGAAGTTATATAAGTTCAGCAAGTTAGTCATGCATCTAAATTCATGTTCCATGGATTTAGGTCGTGACAACTACGTGCATAACATTTTTACAATACTTGCACAACAAATTCTATATGTAAAGTTGTTACTGATTTTAATTTGAACCTACCACTAAAATTTCTTTTTTGCCTACCAATAGAAGCAAATAACAATCTATCACTTCGAAAATGTTGTGAGAATAACATTTCTCATTTAGCCTATAAGTAAATATTCTCATTTGGTCTTTTGAATATAAAATTAATAATGGGTTTAGATCCATTTGTTTTAGCCTAGTTATCAAAATTGAACCTAGCATTGAATTGTCGACATGGTGGTTTGATGTTTCACGGGTTCAACAATTGTGTCATTAATTCAACCATAATATTTATAACTTATATATATATATATATGTGTGTGTGTGTGTATATATATATATATATATATTAAAAATTACAGTAAAAAAAAACTATAAAATATGAGACAAGATTAAATATAAACATAAATATTCAAGCATACCAAAGATTGAAATTATTAGAATATTATTGCTCTAAAATGAATTCAAATACATAATTTAATGTTTTTTTATATGTACAAAATGACTAAAAATAAGACACTATAATTGATCTTTTGAAAATTATTAAAATAAAAAAAAAAATTGATCTTTTAGCTAATTACTTCAAGTATAAAGCTCACAACTTAAAAAGCCCATAAATAAAAGTGCAAAATTTACGGTGATTATTTGCTAAAAGTAGCTTTAAATTGAAAAATCAAATGGTTCAAATTAAATCCCACGTGTTGGGTATTCTTTTTTTCTTTAATCTGATATTCCTTTCATACGGAACCAGAATTTTGTCTAGTCTACTGATTTGACGGTTCAACAATCAATTTGATACAATATTCCTAATAACCATGAAATTTATATAAATTTCCTAAGTAATCCTAGCATTTATAACTTTCTTTTCTTGTTAATTTTCCATTTATTTTGCGGATTACATTAATTATTTTTTTTACTAAAAAAATATTATTTAAAAATTAAAAAAAATAAAAAGCTTAAGATAAATTTTAATTTTTGCTCCAAATGGCATTTTCAATATCGGATCTCCAAATAATAGTGTTGGATCTCCAAATATACCCTAACTTTAAATATATTTTTTTTCTAGTTATAAATATTGTAATGTGTACATTTTTGAGGGGGTGTTAATTAATTGCACAATTATACCTCACCATGGCTCCAATAATTTCTGGTGCAGGTGAGGTCTAATTGCAAATGAGTTTGTAGCTGATCTCTAGAGAAGCCTGCACCAGAAACTCATTTGCGCAAGTGACGTGCTACAGAATTTGATTCCCATATTGTAGATGCTTTCCTAGCTATCATGTCCATATAAACATATATCTTATTATATATGTCCAGGTTGTGTTCTAAGTTATTCATTTCAGATAACTCTGCTTCTGAGGTAGTTTGAGCTAAAAGTTTTCACACACATTGTAATTGAATGTGGTTAACTTGAACTAAAACTAGTAAAGTTTGATAGAAACCTAATTATAACAATGTGTCAACATGCAATCATAGCTCAAATATGTTAGTGGTAACCGATCAATAAGGTTGGCTTCCGAGTTCCGACAATACCTTGTGAACATCAGCAATATTCTGTTCAGTAACTTTAAAGTTTTCATACATGTTCTCATTGCAATAAATAGATTGCACTAATGGAGAATATATAATCTTCCAAAACGCCAATGCTGCCAGTAGCCCCATGTTTTGAGTTTGATGTACTTGTCTTTTTAGTTTTACTTGGTCAAGAATCCATTTTTATGAACTGGTCAAAAAAATTTCTTGCACTCATCATAAGGGAATCTGGAAAAGGAGTGCTAAACTTCTAATATTACTTGCGTATGAAGTACATAAAAGCATTCAAATTGTTTGTCGAGAGCATTGGTGCTTGGTGCATTATCTGCTTTCTTTTAGGAAAAGAATGGATTTCAAATCCCTTTTGTATTTATTTTGTGCCGACAAATGTAATGTAATGTAGAATTTAATAGCATATTGTTTACTTTGTGCAAAACAATGCTCATTGGGAGGAGGACTGAAACTATTATTAGTCTATCTTATATGTTCTAGATTATACTAAAACACAACAAAAAAAAAAAAAGAGATTATACTAAAACAAAATAAAATTAGAAGGAGCACATGTTCTTAGATTGCATAATTGGAACGTGGAAGCTTTCATTGTCTCATTATGGACTAAATAATGTGAGGCGGCTGCCAATGACTGGTCTTATATAAATGTTGACTAGAGACAGGAAATATAACCCTCTACCTTTTGACTCAACTTAAGCAATCGGCAGCAAGTGACCATGTGACAATATCTTCAAAAGATTAACTTTTTCTTTTTTCAAATGCTTCAATAACTACCTATGATAATCCACTCCTTATATCTAGACCCTTGTCCACATTGCTGAATACAAAATTTTCTCTCTATTATGACATAGTAACCTAATTTTTATGTTTTAAATTTTTAACTGACCATTTCTTAAGATACACACGTTTGATTATTTATAATATATTTAATTTTATTAGAATGCTATTTCTTCATTCATTTTTTATTATAATAAGTATTGTATCAAACTATTATTTTGGTTAATGGGATGCTAATTCAATGTGGGTATTTTTGGGGGTTCATTGGGCAAAGTTGGGCTAAAATGCTATTTTGCATTAACTAATGTGAATGCTTTTAAGTGTTTTAACCTTAGATTTTTTTTTTTTAAGTGATATAGCCTACTATCTTTAATTAAAAGAATCAAAACTTAAATTTCGCTCTTAATTATTGTAATTATCGAATTATCTAAAAAAAAATCCTTTATTGCAATTTCTTTTTGCTAAAGAGGGATTTATGGGGATTATCAAACTCAATACTCTAGGAGAGAAAAAACTCCATCTTTTATTAAAAATGGTAAAATATTATTTTAGTCCCTAAATTTATCAAAAGTTTGTTTTTTATCCCTACACTTTAAGAAGTTTTTTTTTTGTCCCAAAATTATTGAAAAGTTTATTTTTTTTCATCCTTAAACTATTGAAAATGTTTTATTCATGTTCTTAAACTTTACAAAAAGTTTGTTTTTCATCTCTAAACTATTGAAAAAAAAAAATTTCATCTTTATTTCTGTCTCTAAACTATTAAAAAAAAAACTCTTTACAAAGTTTAGGGATGAAAAAAGAACATTTTAAAGTTTGGGGACACAAAACAAACTTTCGCTAAAGTTTAGGGACTAAAGTAATATTTTACCATATTATAAATTATCGGCTACCTTAAAAAGTCTAAATTGGGTTTCAAGTAATTGCCAATGATAATAGCATCATTTCTGATGTGTGATATTTATGGTTCTAATGAACTCCACATTCCCCTCCCTCACTATCTACTTATTAGAAAAAGTATAAATTCATTAAAATTTAAATAATTGCATTTTAAATTCAAATACATTGCTACAAATATTGCATATGGAGTTATGGACTTCAATTTTAAAAAAATTAATACGATTTTGCTAAGATGCATCCACGATATTCAATATTTCTTTAGAAAATCTATGGATTTGGTAGGAGAAAAGTGTGTAAACCCTGCGACCCAAACTCTCTTGTTTGAAGAGATTATTGGTCATACAATAATACTTATCAATAGTGATTCTATGTAAAGGTAATATTACAATAATCACAATCAATCATCTCAACAAATTATAAAATTTGTTATTTACATATAGCATTTTTAAACACTTATTTATAATGAAATACTTGGAACAAAAAATATTTGTGACGTAAGCAATCAACATTAATTAATTCTTGATGCAAGCATCGAAGCTCGAAGCTCTAACTGACTGATTAATTATGAACTGATTGGTGTGGAGGGCCCTCTCTGATTTTCGATTATTATCTCTAATTATCAATACAGTATACACTGTTTATTTCTTGGCAGTTTCCAACCCACAGCGGCGATCAAGCCTTTGCAATTTTTTGAGCTAATTAAATCCAGTAATAGGTTTCATCCTTATAATATTGCTAGCGAGAAGAAAAAGAATAATCCGATTTTGTTATTGAACTTAGTAATTCATAAAAATGTGTATCTGATCTAAATTCTAAGCGCGCGCACCCTAAAAAAAAAAAAAAAATTGAAAGATATGTGTTATAGAATTCACAACCAGTACACTTAGCTCAAAAAAAAAATTTTAAAAAGAATAATTCACAACCAGTACACTTAACACACTTGTCAAATCAAAGCGAAATATAAAATTGAAAAGTATGAACCGTAAAGTACTTCTGTAACTGAAAGATATGTGTTACATATTACTACATTAAAATGGAAAAAGAAATGACAAGCAAGAAATAGTCTATGTTACATGTGGCTGCTGGTGGCCTTAAAAAACATATAGTCTTCTTGAAATATGGCTATGAATCTATGATCTGTGAGGGTAAATAGTTTTACCCTTCTTGAAACTGCAGCTTTTGGCCTTGTTGGACTTCAAGGCTTCAGGGGAAGATGGAAGCCAAGGAGCACCGAAAACATTTTCCATGGATTCGGCCACGTATTTAAATACCATTCCCTTTACTGACCTCCTCTTTGCCGGAATGACACTTCCCGGTTTTTGTTTGTTCAACCATATGGGCTCTGTGACTGTGACTGTGACCTGTTCTTCACTTGGGCTCGATTTCACGACCTTCTTTGGCTCCATATTGGTGCAGATCACCCCTCCACTTGGGTTCAGCTTCATAAACATCTCTGCCTCTTGAATTTTGCTCATTACTATAGCTTTCCTTTCACTAAATTTGCAACAAATTTGGTTTCCAAAATGTGAATTTTTTCGGAAACCAAATTGGGTGATTTTTTTAGGAGACAAGCATATATATGACAATGTCACAATGGCCCATTTGCCCAAGAAAGTGGTATTGGAAAACACAGATAAAAGAAAGGTAAGGCCTTTGCACCCAAAAAAAAAAAAAAAAAGGTTCGGGCGTACGGCCTATTTAGAAAATTTTAAAATATACTAATTATTTTATATGAACGGCCTAGGATAGAAACTTGGAAGTTAAGTACCTGAGTGACTGTGTTTCTAGAATATTTTTGGGGTTTACAAATGCTTCTGAAATGAAAATTGTGCTAATTTGACATTTGTACAGTAGATTTATCAGTTTAATAATATTATTCTCATTCTTTATTTTTCAATTTTTATTTAATTTTCTTTTTTTTCAAAGGGCTAATAATCCCCCAAAAAAAGCAAGAAAGTTTGAAGTAATATTCCTTCTTTAAGTAACTGACCTTCTTACCCAAAAAAGTCAAGTGTGTTTAGTTATTCTCTTTTTACCAAAAAAGAAAATTGGCGATTGAAAAAGTTCTCTCTCTTTCTCTCTCTCACTTTCATACACGTTGTGTTAAAACTCCTCAATAAATACTATTGTGGAAAGGAAGCATCAACACGTCTTGAATGTAGCAAGAGCTCTTAGATTTTAATCAAATTTACCTATGCATCTTTGGGGTTATTGTATCCTCATTGATGTGTACTTAATAAATAGAGTACCAACATCCATTTTATCTCAAAAAACACCTTTTAAAGTAATTTTTTTTTCATGTTCCAACATATTTACATTTGAAGATTTTTGGATGCTTGTGTTATGCTTCAACTTTCTCTCACAACAGGTCCAAGTTTGCACCAAGGGCAAGGAAATGTGTGTTTTTAGGTTATCCTTTTGGAATTAAAGGCTATAAACTTCTTGATTTATCCACTATTACAATCTTTGTTTCCAGGGATGTGGTTTTCCATGAACACATATTCCCTTTTGCATCTGATAAATATGATTATTCTAATCCTTTTACTATTATTTCTGAAATTGAAGCTCATTCTTTTGGTAAAGATTGTACAGATAGCTTTGTTACACCCATTGGTATTACAGAGGTTCCAACTCAATATTCTAGTACTTGTGATTCATCTTTTCAAGTTTCAGATAATCCTGTTATAGCTTTTCCTACATCTCCTTCCTCAATTTATGAATCTGCAAATCTTGATTCTTCCTAACTTAATTTAGCTTCTTTCATTGCTCCTAGTCCTACACCACCTATTGTAGTTCCACCACCTATCAAAAAGTCTACCGGGGCTCACTAGACACCTATTTACTTGCAAGACTTTGCTTGCAACACAGCTACTACTGCTCATCCTCCAACTTTACCCTATGATATTGCAGATTCATTGACTCACTCACATTTGGATCCTTCATATCAGTCCTATCTGATGACCATCAGTGCTTGTCATCAAGAGCCTGCTAGTTTTTCTCAAGCAGTTCAAGATCTAGCTTGGAGAGCGGCTATGGCTAATGAAATTGAGGCACTTGAGAAGACTCACACTTGGGTTCTTACACCACTGCCACTTGGTAAAAGTCCCATTGGCTGTAAGTGAGTGTATAGGATCAAACTTAATCCTGATGGGATTGTGGAAAGGTACAAGGCACGTTTAGTGGCTAAAGGCAATACACAAAGGGAATGTCTTGATTTTTTGGAAACCTTTTCTCCTGTAGCAAAAACTATTTCAGTTAGAGTTTTGCTTGCTCTTGCCTCTGGCAAGGGATAACTTTGCATCAATTAGACATTAATAATGCCTTTCTTCATGGGGATCTTGAAGAAGAGTTATATATGAGCTTACCACTTGGTTATCATAGTAAAGGGGAGTCTTTATCTTCCAATCCATCCACTTCATCGGTTTGTAAGCTAGTCAAGTCCCTTTACGGCTTGAAGTAGGCTTCTAGCCAATGTAAAGCCAAACTTTCAGCCACCATTTTGCAGCTTGGTTTTCACCAATCACAAGTTGATCACTCACTTTTGTTCATACAGATGGTTCTTTGTTTACTACCTTACTTGTCTATGTAGATGACATGATCATCACAGGCAATGGTCCAAGTTATGTTGCAACCTTAAAATCCTTATTGGACAAAAAATTTGGGATTAAAGATCTTGGTTCACTTAAGTTTTTCTTAGGATTGGAAATTGCAAGAAGTGAAAAGGGAATTAGTTTGAATCAAAGGAAGTATGCCCTTGAGATCCTTAAGGAAACAAAAATAATTGGATGCAAACCTGCAAAATCACCTATGGAATAGCAATTAAAGTTATCTAAAAGTGATAAAGAATTGATTAAAGATGCAGAACGGTACAGGAGACTAATTGGGAAGCTGATTTACTTAACTTTGAGTAGGCCAAATATCACCTATGAAGTGCATAGGCTTCTAGTTTTTGTCTCAACCTAGGG